>CM022303.1:237118118-239518118 GCA_011799875.1 Thinopyrum elongatum
GGGAGGGGTGCGGGGCGGCCGGCTACGGCAGACGGGGTCGGCGGCGGCGGCGTGGGTGTGGGTGGGGAGGAATGAGAGAGTGGAGAGAAGAGAGGGGGACGGGACGGCCGTTAACGTACCCGCCTCTTTGCTGTCAGCCAACGGTCGGCAAACTTTCTTTGCCGTCCGCTTGCGGACGGCAAAGAGGTGGGGCCGGTGGGCTTGAGTTGGTTAAACAATAACTGGACCCACCCACCTCTTTGCCGTCTGCTAGCGGACGGCAAAGATTCTTTGTCGTCAGCCAGCGGACGGCAAAGAACAGGCTGATGGCAAAGACTTTGTTTGCCATCAGCCACATCTTTGCCGTCCGTTTTCTTGTGGCTGACGGCAAAGACCTTATTTGCCGTCAGAAAGTGGACGGCAAAGAATTAGCAGACGGCAAAGAAGTGGATTCCAGTAGTGAAATTATGACTTGGGAGCTGCCATGCAAAATTTACTAGGTTATGCCCGTATAGTATCTATTGAACGCCACAATTAATTATTACCTATATTTTATTTCTATTATATGGCTCATAATCAACTGGGTGGCCACTTTTCCTAAATTGAATCCAATTCAGACTGATTAGGTAGCATTTGCTAAGTACTATCATATATTGTCTAATCACTAAAAAGTAAGAAACTAATCTTCCAGATTACTAGAGATTTGTTCCTTTCTAGCCCGCATAATATTACTTTTGTTAAAATACTACAGACGAAGATGCTCATACATACGCACACACACACTCACCGTACCCCTATGAGCATCTCCGAGAGACTGAGCTGGCACATCATCTTGAGGTTGATGAAGTCACCACAGAAGCCTTCATAGCCGATGGGAATGTCTCCTCCCACTGATCGCGCATCACCGAAAGGCATGGAATAAATCGAGGAAAATGCGAATACCAGTACCAGGTTTAGGACTTGAACACTCGTGGGATGGGGATAGCACTCTCCTCCTAACCATCCAAACATAGGTTAGTTCACGCCCGCATATTGCTTTTCGGACCATATACTTACAAGACTACTAGTACCAGTAGTTTGAAAAGGTCAGACAATGCACACGAGTCCATCTAGCTAGTCACCACAAAAATACACTACCATGGATCCTCTCTCGTCTCCCTACGAGAAGGTTATCCATGGTACTCACACTTATCTTAACATTTTTTTAGTAACCATTGAATTTGTCTAAGAACATTATAAGTCTCCAAATAGTCCTTAGCCGTGGACGCGGCTATTCGATTAGATTGTTTACTCTGCAGGGGTGTACTTCTTAACACATGCGTTCACCACTCATCACCATGTACTTGGAAGACTTCAAGCGAAAGTCGGCGAGTGTGTTAGGCATGACCGTTAACCACACAAGACTCTAGTCCAGGGACATCGCCTATTTGACATGAACCCACAAGCAAGTCCGTCTGAAGTTTTCCAATATTGCCTCAAACGTTATATGCAGGGTTCCCCATCCCACCACGCCGGATGGTACTGGACAACCCACAATTATAGGGGATCATTTGAAGACTTTTTTGATAAGTAAGAGTGTGAAACCCAACGAGAAGCTAAACGTAGAATTTATATACTCCTCAAGTTCTATCGACCACTAATACAACTCTACGCACACCAACATTTGTTTTACATAGGACAAGTAATAAAACTAATTTGTGAGAATAAAACTACAAGTACTTTGTGGGAATAATAAATAATAGTAGTTTAGTAGAAAGCTTTTTGGAGAAAGACGAGAAAGATTGTCCATAGGCAGTTGGATATAATAAGATAAATACTTATCATATGCAATGAGGGAGATACATAAGCTTACACACTTTCCATACTTATAATTGGAACTCTGGCAAGCATCTGCAACTACTAAAGTTCACTAAGGTAAACCCAACCATAGCATTAAGTGACAAGTCCCCTTTACTCCCATACGCAACAACCCCCTTACTCGGGTTTATGCTTCTGTGACTCTCGCAACCGACTATATGACAATCATGAACCTATTGCAACACCCTACAACAAGAATTCCCACACGTGTGCGCGGCACAGAGGGCACCATAGGAGAACACCATATTAACATAGAACTCATATCAATCACACCATACCACAATTAACCCGTAGGACAAAAGGAATTTACTGAAAAATCATAGGATGGCAACACATCGTTGGATAATAATATGTGGCATAGAGCACCATGTTTAAGTAGAGATTATAGCGAGAAAAGAGAGGCTACACTACTGCATAGAGGGGGAGAGAGTAGGTGATGACAGCGGCGAAGTTGTTGATGTAGATTGCCGTCATGATTGTTCCCCCGACGGCACTCCAGCGCCACCGGGAGAGAGGTGTAGAGAGCCCCCTCTTTCACCTTCTTCTTCTTCCTTGGCCTCCCTGCTATACAGGAGGAGGTTTTCCCCTCTGGTCCTTTCTCGCCATGGCTCCCGGAGGGCAGGAGCCCCTTCCGAGATTGGATCTCTCTCTCTCTCTCTCGCATTCCTATTTTTTCGCCTTCACCGTTTCTTATATTCTTGGAGAACCGTAACTCCGATTCGGTTGAAATTTTGAGAGGATTTACATCCGGATATTAGCTTCCTTGCGGCAGAAGGACACTGCCAACTGATCTTTGAGGTGGTCACAACCTGCTTGGCGCGCCCCTGGGTTGGGGGCACGTCTTGTGAGCTTGTGGGCCCCTCGAGCATTATCTTGTGTTGATTCTTTTTCCCATAAATAATATATATTCTAAAAAACATATCCATAAAATTTTATCGCATTTGCACTTTGTTTGTTATGGACTTCCTGCGAAGCAAAAAACATGCAACAAACAGGAATTGGCACTGGGCACTGGATCAATATGTTAGTCCAAGAAAATCATATAAGTTGTTGCCAAATGTATGTGGAAGTAGTAAAATATTAACATGAAACAACAAAAATTATAGATACAATAGAGACGTATCAGTACTTTGCTTTGTACATGGGGGAATGGTGCCTTATCATCCCAAGGCCACCCCGTTGGCTAGTGTTTGCTATGTAAGACAAATAGTACATCCTACAAACACCACATAATACTTGCAACTACAAGATAGAGATCAGACGCCCTCCCGCCACTGATGCCATAATAGCAGTGGTAGGAAGTCGGTGGCAGATGGCCCTGGGCGCCTCGCCCGCCACTACTGGCCATTTCCCACCCGCCACTGCTAGACATTCCTGCAGTAGTGGGAGGGGGGAAATAGGATCCCCCTACCTCACCCCCTAGAGGACTAGAAGGAGTGCCCGACCTTCCCATTAATGTTATTGGCCGTGCTCCCGGTCGGACCAGCTGCATGATCCAGGTGCACCATCGGTCATCAATCCCTCTGAGCTCCATCACCAAACAGAAGAAGGACTAATCCAGGCGATCATAGGCCTTCCGAAAGTTGAGCTTAAGGAAAACACCCTTCTGATGTCACCTGCTAACCTGTTGGACAATTTCATGAAGGGATAGGATCCCATCATGTATGCGGTGGCCCTTCAGGAATGCAGACTGGAAGGGGTGTGTGAGATGCTCCACAATAGGTGGCAGACGCATCACACACATCTTCGCGAAAATGCGCTCAAGCACATTAATCACCGTGATCGGTCTAAATTATCGGATATCCGTTGCCCAAATTATTTTGAGGATCAAGGTTACTACACCAAAGTTCAGGCATGCCATGTCAAGAGTCCTAATGTAGAATTCATGTAACATCTTCATGATCACCAGCTGAAGCTGATGCCAGAACTTCTGAAAGAAAGCCACCGATAGGCCATCCGACCCAGGTTGCAGATCTCGCCCTCATGGTCGTGATAGCACCACCGACCTCCTCCAGCAGGAATAGGAGTGTCATGTCGCCATTCTCAAAGGCCTCTATTACTCATACAGGATGTTTACCAAAGACGATCACTTGTGAGTTTGACTGAAGTGGCTTTCTACACGACATTTCAGTTGTGCGTGAGTAAAACAACTCGTCATTGCTCAAGTATATACCACATATGAACATTCCAAGACCCGCACCACAGGTGTCCGAAGAGTTACCAGTAACGAATAATTATCAAGGCTCACCAGTGGTAAGCACTTACCGCTAGTAATTTTTCAAGTTACTAGTGATGACCAATATGTGTACGTTTCCCAGAGCCGGAGACTATATCATTTTTGTAGTAGCTGAAGAACTTGTAGTTTATTTTTCTATATTACTAGTAAGAAAAACACCGAGAGAAAAGTTGAAGTAGAAGAAATGTAGTATTGAAAATCCTGAAGATGTTTTATTCAGCATAGCATGCATGGGAAAAAATAAAACTATTTATAACGGGGGCAGAGGAGTACAATGTCTTGGATCGTGACCCGCACACAAGGTACCAGCATCGGCTGGTGATGCTATAGTAGAGTTCTTCGGAGTCACCGAGTAGCTCACCCATCCTTGATTGGTTTCTCCTATTGGAGTAGCTGCCACTATTCGGTCCTTGTGCAGGACCGAGGTGATCATCATCAAACTAAGAACCATCACTACTACCACAACTTTTGACATTTTCCTTCACAATAATATAGTGAACAAACTATCAAGAACTAGAATGATGTAACAGACTACTGTTCTGTTGCTACAGTAACAAGATGACACATATATACTAATCAATTGGACCTATTTAGGGATAATATCAATGTATATATAAATATTTTATTTTTTATAAGGAATATCAATACATATAAATTTATTTACACTGGAAATCCAACAAAATTAGTATTAAAATTATGACGTGGGAGCTGGCATGCAAAATTTACTAGGTTATGCCCGTATAGTATATATTGAACGCCACAATTAATTATTACCTATATTTTATTTCTATTATATGGCTCATAATCAACTTGGTGGACGCTTTTCCTAAACTGAATCCAATTCAAACTGATTAGGTAGGATTTGCTAAGTGCTGCCATATAGTGTCTAATCACTAAAAAGTAAGAAACTAATCTTCCTGGTTACTAGAGATTTGTTCCTTTCTAGCAAATATTACTTTTGTTAAAATACTACAGACGAAGATGCCCATACATACGCACACACACTCACCCTACCCTTATGAGAATCTCCGAGAGACTGAGCTGGCACATCATCTTGAGGTTGACAAAGTCACCACAGAAGCCTTCATAGACCATAGGAACGTCTCCTCCCACTGATCACGCATCACCGAAAGGCGTGGAATAAATCGAGGAAAATGCTAGCACCAGTATCAAGTTTAGGACTTGAACACTGGTGGGATGGGGATAGCACTCTCCTCGTAACCATCCAAACATAGGTTAGTTCATGCCCGCATATTGCTTTCAGGACCATATACTTACAAGACTACTAGTACCAGTAGTTTGAAAAGGTCAGAGAACGCACACGAGTCCATCTAGCTAGTCACCACAAAAATACACTACCATGGATCCTCTCTCGTCTCCCTACGAGAAGGTAATCCATGGTACTCACACTTATCTTGACATTTTTTTAGTAACCATTGAATTTGTCTAAGAACATTATAAGTCTCCAAATAGTCCTTAGCCGTGGACGCGGCTATTCGATTAGATTGTTTACTCTGCAGGGGTGTACTTCTTAACACATGCATTCACCACTCATCACCATGTACTTGGAAGACTTCAAGCGAAAGTTGGCGAGTGTTTTAGGCATGACCGTTAACCACACAAGACTCTAGTCCAGGGACATCGCCTATTTGACATGAACCCACAAGCAAGTCCATCTGAAGTTTTCCAATTTGGCCTCAAACGTTATGTGCAGGGTTCTCCAGCCCACCACGCCGGATGGTACTGGACAACCCACAATTATAGGGGATCATTTGAAGACTTTTTTGATAAGTAAGAGTGTCAAACCCAACGAGAAGCTAAAGGTAGAATTTATATACTCCTCAAGTTCTATCGACCACTGATACAACTCTATGCACACCAACTTGCTTTACCTAGAACTAGTAATAAAACTAATTTGTGAGAATAAAACTATAAGTACTTTGTGGGAATAATAAATAATAGTAGTTTAGTCGAAAGCTTTTTGGAGAAAGATGAGAAAGATTGTCCATTGGCAATTGGATTTAATAGGATAAGTACTTATCATATGCAATGAGGGAGAGGCATAAGCTAACACACTTTCCATAGTTAGATCATATGCACTTATAATTGGAACTCTAGCAAGCATCTGAAACTACTAAAGTTCACTAAGGTAAACCCAACAATAGCATTAATTGACAAGTCCCCTTTACTCCCATACGCAACAACCCCCTTACTCGGGTTTAAGCTTCTGCGACTCTCGCAACCGACTATATGAGAATCATGTATGTATTGCAACACCCTACAACAAGAATTCCCACACATGTGCGCGGCATAGAGGGCACCATAGGATAACACCATATTAATATAGAACTCATATCAATCACACCATACCACAATTAACCTGTAGGATAAAAGGAATTTACGGAAAAATGATAGGATGGCAACACATCGTTGGATAATAATATGTGGCATAGAGCACCATGTTTAAGTAGATATTATAGCGAGTAAAGAGAGGCTACTATGCGCATAGAGGGGGAGAGTAGGTGATGACGGCGGCGAAGTTGTTGATGTAGATTGCCTTCATGATTGTTCGCCCGACGGCACTCCAGCTCCACCGAGAGTGAGGTGGAGAGAGCCCCCTCCTTCATCTTCTTCTTCTTTCTTTGCCTCCCCTCTATATGGGAGGAGGTTTTCCCCTCTAGTCCTTTCCCGCCATGTCTCCCGGAGGGTAGGATCCCTTTCCGAGATTGGATATCTCTCTCTCTCTCTTTCTCTCTCTCTGTCTCTCTCCGTTCCGCGTTCCTATTTTCTCTCCTTCACCGTTTCTTATATTCCTGGAGATCCATCACTCCGAATACGTTGAAATTCTGACAGGATTTTCATCCGGATATTAGCTTCCTTGCGGCAAAAGGACACTGCCAATTGATCTTCTAGGTGGCCACAAGCCTGCTTGGCGAACCCCTGGGTAGGGGGCGCTTCTTGTGAGCTTGTGGGCCCTCGAGCGTTATCTTGTGTTGATGTTTATCCCATAAATAATATATATTCTAAAAAATATCTATAAAATTTTATAGCGTTTGCACTTTGTTTGATATAGACTTCCTGCGAAGCAGAAAACATCCAACAAAAAGGAACTGGCACTGGCACTGGATCAATATGTTAGTCCAAGAAAATCATATAAGTTGTTGCCAAATGTATGTGTAAGTAGTAAAATATTGACATGAAACAACAAAAATTATAGATACAATAGAGAGGTATCAGTACTTCGCTTTGTAGATGGGGGAATGGTGCCTTGTCGTCCCAAGGCCACCCCGTCGGGTAGTGTTTGCTATGTAAGACAAATAGTACATCCTACAAACACCGTATAATACTTGCAACTACTAGATAGAGATCAGGCGCCCTCCCGCCACTGATGCCATAATAGCAGTGGTAGGAAGTCGGTGGCGGATAGCCCTGGGTGCCTCGTCCGCCACTACTGGACTTTTCCCACCCACCGCCACTAGACATTCCTGCAATATTGGGAGGGGGAAAATAGGATTCCCCTACCACACCCCCTAGAGGACCAGAAGGAGGCCCGACCTTCCCATTAATGTTAATGGTCGTGCTCCCGGTCGGACCAGCTGCATGATCCAGGTGCACCATCGGTCATCAAACCCTCTGAGCTCCATCACCAAACAGAAGAAGGACTAATCCAGGCGATCATAGGCCTTCGGAAAGTCGAGCTTAAGGAAAACGCCCTTACGATGTCACCTGCTAACCTATTGGACAATTTCATGAAGGGCTAGGATCCCATCATGGATGCGGTGGCCCTTCAGGAATGCAGACTGGAAGGGGTGTGCGAGACGCTCCGCAATAGGTGGCAGATGCGTCATACACATCTGCGCGAAAATGCGCTCAAGCACATTAATCATTGTGATCGGTCTAAATTATCGAATATCCGTCGCCTCAATTATTTGGAGGATCAGGTTTACTACACTAAAGTTCGGGTACGCCATGTCAAGAGTCCCAATGTAGAATTCATGTAACATCTTCATGATCACCGGCTGAAGCTGAGGCCAGAACTTCTGGAAGAAAGTCACCGATAGGTCATCTGACCCAGGTTGCAGATCTCGCCCTCATGGTCATGATAGCACCACCGACCTCCTCCGGCAGGAATGGGAGTGTCATGTCGCCATTCTCAAAGCCCCTATTACTCATACGAGAATTTTACCAAAGACGATCACTTGTGAGTTTAACTGAAGCGACTTTCTACACGACATTTTAGTTGTGCGTGAGTAAAACAACTCGTCACTGCTCAAGTATATACCACAGATGAACATTCCAAGACCCACACCATAGGTGTCCGAAGAGTTACCACTAACGAATAATTATCAAGGCTCGCCATTGGTAAGCACTTACCACTAGTAATTTTTCAAGTTACAAGTGATGACCAATATGTGTACGTTTTCTAGAGCCGGAGACTATATCATTTTTGCAGTAGCTGAAGAACTTGCAGCTTATTTTTCTATAATACTAGTAAGAAAAACACCGAGAGAAAAGTTGAAGTAGAAGAAATGTAGTATTGAAAATCCTGGAAGATGTTTTATTCGGCATAGCATGCATGGGAAAATAATACAACTATTTATAACGCGGGTGGAGTAGTACAATGTCTTGGATCGCGACCCGCACACGAGGTACCAGCATCGGCTGGTGATACTGTAGTAGAGTTCTTCGGAGTCACCGAGTAGCGCACCCATCCTTGACAGGTTTCTCCTATTGGAGTAGCTGCCACTGCTCGGTCCTTGTGCAGGACTGAGGTGATCATCATCAAACTAAGAACCATCACTGCTGCCACAACTTTTGACATTGTCCTTCACAATAATATAGTGAACAAACTATCAACAACTAGATTGATGTAACAGACTACTGTTCTGTTGCTACAGTAACAAGATGACACAAATATACTAATCAATCGAACCTATTTAGGGACAATATCAATGTATATATAAATATTTTATTTTTGATAAGGAATATGAATACATATAAAATTTATTTATACTGGCAATCGAACACAATTAGTATTAAAATTATGACGTGGGAGCCGGCATGCAAAATTTACTAGGTTATGCCCGAATAGTATATATTGAACGCCACAATTAATTATTACCTATATTTTATTTCTATTATATGGCTCATAATCAACTTTGTGGCTGCTTTTCATAAACTGATTCTAATTCAGACTGATTAGGTAGGATTTGCTAAGTACTACCATATAGTGGCTAATCACTAAAAAGTAAGAAACTAATCTTCCAGATTACTAGAGATTTTTTCCTTTCTAGCCCGTATAATATTACTTTTATTAAAATACTACAGACGAAGATGCTCATACATATGCACACACACTCACCCTACCCCTATGAGCATCTCTGAGAGACTGACCTGGCACATCATCTTGAGGTTGGCAAAGTCACCACAGAAGCCTTCGTAGTCGACGGGAACATCTCCTCCCACGGATCGCACATCACCAAAAGGCCTGGAATAAATCCAGGAAAATGCAAGCACCAGTATGAAGTTTAGGACTTGAACTCTGGTGGGCTGGGGATATCACTGTCCTCCTAATTAACCATCGAAACATATGTTCGTTCACGCCCGCATATTGCTTTTTGGAGCATATATATACTTACAAGACTACTAGTACTAGTAGTTTGAAAATGTAAGACAGCGCACACGAGTCCATCTAGCTAGTCACCACAAAAATACACTACCATGGATCCTCTCTCGTCTCCCTACGAGAAGGTAATCCATGGTACTCACACTTATCTTGACATTTTTTAGTAACCATTGAATTTGTATAAGAACATTATAAGTCTCCAAATAGTCCTTAGCCCTGGACGTGGCTATTCGATTAGATTGTTTACTCTG
This sequence comes from Thinopyrum elongatum, assembly GCA_011799875.1. Classification (NCBI taxonomy): domain Eukaryota; kingdom Viridiplantae; phylum Streptophyta; class Magnoliopsida; order Poales; family Poaceae; genus Thinopyrum; species Thinopyrum elongatum. The sequence continues at coordinate 237,128,068 of CM022303.1, forward strand.
TACGGGTGTACTTCTTAACACATGCGTTCACCACTCATCACCCTGTACTTGGCAGACTTCAAGCGAAAGGCGACGAGTGTCTTGGGCATGACCGTCAAACAAACAATGCTCCCGTCCAGGGACATCACCTATTTGACATGAACCCACAAGCAAGTCCGTTTTAAGTTTTCTAATATGGCCTCAATCATTATGTGCATGGTTCCCCAGTCCACCACGCCGGATGGTACTTGACAACCCACAATTATAGGGGATCATTTGAAGACTTCTTTGAGAAGTAAGAGTGTCGAACCCAACGAGAAGCTAAAGGTAGAATTTATATTCTCTTCAAGTTCTATTGACCACTGATACAACTCTACGCACACCAACGTTAGCTTTACCTAGAACAAGTAATAAAAGTAATTTGCGAGAATAAAACTATAAGTACTTTGTGCGAATAATAAATAATAGTTGTTTAGTAGAAAGCTTTTTGGAGAAAGATGAGAAAGATTGTCCATAGGAAATTGAATATAATAGGATAAACACTTATCATATGCAATGAGGGAGAGGCATAAGCTAACACAGTTTCCATACTTTAATCATATGCACATACATAGTTTCACGGAGTTCATCCATATATACATACATAGTTTCACATTGTTCATCAATACAAATGAAAACAAAAACTAGCAGTCCATCAATGCTACTTCCATGAAGTGAATCAAACCTGCAAAAATGGGAGTAAGAAAGTTAGAAGAAGAAGAAGAAGAAGACTACAAAAGGAAGAAGAAGAAGAGATAGAAGAAGAAGAAGAAGAAGAAGATAAGAAGAAGAAGGACTAGATGAGAAGAAGAAAGAAGAAGAGAAGAAGAAAGAAGAAGAAGAAGAAGAAGAAGAAGAAGAGAAGAAGAAGAAGAAGAAGAAGAAGAAGAAGAAGAAGAAGAAGATAAGGAGTAGAAGATGGAGAAAAAGAAAGAAGAGAGAAAAGGAAGAATAAGAAGATATTTTCTTTTCTTCTTCTTTTCTCATCTTTCTTCTTCTCTTCTATCTTTTATCCTTTTCCTTCTCATTCTCATCTTCTTCTTTTATTCTTTCTTTTTCTTCTCTTTTCTTCTATTCTTTCTTTTTCTCCTCTTCCTTGTTTTTTCTTCTATTCCTTTTTGTGTCATTTTAGAGCTAACTTAGGTAATTATGCCATTTTTTAGCTAACTAAGCTTATTATGTCAATTTGGAGGAAAATAAGGTAAGTATAGGTCATTTTTGTGCTAACCTAGGTGATGATGCCATTTTTGAGCCAACTTAGGTAAGTATAGCTCATTTTTTATCTAACTTAGGTAATTATGCCATTTTGGAGGAATATAAGCTAAGTATATGACATTTATGAGAGAACCAAGGTTATTGTGCCATTTTTAAATGAATAAGCTAATTATGTCATAAATGAACTAAATAGGCTAATTATGTCATTTTGGAGGATAATTAGCTAAGTACGTCTTTTTTGGGGAAAATAAGCTAAGTATGTGGAATAATAGGGCTAACAAGCATGTACGAAGCTAAGTATGCATTTGTTAAGCAAAACACTAGAGAAAACTTACGGTCATCACAACAAATGCAATCAAGATCGCAACTAAGGTAACAATTGATCCAATGGCATAATGATACCAATCCTCATTATCAATGGCATATTTTCTAATCTTACTAATCTTCAAGCGCATTGCATCCATCTTCAAGCGCATTGCATCCATCTTGATCTTGTGATCATCGACGACATCAGCAACATACAACTCCAATTTCATCTTCTCTTCTTCAATTCTTTTTATTTTTTCTTTCAAATACTCATTTTCTTTTTCAACTAAATTTAACTTCTCGATAAGAGGGTCGATTGCAATTTCCGGTTCACATACCTCCTAGATAAAAATTTCTCTATGTCAACTTGATGGGCATAATTGTCATAAATGCAAAATGCAACAAATAGTTATAAAAGAGAATATACCACATCTGAATCATAAACTGGACGAGGGCCGACGGGGATGGATATCAACATCATGGCATTATGTATAACAAACAATCATACAAGTAACTACATAAATCATACAATCATACAAGTAACTATATAAATCAAGTACAATATAAAAAAATTGAATACCTAACATGAACTAACAATATATATATGTATATAATCCAAATTGAATACCTGACATGAACTAATAATAATCTTGATCGTCTGTATATGCTCCGGGATCAATAAATGCGTCATCATCATCACTATCATGAATGACGTGCTCATCGGGTTCAGCGGCATCAACATGTGGAAGGCCACCTTTACGTAATTGGTCAAGCATTGACAAGTCATCCGCAGCAATAACCTCTTCTTGTTTCTGGCTCAGGGGTGAAGTCGGATTCACTGTCGCTGTCTAGTTCAATGTTCTGGGCTGAAGTAGAGCGTTTCTTGAATTGTTTTTTGGAAACACGTGTTTCTTGGAAGAATTCTCCTTCATATGTGCCTGGGTTAATGTGAGGTTCATAATCCTCTTCATTGGGGCCCGGGGAGGTGGTCTAACACGTGGTGGCACTCATAAATGACATCCCAACCATTCAGATTTGGATCAATTTGGCAGGCCCACGGTCGATAGAAAACTTGGGTCGCCTGTTGAGCCATAATATAGACATCGGGGACATCTAAATGGGTGCTTTGTTTGATTTCGACTAGCCCTATATGTTCATGAGTCCTTCTACTCTCCTTCGGCTGGAACCAGTAACATTTGAAGACTATGATGTTCGATGGGTTTTCACCATAGAATAGAAGTTCATAAATTGCTTCAACTCTCCCATAATACTCAGTATCTCCTTCGCCGATAGCAGAGACACAACAATTTGTAGACTTTTGGTCGGCCATAGATAGCTCTTTGCCGAAGGTACGAAAGCGATACCCGTTGATGTCGTATTTCTCAAATGAACGGACCTTATAGTTAAAACCATTAGCGACTTGTCTCAATTCGGCGTCCATAGACTCTGAATTAGCCTACAAAAGTTTAATACGAAAGGATTGTTGCATTAGCTGCAAATTAGACGAAGAAATGAGAATGGTCTAATGGAAATTACCGTTTGTTTGAACCAAGAGATGAAACCGGGAAAGCCGCCTCCCTGCTTTGCCAGAAGCTCATACTCTTCGATGGATTCCTTTTGGATCACCGGTCCATCCGAAAATTTGGTGACATATCGACTGCATAAAATATCCGGGAATAAGAGCAGTTCAATGGAATTAGAAGTTGCGAAATAATGTACCGCGAGAACTTACTCGATGTACGGCTGCACTTCTGTTAGGTTGTTGAAGGTATACAATGAAATGGTCCGTCATTCTTCGACATCCAACGATAATGGTTTCGAAGCACCGGCTGGTGCGAGATTCCCTTTAAATAGGTTGAGGTTGGATCCACCTTTTTTAGGGTCGCCAGGATTGTACCAAGGCTTCGGATTTTGCAAATGACGATTTCTGGCTTTGTAGTGTGCTGTCATGAAGTTTGTTGCCTCCTTAGTAATGAATGCCTCAGCCATCGATGCTTCGATTCTATGTTTATTTTTACATTTTGCCCGAAGTGTCTTCTGCATCCTCTCAGTTGAGTAGCACCAATGATTTTGCACGGGCCCCCCCAATCCTACGTCGGTCGGGAGATGAAAAATCAAGTGCTGTATTGGATTAAAGAAGCCCGACGGAAAGATCTTCTCTAACTTGCAGATCAACTCCGGTGCCAACTCTTCCATTTCTTCTAGTAGGCCAGGCGATAGTTCTTTCGCACAAAGAACATGGAAGAAATAGCTCAGCTCTGCCAGTACTAGCCATTCATCCTCAGGGATGAAGCCACACAACATCACCGGCATTACCCGCCCAATCCATATGTGCCAATCATGACTCTTGAGACCAATTATCTTCAATTTTTCAGGACTTGCTCCCCTCTTTAGATTCGCTGCATACCCATCGGGGAACATCAACTGCATTTTCACCCACAAGATAATTTCCCTCATAGCTGGCCTTCCAAGATTGAACCATGCCTTTGGCTTCGTCCAGTTGTGCTTTCCTTTCGGTTCTTGCATGTTTTGTAACGGACTATCACATAGCGCTTCCTGATCGACTCTAGCCTTAGTATTATCCTTTGACTTCCCCTCTATGCCGAACAATGTACCAAAAAGTGCCTCGGTGATATTCTTTTAGTGTGCATCACATCGATGTTGTGTGAGCAAAGGAGGTCCTTGAAGTAAGGCAGATCCCACAAGCATGTCTTGTGAGTCCAGGCGTGTTCCGAATTATACCCCTTGAAATACCCTAGACGCTCTGGATCTGGCTCGAGAGCGTTTAACTGATCCAGGGTCTCTTGGCCTGTCAACGCAGGTGGTGCAGAGTTTTTGACAACTCTACCTTTGATGAAGTTCTTCTTGTCTTTCCTGAACTTATGGCGAGGATCCAGGGACTGTCTATGCAAGTCGAAGCAAGAAAACTTGCGACCCGCCTGCAGCCAACGAAACTCAAGAGCTGCCTTGCATGTGGGGCACGAGAACCTTCCATGCACACACCAGCCAATGAATAGCGCGTACACCGGCAAGTCATGCATCGAGTACGTGTACCAGACACGCATTATGAAGTTCTGTTTGCTAAAGGCGTCGTATGTCTTGAACCCATTATCCCAAGCTTCTTGCAATTCATCCTTAAGTGGCTGCATGTACACATTCATATTCTTTCCCTGATAGTTGGGCCCTGGAATTATCAACGTCAGGAAAATGTTCTTTCTTTGCATAATCTGTCCGGGGGGAGATTGAGTGGAATGACAAATATGGGCCAAAAACTGTATTGGGTTGCCGTCTGACCAAACACACTGAACCCATTCGTGCTGATGGTGAATCAAGGATACCTTGGATCTGACGCTTTTTGCACATGTAATGCATCGAGGCGCTTTCATGCAGAACCATCCGATGTGTGTACCATCATCAGATTCCCATCTACATCTAGTTCGGTTCTTTTGCCCATTTTGTGCCATGTCATCTGTCTAGCCGTCTCTTCGACCATGAAAAGACGTTGAAGTCTTAGTACGATTGGCATATACCGAAGAACATTAACGGGGATTTTGGTCTGCGTCTTCTCACCCATACCGTTGTCTACCACAACATACCTGGAAGACTTGCAAATGGGAAAATAGTTCAAGTCCGTATACTCAAGCCTAAATAAGGCACATCCTTTCTCACAGGCATGTATCTTCTCATAGGGCATCTTAAGAGCACGGAGGATTTTGTCTGACTGGTACAGGTTTGCAGGCAGTACATGGCCTTTGGGTAGAAAGCGTCCAAATACTATCATCATCGCGTTGTAGCATTCTCTGCCCAAGTTGAATTGAGCCTTCAGAGCCATTACTTATGAGATGGCATCCAGCTGACAAAGCTCAGTGTGCTCGTGGAGAGGACGTTTTGAAGACTCCAACATTTCATTAAAGGCCTTTGCAGATTCCTCCATCTCATCGTCCGAATCCCGAGCATCATCAAAGTTTTGCACCATGTCTTCCATCCTGGTACCATGCTCGTCGATGCGACGACGAACCACCTCATCTCTGGCACATTGGGCAGACTCACCATGAAATGTCCACACCGTATAACCGGGTGTAAAACCACTCTTCTGCAGGTGTTTGCCCATTTCATCCTTTGTCCTCTTTTCCCAATTATCGCACCGGACACAGGGGCACTAGGTTTTCCTCTGGCCATTTGCAAATGTGGCTTTCACAAACCCCTTGGTTTTTGTTAACCATTCATTGGTCATCTCTTTCTGAATAGTGTGACCGGTGTACATCCACGCATGATCACTCATCCTGGCTTGCCTAGATACTGGACACACAAGAAACACATATATAATTCACCATGTATATATTCATCAGTTAATCTAGTTTGTCAATTTTATTACGTCCATGCAATCTACACTCTAATAGGTAAAGATAGGTCCTAATCCCACCTGAGTATGTGTAGATTGGGTTCGTTTTCCCATGCTCTGCTCCGGATCCGATGCAAAATTTCAGCAGCACCTCCCTGTTGTTCTCCTGATAAACGTCTCTGCAATAAACAGAGAGGATGTGTACCCGGAGAACAACAGGGAGGCACTGACAAAATTTATGCGTCGGATCCGAAGCAGAGCATATGGGAAAACGAACCCAATCTACACATACTTGGGCTGTCCATGGATAACGTTGGACAATTTGAAAGAATCACGGTTATAAATATGTAAAGGCATGCATATTTATAACTGTAACCCTTTCGAACGGGAGACGAATACTGGTCACGCATACTGATGATTGAAGACACCTATAGCTAGCAAGTTTCATCGGCACGAAGACCAGAACAGAGCAAATAATTAAGGGGGGAGGAGGAGATGTCATTTGTGCTCACCCATGAACGCAGGGGCGGAGCTCGTCAAACGCACGGGGAGGTCGTCGAACACCAGACCCTCGCAGCGACGAAACACTACACATTTAAATCCACACGATCAACACAAAATATGATGTTTTTTATAACAAAATCGGAAAATATATGACCTAACTCATAATTTACAAAACTATGACCCCGTCGGCCTTTGGAAGGACGAAGAGCACCTTTTCGGTCAACAGGAGGCCGAAGAGGTGTCGGGGGTCGGGGGTGAGTGGCGTCGAAGGCTGGTACTTATGGTTGCTTTGCCGGCAAACTACCCACAATGAATCAGTTCCTCCTCCTCTTCTTTTCTTCTCCTCCTCCTCCTCCTCCTCTTCTTCTTCTTCTTCTTCTTCTTCTTCTTCTTCTTCTTCTTCTTCTTCTTCTTCTTCTTCTTCTTCTTCTTCTTTTCCTTTTTCATCTTCTTCTACTTCTGCTTCTTTTCTTCTTCTTTTTTTCATCTTTCTTCTTCTTTCTTTTCCTTTTGCCTCTTCTTCTACTTATTTTCTTGTTCTTTTTTTCCTCCTCTTCTTTTCTTCTTCTCCTCCTCCTCTTCTTTTTTCTTCTCCGCCTCTTCTTTTTCTTCTTCTTCTTCTTCTTCTTCTTCTTCTTCTTCTTCCTCCTTTCTTTTCCTTTTTCATCTTCCTCTACTTCTTCTTCTTCTTTTTTTCATCTTCTTCTTCTTTCTTTTCCTTCTTCTCGACCCTCGACCATCTTTTCCTTCTTTTCTTTCTTTTTCTACTTTTTCTACTTCTTTTTTTAATCTTTCTTCTTCTTCTTCTAATTATCTAAACCTAAACCTAGCTAGCACTAACCTAAACCAAACACTAATTAACCTAAACCTAAACAGTAAAAAACAAAAGAAAAAAAACAGAAACAAAACTCACCTTGAGGGCTGGTGGAGGAGAGACGGCGCAGGGGGAGGAAGGCCACGGGGAGGGGGGCGGCGGCCTGCTCCGGTGGTGGGGGGCCGTGCGGAGGCGCCACGGCTTAGACGTCATCGGGGAAGGGAAGGGCGCAGGGTCCGGTGAGCGGGGCGGCGGGTGAGGTCATCGGGGAGTGTCATGGGAGACCACGGCCACCTATGGGGCCATGAGCCCCTTTTGGTTCGGCGGGAGGATGGGCACGTTGCACAAAGAGCGGAGAAGCATCACACAACGTGACAGAGATTGCACGGGCAGTTTTTTACCCTGGTTTGGGCCGCCGTGAGGCGTAAAACCCTACTCCTGCTTTGGTGGATTGATGGTGAAAAAATGATGGATGAACACAGCGCTCTTGCCCGGCAAGGTCGCCTCGGGGCGAGAGCAGCTACGCGCGTATGAGTGTGTAAGGGTCCGGATCAGTCAACCCTTTCTATGGTTGCCATGGGCCTTCTTTTATAGATCAAGGGGTCACCACAGTGGCAAATCAGTCATTACATACTGATTAGACTAGTCGTCAACCCGTGCATTTGCACGGGCTAGTTTAATAACCTATTATTATGACTTTACCTAAATTATAAAACATGGGATAAAACTTTGGAGCCATCACTAATTTACTGGGAGTTGGAAAATTGGGAAGTGCCAAATTTCTATTAGAACAGCTCCATTGTGTCATATGACCACTTAGGTTTAATATTCATTGTCGTGAGTACACAGGTTTTATATTCAAGTCTTATTATAGTTATACTTTAATATTTCAAATAAACAAATGTGAAATGAAGCATATACTCAAATTTTTGAAATACAGATAAATAATATAATTATTTTATCTCTGCTAATCTTCGTATATAATTATTTTATCGCTTCTAATCATGAGTACACATCAAGTTTTGACGGTTTCAGTTTCTTGCATCTGCTTTGCTTCTGTCATATCATAATGTATTAATCTAAAACATATCCACTCTGATCACATTAGTAATTTTCTAAGAGTAAAATGCAAATATATATTTTAAACATTTATATTATATAAAAAATTATTTCAGTATGGTTTTTGTAATACCTAAACCTTATTGAACAAATTTGGCATATAATTAAACACAACCAGATTTTGAACCCATATATTTATCGAGATGCTTATACAGTATTTAGCGAAATACTGATGCAGTTTGTACTTTATTTAGATAAATAAACTGAATGAACATGGCTCGTATCCATTATCTGACATATCCTATATATGTGGTTCCTACAATTTGCATGCATTTTATTCTGAAAAACTTTGAAACTTCTTCTAAGACTGCAGCTCAACATGGCATTAACAAAAATAATTAATCACGTCCCCAAAAATGACCAGAGTGAGAACAGTGAAAATGGAAGTAAATTTCTTTCTTGAATGTAGATTATTCTCATCTCCTACTTGTTTAATTTAGTTGCTTGCATGTAAGATTAACCTATATAACTTGGTACACTGGGATCTTGTTGCATCTAGTTGGGGTACCAAAGGTATATTGGGCTTGACTACCATGGAGTTCATTTCATACGTGTACTTAGGTTTTGGTTACTGGGTAAATAATTTGATTAATCTCTAAGCTGAACTTGCTTCATCAGATTTGTACCTAGATTAACTTTCAAAAGTTACAATGCATGGACTGATGTGTCGTCGAATTCTTACTTATTAGAAATACAAATTCAGTACGCTAACAATCAGAAAATGATTCGAGAGAAGATAGGCAACTCTAACCTGTGCCTCCGATGCATTACGCATTTTAAAGTCCAGCAAGACAGTGACGTAATGACATACATACTTCATGGGCAGGTTAATTATAATGCCTCCAATTTCATGACCTAGTGGCTTGTGTGGATAAGATCAAAACTTTCTGTTTCCATGTAAAGTCTATTGCATGGAACATGATCATTTGCAGTCTTGCAGACAAACCTGTGCCCAACAATGACGCTATCTTGGGAAACAGTTGCCTGATCGTCCTTCAAAGAAATTACAGAAAACATAGAGAACATACCCGATTAAAGTTACAATCCCCGCAGAAATAAATCAACTTCATGCTGATAATTAGAACATGTATAGACATCACAAAAATGAACTTGTGTGAAAGATAACCTCCTTTTACTCATATGATGGCCATAAGTGGTTCCTCGATGGACAACTTCATTGGCTGGATTGTATAATTGCAGATTTAGAGGTGCATGTGGTCAAGGGAGACAACTCTCTTATTAATAGAACTGAATGTTGTACACTACATGGCAGGGATGACGAATGGAGGGGAGAGGATCTGTGGAGATTTGTGGTAGAAAAAGGTGTCATGATAATGTACAGCATATGAAAAACTGAGACAAATAAATAGAGCTGAAATCTGAGATAAAAATATTAAGCTTCTTTCCCTGACCAAATCTCCATGCTTTTTATCTTTCCTAGTAAATTAGTTATACTTAACCCATAATATTCCTTTGATGAACTAACCTGCATGCATTGCAGACAAATAGCATACATAGGTGAATGCCAAAGTGAAACTATAATTAAATAAGAAAACAGTATACTACCTCAGATCAAAACTGCATAGTGGAAGGTCATGCATTGCAGTTTGTCATACAATTTTGTATAATATGTGGAGGACCAGTTATATAATTAGTCAATGATGTTCATCACCTGGATGCAAATCTCACTTTTCCCACATAAAAGCAACACACAAAGAGATGCTGATGGCGCCGGGAGGCAGAAGCTAAGGCCTATCCTCCATGCCCTAGTGCAATTAGATTCAGTCGGGAGATGTGATTTGTCGTGCGCTGGATCTGACTTGCCACCGATGAAAAGGAATATATTGGAGGTTTTTTTCTTGAGTAGTGAAGAGATGAGGAAGGCAATACATTAGAGAGAGGAGATGCCTGGAGGAAGACCACACACGGAGGTTACGCCCAATGGGACGAACACCGCGACGCGAAAGGAAGTTTGTGCCTTTCACGTTTATAGGAGATAAGCAATGTATGATTTATTATATTTAGAGAAAGAGATTTAGTTAGTTTCATCCTCTTTGCATGTTTCTAGGAGATAAGCAATGTAATTATATTTAACCAAAGATATATGTAGTTGGTTGCCTTTTCTATTCTGCATGCACATGGACATATACCTGTTTTTTTGTCTTTCTAGGAGATAAGCAAGGCGTGACTATCTTTAAACAAAGAGATATAGCTCGTTTCCTTTTCTATTCTGCATGTACGTGAATGCGTACCTGTTTTTTTTACCCATTGGGAAAATAGCTTGTCTCCTGTACATTTTCGAATTATGGGCTAATCTATTTTCAAAATATAGGCTAATATCTTCTAAAAAAAATATGCTAATCTACACCGTAATAACTTGGTCCCACCAGATGAACGGCCCTAATTTTCTAATTAACGTGTGAATTTTTAGGGAGTCTGTAATTAGTATAAGTATAGATAGATATAGATAGCAAACAGTGCTATCATACCTAACTCTGCAGACTAACAGAGTGCATTAAATGCAACGCTCAACGTCACATCTCAGCTTGCCCGGCAGGCCCTGCCGGGCTGTTTTGCCAGCTTCGTGCCTGCTTGCTTGACACGTCTCAGGACGGGTGTCGCCTGGGGGTATTTTCTATAGGAAGTGGCTACCATGTGGCAAATAGCAGCCAATTAGTCACTTTGGACCTTGACACCGCACTGATCGACGACGTGCGTCGTGATGAGGTGGTGCGGTGGAGTGGTTTGCCTCCGTAAGCCCCGGCAGGCCTGCCGGGACGATCTAGAGACTTGCTTCCAGGGCAAACCCAACCTTGCCGGGCTCGCCTATCCGGCAAAGGAGGTTCTGTCCTTAGCGATATCTTGCATCTCTAGCTCATCTTGGTCTTCTTGATCTGCACTTTGGCCCTGCCAAAGAACAGGTCTCTCATGCCTTGATCTGATCTTGAGTTTGTAATCTTGTCCTTGTGCCTGTGCACAGACTGGTTAATGGACCCAGGGTTTGTTGCACCGATAGGAGCCCCCGGGCCTGGCACGAACGCGCCGCTGGGCGTCGTCGGGGTAGGCCCTAACCAGTGCACATACAGGAGCGCAGGGGTGGCTTCGCCCTTTGAGATCTTCTTTGCTTCTTCACTAACCCGAGCTTGGGTCAGTTTCTGATTTTCCCGCGTGTCGTGTAACGCCAATTGCGGTGGGGCCACTCTAGTAATGGCCCATGAATGACTTTAACGCACGGGCGAGTAACTGCCAATTCACTCTTCCCACCACACCCTTATCCATAGCCACGTATGCTGCATGCATCAAGTGGGCTAGGCAACGAAGGCGCGTGGTGCGGGAGAGCATCAAGGCAGGGGCCTGGTCTTCTTGGATTGGTGGGGGAGGACGGTGACTACTCGCCGGGGAATCAGCCTCCAGCCCCAGCTTGCCTATAAAAGGAAGAGCGGGGGAGGAGCGGAGGCATTCATCCACACTCCTTTCTTCCTCCATTCCTGACCTCTTCTTGTTATGCCGAAAGGGAGAGCCCGGGGCCAGGCCCCAGGTCCTAGCTTAGAGTTGGTGATGTTAAATGCTTGGGCTGATGCTTGGGGAGTGTGTCTGGTCCAGGTCCAGAGGTGGCGCAGTGGGCGAGCCATCCGTGGTGCAGGAGATATCAAGCTTTCCCATTGTAGTGGAATGCTTGCCTCCTTTGTCTCGGCCGGTCGTCTGGTGGGGAGTGGCATACCCCGAACCCCTGGCCATCTTGGCCATCGGCCGCTTCTCTGGAGAAGGTGTCGGGCCGGGGGCCTAGCTTCTTTCTGGAGCGGTGGTGATGGAGGAAAAACGAGGTAAGACGGAGAAGGCGGGTGGCAGGGCGTCAGGTCAGAGTACGATGGCACCGACGCTTTCGTCTCCTTCTGGCGACCTGCCGCCTCATCTTTCCGCTCTTCCCCTCCCTCCCCGGCACCATCATGACCAGTCTCTTCGGGTGATAGCCGGGGAGGGATGTTCCCTTGGTGCCTTCGTCCCCCTCTAGCGGTCTTCTAGATGAGCTTTGGTGGATGATTCCACCGGTACTCGAGTTGGGGCTTCTTGCTGGTCCTGGAGGTGGTGACCAGGGCACCGCCGAGCTGCTCCGTGTGCCCCTTCTTTGTAGCCTCGCCACTCTCAATCTTGTCAGGCTGCGCCCGGCAGGCCCTGACGGGATCGAGGTGGGCTTCTGCTTTGGTGCCCCCTTTTTAGTCCTCTTCTCTTCCCATCGCAATACCTGGCGGAGGGAAAATGAAAAGAGGAGATTACGGGGCACTTATCTTTTTTCAATCTTAAATCTATAGGCACTTGCCAAATTTTAGTTGAAAATAATGTAATCTCTTGAATCCATGTTTGTGTCCTATAAGGTCTGTACTTGTTTGAAGCATATTAATGAAAAAGATAAACATTATTGGGGACTCGTGCATGTATATGTCCATGTAGAGGCGGGATGCCTCTATATTTATAAATAAACGAGTTTCCCCAGGCAAGCTATCCTGCCGGTACCCTCTGCTTTATTGCCGGGGAGTTAGGCCTACTGGGCACAAATCGTGAAGAGGGACCAGCCCCCCGCCAATCCTTTTTCAACAAAGGCCACTACGACCACCTTGACCGAAGCAATGTTCGAGTCGAAGGGCGGGAGCACCTAAGTTTCAAAGGGTAGCATGATTTTCTCATGCACAAGTCTTTACTTACAGAACATGTATGGATACAAGGAAGAACTTATCTGTTTGGCTTGCTGGAGACCGCAGTGTAGGCTCATCTTCTTATCTCCTCTTGGGCTGAATCCTCGATGGGAGCCTGCAGTTTATGCAAATGAAAATGATGCCAGATGCGATCTTATCTACATGAACATGCGATGCTCATGATATGCTTATGCATGCATGCAACTTGTCGGGGGCCCCCAGTGCTTCATTTATTTCTCTGTTGCTCAGGGTCTGTGCCTGGCTTTGTACAAGGGGTTACATGCAACTGAGGCAAGGCCTGTACAAAACGGTGGCTGCTGGGCAGGGCCCGACAGCCGCGCCTTACGGGTAGAACTTGCAGAGATGCTCAATGTTCCATGAGTTTTGCAATTGAATGCCATCTTCGGTCTCCAGATGGACTGCGCCAGGTCTGGTGACTCATACTACCCGGTAAGGGCCTTCCCACTTGGGCGACAACTTGTTTGTACCCTTGGCGGAATAAATGCGCCTAAGGACAAGGTCGCCTTCCCCAAAACACCGGGCATGAACCTTGCGGCTGTGATAGCGGCGCAGGGCTTGCTGGTAGCGTGCAGCACCCATAGCAGCCCGGAGACGGTTCTCCTCGAGAAGCACAGTGTCGTCATGCCGGTGCTGATCCTGCGCTATGTCATCGTAGGCAAGCACTCGAGGCGACCCGTAAATGAGTTCCGTGGGGATAACTGCTTCTGCCCCATAGACTAGGGAGAAGGGAGTCTGCCCGGTAGCTCAATTTGGTGTCGTTCTGAGGGACCAAAGAACCACCGACAGCTCATCGATCCATCACCTACCACACTTCTGCAGCTTATCAAATGTTCTTGTCTTGAGTCCTCGCAACACTTCAGCGTTCGCCCTCTCAGCTTGTCCATTGCTTCTGGGATGTGCAACAGAGGCAAATGAGATCTTGCTTCCGAGGACATGAACATATTGCATGAAGGCGCGGCTTGTGAACTGGGTGCCGCTGTCAGTGATGATCCGGGCAGGGATCCCGAAGCGGCACACCAATCCTTTTAAGAACTTGATAGCTGACTGAGCAGTCACCTTTCTCACGGCATCTACTTCCGGCCACTTTGTAAACTTGTCGATTGCAATGAACAAGAATTCAAAGCCCCCAGCAGCTCGGGCGAAAGGGCCGAGGATATCGAGCCCCCAGACCAAAAACGGCCATGACAAAGGGATTGTCTGAAGAGCTTGGGCAGGCAGATGGATGTTCTTGGAATGGATCTTGCAGACTTCACACTTGGTGACTAGCTCGACCGCATCTTGGAGGGCTGTGGGCCAATAGAATCCTTGCCGGAATGCTTTCCCAACTAAAGCCCTTGATCCAATGTGGGAGCCGCACATGCCTTTGTGTATTTCCACCAGCAGTTCCTTTCCTCCTTCCCGGCAAATGCACTTCAATTTCACACCGGTGGGCCTTCTTCTGTATAGTGTGTCATCGACAAACTGATACATACTGGCCGTCCGGGCTACTCTTTCAGCTTCTTCTTGCTCTTCGGGATGTTCTCCGGTTTGGAGGAAATGGACTACGTGCCTTGCCCAAGTTGGAGCCCGGGGCTCGGCAACAAGGACTAGCGGTACCTCCTCATCTGCGGGAGCGTGTTCCTCGACCGTGGGGACCAGTGGCCCGGCAATGAAGGGGAGTTGTTTCCGGCAGGGTCCCTGCCAGGAGCCTCGAGGGGCTCTACCGGGAGAGGCTTACCGGAGTCCAATTTCCTCCTCTTTCGGGCCATTATTGTCGGGGATACGGAGGGCTGAGTAAGATGGAGAACAAAAGTTCCTGGTTCCACACGGGGTACGTGCTCTGTTTGCAATCCGTCAAAGTGCTCCTCTAATCTCCTCACTTCCTCAACGTATGCCTCCATCAATGGGCTTTGGTAATCCTTGTTGACTTGTCTCACCACAAGTTGTGAGTCTCCTCGAATGATCAGCTTCTTGATTCCCAATTCAGTGGCAAACCTGAGCCCGGCAAGGAGCCCTTCATACTCTATTGTATTGTTGGTTGCCTCCTCCCGAGGAAAATGCATCTGGACGATGAACTTCAAGTGCTCTCTAGTGGGAGCAACGAGAAGCACACCAGCCCCCGCACCTTGTAGGGAGAAGGCACCATCGAAATACATGATCCATTCTTGGGGCACTTCCTTGCCGGGGATAACTGTTTCAAGCACTTCTTCATCAGGGGTTGGCTTCCACTCTGCAATAAACTCTGCCAATGCCCTGCTCTGAATTGTTGATGTGCTTTCAAACTTCAGGCCAAAGCTGGATAACTCCAATGCCCATTTCACTATCCTGCCGGTAGCCTCTGGGTTTTGGAGTATCCTTTGCAACGGGAAGCGAGTGACAACAGTGATCTCATGGGCTTGGAAGTAGTGGCGCAATTCCCTTGAGGCCATGATAAGGCCAAAAATCAACTTTTGCACACCAGAGTACCTTGATCTAGCCTCCTATAACAGGGAGCTGACAAAGTACACTGGGCGCTGCACTACTTTCTTCCTTGCCGCGTCCTTGGGGTTGCCTTCGCTGCCGTGCTCTTCTTTATCCTGATCCATATCTGACCTTGCTGGGCTGTTCTCTCTCTCTTTCCTGGACGGGACACTAGCTAAGGTAGCTGCTTCCTCTACTTCCCGCTGCGCCACTAGTGCTGCACTAACCACCTGATTGGTGGCCGCCAGATATAGCAGCAACGGCTCTTGTGGTCTGGGAGCAACCAAAGTGGGCACAGAGGACAAGTAGGCCTTCAAATCTCGCAGTGCTGCGTCTGCTTTCGGGGTCCACTTCATGGGTCTTGCCTTCTTTAAAATTTTGAAGAACGGCAAGGCGCGTTCGGCAGACTTGGAGATGAATCTGCTAAGAGCGGCAACGCACCCCATCAAACGCCTCACATCCTTAACTATCTTGGGTGCTTGAATCTGCTCAATAGCCTTGATCTTATCTGGGTTGGCTTCGATCCCACGGTGGGACACAAAGAAACCAAGTAGCTTGTCGGAGGGAACACCAAACACACACTTCTCCGGGTTTAGCTTCAAGTTGATCTTGCGCAGATTAGCAAATGTTTCTTCCAAATCTTGGATGAGGGTTGATCTGTCCTTGGTCTTGACCACAATATCATCCATATAAGCTTCAATGTTCCTGTGCAACTGTGGTTCAAAACCAACCTGGACTGCTCTTGCAAAAGTGGACCCGGCATTCTTCAGCTCGAAAGGCATGTGCACAAAGCAGTACGTGCCGCATGGGGTGATGAATGAGGTCTTTTCTTCATCTTCCTTGGACATAAAGATCTGATGATACCCTGAGTATGCATCCAAAAAGGATAGCAAATCACACCTGGAAGTGGAATCCACAATTTGGTCGATGCGCGGCAAGGGGAATGGGTCCTTCGGGCATGCCTTGTTCAGATCCGTGAAATCTATGCAAAGCCTCCAATTCCCATTAGCCTTACGCACAACCACTGGGTTTGCTAACCATGTTGGATGTAGTACTCCTCTGACCAGACCAGCTGCCTCAAGTTTCTTGATTTCTTCGGTAATGAACTGCTGCCGCTCCAAGGCTTGCTTTCCGGACCTTTTGCTTGACGGGTCGGGCATGTGGGCAGACAGCAAGGTGGTGCTCGATTACCTTCCTGGGAACACCGAGGATATCAGATGGTTGCCAGGCAAACACATCGATATTCGCCCGCAGGAAGGCAACGAGCGTGCTTTCCTATTTGTCGTCAAGGGTGGCACTGATAGTAAAAGTACCATCAGCGCCAGCCAGCCCTGCCAGGACCTTTTTCACATGGGGTGCAGTGGCCTTGGACTTCTTGCTGTTGGAACTTTCCGGCACGTCATCCATAGGCATAGCATACCCCGAAGAGGTACGCTTCCTAGACTCGTTGCTGGTGTCTCTGCTAGCCTTCTTCTTTCCTTAGATTTCCTTGGCGGGAACTGCGGCTTCCGGGGCCTCTGCCGCGACTGCGTCCCGGTACATCTTATCCACACAAATAATTGCGTCCTTCTTGTCTGATGGGATGGAAATGACACCCACTGGCCCTGGCATCTTCAAAGTGTTGTAGGCATAGTAGGATGCCGCCATGAATTTTGCCAAAGCTGGGCGTCCAAGGATTCCATTATATGGCAGGGGGAGGTCGACCACATCAAACACAACCTTCTCAGTCCAGTAGTTCAACTCCCCTCCAAATGTCACTAGCAACGTGATCTTTCCCTTAGGATGAGTCCTGCCGGGATTGACTCCTTGAAATGTGCCAGTAACCTTAAGCTCTTCCTCTGCTATCTGGAATTTGCTGATAACCTTTGGGGAAATCAGATTCAACCCGGGCCCGCCGTCAACCAACATCTTTGTGACTTTGAGGTTGCGAATCATTGGTGAGACCAACAACGGCAAGCACCCTACCACAGTGGTGTGGTCAGGATGGTCCTCTTCATCAAAGATGATGGGCGTGCGTGACCACTTGAGCGTCTTCCGAGAATCTGCCACTGGCTCCACGGCATTGACCTCAGTCGCCCACTGTTTAAGTCGGTGGTGAGAGGAGTGCAAAGATGCACCCCCATCAATACACAGGGCGTCAATGGCCTTCTGGAATTCCTGCTTGCTGATTTCCTCTTCATCCCCTCCATCACTCTCAGCATTGCAATCCTCCTTCTCTCGGCCCCTGGCAGGTTTTCCTTGGTTCCGAGGAGCCTCGGCGGGGCGATTTGCTTCACCACCCCAGCCCTTCCCGCCAGTACCATTCTGACCTTTTTCCTTATCACGCTTCTCATACTCAGCCCTCTGCTTCTTGACGAGCTGCTCAACCTGGTGACACTCTTGGAGATCGTAGCCCTTGGTCCGATGAATCTTGCAATACGGCCCATCGCCTTTCCCAGCCTTCTCGGCAGCCGCAGCCTCCCGGTAGTCAGTGCACGTGGCACCTTCCTTGTCAGAGGCTTCGGTCTTAGCCTTCTTGCCGGTACTAGGCGTGCCTGATCTCTCAGCAGTCATCACTGCCTTATCCTTGCGCTTCTTGTTGTTCTTCTTCTAACTGGTGGACTCGTCGTCATCCAATGAGTCGATGTCGACGCAATCTTCCTCTCTAGGGAGTTTCCTCCCTTCCTCCACCCGAGCACATTTGTCCACCAAGGTGTAAAGCTCCTTCACAGTCTTGGGCAGACGAACGTTCATTTTGGAACATATCCTATGGTTGTGCACGTTGGATTGGAAAGCGGCTATCACAGCTGCCAGGTGGATATCTGGGATATTTCTGTGTACTCGGCTGAATCTCTGCAAATACTTTCGTAGAGTCTCTCCTTCTTTCTGCTGGAGAAGCTGCAAATCGCTGGGCCGCCCTTGTTCTTGATGGCCACCCGTGAAGGCACCAATGAACTCATGGCATAGGTCAGCCCAGGTCGAAATGGAGTTCTCCGGCAGGTGCATTAGCCAAGACCTCACATTTGACTTGAGTGCCAAAGGGAAGTAATTGCCGAATACCTTCTCATCTCTTCCCCCGGCAGCTTGAACAGTGACGGTGTAGATGCTGAAGAACTCTGTCGGGTTCAGCCTCCCATCATACTTCTCTGGAATCTCTGGCTTGAACGTGCGAGCGGATGGCCAACGAACTTGCCGCAGCTCATGGGTGAAAGCAGGGCACCAAACCTCGAAAGGCAGGAACGCCATCTCCGAGTGTGGGTTCATCGACGTCGAGGCCATCGCACCCATTGGACCGGCGATGGTTGTCGCGACGTCGCTTGACGATGACGCGCGCGCCTTCCCTCCGCCCGTCCTCCGGGGCTCGTCGTTGGCCTGGATGCGCTCGAGGGTCTGAAGAGGCCATTGAGACGTCATCTGGTTCTTGGTTTCGTGGCTCCCGCGCTGGCTGCCGTGGTGGGGATTGCACCGTGGCGGTGTTCCCTTCCGTACGGCTGGCAGCACGGGCCGTCGTCGCTGCTTGGGGAGGCCGTGGCGTGTCAGCTCACTGTGATCCTCCTACCTCGGCGAAGCCAATCAGGCTTTGGATGGTGGCTCGCCACTCATCCATCTGATCGGCTGCCGGCGGGAATCTCAACAGTAGTTGAGCCCGTGGCATGGCCTCTGAGGCAGTGCTCGGCATAGGTGATGATGATGTAGATCGCGGTGTCGCTTGGCTCCTGACGGTGCCGTTAGCGACCGCGCCGCGCCCTCGTTATTGCAAACCGGCCGTTTGGATGGTGTGGTGATGCAGTGGGGGCGCTTGAAGGCCAGCGGCTCCGTTGGGCACAGTAACTGGGTCAGCTCGTTCCGGAGGCAGCGCACGCCCTGTGGTCGTGCCCGCGGTGGGGGCGGCCGGAGAGTTGCGATTCGCCCCAGAACGAGCGCCACCACTGCGGCTGTGCCCTTCGGCGAGGAGAAGAGGTGCAGGCGGAATAAGCCCTCCACTCATACCTCATGGAGCATGGCCGCCGGGATGTTGCTGATGCTGTCATTCCCTAGTGCCTCCCGTTCCTGCTTCAGCCGTGGGGGAGGTGGTGACAACGCCGCCTGCGCCGACCACATCCCCCGCAGCGTCCACACTCTCGCATGTCCCTGCATTCCCCGCGACGTCGACAGTCGCGGGCGGTGGAGCCTTCGAGGTGGACGGGAGATTTGCGGCTCCGGACTTCTTCTTGGGCGCCATAGTTGATGACGCCGTCGATGATGAGAATGGCGATGAAGATGACGACGCTCTCGGGTTCACGTAAGTGATCCCCCTACCTGGCACGCCAAAGATGTCATGGGAAACCACAGCCACCTATGGGGCCATGAGCCCCTTTTGGTTCGGCGGGGGGATGGGCACATTGCACAAAGAGCGGAGAAGCGTCACACAGCGCGGCAGAGATCGCACGGGCAGTTTTTTTTACCCAGGTTCGGGCCGCTGTGAGGGCTTTGGTGGATTGATGGTGGAAAAATGGTGGATGAATGCAGCGCTCTTGCCCGGCAAGGTCGCCTCAGGGCGAGAGCAGGTACACGCGTATGAGTGTGTAAGGGTCCGGATCAGCCAACCCTTTCTATGGTTGCCATGGGCCTCCTTTTATAAATCAAGGGGTCACTACAGTGGCAAATTAGTCATTACATACTAATTAGATAGCAAACAATGCTATCATACCTAACTCTGTAGGCTGACAGAGCGCATTAAATGCGCCGCTCAACGTAACATCTTAGCTTGCCCGGCAGTCCCTGTCAGGCTGTTTTGCTAGCTTCGCGCCTGCTTGCTTGACACGTCTCAGGACGGGTGCCGCCTGGGGGTATTTTCTGTAGGAAGTGGTTGCCATGTGGCAAATAGCAGCCACTTAGTCACTTTGGAGCTTGACGCTGCACTGATCAATGATGTCCGTCGTGATGAGGTGGTGAGGTGGAGTGGTTTGCTTCCATAAGCCCCGGCAGGCCTGCCGGGACGATCTGGAGACTTGCTTCCCGGGCAAACCCAACCTTGCCGGGCTCGCCTATCCAGCAAGGGAGGTTCTTTCCTTAGCGATATCTTGCATCTCTAGCTCATCTTGGTCTTCTTGATCTGCACTTTGGCCCTGCCAAAGAACAGGTCTCTCATGCCTTGATCTGATCTTGCATTTGTAATCTTGTCCTTGGGCCTGTGCATAGTCTTCTCAACGGACCCAGGGTTTGTTGCACCGACAGGGACGGGCGGCGGGTGAGTTCGTTGGGGGAGGCGGGGAGGCACCGCGGCTCCTAGGTCATCGAGGGAGGGGAGGGCGCAGGGTCCGGGGAGCGGGGCGGCGGGTGAGGTGGTCGGGGAGGTGCGGCGGGTGAGGTCGTCGAGGGAGGGGTGGCGGCGGGTGATATCGTCGGGGAAGGGGCAGCGGCGGGTGAGGTCGTCGGGGGAAGGGCAGTGGCAGGCGAGGTCGTGGAGGGGAGAGAGAGAGGAACAGAGAGAGAGAGAGAGGGGGGGGGTTGGGGCCGGGGGGGTGCACGACTGTTAGTTAGGCAAACCTCTTTGTCGTCTACTAGCGACTTCTTTGCCGTCCGCTAGCAGACGGCAAAGAGGGGGTGGGGCCGGGGGGCACGGTCGTTAGTTAGGCAAAATCTTTGCCATCCGCTAGCGGATGGCAAAGACAGTAAAGCGGACGACAAAGATATGGCCGATGGTAAAGATTTGACCTAGCCAGCTCCACCCCAGTGGGGCCCAGCTAGTCTCCTTGCTATTTGCCTTCGGGCCCTTTGCCGTCCGCCGGTTGACGGCAAAGAACTGACAGAAGAAAAACTGTATCTTTGCCATCTGCCAGTTCTTTGCCGTCTGTTTTTTGGATGCGGACGGCAAAGAACTAGCTGACGGCAAATTCCCTGATTCCAGTAGTGCGTAGGACAAAAGGAATTTACTGAAAAATCGCAGGATGGCAACACATCGTTCGATAATAATATGTGGCATAGAGCACCATGCTTAAGTAGGGATTATAGTGAGAAAAGAGACGCTACACTGCTACATAGAGGGTAAGAGAGTAGGTGATGATGGCGGCGAAGTTGTTAATATAGATTGCCGTCATGATTGTTCCCCCGGCGGCACTCCAGCGCCACTCGGAGAGAGGTGGAGAGAGCCCCCTTCTTCATCTTCTTCTTCTTCCTTGGCCTCCCGCTATACAGGAGGAGGTTTTCCCCTCTGGTCCTTGGCCGCCATGGCTCCCGGAGGACAGGAGCCCCGTCCGAGATTGGATCTCTCTCTCTCTCTCTCTCTCTCTCTCTCGTTCCTATTTGCTGGCCCTTCACCGTTTATTATATTCCCGGATATCTGTAACTCTTATTCGGCTGAAAATTTGAGAGGATTTTCATTCGTATATTAGCTTCCTTGCGATAGAAGGACACAGCCAACCGATCTTCGAGGTGGCCACAAGCCTGCTTGGCGCGCCGCTGGGTAGGGGGCGCGTTTTGTGAGCTTGTGGGCCCCTCGAGCATTATCTTGTGTTGATTCTTTTTCCCATAAATAATATATATTCTAAAAAACATATCCATAAAATTTTATCGTGTTCGGACTTTGTTTGATATGGACTTTCTGCGAAGCAAAAAACATGCAACAAACAGGAACTGACACTGGGCACTGGATGAATATGTTACTCCAAGAAAATCATATAAGTTGTTGCCAAATGTATGTGGAAGTAGTAAAATATTGACATAAAACAACAACAAAAATATAGATACAACAAAGACGTATCAGTACTTCGCTTTGTAGATGGGGGAATGGTGCCTTGTCGTCCCAAGGCCACCCCGTCGGGTAGTGTTTGCTATGTAAGACAAATAGTACATCCTACAAACACGATATAATACTTTCAACTACTAGATAGAGATTAGGTGAGTTAATAAGCCGAGCAGGGTCATATTTCAGGGCCCAATGTGTGGTAGTATCAATGAGATAACCCTCCATGTACTTCTACATGGCCTCTCATTGCTACCTTTACCAGAACAGCTCACATACAATTAACTCTCACACGTTAGGATATGATCACTACCATTCTAATTCATTGTCTATGATGGATTAGATATTACACAACTCTGAGTATCTTAAGCAAGCATAATGATGGATCACAACATGTCTTCAAGCAACTCCTAAGTATGCTAGGATCATGGTAGGCTTTGTATTGTGACAATGTCAGGTCATGCAAAGGAATGGGTGCAACTAGCAATAACATGTGACAGTTGAATCGTTTCATCCTAATGCATTGAAATGAGAGAAAGAGAGAGGGAGAGAGTAGTATTGTATCGATATGATCAAGGGGGTTGTTTGCCTGGCAGATCAGCTGTAGGGTACTGCTCTTCAGACAGCTACTCGTTAACGTTCTCGTAAACAGTTCCTATCACAAAGAAGAAAAACAAAAGAAGGCAATTCAATACATGACATATGCAACAATATGATGCATGATGGTGACATGGCAACATGCTCTTGGTTGAGTTAATGCAAATAGCAACATGATTTAATGAAGTTGATTTGAACCAAAGTTTCAAATTCAAACTCCATATGAAGCATTTCAAATGCCCTTTAATTGATTTGACTTTATTAGTGTGTAAAAGTTATTCCGATATTATTTTAGTTTTACAACACATGGTTATTAATATTATTTTAGTTTTTAGTACTTAACTCTAACAATATTTTACTTGACAAATTCATATATCCTCTTTGGCTTGTAATGACTTCCCATTTTCCTTGACATCGTACATATCATCTAAATTGTTACCAATTATAGAGATTGCATACAACTAACCTAAATATGATTCACATAAAATTCTTAAACTCTCATGAATTCCCCATATTTTGGGCACAACTCAATTTGATTAATAATTAGTCTTCAAATGTTTAAAAAAAATCATCCATTCTATAGCATGGTTTCTTGGAAGTTACTTCTTACTGTATATATTAATGTCAGAAGTTAAGACACCTGAATGCAACAGCTTAGTTAAAATTATAAACAAAAAATTAATTTAATTACTGATTGCTTTATGTAAACCCTACAATGTTTACTCTCTCCACGTGATGTTTTTAGGGTAGTACAATATTTACTGTGTTGTTATAAGAACTATTAAAACAAATTATTACATTCCAACTAAAAAATACTCCCTCTGTTCCTAAATATAAGTTTTTGTAGAGATTTCACTATGAACTACATACGGAGTAAAATGCATCTACATACATCCGCATGTGGTCCATAGTGAAATCTCTATAAAGACTTATATTTAGGAACGGAGGGAGTATATTACAATTACATGCACACAAAGCACAGTAACATGTACCCACAATTAGTATGACATGATGCCATGCATGTCGTACAAGCTATCCTTATGCATGTATATACTCATTTATATAATTCATATTTCCTATTTTTCCTTCATTGGAAAATGCATCAGTAACACTTGCATACCAATATTTTCTTCTTCTAAGTTTATCATCTCCTGAACCATTCTAGTTGACATTTTTATAGCCTCTCCAAATATGGTGTTCACAAATACTAATATATTTATATTTTATTTTCTAGGACAGTGTATATTTCTATTTCTCATTTATAGTTTTGTATAGAAATCTTAGTATTCTTTTCCCCCTAATATTGTTTTGTAAATACATTTTATTACTTATATGTTTTATTCGTAAACGGGCTTTTTTTACAAATATATGCATTTCCTATTTTTAGTATTCTTTATCCACTTAACTATTTTTCCTAGTTTAAGCACCTACATTTTTATATGGTCATTCTTTTCTATAGTTTGTACATATCTCTTAATCTTGTTCAAAATTTTATATACAAATCGTACATTATTTTGTTTTATGTTTCATTTGTAGAGATGGTGGCAGGTACACGCATTATTTTCCTTATTACATTTGAATATGCATGCATATACTACCCCTTTGGTGTCCCTTTGAGTCTCTAATGGATTGAGCTTATTAAACGCAAGGGATACATGTAATAATTACTGGATAACATAAGCATGATGTCATGGATGCAATTGGCTTACGCCTTGCATAGTCGGCCGAATTGTCCTACTCAACATTAACGTACTCGGAAACAAACATGCATGTACCTATAGGTATGGCCACTGTCCAATCTCTTTTTTCCTTTTATTCCTTTCTAGGAACTTTTTCTTTGATTGTATATGATCTCTCTCATACACGTTTGGACTTGGCTAGGATACGATTTATGGTAGGCCAGTGTATTATTTCCGTATGTTACCAATTAGATTAGAACTTCAGCTGGAATTTTATTTTTATTGTATGTGATGGAGCATGCCTGCATCTATGGATGTACGGGTGGTAATATAGGCTTGCCACATTATTATGTTGTACTTAAATTTTATATATATTTAAATCTGTTCTTTCTAACTTATTATTCGCGCACCTTCTGTATGTGTTGGTTCCACATACATAACTTTAAGCACGTAACGTAATATTTTTAAATCTCAACCATAAATGTCTATTATTTTAGCTTATGTGGAAGAACGTGGTGTCTTATTTGCCTTCTATCATGTGAATTTGCGTGTCTAGATTTTGTAAGTAGTTATGTTTTTTTTCATGTTTGATATATTATGTTGGTTGATCATAAGTAAAAAATTACTCATTCCATTCCATTGAATACGGTTTACACACCTTCGAAATCTGACTTTGACCATAAAATTAAGCAATATACTATATTTTTTGTGACTTAAAAATTATATCGTTGAAAATTTCTTTTGAATATGAATTCAACGGTCTAACTGTTGACACATATATAACCCACATTAGTTTTCTCTAATTTATGATCAAGGTTCAATTTTGTAATTTGTGTTCGTCTTATTCATTGGATAGAAGGAGTGAAAGGAGTATAAAGCATTGTGGCCGAAAAAGATGTGATAAATTCTCCACATTCTGCCTTGGCCAGTTAATCCCTCCTACTCAACTTGTTATTTGATTTAAGTCACAACCCTATTTGCATATAATTCATAATATATAAATGATTATCCAATATATATGTATCTCTTGGAAGAACTATTATACTTTTGTGAAATTGTCACTACTAGGAAAAGGCCTATTAGTGGCGCACCTGTTTTGGCCATTAATGGCGCACTACAGGTGCGCCACTATCATCACGCCATTAGTAACTAATACTAATGGCGCACCCCTGGTGCGCCATTAGTATACCAGATAGTAGTGGTGCACCAGGAAGTGCGCCATTAGTATGTCCCCTGGTGCGCCATTAGTATGCCTCCCAGGGGGCCATATTTACCTTGTGCTCTGGGTTACTAATGGCGCACTTCTATGTGGTGCGCCATTACTATCTGACTTAGTAATGGCGCACCTGTTACAACTATGTACTACGCCATTACAAATTTTTTCAAAAAAAAATTTCAAAATTTTTTTCAAATTTTTTTTAATCTCGGGTCAATATGCTTAATCTCAAGTCAAATCGCACTAAGTGGTCAAACTTCCCAAAAGGTCACCCATCCTCACGCAGTTCTACCCAACCCCAGCACCACCTCACTTAAGAAGCACTTGTTGATATATCTATGATATCAATCCTATTAAACCTTGTTGATGTCTAGGACTTTGTTCATGTTCATTAGTGTGATGAAATTTTGAAAAAATATTTCAAACTTCCCGGTCATATTACATATCATATTTTGAAAAAAAAATCCAAAAAAAAATTCGAAACCAATTTTTTTTTCTGTTACTAGTGGCGCACCTAGCAAATGGTGCGCCACTAGTAAGTTTGAATTTTTTTCCATTTTTTCCCCTCTAGATCTTAAAAGCTCCGTATCTTTCGTTCTATTAGGTTTTTAGGGATTCTGAAAATGTTCCCCCTGTTAAATTCGGATGTAACTTTTCGAGTAGATGATTTTTCATATAAAAAACTTTTTCATCGGAGTTCGTATGCAAAAGTTATGCCCATTTTACAAATTCTCGAGAGATTTTGCAAAAAAGTCAAAAATTCATGTTTGTAAATTTTGCTAACAACTAGACCACATATCACATGGGAATCTTATTTTCTTTTATTTTTTTGATATTTCTATCATTTTTTTTTTAAACTGAAAAGGCGGTCCAGGGGGGGGGTGCATTTGGTGAATAAATTGTAAGACTCAGAAAGATAGTAATGGCGCACCACGTAACAGGTGCGCCATTAGTAACCCACCTGTTATGTGGTGCGTCATTACTAGTTTTGCAAAAAAAATAAAAATAAAATGTTTAGTAGTGGCGCACTAGTTTTTTAAAAAAAGTAAAAAAAAAAATTGTTAGTGGCGCACGGAGTGTGTGGTGCGCCATTACTAGTTAAAACTAGTAATGGCGCACTGTGCTCTGGTGCGCCATTAATAGTTTTGGAAACATAAAAAAAAAATCGCTAGTAATGGCGCACCGTGTGTCTGGTGCGTCATTAGTAATGAGGACACTAATGGCGCACCACATACATGATGCGTCATTAATGTCCATATCAGCTATAGCCCTTTTCCTAGTAGTGTGTTCCTGTGATACGTATTATTGATTTTTGTTGAATACCTTAGTTGTGTTAGTTACCATGATTTGAGATGCTTCCATGCGTGCCATCTTATTATGATAGCTTTTTGGCTTACTCGTAAGACAATATTATTCCACTTTGTATTTATCAAAACTTGCTTTTCAATGCACAATAATCGGCTCATTGTATATATATTTGAATAATTTTAGATTCTATTTTTAGAAGTAAATTGCCAACCATGGGTCTTTCGGAAAAATAACAAAAAAATATGAAGTGAGGAACACGCTGAAAGGGCCCGTACGTGGACTGTGGTCGCCACATATGTTTTGCCCAGTGGATTTGATCAAGCATTCAAGAAACCCGGAAGTTATTCTTTTTCCCAAGACGGATAGGCAAGTTGTACATATCAATATATGTATGCTTATTTTACTTTTTTTGTGGGCATGTATGCTTTTTTACTTGATAGTGGAATATGAATGATTCTGATTGCATGCATGCTTGTCTGTCCACGCATGTGGTGGCCATGGTGTTTTTTTTCTTTCAATAATAAATTGGGGCCGAGCCCTCATGTGCTTCGAGAGAAAACATGATTTTAATGCATGTTCACGGAGAGTCCTAGCTAGATTTTCTTTTCCTAATCAATACTCCGAGTCCTATAGGCACAGAGTAGCGACGTACACCTACGTCCAGCAGCCCATATCAATCAGCCGTGTCCGGATAGAATACTAACACATACGTGTATTTTCCCTTTTTTTAACCATAGACGTTTTTCCTTTGGCTGCACAACATAGACGTGTTACGTTGTAGAACATCTTCTACTTTTTTTTAGATTTAGAAGATCTATTACATTGATGTGACAGATGCTAAAAATTGTAACATCTTATTGTTGTACGTAACATCTGTAAGCTTTAATCTCAACCATTGTGGTATAAATCAACGGATTACAATTTTTTAACCTATGTGGATTAGTGTGATGGCTTGTTTGACTTCTGTTTTATGTATATAATAGATGGTCCCAATGGATAGATAGGATTTTACTGATAATTTTTTATATAAAAATTATTTTCATCTGAGTTATGGTTAATTTTATATGAATTTGTGAAGTTTGTGATAATTTCTAGATTATTAAATAACAAAAAATCACGTATGATGTCAGCTCACATCAGCATGGTCAGCACGGCTAAACCAAACCTGTGGGACCCACGTGTCCTTGACAGTGGCCAATTGTGATTGATCAAATCCTATCCAAAAATATTAGCACGGGCTAGGGCCAACTGTCAGTGACTTCACGGTAGTCATTACGAGTTCATTAAACAAGAGTTAACCAGTGGTTGGTCACCCACGACATCCAGAGACAGTGGGGTTGCTTGGGTTCTACCATCCGACGACCAAATGGATGGTGGAGAGATCTACTTGGAGCTGGTGCTCGTCCGCATCGAACGACACAAACATCACCGCCTAGGGTTGCCTAAAACAATGACGAAATACACTTTGCATGGTGGATAGAGTTTGGGTGAGCATGGTTTCGGCGCTAGGGTGTACGGGAGGAGGAGCTGGTTGTCGCGTTCGACTCCTGGGAGAATGATTAGCATGATGGTGTCCTCGGACGCGAGTTGCGGTTGTTGTGGCTGAGGCAGTGACATGAACGGCGCAAACGAGCTATTGGCTGCAATGGCTATCACGGTTAGAGGATGAAATAACCAGGGGTGAGAGAGGGGAAACACTGTGAAGTTCACAACAAAGTCGATGAGCAGCTCAGTGGGCTCGGGGGAGGCTCGGAGACGAACAACAGACGATCGCCATCTCCGGTGGCTGAGGTTGAAGAAGACGGCAATGGCGATGTTGTGGTGCGTCTGGGCTCGCGTTCTTCGGTGGTAGGACGAGGAAGAAGGCGTCGGGGCGAAGCTTCCTCAGACGGCGACAGAACAAGGGGACGGCTATGGCTTGGTGCTCATGGTGTTCGAGGTGGAGGGCGAGCAAGGAGGCAGGCAAAGTGAGCAGAGAGAGGGGAACGGATCAGGGCATCGCGGTTGTCTCCATGGTGCAGTATAAGGACGCATGGGGCTCGACAAGGTGAAACAGGAGGTGGCACTCCCGCGCGCATGTGCTGTCTCTCCCCTGCCTACTAGCAGAGGTTGAGGATGTTTGGCACGGGCCAGATTGGCCAGCTGGGCTGCCTGGTAAATTTCTCTCTCCTCTATGCTCTTCTATTTCTCTTTGTTTTATATTTTCTACATTTGTTTGGAATTTCATTTTCAAACAAACCCACATTCTAAATTCTTGGAAAATATTGTGGATGCTAAATGGATTATTGCACAACCC
The DNA here is from genome assembly GCA_011799875.1 of Thinopyrum elongatum. Taxonomy (NCBI): domain Eukaryota; kingdom Viridiplantae; phylum Streptophyta; class Magnoliopsida; order Poales; family Poaceae; genus Thinopyrum; species Thinopyrum elongatum. The sequence goes on from CM022303.1 coordinate 237,157,336, forward strand.
CTCAACATTTTTTTCAGAATTTTTGGAACTATTAAATTACTCATAGCCATTCATAGCTCTAGTTCAAATGCTTAGTGGGTTAATTCAAAGGCACATTATGTCCTAGAAAAATGCGCACCATTTTTGGTAGAGGTTTTCATCTTGTGCCATTAATCATGAATGTTTTGAAGGGAATTTTGGGTTCATAAAAAATATTTGAGTTTGAACATGGTTGAATTAATTATCTGCTAGGGTTTGTTAATCCACATTTTAAGTTTTAAAAAAATCTTCTATTATATACTTAAAACGATGGAAAATGAACAGTTGTGATTTGACACTAAAAACTAAGATGTATTAATGGTGAAGATTAGGCAAGGCCACCGATCTACAATATTGCACATGATTTTCGTAGTTGCACGTGATTTCATTACCAATCGGTTTATATTAGTAAAGGATACTATTGCACCTACAATCTAAGGATGTAGACGCATTTCTTTTGAACATACTGCAGATGCAAACGCTCATAGAAACGCGCATACACTCACCCCAATGAACGCACACACACACCCTATCCCTATGAGTACCTCCATGAACATCATCCTTGCTGCCTCCCGATGATGCATGAGTAGTTCACCATAAACCTACGGGTCCATAGCTAGTAGCTAGATGGCTTCTTCTCTCTCTCTCTTTGATCTTCAATACAATGTTCTCCTCAATGTTCATGGAGTTCTATGCGATGTAATCTTCTTTTGCGGTGTGTTTGTTGGGATCCGATGAATTGTGGGTCTATGATCTGAATATTAATGAGAAGTAATGGAGTTTTTTCTAAACTTTCTTATGCATGATTTTTATAACTTTGTATTTTTCTGCGATCTATCTGTTTGGTTTGGGCAACTAGATTGATTTATCTTCAGTGGCAGAGGTCCTTTGTAATGGGTTCAATCTTGCAGTGCTCTATATCCCTGTGACAATAGGGGACAAGACACGTCTTTGTATTTTTGCCATTAAGGGTAAAACAATTGGGTTTATTCATATCGATTGGGTTTACTTTGTCTATATTATTCATCTTACTTAAGGCGTTACTCTGTTTTCCATGAACTTAATACCATAGATGCATGCTGGATTGCGGTCAATTCGTGGAGAATAGTAGTAGATACAGGCAGGAGTCGGTCTACTTGTCTCGGACGTGATGCCTATATACATGATCATTGCTTTGAATGTCTTCATAACTATGCACTTTTCTTTCAATTGCCCAACAGTAATTTGTTCACCCACCGTATGCTATGTGCTCGAGAGAGAAGCCTCTAGTAAAAACTATGGCCCCCGGGTCTACTTTTATCATATACAAAATCCAAAATAACCTTACTTTGTGACTATACATTTCATCAGTTACTCCCATTGTTAATGTAATGGTTGTTTTAAATGTTTCCTTTCCTTTTTTTTGAGCAAACAGGGATGCTATCATTTAGTTGTTCTCTTGTCTTTGCAAAACAGGATCATCCTCCTCTGAAGAAGAATATGGAGTACGTGAAGTGCCTAGTTCTGATTATGCCAGGATGAAGAAGCCAAGCCTCTCTTATCAGAAGGGAGAAGTTGAAGGATGGTTACATTACTGCCCACAAGAACAAACTAACTTCAGCACAGAAGGACTCACAGATCTCCATCTTTGTTGCTGTGATGGCCAATACAATGTTGTTTTAGGATTCTTTCCGGTGAGTTCCATTTTATTAAATGTGTGCTCTGCATGTATCATGTAGGTGCCTATTTAAACTGTAAATTCATAATATAGTTTGCTTTATACTAATCACTTTTTTTGTATTTATGCAAACAGGGATGCTCAGCTTGATTTCAATGGGAAATGCACAAAATGTTCTGATGGTTCATGCCCTCCATTATACTTCATCATGCACAATACATCGAATGTTCTCGAATCATCCATTTCCACCTCCAGCCACAAAATTAGCTACAAGAGAGGAGGTGCCGATATGTTCAAGGCGTTACAACATATAAAGGCAAAATCCTACAAGCTACGAAGTTGGTTGATTTTAGTGGAACTGCACAAAAAGAACAACTGGTTTATTTAGCACGAGGTGACATGTCAATATGCAAACTGATGGCAAACCCCACCCATTCCACAATCGTAGGCATTTGATATTTTGGAATGGGAAAACCTTGTCAAAGTTTGCTCATTGATGTATGCAAAAAGACACGCATTTGATATTTTGGAATGGGACAACCTTGTCAAATTTTGCTCATTGATGTTAGCAAGAAGACATGCGTTTGATATTTTCGAATGGGACGCCCTTTGCCATCAGCAGCATCGATTCATTTTTCTTTATTCTTTAGTTGTGAAGTAAATATTGGCTCTGACGTGTGAATCATTGAGATGCATAATCATCGATTTGTTTTGAATGTTCTCTATGAATTGCCAGGCTTGTGAGTTTGATTGCAATGTACAAGCACGGTAAAAAGCTGCTCAAACTTTTCGTGCATGTGAAGCTGCTGTAAACGAGGGGATATTCGTGCGTCCTGAGAATAATGCTAGTACGTATTGTTTTGCATGTTCTTCTAATGCCAGTGATACAAGAATTCAAACAATCGGACTAAATTCGTTCAGACATGGCCGAATTTCATATAAACATGCCGGATTTCATTACATTTCATACATTCTTCAACTAAAAAGGGGTGCGCTGGAGGTATAATTAATTAACCTAATCTATGATCTCCGACGCCCATTCCCCATGTCCGGCTGAGCCCCAAGAATAGAAGCTTCTTCTCTAGCTCCGCTTCCGTAGCCACAGGAAGTAAAGATGTCCGACTTCAAATCGCTGCCAAGCACCTAATCAGCTGTCAATGTTCAACCCGCCAAGCTTGGCTTTAACCGGAGGGTAGGAGCGGTGGCCTTACTTGGACTCGAGCGGCGGTGACCTACCGTGTTCTACTCTTCCTCGTTTTCTGTGTGGCGCGGCCTCATTGGCGGCAGGGCAGGGCCTCGATGGAGCCGGCGATGTCTTGTGCCTCGTTGCCGGCGGGGCGGCGCCTCGGCGGAGTGGGGGAAATCCTCCCCCTCATTGCCGGTAGGGCGGGGCCTCGACGGGGACGATGATGTCCTCTGCCTCGTGGTTGGCCAGGCGGGGCTTCGGCAGAGCAGGGCCTCACCGTAGCCGGCAAAGTCCTCCATCTCGGTGCCGGCGGGGCGGGGCCTCGGCGGAGCCGGCATTGTCCTCCGCCTTGTGATCGGTCTCGCCAAACAGTGCCTCGCCTGCTTCATGGCCCTCTTTTTAGGCAGCCACAACCTTCGCCACCCGCGTGCGGTACCGCCAGCGCGCGAGCCGGCTCTCGCAGGTGGAGCGGTACGACTCGAGCAGCGCCTCCTACTCCACCCGCTCCATGGCGATCTGCTCCTCCGCCTGCAGGTGCTCCTAGAGGAAATGGTGGTTGTAGGCGGCGTCAGCCTGCGCCTCCCGGTACTGCTCCTCACGCTTCTGCCTCGCCTATGGTCATGGTGCAATGCACCGGCAAGGATGGCGCGGAGGAGGGGGTTGGCACCGGATTGTCGATGACCATGTTCTCCATTAGGACGTCGTCGTCCTCCGTCTGCCTGCCGGCCAGCCAGTCGGTAGCAATGGCTGCCATCTCCATCTTCTGGTCTGTCATTCGCCCATCCCGAAGAGCATTGGAGCACGAGGAAGCCATGGTGGGATTGGTGTGGAGAGGAGAAAGGGAACGGAGGCGGATGACTACAGCTATGGCCGGCACAGCAGTTTATATAGAAATGGTGGGCGGCAGAGGGACGAACGGGTGGCGCCAGTGTAGCCGCCTCGGCAACCGCGTATCATTAATGTGGGCGGTAGACAGACGAACGGACGGACGACACTTGTGTTGTTTGAACACGGAGCAATCGCCTGCACCGGGAAGCGGCGTGGGCGGTGCTGACCGTTTCGGGCGGAAACCGCGCACGGGCGAGGGAGGGGGTCTGGGTGGGCGAGGGCGGTCAGACTCAGGCTTGGCAGTGGTCCGATCCAGCAGCTGGACATGCTGGCTCGCTAGCGAGCTAGCCGAGCTCTGCGATGACAACCAGACAATGGACGTGACTTCTGACCAGGAGTCGATGCCACCGCCCAAGCCGGTTCATGCCGTGTTCACCATAGAGCAGGTGCGGCCGCACTTTAACGCCCTAATGGCGGAAGAGATACCAGTGCAGGAGGACTTGTGCTACAACCTCCGTCTCCTCAACGAGCACTGGCTCGCGAAGGGACGAATCGCCGGTGAACAAGCGAATGACAATGCCATCGCAGACAAGTGGCCCTATAATCCTCGCTTCCTGAATGAGCGGCGGGCGTTGTATCAGACCATCCGTAGGGCTCGCGAGGCCCTCTTCGTCGTCCTTCAAGTTGTTGCGCTCGCCGTGGTGCCGCCGTCTAATGTTGTCAACATGGTCAACGAACATGAGGACTCGGGTGATGACTTTACGTGGAGAGGATGACAGTACAGACCCACCAGGGCCATAGCCGTACGTACGCAAGTGCCTCCTTATTACAACTATAAAAAAAATTCTTCCTCCTGGCTTCCTGACTTCATGGTCTCACACCATTGTCAACCTATATAGTCAGTAAATGAGAGAATTGCACAAGGAGCGGCCGACAGCTGGGACTCAGCAGCTCGCGCAGTATTTGTTTTTTGAGGTGTGAGCAGCGTTTTTCTTGAGCGATGTTTTTGTTGTTGTTCAAAGGAGCAGGGTATCAACTGGGCGGGCTGTGGCCCATCTAGCGCAGGCTATTATTTTATGTCGACCAAATATCCAGCCCAGATATTAATTTTTCAAGGTGAAAATGGCTTGCCCAGCTATACTTTTTTTTGAGGAATACCCAACCCAGGTCAACTTGTTATTCTCCGCCCTGCTGGGCTGCAAATCTTTCCTAGGAGGGATGCCTTAGGCCTAACAACAAAATGGGCTTTAAGAAATAATAAATGGGATGTAATTACAAAAATTGGGCTGTAAATATAAAAAAACATACCAAACAGGTAATTAGTTTCAAAAATATTATTTTTGGATTTTGAAAATTTCAATTTCATTACTTGTTTTGCGAGCAATATTTCATTGGATTTTTACCTAATACAAATTTATTTTGAAATTATATTTAATCTGACTCGAAATTTCGGGATAAAAATATTTTGGATCCCATCAAAATGTGGGAAATTTTGTTGAATTCTGTTTTGAGCAGTTGGTTGAAATTATTAATCGTTGTCCTGGCTAGAAAATGGGCTGTAATTTTAACAAACTGTAAATGGGCTATAGTAAATTCCATTAGAATTCAAAAATGGGTTGTACATTATGACAAATCACAAATGGGCTATATGTTCTCTGCCACAAATGTGATGCTCACTTGTGGGCCTACTAAGTTGACGCGTACGCAAGGCTTTGTCAACTTATCGTAAACACACGATTCTAGCAGCAGTGGCCATTGGATATCGATCCAATGGCTGTCGTGCTCCTTCAATCTCGGATATTCTTGCTTCAGCTGCCCAAACCACCGCCAGCGGTACCGCCTCCCATGGCCGGCTGTGCTACCGCGCAGGCCTCATCGTCCCACCCAACTCGCATCATCGTCCAGGCCATTCCTCTACACACCAACACCTCCTGTTATTCTCCGGCAACGGCAGCCTCACACCGCTGCCGAACCAGTGAACCCTCATACTCCCCTCCGCATGGGCATCCACTGCCGTGTCTTTGTCGCCTCCGGGTTGTTCCCTTCCTAGGCCTCGTCATCGTCCACCGCGTTGGTTCTCTTGGTGCGGCGTGGTCAACTTTATCAACAAACGATAGCCATCGGCCATGCTGCTTCTTCAACCTCTGATCTTCTTGCTCCAGCCGCCCAAACTAGCGCCAGCCGTACCGCCTGCTCCTGCCTTCGGTGGCCGGCTGTGCTGTCGTGCAGGCCTCACCGCCCCACCCTACTCCCACCACTGGCCAGGCCTTCCCTCTACTCACCCACACCCCTGTTATTCTCCGGCGACGGCAGCCTTACACCATAGCCGAACTAGTGAACCCTCGTACTCCCCTCCGCATGGGCATCCACTTGCCTCGTCTTCCCTGGCTCCGCGTCGTTCCCTTCCTAGGCCTCGCCGTCGTCCACCGCCTTGATGCTCTTGGCGCTGCGTGGTCAACGAGGTCAACGAATGACTGTCATCGGAAGAGGACTTTAGTCAGTGAGGCTGACAGCTAGACCCACCAGCTACACGTTCGAACACAAGGCAGTGCCTCCTTATTACTCGCAAAATAAAAATGATTCCTCCCGTGACAGTTGGGACCCAGCAGCTATATCTTCGCATGCAAGGAAGCGCGTCCTTATCCTCCCTGACAGCTGGGACCCACCCGGTCGAAGCATACGTAGCATTTTCTATCTGGTCGCGAACGTGTACGTACATACTGGTCGATCGGTGTCTCTGCAACGATGAATCGTGGCCGAGCAAGTAGCGGCACGTGTAGTAGTAGAGCCCCCGACGTACTAGTTCACGCAGTCCCTTCTAAACTGTGTACACATACGTACAACCACATGCCAAAAAATACAGCCACGTACGTACATACGGGCGGGGTCTCGAACGCCTACTCGCACATACGTACGGCCAGGGCTCATGTACATGGAGAGGCAGCAGATGACAACAACGGCATCCTATTCATCGGCAGCCAACTGGCTGGGTCGGAACGGAAAAACTACGTCGTGTTCATCAGGAGGCAACGGAATGCGTCGTGTTCATCAGGAGCCAATGGGCTTGGACGGAATAGCCGTAACGGGGCCTGGCGTACTGCAGAACGAAGGAAACGGCCTTCTGTTCGACCGGCTATGGTCGAAATGGGATCCTGTTCATCGAGAGGGGTCTGTCGTACCGCAAAACGGAGAAAACAGACTTTTGTTGGAGCGCCTATGGTCGAAATGGGGTCTTGTTCATTGGGAGGGGTGTGGCATACGGCAAAACGGGACTCCACGGGCTACTGTTCATCCACCGTTGACTTCCTCCAGCCTCCACTTGCAACTGTTCATCCACCGTCTCCATCCTCCACTAGCCATTGTTCATCCATGGGTTACCGTTGATCCAGCCTCCACCGGCTATAGTTCAACCAGCCTCCAAGGGGTCCTGTTCATCCACCCCCAGCCGGCTGGGGTGTGTGGCGGCCTCCTCGGGGTCCTGTTCATCCAGCGCAACCGCGTACTATCACGGGATCCCATTCATCCAGCGGCAACTGTGTACTACCATGGGGTCCTATTCATCCAGCAGCAACCGCCTACACACGGCCGTGGTCCTGTTCATCCAACCCCCACTAGGAACTATTCATCCACAGCCAACCCAACCGGCTCGAATCACACTGTTTATCCAGAGGCAACCCAACCGGCTGGCTACATCTCGCACGGGGGTTCGATCGGCTTCAGTAAGCAGCTGCAGTGATTGATCAGGTTCAGTTAGCAGCAAAGGAGTTGGTCAGGTTCAGTTAGCAGCGAAGGGATCGATCGACCGGCTTCGGTACATAGCAGCACGCGATCACTCGGGTTCAGTAAGTGAACGCCTCTCGCTCAGGTTTAGTTATAGCGACACGGCTCGCACCACGTGCGCGTACGAGGGAAACGCGCAAACCACATTGCATCGCTCGGCCCGACCACCCACCATAACCGGGAACTCCACGAAAATTTCCTCGCCCTCACTTCTACCACGATTTTTATGTCATGGATGGCCCAAAGAATGTCATGCAGGTACGTCCCCGGCCCGCCCAGGATGAAAAGCCCATTTTCTGTCATGATTTTTTGTCAAAGAAGTAGGAGCCCACCACATCTATGACGATACGTGTTTTTGTCACAATTATCATCATAGAATTGTCATAACCATGACAGAAAAAAATTCGTTCGGGCCATAATGTCACGGGTGTGTCTTTTTTTTTGTAGTGAACCACCTCACTAAAATGCTGCCACGACAGCAATTCTTCTATAGGCCTAGAGAAGTACTAGTGGTGGGCGGAGAAAACTGTTGTGGTGGCCTCTACGCACCGCCCGCCACTGAATCTATTAGAAACAGTGGCGGGCGGAGATTATAGTTGTGGTGGGCGACCAATAGGGCCCGCCACTACGATACTCTGACCAGCGGCAGGCGCCATCCCACCACTAATACCATAATAGCAGCGGTAGGAAGTCGGTGGCGGACGGCCGTGGGCGCCTCACCCGCCACTACTGGCCTTTTCCCACCCGCCACTACTAGACATTCCTGCAGTAGTGGGAGGGGGAAAATAGGATTCCCCTACCTCACCCCATAGAGGACTAGAAGGAGGGCCCGACCTTCGCATTAATGTTAATGGTCGTGCTCCCGGTCAGACCAGCTGCATGATCCAGGTGCACCATCGGTCATCAAACCCTCTGAGCTTCATCACCAAACAGAAGAAGGACTAATCCAGGCGATCATAGGCCTTCTGAAAGTCGAGCTTAAGGAAAATGCCCTTAGGATGTCACCTGCTAACCTATTGGACAATTTCATGAAGGGCTAGGATCCCATCATGGATGCGGTGACCCTTCTGGAATGCAGACTGGAAGGGGTGTGCAAGATGCTCCACAATAGGTGGCTGACGCGTTAGACACATCTTTGCAAAAATGCGCTCAAGCACATTAATCACCGTGATCGGTCTAAATTATTGGATTTCCGTCGCCCCAAGTAGTTTGAGGATCAGGGTTACTACACCAAAGTTCGGGCATGCCATGTCAAGAGTCCCAATGTAGAATTCATGTAACATCTTCATGATCACCGGCTGAAGCTGAGGCCAGAACTTCTGGAAGAAAGCCACCGATAGGCCATCCAACCCAGGTTGCAGATCTCGCCCTCATGGTTGTGATAGCACCACCGATCGCCTCCGGTAGGAATGGGAGTTTCATGTCGCCATTCTCAATGGCCCCTATTACTCATACGGGACGTTTACGAAAGATGGTCACTTGTGAGTTTGACTAAAGTGGCTTTCTACACGACATTTCAGTTGTGCGTGAGTAAAACAACTCGTCACTGCTAAAGTATATACCACAGATGAACATTCCAAGACCCGCACCACAGGTGCCCGAAGAGTTACCACTAACAAATAATTATCAAGGCTCACAAGAGGTAAGCACTTACCACTAGTAATTTTTCAAGTTACCAGTGACGATCAATATGTGTACGTTTCCCAGAGCCGGAGACTATATCATTTTTGCAGTCGCTGAAGAACTTGCATTTTATTTTTCAATAATAGAAGTAAGAAAAACACTGAGAGAAAAGTTGAAGTAGAAGAAATGCAGTACTGAAAATCCTGGAAGATGTTTTATTCAGCATAGCATGCATGGGAGAAAATACAACTATTTATAATAGGGGCGGAGGAGAACAATGTTTTGGATCGCGACCTGCACATGAGGTACCAGCATCGGCTGGTGATGCTGTAGTTGAGTTCTTCGGAGTCACCGAGTAGCGCACCCATCCTTGACTGGTTTCTCCTATTGGTGATCATCATCAAACTAAGAACCATCACTACTGCCACAACTTTTGACAATGTCCTTCACAATAATATAATGAACAAACTATCAAGAACTAGATTGACGTAACAGACTACTATTTTAGTTGCTACGGTAACAAGATGACAAATATATACTAATCAATCGGACCTATTTAGGGATAATATCAATGTATATCAAAATATTTTATTTTTATGAGGAATATCAATACATATAAAATTTATTTATACTGGCAATCCAACCCAATTAGTATTAAAATTATGACGTGGGAGCTGGCATGCAAAATTTACTAGGTTATGCCCGTATAGTATATATTGAACGCCACAATTAATTATTACCTATATTTTATTTCTATTATATGAATCACAATCAACTTGGTGGCCACTTTTCCTAAACTGAATCCAATTCAGACTGATTAGGTAGGATTTTCTAAGTACTATCATATAGTGTCTAATCACTAAAAAGTAAGAAACTGATCTTCTAGATTACTAGAGATTTGTTCCTTTCTAGCCCGCATAATATTACTTTTGTTAAAATACTACAAATGAAGATGCTCATACATACGCACATACACTCACCCTACCCCTATGAGCATCTCCGAGAGACTGAGCTGGCACATCATCTTGAGGTTGACGAAGTCACCATAGAAGCCTTCATAGCCGATGGGAACGTCTCCTCCCACTGATCGCGCATCACCGAAAGGCGTTTAATAAATCGAGGAAAATGCGAGCACCAGTATCAAGTTTAGGACTTGAACACTGGTGGGATGGGGATAGCACTCTCCTCCTAACCATCCAAACATAGGTTAGTTCACGCACGCATTTTGCTTTTCGGACCATATACTTACAAGACTACTAGTACCAGTAGTTTGAAAAGGTCAGACAACGCACACGAGTCCATCAAGCTAGTCACCACACTGGTGGGATGGATCCTCTCTCGTCTCCCTACGAGAAGGTTATCCATGGTACTCACACTTATCTTGACATTTTTTTAGTAACCATTGAATTTGTCAAAGAACTTTATAAGTCTCCAAATAGTCCTTAGCCATGGACGCGGCTATTCGATTAGATTGTTTACTCTGCAGGGGTGTACTTCTTAACACACGCGTTCACCACTCATCACCATGTACTTGGAAGTCTTCAAGCGAAAGTCGGCGAGTGTGTTAGGCATGACCGTTAACCACACAAGACTCTAGTCCAGGGACATCACCTATTTGACATGAACCCACAAGCAAGTCAGTCTGAAGTTTTCAATATGGCCTCAAACATTATGTGCAGGATACCCCAGCCCACCACGCCGGATGGTACTGGACAACCCAAAATTATAGGGGATCATTTGAAGACTTTTTTGATAAGTAAAAGTGTCAAACCCAACGAGAAGCTAAAGGTAGAATTTATATACTCCTCAAATTCTATCGACCAGTGATACGACACTACGCACACCAACGTTTGCTTTACCTAGAACAAGTAATAAAACTAATTTGTGAGAATAAAACAACAAGTACTTTGAGGGAATAATAAATAATAGTAGTTTAGTAGAAAGCTTTTTGGAGAAAGATGAGAAAGATTGTCCATAGGCAGTTGGATATAATAAGATAAATACTTATCATATGCAATGAGGGAGATGCATAAGCTAACACACTTTCCATACTTATAATTGGAACTCTAGCAAGCATCTTCAACTACTAAAGTTCACTAAGGTAAACCCAACCATAACATTAAGTGACAAGTCCCCTTTACTCCCATACGCAACAACCCCCTTACTCGGGTTTAAGTTTCTGTGACTCTCGCAACCGACTATATGAGAATCATGGATGTATTGCAACACCCTACAACAAGAATTCCCACACATGTGCGCGGCACAGAGGGCACCATAGGAGAACACCATATTAACATAGAACTCATATCAATCACACCATACCACAATTAACCTGTAGGACAAAAGGAATTTACTGAATAATCATAGGATGGCAACACATCGTTGGATAATAATATGTGGCATAGAGCACCATGTTTAAGTAGAGATTATAGCGAGAAAAGAGAGGCTACACTGCTGCATAGAGGGGGAGAGAGTAGGTGATGACGGCGGCGAAGTTGTTGTTGTCGATTGCCGTCATGATTGTTCCCCTGGCGACACTCCAGCGCCACTGGGAGAGAGGTGGAGAGAGCCCCCTCCTTCATCTTCTTCTTCTTCTTCCTTGGACTCCCTGCTATACAGGAGGATGTTTTCCCCTCTGGTGCTTGCGTGCCATGGCTCCCGGAGGGCAGGAGCCCCTTCCGAGATTGGATCTCTCTCTCTCTCTCTCTCTCTCTCTGTCTCTCTCTCTCTGTTTCGCGTTCCTATTTTCTCGCCTTCACCGTTTCTTATATTCTCGGAGATCCGTAACTCCGATTTGGTTGAAATTTCGAGAGGATTTTCATCCGGATATTAGCTTCCTTGCGGCAGAAGGACACTACCAACTGATCTTCGAGGTGGCCACAACCTGCTTGGCACACCCCTGGGTAGGGGGCGCGTCTTGTGAGCTTGTGGGCCCCTCGAGCATTATCTTGTGTTGATTCTTTTTCCCATAAATAATATATATTCTAAAAAACATATCCATAAAATTTTAGCGCGTTTAAACTTTGTTTGATATGGACTTCCTACGAAGCAAAAAACATGCAACAAACAGGAATTGGCACTGGGCACTGGATCAATATGTTAGTCCAACAAAATCATGTAAGTTGTTGCCAAATGTATGTGGAAGTAGTAAAATATTGACATGAAACAACAAAAATTATAGATACAATAGAGACATATCAGTACTTCGCTTTGTACATGGGGGAATGGTGCCTTGTCATTCCAAGACCACCCCGTCGGGTAGTGTTTGCTATGTAAGACAAATAGTACATCCTACAAACACCATATAATACTTGCAACTACTAGATAGAGATCAAGCGCCCTCCCGCCACTGATGCCATAATAGCAGTGGTAGGAAGTCGTTGGCGGATGGCCCTGGGTGCCTCGCTCGCCACTACTGGCCTTTTCCCACCCGCCACTACTAGACTTTCCTGTATTAGTGGGAGAGGGGAAATAGGATCCCCCTACCTTACCCCCTAGAGGACCAGAAGGAGTGCCCGACCTTCGCATTAATGTTAATGGCCGTGCTCCCGGTCGGACTAGTTGCATGATCTAGGTGCACCATTAGTCATCAATCCCTCTGAGCTCCATCACCAAATAGAAGAAGGACTAATCCAGGCGATCATAGGCCTTCCGAAAGTTGAGCTTAAGGAAAATGCCCTTATGATGTCACCTGCTAACCTATTGGACAATTTCATGAAGGGATAGGATCCCATCATGGATGCCGTTGCCCTTCAAGAATGCAGACTGGAAGGGGTGTGCGAGATGCTCCGCAATAGGTGGCAGACGCGTCACACACATCTTCGCGAAAATGCGCTCAAGAACATTAATCACCATGATCGGTTTAATTATCGGATATTCGTGGCCCAAATTATTTTGAGGATCAGGGTTACTACACCAAAGTTTGGGCATGCCATGTCAAGAGTCCCAATGTAGAATTCATGTAACAGCTTCATGATCACCGGCTGAAGCTGATGCCAGAACTTCTGGATGAAAGTCAGCAATAGGCCTGATACGTCTCTGTCGTATCTACTTTTCCTAATGCTTTTCCTCTTGTTTTGGAATTGTGGCACCCTGCCTGATTACCATTGTAGCCAGACGGTCGCCACGCATACCAGCCCAGGAAATCACTCTCGCATGCGCATTTACAACAAGTATCAAGAACACAGGCATTTCTATTAATGGATATATGGGTCTTACATGATAGATTATAGGGGTGATGGCAGCGGAAAGGCTCTATCTAAGGCAACATGGTTCTGGTGCGGCTCCAATCCACAGGGATCTGACTGGGTTACTCTCCTAGCCCGCGAACGCTCCAGCTCCTCGATGACGGATGACGGATCCTTATGTGAACCTGGCCACATCGAAGGCCGATGAGTACTTTTGAATGTACTCGCAAGCAAACCAAACTAACATATACACCGAGCAAAGCAATCCATGACATTCAAACATGCATTTGTTATTAGAGCAATATTAATTATCATAGCATAACAGGTTTATCCAGCAATATAACTACTAAAGTAAAATACAGTAAAGCATAGCAAGTAATAATCCATACTCCGAACATTATCATGATCCAATCCAACTCTTTCGGTCATCCGACCATCTCTTTTATAGCCATCCCATGGCTAACATATCATATCCCTGACATTATCCGATGGCTATGCATCTCCACTGTAAATCTGATAAACTTACTCTTTTCCGGGTTGCCTTACAACCCTCAGAATATTCACGATCCACTAGGTACTTCCAATCATAAGACGAGTTCTTCCATCATTATTATATTACTGTTACGGTTGACCATCTAGAGAGGTCTGGATGGGCTGTCCAATACCGTGGACGCGGCTATTCGAATAGATTTTACACTCTGCAGAGGTTGCGCACTTTACCCACACCATGGAGCACCTGACCTCGTGATCCCATTCGGGTGGACCAGGGTTGCTCCAATGAAACCCGCCTAACCCGTGACTCCTCTACCGTACCACCGACAATCATACCCTCCCAGGGTCATGTCCTGGGTGGCCCCTGTGTCACCTCGTGACACCTACCACCGTCGTGGCCAACTAAATTATCCCAAACGGGGACACCGGCAAATAACTCAACCGGGCCAGGGTAGCGCGCATGCATAACCTTCCCTAGTTGGTGGTACCGATAAAAGAGCACGCGATCAGACAAAGTCAAGGCCGTCCCATACCGGCAAATGTGGTTGCACGGATAATTCCGGACAGGTGACTCTGGATCAACCGACTAGGTTTAGTTTTAGCCAGTATTTAGCAAGCATGGTTGTTTATCATGATAACTTAACATGGCGGGGACTATGCATGAGGTAACAACTTTGGAAACATAACTACCTATCTTCATATAACATCACAATGAGTCATTAATGAAACAAGATTTAAATGGCAAGTCATCACCTTACAAGTTCTAGCTGTAAGTTACGACCATCGGAACCCTTGCACAAAACCGGCAAAGAAACCAGTAGCCACCAGAACGGTCTTGACAACTCAGATCTGGGACATTACCGGAATAACTCAACCCCGGCTCAAGACGGCTGGAAAGCAGCTCAGAACATGAGACGATGTTGATAAGAAGAATGTAGCAGTTCCCTAAGACGGCCGAAAAACAGCTCAGAGCATAGGGTCACTGCTACGAAAAGAAATTCAATAGCTGCCCGCAATGGCCGAAAAGCAGCTCAGAACACGGATAGTTGCTGACAAGAGAAATAAAAGTTGGCATCCACCCCGGACGGCCAGAAATAGCTCAGAACACAGGCGTGGTGCCGTCACCGAAGAAAGTGCAAGCAAGGGTTCGTCGGAGTCACATACATCTCACTACTACACAGACAAGCACAAGCATATAAATTTAAACATGCAAGAAATATCACAGAGCAATGCTTTAGGGCATATATCAGATGGTCGGCTTGCCTGGGGTCGAAGAATACTCCGGGAAGAAGTGCGGAGAGTCCGCGGAAAGGATCGCCGGAAACCGTTCTCTCTTGGAGGGGGCTGATAGAAGGCAAGGGCATAATGGTCATTTTCATAGTGTGGAAACATTATGAAAATGATACCATCGGAACAAGCTCGACGAGACGAAGATGTGGGCATTGGTTTTACCTCGATCGGAGTTACGAGCAAAAAGTTATGAGGGTTTGACTGTGGAGGGACCTTTCTGCAAGAAAAATATTTGCAACCGAGTCCTCAGCAGTTTTTTCTAGGAAATGAATAAAAGTAACTGTGCTCATGGGCCAGCTTGGGCCGACAGCGACTAGGACGCCGGCTTTGGCTGGGCGGTGGCTGCTATTGCTGCGCTGGGCCGGCCCCTTTGCCCCGCCACTTATCCAGCGTGGCGAGGGAGGGGCCCGGTCGCTACCGCTAACCGATGGGACCGCGTTGACCCCTCCCCTCCCCGGCTTCTCTTCTCCTACCTCCCGCGCCTGCTCCTCCTCTCCTCAACGGAACGCAGGGCAGGGGCGCGGCCGGCACCGGGCACGGCGGCTCCGGCCATCTCCGGCCAGGGCGAGGGCACTGGAGGTCGCGGAATGGAGGGCCGCATCCACTCCAGCACCAAGCGAACCTCGGGAGGGCCTGTAGTAGGAGGCGCGGGCAGAGTTTGACAGCGGCTGCGGCGAGCTCGTGCCGGAGCTATAACCTGTCCCGGGATGAAATGGAGGCGGGGAGGGCTTGTAGGTGGTGGCGGTGGTCGGCTACGGCGTCTAGAGGGAGAGAGAGGGCCGGAAGCGAGGGAATTTGGGAGGGTGGTGGCGGCGGCGATGGTGACCGTGGAGGAGCAGGAGTGGCTCCGGCGAGGGGCTGAGGGGTCGGAGAGGGTCACAGGAGGATGGTGAAGCTGGTGGTGAGCTCGATGGATGCGGGCACGGCCTATTTATAGGCGAGCGAGGCGAGGGGATAAGCTCGGCCGTGGCGATGAGCTGGCCGGTTACTGGAGCTCGCGAGCCACGTGGCTGGCGGCTTGCCGGCGTCGGATAGCGGCTGACCTGACGAGGAACAGGGTAAGGGCTGCGCTGGGTCATTTGAGAGAGCTCTGGCTTGGATGGATACGACGGCGGATGTGCGGGCACAGTGGCGGAGCAGAGTGCTCGTCGCGGCGCGACGGAGAAGAGGACGGAGGGGAAGGAGCTGGAGAGGGGGCACGCGGCCACTGCGGAGCTAGTCGGCGCGCGGGGACAAGCCCTGGCTAACTGGTCGAGGCAACCAGACGTGGTCAGTGCCCAGAGCACCGTTCTTGCGTGGTCGCCGCATGGTCACCATGCCAACACACGCTCTGGAAGGCTCCTGCCTATCCAATCTCGTCAAACAGCTACCTTGATGCTCAAATAGATAAGGGAAAGGTCTGGAGCCAGCTAGGCAGCTCTGAGGTGAGAGATAAATCTAGAAACATGTTCTGACATGAAGGTGTTTGAGATGATTCAAGAAAAATTGGCTGAGGTAAATAAGCTGAGTTTTGGTGTGTGTAAATGAACTACTAAGGTGAATCCCTTGGAAAGTTTTCAGGCCAAATGAACCACCCTAGCTAGCATTTCCTTCACACACCAACACTCTGGAATGAAATGAAGAGGTTGATACTGTGCTCAAATGGCTGCATGGATTTGGCTCAAATTTGGTGGAGAGTGATGATTTGGATATATGGAGATACTGGAAAAGTTTCATCTCATTTGGATGCACCAAAATGGTACTTCCTTTACAGAGGTTCCAAATGGACAGAAACTTAAGAAAATTGCTGGGGAAGAATGGATAGATGGATTGAGCTGATTTTTGGTTTCCATGAGTGATTTGGCAATGTTAATCACCATGAAAAATTTCAGCTCAAATGGATCAAGGGTTCAAGCACTTCCTTTGCAAACTGAAAATCTGGATAGAATTTGCAAATGGATGCTGTGCTGAACTATGGGACTTGGGTTTTGATGGAAATGGTGAAGATATGGATAGGATAAGCTCCACAATTTATTTGGGATTTTTCCTGGCTACCAAAATGGTAGTTCCTTTAGAAACTGCCCAAAATGCTATATTGGCATTAAA
Organism: Thinopyrum elongatum; assembly: GCA_011799875.1. Classification (NCBI taxonomy): domain Eukaryota; kingdom Viridiplantae; phylum Streptophyta; class Magnoliopsida; order Poales; family Poaceae; genus Thinopyrum; species Thinopyrum elongatum. The sequence goes on from CM022303.1 coordinate 237,174,482, forward strand.
TAGAAAAATGCAATTTCCCTTATTTAATTATGGCCAATATTTTTACGGGAGCTCAATATGATCACAAAGAATATCTCCACAAGTTTTCATGAACTTTGGAGATGGATAGATATTTTCCTAGATTTAATTCCTTTAACTGGCAGAAAAAGGAATTAATTACAAATGAAAAATATTGCAAATGACTTGGCAATATTTTTGCATATCCAGGGTTTACAAAGATAGGATTACCACTGGGAAAAGTTTGGGAGTCAGCAGATCAAAGGAAATTGGGGTTCCTTTGTAACTGGAAGGATTAGGGTTTCCCTTCCGACAACTCGGAAGGTAGGGTTTCGGTGGCAAAACCCTGAGAATATATCTTGGGTGGCAAGGTTGGACTGAAGAGAATCTCTGGTTGGATAGGGAAGGCAAGGTTAAATGACCATCTTCATATACCCAAGAACTAAAGAAATCCGATAACAATGAGGAAAAAGACGGGAGTCAAATCCCGCAAAGGAAAAAAAGGAGCGAAAACCAGGGTGTTACAGGAATCTAATTTGCATGATTTGAATGAAACTAACCCGGACTGACGCTGTTTTCAGCAGAACTACCATGGTGTTGTTTTTGTGCATAAATAAAAGTTCTCAGATTGGAACGAAACTTTGTGGGGATTTTTTATTCAATAAATAAGAATTTCTGGAGCCAAGAACCACCGGAGGGGGGCACCTGGTGGGCACAAGCCACCAGGGCGTGCCCCCCCTCTAGGCACGCCCAGGTGGATTGTCCCCACCTGGTGGCCCCGCAGGCCTCAACCTTGATACTATAAAATCACATATTTGGAGAAAAAAATTAGGGAGAAAGAATTATCACGTTTCACGAGATGGAGCCGCCGCCACCTCCTGTTCTTCATCGGGAGGCCAGATCTAGAGTCCGTTTGGGGCTTCGGAGAGGGGGATCTTCGATCTTCGTCATCACCAACCCTTCTCCATCGCCAATTCCATGATGCTCCACACCGGGAGTGAGTAATTCCTTCATAGGCTCGCTGGTCGGTGAGGAGTTGGATGAGATTCATCATGTAATCGAGTTAGTTTTGTTAGGGCTTGATCCCTAGTATTCATTATGTTCTGAGATTGATGTTGCTATGACTTTGCCATGCTTAATGCTTGTCACTTTGGGCCCGGGTGCCATGATTTCAGATCTGAACTGTTTATGTTATCACCATTATATCTATGTTCTAGATCCGATCATGCAAGTTATAGTCACCTACTACGTGTTATGATCCGGCAAACCCGGAGTGACAGAAGTCGGGACACTTCCTGGTGATGACCGTAGTTTGAGGAGTTCATGTATTCACCGTGTGTTAATGCTCTGTTCCGGTTCTCTATTAAAAGGAGGCCTTAATAACTCTGAGTTTCCAATAGGACCCCGCTGCCACGGGAGGGTAGGACAAAAGATGTCATGCAAGTTCTTTCCATAAGCACGTATGACTATTTACGGAATGCATGCCTACATTATATTTATGAACTGGAGCTAGTGCCGTATCGCCCTAGGTTATGACTGTTATATGATGAATATCATCCAACGAATTCACTGATCCAATGCCTACGAATTTCTCTTATATTGTTTCTGCTAAGTTACTACTGCTACTGTTACTATTGCACTTGCTACAAAATCATTGCTATCACTGTTACCGTTACTATTGTTGTTGCTACTACTATCAAAACTATCATACTACTTTGCTACTGATCACTTTGCTGCAGATAATTAATCTCCAGGTGTGGTTGAATTGACAACTCAGCTGCTAATACTTGCAAATATTCTTTGGCTCCCCTTGTGTCGAATCAATAAATTTGGGTTGAATACTCTACCCTCGAAAACTGTTGCGATCCCCTATACTCGTGGGTTATCAAAACCTTTTTCTGGCGCCGTTGCCGGGGAGCATAGCTATATTTGTTGATCCACTTGGGATTATTATCAAATTATCACTATGAAGAATCTGAAGGATGCTAAGGCTATGATTTTTCCCTCCAAGATGAGGGGAGGTAAGGACTTGCCATCTAGCTCTACACTTGATTCACCTTGTGTTATAAGTAAACTTGCAACACCACCACATGCTATTAATCCTGATATGTCACAAGTTATTGATAAAGCTACTTCTACTATGAATGATATTTATGATGATGCTAGTATCTTGCTTGATGATAATGTGCCACTAGGTGAATTTCTTGATGAACAACTTCCTAGAACTAAAGCTTTTGAGAATGCTGAAACTGATGAAATTGTTGAAACTGATGAAGAGCTTGAAACTGAAAATCTTGAAACACCTATTAGAACTAGTTCTCCTAAATATGAATTGCCAAAGATACCAGAAGGTTATGTTATGGATGAGGAGACAACTAGAGACTTTCTTGCTTGCAATGATAGAGATGATCTTAAGAAATTATTATGCAAACTAAAAGAAAAATCTTTGAATGCTAGAATGAAATGTGATCCTAAGTTTGCTACTTCACCTATCTTTGTTGATGACAAGAATTATGAATTCTCTATCAATCCAGAGTTAATTACTTTGGTTGAATCTGATCCTTTCCATGATTATGAAACTGAAACTGTTGTGGCACACCTTACTAAGTTGAATGACATAGCCACCCTTTTTGCTCATGATGAGAAGATTCACTACTATTATATTCTCAAATTATTTCCGTTCTCATTAAAGGGTGATGCTAAGACTTTGTATAATACTCTTGCTCCTGGTTGTGTGCGTAGTCCCCAGGATATGATTTATTACTTCTCTGAAAAATATTTTCCTGCTCACAAGAAACAAGCTGCCTTACAGGAAATATTTAACTTTGTGCAAATTGAAGAAGAGAGTCTCCCACAAGCTTGGGGTGGCTTCTCCAATTGCTTAATGCTTTGCCTGATCATCCTCTCAAGAAAAATGAAATACTTGATATCTTTTATAATGGACTAACCGATGCTTCTAGGGATTTCCTAGATAGTTGTGCTGGTTGTGTTTTTCAGGGAACGAACTACTGGACAAGCTGAAGAATTATTGAATAACATATTGAAAAATTATGATGATTGGACTCTTCCCAAACCACGTCTTAAACCCACTCCGAAGAAGAGGGGTATCTTATATCTCAGTCCTGAAGATATGCCAGTGGCAAAGAAATCTATGAAGGAAAAAGGTATTAAAGTAGAGGATGTTAAAAATTTACCACCTATCGAAGAAATACATGGGCTTGAAACACCACCACCACCTAAAGTGGTAGATGTAAATTCTTTACTAAAGTTCGATGAAGGTGATATTCCTTATAATAAACATTCTAGTCAATGCTTATATGAGTTTGATAATTACATTAGGAAGCAAGATCACTTCAATGCAAATGTTATGAAACAATTGAAATACAATTCTGATATGATTGCTCACTTGAGTGACTTGTTATTTAGAATCTCAAATGATGTTAGAGGTGTGGGAAAGCATGCCTCTATGGTTCAAACTCAACTGGAACAAGTTGCTAAATCTCAAAGAGAATTTCTTGATGAAATGAACAACAATATCAATGATCATGTTGTTAGAGTAATGACTAGAGGAGGTAGAATGACTCAGGAACCACTTTATCCTAAGGGACACCCAAAAATAATTGAACAAGACTCTCAAAGAGTTAACTTTGATGCACCTAGTCCTTCTAAAAAGAAAAAGAAGAAGAAAAATGATAGGACTTTGCATGCCCCTAGTGAACCTGAAGTAGAAAAACCTCCTGATAATGATAATGAAGTCTCTATCTCTGATGCTGAAACTCAATCTGGTAATGAACACTCACCTTCTGATAATGAAAAATATAATGATGAGGATCATGAAGACACTCAAACAAATAATAAAGAACTAGACAATGATGTTGAGATAGAACCAGTAGTTGATCTTGATAACCCACAACCCAAGAATAAGAGATATGATAAAAGAGACTTTGTTGCTAGAAAACATGGTAAGGAAAGAGAACCATGGGTTCAAAAACCTATGCCCTTTCCACCTAAGTCAACTAAGAAGAAAGATGATGAAGAATTTGAACGCTTTGCTGAAATGCTTAGGCCAGTCTTTTTTTGTACTCGCTTAACTGATATCTTAAAAATGCCTCCTTATGCAAAGTACATGAAAGACATCATCACCAATAAGAGAAAATTACCGGAAGCTAAAATATCCACCCTGCTTGCTAATTATACTTTTAAGGGTGGAGTACCTAAAAAACTTGGAGATCCGGGAATACCAACCATACCTTGCTCCATCAAAAGAAATTATGTGAAAACTTCTTTATGTGATTTAGGAGCTGGTGTTAGTGTTATGCCTTTCTCTTTATATAAAAGACTTGATTTGAATAAACTCACACCTACTGAAATATCTTTGCAAATGGCTGACAAATCAACTGCCATACCTATCGGTATTTGTGAGGATGTGCCCATTGTTGTTGCAAACGTTACTATCTTAACTGACTTTGTTATACTTGATATGCCCGAGGACGACAACATGTCGATTATCCTTGGTAGACCGTTTTTGAATACTGCAGGGGCTGTTATTGATTGTAATAAAAGCAAGGTCACTTTTCATATTAATGGTAATGAGCATACGGTGCACTTTCTGAAGAAACAATTCCATGTGAATGGTATTAATGTTATTGAAAAATCTCCGACAATCACTATTGGGAGTTTTCAACTACCTCTACCTACAGCCAAAAAGAAATATGAAATGCTTATTGTTGGGGACATTCATATCCCCGTTGAGGTAACTTAGTGTTTTACGAAAGTTCTTCGGTTTCATGCTAATCGAAAGTTGTTGTTAATAAGACTTGATCAACCTTATTAATGGATCATTTTTGAGAAGTATGAAGTTGATGAATTTAGTGAGCACTACCTTCTGTCCCTACCTTTTATTTTCTATTTTTATTAGTTAAATAAAATAAAATGCCATGTTTTGTCTGTTTTCTGAATTTCCTGTGCAATAAAAAATGACCCAAAAATAACAGTTCTCAGAATGCTCTGAAAATTTAATACGATTTTTTTCTGAATATTTAAGAATTTTTTATGCAAATAACATCAGAGGGGGTGCACCAGGTGGGCATAACCCACCAGGGCACACCAGCACCCCCAAGCACGCCCTGGTGGGTTGTGGTCCCCATGTGGGCCCCCTCACTTATCTCTTCATCCCGTATCACCACCTACCTCCAGAAAAAAAATCACCATTGCTCTCTCTCTCGTGTTCTTGCTCTCAAACCCGCGGATTTCGATCTCTTTGCTCGAAGCTCCATTTCTGAAACTGTTTCGAGGGATTGTTACTTGGTATGTGACTCCTCCGTTGGTCCAATTAGTTTTTTCTTTAGTGGTTTATATTTTGAATAATTAGTTGCTCTTGGTGCTATTGTAGATGAGCTTGCATGTTGAATTATTAGAGTTCTAAGTAGTTTGAATGCTTGATATGGCCTCTAGGCAACCCTATGAGTAGTTTCTATCATTTTTGTGAAGTTTTGTTGGTAAAAATTTTATGGACTAAAAATTTCAGAATTTTGTTCATAGGAAAAAGATGAGTATCTTTAGGAAGTTTGCTTCCAAGAAGAACTCCAAGGGAGTTATTGGGCAGTCGTTGGACAATGACCTCCACACCCGGAGAATGGCGGAGGTACGGCCATGCGAATGGCTGCACAACCCATTCATGGATGGAGCCAGAATCCGCCAAGAGTTTGCACAATATGCTGCTAATGCCGGCCTCACCGACTTCATCGCAGCTGAATGTGAACAGTATCATCTCCTCACAAATTTCTTTGTGCAAAGTTTTCATTTCTTGAATAGGAATAATCCCCTTGAGGTGCAGTTTAACTTATATGCTGAACCCCATCAGATACCAGTTACTGAATTTTGTGACATTTGCTTGATCCCTTCTGATGGGAATTTAGTGGAGCCTAGACCCGCAGAGTTTGATGGTTTTTACTGCAATCTGACAGTGGGGGATGAGAGAGGGGTGTCAGGTGTCACCGCCACTAGCTTACACTTTCCGGCTATGCACTATTTTGCTCTATTCATTACAAAGTGTTTGCTTGCTAGAGAGAAGGTAGGTGCACTCAGTGCCCCAGACTTCGCTATTTTACGCCATGCACTTTACGGTGACAACACTTCTAGCTTGGGAGCTATTGTGGCACGTCGCCTCCACATTAACAGATCCAAGGGTAAAATACATGGTGGTATTTATGCTACTCGCCTAGCGAGTCACTTTAGCATCTAGATACGCCAACATGATTATCCCTTGCCCAAGGTTTACCTAGATCGCTCGGCTATGGCACACCACCACTTTATTGATAGTGAGAACACCACTATGGATGTTCCATATAACTTGGTCTTTAGTGAGATTACCCGTGATGTTATTCCGTTGCCTGCACCTGCCTTGGTTAATCCTATCGCCAGGGCGAATACAGGATTATGCCTAAGACATCGTCGCCTACCGGAACAACCTGGTTGCGGCACAGGAGGAGCCTCAGCAGTGGGACCCTCAAGTGCCCGCTCCCCAGCACTTCAACGTGGGACCGGACGGCTTCTTCGAGTGGTGATTACCAAGTTAGACCAAAAGCCTAAGCTTGGGGGAGTACGTATTTCCACCGACATTACATTCATATTCACGCATTTCATTCCAGTTGTCGGTGTCGACACTCTTTCATTGTATTATCCATGTTAGATTTATTTTCTCGACTTCTTCTTGTGTGTTTGAAAAACTTTGAGAAAACCCAAAAATATTTCCTGCGTCTTTTCGGTTTTTCTTCCTAGTTTAATTTGTTGTAGTACTAAAAAGAAAACCAAAAAGATTTCCTTGTTCTTCTTTTACTTGTTGGGAGCTTTCCGGTGTAAATAGCTTTTCTCGTTTTTTCTTTCCCTTTTATTTGTGTGTTCTAGAAAAACCAAGAACTCCAAAAATATTTCAGTGTGTTTCTCTTAATTTCTTTTCTATTTTACTTAGTCATACCGAGGAGAGGACCACGATGAAAATGTTGAGTGGCTCACATATGCATTATTGTTGATCTAACAAAGAGCCCATATTATTGTGTCTCCTCCTTTTGAATAAAATATTTGCAGATTCCAGCTTAGTCCATGGCACTCTTGCACTATTATTATTTTCAAATCGTTCGGTCGTGCAAGTGAAAGGCAACAATGACGATATTTGATGAACTGGCTGTGGCAGAGAGAAACGGGTATGAACTCAACTTGTTCTATTTTTGTAAATATGTTTAACCTAGTATCCATGATTCAGCCTATTATGATCAAACCTGTTTGCAATGACAATTAGAGATTATAGTTTGTCATGCCATGCTTAAGTAGCTAGGAGTGGATAATGATTTATCTTGGATGTCAATATTGCGTTAATATGATTGTGATGTAGTATGATGATATGGTATCCTCCTCTGAATGTTCGGGTGGCTTAACTTGGCACATGTTCATGCATGTAGTTTAATCAAAACCAACATAGCCTCTATGATATTTATGTTCATGGTGTTCATATCCTACTCATGCTAGTATCCAATGTTACTTATGCATAATGCAAGTTCATGACTGTTTTCGCTCTCTAGCTGGCCGCTTCTCAACCTAATTGCTAGCCTTCGCCTATACTAAGCAGAATTATTGCTTGTGCATCAAAATCCTGAAACCCAAGTTATTCCAGATGAGTCCACCATACCTACCTATATGCGGTATTACCCTGCCGTCCTAAATAATTTGCATGTGCCACCTCTAAAAACTTCAAATAAATATCCTTTTTGTGTGCCTGGATTGTTTATAGAGCGACAGGAGGTAGTCAGTATCTTTCATGCTAAGTGGGTTATTCTCATGATGAGTGTTTATTCACTCATCCTTGCACGAGAGGGGCGGTAATAGGGATTCCCAGTCCCTAATTCAAATTGCAAATAATTAAACAAAACTCCCCCAGGATTGTTGTTGGTATGGACGGTATCCGTTATTTCGGACAAGCCGTGGAGTGTGATTGTTGGTGGAGGGGAGTAAACCTTTACTTTTATCACTTGGGAACTGCCACTAATGTGTTTAGCATGGAAAATACCGATAACTAATGGTCGCAAAGTAAACAAGAAGGGTGCATTTCTCAAAATTTCATTTACCACTGTTTTAAAAACTTGAGCTCGGGCACCGCTGCAAATCACTGCTTCCCTCTGCGAAGGGACTATCTATTTACTTTTATGTTGTGTCATCACCTTCTCAAATAAGCGCCAGAACCTGAGAGCACTATTGTCATCCTCATGCATTGTGTGTAGATAATGTTGGGTGCATCATGACTAGATCTTTTCTACCATGAATTACAATGTTTAGTCGCTGCTTGAACTTTGGAGGTGCCTTGCATTTATGTTTTGCAGTCTCAGAAAGGGCTAGCGAGATACCACTATTGTCATATTATATCATGGTTGTTTTGATAAAGTATTGTCATTTGAGATATCTTATTATTGCTCGCTAGTTGATTATGTCATTGATATGAGTTAATATAATTTTTAAGAGTTATTGTCGACATGGTTAGTTATAATCTTGGCTGAAAACCTGGGTGCTACTTAAGCTTATTTATGTAAACAAGAGCAAAAGAGTTTGTAAAAGTTTTTCTTTTTCACTTTCAGTTTATCAACTGAATTGCTTGAGGACAAGCAAAGGTTTAAGCTTGGGGGAGTTGATATGTCTCCGTCGTATATAATTTTCCTAACGCTTTTCCTCTTGTTTTGGAATCTAATTTGCATGATTTGAATGAAACTAACCCGGACTGACGATGTTTTCGGCAGAACTACCATGGTGTTGTTTTTGTGTAGAAATAAAAGTTCTCGGATTGGAACGATACTTTGCAAGGATTTTCTATTCAATAAATAAGAATTTCTGGGGCCAAGAACCACCAGAGGGGGGCACCTGGGTGGGCACAACCCACCAGGGCGCGCCCCCCTCCAGGCGCGCCCAGGTGGGTTGTCCCCACCTGGTGGCCCCGCAGGCCTCAACCCTGATACTATAAAATCACATATTTGGGGGAAAAATCAGGGAGAAAGAGTTACCGCATTTCACGAGACGGAGCCGCCGCCACCTCCTGTTCTCCATCAGGAGGCGAGATCTGGAGTCCGTTTCGGGCTCCGGAGAGGGGGGTCTTCGATCTTCGTCATCACCAACCCTTCTCCATCGCTAATTCCATGATGCTCCCCACCGGGAGTGAGTAATTCCTTCGTAGGCTCGCTGGTTGGTGAGGAGTTGGATGAGATTCATCATGTAATCGAGTTAGTTTTGTTAGGGCTTGATCCCTAGTATCCATTATGTTCTGAGATTGATGTTTCTACGACTTTGCCACGCTTAATGCTTGTCACTTTGGGCCTGGGTGCCATGATTTCAGATCTAAACCGTTTATGTTATCACCATTATATCTATGTTCTAGATCTGATCTTGCAAGTTATAGTCACCTACTACGTGTTATGATCCGGCAAACCCGGAGTGACAGAAGTCTGGACACTTCCCGGTGATGACCGTAGTTTGAGGAGTTCATGTATTCACCGTGTGTTAATGCTTTGTTCCGGTTCTCTATTAAAAGGAGGCCTTAATATCCCTTAGTTTCCAATAGGACCCCGCTGCCAAGGGAGGGTAGGACAAAAGATGTCATGCAAGTTCTTTCCATAAGCACGTATGACTATTTACGGAATGCATGCCTACATTATATTTATGAACTGGAGCTAGTGCCGTATCGCCCTAGGTTATGGCTGTTATACGATGAATATCATCCAACGAATTCACTGATCCAATGCCTATGAATTTCTCTAATATTGTTTGTGCTAAGTTACTACTGCTACTGTTACTATTGCACTTGCTACAAAATCATTGCTATCACTGTTACCGTTACTATTGCTGTTGCTACTACTATCAAAACTATCATACTACTTTGCTACTGATCACTTTGCTGCAGATAATTAATCTCCAGGTGTGGTTGAGTTGACAACTCAGATGCTAATACATGCAAATATTCTTTGGCTCCCCTTGTGTCGAATCAATAAATTTGGGTTGAATACTCTACCCTCGAAAACTGTTGCGATCCCCTATACTTGTTGGTTATCAAGGCCATCCGGCCCAGGTTGCAGATCTCGCCCTCATGGTCATGATAGCACCACCGACCTCCTCCGGCAGGAATGGGAGTGTCATGTCGCCATTCTCAAAGGCCCCTATTACTCATACGGGACGTTTACCAAAGGCGATCAATTGTTATTTTGACTGAAGCGACTTTCTACACGACATTTCAGTTGTGCGTGAGTAAAACAAGTTGTCATTACTCAAGTATATACCACAGATGAACATTCCAAGACCCGCACCACAGGTGTCCAAAGAGTTACCACTAACGAATAATTATCAAGGCTAGCCAGTGGTAAGCACTTACCACTAGTAATTTTTCAAGTTACCAGTGACGACCAATATGTGTACGTTTCCCAGAGCCGGAGACTATATCTTTTTTGCAGTAGCTGAAGAACTTGCAGTTTATTTTTCTATAATACTAGTAAGAAAAACACCGAGAGAAAAGTTGAAGTAGAAGAAATGTAGTATTGAAAATCCTGGAAGATGTTTTATTCAGCATAGCATGCATGGGAAAAAATACAACTATTTATAACGTGGGCGGAGGAGTACAATGTCTTGGATCGCGACCTGCACACGAGATACCAGCATCGGTTGGTGATGCTGTAGTAGAGTTCTTCGGAGTCACCGAGTAGCACACCTATCCTTGACTGGTTTCTCCTATTGGAGTAGCTGCCACTGCTCGCTCCTGGTGCAGGACCGAGGTGATCATCATCAAACTAAGAACCATCACTACTGCCACAACTTTTGACATTGTCCTTCACAATAATATAGTAAACAAACTATCAAGAACTAGATTGATGTAACAGACTACTGTTCTGTTGCTACAGTAACAAGATGACACATATATACTAATCAATCGAACCTATTTAGGGATAAAATCAATGTATATATAAATATTTTATTTTTGATAAGGAATGTCAATACATATAAAATTTATTTATACTGGCAATCCAACACTATTAGTGTTAAAATTATGACGTGGGAGCCGGCATGCAAAATTTAATAGGTTATATGCCCGTACAGTATATATTGAAGGCCACAATTAATTATTACCTATACTTTATTTCTATTATATGGCACATAATCAACTTGGTGGCCGCTTTTCCTAAACTCAATCTAATTCAGACTGATTAGGTATGATTTGCTAAGTGCTACCATATAGTGGCTAATCACTAAAAAGTAAGAAACTAATTTTCAAGATTACTGGAGATTTTTTCCTTTCTAGCCCGTATAATATTACTTTTATTAAAATACTACAGACGAAGATGCTCAAACATATGCACACACACTCACCCTACCCCTATGAGCATCTCCGAGAGACTGACCTGGCACATCATCTTGAGGCTGACAAAGTCACCATAGAAACCTTCGTTGTCGACGGGAACGTCTCCTCCCACGGATCGCACATCACCAAAAGGCCTGGAATAAATCCAGGAAAATGCGAGCACCAGTATCAAGTTTAGGACTTGAACTCTGGTGGGCTGCGGATAGCACTATCCTCCTAACCATCGAAACATAGGTTAGTTCACACCCGCATATTGCTTTTTGGACCATATATATACTTACAAGACTGCTAGTACTAGTAGTTTGAAAAGGTAAGACAGCGCACACGAGTCCATCTAGCTAGTCACCACAAAAATACACTACCATGGATCCTCTCTCGTCTCCCTACGAGAAGGTAATCCATGGTACTCACACTTATCTTGACATTTTTTTAGTAACCATTGAATTTGTCTAAGAACATTATAAGTCTCCAAATAGTCCTTAGCCCTGGACGTGGCTATTCGATTAGATTGTTTACTCTGCAGGGGTGTACTTTTTAACACATGCATTCACCACTCATCACCATGTACTTGGCAGACTTCAAGCGAAAGTTGACGAGTGTCTTGGGCATGACCGTCAACCAAACAAGACTCCCGTCCAGGGACATCGCCTATTTGACATGAACCCACAAGCAAGTCCGTTTGAAGTTTTCTAATATGGCCTCAAACGTTATGTGCAGGGTTCCACAGCCCACCACGCCAGATGGTACTTGACAACCCACAATTATAGGGGATCATTTGAAGACTTTTTTGAGAAGTAAGAGTGTCGAACCCAACGAGAAGCTAAAGGTAGAATTTATATTCTCTTCAAGTTCTATCGACCACTGATACAACTCTACGCACACCAACGTTTGCTTTACCTAGAACAAGTAATAAAAGTAATTTGCGAGAATAAACCTATAAGTACTTTGTGTGAATAATAAATAATAGTTGTTTAGTAGAAAGATTTTTGGAGAATGACGAGAAAGATTGTCCATAGGCAATTGAATATAATAGGATAAATACTTATCATATGCAATGAGGGAAAGGCATAAGCTAACACACTTTCCATACTTTAATCATATGCACTTATAATTGGAACTCTAGCAAGCATCTGCAAATACTTAAGTTCACTAAGGTAAACCCAACCATAGCATTAAGTGACAAGTCCCCTTTACTCCCATACGCAACAACCCCCTTACTCGTGTTTAAGCTTCTGTGACTCTCGCAACTGACTATATGAGAATCATGAACTTATTGCAACACCCTACAACAGGAATTTCCACATGTGTGCGCGGCATAGAGGGCACCATAGGAGAACACCATATTAACATAGAACTCATATCAATCACACCATACCACAATTGACCCGTCACTACAGGAAACAGCTTCTTTGCCGTCTGCCATGGCAGACGGCAAAGGACAGGAAAGCGGACGGCAAACCTCTTTGCCGTCAGCCGCTGATGGCAAAGGTGTCCGGCAAAGAAAGCTACGGTAAAAAGCTTCTTTGCCGTCTGCTTTCTCAAAGTGGACGGCTAAGACCCTTTGACGTCGGTGGCGGACGGCAAAGAACATGGACGGCAAATAACAGACGTTAGCCATTTTAGGTGGCTAACGGGAGGCTTTGCCATCTGCCAGGTGACGGCAAACATGCCCTCCCTTCTGCCGTCTGCCTTGTGACGTCAGCAGACGCGTCACTCCACCCTGCTCTTTGCTGTCTGCCACAAACGACATACCTCTCCAACCTTTGTCGTCTGCCACGGACGGCAAAGTGACCAAATGGGTCAGCTCCCAGGTTGCACAGGTTGCTGCCACGTGGCCTCTTTGCCGTCTGTGGCAGACGGCAAAGGTCTCTTTGTTGTCGGTGGCAGACGACAAAGTGCCTGTATTGTTACTGTTTTTTCTGTTTTTTGTTATATCCCTGCATTTTCAAAAGACATACATGATATATATAGTTTCAACCTCAAACATAGCCCATGTATCCAACATCTAGCAGTCCATCAATGCAACAGAACACATAGGGTATTAAAAGATCCAATACATACATAGTTTCACGGAGTTCATCCATATATACATACATAGTTTCACATTGTTCATCAATACAAATGTAAACAAAAACTAGCAGTCCATCAATTCTACTTCCATGAAGTGAATCAAACCTGCAAAAATGGGAGTAAGAAAGTTAGAAGAAGAAGAAGACTAGAAGAAGAAGAAGAAGAGAAGAAGAAGAAGAAGATAAGAAGAAGAAGAAGAAGACTAGAAGATTGGAGAAAAGAAAGAAGATAAAAAGGAAGAATAAGAAGATATTTCTTCTTCTTCTTTCTCATCTTTCTTCTTTTCTTCTATTTTTATCCTTTCCTTCTCATTCTCATTCTTCTTCTTTTATTCTCTTTTACTTCTCTTTCTTCTTCTATTCTTTCTTTTTCTCCTCTTCCTTGTTTTTTCTTTATTCCTTATTTGTGTCATTTTAGAGCTAACTTAGGAATTATTCCATTTTTGAGCTAACTAAGCTTATTATGTCAATTTGGAGGAAAATAAGGTAAGTATAGGTCTTTTTTGTGCTAACCTAGGTGATGATGCCATTTTTTAGCCAACTTAGGTAAGTATAGCTCATTTTTTATCTAACTTAGGTAATTATACCATTTTGGAGGAATATAAGCTAAGTATATGACATTTATGAGAAAACCAAGGTTATTATGCCATTTTTTAAATGAATAAGCTAATTATGTCATAAATGAACTAAATAAGCTAATTATGTCATTTTGGAGGATAATTAACTAAGTACCTCTTTTTTGTGGAAAATAAGCTAATTATGTGGCATAATAGGGCTAACAAGCATGTATGAAGCTAAGTATGCATTTGTTAAGCAAAACACTAGATAAAACTTACCGTCATCACAACAAATGTGATCAAGATCGCAACTAAGGTAACAATTGATCCAACGGCATAATGATACCAAGCCTCATTATCAATGGCATATTTCCTAATCTTACTAATCTTCAAGCACATTGCATCCATCTTCAAGCGCATTGCATCCATCTTGATCTAGTGATCATCGACGACATCGGCAACATACAACTCCAATTTCATCTTCTCTTCTTCAATTCTTTTCATTTTTTCTTTCAAATACTCGTTTTCTTTTTCAACTAAATTTAACTTCTCGACAAGAGGGTTGGTTGCAATTTCCGGTTCACATACCTCCTAGATAAAAATTTCTGTATGTCAACTTGATGGGCATAATTGTCATAAATGCGAAATGCAACAAATAGTTATAAAAGAGAATATACCACATCCGAATCATAAACTGGACAAGGGCTGACGGGGACGGATATCAACACCATGGTACTATGTATAACAAACAATCATACAAGTAAGAAAATTATACAAGTAACTATATAAATCATACAATCCTACAAGTAACTATATAAATCAAGTACAACATAAAAAAATTTGAATACCTAACATGAACTAACAATATATGTATGTATATAATACAAATTGAATACCTGACATGAACTAATAATAATCTTGATCGTCTGTATATGCTCCAGGATCAATACATGCATCATCATCACTATCATGAATGACATGCTCATCGGGTTCAGCGGCATCCTCATGTGGAAGGTCACCTTTATGTAATCGGTCAAGCATTGACAAGTCATCCGCAGCAGTAACCTCTTCTTGTTCTGGCTCAGGGGTGAAGTCGGATTCACTGCCGCTGTCTACTTCAATGTTTTGGGCTGAAGTAGAGTGTTTCTTGAATTGTTTTTTGGAAACACGTGTTTCTTGGAAGAATTCTCCTTCATATGTGTCTGGGTTAATGTGAGGTTCATAATCCTCTTCATTGGGGCCGGGGGAGGTGGCCTAACACGTGGCGGCACTTCATAAACAACATCCCAACCATTCAGATTTGGATCAGTTTGGCAAGCCCACGGTAGATAGAAAACTTGCATCGCCTATTGTGCAGTAATATAGACATCGGGAACATCTAAATGGGTGCTTTGTTTGATTTCGACTAGCCCTATATGTTCATGAGTCCTTCTAGTCTCCTTCGGCTGGAACCAGTAACATTTGAAGACTACGACGTTCGGTGGGTTTTCACCATAGAATTGAAGTTCATAAATTGCTTCAACTCTCCCATAATACTCGGTATCTCCTTCGCGGATACCAGAGACACAATAATTTGTAGACTTTCGGTCAGCCATAGATAGCTCTTTGCCGAAGGTACGAAAGCGATACCCGTTGATGTCGTATTTCTCAAATGAACGGACCTTATAGTCAAAACCATTAGCGACTTGTCTCAATTCGGCGTCCATAGACTCTGAATTAGCCTACAAGTTTAATACGAAAGGATTGTTGCATTAGCTGCAAATTAGACGAAGAAATGAGAATGGTCGAATGGAAATTACCGTTTGTTCAAACCAAGAGATGAAACCGGGAAAGCCGCCTCCCTACTTTGCCAGAAGCTCATACTCTTCGATGGATTCCTTTTGGATCACCGGTCCGTCCGAGAATTTGGCGACATATTGACTACATCAAATATCCAGGAATAAGAGCAGTTCACAGGAATTAGAAGTTGCAAAACAATGTACCGCGAGAACTTACTCGATGTACGGCCGCACTTCTGTTAGGTTGTTGAAGATATACAATGAAATGGTCCACCATTCTTCGACATCCAACGATAATGGTTTCGAAGCACCGGCTGGTGCGAGATTCCCTTTGAATAGGTTGAGGTTGGATCCACCTTTTTTAGGGTCGCCAGCATTGTACCGAGGCTTCGGATTATGCAAATGATGATTTTTGGCTTCGTAGTGTGCTGTCACGAAGTTTGCCGCCACTTCAGTAATGAATGCCTTGCCCATCGATGCTTCAATTCTACGTTTATTTTTACATTTTGCTCGAAGCGTCTTCTGCATCCTCTCAGTTGTGTAGTACCAACGATTTTGCATGAGCCCCCCCAATCTTGCCTTGGTCGGGAGATGCAAAATCAAGTGCTGCATTGGATTAAAGAAGCCCGGCGGAAAGATCTTCTCTAACTTGCAGATCAACTCCGGCGTCAACTCTTCCATTTCTTCTAGCAGGCCAGGCGATAGTTCTTTTGCACAAAGAACATGGAAGAAATAGCTCATCTCTGCCAGTACTAGCCATTCATCCTCAGGGATGAAGCCACGCAACATCACCGGCATTACCCGCTCAATCCATATGTGCCAATCATGACTCTTGAGACCAAATATTTTCAATTTTTCAAGACTTGCTCCCCTCTTTAGATTCGCTGCATACCCATTGGGGAACATCAACTGCATTTTCACCCACAAGATAATTTCCCTCATAGCTGGCCTTCCAAGATTGAACCATGCCTTTGGCTTCGTCTAGTTCTGCTTTCCATTCGGTTCTTGCATGTTTTGTAACGGTCTATCTCATAGCGCCTCCTGATCGACTATAGCCTTAGTATTATCCTTTGACTTCCCCTCTATGCCAAACAATGTACCAAAAAGTGCCTCGGCGATATTCTTTTCAGTGTGCATCACATCGATGTTGTGTGGGCAAAGGAGGTCCTTGATGTAAGGCAGATCCCACAAGCATATCTTGTGAGTCTAGGCGTGTTCCGAATTATACCCCTTGAAATACCCTGGATGGTCTGGATCTGGCTCGAGAGCGTTTAACTGATCCAGGGTCTCTTGGCCTGTTAATGTAGGTGGTGCAGAGTTTTTGATAACTCTACCTTTGATGAAGTTCTTCTTGTCTTTCCTGAACTTATGGCAAGGATCCAGGAACTGTCTATGCAAGTCGAAGCAAGAAAACTTGCGACCCGCCTGCAGCCAACGACACTCAAGAGCTGCCTTACATGTGGGGCACGGGAACCTTCCATGCACACACCAGCCAACGAATATCGCATACGCCGGCAAGTCATGCATCGAGTACATGTACCAGACACGCATTATGAAGTTCTGTTTGCTAAAGGCGTCGTATGTCTTGAACCCATTATCCCAAGCTTCTTGCAATTCATCTTTAAGTGGCTGGATGTACACATTCATATTCTTCCCCGGATAGTTGGGCCCTGGAATTATCAACGTCAGGAAAATGTTCTTTCTTTGCATAATCTGTCCGGGGGGAGATTGAGTGGAATGGCAAATACGGGCCAACAACTATATTGTGTTGCCGTCAGACCAAACACACTGAACCCATTTATGCTGATGGCGACTCGAGGATGCCTTGGATCTTTCGCTTTTTGCGCATGTAATGCATCGGAGCGCTTCCACGCAGAACCATCCAATGTGTGTACCATCATGAGATTCCCATCTGCATCTAGTTCGGTTCTTTTGCCCGTTTTGTGCCATGTCATCTATCTAGCCGTCTCTTCGACCATGAAAAGACGTTGAAGTCTTGGTACGATTGGCATATCCCGAAGAACATTAACGGGGATTTTGGTCTATGTCTTCTCACCCATACCATTGTCTACCACAACATACCTGGAAGACTTGCAAATGGGACAATAGGTCTAGTCCGTATACTCAAGCCTAAATAAGGCACATCCTTTCTCACATGCATGTATCTTCTCATAGGGCATCTTAAGAGCACAGAGGATTTTGTCTGACTGGTACAGGTTTGCAGGAATTACATGGCCTTTGGGTAGAAAGCGTCCAAATACTGTCATCATCGCGCCGTAGCATTCTCTACCCAAGTTGAATTGAGCCTTCAGAGCCATTACTTGTGAGATGGCATCTAGCTGACAAAGCTCAGTGTGCTCCTGGAGAGGACATTTTGAAGACTGCAACACTTCATTGAAGGCCTTTGCAGATTGTCCATCTCATCGTCTGAATCCCGAGCATCATCAAAGGTTTGCACCATGTCTTCCATCCTGGTACCATGCTCGTCGGTGCGACGACGAACCACCTCAGCTCTGGCATGTTGGGCAGACTCACCATGAAATGTCCACACCGTATAACCGGGCGTAAAACCACTCTTCTGCAGGTGTTTGCCCATTTCATCCTCTGTCCTTGCACTAGACACAGGGGCACCAGGTTTTCCTCTGGCCATTTGCAAATGCAGATTTCACAAACCCCTTGGTTTTCGTTAACCATTCATTGGTCATCTCTTTCTAACTAGTGTGACCGGTGTACATCCATGCACGATCACTCATCTTGGCTTGCCTAGATACTAGACACACAAGAAACACATATATAATTCACCATGTATGTATTCATCAGTTAATCTAGTTTGTCAATTTTATTACGTCCATGCAACCTACACTCTAATAGGTAAAGATAGGTCCAAATCCCACCGGAGTATGTGTAGATTGGGTTCGTTTTCCCATGCTCTGCTCCGGATCCGATGCAAAATTTTGGCAGCACCTCCCCATTGTTCTCCTGATACAGGTCTCTGCAATAAACAAAGAGGATGTGTACCAGGAGAACAACAGGGAGGCACTGACGAAATTTATGCGTCAGATCCGGAGCAGAGCATATGGGGAAATGAACCCAATCTACACATACTCGGGCTATCCATGGATAACATTGGACAATTCAAAAGAATCACGGTTATAAATATGTAAAGGCATGCATATTTATAACTGTAACCCTTTCGAAAGGGAGACGCATACTGGTCACGCATACTGATGATTGAAGACACCTATATCTAGCAAGTTTCATCGGCACGAAGACCGGAACAAAGCAAATAATTAAGGGGGGAGGAGGAGATGTCATTTGTGCTCACCCACGAATGCAGGGGCGGAGCTCGTCAAACTCACGGGGAGGTCGTCGAACACCAGACCCTCGCAGCAATGAAACACTGCACATTTAAATCCACACGATCCACATAAAATATGATGTTTTTTATAACAAAATCGAAAAATATATGACCTAACTCATAATTTACAAAACTATGACCCCGTCGGCCTCTGGAAGGCCGAAGAGCACCTTTTTGGTCAACAGGAGGCCGAAGAGGTGTCGGGGGTCGGGGATGAGTGGCGTCGGAGGCTGGTACTTATGGTTGCTCCGCCGGTAAACTACCCACAATGAATCAGTTCCTCCTCCTCATCTTTTCTTCTCCTCCTCCTCTTCTTCTTCTTCTTCTTCCTTTCTTTTCCTTTTTCATCTTCTTCTACTTCTTCTTCTTTTCTTCTTCTTTTTTTCATCTTTCTTCTTCTTTCTTTTCCTTTTCCCTCTTCTTCTACTTATTTTCTCTTCTTTTCTTCTTCTTTTTTTCCTCCTCTTCTTTTCTTCTCCTCCTCCTCTTGTTCTTTTCTTCTCCTCCTCCTCCTCCTCCTCTTCTTCTTCTTCTTCTTCTTCTTCTTCTTCTTCTTCTTCTTCTTCTTCTTCTTCTTCTTCCTTTCTTTTCCTTTTTCATCTTCTTCTACTTCTTCTTCTTTTCTTCTTCTTCTTTTTTCATCTTCTTCTTCTTTCTTTTCCTTCTTCTCGACCCTCGACCTTCTTTTCCTTCTTTTCTTTCTTTTTCTACTTCTTTGTTTTCATCTTTCTTCTTCTTCTTCTTCTAATTATCTAAACCTAAACCTAGCTAGCACTAACCTAAACAAAACACTAATTAACCTAAAGCTAAACAGTAAAAAACAGAAGAAAAAAATAGAAAAAAGAAAAAAAACTCACCTTGAGGGCCGGTGGAGGAGGGCCGGCGCGGTGGTGGAGGAGGGCCGGTGCAGGGGGAGGAAGGCCGCGGGGAGGCGGCGACGGCCTGCTCTGACGGTGGGGGCCCATGGGGAGGCGCCACGGCTCCGAGGACGTCGGGGGAGGGGAGGGCGCAGGGTCCGGGGAGGAGGGCGGTGGGTTAGGTCATCGGGGGAGGGGGCGACGCCGCGGCCTGCTCCAGCGGTGGGGCGTCGCGGGGAGACGCTGCGGCTCCGAGGTCATCGGGGGAGGGGAGGGCGCAGGGTCCGGGGAGCGGGGCGGCGGGTGAGGTCGTCGGGGAGGTGCGACAGGTGAGGTCGTCGGGGGAGGGCGTCGGCGGGTGAGATTGTCGGGGGAGGGGCGGCGGCGGGTGAGGTCAGGGGGGGAGAGAGAGAGGAACAAAGAGAGAAAGAGGGGTTGGGGCTGGGGGGGTGCACGACCATTAGTTAGGCAAACCTCTTTGCCGTCTGCTAGCGACTTCTTTGCCGTCCGCTAGCAGACGGCAAAGAGGGGGTGGGGCCGGGGGGGCACCGCCGTTAGTTAGGCAAATTCTTTACCGTCCGCTAGCGGACGGCAAAGACAGTAAAGCGGATGGCAAAGATATGGCTGACAGCAAAGATTTGACCTAGCCAGCTCCACACCCCACTGGGGCCTAGCTAGTCTCTTTGCCGTCTGCCTTTGGGCCCTTTGTCGTCTGCTGGCTGACGACAAAGAACTGACAGATGACAAACTGTATCTTTGCCATCTACCAGTTCTTTGCTATCTATTTTTTGGAAGCGGACGGCAAAGAACTAGCTGACGGCAAATTCCCTGATTCCAGTAGTACGTAGGACAAAAAGAATTTACTGAAAAATCACAGGATGGCAACACATCGTTGGATAATAATATGTGGCATAGAGCACCATGCTTAAGTAGAGATTATAGCAAGAAAAGAGACGCTACACTGCTGCATACAGTGTAAGAGAGTAGGTGATGACGACGGCGAAGTTGTTAATGTAGATTTCCGTCGTGATTGTTCCCCCGGGGGCACTCCAGCGCCACCGGGAGAGAGGTGGAGAGAGCCCCCTCCTTCATCATCTTCTTCTTCCTTGGCCTCCCCGCTATACAGGAGGAGGTTTTCCCCTCTGGTCTTTGGCCGCCATGGCTCCCAGAGGGCAGGAGCCCCTTCCGAGATTGGATCTCTCTCTCTCTCTCTCTCTCTCTCTCTCTCTCTCTTTCTCTCTCTCTCTCTCTCTCTATCGCGTTCCTATTTTCTGGCCCTTCACCGTTTCTTATATTCCCGGATATCTGGAACTCTTATTCGGCTGAAATTTTGAGAGGATTTTCATCCGTATATTAGCTTCCTTGCGGCAGAAGGACGCATCCAACCAATCTTCGAGGTGGCCACAAGTCTGCTTGGCACGCCCCTGGGTAGGGGGCGCATCTTCTGAGCTTGTGGGCCCCTCGAGCATTATCTTTTGTTGATTCTTTTTCCAATAAATAATATATATTCTAAAAAACATATCCATAAAATTTTATCGTGTTCGGACTTTGTTTGATATGGACTTCCTGCGAAGCAAAAAACATGCAATAAACAGGAACTTGCACTGGGCACTAGATGAATATGTTAGTCCATGAAAATCATATAAGTTGTTGCCAAATGTATGTGGAAGTAGTAAAATATTGACATGAAACAAAAAAAAATATAGATACAATAGAGACGTATTAGTACTTCGCTTTGTAGATGGGGGGATGGTGCCTTGTCGTCCCAAGGCCACCCCGTCGGGTAGTGTTTGCTATGTAAGACAAATAGTACATCCTACAAACACCATATAATACTTCCAACTACTAGATAGAGATTAGGTGAGGTAATAAGCCAAGCAAGGTCATATTTCAGGGCCCAATGTGTGGTAGTATCAATGAGATAACCCTACATGTACTCCTACATGGCCTATCATTGCTACCTTTACCAGAACTGCTCACATACAATTAACTCTCACACATTAGGACATGATCACTACCATTCCAATTCATCGTCCACGATGGATTAGATATTACACAACTCTGAGCATCTTAAGCAAGCATGATGATGGATCACAACATGGCTTCAAGCAACTCCTAAGTATGCTACGATCATGGTAGGCTTTGTATTGTGACAATGTCAGGTCATGCAAAGGAATGGGTGCAACTAGCAATAACATGTGACAGTTGAATCATTTCATCCTAATGCATTGAAATGAGAGAAAGAGAGAGGGAGAGAGTAGTATTGTATCGATATGATCAAGGGGGTTGTTTGCCTGGCAGATCAGATGTAGGGTACTGCTCTTCAGACAGCTACTCGTTAACATTCTCGTAAATAGTTCCTATCACAAAGAAGAAAAACAAAACAAGGCAATTCAATACATGACATATGCAACAATATGATGCATGATGGTGACATGGCAACATGCTCTTGGTTGAGCTAATGCAAATAGCAACATGATTAAATGATGTTGATTTGAACCAAAGTTTCAAATTCAAACTCCATATGAAGCATTACAAATGCCCTTTAATTGATTTTACTTTATTAGTGTGTAAAAGTTATTCCGATATTTGTCAAAATGGTCCCAATGGATAGATAGGATTTTACTGATAATTTTTTATATAAAAATTATTTTCATCTGAGTTATGGTTAATTTTATACGAATTTGTGAAGTTTGTGATAATTTCTAGATTATTAATTAACAAAAAATCAGTTATGATGTCAGCTCACATCAGCATGGTCAGCACGGCTAAACCAAACCTGTGGGACCCACATGTCCTTGAAAGTGGCCAATTGCGATTGATCAAATCCTATCCAAAAATATTAGCAGGGGCTAGGGCCCACTATTAGTGACTTCACGATAGTCATTACGAGTTCGTTAAACAAGAGTTAACCAGTGGTTGGTCACCCGCGACATCCAGAGACAGTGGGGTTGCATGGGTTCTGCCATCCGACAAACAAACGGATGGTGGAGAGATCTACTTGGAGCTGGTGCTTGTCCGCATCGAACGACACAAACATCAGCGCCTGGGGTTGCCTAAAACGATGACGACATACACTTTGCACGGTGGATAGAGTTTGGGTGAGCATGGTTTCGGTGCTAGGGTGTACGGGAGGAGGAGCTGGTTGTCTCGTTCGACTCCTGGGAGAATGATTAGCATGATAGTGTCCTCGGACGCGAGTTGCGGTTGTTGTGGCTGAGGCAGTGACATGAACGGCGCAGACGAGCTATCGGCTGCAGTGGCTATCATGGTTAGAGGATGAAATAACCAGGGGTGAGAGAGGGGAAACACAGTGAAGTTCACAACAAAGTTGATGAGCAGCTCAGTGGGCTTGGGGGAGGCTCGGAGATGAACAACGGATGATCGCCATCTCTGGTGGCTGAGGTTGAAGAAGACGGCAATGGCGATGTTGTGGTGGGTCCGGGCTCGCGTTCTTCGGTGGTAGGACGAGGAAGAAGGTGTCAAGGCGAAGCTTCCTCATACGGCGACGGAACAAGGGGATGGCTATGGCTTGGTGCTCATGGTGTTCGAGGTGGAGGGTGAGCAAGGAGGTAGGCAAAGTGAGCAGAGAGATGGGAACGGATCAGGGCATCGCGGTTGTCTCCATGGTGCGGTATAAGGACACATGGGGCTCGACAAGGTGAAACAGTAGGTGGCACTCCCGCACGCATGTGCTGTCTGTCCCTCTGCCTACTAGCAGAGGTTGAGGATGTTTGGCACGGGCCAGATTGGCCAGCTGGGCTGCCCGGTAAATTTCTCTCTTCTCTATGCTCTTCTATTTCTCTTTGTTTTCTATTTTCTAAATTTGTTTGGAATTTTGGTTTCAAACAAACCTACATTCTAAATTCTTGGAAAATATTGTGTATGCTAAATGGATTATTGCACAAAACCACAACAATTTTTTCAGAATTTTTGGAACTATTAAATTACTCATAGCCATTCATAGCTCTAGTTCATATGCTTAGTGGGTTAATTCAAAGCCACATTATGTCCTAGAAAAATGTGCACCATTTTTGGTAGAGGTTTTCATCTTGTGCCATTAATCATGAATATTTTTAAGGGAATTTTGGGTTCATAAAAAATAGTTGGGTTTGAACATGGTTGAATTAATTATCTGCTAGGGTTTGTTAATCCACATTTTAAGTTTTAAAAAAAGCTTCTATTATATACTTAAAACAATGGAAAATGAGCAGTTGTGATTTGACACAAAAAACAAAGATGTATTAATAGTGAAGATTAGGCAAGGCCACCGATCTTCAATATTGCACATGATTTTCGTAGTTGCGCGTGATTTCATTACCAATTGGTTTATATTAGTTAAGGATACTATTGCATGTACTATCTAAAGATGTAGACGGATTTCTTTTGAACATACTACAGATGCAAACGCTCATAGAAACACGCATACATTCACCCTAATGAACTCACACACACACACACACACACCCTATCCCTATGAGTACCTCCATGAACATCATCCTTGCTGCCTTCCGATGATGCGTGAGTAGTTCACCATAAACCTACGGGTCCATAGCTAGTAGCTAGATGGTTTCTTCTCTCTCTCTTTGATCTTCAATACAATGTTCTCCTCAATGTTCATGGAGTTCTATCCGATGTAATCTTATTTTGCGGTGTGTTTGTTGTGATCCGATGAATTGTGGGTCTATGATCTGAATATTAATGAGAAGTAATGGAGCTTTTTCTAAACTTTCTTATGCATGATTTTTATAACTTTGTATTTTTCTGCGATCTATCTATTTGGTATGGGCAACTAGATTGATTTATCTTCAGTGGGAGAGGTCCTTTGTAATGGGTTCAATCTTGCGGTGCTCTATATCCCTGTGACAAAAGGGGACAAGACACTTCTTTGTATTTTTGCCATTAAGGGTAACACAATGGGGTTTATTCATATCGATTGGGTTTACTTTGTCTACATCATGTCATCTTACTTAAGGTGTTACTCTGTTTTCCATGAACATAATAAAGTAGATGCATGCTGGATAGCGGTCGATTCGTGGAGTAATAGTAGTAGATACAGGTAGGAGTCGGTCTACTTGTCTCAAACGTGATGCCTATATACATGATCATTGCTTTGAATGTCTTCATAACTATGCACTTCTCTTTCAATGGCCTAACAGTAATTTGTTCACCCACCATATGCTATGTGCTCGAGAGAGAAGCCTCTAGTAAAAACTACCCGGGTCTACTTTTATCATATACAAAATCCAAAATTACCTTACTTTGTGACTATACATTTCATCAGTTACACCCATTGTTAATGTAATGGCTATTTTAAATATTTCCTTTCCTTTTTTTCGAGCAAACAGGGATGCTAGCATTTAGTTGTTCTCTTGTGTTTGCACAGAAGGATCATCCTCCTCTGAAGAAGAATACGGAGTACGTGAAGTGCCTAGTTCTAATTATTCCAGGATGAAGAAGCCAAGCCTCTCTTATCAGAAGGGAGCAGTTGAAGGATGGTTACACTACTGCCCACGAGAACAAACTAACTTCAGCACAGAAGGACTCACAGGTCTCCATCTTTGTTGCTGTGATGGCCAATTCAATGTTGTTTTTGGATTCTTTCCGGTGAGTTCCATTTTTTTAAATGTGTGCTCTGCATGGATCATGTAGGTGCCTGTTTAAATTGTAAATTCATAATATAGTTTGCTTTATACTAATCACTTTTTTTGTATTTATGCAAACAGGGATGCTCAGCTTGATTTCAATGGGAACTGCACAAAATGTTCTGATGGTTCGTGCCCTCCATTATACTTCATCATGCATAATACATTGAATGTTCTCGAATCATTCATTTCCACCTCCGGCCACAAAATTAGCTACAAGAGAGGAGGTGTCGATATGTTCAAGGCTTTACAACATATAAAGGAGAAATCCTACAAGCTACGCGCGATGTTGGTTGATTTTAGTGGAACTGGACAAAAAGAACAACTGGTTTATTTAGTACGAGGTGACATGTCAATGTGCAAACTGATGGCAAACCCCGCCCATTCCACAATCGTAGGCATTTGATATTTTGGAATGGGAAAACCTTGTCAAAGTTTGCTCATTGATGTATGCAAAAAGACAAGCATTTGATATTTTGGAATGGGACAACCTTGTCAAATTTTGCTCATTGATGTTAGTAAGAAGACATGCGTTTGATATTGTTGAATGGGACGCCCTTTGCCATCAGTAGGATTGATTGATTTCTCTTTATTCTTTAGTTGTGAAGTAAATATTGGCTCTGACATGTGAATTATTGAGATGCATAATCATTTATTTGTTTTGAATGTTCTCTATGAATTGCCAAGCCTGTGAGTTTGATTGCAATGTACAAGCACGGTAAAAAGCTGCTAAAACTTTTTGTACGTGTGAAGCTGCTGTAAACGAGGTGATGTTCGTGCGTCCTGAGAATAATGCTAGTACGTATTGGTTTGCATGTTCTTCTAATGCCAGTGATACAAGAATTCAAACCAATCGGACTAAATTTGTTCAGACAGGGCCAAATTTCATATAAACATGTCGGATTTCATTACATTTCATACATTCTTCAACTAAAAAAGGGTGTGTTGGAGGTATAATTAATTAACCTAATCTATGATCTCTGACGCCCATTCCCCATGTCCAGCTGAGCCCCAAGAACAGAAGCTTCTTCTCCAACTCCGCCTCCGGAGCCACAGGAAGTAAATATGTCCGACTCCAAATCGCCGCCAAGCACCTAATTGGTCGTCAATGTTCAACCCGCCAAGCTTGGCTTTAACCGGAGGGTAGGAGTGGTAGCCTTACTTGGACTCGAGCGGCGGCGACCTATCATCTTCTACTCTTCCTCGTTTTTTGTGTCGCGTGGCCTCATTGGCGGCGGGGCGGGGCCTGGACGGAGCCGGCGATGTCTTCTGCCTCATTGCCGGCGGGGCGGCGCCTCCGTGGAGTGGGGGAAATCCTCCCCCTCATTGCCGGTAGGGCAGGGCCTCGGCCGAGACGGTGATGTCCTCTACCTCGTTGTTGGCGGGGCGGGGCCTCGGCAGAGTAGGGCCTCACCGTAGCCGGCGAAGTCCTCCATCTTGGTGCCGGCGGGGCGGGGCCTCGGCGGAGCCGGCATTGTCCTTCGCCTCGTCGTCGGTCTCGCCAAATAGTGCCTCGCCCGCTTCATCGCCCTCTTTGTAAGCAGCCGCAACCTCCACCACGCGCATGCAGTACCGCCAGCGCGTGAGGCGACTCTCGCGGGTGGAGCGGTATGACTCAAGCAGCGCCTCCTACTCGACCCGCTCCGCGGTGATCTGTTCCTCCGCCTGCAGGTGCTCTTGGAGGACATGGTGGTTGTAGGCGGCGTCGGCCTGCGCCTCCCGGTACTGCTCCTCACGCTTCTGCCTCACCATGTCCATGTATTGGTCACGGGCCTCGCCGCTGGTCATGGTGCAATGCACCGGCAAGGATGGCGCGGAGGAGGGGGTTGGCACCAGATCGTCAACGACCATGTTCTCCATTGGGACGTCGTCGTCCTCCGTCTGCCTGCCGGCCAGCCAGTCGGTAGCAATGGCTGCCATCTCCTTCTTCTGGTCCGTCGTTCGCCCGTCCCGAAGAGCACTGGAGCGTGAGGAAGCCATGGTGGGAGTGGTGTGGAGAGGAGGAAGGGAACGGAGGCGGATAACTGTGGCTATGGCCGGCACAGTAGTTTATATAGCAATGGTGGGTGGCAGAGGGACGGACGGGTGGCGACGGAGTAGCCACCTCAGCAACCGCGTATCATTAATGTGGGCGGCAGACAGACGGACAGCACTTGTGTTGTTTGAACGCGGAGCAATCGCCTGCACCGGGAAGCAGCGTGGGCGGCGCTAACCATTTCGGGCGGAAAGTGCGCGCGGGCGAGGGAGGGGGTCTGAGTGGGCGAGGGCAGTCAGACTCGAGCTTGGCAGCGGTCCGGTCCAGCAGTCGGACATGCTGGCTCGCTAGCAAGCTCGTCGAGCTCAGCGACGAGAACCAGACAATGGACGTGGCTTCTGACCAGGAGTCACTGCCACCACCCAAGCCAGTTCATGCCGTGTTCACCATAGAGCAGGCGCGGCCGCACTTCGAAGCCCTAATGGCGGAAGAGCTACCGGTGCACGAGGACTTGTGCTACAACCTCCGTCTCCTCAGCAAGCATCGGCTCGCGGAGGGACAAATCTCTGGCGAACAAGCGAACGACAATGCCATCGCGGACAAGTGGCCCTATAATCCTCGCTTCCTGAATGAGCAGCGGGCGTTGTATCAACCATCCGTAGGGCTCGCGAGGCCCTCTCCGTCGTCCTTTGAGTTGTTGCGCTCGCCGTGGCGTAGCCGTCTCACGTTGTCAACATGGTCAACGAACATGAGGACTCGGGCTATGACTTTACGTGGAGAGGATGACAGTACGGACCCACCAGGGCCATATCCGTATGTACACAAGTGCCTCCTTATTACAACTATAAAAAATTGCTTCCTCCTGGCTTCCTGACATCATGGTCCCACACCATTGTGAACCTATATAGTCAGTAAACGAGAGAATTGCACAAGGAGCGGCCGAAAGCTGGGACCCAGTAGCTCGAGCAGTATTTGTTTTTTGAGGTGTGAGCAGAGTTTTTCTTGAGCGATGTTTTTGTTGTTGTTCAAAGGAGCAGGGTATCAACTGGCGGGCTGTGGCCCATCTAGCCTAGGCTATAATTTTATGTCGACAAAATATCCAGCCTAGATATTAATTTTTCAAGGTGAAAATGGCTAGCCCAGCTATACTTTTTTTTGAGGAATACCTAACCCATGTCAACTTGTTATTCTCCGTCCCGCTGGGCTGCAAATCTTTCCTAGGAGGGATGCATTAGGCCTAACAACAAAATGGGCTTTAAGAAATAACAAATGGGATGTAATTACAAAAACTGGGCTTTAAATATAAAAAACGTACCAAACAGGTAATTAGTTTCAAAAATATTATTTTTGGATTTTGAAATTTTTTAATTTCATTACTTGTTATGCGTGCAATATTTCATTGGATTTTTACCTAGTACAAATTTATTTTGAAATTATATTTAATTTGACTCGAAATTTCGGGATAAAAATATTTCGGATCCCATCAAAATGTGGGAACTTTTGTTGAATTCTGTTTTGAGCGGTTGGTTGAAATTATTAATCGTTGTCCTGGCTAGAAAATGGGCTGTAATTTTAACAAACTGTAAAGGGGCTGTAGTAAATTCCATTAGAATTCAAAAATGGGTTGTACATTATTACAAATCGCAAATGGGCTATATGTTCTCTGCCACAAATGTGATGCTCACTTGTGGGCCTACTAAGTTGACGCGTACGCAAGGCTTTGTCAACTTATAGTCAACACACGATTCTAGCAGCAGTGGCCGTTGGATGTCCATCCAATGGCTGTCGTGCTTATTCAATCTCGGATATTCTTGCTTCAGCCGCCCAAACCACCGCCGGTGGTACCGCCTGCTACGGCCTCCCGTGGCGGCTATGCGGCCACGCAGGCCTCACCGGCCCACCCAACTCCCATCGTCGTTCAGGCCATTCCTCTACTCACCAACACCTCCTGTTATTCTCCGGCGACGGCAGCCTCACACCGCTGCTGAACCAGTGAACCCTCGTACTACCCTCCGCGTGGGCATCCACTACCGTGTCTTCGTGGCCTCCGGGTCGTTCCCTTCCTAGGCCTCGTCAACGTCCACTGTGTTGGTTCTCTCGGTGCAGCATGGTCAACTTTATCAACAAACGACAGCCATCGGCCATGCTGCTTCTTCAACCTCTGATCTTCTTGCTCCAGCCGCCCAAACTAGAGCCAGCCGTACCGCCTGCTCCTGCCTCCGGTGGCCGGCTGTGCTGCCGTGCAGGCGTCACCGCCCCACACTACTCCCACTGCTGGCCAGGCCTTCCCTCTACTCACCCACACCCCTGTTATTCTCTGGCGATGGCAGCCTTACACCACAGCCGAACCAATGAACCCTCGTACTCCCGTCCGCGTGGGCATCCACCTGCCTCGTCTTCCCTGGCTCCGCGTCGTTCCCTTCCTAGGCCTCGCCGTCGTCCACCGCCTTGATGCTCTCGGCGCGGCGTGGTCAACGAACGACAGTCATTGGAAAACGACTTTAGTCGGTGAGGCTGACAGCTGGACCCACCAGCTACACCTTCAAACACAAGGCAGTGCCTCATTATTACTCACAAAATAAAAATGATTCCTCCCCTGACAGCTGAGACCCAGCAGCTATATCTTCGCATGCAAGGAAGTGCGTCCTTATCCTCCCTGATAGCTGGGACCCACCTGGTCGAAGCGTACGTAGCGTTTTCTGTCTGGTCGTGAACATGTACGTACATACTGGTCGATCGATCTCTCTGCAACGATGAACCGTGGCCGAGCAAGCAGCGACACGTGTAGTAGTAGAGCCCCCGACGTAGCAGTTCATGCAGTCCCTTCTAAACTGTGTACACATATGTACAACCACATCCCAAAAATACAGCCACATACGTACATACGGGCAGGGTCTCGAACGCCTACTCGCGCATATGTACGGCCAAGGCTCGTGTACATGGAGAGGCAGCGGACGGCAGCAACGGCGTCCTGTTCATCGGCAACCAACTGGCTGGGTCGGAACGGAGAAACTGCATTGTGTTCATCAGGAGGCAACGGAATGCGTCGTGTTCGTCGGGAGCCAACGGGCTTGGACGGAATAGCCGTAACGGGGCCTGGCGTACCGCAGAACAGAGGAAACGGCCTTCTATTCGACCGGCTACGGTCGAAACGGGATCCTGTTCATCGGGAGGGGTCTGTCGTACCGCAAAACGAAAGAAACGGACTTGTGTTGGACCGCCTACGGTCGAAATGGGGTCCTGTTCATCGGGAGGGGTGTGGCGTACGGCAAAACGGGACTCCACGGGCTACTGTTCAACCACCGTCGACTTCCTCCAGCCTCCACTTGCTACTGTTCATCCACCGTCTGCATCCTCCACTAGACATTGTTCATCCATGGGCTACCGTTCATCTAGCCTCCACCGGCTACAGTTCAACCAGCCTCTACGGGGTCCTGTTCATCCACCCCCAACCGGCTGGGGTGTGTGGCAGCCTCCTCGGGGTCCTGTTCATCCAGCGGCAACCGCGTACTACCACGGGATCCCGTTCATCCAGTGGCAACCGCGTACTACCACGGGGTCCTGTTCATCCAACGGCAACCGCGTACTACCACAGGATCCCGTTCATCCAGCGGCAACCGCGTACTACCACGGGGTCCTGTACATCCAGCAGCAACCGCCTACACACGGCCGGGGTCCTGTTCATCCAACCCCCACTGGGAACTATTCATCCACAGCCAACCCAACCGGCTCGACTCACACCATGTCACGACTCGTTCTACGTATCGCGCGCGCGGCAGCAACAGGCACTGTTCATCCAGAGGCAACCCAACCGGCTAGCTACATCTTGCACGGGGGTTCGATCGGCTTCAGTAAGCAGCTGTAGTGATCGATCGGGTTCAGTTAGCAGCAAAGGAGTCAGTCGGGTTCAGTTAGCAGCGAAGGGATCGATCGATCGGTTTCAGTACGTAGCAGCACGCGATCACTCGGGTTCAGTAAGTGAATGCCTCTCGCTCAGGTTTAGTTATAGTGACACGGCTCGCACCACGCGCGTGTACAAGGGAAACGCGCAAACCACATTGCATCGCTCGACCCGACCACCCACCGTAACCGCGAGCGCCAAGAAAATTTCCTCGCCCTCACTTCTACCACGATTTTTATGTCATGGACGGCCCAAAGAATGTCATGCAGGTGTGTCCCCGGCCCGCCCAGGATGAAAAGCCCATTTTCTGTCATGATTTTTTGTCAAAGAAGTAGGAGCCCACCACATCTATGACGATACGTGTTTTTGTCAGAATTATCGTCATAGAAGTGTCATAACCATGACAGAAAAAAAATTCGTTTGGGCCATAATGTCACGGTTGTGTCTTTTTTTTGTAGTGAACCACCTCTCTAAAATGCTGCCGCGGCAGCAATTCTTCTATATGCCTAGAGAAGTACCAGTGGCGAGCGGAGAAAACTGTTGTGGTGGCCTCTACGCACCGCCCGCCACTGAATCTATTAGAAACAGTGGCGGGCGGAGATTATAGTTGTGGTGGGCGACCAATAGAGCTAGCCACTAGAATACTCCAACCAGTGGCAGGCGCCATCCCACCACTAATGCCATAATAGCAGCGGTAGGAAGTCGGTGGCGGACGGCCGCTGGCGCCTCGCCCGCCACTACTGGACTTTTCCCACCCACCACTACTAGACATTCCTGTAGTAGTGGGAGGGGGAAAATAGGATTCCCCTACCTCACCCCCTAGAGGACCGGAAGGAGGGCCCGACCTCCACATTAATGTTAATGGTCGTGCTCCCGGTCAGACTAGCTACATGATCCAGGTGCACCATCAGTCATCAAACCCTCTGAGCTCCATCACCAAACAGAAGAAGGACTAATCCAGGCGATCATAGGCCTTCTGAAAGTCGAGCTCAAGGAAAACGCCCTTATGATGTCACCTGCTAACCTATTGGACAATTTCATGAAAGGCTAGGATCCCATCATGGATGCGGTGGCCCTTCAGGAATGCAGACTGGAAGGGGTGTGCGAGACGCTCCACAATAGGTGGCTGACGCGTTAGACACATCTTTCCGAAAATGCGCTCAAGCACATTAATCACCGTGATCAGTCTAAATTATCAGATATCCATCGCCCCAACTAGTTTGAGGATCAGGGATACTACACCAAAGTTCAGGCATGCCATGTCAAGAGTCCCAATGTAGAATTCATGTAACATCTTCATGATCACAGGCTGAAGCTGAGGCCAGAACTTCTGGAACAAAGCCACTGATAGGCCATCCGACCCATGTTGCAGATCTCGCCCTCATGGTCGTGATAGCACCACCGACCTCGTCCAACAGGAATGGGACTTTCATGTCGCCATTCTCAAAGGCCCCTATTACTCATACGGGACGTTTACCAAAGACGTTCCCTCGTGAGTTTGACTGAAGCGGCTTTCTACACGACATTTCAGTTGTGCGTGAGTAAAACAACTCGTCACTGCTAAAGTATATACCACAGATGAACATTCCAAGACCCGCACCACAGGTGCCCAAAGAGTTACCACTATCAAATAATTATCAAGGCTCGCATGTGGTAAGCACGTACCACTAGTAATTTTTCAAGTTACCAGTGACGATCAATATGTGTACGTTTCCCAGTGCCGAAGACTATCTCATTTTTGCAGTAGCTGAAGAACTTCGATTTCATTTTTCAATAATACAAGTAAGAAAAACAAAGAGAGAAAAGTTCAAGTAGAAGAAATGTAGTACTGAAAATTCTGGAAGATGTTTTATTCAGCATAGCATGCATGGGAAAAATACAACTATTTATAACATAGGCGGAGGAGAACAATGTTTTGGATCGCGACCCGCACACGAGGTACCAGCATCAGTTGGTGATGTTGTAGTCGAGTTCTTCAGAGTCACCGAGTAGAGCACCCATCCTTGACTAGTTTCTCCTATTGGTGATCATCATCAAACTAAGAACAATCACTACTGCCACAACTTTTGACATTGTCCTTCAAAGTAATATAATGAACAAACTATCAAGAACTAAATTGACGTAACAGACTACTGTTTTAGTTGCTATGGTAACAAGATGACACATATATACTAATCAATCAGACCTATATAGGGATAATATCAATGTATATCTAAATATTTTATTTTTGATGAGGAATATCAATACATATAAAATTTATTTATACTGGCAATCCACCACAATTAGTATTAAAATTATGACATGGGAGCTGGCATGCAAAATTTACTAGGTTATGCCCGTATAGTATATATTGAACGCCACAATTAATAATTACCTATATTTTATTTCTATTATATGGCTCATAATCAACTTGGTGGCCGCTTTTCCTAAACTGAATCCAATTCAGTCTGATTAGGTAGGATTTGCTAAGTACTGTCATATAGTGTCTAATCACTAAAAAGTAAGAAACTAATCTTCCAGATTACTAGAGATTTGTTCCTTTCTAGCCCGCATAATATTACTTTTGTTAAAATACTACAGGCGAAGATGCTCATACATATGCACACACACACTCACCCTACCCCTATGAGCATCTCCGAGAGACTGACCTGACACATCATCTTGAGGAAAATGCAAGCACCAGTATCAAGTTTAGGACTTGAAAACTAGTGGGATGGGGATAGCACTCTCCTCCTAACCATCCAAACATAGGTCAGTTCACGCCCGCATATTGCTTTTCGGACCATATACTTACAAGACTACTAGTACCAGTAGTTTGAAAAGGTCAGACAATGCACACGAGTCCATCTAGCTAGTCACCACAAAAATACACTACCATGGATCCTCTCTCGTCTCCCTACGAGAAGGTTATCCATGGTACTCACACTTACCTTGACATTTTTTTAGTAACCATTGAATTTGTCTAAGAACTTTATAAGTCTCCAAATAGTCCTTAGCCGTGGACGCGGCTATTCGATTAGATTGTTTACTCTGCAGGGTGTACTTCTTAACACACCTGCATGCGTTCACCACTCATCACCATGTACTTGGAAGACTTCAAGCGAAAGTCGGCGAGTGTGTTAGGCATGACAGTTAACCACACAAGACTCTAGTCCAGGGACATCGCCTATTTGACATGAACCCACAAGCAAGTCCGTCTGAAGTTTTCCGATATGGCCTCAAATGTTATTTGCAGGGTACCCCAGCCCACCACACCGGATGGAACTGGACAACCCACAATTATAGGGGATCATTTGAAGACTTTTTTGATAAGTAAGAGTGTCAAACCCAACGAGAAACTAAAGGTAGAATTTATGTACTCCTCAAGTTCTATCGACCACTGATACAACTCTACACACACCAACGTTTGCTTTACATAGAACAAGTAATAAAACTAATTAGTGAGAATAAAACTGCAAGTACTTTGTGGGAATAATAAATAATAGTAGTTTAGTAGAAAGCTTTTTGGAGAAAGATGAGAAAGATTGTCCATAGGCAGTTGGATATAATAAGATAAATACTGATCCCATGCAATGAGGGAGATGCATAAGCAAACACACTTTCCATACTTATAATTGGAATTCTAGCAAGCATCTGCAACCACTAAAGTTCACTAAGATAAACCTAACCATAGCATTAAGTGACAAGTCCCCTTTACTCCCATATGCAACAAACCCCTTACTCGGGTTTAAGCTTCTGTGACTCCCGCAACTGACTATATGACAATCATGGATGTATTGCAACACCCTACAATAGGAATTCCCACACATGTGCGTGGCACAGAGGGCACCATAGGAGAACTACAAATTAACATATAACTCATATCAATCACACCATAGCACAATTAACCCGTAGGACAAAAGGAATTTACTGAAAAATCGTAGGATGGCAACACATCGTTGGATAATAATATGTGGCATAGAGCACCATGTTTAAATAGAGATTATAGCGAGAAAAGAGAGGCTACACTGCTACATAGAAGGGGAGAGTAGGTGACGATGGTGGCGAAGTTGTTGATGTAGATTGCCATCATGATTGTTTCCCCGGCGGCACTCCAGCGCCACCGGGAGAGAGGTGGAGAGAGCCCCCTCCTTCATCTTCTTCTTCTTCCTTGGCCTCCCCGCTATGCAGGAGGAGGTTTTCCCCTCTGGTCCTTGCGCGCCATGGCTCCCAGAGGGCAGGAGCCCCTTCCGAGATTGGATCTCTCTCTCTCTCCCTCTCTCTCTCTGTTTCACGTTCCTATTTTCTCGCCTTCGCCGTTTCTTATATTCTCGGAGATCCTTAACTCCGATTTGGTTAAAATTTTGAGAGGATTTTCATCCAGATATTAGCTTCCTTGCGGCAGAAGGACACTGAGAACTAATCTTCGAGATGGCCACAATCTGCTTGGCGCACCCCTGGGTCGGGGGCGCGTCTTGTGAGCTTGTGGGCGCCTTGAGCATTATCTAGTGTTGATTCTTTTTCCCATAAATAATATATATTCTAAAAAACATATCCATAAAATTTTATCGCGTTTACACTTTGTTTGATATGGGCTTCCTGCGAAGCAAAAAACATGCAACCAACAGGAACTCCCACTGGGCACTGGATCAATATGTTAGTCCAAGAAAATCATATAAGTTGTTGCCAAATGTATGTGGAAGTAGTAAAATATAAACATGAAACAACAAAAATTATAGATACAACAGAGACGTATCAGTACTTTGCTTTGTACATGGGGGAATGGTGCCTTGTCGTCCCAAGGCCACCCCGTCGGGTAGTGTTTGCTATGTAAGGCAAATAGTACATCCTACAAACATCATATAATACTTGCAACTACTAGATAGAGAGCAGGAGCCCTCCCGCCACTGATGCCATAATAGCAGTGGTAGGAAGTCGGTGGCGGATGGCCCTGGGCGCCTCGCCCGCCACTACTGGCCTTTTCCCACCCGCCAATACTAGATATTCCTGCAGTAGTGGGAGGGGGAAAATAGGATTCCCCTACCTCACCCCCTAGAGGACCAGAAGGAGTGCCCGACCATCCCACTAATGTTAATGGTTGTGCTCCCGGTTGGACCAGCTGCATGATCCAGGTGCAGCATCGGTCATCAATCCCTCTAAGCTCCATCACCAAACAGAAGAAGGACTAATCTAGGCGATCATAGGCCTTTCGAAAGTTGAGCTTAAGGAAAATGCCCTTATGATGTCACCTGCTAACCTATTGGATAATTTCATGAAGGGATAGGATCCCATCATGGATGCGGTGGCCCTTCAGGAATGCTGACTGGAAGGGGTGTGCGAGATGCTCCGCAATAGGTGGTAGACGCGTCACACATATCTTCGTGAAAATGCGCTCAAGCACATTAATCACCGTGATCGGTCTAAATTATCGGATATCCGTCGCCCAAATTATTTTGAGGATCAGGGTTACTACACCAAAGTTCGGGCATGCCATGTCAAGAGTCCCAATGTAGAATTCATGTAACATCTTCATGATCATCAGCTGAAGCTGATGCCAGAACTTCTGGAAGAAAGCCACCGATAGGCCATCCGACCCAGGTTGCAGAAGTTGCCCTCATGGTCGTGATAGCACCACCGACCTCCTCCGGTAGGAATGGGAGTGTCATGTCACCATTCTGAAAGGCCCTATTACTAATACAGGACGTTTACCAAAGACGATCACTTGTGAGTTTGACTGAAGCGGCTTTCTACACGACATTTCAGTTGTGCGTGAGTAAAACAACTCGTCATTGCTCAAGTATATACCACTGATGAACATTCCAAGACCTGCACCACAGGTGTCTGAAGAGTTACCACTAACGAATAATTATCAAGGCTTGCCAGTGGTAAGCACTTACCACTAGTAATTTTTCAAGTTACTAGTGACGACCAATATGTGTACGTTTCCCAGAGCCAGAGCCTACATCATTTTTGCAGTAGCTGAAGAACTTGTAGTTTATTTTTCTATAATACTAGTAAGAAAAACACCGAGAGAAAAGTTGAAGTAGAAGAAATGTAGTATTTAAAATCCTGGAAGATGTTTTATTCAGCATAGCATGCATGGGAAAAAATACAACTATTTATAACGCGGGATAATATCAATGTATATATAAATATTTTATTTTTGATATGGAATATCAATACATATAAAATTTATTTATACTGGAAATCCAACAAATTAGTATTAAAATTATGACGTGGGAGCTGGCATGCAAAGTTTACTAGGTTATGCCCATATAGTATATATTGAACGCCACAATTATTATTACCTATATTTTATTTCTATTATATGGCTCATAATCAACTTGGTGGCCGCTTTTCCTAAACTGAATCCAATTCAAACTGATTAGGTAGGATTTGCTAAGTCCTGCCATATAGTGTCTAATCACTAAAAAGTAAGAAACTAATCTTCCAGATTACTAGAGATTTGTTCCTTTCTAGCCCGCAAAATATTACTTTTGTTAAAATACTACAGACGAAGATGCTCATACATATGCACACACACTCACCCTACCCCTATGAGAATCTCCGAGAGACTGAGCTGGCACATCATCTTGAGGTTGACTAAGTCACCACAGAAGCCTTCATACACCAAAGGAACGTCTCCTACCACTGATTGCGCATCACCGAAAGGCGTGGAATAAATCAAGGAAAATGCGAGCACCAGTATCAAGTTTAGGACTTGAACACTGGTGGGATGGGGATAGCACTCTCCTCCTAACCATCCAAACATAGGTTAGTTCACGCCCGCATATTGCTTTTTGGACCATATACTTACAAGACTACTAGTACCAGTAGTTTGAAAAGGTCAGACAACACACACGAGTCCATCTAGCTAGTCACCACAAAAATACGCTACCATGGATCCTCTCTCGTCTCCCTATGAGAAGGTAATCCATGGTACTCACACTTATCTTGACATTTTTTTAGTAACCATTGAATTTGTCTCAGAACATTATAAGTCTCCAAATAGTCCTTAGCCCTGGACGTGGCTATTCGATTAGATTGTTTACTCTGCAGGGGTGTACTTCTTAACACATGCGTTCACCACTCATCACCATGTACTTGGCCGACTTCAAGCGAAAGTCAGCGAGTGTGTTAGGCATGACTGTTAACCACACAAGACTCTAGACCAGGAACATCGACTCTTGACATGAACCCACAAGCAAGTCCGTCTGAAGTTTTCCAATATGGCCTCAAACGTTATATGCAGGGTTCCCCAGCCCACCACGCCGGATGGTACTGGACAACGCCCAATTATAGGGGATCATTTGAAGACTTTTTTGATAAGTAAGAGTGTCAAACCCAACGAGAAGCTAAAGGTAGAATTTATATACTCCTCAAGTTCTATCGACCACTAATACAACTCTACGCACACCAACTTGCTTTACCTAGAACAATTAATAAAACTAATTTGTGAGAATAAAACTATAAGTACTTTGTGGGAATAATAAATAATAGTAGTTTAGTAGAAATCTTTTTGGAGAAAGATGAGAAAGATTGTCCATAGGCAATTGGATATAATAGGATAAGTACTTTTTATATGCAATGAGGGAGAGGCATAAGCTAACACACTTTCCATACTTGGATCATACGGACTTATAATTGGAACTCTAGCAAGCATCTGCAACCATAGCATTAAGTGACAAGTCCCCTTTACTCCCATACGCAACAACCCCCTTACTCGGGTTTACGCTTCTGTGACTCTCGCAACCGACTATATGAGAATCATGGATGTATTGCAACACCGTACAACAGGAATTCCCACACGTGTGCGCGGCACAGAGGGCACCATAGGAGAACACCATATTAACATAGAACTCATATCAATCACACCATACCACAATTAACCCGTAGGATAAAAGGAATTTACTGAAAAATCATAGGATGGCAACACATCGTTGGATAATAATATGTGGCATAGAGCACCTTGTTTAAGTAGATATTATAGCGAGAAAAGAGAGGCTACACTGCTGCATAGAGGGGGAGATTGGTGATGATGGCGGTGAAGTTGTTGATGTAGATTGCCGTCATGATTGTTCGCCCGGTGGCACTCCAGCTCCACTGAGAGAGAGGTGGAGAGAGCCCCCTCCTTCATCATCTTCTTCTTCCTTTGCCTCCCCGCTATACGGGAGGAGGTTTTTCCCTCTGGTCCTTGCCCGCCATGGCTCCCGGAGGGTAGGATCCCCTTCCGAGATTGGATCTCTCTCTGTTTCACGTTCCTATTTTCTTGCCTTCACCGTTTCTTATATTCCTCGAGATTTGTAACTCTGAGTCGGTTGAAATTTTGAGAGGATTTTCATCCGGATATTAGCTTCCTTGTGGCAGAAGGACACTGCCAACTGATCTTCTAGGTGGCCACAAGCCTGCTTGGTGCACCCCTAGGTAGGGGGCGCGTCTTCTGAGCTTGTGGGCCCCTCGAGCGTTTTCTTGTGTTGATTTTTTCCCATAAATAATATATATTCTAAAAAACATATCTATAAAATTTTATAGCGTTTGCACTTTGTTTGATATGGACTTCCTGCGAAGCAGAAAACATGCAACAAATAGGAACTAGCACTGGGCACTGGATCAATATGTTAGTCCAAGAAAATCATATAAGTTGTTGCCAAATGTATGTGGAGGTAGTAAAATATTGACATGAAACAACAAAAATTATAGATACAACAGAGACGTATCAGTACTTCACTTTGTAGATGGGGGAATGGTGACTTGTCGTCCCAAGGCCACCCCGTCAGGTAGTATTTGCTATGTAAGACAAATAGTACATCCTACAAACACCATATAATACTTGCAACTACTAGATAGAGATCAGGCGCCCTCCCGCCACTGATGCCATAATAGCAGTGGTAGGAAGTCGGTGGCGGACGGCCCTGGGCGCCTCGCCCGCCACTACTGGCCTTTTCCCACTAGCCACTACTAGACATTCTTGCAGTAGTGGGAGGGGGAAAATAGGATTCCCCTACCTCACCCCCTAGAGGACCAGAAGGAGGGCCCGACCTTCCCATTAATGTTAATGGCCTGCTCCCGGTCGGACCAGCTGCATGATCCAGGTGCACCATCGGTCATCAAACCCTCTGAGCTCGATCACCAAACAGAAGAAGGACTAATCCAGGCGATCATAGGCCTTCCGAAAGTCGAGCTAAAGGAAAACGCCCTTACGTTGTCACCTGCTAACCTATTGGATAATTTCATGTAGGGCTAGGATCCCATCATGGATGCGGTGGCCCTTCAGGAATGTAGACTAGAAGGGGTGTGCGAGACGCTCTGCAATAGGTGGCAGACGCGTCATACACATCTTCACAAAAATGCAATCAAGCACATTAATCATCATGATTGGTCTAAATTATCGGATATCTATCGCCTCAATTATTTTGAGGATCAGGGTTACTACACCAAAGTTTAGGTACGCCATGTCAAGAGTCCCAATGTAGAATTCATGTAACATCTTCATGATCACCGATTGAAGCTGAGGCCAGAACTTCTCGAAGAAAGCCACCGATAGGCCATCCGACCCAGGTTGCAGATCTCGCCCTCATGGTCGTGATAGCACCACCGACCACCTCCGGTAGGAATGGGAGTGTCATGTCGCCATTCTCAAAGGCCCCTATTACTCATACGGGACGTTTACCAAAGATGATCACTTGTGAGTTTGACTGAAGTGGCTTTCTAGATGACATTTCAGTTGTGCGTGAGTAAAACAACTCGTCAGTGCTCAAGTATATACCACAGATGAACATTCCAAGACCCACACCATAGGTGTGCGAAGAGTTACCACTAACAAATAATTATCAAGGCGCGCCAGTGGTAAGCACTTACCACTAGTAATTTTTCAAGTTACCAGTGATGACCAATATGTGTACGTTTCCCAGAGCCGGAGACTATATCATTTTTGCAGTAGCTGAAGAACTTGCAGTTTATTTTTCTATAATACTAGTAAGAAAAACACCGAGAGAAAAGTTGAAGTAGAAGAAATGTAGTATTGAAAATCCTGGAAGATGTTTTATTCAGCATAGCATGCATGGGAAAAAATACAACTATTTATAATGCAGGCGGAGGAGTACAATGTCTTGGATCGCGACCCGCACATGAGGTACCAGCATCGGCTGGTGATACTGTAGTAGAGTTCTTCAGAGTCACCGAGTAGCACACCCATCCTTGACTGGTTTCTCCTATTGGAGTAGCTGCCACTGCTCGGTCGTGGTGCAGGACCGACATGATCATCATCAAACTAAGAACCATCACTACTGCCACAACTTTTGACATTGTCCTTCACAATAATATAGTGAACAAACTATCAAGAACTAGATTGATGTAATAGACTACTGTTCTGTTTCTACAGTAACAAGATGACTCATATATACTAATCAATCGAACCTATTTAGGGATAATATCAATATATATATAAATATTTTATATTTGACAAGGAATATCAAAACATATAAAATTTATTTATACTGGAAATCCAACACAATTAGTATTAAAATTATGACATGGGAGCTGGCATGCAAAATTTACTAGGTTATGCCCATATAGTATATATTGAACGCCACAATTATTATTACCTATATTTTATTTCAATTATATGGCTCATAATCAACTTGGTGGCCACTTTTTCAAAACTGAATCCAATTCAAACTGATTAGGTAGGATTTGCTAAGTGCTGCCATATAATGTCTAATCACTAAAAAGTAAGAAACTAATCTTCCAGATTACTAGAGATTTGTTCCTTTCTAGCACGCATAATATTACTTTTGTTAAAATACTACAGACGAAGATGCTCATACATACGCACACACACTCACCCTACCCCTATGAGAATCTCCGAGAGACTGAGCTGGCACATCATCTTGAGGTTGACGAAGTCACCACAGAAGCCTTCATAGACCAAAGGAACGTCTCCTCCCACTGATCGCGCATCATCGAAAGGCGTGGAATAAATCGAGGAAAATGCGAGCACCAGTATCAAGTTTAGGACTTGAACACTGGTGGGATGGGGATAGCACTCTCCTCCTAACCATCCAAACATAGGTTAGTTCACTCCCGCCTATTGCTTTTTGGACCATATACTTACAAGACTACTAGTACCAGTAGTTTGAAAAGGTCAGACAACACACACGAGTCCATCTAGCTAGTCACCACAAAAATACACTACCATGGATCCTCTCTCGTCTCCCTATGAGAAGGTAATCCATGGTACTCACACTTATCTTGACATTTTTTTAGTAACCATTGAATTTGTCTAAGAACATTATAAGTCTCCAAATAGTCCTTAGCCCTGGACGTGGCTATTCGATTAGATTGTTTACTCTGCAGGGGTGTACTTCTTAACACATGCGATCACCACTCATCACCATGTACTTGGCAGACTTCAAGCAAAAGTCAGTGAGTGTGTTAGGCATGACCGTTAACCACACAAGACTCTAGACCAGGGACATCGCCTCTTGACATGAACCCACAAGCAAGTCCGTCTGAAGTTTTCCAATATGGCCTCAAACGTTATATGCAGGGTTCCCCATCCCACCATGCCGGATGGTACTGGACAACCCACAATTATAGGGGATCATTTGAAGACTTTTTTGATAAGTACGAGTGTCAAACCCAACGAGAAGCTAAAGGTAGAATTTATATACTCCTCAAGTTCTATCGACCACTGATACAACTCTACGCACACCAACTTGCTTTACCTAGAACAAGTAATAAAACTAATTTGTGAGAATAAAACTATAAGTACTTTGTGGGAATAATAAATAATAGTAGTTTAGTAGAAAGCTTTTTGGAGAAAGATGAGAAAGATTGTCCATAGGCAATTGGATATAATAGGATAAGTACTTATCATATGCAATGAGGGAGAGCCATAAGCTAACACACTTTCCATACTTGGATCATATGCACTTATAATTGGAACTCTAGCAAGCATCTTCAACTATTAAAGTTCACTAAGGTAAACCCAACCATAGCATTAAGTGACAAGTCCCCTTTAATCCCATACGCAACAACCCCCTTACTCGGGTGGAAGCTTATGTGACTCTGGCAACCGACTATATGAGAA
Source organism: Thinopyrum elongatum (assembly GCA_011799875.1). Classification (NCBI taxonomy): domain Eukaryota; kingdom Viridiplantae; phylum Streptophyta; class Magnoliopsida; order Poales; family Poaceae; genus Thinopyrum; species Thinopyrum elongatum. The sequence continues at coordinate 237,218,072 of CM022303.1, forward strand.
TCATGGATGTTGCAACACCCAACAATAGGAATTCCCACACGTGTGCGCGGCATAGAGGGCACCATAGGAGAACACCATATTAACATAGAACTCATATCAATCACACCATACCACAATTAACCCGTAGGATAAAAGGAATTTACTGAAAAATCATAGGATGGCAACACATCATTGAATAATAATATGTGGCATAGAGCACCATGTTTAAGTAGATATTATAGCGAGAAAAGAGAGGCTACACTTCTGCATAAAGGGGGAGAGTAGGTGATGACGGCGGTGAAGTTGTTGATGTAGATTGCCATCATGATTGTTCGCCTGGCGGCACTCCAGCTCCACCGAGAAAGAGGTGGAGAGAGCCACCTCCTTCATCTTCTTCTTCTTCCTTTGCCTCCCTGCTATACGGGAGGACGTTTTCCCCTCTGGTCCTTGCCCGCCATGTCTCCCGGAGGGCAGGATCCCCTTTCAAGATTGGATCTCTCTCTCTCTCTCTCTCTCTTTCTCTGTTTCATGTTCCTATTTTCTCGCCTTCACCGTTTCTTATATTCCTGGAGATCCGTAACTCCGATTCGGTTGAAATTTGGAGAGGATTTTCATCCGGATATTAGCTTCCTTGCGGCAGAAGGACACTACCAACTGATATTCTAGGTGGCCACAAGCCTGCTTGGCGTACCCCTGGGTAGGGGGCGCGTCTTCTGAGCTTGTGGGCCCCTTGAGCGTTATCTTGTGTTGATTTTTTCCCCATAAATAATATATATTTTAAAAACATATCTATAAAATTTTATAGCGTTTGCACTTTGTTTGATATGAACTTCCTACGAAGCAGATAACATGCAACAAACAGGAACTGGCACGGGGCACTGGATCAATATGTTAGTCCAAGAAAATCATATAAGTTGTTGCCAAATGTATGTGGAAGTAGTAAAATATTGACATGAAACAACAAAAATTATGGATACAACAGAGACGTACCAGTACTTCGCTTTGTAGATGGGGGAATGGTGCCTTGTCGTCCCAAGGCCACCCCGTCGGGTAGTGTTTGCTATGTAAGACAAATAGTACATCCTACAAACATCATATAATACTTGCAACTACTATATAGAGATCAGGCGCCCTCCCGCAACTGATGCCATAAATAGCAGTGGTAGGAAGTTGGTGGCGGACGGCCCTGGGTGCCTCGCTCACCACTACTGGCCTTTTCCAACCAGCCACTACTAGACATTCCTGCAGTAGTGGGAGGGGGAAAATAGGATTCCCCAACCTCACCCCCTAGAGGACCAGAAGGAGGGCCCGACCTTCCCATTAATGTTAATGGTCGTGCTCCCGGTCGGACCAGCTGCATGATCCAGGTGCACCATCGGTCATCAAACCCTCTAAGCTCGATCACCAAATAGAAGAAGGACTAATCCAAGCAATCATAGGCCTTCTGAAAGTCGAGCTTAAGGAAAACGCCCTTACGATGTCACCTGCTAACCTATTGGACAATTTCATGAAGGGCTAGGATCCCATCATGGATGCTGTGGCCCTTCAGAAATGTAGATTGGAAGGGGTGTGTGAGACACTTCGCAATAGGTGGCAGACACGTCATACACATCTTCACGAAAATGCGCTCAAGCACATTAATCATCGTGATTGGTCTAAATTATCGGATATCCGTCGCCTCAATTATTTGGTCTAAGTTCGGGTACACCATGTCAAGAGTCCCAATGTAGAATTCATGTAACATCTTCATGATCACCGGCTGAAGCTGAGGCCAGAACTTCTGGAAGAAAGCCGCCAATAGGCCATCCGACCCAGGTTGCAGATCTTGCCCTCATGGTCATGATAGTACCACCGACCTCCTCCAGAAGGAATGGGAGTGTCATGTCACCATTCTCAAAGGCCCCTATTACTCATACGGGACGTTTACCAGTGACGATCACTTGTGAGTTTGACTGAAGTGGCTTTCTACACGACATTTCAGTTGTGCGTGAGTAAAACAACTCGTCACTGCTCAAGTATATACCATAGATGAACATTCCAAGACCCATACCATAGGTGTCCGAAGAGTTACGACTAATGAATAATTATAAAGGCTCGCCAGTGGTAAGCACTTACCACTAGTAATTTTTCAAGTTACAAGTGACGACCAATATGTGTACGTTTCCCAGACCGGAGACTATATCATTTTTGCAGTAGCTGAGGAACTTGCAGTTTATTTTTCTATAATACTAGTAAGAAAAACACTGAGAGAAAAGTTCAAGTAGAAGAAATGTAGTATTGAAAATCCTTGAAGATGTTTTATTCAGCATAGCATGCATGGGAAAAAATACAACTATTTATAATGCGGGCGGAGGAGTACAATGTCTAGGATCGCGAACCTCACACAAGGTACCAGCATCGGCTGGTGATACTTTAGTAGAGTTCTTCGGAGTCACCTAGTAGCGCACCCATCCTTGACTGGTTTCTCCTATTGGCATAGCTGCCACTGCTTGGTCCTGGTGCAGGACCGAGGTGATCATCATCAAACTAAGAACCATCACTGCTGCCACAACTTTTGACATTGTCCTTCACAATAATATAGTGAACAAACTATCAATAACTAGATTGATGTAACAGACTACTGTTCTGTTGCTACAGTAACAAGATGACACATATATTCTAATCAATCGGACCTATTTAGGGATAATATCAATGTATATATAAATATTTTATTTTTGATAAGGAATATCAATACATATAAAATTATTTATACTAGCAATCCAACACAATTAGTATTAAAATTATGACATGGGAGCCGGCATGCAAAATTTACTAGGTTATGCCCGTATAGTATATATTGAACGCCACAATTAATTATTACCTATATTTTATTTCTATTATATGGCTCATAATCAACTTGGTGGCCGCTTTTCCTAAACTGAATCTAATTCAGACTGATTAGGTAGGATTTGCTAAGTACTGCCATATAGTGGCTAATCACTAAAAAGTAAGAGACTAATCTTCCTGATTACTAGAGATTTTTTCCTTTCTAGCCCGTATAATATTACTTTTATTAAAATACTACAGATGAAGATGCTCATACATATGCACACACACTCACCCTACCCCTATGAGCATCTCCGAGAGACTGACCTGGCACATCATCTTGAGGTTGGCAAAGTCACCACAGAAGCCTTCGTAGTCGACGGGAACGTCTCCTCCCATGGATCACACATCACCAAAAGGCCTGGAATAAATCCAGGAAAATGCGAGCACCAGTATCAAGTTTAGGACTTGAATTCTGTTGGGCAGGGGATAGCACTGTCCTCCTAACCATCAAAACATAGGTTAGTTCACGCCAGTATATTGCTTTTTGGACCATATATATACTTAGAAGACAACTAGTACCAGTAGTTTGAAAAGGTAAGACAGCGCACACGAGTCCATCTAGCTAGTCACCACAAAAATACACTACCATGGATCCTCTCACGTCTCCCTACGAGAAGGTAATCCATGGTACTCACGCTTATCTTGAAATATTTTTAGTAACCATTGAATTTGTCTAAGAACATTATAAGTCTCCAAATAGTCCTTAGCCCTGGACGTGGCTATTCGATTAGATTGTTTACTCTGCAGGGGTGTACTTCTTAACACATGCGTTCACCACTCATCACCATGTACTTGGCAAACTTCAAGCGAAAGTCGATGAGTGTCTTGGGCATGACCGTCAACCAAACAAGACTCCCGTCCAGGGACATCTCCTATTTGACATGAACCCACAAGCAAGTCCGTTTGAAGTTTTCTTATATGGCCTCAAACGTTATGTGCATGGTTCCCCAGCCCACCACGCCGGATTGTACTTGACAACCCACAATTATAGGGTATCATTTGAAGACTTTTTTGAGAAGTAAGAGTGTCGAACCCAATGAGAAGCTAAAGGTAGAATTTATATTCTCTTCAAGTTCTATCGACCACTGATACAACTCTACGCACACCAATGTTTGCTTTACCTAGAACAAGTAATAAAAGTAAGTTGCGAGAATAAAACTATAAGTACTTTGTGCGAATAATAAATAATAGTTGTTTAGTAGAAAGCTTTTTGGAGAAAGATGAGAAAGATTGTCCATAGGCAATTGAATATAATAGGATAAATACTTATCATATGCAATGAGGGAGAGGCATACGCTAACACACTTTCCATACTTTAATCATATGCACTTATAATTGGAACTCTAGCAAGCATCTGCAAATACAAAATTTCACTAAGGTAAACCCAACCATAGCATTAAGTGACAAGTGCCCTTTACTACCATACGCAACAACCCCTTACTCGGGTTTAAGCTTCTATGACTCTCGCAACCGACTATATGAGAATCATGAATGTATTGCAACACCCTACAATAGGAATTTCCACACATGTGCGCGGTATAGACGACACCATAGGAGAACACCATATTAACCTAGAACTCATATCAATCACACCATACCATAATTAACCCGTCACTACAGGAAACAGCTTCTTTGCCATCTGCCATGGCAGACGACAAAGGTCATTAAAGCGGACGGCAAACCTCTTTGCCATTAGCCGCTGACGGCAAAGGTGTCCAGCAAAGAAAGCTACGGTAAAAAGCTTCTTTGTCATCTGCTTTCTCAAAGCGAACGGCAAAAACCCTTTGCCGTAGGGGGCTAATGGTAGGCTTTGTCATCTACCAGCTGGCGGCAAACATGCCCTCCCCTTTGCCATCTACCTTATGACGTCAGCAGACACGTCACTTCACCTAGCTCTTTGCCGTCTGCCATGGACGGCATACCTCTCCAACCTTTGCCCTCCACCACGGACGGCAAAGTGACCAAATGGGTCAGCTCCCAGGTTGCACAGGTTGCTGCCACATGGCCTCTTTGCTGTCTGTGGCAGACGGCAAAGGTCTCTTTGCCGTCGGTGGCAGACGGCAAAGTGCCTGTATTGTTACTGTTCTTTTTCTGTTTTCTGTTATATCCCTACATTTTCAAAAGACATATATGATATATATAGTTTCAACCTCAAACATAGCCCATGTATCCAACATCTAGCTGTCCATCAATGCAACAGAATACTTAGGGTATTAAAAGATCCAATACATACATAGTTTCATAGAGTTCATCGATATATACATACATAGTTTCACATTGTTCATCAATACAAATGAAAACAAAAACTAGCAGTCCATCAACGCTACTTCCATGAAGTGAATCAAACCTGCAAAAATGGGAGTAGTAAAGTTAGAAGAAGAATAAGACTAGAAGAAGAAGAAGAAGACTAGAAGAAGAAGAAGAGAAGAAGAAGAAGAAGAAGAAGAAGAAGAAGAAGAAGAAGAAGAAGAAAGAAGAAGAAGAATAAGAATAAGGAGTAGAAGATGGAGAAAAAGAAAGAAGAAAAGAAAGGAGAAAAAGGAACAATAAGAAGAATATTTTTCTTCATATTTTCTCATCTCTTTTCTTCTCTTCATCTTTTTATCCTTTTCCTTCTCATTCTCATTCTTCTTCTTTATTCTTTCTTTCTTCTCTTTCTACTCTACTTTCTTTTTCCCTTCCTGTTTTTTTCTTCTTATTCTTTATTTGTGTCATTTTAGAGCTAACTTAGGTAATTATGCATTTTTGAGCTAACTAGATTATCTATGTCAATTTGGAGGAAAATAAGGTAAGTATAGGTCATTTTTGTGCTAACCTAGGTGATGATGCCATTTTTGAGCCAACTTAGGTAAGTATAGCTCATTTTTTATATAACTTAGGTAATTATGCCATTTTGGAGGAATATAAGCTAAGTATATGACATTTATGAGAGAACCAAGGTTATTATGCCATTTTTAAATGAATAAACTAATTATGTCATAAATGAACTAAGTAAGCTAATTATGTCATTTTGGAGGATAATTAGCTAAGTACGTCTTTTTTGGGGAAAATAAGCTAAGTATGTGGCATAATAGGGCTAACAAGCATGTACGAAGCTAAGTATGCATTTGTTAAGCAAAACACTAGAGAAAACTTACCATCATCACAACAAATGCGATCAAGATCGCAACTAAGGTAACAATTGATCCAACGGCATAATGATACCATGCCTCATTATCAATGGCATATTTTCTAATCTTACTAATCCTCAAGCGCATTGCATCCATCTTGATCTTGTTTCATCGACGACATCGGCAACATACAACTCCAATTTCATCTTCTCTTCTTCAATTCTTTTCATTTTTTCTTTCAAATACTTCTTTTCTGTTTCAACTAAATTTAACTTCTCGACAAGAGGGTCGGTTGCAATATCCGGTTCACATACCTCCTAGATAAAAATTTCTCTATGTCAACTTGATGGGCATAATTGTCATAAATGCGAAATGCAACAAATAGTTATAAAAGAGAATATACCACATATGAATCATAAACCGGATGAGGGCCGACAGCGACGGATATCAAGACCATGGCACTATATATAACAAACAATCATAGAAGTAAGAAAATTATACAAGTAACTATATAAATCATAAAATCATACAAGTAACTATATAAATCAAGTACAACATTAAAAAATTGAATACCTAACATGAACTAACAATATATATGTATATAATACAAACTGAGTACCTGACATCAACTAATAATAATCTTGATCATCTGTATATGCTCCGGGATCAATAAATGCATCATCATCATCACTATCATGAATGACGTGCTCATCGGGTTCAGCAGCATCAACATGTGGAAGGCCACCTTTACGTAATCGGTCAAGCATTGACAAGTCATCCGCAGCAATAACCTCTTCTTGTTCTGGCTCAGGGGTGAAGTCGGATTCACTATCGCTATCTACTTCAATGTTCTGGGCTGAAGTAGAGCGTTTCTTGAATCATTTCCTTGAAACACGTGTTTCTGGGAAGAATTCTCCTTCATATGTGTTTGGGTTAATGTGAGGTTCATAATCCTCTTCATTGGGGCCGGGGGAGGTGGTCTAACACGTGGCGGCACTTCATAAACGACATCCCAACCATTCAGATTTGGATCAGTTTGGCAGGCCCACGGTAGATAGAAAACTTGGGTCGCCTGTTGAGCCATAATATAGACATCGGGGACATCTAAATGGGTGCTTTGTTTGATTTCGACTAGCCCTATATGTTCATGAGTCCTTCTAGTCTCCTTCGGCTGGAACCAGTAACATTTGAAGACTACGACGTTCGGTGGGTTCTCACCATAGAATAGAAGTTCATAAATTGCTTCAACTCTCCCATAATACTCGGTATCTCCTTCGCCGATAGCAGAGACACAACAATTTGTAGACTTTCGGTCGGCCATAGATAGCTCTTTGCCAAAGGTACGAAAGCGATATCCGTTGATGCCATATTTCTCAAATGAATGGACCTTATAGTCAAAACCATTAGCAACTTGTCTCAATTCGGCCTCCATAGACTCTGAATTAGCCTAGAAGTTTAATACCAAAGGATTGTTGCATTAGCCGCAAATTAGATGAAGAAATGAGAATGGTCTAATGGAAATTACCGTTTGTTTGAACCAAGAGATGAAACTGGGAAAGCCGCCTCCCTGCTTTGCCAGAAACTCATACTCTTCAATGGATTCCTTTTGGATCACCAGTCCATCCGAGAATTTGGCGACGTATCGACTGCATCAAATATCCGGGAATAAGAGAAGTTCAAAGGAATTAGAAGTTGCGAAACAATGTACCGCGAGAACTTACTCGATGTATGGCCGCACTTCTATTAGGTTGTTGAAGGTATACAACAAAATGGTCCGCCATTCTTCGACATCCAACGATAATGGTTTCAAAGCACCGGCGGGTGCGAGATTCCCTTTGAATAGGCTGAGGTTGGATCCACCTTTTTTAGGGTCGCCAGCATTGTACCGAGGCTTTGGATTATGCAAATGACGATTTTTGGCTTCGTAGTGTGCTGTCACGAAGTTTGCCACCTCCCCAGTAATGAATGCCTCAGCCATCGATGCTTCAATTCTACGTTTATTTTTAAAATTTCCTTGAAGCGTCTTCTGCATCCTCTCAGTTGCGTAGCACCAACAATTTTGCACGGGCCCCCCCCCCCCAATCTTGCCTCGGTCGGGAGATGCAAAATCAAGTGCTGCATTGGATTAAAGAAGCCCGGCGGAAAGATCTTCTCTAACTTGCAGATCAACTCCGGCGCCAACTCTTCCATTTCTTATAGCAGGCCAGGCGATAATTCTTTCGCACAAAGAACACGGAAGAAATAGCTCAGCTCTGCTAGTACTAGTCATTCATCCTCAGGGATGAAGCCACGCAACATCATCGGTATTACCCGCTCAATCCATATGTGCCAATCATGACTCTTGAGACCAAATATTTTCATTTTTTCAAGACTTGCTCCCCTCTTTAGATTCACTGCATACCCATCGGGGAACATCAAATACATTTTCACCCACAAGATAATTTCCCTCATAGCTGGCCTTCCAAGATTGAACCATGCCTTTGGCTTCGTCCAGTTGTGCTTTCCATTCGGTTCTTGCATGTTTTGTAACGGTCTATCACATAGCGCCTCATGATCGACTCTAGCCTTAGTATTATCCATTTACTTCCCCTCTATGCCGAACAATGTACCAAAAAGTGCCTCGGCGATATTCTTTTGAGTGTGCATCACGTCGATGTTGTGTGAGCAAAGGAGGTCCTTGAAGTAAGGCAGATCCCACAAGCATGTCATGTGAGTCCGGGCGTGTTCTGAAATATACCCCTTGGATGCTCTTGATCTAGCTCGAGAGCGTTTAGCTGATCCAGGGTCTCTTGGCCTGTCAACGCAGGTGGTGTAGAGTTTTTGACAACTCTACCTTTGATGAAGTTCTTCTTGTCTTTCCTGAACTTATGGCGAGGATCCAGGAACTGTCTATGCAACTCAAAGCAAGAAAACTTGCGACCCACCTGCAGCCAACGAAACTCAAGAGCTGCCTTGCATGTGGGGCACGGGAACCTTCCATGCACACACCAGCCAATGAATAGCGCATACGCTAGCAAGTCATGCATCGAGTACATGTACCAGACACGCATTATGAAGTTCTGTTTGCTAAAGGCGCCGTATGTCTTGAACCCATTATCCCAAGCTTCTTGCAATTCGTCCTTAAGTCACTGCATGTACACATTCATATTCTTCCCCGGATAGTTGGGCCCTGGAATTATCAATGTCAGAAAAATGTTCTTTCTTTGCATAATCTGTCCGGGGGGGAGATTGAGTGGATTGACAAATACGGGCCAACAACTGTATTTGGTTTTCGTCAGACCAAACACACTGAACCCATCCGTGCTGATGGGGACTCGAGGATACATTGGATCTGCTGCTTTTTGCGCATGTAATGCATCAAAGAGCTTCCACGCAGAACCATCCGATGTGTGTACCATCATCAGATTCCCATCTGCATCTAGTTCGGTTCTTTTGCCCATTTTGTGCCATGTCATCTGTCTAGCCATCTCTTTGACCATGAAAAGACGTTGAAGTCTTGGTACGATTGGCATATACCAAAGAACATTAACGAGCATTTTGGTCTGCGTCTTCTCACCCATACCGTTGTCTACCACAACATACCTGGAAGACTTGCAGATGGGAAAATAGTTCAAGTCCGCATACTCAAGCCTAAATAAGGCACATACTTTCTCATAGGCATGTATCTTCTCATAGGGCATCTTAAGAGCATGGAGGATTTTGTTTGACTGGTACAGGTTTGCAGGCATTACATGGCCTTTGGGTAGAAAGCGTCCAAATACTGTCATCATCGCGTCATAGCATTCTCTGCCCAAGTTGAATTGAGCCGTCAGAGCCATTACTTGTGGGAGGGCATCCGACTGACAAAGTTCAGTGTGCTCGTGGAGAGGACATTTTGAAGACTCCAACATTTCATTGAAGGCCTTTGCAGATTCCTCCATCTCATCGTCCGAATCCCGAGCATCATCAAAGTTTTGCACCATGTCTTCCATCCTGGTACCATGCTCGTCGGTGCGACGACGAACCACCTCAGCTCTGGCACGTTGGGCAGACTCACCATGAAATGTCCACACCATATAACCGGGCGTAAAACCACTCTTCCACAGGTGTTTGCCCATTTCATCCTCTGTCCTCTTTTCCCAATTGTCGCACCGGACACAGGGGCACCAGGTTTTCCTCTGGCCATTTGCAAATGTTGCTTTCACAAACCCCTTGGTTTTTGTTAACAATTCATTGGTCATCTCTTTCTCACTAGTGTGACCGGTGTACATCCACGCACGATCACTCATCTTGGCTTGCCTAGATACTGGACACACAAGAAACACATATATAATTCACCATGTATGTATTCATCAGTTAATCTAGTTCGTCAATTTTATTATGTCCATGCAACCTACACTCTAATAGGTAAAGATAGGTCCTAATCCGACCCGAGTATGTGTAGATTGGGTTCGTTTTCCCATGCTCTGCTCCGGATCCGACGCAAAATTTCGGTAGCACCTCCCCGCTGTTCTCCTAATACACGTCTCTGCAATAAACAGAGAGGATGTGTACCCAGAGAACAACAGGGAGGCACTGACAAAATTTATGCGTCGGATCCGGAGCAGAGCTTATGGGAAAACAAATCCAATCTACACATACTCGGGCTGTCCATGGATAATGTTGGATAATTTGAAAGAATCATGGTTATAAATATGCAAAGGCATGCATATTTATAATTGTAACCGTTTCAAACGGGAGACACATACTGGTCACGCATACTGATGATTGAAGACACCTATAGCTAGCAAGTTTCATCGGCACGAAGACCGGAACAGAGCAAATAATTAAGGGGGGAGGAGGAGATGTCATTTGTGCTCACCCACGAACGTAGGGGCGGAGCTCGTCAAACGCACGGGGAGGTCGTCGAACACCAGACCCTTGCAGCGACAAAACACTACACATTTAAATCCACACAATCAACACAAAATATGATGTTTTTTATAACAAAATCAAAAAATATATGACCTAACTCATAACTTACAAAACTATGTCCCCGTCGGCCTCTGGAAGGCTGAAGAGCACCTTTTCGGTCAACAGGAGGCCGAAGAGGTGTCGGGGGTCGGGGGTGAGTGGTGTCGGAGGCTGGTACTTATGGTTGCTCCGCCGGCAAACTTCCCACAATGAATCAGTTCCTCCTCCTCTTCTTTTCTTCTCCTCCTCCTCTTCTTCTTCTTCTTCTTCTTCCTTTCTTTTCCTTTTTCATCTTCTTCTACTTCTTCTTGTTTTCTTCTTCTTGTTTTCTTCTTCTTTTTTTCATCTTTCTTCTTCTTTCTTTTCCTTTTCCCTCTTCTTCTACTTATTTTCTCTTCTTTTCTTGTTCTTTTTTCCTCCTCTTCTTTTCTTCTCCTCCTCCTCTTCTTCTTTTCTTGTCCTCTTCTTCTTCTTCTTCTTCTTCTTCTTCTTCTTCCTTTCTTTTCCTTTGTCATCTTCTTCTACTTTTTCTTCTTTTCTTCTTCTTTTTTTCATCATCTTCTTCTTTCTTTTCCTTCTTCTCGACCCTCAACCTTCTTTTCCTTCTTTTCCTTCTTTTCTTTCATTTTCTACTTTTTCTACTTCTTTTTTTCATCTTTCTTCTTCTAATTATCTAAACTTAAAACTAGCTAGCACTAACCTAAAACCAAACACTAATTAACCTAAACCTAAACAGTAAAAACACAAAAAAACATAAACAAAAAGAAACAAAACTCACCTTGAGGGCCGATGGAGGAGGGCCGGCGCGGTGGTGGAGGAGGTTCGGCGCAGGGGGAGGACGGCCGCGGGGAGGGGGGCGGCGGCCTGCTCCGGCGGTGGGGGCTGTGGGAAGGCGCCGCGGCTCCAAGGTCGTCGGGGGAGGGGAGGGCGCAGGGTCACGGGAGCGGGGCGGCGGGGCGGCGGGTGAGGTCGTTCGGGAGGGGCGGCGAGTGAGGTCATCAGGTCAGGGGGCGGCGCCGTGGCCTGCTCCGGCGGTGGGGCATCGCGGGGAGGCGCCACGGTTCCGAGGTCGTCGGGGGAGGGAAGGGCGCAGGGTCCGGGGAGCGGGGCGGCGGGTGAGGTCGTCGGGGAGGTGCGGCGGGTGAGGTCGTCGGGGGAGGGGCGATGGCGGGTGAGATCGTCGGGGGAGGGGCAGCGGCGGATGAGGTCGTGGGGGGAGAGAGAGAGGGGTTGGGGCCAGGGGGGTGCACAGCCGTTAGTTAGGGAAACCTCCTTGACATCTGCTAGCAACTTCTTTGCCGTCCGCTAGCAGACGGCAAAGAGGGGGTGGGGCTGGAGGGTCACGGCCGTTAGTTAGGCAAAATCTTTGCCGTCCGCTAGCGGTCGGCAAAGATATGGCCGACGGCAAAGATTTGACCTAGCCAGCTCCACACCCCAATGGGGCCCAACTAGTCTCCTTGTCGTTTGCCTTTGGGCCCTTTGCCATCCGCTGGCTGATGACAAAGAACTGACAGATGGCAAACTGTATCTTTGCCATATGCCAGTTCTTTGCCGTCTGTTTTTTGGAAGCGGACGGCAAAGAACTAGCTGACGGCAAATTCCCTGATTCCAGTAGTGCGTAGGACAAAAGGAATTTACTGAAAAATCACAGGATGCTAACACATCGTTGGATAATAATATGTGGGATAGAGCACCATGCTTAAGTAGGGATTATAGCGAGAAAAGAGACGCTACACTGCTGCATAGAGGGTAAGAGAGTTGGTGATGACGGCGACGCAGTTGTTAATATAGATTGCCGTCGTGATTGTTCCCCCGGCGGCACTCCAGCGCCACCGGGAGAGAGGTGGAGAGAGCCCCCTCTTTCATCTTCTTCTTCTTCTTCCTTGGCCTCCCCGCTATACAGCAGGAGGTTTTCCCCTCTGGTCCTTGGCCACCATGGCTCCCGGAGGGCAGGATCGCCTTCCGAGATTGGATCTCTCTCTCTCTCTCTCTCTCGCGTTACTATTTGCTGGGCCATTACCGTTCCTTATATTCACGGATATCTGTAACTCTTATTTGGCTGAAATTTTGAGAGGATTTTCATCCGTATATTAGCTTCCGTGTGGCACAATGACACAGCCAACCGATCTTCGAGGTGGCCACAAGCCTGCTTGGCGCGCCCCTGGGTAGGGGGCGCGTCTTGTGAGCTTGTGGGCCCCTCAAGCATTATCTTGTGTTGATTCTTTTTCCCATAAATAATATATATTCTAAAAAACATATCCATAAAATTTTATCGCTTTTGCAGTTTGTTTGATATGGACTTCCTGTGAAGCAAAAAACTTGCAACAAACAGGAACTGGCACTAGGCACTGGATGAATATGTTAGTCCAAGAAAATCATATAAGTTGTTGCCAAATGTATGTTGAAGTAGTAAAATATTGACATGAAACAACAAAAAAATATAGATACAACAGAGACGTATCAGTACTTCGCTTTGTAGATGGGGGAATGGTGCCTTGTCGTCCCAAGGCCACCCTGTCGGGTAGTGTTTGCTATGTAAGACAAATAGTACATCCTACAAACACCATTTAATACTTGCAACTACTAGATAGAGTTAATAAGCCGAGCAGGGTCATATTTCAGGGCCCATTGTGTGGTAGTATCAATGAGATAACCCTCCATGTACTCCTACATGGCCTCTCATTGCTACCTTTACTAGAACAGCTCACATACTATTAACTCTCACACATTAGGACATGATCACTACCATTCCAATTCATCGTCCATGATGGATTAAATATTACACAACTCTGAGCATCTTAAGCAAGCATGATGATGGATCACAACATGTCTTCAAGCAACTCCTGAGTGTGCTAGGATCATGGTAGGCTTTGTATTGTGACAATGTCAGGTCATGCAAAGGAATGGGTGCAACTAGCAATAACATGTGACAGTTGAATCGTTTCATCCTAATGCATTGAAATGAGAGAAAGAGAGAGAGAGAGTAGTATTGTATCGATATGATCAAGGGGGTTGTTTGCCTGGCAGATCAGCTATAGGGTACTGCTCTTCAGACAGCTACTCATTAACGTTCTCGTAAACAATTCCTATCACAAAGAAGAAAAACAAAAGAAGGCAATTCAATACATGACATATGCAACAATATGATGCATGATGGTAACATGGCAACATGCTCCTGGTTGAGCTAATGCAAATAGCAACATGATTAAATGAAGTTGATTTGAACCAAATTTTCAAATTCAAACTCCATATGAAGCATTTCAAATGCCCTTTAATTGATTTGACTTTATTAGTGTGTAAAAGTTATTCCGATATTTGTCAAAATGGTCCCAATAGATAGATAGGATTTTACTGATAATTTTTTATATAAAAATTATTTTCATCTGAGTTATGGTTAATTTTATATGAATTTGTGAAGTTTGTGATAATTTCTAGATTATTAAATAACAAAAAATCACTTATGATGTCAGCTCACATCAGCATGGTCAGCATGGCTCAAACCAAACCTGTGGGACCCACATGTCCTTGACAGTGGCCAATTGTGATTGATCAAATCCTATCCAAAAATATTAGCAGGGGTTAGGGCCCACTGTCAGTGACTTCATGGTAGTCATTACGAGTTCATTAAACAAGAGTTAACCAGTGGTTGGTCACCCGCGACATCCAGAGACAGTGGGGTTGCTTGGGTTCTGCCATCCGACGACCAAATGGATGGTGGAGAGATCTACTTGGAGCTGGTGCTCGTCCGCATCGAACGACGCAAACATCAGCGCCTAGGGTTGCCTAAAACAACGACGACATACACTTTGCACGGTGGATAGAGTTTGGGTGAGCATGGTTTCGGTGCTAGGGTGTACGGGAGGAGGAGCTAGTTGTCGCATTTGACTCCTGGGAGAATGATTAGCATGATAGTGTCCTCGGACGCGAGTTGCGGTTGTTGTGGCTGAGGCAGTGACATGAACGGTGCAAACGAGCTATCGGCTGGAGTGGCTATCACGGTTAGAGGATGAAATAACCAGGGGTGAGAGAGGGGAAACACAATGAAGTTCACAACAAAGTCGATGAGCAGCTCAGTGGGCTCGGGGGAGGCTCGGAGATGAACACCAGACGATCGCCATCTCCGGTGGCTGAGGTTGAAGAAGATGGCAATGGCGATGTTGTGGTGCATCCGGGCTCGCATTCTTTGGTGGTAGGACGAGGAAGAAGGCGTCGGGGCGAAGCTTCCTTATACGGCGACAAAACAAGGGGACGGCTTTGGCTTGGTGCTCATGGTGTTCGAGGTGTAGGGCGAGCAAGGAGGCAGGCAAAGTGAGCAGAGAGAGGGGAACGGATCAGGGCATCGCGGTTGTCTCCATGGTGCGGTATAAGGACGCTTGGGGCTCGACAAGGAGAAACAGGAGGTGGCACTCCCGCGCGCATGTGATGTCTCTCCCTCTGCCTACTAGCAGAGGTTGAGGATGTTTGGTACGGGCCAGATTGGCCAGCTGGGCTGCCTGCTAAATTTCTCTCTCCTCTATGTTCTTCTATTTCTCTTTGTTTTCTATTTTCTACATTTGTTTGGAATTTCGTTTTCAAACAAACCCACATTCTAAATTCTTAGAAAATATTGTGGTTGCTAAATGGATTATTGCACAACGCATCAACATTTTTTTCAGAATTTTTGGAACAATTAAATTACTCATAGCCATTCATAGCTCTAGTTCAAATGCTTAGTGGGTTAATTCAAAGCCACATTATCTCCTAGAAAAATGCGCACCATTTTTGGTAGAGGTTTTCATCTTGTTCCATTAATCATGAATGGTTTTAAGGGAATTTTGGGTTCATAAAAAATCTTTGAGTTTGAACATGGTTGAATTAATTATCTGCTAGGGTTTGTTAATCCACATTTTAAGTTTTAAAAAAGCTTCTATTATATACTTAAAACGATGGAAAATGAATAGTTGTGATTTGACACTAAAAACTAAGATGTATTAATGGTGAAGATTAGGCAAGGCCACCGATCTACAATATTGCACATGATTTTCGTAGTTGCACGTGATTTCATTACCAATCGATTTATATTAGAAAAGGATACTACTGTACGTACAATCTAAAGATGTAGATGCATTTCTTTTGAACATACTACAGATGCAAATGCTCATAGAAACATGCATACACTCACCCCAATGAACGCACACACACACACACACACCCTATCCCTATGAGTACCTCCATGAACATCATCCTTGCTGCCTTCCAATGATGCGTGAGTAGTTCACCATAAACCTACGGGTCCATAGCTAGTAGCTAGATGGCTTCTTCTCTCTCTCTTTGATCTTCAATACAATGTTCTGCTCAATGTTCATGGAGTTCTATGCGATGTAATCTTCTTTTGCGGTGTGTTTGTTGGGATCCGATGAATTGTGGGTCTATGATCTGAATATTAATGAGAAGTAATATGGAGTTTTTTTAAAACTTTCTTATGCATGATTTTTATAACTTTGTATTTTTCTGTGATCTATCTGTTTGGTTTGGGCAACTAGATTGATTTATCTTCAGTGGGAGAGGTCCTTTGTAATGGGTTCAATCTTGCGGTGCTCTATATCCCTGTGACAAAAGGGGACAAGACATGTCTTTGTATTTTTGCCATTAAGGGTAAAACAATGGGGTTTATTCATATCGATTGGGTTTACTTTGTCTAGATCATTCATCTTACTTAAGGTGTTACTCTGTTTTCCATGAACTTAATACCATAGATGCATGCTGGATAGAGGTCAATTCGTGGAGTAATAGTAGTAGATACAGGCAGGAGTCGGTCTACTTGTCTCGGACGTGATGCCTATATACATGATCATTGCTTTGAATGTCTTCATAACTATGCACTTCTCTTTCAATTGCCCAACAGTAATTTGTTCACCCACCGTATGCTATTTTCTCGAGAGAGAAGCCTCTAGTAAAAACTATGGCCCCGGGGTCTACTTTTATCATATATAAAATCCAAAATTACCTTACTCTGTGACTATACATTTCATCAGTTACTCCCATTGTTAATGTAATGGTTGTTTTAAATATTTCCTTTCCTTTTATTCGAGCAAACAGGTATGCTAGCATTTAGTTGTTCTCTTGTCTTTGCACAACATGATCATCCTCCTCTGAAGAAGAATATGGAGTACGTGAAGTGCCTAGTTCTGATTATGCTAGGATGAAGAAGCCAAGCCTCTCTTATCAGAAGGGAGCAGTTGAAGGATGGTTACATTACTGCCCACAAGAACAAACTAACTTCAACACAGAAGGACTCATAGATCTCCATCTTTGTTGCTGAGATGGCCAATACAATGTTGTTTTAGGATTCTTTCCGGTGAGTTCCATTTTTTTAAATGTGTACTCTACATGGATCATGTAGGTGCCTATTTAAACTGTAAATCCATAATATAGTTTGCTTTATACTAATTACTTTTTTTGTATTTATGCAAACAGGGATGCTCAGCTTGATTTCAATGGGAAATGCACAAAATGTTCTGATGGT
The DNA here is from genome assembly GCA_011799875.1 of Thinopyrum elongatum. Taxonomy (NCBI): domain Eukaryota; kingdom Viridiplantae; phylum Streptophyta; class Magnoliopsida; order Poales; family Poaceae; genus Thinopyrum; species Thinopyrum elongatum. Next base: position 237,235,466 of record CM022303.1, read on the forward strand.
TCGTGCCCTCCATTATACTTCAGCATGCATAATACATCGAATGTTCTCGAATCATTCATCTCCACCTCCAGCCACAAAATTAGCTACAAGAGAGGAGGTGCCGATATGTTCAAGGCGTTGCAACATATAAAGGCAAAATCCTACAAGCTACGCGCGAAGTTGGTTGATTTTAGAGGAACTGCACAAAAAGAACAACTGGTTTATTTAGCATGAGGTGACATGTCAATGTGCAACCTGATGGCAAACCCCACCCATTCCACAATCATAGGCATTTGATATTTTGGAATGGGAAAACCTTGTCAAAGTTTGCTCATTGATGTATGCAAAAAGACACGCTTTTGATATTTTGGAATGGGACAACCTTGTCAAATTTTGCTCATTGATGTTAGCAAGAAGACATGAGTTTGATATTTTCGAATGGGACGCCCTTTGCCATCAGCAGCATCGATTGATTTTTCTTTATTCTTTGGTTGTGAAGTAAATATTGGCTCTGACGTGTGAATCATTGAGATGCATAATCATCGATTTGTTTTGAATGTTCTCTATGAATTACTAGGCTTGTGAGTTTGATTGCAATGTACAAGCACGGTAAAAAGCTGCTCAAACTTTGTGTACGTGTGAAGCTATTGTAAATGAGGTGATGTTCGTGCGTCCTAAGAATAATGCTAGTACGTATTGTTTTGCATGTTCTTCTAATTCCAGTGATACAAGAATTCAAACCAGTCGGACTAAATTCGTTTAGACACGGCCGAATTTCATATAAACATGTCGGATTTCATTACATTTCATACATTCTTCAACTAAAAAGGGGTGCGCTGGAGGTATAATTAATTAACCTAATCTATGATATCCGACGCCCATTCCCCTTGTCCGGCTGAGCCCCAAGAACAGAAGCTTCTTCTCCAGCTCCTCCTCTGGAGCCATAGGAAGTAAAGATGTCTGACTCCAAATAGCCGCCAAGCACCTAATCGGCTGTCAATGTTCAACCCGCCAAGCTTGGCTTTAACCAGAGGGCAGGAGCGGTGGCCTTACTTGGACTCAAGCGGCGGCGACCTACCGTCTTCTACTCTTCCTCGTTTGTTGTGTGGCGCGGCCTCGTTGGTGGCGGGGCGGGGCCTCGAAGTTGCTGGCGATGTCTTCTGCCTCGTTGCCGGCGGGCCGGTGCCTCGGCGGAGTGGGGGAAATCCTCCCTCATTGCTGGTAGGGTGGGGCCTCGGTGATGACGGTGATGTCCTATGCCTCGTTGTTGGCAGGGCGGGGCCTCGGTAGAGCAGGGCCTCACCATAGCCGGCAAAGTCCTCCATCTCGGTGCCGGCGGAGCCGGCATTGTCCTCCGCATTGTCGTCGGTCTCGCCAAATAGTGCCTCGCCTGCTTCATCGCCCTCTTTGTAGGTGGCCACAACCTCTGCCACCCGCATGTGGTACCACCAGCGTGCGAGGCGGCTCTCACGGGTGGAGCGGTACGACTCAAACAGCGCCTCCTATCCGCGGCGATCTGCTCCTCCGCCTGTAGGTGCTCCTGGTGGACATGGTGGTTGTAGGCGGCGTCAGCCTGCGCCTCCTGGTACTGCTCCTCACACTTCTGCCTTACCATGTCCATGTATTGGGCACGGGCCTCGCCGATGGTCATTGTGCAATGCACCGGCGAGGATGGCACGGAGGAGGGGGTTGGCGCTGGATCATCGACGACCATGTTCTCCATTGGGACATTGTCGTCCTCCGTCTGCCTGCCGGCCAGCCAGTCGGCAGCAATGGCTGCCATCTCCTTCATCTGGTCCGTCGTTCTCCCGTCCCGAAGAGCACTGGAGCACGAGGAAGCCATGGTGGGAGTGGTGTGGAGAGGAGAAAGGGAACATAGTAGGATGACTGCGGCTATGGCCGGCACAGCAGTTTATATAGCAATGGTGGGCGGCAGAGGGACGAACGGGAGGCACCGGAGTAGCCACCTCAGCAACCGCGTATCATTGATGTGGGCGGCAGACGGACGGACAGACGACACTTGTGTTGTTTGAACACAGAGTAATCGCCTGCACCGGGAAGCGACGTGGGCGGCGCTGACCGTTTCAGGCGGAAAGCGGGCGCGGGCGAGGGAGGGGGTCTGGGTGGGTGAGGGCGGTCAGACTCGGGCTTGGCAGCGGTCCGATCCAGCAGCCGGACATGCTAGCTCGCTAGCGAGCTCGCCGAGCTCAGCGACGAAAACCAGACAATGGACGTGGCTTCTGACCAGGAGTCGACGCCACCACCCAAGCCGGTCGTGCCGTGTTCACCATAGAGCAGGTGCGGCCGCACTTCGACTCCCTAATGGCAAAAGAGCTACCAGTGTAGGAGGACTTGTGCTACAACCTCCGTCTCCTCAACGAGCACCGGCTCGCGGAGGGACGAACCGCCGGCGATCAAGCGAACGACAATGCCATCGCAGACAAGTGGCCCTATAAGCCTCGCTTCCTTAATGAGCAGCAGGCGTTGTATCAGACCATTCGTAGGGCTCGCGAGGCCCTCCCCGTCGTCCTTCGAGTTGTTGCACTCGCCGTGGCGCCGCCGTCTCACATTGTCAACATGGTCCACAAACATGAGGACTCGAGCGATGACTTTACGTGGAGAGGATGATAGTACGGACCCACCAGGGCCATAGCCGTACATACACAAGTGCCTCCTTATTACAACTATAAAATAATTGCTTCCTCCTGGCTTCCTGACATCATGGTCCCACACCATTGTCAACCTATATAGTCAGTAAATGAGAGAATTGCACAAGGAGCAGCCGACAGCTGGGACCCAGCAGCTCGAGCAGTATTTGTTTTTTGAGGTGTGAGCAGAGTTTTTCTTGAGCGATGTTTTTGTTGTTGTTCAAAGGAGCAGGGTATCAACTGGGCGGGCTGTGGCCCATCTAGCCCAGGCTATTATTTTATGTTGACCAAATATCCAGCCTAGATATTAATTTTTCAAGGTGAAAATGGCTAGCCCAGCTATACTTTTTTTTGAGGAATACCCAACCCATGTCAACTTGTTATTCTCCGCCCCGCTGGGCTGCAAATCGTTCCTAGGAGGGATGCATTAGGACTAACAACAAAATGGGCTTTAAGAAATAATAAATGGGATGTAATTCCAAAAACTGGGCTGTAAATATAAAAAAAACGTACCAAACAGGTAATTAGTTTCAAAAATATTATTTTTGGATTTTGAAACTTTTTAATTTCATTACTTGTTGTGCGCGCAATATTTCATTGGATTTTTACCTAATACAAATTTATTTTGAAATTATATTTAATCTGACTCAAAATTTAGGGATAAAAATATTTCGGATCCCATCAAAATGTGGGAAATTTTGTTGAATTCTGTTTTGAGCGGTTGGTTGAAATTATTAATCGTTGTCCTGGCTAGAAAATGGGCTGTAATTTTAACAAACTGTAAATGGGCTGTAGTAAATTCTATTAGAATTCAAAAATGGGTTGTACATTATTACAAATCGCAAATGGGCTGTATGTTCTCTGCCACAAATGTGATGCTCACTTGTGGGCCTACTAAGTTGACGCGTACACAAGGCTTTGTCAACTTATAGTCAACACACGATTCTAGCAGCAGTGGCCATTGGATGTCCATCCAACGGCTGTCGTGCTTCTTCAATCTCGGATATTCTTGCTTCAGCCGCCCAAACCACCACCGGCGGTACCGCCTGCTACAGCCTCCCGTGGCCGGCTGTGCTGCCGCGCAGGCCTCACCGGCCCACCCAACTCCCATAGTCGTCCAAGCCATTCCTCTACTCACCAACACCTCCTGTTATTCTCCAGCGACGGCAGCCTCACACCGCTGCCGAACCAGTGAACCCTCGTACTCCCCTCCGCATGGGCATCCACTGACGTGACTTCGTTGCCTCCAGGTCGTTCCCTTCCTAGGCCTCGTCATCATCCACCGTGTTGGTTCTCTCGGTGCGGCGTGGTCAACTTTATCAACAAACGACAGCCATCGGCCTTGCTGCTTCTTCAACCTCTGATCTTCTTGCTCCAGCCGCGCAAACTAGTGCCAGCCGTACCGCCTGCTCCTGCCTCCGGTGGCCGGCTGTGCTGTCGTGCAGGCCTCACCGCCCCACCCTACTCCCACCGCTGGCCAGTCCTTCCCTCTACTCACCCACACCCCTGTTATTCTCCGGCGACGGCAGCCTTACACCACAGCCAAACCAATGAACCCTCGTACTCCCCTCCGCGTGGGCATCCACCTGCCTCGTCTTCCCTGGCTCCGTGTTGTTCCCTTCCTAGGCCTCACCGTCGTCCACCGCCTTGATGCTCTCGGCGCGGCGTGGTCAACAAGGTCAATGAATGATAGTCATCGGAAGAGGACTTTAGCCGGTGAGGCTGACAGCTGGACCCACCAGCTACACCTTCGAACACAAGGCAGTGCCTCCTTATTACTCGCAAAATAAAAATGGTTCCTCCCCTGACAGTTGGGACCCAGTAGCTATATCTTCGCATGCAAGGAAGCGCATCCTTATCCTCCCTGACAGCTGGGACACACCCGGTCGAAGCGTACGTAGCATTTTCTGTCTGGTCGCGAATGTGTATGTACATACTGGTCGATTGGTCTCTCTGCAACGATGAATCATGGCCGAGCAAGCAGTGGCATGTGTAGTACTAGAGCCCCCGACGTAGCAGTTCATGTAGTCCCTTCTAAACTGTGTACACATACGTACAACCACATGCCAAAAAATACAGCCACGTACGTACATACGGGCGGGGTCTCAAACGCCTACTCGTGCATACGTACGGCCAGGGCTCGTGTACATGGAGAGGCAGCAAACGGCAGCAACGGCGTCCTGTTCATCGGCAGCCAACTGGCTGGGTCAGAACAGAGAAACTACATCGTGTTCATCAGGAGGCAACGAAATGCGTTGTGTTCATCGGGTGCCAACGGGCTTGGATGGAATAGCCGTAACGGGGCCTGGCATACCACAGAATAGAGGAAACGGCCTTCTGTTCGACCAGCTACGGTCGAAATGGGATCCTGTTCATCGGGAGGGGTCTATCATACCGCAAAATGGAGGAAACGGACTTCTGTTGGCGCGCCTATGGTTGGAATGGGGTCCTATTCATTGAGAGGGGTGTGGTGTACCGCAAAACGGGACTCCACGGGTTACTGTTCATCCATCGTCGACTTCCTCCAGCCTCCACTTGCTACTGTTCATCCACCGTCTCCATCCTCCACTAGCCACTGTTCATCCACAGGCTACCGTTCATCCAGCCTCCACCGGCTACAGTTTAACCAGCCTCCACGGGGTCCTGTTCATCCACCCCCAACCGGCTAGGGTGTGCGGCAACCGTGTACTACCACGGGATCCTGTTCATCCTGCGGCAACTGCATACTACCACGGGGTCTTGTTCATCCTGCGACAACCGCCTACACACGGCCGGTGTCTTGTTCATCCAACCCCCACTAGGAACTATTCATCCACAGCCAACCCAACCAGCTCGACTCACACCACGTCACGACTCATTCTACGTATCGCGCGCGCGGCAGCAACATGCACTATTCATCCAGAGGCAACCCAACCGGCTAGCTACATCTCGCATGGGGGTTCTATCAGCTTCAGTAAGCAGCTGCAGTGATCTATCGGGTTTAGTTAGCAGCAAAGGAGTCGGTCAGGTTCAGTTAGCAGCGAAGGGATTGATCGACCGGCTTCAGTACGTAGCAACACACGATCACTCGGGTTCAGTAAGTGAACGCCTCTCGCTCAGGTTTAGTTATAGGGACAAGGCTCACACCATGCACGCGTACAAGGGAAACGCACAAACCACATTGCATCGCTCGGCCCGACCACCCACCGTAACCAGGAACTCCACGAAAATTTCCTCGCCCTCACTTCTACCACGATTTTTATGTCATGGACGGCCCAAAGGATGTCATGCAGGTGCGTCCCCGGCCCGCCCAGGATGAAAAGCCCATTTTCTATCATGATTTTTTTCAAAGAAGTAGGAGCCCACCACATCTATGATGATACGTGTTTTTGTCACAATTAGCATCATAGAAGTGTCATAACCATGACAGAAAAAAATTCGTTCGGACCATTCACGGGTGTGCCTTTTTTTTGTAGTGAACCACCTCACTAAAATGCTGCCGCGGCAGCAATTCTTCTATATGCCCGCACCAGTATCAAGTTTAGGACTTGAACACTGGTGGGATGGGGATAGCACTCTCCTCCTAACCATCCAAGCATAGGTTAGTTCACGCCCGCATATTGATTTTTGGACCATATACTTACAAGACTACTAGTACCAGTAGTTTGAAAAGGTTAGACAACTTACACAAGTCCATCTAGCTAGTCACCACAAAAATACACTACCATGGATCCTCTCTCGTCTCCCTACGAGAAGGTTATCCATGGTACTCACACTTATCTTGACATTTTTTTAGTAACCATTGAATTTGTCTAAGCACTTTATAAGTCTCCAAATAGTCCTTAGCCGTGGACGCGGCTATTCGATTAGATTGTTTACTCTGCAGGGGTGTACTTCTTAACACATGCGTTCACCACTCATCACCATGTACTTGGAAGACTTCAAGCGAAAGTCGGCGAGTGAGTTAGCCATGATCGTTAACCACAAAAGACTCTAGTCTAGGGACATCACCTATTTGACATGAACCCACAAGCAAGTCTGTCTGTAGTTTTCCAATATGGCCTCAAACGTTATGTGTAGGGTACCCCAGCCCACCACGGCGGATGGTACTGGACATCCCACAATTATAGGGGATCATTTGAAGACTTTTTGGATAAGTAAGAGTGTCAAACCCAATGAGAAGCTAAAGGTAGAATTTATATACTCCTCAAGTTCTATCGACCACTGAGAGAACTCTACGCACACCAATGTTTGCTTTACCTAGAACAAGTTATAAAACTAATTTGTGAGAATAAAACTACAAGTACTTTGTGGGAATAATAAATAATAGTAGTTTAGTAGAAAGCTTTTTGGAGAAAGATGAGAAAGATTGTCTATTAGCAGTTGGATATAATACGATAAATACTTATCATATGCAATGAAGGAGATGCATAAGCTAACACACTTTCCATACTTATAATTGGAACTCTAGCAAGCATCTGCAACTACTAAAGTTCACTAAGGTAAACCCAACCATAGCATTAAGTGACAAGTCCCCTTTACTCTCATACGCAACAACCCCCTTACTCGGGTTTAAGCTTCTATGACTCGCAACCGACTATATGAGAATCTTGGACGTATTGCAACACCCTACAACAGGACTTCCCACACATGTGCACGGTACAGAGAGCACCATAGGAGAACACCACATTAACATAGAACTCATATTAATCACACCATACCACAATTAACTCGTAGGACAAAAGGAATTTACTGAAAAATCGTAGGATGGCAACACATCATTGGATAATAATATGTGGCATAGAGCACCATGTTTAAGTAGAGATTATAGCGAGGAAAGAGAGGCTACACTGCTGCATAGAGGGGGAGAGAGTAGGTGATGACGGCGGCGAAGTTGTTGATGTAGATTGCGGTCATGATTGTTCCCTTGGCGGAACTCCAGTGCCACTTGGAGAGAGGTGGAGAGAGCCCCCTCCTTCATCTTCTTCTTCTTCTTCCTTGGCCTCCCCACTATACAGGAGGAACTTTCCCCTATGGTCCTTGCATGCCATGGCTCCCGGAGGGCAGGAGCCCCTTCCGAGATTGAATCTCTCTCTCTCTCTCTCTCTCTCTCTGTTTCGCATTCCTATTTTCTCGCCTTCACCGTTTCTTGTATAATCGGAGATCCGTAAATCCGATTCGGTTGAAATTTTGAGAGGATTTTCATCCGGATATTAGCTTCCCTGCGGTAGAAGGACACTACCAACGGATCTTCGAGGTGGCCACAACCTGCTTGGCGTGCCCCTGGGTAGGGGGCACGTCTTGTGAGCTTGTGGGCCCATCGAGCATTATCTTGTGTTGATTATTTTTCCCATAAATAATATATATTCTAAAAAACATATCCATTAAATTTTAGCGCATTTGCACTTTGTTTGATATGGACTTCCTGCGAAGCAAAAAACATGCAATAAACAGGAACTGGCACTGGGCACTGGATCGATATGTTAGTCCAAGAAAATCATATAAGTTGTTGCCAAATGTATGTGGAAGTAGTAAAATATTGACATGAAACAACAAGAATTATAGATACAACAGAGATGTATCAGTACTTCGCTTTGTACATGGGGGAATGTTGCCTTGTCGTCGCAAGGCCACCCCGTCGGGTAGTGTTTGCTATGTAAAACAAAGAGTACATCCTACAAACACCAAATAATACTTGCAACTACTAGATTGAGATCAGGCGCCCTCCCGCCACTGATGCCATAATAGCAATGGTAGGAAGTCAGTGGCAGATGGCCCTGCGCACCTCGCCCGCCACTACTGGCCTTTTCCCACCCGCCACTACTAGACATTCCCTGCAGTAGTGGGAGGGGGGAAATAGGATTCCCCTACCGCACCCCCTAAAGGACCAGAAGGAGTGCCCGACCTTCTTCCCATTAATGTTAATGGCCTCGCTCCCGGTCGGACCAGCTGCATGATCCAGGTGCACCATCGGTCATCAATCTCTCTGAGCTCCATCACCAAACAGAAGAAGGACTAATCTAGGCGATCATAGGCCTTCCGAAAGTTGAGCTTAAGGAAAACACCCTTACGATGTCACCTGCTAACCTATTGGACAATTTCATGAAGGGATAGGATCCCATCATGGATGAGGTGGCCCTTCAGGAATGCAGACTGGAAGGGCTGTGCGAGATGCTCTGCAATAGGTGGTAGACACGTCACACACATCTTCGCAAAAATGCGCTCAAGCACATTAATCACCGTGATCGGTCTAAATTATCGGATATTCGTTGCCCAAATTATTTTAAGGATCAGGGTTACTACACCAAAGTTCGGGCACGCCATGTCAAGAGTCCCAATCTAGAATTCATGTAACATCTTCATGATCATCGGCTGAAGCTGATGCCAGAACTTCTAGAAGAAAGTCACCGATAGGCCTGATACGTCTCGGTCGTATCTACTTTTCCTAACGCTTTTCCTCTTGTTTTGGAATCTAATTTGCATGATTACAATGAAACTAACACGGACTGACGCTGTTTTCAACAGAACTACCTTGGTGTTGTTTTTGTGCAGAAATAAAAGTTCTTAGATTGGAACGAAACTTTGCGAGGATTTTTTATTCAATAAATAAGAATTTCTGGAGCCAAGAACTACCGGAGGGGGGCACCTGGTGGGCACAACCCACCAGGGCGTGCCCCCCCTCCAGGCACGCCCAGGTGGGCTGTACCCGCCTGGTGGCCCCGCAGGCCTCAACCCTGATACTATAAAATCACATATTTGGATAAAAAAATCAGGGCGAAAGAATTATTGCATTTCACGAGATGGAGCCGCCGCCACCTCCTCTTCTTCATCGGGAAGCTAGATCTGGAGTCCGTTTGGGGCTCCGGAGAGGGGGATCTTCGATCTTCATCATCACCAACCCTTCTCCATCGCCAATTCCATGATGCTCCCCACCGGGAGTGAGTAATTCCTTCATAGGCTCGCTGGTCGGTGAGGAGTTGGATGAGATTCATCATGTAATCAAGTTAGTTTTGTTAGGGCTTGATCCCTGGTATCCATTATGTTCTGAGATTGATGTTGCTATGACTTTGCCATGCTTAATGCTTGTCACTTTGGGCCCAGGTGCCATGATTTCAGATCTGAACCATTTATGTTATCACCATTATATCTATGTTCTAGATCCTATCTTGCAAGTTATAGTCACCTACTACGTGTTATGATCCGGCAAACACGGAGTGACAAAAGTCGGGACACTTCCCGGTGATGACCGTAGTTTGAGGAGTTCATGCATTCCCCGTGTGTTAATGCATTGTTCCGGTTCTCTCTTAAAAGGAGGCCTTAATATCCCTTAGTTTCCAATAGGACCCCGCTGCCATGGGAGGGTAGGACAAAAGATGTCATGCAAGTTCTTTCCATAAGCACGTATGACTATTTACGGAATGCATGCCTACATTATATTTATGAACTGGAGCTAGTGCCGTATCGCCCTAGGTTATGACTGTTATATGATGAATATCATCCAACGAATTCACCAATCCAATGCCTACGAATTTATCTTATATTGTTTCTGCTACTGTTACTATTGCACTTGCTACAAAATCATTGCTATCACTGTTACCGTTACTATTGATGTTGCTGCTACTATCAGAACTATCATACTACTTTGCTACTGATCACTTTGCTACGGATAATTAATCTCCAGGTGTGGTTGAATTGACAACTCAGTTGCTAATACTTGCAAATATTCTTTGGCTCCCCTTGTGTCGAATCAATAAATTTGGGTTGAATACTCTACCCTCAAAAACTGTTGCGATCCCCTATACTTGTGGGTTATCAAGACCTTTTTCTGGCACCGTTGCCGGGGAGCATAGCTATATTTGTTGAGTCGGTTGGGATTATTATCAAATTATCACTATGAAGAATCTGAAGGATGCTAAGACTAAGATTTTTCCCTCCAAGACGAGGGGAGGTAAGGACTTGCCATCTAGCTCCGCACTTGATTCACCTTCTGTTATAAGTAAACTTGCAACACCACCACATGCTATTAATCCTGATATGTCGCAAGTTATTGATGATGCTACTTCTGCTATGAATGATATTTATGATGATGCTAGTACCTTGCTTGATGATAATTTTCCACTAGGTGAATTTCTTGATGAACAACTTGCTAGAACTAAAGCTTTTGAGAATGCTGAAACTGATGAAGAGCTTGAAACTAAAAATCTTGAAACACCTATTAGAACTAGTTCTCCTAAATATGAATTGCCTAAGATACCGGAAGGTTATGTTATGGATGAGGAGACAACTAGAGACTTTCTTGCTTGAAATGATAGAGATGATCTTAAGAAATTATTATGCAAACTGAAAGAAAAATCTTTGAATGCTAGAATGAAATGTGATCCTAAGTTTGCTACTCCACCTATCTTTGTTGATGACAAGGATTATGAATTGTCTGTCGATCCAGAGTTAATTACTTTGGTTGAATCTGATCCTTTCCATGATTATGAAACTGAAACTGTTGTGGCACACCTTACTAAGTTGAATGACATAGCCACCCTTTTTGCTCTTGATGAGAAGATTCGCTACTATTATATTATCAAATTATTTCCGTTCTCATTAAAGGGTGATGCTAAGACTTTGTATAATACTCTTGCTCCTGGTTGTGTGCGTAGTCCCAGGATATGATTTATTACTTCTCTGAAAAATATTTTCCTGCTCACAAGAAACAAGCTGCCTTACAGGAAATATTTAACTTTGTGCAAATTGAAGAAGAGAGTCTCCCACAAGCTTGGGGTGGCTTCTCCAATTGCTTAATGCTTTGCCTGATCATCCTCTCAAGAAAAATGAAATACTTGATATCTTCTATAATGGACTAACTGATGCTTCTATGGATTTCCTAGATAGTTATGCTGGTTGTGTTTTCAGGGAACGGACTATTGGACAAGCTGAAGAATTATTGAATAACATATTGAAAAATTATGATGATTGGACTCTTCCCGAACCACCGCTTAAACCCACTCCAAAGAAGAGGGGTATCTTATATCTTAGTCCTGAAGATATGCAAGAGGCAAAGAAATCTATGAAGGAAAAAGGTATTAAAGTAGACGATGTTAAAAAATTACCACCTATCAAAGAAATACATGGGCTTGAAACACCACCACCACCTAAGGTGGTAGAGGTAAATTCTTTACTAAAATTCGATGAAGGTGATATTCCTTATAATAAACATCCTAGTCAATGCTTATATGAGTTTGATAATTACATTAGAAAGCAAGATCACTTCAATTCAAATGTTATGAAACAATTGAAATACAATTCTGATATGATTGCTCGCTTGAGTGACTTATTTTTTAGAATCTCAAATGATGTTAGAGGTGTGGGAAAGCATGCCTCTATGGTTCAAACTCAACTAGAACAAGTTGCTAAATCTCAAAGAGAATTTCTTGATGAAATGAACAACAATATCAATGATCATGCTATTAGAGTAATGACTAGAGGAGGTAGAATGACTCAGGAACCGCTTTATCCTGAGGGACACCAAAAAATAATTGAACAAGACTCTCAAAGAGTTAACTTTCATGCACCTAGTCCTTCTAAAAAGAAAAAGAAGAAGAAAAATGATAGGACTTTGCATGCCCCTAGTGAACCTGAAGTAGAAAAACCTCCTGATAATGATAATGAAGTCTCTATCTCTGATGCTGAAACTCAATCTGGTAATGAACACTCACCTTCTGATAATGAAAAAGATAATGGTGATGTTCATGAAGACACTCAAACAAATAATAAAGAACCAAACAATGATGTTGAGATAGAACCAGCAGTTGATCTTGATAACCCACAACCCAAGAATAAAAGATATGATAAAAGAGACTTTGTTGCTAGAAAACATGGTAAGGAAAGAGAACCATGGGTTCAAAAACCTATGCCCTTTCCACCTAAGTCAACTAAGAAAAAAGATGATGAAGAATTTGAACGCTTTGCTGAAATGCTTAGGCCAGTCCTTTTGCATACTCGCTTGACTGATATCTTAAAAATGCCTCCTTATGCAAAGTACATGAAAGACATCATCACCAATAAGAGAAAAATACCGGAAGCTGAAATATCCACCATGCTTGCTAATTATACTTTTAAGGGTGGAGTACCTAAAAAACTTGGAGATCCGAGAATACCAACCATACCTTGCTCCATCAAAACAAATTATGTGAAAACTGCTTTATGTGATTTAGGAGCCGGTGTTAGTGTTATGCCTTTCTCTTTATATAAAAGACTTGATTTGAATAAACTCACACCTATTGAAATATCTTTGCAAATGGCTGACAAATCAACTGCCATACCTATCGGTATTTGTGAGGATGTGCCCGTTGTTGTTGCAAACGTTACTATCTTAACTGACTTTGTTATACTTGAGATGGCCGAGGACGACAACATGTCGATAATCCTTGGTAGACCCTTTTTGAATACTGCAGGGGCTGTTATTGATTGTACTAAAAGCAAGGTCACTTTTCATATTAATGGTAATGTGCATATAGTGCACTTTCTGAAGAAACAATTCCAAGTGAATGGTATTAATGTTATTGAAAAATCTCCGACAATCACTATTTGAAGTTTTCAACTACCTCTACCTACTGCCAAAAAGAAATATGAAATGCTTATTGTTGGGGACATTCATATCCCCGTTGAGGTAACTTAGTGTTTTACGAAAGTTCTTCGGTTTCATGCTAATCGAAAGTGGTTGTTAATAAGACTTGATCAACCTTATTAATGGATCATTTTTGAGAAGTATGAAGTTGATGAATTTAGTGAGCACTACCTTCTGTCCCTACCTTTTATTTTCTGTTTTTATTAGTTAAATAAAATGAAATGCCATGTTTTGTCTGTTTTCTGAATTTCCCGTGCAATAAAAAATGACCCAAAAATAAAATTTCTCAGAATGCTCTGAAAATTTAATACAATTTTTTTCTGAATATTTAAGAATTTTTTATGCAAATAACATCAGAGGGGGGTGCACCAGGTGGGCACAACCCACCTGGGCACACCAGCACCCCCAGGCGTGCCCTGGTGGGTTGTGGTCCCCACGTGGGCCCCCTCACTTATCTCTTCATCCCATATCACCACCTACCTCCAGAAACAAAATCACCATTGCTCTCTCTCCTGTTCTTGCTCTCAAACTTGCGGATTTCGATCTCTTTGCTCGAAGCTCCGTTTCTGAAACTATTTCGGGAGATTGTTGCTTGGTATGTGACTCCTCCGTTGGTCCACTTAGTTTTTACTTTAGTGGTTTATATTTTGTATAATTAGTTGCTCTTGGTGCTGCTATAGATGAGCTTGCATGTTGAATTCTTAGAGTTCTAAGTAGTTTGAATGCTTGATATGGCCTCTATGCATCCCTATGAGTAGTTGCTATCATTTTTGTGAAGTTTTGTTGGTAAAAAATTTGTGGACTAAAAATTTCAGAATTTTGTTCATAGGAAAAAGATGAGTATCTTTAGGAAGTTTGTTTCCAAGAAGAACTCCAAGGGAGTTGTTGGGGAGTCATCGGACAATGACCTCCACACCCAGAGAATGGCGGAGGTACGGCCATGCGAATGGCCGCACAACCCATTCATGGATGGAGCCGGAATCCGCCAAGAGTTTGCACAATATGCTACTAATGCCGGCCTCACCGACTTCATCGCAGCTGAATGTGAACAATATCATCTCCTCACAAATTCCTTTGTGCAAAGTTTTCATTTCATGAATAGGAATAATCCGCCTGAGGTGTAGTTTAACTTATATGCTGAACCCCATCAGATACCACTTACCGAATTTTGTGACATTTGCTTGATCCCTTCTGATGGGAATTTAGTCGAGCCTAGACCCGCAGAGTTTGATGGTTTTTACAGCACTCTGACAGTGGGGGATGAGAGAGGGGTGTCAGGTGTCATCGCCACTAGCTTACACTTTCCGGCTGTGCATTATTTTGCTCTATTCATTACAAAGTGTTTGCTTGCTAGAGAGAAGGTAGGTGTACTCAGTGCCCCAGACTTTGCTGTTTTACGCCGTGCACTTTACGGTGACAACACTTATAGCTAGGGAGCTATTGTGGCACGTCGCCTCCACATTAACAGATCCAAGGGTAAAATACATGGTGGTATTTATGCTACTCGCCTAGCGAGTCACTTTAACATCCAGATACGCCAGCATGATTATCCCTTGCCCAAGGTTTACCTAGATCGCTCGGCTATGGCACACCACCACTTTATTGATAGTGAGAACACCACTATGGATGTTCCATATAACTCGGTCTTTAGTGAGATTACCCATGATGTTATTCTGTTGCCTGCACCTGCCTTGTTTGATCCTATTGCCAGGGGCGGATACAGGATTATGCCTGAGGACATCATCGCCTACCGAAACAACCTGGCTGCGGCACAGGAGGAGCCTCAGCAGTGGGACCCTCAAGTGCCCGCTCCCCAGCACTTTAACGTGGGACTGGATGGCTTCTTCGAGTGGTGATTACCATGTTAGGCCAAAAGCCTAAGCTTGGGGGAGTACGTATTTCCACCGACATTACATTCATGTTTCGCATTTTATTCCAGTTGTCGGTGTCCACACTCTTTCATTGTATTATCCATGTTAGATTTATTTTATCGCCTTCTTCTTGTGTGTTTGAAAAACTTTGAGAAAACCCAAAAATATTTCCTGCTTCTTTTTGGTTTTTCTTCCTAGTTTAATTTGTTGTAGTACTAAAAAGGAAACCCAAAAAGATTTCCTTGTTCTTATTTTACTTGTTGGGAGCTTTCCAGTGTAAATAGCTTTTCTCATTTTTGCTTCCCTTTTATTTGTGTGTTCAAGAAAAACCAAAAGCTCCAAAAATATTTCAGTGTGTTTCTCATAATTTCTTTTCTATTTTACTGAGTCATACCAAGGAGAGGACCACGATGAAAATGCTGAGTGGCTCTCATATGCATTATTGTTGATCTAACAAAGAGCCCATATAACTGTGTCTCCTCCTTTTGAATAAAATATTTGCAGATTCCAGCTTAGTCCACGGCACTCTTGCACTATTATTATTTTCAAATTGTTCGGTCGTGCAAGTGAAAGGCAATAATGACGATATTTGATGAACTGGCTACGACGGAGAGAAACGAGTATGAACTCAACTTGTTCTGTTTTTGTAAATATGTTTAACCTAGTATCCATGATTCAGCCTATTATGATCAAACATGTTTGCAATGACAATTAGAGATTATAGTTTCTCATGCCATGCTTAAGTAGCTAGGAGTGGATAATGATTTATCTTGGATGTCAACATTGCGTTAATATGATTGTGATGTAGTATGATGATATGGTATCCTCCTCTGAATGTTCGAGTGGCTTGACTTGGCACATGTTCATGCATGTAGTTGAATCAAAACCAACATAGCCTCTATTATATTTATGTTCATGATGTTCATATCCTACTCATGCTAGTATCCAATGTTACTTATGCAGAATGCATGTTCATGACCATTTTCGCTCTCTAGCTGGCCGCTTCTCAACCTAATTGCTAGCCTTCGCCTGTACTAAGCAGAATTACTGCTTGTGCATCAAAATCCTGAAACCCAAGTTATTCCAGATGAGTCCACCATACCTACCTATATGCGGTATTACCCTATCGTCCTAAGTAAATTTGCATGTACCACCTCTAAAAACTTCAAATAAATATCCTTTTTGTGTGCCTGGATTGTTTATAGAGCAATAGGAGGTAGTCAGTATCTTCCATGCTAAGCGGGTTATTCTCATGATGAGTGCTTACTCACTCATCCTTGCACGAGAGGGGCGGTAATAGGGATTCCCAGTCCCGAATTCAAATTGCAAATAATTAAACAAAACTCCCCCAGGACTGTTGTTGGTATGGACGGTACCTGTTGTTTCGGACAAGCCGTGGAGTGTGATTGTTGGTGGAGGGGGAGTAAACCTTTACTTTTATCGCTTGGTAACCGCCACTAATGTTATTAGCATGGAAAATGCTGATAACTAATGGTCGCGAAGTAAACAACAAGGGTGCATTTCTCAAAATTTCATTTACCTCTGTTTTAAAAACTTGAGCTCTGGCACCGCTGCAAATCACTGCTTCCCTCTGTGAAGGGACTATCTATTTACTTTTATGTTGTGTCATCACCTTCTCAAATAAGCGCCAGAACCTGAGAGCACTATTGTCATCCTCATGCATTGTGTGTAGCTAATGTTGGGTGCATCATGACTGGATCTTTTCTACCATAAATTACAATGTTTAGTCGCTGCTTGAACTTTGGAGGTGCCCTGCATTTATGTTTTGCGGTCTCAGAACGGGCTAGCGAGATAACACTATTGTCATATTATATCATGGTTGTTTTGACAAAGTGTTGTCATTTGAGATATCTTATTATTGCTCGCTAGTTCATTATGTCATTGATATGAGTTAATATAATTTTTAAGAGTTATTGTCGACATGGTTAGTTATAATCTTGGCTGAAAACCTGGGTGCTACTTAAGCTTATTTATGTAAACAAGAGCAAAACAGTTTGTAAAAGTTTTTCTTTTTCACTTTCAGTTTATCAACTAAATTGCTTGAGGACAAGCAAAGGTTTAAGCTTGGGGGAGTTGATACGTCTCCGTCGTATCTACTTTTCCTAATGCTTTTCCTCTTGTTTTGGAATCTAATTTGCATGATTTGAATGAAACTAACGCGGACTGACGTTGTTTTCAGCAGAACTACCATGGTGTTGTTTTGTGCAGAAATAAAAGTTCTCGGATTGGAATGAAACTTTGCGAGGATTTTTTATTCAATAAATAAGAATTTCTGGAGCCAAGAACCACCAGGGGGCACCTGGGTGGGCACAACCCACCAGGGCGCGCCCCACCTCCAGGCGCGCCCAGGTGGGTTGTCCCCACCTGGTGGCCCCGTAGGCCTCAACCCTGATACTATAAAATCACATATTTGGAGAAAAAAATCAGGGAGAAAGAATTATCGTGTTTCACAAGAGAGAGCCGCCGCCACCTCTTGTTCTTCATCGGGAGGCCAGATCTCGAGTCCATTTGGGGCTCCGGAGAGGGGGGTCTTCAATCTTCATCATCACCAACCCTTCTCCATCGCCAATTCCATGATGCTCCCCACCGGGAGTGAGTAATTCCTTCGTAGGCTCGCTGGTCGGTGAGGAGTTGGATGAGATTCATCATGTAATCGAGTTAGTTTTGTTAGGGCTTGATCCCTAGTATCCATTATGTTCTGAGATTGATGTTGCTATGACTTTGCCATGCTTAATGCTTGTCACTTTGGGCCCAGGTGCCATGATTTCAGATCTGAACCGTTTATGTTATCACCATTATATCTATGTTCTAGATCCGATCTTGCAAGTTATAGTCACCTACTACGTGTTATGATCCGGCAAACACGGAGTGACAGAAGTCGGGACACTTCCCGATGATGACCGTAGTTTGAGGAGTTCATGTATTCATCGTGTGTTAAAGCTTTGTTCCGGTTCTCTATTAAAAAGAGGCCTTAATATCCCTTAGTTTCCAATAGGACCCCGCTGCCACGGGATGGTAGGACAAAAGATGTCATGCAAGTTCTTTCCATAAGCACGTATGACTATTTACGGAATGCATGCCTACATTATATTTATCAACTGGAGCTAGTGCCGTATCGCCCTAGGTTATGACTGTTATATGATGAATATCATCCAATGAATTCACCGATCCAATGCCTATGAATTTCTCTTATATTGTTTCTGCTAAGTTACTACTACTGTTACTATTGCACTTGCTACAAAGTCATTGCTGTCACTATTACCATTACTATTGCTGTTGCTACTACTATCAAAACTATCATACTACTTTGCTACAGATAATTAATCTCCAGGTGTGGTTGAATTGACAACTCAGCTGCTAATACTTGCAAATATTCTTTGGCTCCCCTTGTGTCGAATCAATAAATTCGGGTTGAATACTCTACCCTCGAAAACTATTGCGATCCCCTATACTTGTGGGTTATCAAGGCCATCCGACCCAGGTTGCAGATCTCGCCCTCATGGTCGTGATAGTACCACCGACCTCCTCCGGCAGGAATGGGAGTGTCATGTCACCATTCTCAAAGGACCCTATTACTCATACAGGACATTTCAGTTTGACTGAAGAGGCTTTCTACACGACATTTCAGTTGTGCGTAAGTAAAACAACTCGTCATTGCTCAAGTATATACCACAGATGAACATTCCAAGACCCGCACCACAGGTGTCCGAAGAGTTACCACTAACGAATAATTATTAAGGCTCGCCAGTGGTGAGCACTTACCACTTGTAATTTTTCAAGTTACTAGTGACGACCAATATGTGTACGTTTCCCAGAGCCAGAGACTATATCATTTTTGCAGTAGCTGAAGAACTTGCATTTTATTTTTCTATAATACTAGTAAGAAAAACACCGAGAGAAAAGTTGAAGTAGAAGAAATGTAGTATTGAAAATCCTGGAAGATGTTTTATTCAGCATAGCATGCATGGGAAAAAAATACAACTATTTACAACACGGGCAGGGGAGTACAATGTCTTGGATCGTGACCCGCACACGAGGTACCAGCATCGGCTGGTGATGCTGTAGTAGAGTTCTTCGGAGTCACCGAGTAGCGCACCCATCCTTGACTGGTTTCTCCTATTGGAGTAGCTGCCACTGCTCGGTCCTGGTGCAGGACCGAGGTGATCATCATCAAACTAAGAACCATCACTACTGCCACAACTTTTGACATTGTCCTTCACAATAATATAGTAAACAAACTATCAAGAACTAGATTGATGTAACAGACTACTGTTCTGTTGCTACAGTAACAAGATGACACATATATACTAATCAATCGGACCTATTTACGGATAATATCAATGTATATATAAATATTTTATTTTTGATAAGGAATATCAATACATATAAAATTTATTTATATTGGAAATCCAACACACTTAGTATTAAAATTATGACGTGGGAGCTGGCATGCAAAATTTACTAGGTTATGCCCGTATAGTATATATTGAACGCCACAATTAATTATTACCTATATTTTATTTCTATTATATGGCTCATAATCAACTTGGTGGCCGCTTTTCCTAAACTGAATCCAATTCAAACTGATTAGGTAGGATTTGCTAAGTGCTGCCATATAGTGTCTAATCACTAAAAGTAAGAAACTAATCTTCCAGATTACTAGTGATTTGTTCCTTTCTAGCACGCATAATATTACTTTCTAGCACGCACACACACTCACCCTACCCCTATGAGAATCTCCGAGAGACTGAGCTGGCACATCATCTTGAGGTTGACGAAGTCACCACAGAAGCCTTCATAGCCGACAGGAACGTCTCCTCCCATTGATTGCGCATCACCGAAAGGCGTGGAATAAATCGAGGAAAATGTGAGCACCAGTATCAAGTTTAGGACTTGAACACTGGTGGGATGGGGATAGCACTCTCCTCCTAACCATCCCAACATAGATTAGTTCACGCCTGCATACTGCTTTTCAGACCATATACTTACAAGACTACTAGTACCAGTAGTTTGAAAAGGTCAGACAACGCACACGAGTCCATCTAGCTAGTCACCACAAAAATACACTACCATGGATCCTCTCTCGTCTCCCTACGAGAAGATTATCCATGGTACTCACACTTATCTTGACATTTGAATTTGTCTAAGAACATTATAAGTCTCCAAATAGTCCTTAGCCATGGACGCGGCTATTCGAGTAGATTGTTTACTCTACAGGGGTGTACTTCTTAACACATGCGTTCACCACTCATCACCATGTACTTCGCAGACTTCAGGCGAAAGTCGGCGAGTGTGTTAGGCATGACCGTTAACCACACAAGACTCTAGTCCAGGGACATCGCCTCTTGACATGAACCCACAAGCAAGTCCGTCTAAAGTTTTCCAATATGGCCTCAAACGTTATGTGCAGGGTTCCCCAGCCCACCACGCCAGATGGTACTGGACAGCCCACAATTATAGGGGATCATTTGAAGACTTTTTTGATAAGTAAGAGTGTCAAACCCAACAAGAAGCTAAAGGTAGAATTTATATACTCCTCAAGTTCTATCGACCACTGATACAACTCTACGCACACCAATTGCTTTACATAGAACAAATAATAAAACTAATTTGTGAGAATAAACCTATAAGTACTTTGTGGGAATAATAAATAATAGTTGTTTAGTAGAAAGCTTTTTTGAGAGACATGAGAAAGATTGTCCATAGGCAATTGGATATAATAGGATAAGTACTTATCATATGCAATGAGGGAGAGGCATAAGCTAACACACTTTCCATACTTGGATCATATGCACTTATTATTGGAACTCTAGCAAGCATCTGCAACTACTAAAGTTCACTAAGGTAAACCCAACCATAGCATTAAGTGACAAGTTCCCTTTACTCCCATACGCAACAACACCCTTACTCGGGTTTAAGCTTCTGTGACTCTAGCAACCGACTGTATGAGAATCATGGATGTATTGCAACATCCTACAACAAGAATTCCCACACATGTGAGTGGCACAGAGGGCACCATAGGAGAACACCATGTTAACATAGAACTCATATCAATCACACCATACCACAATTAACCCGTAGGATAAAAAGGAATTTACTGAAAAATCAAAGGATGGCAACACATCGTTGGATAATAATATGTGGCATAGAGCACCATGTTTAAGTATATATTATAGCGAGAAAAGAGAGGTTGCACTACTGCATAGAGGGGGGAGAGTAGGTGATGACGGCGGCGAAGTTGTTGATGTAGATTGTCGTCATGATTGTTCGCCCGGCGGCACTCCAGCTCCACTGAGAGAGAGGTGGAGAGAGCCCCCTCCTTCATCTTCTTCTTCTTCCTTTGCCTCCCCGCTATACGGGAGGAAGTTTTCCCCTCTGGTCCTTGCCCGCCATGTCTCTCGGAGGGCAGGATCCCCTTCCGAGATTGGATCTCTCTCTCTCTCTCCCTCTCTCTGTTTCGCGTTCCTATTTTCTCGCCTTCACCGTTTCTTATATTCCTGGAGATCCGTAACTCCGATTCGGTTGAAATTTTGAGAGGATTTTCATCCGGATATTAGCTTCCTTGCAGCAGAAGGACACGACCAACTGATCTTCTAGGTGGCCACACGCCTACTTGGCGTGCCCTTGGGTAGGGGGCGCATCTTGTGAGCTTGTGGGCCCCTCGAGCGTTATCTTGTGTTTATTTTTTTCCCATAAATAATATATATTCTAAAAAACATATGTATAAAATTTTATAGAGTTTGCACTTTGTTTGATATGGACTTCCTGCGAAGCAGAAAACATGCAACAAACAGGAACTGGCACTGGATCAATATGTTAGTCCAAGAAAATCATATAAGTTGTTGCCAAATGTATGTGGAAGTAGTAAAATACTGACATGAAATAACAAAAATTATAGATACAACATAGACGTATCAGTACTTCGCTTTGTAGGTGGGGGAAAGGTGCCTTGTCACCCCAAGGCCACCCCGTCGAGTAGTGTTTGCTATGTAAGACAAATAGTACATCCTACAAACACCATATAATACTTGAACTACTAGATAGAGATCAGGCGCCCTCCCGCCACTGATGCCATAATAGCAGTGGTAGGAAGTCGGTGGCAGACGGCCCTAGGTGCCTTGCCGGCCACTACTGGCCTTTTCCCACCCGCCACTACTAGACATTCCTGCAGTAGTGGGAGGGGGAAAATAGGATTCCCCTACCTCACCCCCTAGAGGACCAGAAGGAGGGCCTGACCTTTCCATTAATCTTAATGGTCGTGCTCCCGGTCGGACCAGCTGCATGATCCAGGTGCACCATCGGTCATCAAACCCTCTGAGCTCCATCACCAAACAGAACAAGGACTAATCTAGGTGATTAGGCCTTCCGAAAGTCGAGCTTAAGGAAAACGCCCTTACGATGTCACGTGCTAACCTATTGGACAATTTCATGAAGGGCTAGGATCCCGTCATGGATGCGGTGGCCTTTCAGGAATGCAGACTGGAAGGGGTGTGCGAGACGCTTTGGAATAGGTGGCAGACGCATCATACACATCTTCGCGAAATGCGCTCAAGCACATTAATCATCGTGATCATTCTAAATGATCGGATATCCGTTGCCTGAATTATTTTGAGGATCAGGGTTACTACACCGAAGTTCGGGTACGCCATGTCAAGTGTCCCAATGTAGAATTCATGTAACATCTTCATGACCACTGGCTGAAGCTGAGGCTAGAAGTTCTGGAAGAAAGCCACCGATAGGCCATCCGACCTAGGCTGCAGATCTCGCCCTCATGGTCGTGATAGCACCACTGACCTCCTTCGGCATGAATGGGAGTGTCATGTCGCCATTCTCAAAGGCCCCTATTAATCATACGAGACATTTATCAAAGACGATCACTTCTGAGTTTGACTGAAGCGGCTTTCTACACGACATTTCAGTTGTGCGTGAGTAAAAGAACTCGTCACTGCTCAAGTATATACCACAGATGAACATTCCAAGACCCGCACCACAGGTGTCCGAAGAGTTACCACTAACGAATAATTATCAAGGCTCGCAAGTGGTAAGCACTTACCACTAGTAATTTTTCAAGTTACCAGTGACGACCAATATGTGTACGTTTTCCAGAGCCGGAGACTATATCATTTTGCAGTAGCTAAAGAACTTGCACTTTATTTTTCTATAATACTAGTAAGAAAAACACCGAGAGAAAAGTTGAAGTAGAAGAAATGTAGTATTCAAAATCCTGTAAGATGTTTTATTCAGCATAGCATGCATGGGAAAAAAATACAACTATTTACAACGCGGGCGGAGGAGTACAATGTCTTGGATCGCGACCCGCACATGAGGTACCAGCATCGGCTGGTGATACTGTAGTAGAGTTCTTTGGAGTCACCGAGTAGCGCACCCATCCTTGACTGGTTTCTCCTATTGGAGTAGCTGTCACTACTCGGTCTTGGTGCAGGACCGAGGTGATCATGATCAAACTAAGAACCATCACTGTTGCCACAACTTTTGACATTGTCCTTCACAATAATATAGTGAACAAACTATCAAGAACTAGATTGATGTAACAGACTACTGTTCTGTTGCTACAGTAACAAGATGACACATATATACTAATCAATCGGACATATTTAGGGATAATATCAATGTATATATTAATATTTTATTTTTGATAAGGAATATCAATACATATAAAATTTATTTATACTGGCAATCCAACACAATTAGTATTAAAATTATGATGTGGGAGCCGGCATGCAAAATTTAATAGGTTATATGCCCATATAGTATATATTGAACGCCACAATAAATTATTACCTATATTTTAATTCTATTATATGGCTCATAATCAACTTGGTGGCCGCTTTTCCTAAACTGAATCTAATTCTGACTGATTAGGTAGGATTTGCTAAGTACTGCCATATTGTGGCTAATCACTAAAAAGTAAGAAACTAATCTTCCAGATTACTAGAGATTTTTTCCTTTCTAGCCCATATAATATTACTTTTATTGAAATACTACAGACGAAGATGCTCTACATATGCACACACACTCACCCTACCCCAATAAGCACCTCCAAGAGACTGACCTGGCACATCATCTTGAGGTTGACAAAGTCACCACAGAAGCCTTCGTAGTCGACGGGAACGTCTCCTCCCACGGATCGCACATCACCAAAAGGCCTGGAATAAATCCAGGAAAATGCGAGCACGAGTATCATGTTTAGGACTTGAACTGTGGTGGGCTGGGGATAGCACTATCCTCCTAACCATCGAAACATACGTTAGTTCACACCCGCATATTGTTTTTTGGACTATATATATACTTACAAGACTAGTAGTACTAGTAGTTTGAAAAGGTAAGACAGTGCACACGAGTCCATCTAGCTAGTCACCACAAAAATACACTACCATGGATCCTCTCTCGTCTCCCTACGAGAAGGTAATCCATGGTACTCACACTTATCTTGACATTTTTTTAGTAACCATTGAATTTGTCTAAGAACATTATAAGTCTCCAAATAGTCCTTAGCCCTGGACATGGCTATTCGATTAGATTGTTTACTCTGCAGGGGTGTACTTCTTAACACATGCGTTCACCACTCATCACCATATACTTGGCAGACTTCAAGCGAAAGTCGATGAGTGTCTTGGGCACGACCATCAACCAAACAAGACTCCCGTCCAGGGACATCGCCTATTTTACATGAACCCACAAGCAAGTCCGTCAGAAATTTTCTAATATGGCCTCAAATGTTATGTGCAGGGTTCCCCAGCCCACCACGCCGGATGGTTCTTGACAACCCACAATTATAGGGGATCATTTGAAGACTTTTTTGAGAAGTAAGAGTGTCGAACCCAACGAGAAGCTAAAGGTAGAATTTATATTCTCTTCAAGTTCTATCGACCACTGATACAACTCTACGCAGACCAACATTTCCTTTACATAGAACAACTAATAAAAGTAATTTGCGATAGTAAAACTATAAGTACTTTGTGCGAATAATAAATAATAGTTGTTTAGTAGAAAGCTTTTTGGAGAAAGATTGTCCATAGGCAATTGAATATAATAGGATAAATACTTATCATATGCAATGAGGGAGAGGCATTAGCTAACACACTTTCCATACTTCAATCATATGCACTTATAATTGGAACTCTAGTAAGCATTTGCAAATACTAAAGTTCACTAAGGTAAACCCAACCATAGCATTAAGTGACAAGTCCCCTTTACTCCCATATGCAACAACCCCCTTACTCGGGTTTCAGCTTCTGTGACTCTCGCAACCGACTATATGAGAATCATGAACTTATTGCAACACCCTACAACAGGAATTTCCAGACGTGTGCGTGGCACAGAGGGCACCATAGGAGAACACCATATTAACATAGAACTCATATCAATCACGCCATACCACAATTAACCCGTCACTACAGGAAACAGCTTCTTTGCCGTCTGCCATGGCAGACGGCAAAGGACAGGAAAGCGGACGGCAAACCTCTTTGTCGTCAGCCCCTAATGGCAAAGGTGTTCGGCAAAAAAAGCTACAGTACAAAGCTTCTTTGCCGTCTGCTTTCTCAAAGCGGACGGCAAAGACCCTTTGCCGTCGGTGGCAGACGGCAAAGAACATGGATGGCAAATAAGAGATGTTAGCCATGTTAGGTGGCTAATGGGAGGCTTTGCCGTCTGCCAGGTGACGGCAAACATGCCCTCCCCTTTGCCGTCTGCCTTGTGACATCAGCAAATGCGTCACTCCACCCAGCTCTTTGCCGTCTGCCACGGACGGCATACCTCTCCAACCTTTGCCGTCTGCCACGGACATCAAAGTGACCAAATGGGTCAGCTCCCAGGTTGCACAGGTTGCTGCCACGTGGCCTCTTTGCCGTTTGTGGCAGACGGCAAAGGTCTCTTTGCCGTTGGTGGCAGACGGTAAAGTGCCTGTATTTTTACTGTTTTTTCTATTTTCTGTTATATCCCTGCATTTTCAAAAGACATATATGATATATATAGTTTCAACCTCAAACATAGCCCATGTATCCAACATCTAGCAGTCCATCATTGCAACAAAACACATAGGGTATTAAAAGATCCAATACATACATAGTTTCACGGAGTTCATCCATATATACATACATAGTTTCACATTGTTCATCAATACAAATGAAAACAAAAACTAGCAGTCCATCAATGCAACTTCCATGAAGTGAATCAAACCTGCAAAAATGGGAGTAAGAAAGTTAGAAGAAGAAGAAGACTAGAAGAAGAAGAAGACTACAAGAAGAAGAAGAGAAGAAGAAGAGAAGAAGAAAGATAAGAAAGAAAGAGAAGAAGAAGAAGAAGAGAGAAGAAGAAGAAGAAGAAGAAGAAGAAGAAGAAGAAGAAGAAGAAGAAGAAGAAGAAGAAGAAGAAGAAGAAGAAGAAGAAGAAGAATAAGGAATAGAAGATGGAGAAAAAGAAAGAAGAGAAAAAGGAAGAATAAGAAGATTTTCTTCTTCTTCTTTCTCATCTTTCTTCTTCTCTTCTATCTTTTATACTTTTCCTTTTCCTTTTCCTTCTCATTCTCATTCTTCTTCTTTATTCTTTCTTTCCTTCTCTTTCTTCTTCTATTCTTTCTTTTTCTCTCGTCCTCGTTTTTTTCTTCTATTCTTATCTTTGTGTCATTTTAGAGCTAACTTAGGTAATTATGCCATTTTTGAGCTAACTAAGCTTATTATGTCAATTTGGAGGAAAATAAGGTAAGTATAGGTCATTTTTTTGCTAACCTAGGTGATGATGCCATTTTTGAGCCAACTTAGGTAAGTATAGCTTATTTTTTATCTAACTTAGGTAATTATGGCATTTTGGAGGAATATAAGCTAAGTATATGATATTTATGTGAGAACCAAGGTTATTATGCCATTTTTTAAATGAATAAGCTAATTATGTCATAAATGAACTAAATAAGCTAATTATGTCCTTTTGGAGGATAATTAGCTAAGTACGTCTTTTTTGGGGAAAATAAGCTAAGTATGTGGCATAATAGGGCTAAGAAGCATGTACGAAGCTAAGTATGCATTTGTTAAGCAAAACACTAGAGAAAACTTACCATCATCGCAACTAAGGTAACAATTGATCCAACGGCATAATGATACCAAGCCTCATTATCAATGGCATATTTTCTAATCTTACTAATCTTCAAGGGCATTGCATCCATCTTCAAGCGCATTGCATCCATCTTGATCTTGTTATCATCGACGACATCGGCAACATACAACTCCAATTTCATCTTCTCTTCTTCAATTCTTTTCATTTTTTCTTTCAAATACTCATTTTATTTTTCAACTAAATTTAACTTCTTGACAAGGGGGTCGGTTGCAATTTCCAGTTCACATACCTCCTAGATAAAAATTTCTCTATGTCAACTTGATGGGCATAATTGTCATAAATGCGAAATGCAACAAATAGTTATAAAAGAGAATATACCACATCTGAATCATAAACCAGACGAGGGCCGACGGGGACTGATATCAACACCATGGCACTATGTATTACAAACAATAATACAAGTAAGAAAATTATACAAGTAACTATATAAATCATACAATCATACAAGTAACTATATAAATCAAGTACAACATAAAAAAATTGAATACCTAACATGAACTAACAATATATATATGTATATAATACAAATAGAATGCCTGACATGAACTAATAATAATCTTGATTGTCTGTATATGCTCTAGGATCAATAAATGCATCATCATCATCACTATCATGAATGACGTGCTCATCGGGTTCAGCGGCATCAACATGTGGAAAGCCACCTTTACGTAATCGGTCAAGCATTGACAAGTCATCCGCAGCAGTAACCTCTTCTTGTTCCAGCTCAGGGGTGAAGTTAGATTCACTGTCGCTGTCTACTTCAATGTTCTGGGCCGAAGTAGAGCATTTCTTGAATTGTTTTTTGGAAACACGTGTTTCTTGGAAGAATTCTCCTTCATATGTGTCTGGGTTAATGTGAGTTCATAATCCTCTTCATTGGAGACGGGGGAGGTGGTCTAACACGTGGCGGCACTTCATAAACGACATCCCAACCATTCAGATTTGGATCAGTTTGGCAGGCCCACGGTAGATAGAAAACTTGCGTCGCCTGTTGTGCCGTAATATAGACATCGGGGACATCTAAATGGGTGCTTTGTTTGATTTCGGCTAGCCCTATATGTTCATGTGTCCTTCTAGTCTCCTTCGGCTGGAACCAGTAACATTTGAAGACTACGACGTTCGATGGGTTTTCACCATAGAATAGAAGTTCATAAATTGCTTCAACTTGTGGCGCCCCCGACTCAATCGTACACTAGTCATACACGCAAACGTGTACGATCAAGCCCAGGGACTCACGGGAAGATATCACAACACAACTCTAAACACAAATAAACGTAGGTCCACAATATTACAGACCAGGGATCCGAAGATCCGAATACATAAGTCAGTCATACAAATAATATCTGGGTACAGACATAGTTAGACAAGTTCTGCCTTAAGAAGGCTAGCACAAACAGCGACACTAGATCGAAAGGCGTTGGCCTCCTGCCTGGGAGCCTCCGATCCTACTCCTGGTCAGCTGGCTCGATCCAGTAGTACGTGCCCTCTGGACCCGCCTGGTAGTAGGCTCCGGTGGTGGCGTCTGGCTCCTGGACTCCATCGTCTGGTGTATCATCAAGGTGGGGTATATGGGGGAAAAGAGAAAATAAAGCAACCGTGAGTACTCATCCGAAGTACTCAGCAAGCAAGGATCTATACTACATATGCAACATTATCAATGGAGAAAAGGCTGTATATGTGGACTGGGCTGCAGAAATGCCAGAATAGAGAGAAAGGCCTAGTCCTATCGAAGACTAGCATCTTCAAACATCTTCTCAAAGCCATCATCTTGCAGCAGTAGAAGAGAGTAGAATAGCATTTTATTTAGCAAACATGTTGAAGTACAGCTCAAAGATACTTCCTCGACTCCCAGCGAGAAAGTAATCCCGAAGCTTCAATTAAGTAACAAGTATCCAGTTTAAGTAGTAGATCGGGATACACAAACTGAGCGTCCTTTACCGTAGGACCGGCTATCGATAGAAGATTCATCCCTGCAGGGGTGCACTACTGTTACCCAACACGCTCGATCAACTCTGGCCGGACATACTTGCTGGGTAATGCCCGTCCTCGGAAGATCAACACGAAGCAGCGCTCTACCTAGGCTCAGCAGAGAGGTCAGCACGCCGGACTAACCTATGCACCCAGGGGTCTCGGGCCATCGCCCTGGGCACCCTGCGCGTTGCGTGGCTGGCCGGGGTGCAGGCGCGACACTAAACTCGCCAGTGAAGTATCCAGCCCAATCCCGACGATCAGCCCGCACGGTGAATCGTGACGTCTGATAAGCTTTCGGAGAAACGTACATCGCAGAGGGCCCCATAACCATTATCCCACGTGGTGGTAGTGCGTATAGGGCACGTCGACCCACTCAGATCACACACCCAAATCCAATAGGCTCAATTAGTATCAAGCGGAGACAATCAGAGTCTCTGATGCTCCGCCACAATGTCACACTCGAGTGCCCTTCCGGCACACCCGAAATCATAGATCCCCAGCGGGTACCCACCAGGGTGGACCCGCCTGTAACAAAGGTCAAGTAGCCGTGTGGTCAAATCATCAGGGTGAACGTATGAGGTATCACCCTCGAGGTTCACACTGAGGGGTCGCACGACAGAGTCGTATCGGAAGTGGAGAAGGAGGAATCACCCTCGATGACCACGACCGAACAGCTATACTGCAGAGTATTCATCGTGAGTGCGTTACGAGGTATCACCCTCGGCACTCGATAGTTACTACGCAGAGTCGTACAACTTAGGGGGTGTGAAGTGAGGTGTCAGTCTCTGGTCGACGATCACGTTGATCGAGTCGTCGATGATCAAGCAGGGGCAACAAGGGTAAGGTGGTGGGGTCACTGATGGTTCACTACCAACCTATACTAATCAGTTTATCATAGGCAGGTAAGGTAGCAATGAACAGGTTACAACAGCAGGCTATGCATCAGAATAGGAGCATACATTAACAGTAGCGAAATCTAATGCAAGCAGGAGAATAGAATGGGCGATATCTGGAATGCTCAAGGGGGGGGCTTGCCTGGTTGCTCTGGCAAGAGGGGAAGGTCGTCAACGGGCTGCTCGTCGGTAGAGTAGTCGTATCCTGGTGCAGCGCCGTCGGTCTCAGCGTCTATCGAGAGAGAGAAGGAGGGGGAGAGAAACAATAAATTCACGGCAATAATGCAAACAACATGTATGACATGTCTAAATGATATGCCGGGGTGTTCTACTGCCTAACTAAATGATTTAGTTAATTTAGGAATTTATTCGGATTTATTTAATTAAAGTTGGGCACTATTCATTTACTGAAATCGGTCTAAAAGTTCAATGTTCTTATAGCTGCGGGCGTCTGACGGGAATACGAAGGACGTATTCGGGTTCGTATCGAAATTCTGAGCAAGTTTCATATATAAATTATTTTCATCGGAGTTACGGTTTATTTAATATGATTTTCTAAAGTTTTTATTAATTTCTGGAATTTAATTAATTATTTAATTCAACATTATCCGAAACTGTGCTGATGATGACATCAGCATGACCTCATGCTGATGTCAGCGGTTAATTAAGTTAATTACTAATTACTATTTAATTAACACTAATTAGTTAATTAGATTAACCTAATTAGGATTAATTAATTAATTGTTTTTATCAATTATTTTTTTATTTATTTATTTTTCTTTTTCTAAAACGTTCGGTGGGACCGGACCCCACATGTCATTGGGCCAGGGGGGCACTGGCCCAGTGGTCAGTGGCCCTGGCCACAGCGTGCACGGGCGCGCGGGCGAGCGGGCGCTGGGGCGCTGCGGGGCGCCCGAACTGGACGCGGCCAGTCGGGGCCACGACGAGGGGGGGGGGGGCGCTGGTGTGACGCCCCCGGTTCAATCGTACACTAATCATACACGCAAACGTGTACGATCAAGCCCAGGGACTCACGGGAAGATATCACAACACAACTCTAAACACAAATAAACGGAGGTCCACAATATTACAGACCAGGGATCCGAAGATCCGAATACATAAGTCAGTCATACAAATAATATCTGGGTACAGACATAGTTAGACAAGTTCTGCCTTAAGAAGGCTAGCACAAACAGCGACACTAGATCGAAAGGCGTTGGCCTCCTGCCTGGGAGCCTCCGATCCTACTCCTGGTCAGATGGCTCGATCCAGTAGTACGTGCCCTCTGGACCCGCCTGGTAGTAGGCTCCGGTGGTGGCGTCTGGCTCCTGGACTCCATCGTCTGGTGTATCATCAAGGTGGGGTATATGGGGGAAAAGAGAACATAAAGCAACCGTGAGTACTCATCCGAAGTACTCAGCAAGCAAGGATCTATACTACATATGCAACATTATCAATGGAGAAAAGGCTGTATATGTGGACTGGGCTGCAGAAATGCCAGAATAGAGAGAAAGGCCTAGTCCTATCGAAGACTAGCATCTTCAAACATCTTCTCAAAGCCATCATCTTGCAGCAGTAGAAGAGAGTAGAATAGCATTTTATTTAGCAAACATGTTGAAGTACAGCTCAAAGATCCTTCCTCGACTCCCAGCGAGAAAGTAATCCCGAAGCTTCAATTAAGTAACAAGTATCCAGTTTAAGTAGTAGATCGGGATACACAAACTGAGCGTCCTTTACCGTAGGACCGGCTATCGATAGAAGATTCATCCCTGCAGGGGTGCACTACTGTTACCCAACACGCTCGATCAACTCTGGCCGGACATACTTGCTGGGTAATGCCCGTCCTCGGAAGATCAACACGAAGCAGCGCTCTACCTAGGCTCAGCAGAGAGGTCAGCATGCCGGACTAACCTATGCACCCAGGGGTCTCGGGCCATCGCCCTGGGCACCCTGCGCGTTGCGTGACTGGCCGGGGTGCAGGCGCGACACTGAACTCGCCAGTGAAGTATCCAGCCCAATCCCGATGATCAGCCCGCACGGTGAATCGTGACGTCTGATAAGCTTTCGGAGAAACGTACATCGCAGAGGGCCCCATAACCATAATCCCGCGTGGTGGTAGTGCGTATAGGGCACGTCGACCCACTCAGATCACACACCCAAATCCGATCAGCTCATTTAGTAACAAGCGGAAACATTCAGAGTTTCTGAAGCTCCGCCACAGTACCACACTCGAGTGCCCTTCCGGCACACTCGACAACATAGATCCCATTATTTGCTCTATCTTACAAAGTGTTTTGCTTGCTAGAGAGAAGTAGGTGTACTCCAGTGCCCCCAGACTTTGCCTGTTTTAACGACCGCCGTGCACTTTACGGTGACACACACTTATAGCTAGGAGGTATTGTGGCACGTCGCCCCATTAACAGAATCCAAGGGTAAAATACATGGGTGTATGTTATGCTACTCGCCTAGCGAGTCACTTTAACTCCATCGCAGCCCATACGAAAAAAAAACCCCCCCAGAACCCACCTCCCCGATTATCCCTTGCCAAGGTTTACCTAGAATCGCTCTGGACTATGGCCACCACCACTTTATTGATAGTGAGAACACGCACTATGGATGTCCATATAACTCGGTCTTTAGTGAGATTACCCTGATGTTATCTGTTGGCCTGTCACCTGCCCGTTGTTTTGATCCTATGCCAGGGGCGGATACAGGATTAATGCCTAGAGGACATCATCGCCTACCGACAACAACCTGGTGCTGCGGCACCGCAGGATCCTCCAGTCAGTGGGACCCTCAAGTGCCCTGCTCCCCAGCACTTTATTATAAACGTGGACTGGATGGCTTCTTCGATGGTGATTATACCATGTTAGGCCAAAAGCCTAAGCTTGGGGGGCGACGTATTTCCACCGACACTTACCATTGCATGTTTTCGCATTTTATTCCAGTTGTCGTGCCACACTCTTTCGATTGTATTTCCATGTTATGATTTTTTTATCGCCCTCTTCTTGTGGTGTTTGCAAAACTTTGAGAAACCAAAAATATTTCCGCTGCTTCTTTTTTGTTTTTCTTCCTAGTTTAATTTGTTGTGTCTAAAAAGGAAACCCAAAAAGATTTCCTTGTTTCTTATTTTACTTGTTGGAGAGCCTTCCCAGTGTAATAGCTTTTCCATTTTGCTTCCCCTTTTATTTGTGTGTTCAATAAAAACCACAAGCTCCAAAAATCATTCTCGTGGTTTCTGCATATTTCTTTTTCTATTTTACTGATCATACCAGAGAAGGACCACGATGAAATGCTGATGGCTCTCATATGCATTATTGTTTGATCTAACAAAGAGCCCTATAAACTGTGTCCCTCCTTTGAAATAAAATAATTTGCATATTCCCCAGCTTAGTCCAGCGGCACTCTTGCAACTTATTATATTTCAATGTTCGTGTTCGTTGCAATTGAAAGGCAATATGACGATATTTGATGAATGGCTACGACTGAGAGAAACGAGTAGAACTCACTTGGTTACAAAAAAAAAAAAAAAAATAATTTTTGTAAATATGTTT
Source organism: Thinopyrum elongatum (assembly GCA_011799875.1). Classification (NCBI taxonomy): domain Eukaryota; kingdom Viridiplantae; phylum Streptophyta; class Magnoliopsida; order Poales; family Poaceae; genus Thinopyrum; species Thinopyrum elongatum. The sequence continues at coordinate 237,269,129 of CM022303.1, forward strand.
AACCTAGTTCCACGTATTCACAGCCTATTATGATCAAACATGTTTTGCAATGACAATTAGAGATTATATTTCTCATGCCATGCTTAGTACTTATATGATAATGATTTATATCTTGTGTCACACTTGCGTTAATATGATTGTATGTAGTATGATGATTATGGTATCCTCCTCTGAATGTTCGAGTGGCTTGCCTTGGGCACATGTTCAATGCATGTAGTTGTAAATCCAAACCAACATAGCCTCTATTATTTTATGTTCATGATGTTTCATATCCCTAACTATGCTAGTATCCAATGTTACTTATGCAGAATGCATGTTTCCTTGACCATTTTCGCTCTCTAGCTGCCGCTTCCAACCTAATTGCTAGCCTTCGCCTATATACTAAGGCAGAATTACCTGCTTGTGCATCAAAATCCTGAAACCCAAGTTATTCCAGATGAGTCCACCATACCTACCCTTATGCGGTATTACCCTATGTCCTAAGTAAATTTGCCATGTACCACCTCTAAAAACTTCAAATAAATATCCTTTTTGTGCTGCCTGGATTGTTTTATATGACAATGATGGGTAGTTCAGTATCTTCCTGCTAAGCGTGTTATTCTCATGATGAGTGCTTACTCACTCATCCTTTGCCAGAGGGGCGGTAATGGGATTCCCCGAGTCCCGATTTCAAATTGCAATAATTAAACAAACTCCCCCAGGACTGTTTGTTGGTATGGACGGTACCGAAAGAGGGAAAGGTTGAGGGCTGTTGTTTCGGACAAGCCGTGGAGGTGGTGATGGTTGGTGGAGGGGGATAAACCTTTCCTTTTAATCGCTTGGTACACCGTCCACTAATGTTATTAGCATGGAAAATGCTGATACTAAGTGTCCGCGAATAAACAACAAGGGTGCTTTCTCAAAATTTCATTTACCTCTGTTTTAAAAACTTGCAAGCTCTGCACCGCTGCAAATCTACTGCTTCCCTCGTGAAGGACTATCTATTTCTTTTGATGTTGTTCCATCAACCTTCTCAATAACGGCCAGAACCTGAGAGCACTATTGTCATCCTCATTCATTGTGTGTGCAATGTGGTGCATCATGACTGGATCTTTTCTACCATAATTAATTACAATGGTTTAGTCGCTGCTTGAACTTGGAGTGCCCTGCATTATGTTTTGCGGTCCTCAGACGGGCTAGCGGTAACACTATTGTCATATTCTGATCATAGTTGTTTTTGACAATTTTGGTTGTCATTTGAATATCTTTTATTGCTCGCTAGTTTCATTAATGTCATTGATTGAAGTTAATATAATTTTAAGAGTTATTGTCGACATGGTTAGTTTAAATCTTGGCGAAAACCACTGGGTGCTACTTAAGCTTATTTACTGTAACAAGAGCAAACATTTGTAAAAGTTTTTCCCTTTTTCCTTTCAGTTATATTCACTACATTGCTTGAGGACAAGCAAGGGTTTAAGCTTGGGGGAGTTATATCCGTCTCCGTCTATCTACTTTTCCTAATGCTTTTCCTTCTTGTTTGGAATCTAATTTGCATGATTTGAATGAACTAACGCGGACTTGACGTTGTTTTTTCATCAGCAGAACACCTATGTGTTGGGGGTTTTTGTCAGAAATAAAAGTTCTCGGATGGGAATGAAACTTTGCGAGGATTTTTTATTAATAAATCTAAAATTTCTTTCGAGCCAAGAACCCACCAGGGGGCACTGGTGGGCACAACCCCAGGGCGCGCCCCACCTCCGGCGCGCCCAGGTGGTTGTCCCCCACCTGGGGCCCCGTAGGCCTCAAACCCTGATACTATAAACTCACATTTGGAGAAAAAAATCAGAGGAGAAAGAATTCGGTGTTTCACAAGAGAGAGCCGCCGCCGACCTCTTTTCTTCATCGGGAGCCAATCTCGAGTCCATTTGGGGCTCCGGAAGGGGGGGTCTTCAACTTCAATCATACCCCAACCCTTCTCCATCGCCAATTCCTGATGCCTGTCTCCCCACCGGGAGTGAGTTTCCTCGTAGGCTCGCTGGGTCGGTGAGGAGTTGGATGAGATGTCTCATGTAATCGAGTTAGTTTTGTTAGGTGCTTGATCCTATTATCCATTATGTTCTTAGATTGAATGTTGCTATGACTTTGCCATGCTTAATGCTTGTCACTTGGGCCAGTGCCATGATTTCAGATCTGACCGTTTATGTTATCACCATTATATCTATGTGGAGCTAGATCCGATCTTGCAAGTTATAGTCACCTACTACGTGTTATGATCCGGCAACCACGGAGTGACAGAAGTCGGGACACTTCCCGATGATGACCGTAGTTTTGAGGAGTTCATGTATTCAGTCGTGTTGTTAAGGGCTGTGTTCGGTTCTCTATTCAAAAGAGGCCTTAATATCCCTTTAAGTTCCAATAGGACCCCGCGCCACGGGAATGGGGTAGGACAAAAGATGTCATGGCATAGTTCTTTCTTCCATAACACGTATGACTATTTACGGAATGCATCCTACATTATGATTTATCAACTGGAGCTATGCCAAGTATCGCCCTAAGTTTTACGTTATATGATGAATATCATCCAATGAATTCACACCCGATCCAATGCCTATGAATTTCTCTTATATTGTTTTCTGTCTAAGTTACTAACTACTTTACTATGCAACTTGCTACAAAGTCATTGCCTGTCACTATTCCATTCCTATTGCTTGTTGCTATACTATTCAATCAAACTATCATACTACTTTGGCTACAGTAATTAATCTCCAGTTGGTTGAATTGACAACTCAGCTGCTACATACTTTGCAAATATTGCTTTGGCTCCCCTTGTGTCGAATCATAAATTCGGTTTGATACTCTCCTCGACTATCCCGAAAATATGCGTATCCCCTATACCTTGTGGGTTATCAAGGCCATCCGACCCATTTTGCAATCTCGGCCCCTCATGTTCGTGATAGTACGCGACCCGACCTCCTCCGCAGGGATGGGAGTGTCCATGTCACCATTCTCAAAGGACCTGATTACTCATACGGACATTTCAGTTGACTGAGAGGCTTTCCTACACAGCCATTTCAGTTTTGCGTAAGTACAAAACCTCGTCATTGTCAAGTATAATACCACAGATGAACATTCCACAGACCCGCACCACATGGTGTCCGAAGAGTTACCACTAACGAATAATTATTAGGCGCGCCATGGTGGAGGCACTTTAACCCTTGTAATTTTTCAAGTTTAACTAGTGACGACCAATATGTGTACGTTTCCCAGAGCCGAGACTTTATCATTTTTTGCAGTGGCTGAAGAAACTTGCGATTTATTTTCTATAATCTTAGTAAAAAAACACCGAGAGAAAAGTTGAAGTAAAGAAATGTGTATTTGAAATCCTGGAACATGTTTTATAATTCAGCATAGCATGCATAGGGAAAAAAGACAATATTTCAACACGGGCAGGGAGTACAATGTCTTGGATCGTGACCCGCCCACGAGGTCCAGCATCGGCTGGGATGCTGTAGTAGAGGTTCTTCGGAGTCACCGAGGCGGCACCTACCTTTGACTGTCGTTCTCCTATTGGAGTAGCTAGCTCACTTGCTCGGTGGTCCTGGTGCAGGACCGAGGTGATCATCATCAAACTAAGACATCCACTCCACACTACTACTGCACAAACGTTTGACATTGTCCTTCACATAATATTAAGTAAACAAACTATCAGAAGACTAGATTGAATGTAACAGCCTACTGTTCTGTTGCTACAGTAACAAATGACACACTATATACTAATCAATCGGAACCTAGTTTACGGATAATATCATTATATTTAAATATTTTGATTTGATAAGGATATCAATACATATAAAATTTATTTATATTGGAAATCCAACACACTTAGTAATTAATTGATGACGTGGGACGCTGGCATGCAAATTTTTACTAGGTTTGCCCGTAAGTATATATTGAACTCCAACAATTAATTGTATACCTATATTTTATTTCTATTATAATGGCTCATAATCAACTTGGTGCCGCTATTTCCTAAACTGAATCCAATTCAAACTGATTAGTGTAGGATTTGCTAAGTTGCTGCCATATAGTGTCTAGATCACTTAACAGTAATGAAACTAATCTTCCAGGATTACCTAGTGATTTTTTCTTTCTAGTTCTGCACGCATAATATACTTTCTCACGCACACACACTCACCCACACCCCTATGAGAATCTCCGATAGACTCGAAGCTCACACTCATCTTGAGTTGACGAGAGTCACCACAAATCCTTCATAAGCCGACAGGAACGTCTCCTCCCATTGATTGCGCTCCACCGAAAGGCCGTGGAATCATCGATGGGAAATGTTAGCAACCATATCAGTTTAGGACTTGAACCCTGGTGGGATGGGGATAGGCACTCTCCTCCCTACCATCCCAACATAGATTAGTTCACGCCTGCATACTGCTTTTCAGACCATATCCTTTTACAAGACTAACTAGTACCAGTAGTTGAAAAGGTCAGACAACGTCACACGCAGTCCTTAGCTATCACCACAAAAAGTACACACATGGATCCTCTCTCTTCTCCCTACGAGAAAGATTAATCCATGGTATACACACTTATCTTGGAACATTTGAATTTGTCTAAGAACATATAGATCTCCAATAGTCCTTAGCATGAACGCGGCTTATCGAGTATATTGTTTTACTCTACAGGGGTGTACTCTTTACCTACATGCGTTCCCACTCACCCATGTACTTCGCATGACTTCAGGCGAAAGTCGGCGAGTGTGTTATGGCATGACCGTTAAACCACACAAGACTCTAGTCCAGGACATCGCCTCTTGACATTAACACCCACAAGCAAGTCCGTCTAAAGTTTTTTCCAATATGGCCTCAAACGTTATGTGCAGGGTTCCCAGCCCACCCAACGTCCAGATGGTACTGGTACAGCCACAATTATAGGGGATCATTTGAAGAACTTTTCTTGATAAGTAAGAGTGTCAAACCCAACACGAAGCCTAAAGTAGAAATTATATACTCCTCAAGTTCTATCACCCTATACCACGTCTACGCACACACTACCAATTTCTTTAACATAGCAACAATAACAAACACTAATTGTGAGAATACAACCTTAATTAACTTTGTGGGATAATAAATAATAGTTTTTTATAGAAAGCTTTTTTTGAGAGACATGAGACAGATGTCCATAGGCAATTGGAATATAATATGATAAGTACTTATCATTGCATGAGGGAGAGGCATAAGCTAAACAACTTTTCCCATACTTGGATCATATGCAACTTATTATTGGAACTCTAGCAAGCATCTGCAACTACTAAAGTGCACTAGGAAAAACCCACCTAGCATTAAGTGACAAGTTCCCTTTACTCCATACGCACAACCACCCTTACTCGTGTTTTAAGCTTCTGTGACTCTAAGCAACCTGACTGTATTAATATGGATGTATTGCAAACATCCTACAACAATTCCACTACATGTGAGTTGCACAGAGGGCACCATTATGAGAACCATGTTAACATAGAAGCTCATATCATCACACCATACCACAATTAACCACCCGTAGGATAAAAGGAATTTACTGAAAAATCCAAGGATGGCAACACAAGTCGTTGGATAATATATGTGAGCATAGATTGCACCATGTTAAGTATACATATTATACGAGAAAAGAAGGTTGCACTACTGCATAGAGGTGGAGAGTAGGTGATGACGCGGACGAAGTGTTGATGTAGATGTTCGTCATGATTGTTCGCGGCGGCGGCACGCCAGCTCGCCCTGAAGAGAGGTGGATGAGACCCCCTCCTTCATCATCTCTTCTCTTCTCCTCCCCGCATACGGGAGAAGATTTTTCCCTCTTGTTCCTTCCGCTCAGTGTCCTCTCGGAGGGCAGGATCCTCCTTCCGGATTAGGATCTCTCTCTCTCTCTCCCTCGCTCTGTTTCGCGTTCCTATTTTCTTTCTCGCCTACTCAACCGTTTCTTATCTATCCTGGAGACGTCCTCTAACTCACCTCATTCGGTTTGAATGTTTGAAGGATTTTCAATCCGGATATTAGCTTCCTGCCAGCAAGGACACGACCACACTGATCTTCTTAGGTGGCCACACTGCCTACTTGGCGTCGCCTTGGGTAGGGTGGGCGCATCTTGTGAGCTTGTGTAGGCCCCTCGAGTCGTTATACTTTGTTGTTTATTTTTTTCCCACAATAATATATATTCTAAAAACATATGTAATAAATTTTATAGAGTTTTGGCACTTTGTTGATATGGGACTTCCTGCGAAGCATGAAAACATCACAAACAGGAACTGGCAACTGGATCACATATGTTGTCCAAGAAAATCATATAAGTTGTTTCCAACATGTATGTGTGAAGTAGTAAAAAAGTACTGACATGAACTAACAAAAATTATTAGATAGCAACATAGACGATCAGTACTGCCAAAAGGTTTCGCTTTTGTTTTAGTGGGAAAGGTGCCTTGTCACCCACGGCCACCACCGTCCGAGTATTGTTGCTATGTAAGACAAATAGTACATCCTACAAACACCATATAATACTGACACTAATAGTAGACTCAGGCGCCTCCCGCCCTGATGCATAATAATAGCAGTGGTATGTGAAGTCGTGGCAACGGCCCTAGGTGCCTGCCGCCCTACTTACGGCCTTTCCCACCCGCTACTACTAGACATTCCTGCGAGTGGGAGGGGGAAATAGATCCCACTACCTCACCCTCCCCCCTAGAGACCAGAAGTGAGGGCCTGACCTTTCCATTATCTTAATGGTCGTGCTCCCCGGTCGGACACATGCTGCACTGATCCAGGTGCACATAGTCGTCATCAAAACCCTCTGAGCTCCATCACCAACCTAACACGGACTAATTCTAGTGTGGATTAGCAACTTCCGAAAGAGTCGATCTTAAGGAAAACCCCTTTGACGATGTCACGTTCTAACTATGGGACAATTTCATGAAGAGGCTCGATCCCGTCATGATGCTTGGCCCTTTCAGGAATGCAGACTGGAAGGGTGTGCGAGAGAGCTTTGGAAATAGGTGGCAAAAAGACGCGCATCATAACATCCTTCGCGAATGGCCTCAAGCACATAATCATCGTGATCATTCTAAATGATCGGAATCGTTGGCCTGAATTATTTTGAGGATCACGGTTACCTACAAACACCGAAGTTGCGGGTACGCCATGTCAATTTCCTCAATGTAGAATTCATGGTACCATCTTCATGACCACTGGCTGAAGCTGAGGCAGAAGTTCTGGAAGAAAGCCACCGTAGTCCCATCCACCTAGGCTTGCAGATCTCGCCCTTCAGGGTCGTGATAGCACACACTGGACCCTTCGGCATGAATGGAGTGTCAAGTCGCCAATTCTCAAAGGGCCCCTATTAATCATCACGAGACATTATATCAAGAGATGATCACTTCTGAGTTTGACTGAAGCGGCTTTCTCATACACGCCATGTATAGTTTTTTTTTTTTGTGGGCGTGAGTAAAGACTCGTCACGTTCTCGCTCAAGTATTACCACAGATGAACAATTCCAAACCCTGCGACCACAGGTGTCCCGAAGAGTTACCACTAACGAATAATTATCAAGGCTCGCAAGTGGTAACACTTACCACTATATTTTTTCAAGTTAGCCATGACGACCAATATGTTGTATACGTTTTCCGAGCCGGAACATATCATTTTGCAGTAGCTAAAGAACTGCACTTTATTTTTCTATAATCTAGTAAGAACAACAACCGAGAAGAAAGTTGAAGTAGAAAGAAATGTAGTTTCAAATCCCTTGAACGATGTTTTTTCAGCATAGCATCATGGGAAAAAATACAACTATTTAACAACGCGGGCGGAGGAGTACCAATGTCTTTGGATCGCGACCTCCACATGAGGTACCAGCCATCATGGCTGGTGATCTGTAGTAGAGTTCTTGGAGTCAACCGAGTAAGCGCACCCCTCCTTGCTGGTTTCTCCTATTGGAGTAGCTGTCCACTACCTCGGTCTTGGTGCAGGACCGAGGGTGATCATGAAATCAAACTAGGAACCTCACTGTTGCACAAACTTTTGACATTCCCTTCAGCAACAATAATTAGTAACAAACTATCAAGAACTAGATTGATGTAACAGACTACTTTCTGTTGCTACAGTACAGATGACCATTATCTAATCAATCTGACATATTTAAGGGGAATAATATCAATGATATATTAATATTTTATTTTTTGATAAGAATACAATACATTATAAAATTTATATTATGACTGGCAATCCAACACAATTTATTAAAATTATGATTTGGGAGCCGGCATGCAAATTAATAGGTTATATGCCCCATATAGTATATATATTGAACGCCACAATAAATATTACCTATATTTAATTTATTATATGGCTCATAATCAACTTGGTGGCCGCTTTTTCCCTAAACTGAATTCAATTCTGACTGATTAAGGTGATTTGCTAAGTACTAGTCCATATTGGTGGGCTAATCACAAAAAGTAAAGAACTAAATCTTCCCATGATTACTAAGATATTTTTTCCTTTCTGCCCATATCATATTACTTTTTATTGAAATACTACAACGAAGATCTCCTACATTGCACCACACTCACCTAGGGCCTACCAAAGCCACCGTTCAAGAGACTGACCTGGCACATCATCTTGAGGTGTGACAAAGTCGACACAGAAGCCTTCGTAGTCGCGGGAACGTCTCTCCCACGGATCGCACAAAAATCACCAAAAGGGCCTGGAATAAATCCAGGAAATGCGACGCACGAGTATCAATTTTTAGGACTTGAACGGTGGGCTTGGGGATAGTCACTACCTCCTAACCATCGAAACATAACGTTAGTTTCACACCCGCATATGTTTTTTTGACTATTATCATTCACTACAAAGACTAGTAGTACTAGTATTTGAAAAGGTAATGACAGTGCACCACGAGTCCATCTAGCTGCACCACAAAATACACTACCAGATCCTCTCTCGTCTCCCTAGAGTAAGGTAATCCACTGGTACTCACGCTTATCTTGAACATTTTTTAAGTAACCATTGAATTTGTCTAGAACATTATAAGTCTCGCAAATAGTCCTTATAGCCCTGACATGCTATTCGATTAGTGTTTACTCTCTGGCAGGGGTGTACTTCTTAACACATGCGTTCACACTCATCACCATATACTTGGCAGACTTCAAGCGCAAGTCGATGATGTCTTGGGCACGACCATCACACCAAACAAGATTCCCGTTCCAGGGACATCGCCATTTTACATGAACCCACAAGCAAGTTCCGCAGAAATCTTTCTAATAATGGCCTCAATGTTTATGTGCAGGGTTCCCTTCCAGCCCACCAGCCTGAGTGTTCTGTGACCACCACAATTATATGGGATCATTTGAAGACTTTTTTTGAGAAGTCCAGATGTCGAACCCCACGAGAAGCCTAAGTAGAGATTTATATTCTCTTCAAGTTTCTATCAATCGACCACTGACTACAACTCTAGCGCAGACCACATTTCCTTACCATAGAACAACTATAAAATAATTTTGCGAAAGTAAATATAAGTACTTTGTGCGAATAATAATAATATTGTTTAGTAAAAAAGCTTTTTGGAGAAAGATTGTTCCATAGGCAATTTATATAATAGGATAAATATTACTCATGCAATGAGGGGGAGAGGCATTAGCTACACACTTTCCAGATACTCAAATCATATGCCTTCTTATAATTGGACTCGTAGTACTCATTTTGCAAATACTAAAGTCACTAAGGTAAACCCCAACCCATAGAATAAGTGACAAAGTCCCTTTACTCCCTATGCAGCAAACCCCCTTACTCGGGTTTTCAGCTTCTGTGACCTCTCGCAACCACTATATGAGAACATGAACTTATTGCAACCCCTACACAGGCAATTTCCATACGTGTGCGTGGGGCACAGAGGCACCATAGGAGAAACCATAGTTAACATAGAATCATATCATCACGCCATACCACACTTAAACCCTCACTAAGAGGGAAGCAGAACAGTTCTTTGCCGTCTCATGGCAGACGGCAAGGACGGAAACGCGGACGGCACAACCTCTTTGTCGTCAGCCCCTAAATGGCAAAGGTGTTCGGCAAAAAAAAACGCACCAGTACAAAGCTTCTTTGCCGTCTGCTTTCCCTCAAAGCGGACCGTGCAAAGACCTTTGCCGTGGTGGCAGACGGCAAAGAACATGGATGGCAAATAAGTAGATGTTATCCGATGTTAGGTGGCTAATGGGGCTTGCCCGTCTGTCCAGGACGGCAAACATATCCCTCCCCTTTGCCGTCTGCTTGACAATCAGCAAATGCGTTACACTCACCCAGCTCTTTTCGCCGTTGCCACGGACGCATAACCTCTCCAACCTTTGCGTCTGCCACGGACAATCAAGAGTGACCAATGGGTCACTCCCATGGGGGGGTCGGTTTCCAGGTTCTGCCACGTGCCTCTTTGCCGTTTGTGGCAACGGCCAAGTGTCTCTTTTGCCCTGTGGTGCAGACGTAAAGTGGCCTGTATTTTTACTGTTATTTTCTATTTCCTTTCTGTTATAATCCCGTTCATTTTTCAAAAGACTATATGATATATATAGTTGTCAAATTCAACTCAAACCTAGGCCCATGTAATCCAACATCTAGCATTCCCTCATCTGCAACAAAACACATAGGTTAAAAGTCAATCATAAGACCAACGTAGTCAGTTTCATCCATATTACCGATAAACATAAGTATTCACATTGTTCATCAATACAAATGAAAACAAAACTAGCATTCCATCAATGCAACCCCTTCCATGAAGTGAATCAACCTGGCAAAAATGGGAGTAAGAAAGTTAGAAAAGAAAATACTAGACGACGAAGAAGACTACAAAAAGGTAATACAGAACGCCACTAGAGACAGAGAACAGAAGAAGAGAGAAGAAGAAAGAAGAGAAAGCGAAGTCAAATCTCCAAGTAATGACTCTATACGAGAAAAAGACTGGAAGAAGATGGAGAAAAAGAAGTAAAGAGAAAATAAGAATAAGAAGATATTTTCTTCTTCTTCTTTTCCATCTTTCTTCTTCTCTTCTATCTTTTTACTTCCTTCTTTTTCCTTCCTTCTATTTCTCATTCTTCTTCCTTATTCTTTCTTTTCGCTTCTTTTTCTCTCTATCTCTTTCTTTTTCTCCTCGTCCTCGTTTTTTCTTCTTCTTATTCCTTATTTGTGTCACTTTTAGAGAGCTAACTTAGTAATTAATGGTGCCATTTTTGAGCTAACTAAGCTTATTATGGTCCATTTGAGGGAATAATTAGAGTATAGGTCATTTTTTGTGGCTAACCTAGGTGATGATGCCATTTTTGAGGCACTTAGTGTAAGTATAGCTTATTTTTATCTAACTAGGTAATATGATGGCATTTGGAGGAATTCTAAGTACTATGATATTTTATGTGAAACAAGGTTATTAATGCCATTTTTTAAATGAATAAGCTAATTTTATGTCTAAATGACTAAATCAGTCTAATTAATGTCCTTTTTGAGGATAATTAGCTAGTTACGTCTTTTTGTGGGGAAAATAAGCTAAGTATTGGCATAAAGTGGCTACAGAAGCATGTACTAAGCTAGAGTATGCATTTGTTTAGCAAACACTAGAGAAAAACTTACCATCATCGCAACTAAGGTAACAATTGATCCAACGGCATAATGATACCAAGCCTCATTATCAATGGCATATTTTCTAATCTTATTCTAATCTAAGGCCATTGCATCCATCTCAAGCGCATTTGCATCCTCTTGTCTTGTTTATCATCGACGAACATCGGCAACATCAACTCCAATTTCATCTTCTCTTCTTCAATCTCTTTCATTTTTTTTCAAAAAATCATCGTTTATTTTCAACTAAATTTATCAACTCTTGGACATAGGGGGTCGATTGCAATTTCCATTCACATCTCCTAGATATTTCTGAAAATTTCTCTATGTCAACTTGATGGGCTAATTGTCATAAATGCGAAATGCAACAAATAGTTATAAAGAGAATATACCACATCTGATCATAACCACGACGAGGCCTGACGGGGACTGATATCAACACCAATGGCACTATGTATTACAAACCTCTACAAGTAAGAAAATTATCATAACTATATATAATCAACAATCATACAAGTTACTATATAAACATACCAACATAAAAAAATTTGAATCCTACATTGAACTAACATATATATATTATATAACAAATGAAAATGCCTGACATGAACTAAAATAATCTTGATTGTCTTATAATGCTCTGAGATCACTAAATTGCATCATCATCATCACTATCATGAATGACGTCTCATCGTTTCGCAGCGGCATCAACATGTGGAAAGCACCTTACGTAATCGGTCAAGCATTGACAATCCCATCCGCAGCAGTACACCTCTTCTGTTCCAGGCTCAGGGGAAGTTAGATTCTACTGTACGCTGTCTACTTCAATGTTCTGGCCGAAGTAGAAGCATTTCTTGACTGTTTTTTTGGAAACACGTGTTTCTTGGAAGAAAATTCCTCCTGTCATATGTGTCTGGGTTAATGTGAGTTCATATCCCTCTTCATTGAGACGGTGGAGGTGTCCTAACACTGTGGCGGCACTTCATAACACATCCGCAACCCTCAATTTGGATCAGTTTGGCAGGCCACGGTAGATAGAAAACTTGCGTCTGCCTGTTGTGCCGTAATATGACATCGGGGACATCTAAATGGTGCTTTGTTTGATTTCGGCTAGCCCTATATGTTCATGTGTCCTCTATCCTTCGGCTGGCACCAGTACATTTGAATGACTATACGACGTTCGATGGGTTTTCACCATAGAAAGAAGTTCACAAATTGCTTCAAACTTGTGGGAATTTCTTGATGAAATGAACAACTATCAATGACATTTGCTATTAGAGTATGACTAGAAGGAGGTAGAATGACTCAGGAACCGCTTTATCCTGAGGGACACCAAAAAATAATTGAACAAGACTCTCAAAGAGTAACTTTCATGCACCTAGTCCTTCTAAAAAGAAAGAAGAGAGAAAAATGATAGACTTTTGCATGCCCCTAGTGAACCTGAAGTAGAAAAACCTCCTGATAATGATAATGAAGTCTCTATCTCTGATGCTGAAACTCAATCTGGTAATGAACACTCACCTTCGATAATGAAAAAGATAATGGTGATGTCATGAAGACACTCAAACAAATAATAAGAACCAAACAATGATGTTGAAGAGAACCAGCAGTTGATCTTGATAACCCACACCCAGAATAAAGATATATAAAAGAGACTTTGTTGCTAGAAAACATGGTAAGGAAGAGAGACCATGGGTTCAAAAACCTCATGCCCTTCCCCTAAGTCAACTAAGAAAAAAGATGATGAAAGAATTTACACGCTTTGCTGAAATGCTTAGGCCAGTCCTTTTGCATACTCGCTTGACTGATATCTTAAAAATGCCTCCTTATGCAAAGTACATGAAAGACATCATCACCAATAAGAGAAAATACCGGAAGCTGAAATATCCACCCTGCTTGCTAATTATCTTTTAAGGTGGAGTACCTAAAAAAACTTGGAGATCCGAGAATACCAACCACTACCTTGCTCCATCAAACAAATTATGTGAAAACTGGCTTTATGTGATTTAGAGCCGGTGTTATGTTATGCCTTTCTCTTTATATAAAGACTTGATTTGAATAAACTCACACCTATTGAAATATCTTTGCAAATGGCTGACAAATCAACTGCCATACCTTCGGTATTTGTGAGGATTGCCCGTTGTTGTGTTGCAAACGTTACTATCTTAACTGACTTTGTTTATACTTGAGATGGCCCGAGGCGACACACATGTCGATAATCCTTGGTAGACCCCTTTTTGAATACTGCAGGGGCTGTTATTGATTGTACTAAAAGCAGGTCACTTTTCATATTAATGGTAATGTGCATATAGTGCACTGTCTGAAGAAACAATTCCAAGTGAATGGTATTACTGTTTATTGAAAAATCTCCGCATCACTATTTGAAGTTTTCAACTACCCTACCTACCTTGCCAAAAAAAATATAAATGCTTATTGTTGGGGACATTCATATCCCCGTTGAGGTAACTTAGTGTTTTTACGAAAGTTTCTTCGTTTCATGCTAATCGAAAGTGGTTGTTATAAGACTTGATCAACCTTATTAATGGATCATTTTTGAAAGTATGAAGTTGATGAATTTTAGTGAGCACTACCTTCTGTCCCTACCTTTTATTTTCTGTTTTTTAGTTAAAATAAATTAAATGCCATGTTTTTGTCTGTTTTCTGATTTCCCGTGCAATAAAAAATGACCCAAAATAACAATTTCTCAGAATGCTCTGAAAATTAATACAATTTTTTTCTGAATATTTAAGAATTTTTTTGCAAATAACATCAGAGGGGGGTGCACCAGGTGGGCACACCCACCTGGGCACACCAGCACCCCCAGGCGTGCCCTGGTGGGTTGTGGTCCCCACGTGGCCCCCTCACATTTATCTCTTCATCCCATATCACCACCTACCTCCAAGAAACAAAATCACCATTGCTCTCTCTCCTGTTCTTGCTCTCAACTTGCGGATTTCGATCTCTTGCTCGAAGCTCCGTTTTCTGAAACTATTTCGGGAGATTGTTTGCTTGGTATGTGACTCCTCCGTTGGTCCACTTAGTTTTTTACTTTAGTGGTTTTATATTTTGTATAATTTAGTTTGCTCTTGGTGCTGCTATAGATGAGCTTGCATGTTGAATTCTTAGAGTTCTAAGTAGTTTGAATGCTTGATATGGCCTCTATGCATCCCTATGAGTAGTTGCTATCATTTTTTGTGAAGTTTTGTTGGTAAAAAATTTGTGGACTAAAAATTTCAGAATTTTGTTCATAGGAAAAAGATGAGTATCTTTAGGAAGTTTTGTTTCCAAGAAGAACTCCAAGGGAGTTGTTGGGGAGTCATCGGACAATGACCTCCACACCCAGAGAATGCGGAGGTACGGCCATGGCGAATGGCCGCACAACCCATTCATGGATGGAGCCGGAATCCGCCAAGAGTTTGCACAATATGCTACTAATGCCGCCTCACCGACTTCAGCGCAGGCTGAATGTTAACAATCATCTCCTCACAATTCCTTTGTGCAAAGTTTTCATTTCATGAATAGGAATAATCCGCCTGAGGTGTAGTTTAACTTATATGCTGAACCCCATCAGATACACTTACCGAATTTTGTGACATTTGCTTATCCCCTTCTGATGGGAATTTAGTCGAGCCTAGACCCGCAGAGTTTGATGTTTTTACAGCACTCTGACAGTGGGGGATGAGAGAGGGGTGTCATGTGTCATCGCCACTAGCTACACTTTCCCGGCTGTGCATTATTTTGCTCTATCTTACAAAGTGTTTTGCTTGCTAGAGAGAAGGTAGGTGTACTCAGTGCCCCAGACTTTGCTGTTTTAACGACGCCGTGCACTTTACGGTGACAACACTTATAGCTAGGAGCTATTGTGGCACGTCGCCCTCCACTTAACAGATCCAGGGTAAATACATGGTGGTTATTTATGCTACTCGCCTAGCGAGTCACTTTAACATCCAGATACGCCCAGCATGATTATCCCTTGCCCAAGGTTTACCTAGATCGCTCGGCTATGGCACACCACCACTTTATATTGATAGTGAGAACACCACTATGGATGTTCCATATAACTCGGTCTTTAGTGAGATTACCCATGATTTTTCTGTTGCCTGCACCTGCCTTTGTTTGATCCTATTGCCAGGTGGCGGATACAGGATTAATGCCTGATGACATCATCGCCTACCGAAACAACCTTCTGCGGCACAGGAGGATCCTCAGCAGTGGGACCCTCAAGTGCCCGCTCCCCAGCACTTTAAAACGTGGACTGGATGGCTTCTTCGATGGTGATTACCATGTTAGGCAAAAGCCTAAGCTTGGGGGGTACGTATTTCCACCGACATTACATTCATGTTTTCGCATTTTATTCCAGTTGTCGGTGCCACACTCTTTCATTGTATTATCCATGTTTATTTATTTTAATCGCCTTCTTCTTGTGTGTTTGACAAAACTTTGAGAAACCCAAAAATATTTCCTGCTTCTTTTTGTTTTTCTTCCTAGTTTAATTTGTTGTAGTACTAAAAAGGAAACCCAAAAAGATTTCCTTGTTCTTATTTTACTTGTTGGAGCTTTCCAGTGTAAATAGCTTTTCTCATTTTGCTTCCCTTTTATTTGTGTGTTCAAGAAAAACCAAAGCTCCAAAAATATTTCAGTGTGTTTCTCATATTTCTTTTTCTATTTTACTGAGTCATACCAGGAAGGAACCACGATGAAAATGCTGATGGCTCTCATATGCATTATTGTTGATCTAACAAGAGCCCTATAACTGTGTCTCCTCCTTTTGAATAAAATATTTGCATATTCCAGCTAGTCCACGGCACTCTTGCACTATTATTATTTTCAATTGTTCGGTCGTGCAATGAAAGGCAATAATGACGATATTTGATGAACTGGCTACGACGGAGAGAAACGAGTATGAACTCAACTTGTTCTGTTTTTGTAAATATGTTTAACCTATATCCAGATTCAGCCTATATATCAAACATGTTTGCAATGACAATTAGAGATTATAGTTTCTCATGCCATGCTTAGTAGCTAGGATGGATAATGATTTATCTTGGATGTCCAACATTGCGTTAATATGATTGTGATGTAATATGATGATATGGTATCCTCCTCTGAATGTTCGAGTGCTTGACCTTTGGCCACATGTTCATGCATGTAGTTGAATCAAAACAACATAGCCTCTATTATATTTATGTTCATGATGTTCATATCCTACTCATGCTAGTATCCAATGTTACTTATGCAGAATGCATGTTCATTACCATTTTCGCTCTCTAGCTGGCCGCTTCTCAACCTAATTGCTAGCCTTCGCCTTTACTAAGCAGAATTACTGCTTGTGCATCAAAATCCTGAAACCCAAGTTATTCCAATGAGTCCACCATACCTACCTATATGCGGTATTACCTATCGTCCTAAGTAAATTTTGCATGTACCACCTCTAAAAACTTCAAATAAATATCCTTTTTGTGCCCTGGATTGTTTTATAAGCAATAGGAGTAGTCAGTATCTTCCATGCTAAGCGGGTTATTCTCATGATGAGTGCTTACTCACTCATCCTTGCACGAGGGCTGGTAATAGGGATTCCCCAGTCCCGAATTCAAATTGCAAATAATTAAACAAACTCCCCCATGACTGTTTGTTGGTATGGACGTACCGTTGTTTTGTTTCGGACAAGCCGTGAGGTGTGATGTGTTGGTGGAGGGGGAGTAAACCTTACTTTATCGCTTGGTACACCGCCACTAATGTTATTAGCATGGAAAATGCTGATAACTAATGGTCGCGAAGTAAACACAAGGGTGCATTTCTCAAAATTTCATTTACCTCTGTTTTAAAAACTTGAGCTCTGGCACCGCTGCAAATCACTGCTTCCCTCTGTGAAGGACTATCTATTTACTTTTATGTTGTCCTCACACCTTCTCAATAAGCGCCAGAACCTGAGACACTATTGTCATCCTCATGCATTGTGTGTAGCTAATGTTGGGTGCATCATGACTGGATCTTTTTTCTACCATAATTAATACAATGTTTAGTCCCGCTGCTTGAACTTTGGAGGTGCCCTGCATTTATGTTTTGCGGTCTCAGAACGGGCTAGCGATAACACTATTGTCATATTATATCATGTTGTTTTTGACAAGTGGTTGTCATTTGAGATATCTATTATTGCTCGCTAGTTCATTATGGTCATTGATATGAAGTTAATATATTTTAAGAGTTATTGTCGACATGGTTAGTTTATAATCTTGGCTGAAAACCCTGGGTGCTACTTAAGCTTATTTATGTAACAAGAGCAAAACAGTTTGTAAAAGTTTTTTCCTTTTTCACTTTCAGTTTATCACTAAATTGCTTGAGGACAAGCAAGGGTTTAAGCTTGGGGGAGTTGATACGTCTCCGTCGTATCTACTTTTCCTAATGCTTTTCCTCTTGTTTGGAATCTAATTGCATGATTTGAATGAAACTAACGCGGACTGACGTTGTTTTAGTTCAATAGCAGAACTACCATGTGTTGTTTTGTGTGCAGAAATAAAAGTTCTCGATTGGAATGAAACTTTGCGAGGATTTTTTATTCAATAAATAAATTTCTGGAGCCAAGAACCCACCAGGGGGCACTGGTTGGGCACAACCCACCAGGGCGCGCCCCACCTCCGGCCGCCCAGGTGGTTGTCCCCCCTGGTGGCCCCGTAGGCCTCAACCCTGATACTATAAATCACATATTTGGAGAAAAAAATCAGGGAGAAAGAATTATCGTGTTTCACAATAGAGAGCCGCCGCCCACCTCTTTTCTTCATCGGGAGGCCAGATCTCGAGTCCATTTGGGGCTCCGGAAGGGGGGTCTTCAACTTCATCATACCAACCCTTCTCCATCGCCAATTCCATGATGCCTGCTCCCCACCGGGAGTGAGTAATTCCTTCGTAGGCTCGCTGGTCGGTGAGGAGTTGGATGAGATTCATCATGTAATCGAGTTATTTTGTTAGGGCTTGATCCCTAGTATCATTATGTTCTGAATTGATGTTGCTATGACTTTGCCATGCTTAATGCTTGTCACTTGTGGCCCAGGTGCCATGATTTCAGATCTGAACCGTTTATGTTATCACCATTATATCTATGTTCTAGATCGATCTTGCAAGTTATAGTCACCTACTACGTGTTATGATCCGCAAACACGAGTGACAGAAGTCGGGACTTCCCGATGATGACCGTAGTTTGAGGAGTTCATGTATTCATCGTGTTGTTAAAGCTTTGTTCGGTTTCTCTATTAAAAAGAGGCCTTAATATCCCTTTAGTTTCCAATAGGACCCCGCTGCCACGGGGATGGGGGTAGGACAAAGATGTCATGCATTCTTCTTTCCATAAGCACGTAGACTATTTACGGAATGCATGCCTACATTATATTTATCAACTGGAGCTAGTGCCGTATCGCCCTAGGTTATTGACTGTTATATGATGAATATCATCCAATGAATTCACCGATCCAATGCCTATAATTCTCTTATATTGTTTCTGCTAAGTTACTACTACTGTTACTATGCAACTTGCTACAAAGTCATTGCTGTCACTATTACCATTACTAGTTGCTTGTTGCTATACTATTCAAAACTATCATACTACTTTTTGCTACAATAATTAATCTCCAGGTGTGGTTGAATTGACAACTCAGCTGCTAATACTTTCAAATATTCTTTGGCTCCCCTTGTGTCGAATCATAAATTCGGTTGAATACTCTACCCTCGAACACAAATATTGCGATCCCCTATACTTGTGGGTTATCAAGGCCATCCGACCCAGTTGCAGATCTCGCCCTCATGGTCGTGATAGTACCACCGACATCCTCCTGCAGAATGGGAGTGTCATGTCACCATTCTCAAAGGACCCTATTACTCATACAGGACATTTCAGTTTGACTGAAGAGGCTTTCTACCACATTTCATTTGTGCGTAAGTAAACAACTCGTCATTGCTCAAGTATATACCACAGATGAACATTCCAAGACCCGCACCACAGGTGTCCGAAGAGTTACCACTAACGAATAATTATTAAGGCTCGCCATGGTGAGCACTTACCACTTGTAATTTTTCAAGTTAACTAGTGACGACCATATGTGTACGTTTCCTCAGAGCCGAGACTATATCATTTTTGCAGTAGCTGAAGAAACTTGCTTTTTTTTCTATAATACTAGTAAAAAAACACCGAGAGAAAAGTTAGTAAAGAAATGTAGTATTGAAATCCTGGAAGATGTTTTATATTCAGCATAGCAAATGCATGGGAAAAAAACAATATTTACAACACGGGCAGGGGATACAATGTTTGGATCGTGACCCGCACACGAGGTACCAGCATCGGCTGGTGATGCTGTAGTAGAGTCTTCGGAGTCACCGAGTAGCGCACCTCCATCCTTGACTGTTTCTTTCTCCTATTGGAGTAGCTCTCCACTGCTCGGTTCCTGGTGCAGGACCGAGTGATCATCATCAAACTAAGAACCAACCACCTACTTCCTGCCACAAACTTTTGACATTGTCCTTCACATAATATAGTAAACAAACTATCAAGAACTAGATTGAATGTAACAGACTACTGTTCTGTTGCTACATAACAAGATGACACCATATACTAATCAATCGGACCTATTTACGATAATATCAATTATATTATAAATATTTTTTTTTTGATAAGGAATATCAATACATATAAAATTTATTTATATTGGAAATCCAACACACTTAGTATTAATTATGACGTGGGAGCTGGCATGCAAATTTACTAGGTTATGCCCGTATAGTATATATTGAACGCCACAATTAATTATTAACCTATATTTTATTTCTATTATATGGCTCATAATCAACTTGGTGCCGCTTTTCCTAAACTGAATCCAATTCAAACTGATTAGGTAGATTTGCTAATGCTGCCATATAGTGTCTAATCACTAAAAGTAAGAAACTAATCTTCCAGATTACTAGTGATTTGTTTCTTTCTAGCCACGCATAATATTACTTTCTAGCACGCACACACACTCACCCTAACCCCTATGAGAATCTCCGAGAGACTGAGCTGTCACATCATCTTGAGGTTGACGAAGTCACCACAAACCTTCATAGCCGACAGGAACGTCCTCCTCCCATTGATTGCGCTCACCGAAAGGCGTGGAATAATCGAGGGAAATGTAGCACCAGTATCAAGTTTAGGACTTGAACACTGGTGGGATGGGGATAGCACTCTCCTCCTACCATCCCAACATAGATTAGTTCACGCCTGCATACTCTTTTTCAGACCATATACTTACAAGACTACTAGTACCAGTAGTTGAAAGGTCAGACAACGCACACGGTCCATCTAGCTATCACCACAAAACTACACTACCATGGATCCTCTCTCTTCTCCTACGAGAAGATTATCCATGGTACTCACACTTATCTTGACATTTGAATTGTCTAAGAACATATAAGTCTCCAAATAGTCCTTAGCCATGGACGCGGCTATTCGAGTAGATTGTTTACTCTACAGGGGTGTACTTCTTAACACATGCGTTCACCACTCATCACCATGTAACTTCGCAGACTTCAGGCGAAAGTCGGCGAGTGTGTTAGGCATGACCGTTAACCACACAAGACTCTAGTCCAGGACATCGCCTCTTGACATGAACCCACAAGCAAGTCCCGTCTAAAGTTTTCCAATATGGCCTCAACGTTATGTGCAGGGTTCCCCACCCACCACGCCAGATGGTACTGGACAGCCCACAATTATAGGGGATCATTTGAAGACTTTTTGATAAGTAAGATGTCAAACCCAACACGAAGCTAAGGTAGAATTTATATCTCCTCAAGTTCTATCACCACTGATACCACAACTAACCACACCAATTGCTTTACATAGAACAATAAAAACACTAATTTGTGAGAATACACCTATAAGTAACTTTGTGGGAATAATAAATAATAGTTTGTTTAGTAGAAAGCTTTTTTTGAGAGACATGAGAAAGATTGTCCATAGGCAATTGGATATAATAGGATAAGTACTTATCATTGCAATGAGGGAGAGGCATAAGCTAACACACTTTCCATACTTGGATCATATGCACTTATTATTGGAACTCTAGCAAGCATCTGCAACTACTAAAGTTCACTACAGGTAAACCCAACCATAGCATTAAGTGACAAGTTCCCTTTACTCCATACGCAACAACACCCTTACTCGGTTAAGCTTCTGTGACTCTAATGCAACCGACTGTATGAAATCATGGATGTATTGCAACCATCCTACAACAGAATTCCACACATGTGAGTGGCACAGAGGGCACCATAGAACAACACATGTTAACATAAACTCATATCAATCACACCATACCACATTACACCCGTAGGATAAAAAGGAATTTACTTAAAAATCAAAGGATGGCACACATCGTTGGATAATAATATGTGGCATAGAGCACCATGTTAAGTATAATATATCAGCGAGAAAGAGAGGTTGCACTACTGCATAGAGGGGGAGAGTAGGTGATGACGGCGGCGAAGTTGTTGATGTAGATTCGTCATGATTGTTCGCCCGGCGGCACGTCCAGCTCCATGAAGAGAGGTGGAAGACCCCCTCCTTCATCTCTTCTTCTTCTTCCTCCTCCCCGCCTATACGGGAGGAAGATTTTCTTCCCCTCTGTCCTTGCCCGCCATGTCCTCTCGGAGGGCATGGATCCCCTTCGAGATTGGATCTCTCTCTCTCTCTCCCTCTCTCTGTTTCGCGTTCCTTTTTCTTCTCGCCTTCACCGTTTCTTATATTCCTGGAGATCCGTAACTCTCACTCCTCTTGGTTGAAATTTGAGAGGATTTTCATCCGGATATTAGCTTCCTTGCAGCAGAAGGACACGAACCAACTGATCTTCTAGGTGGCCACACGCCTACTTGGCGTGCCCTTGGGTAGGGGCGCATCTTGTGAGCTTGTGGGCCCCTCGAGCGTTACTTGTGTTTATTTTTTTCCCATAATATATATATTCTAAAAACATATGTATAAAATTTATAGAGTTTGCACTTTGTTTTGATATGGACTTCCTGCGAAGCAGAAAACATGCAACAAACAGGAACTGGCACTGGATCAATATGTTAGTCCAAGAAAATCATATAAGTTGTTGCCAACATGTATTGGAAGTAGTAAAATACTGACATGAAATACACAAAAATTAATAGATACAACATAGACGATCAGTACTTCGAGGGGGCGTTTGTAAAGGTGCCTTGTCCCCCAAGGCCACCCCGTCGAGTATGTGTTGCTATGAAGACAAATAGTACATCCTACAAACACCATATAATACTTGAACTACTAGATAGAGATCAGGCGCCCTCCCCGCCACTGATGCCATAATATGCAGTGGTAGGAAGTCGTGGCAACGGCCCTAGGTTGCCTCCGCCACTACTGGCCTTTTCCCACCCGCCACTACTAGACATTCCTGCAGTAGTGGGAGGGGGAAAATAGATCCCCTACCTCACCTCACCCCCTAGAGGACCAGAAGGAGGGCCTGACCTTTCCATTAATCTTAATGGTCGTGCTCCCGGTCGGACACAGCTGCATGATCCAGGTGCACCATCGTCATCAAAACCCTCTGAGCTCCATCACCAAACAGAACAGGACTAATCTAGGTGATTAGCACTTCCGAAAGTCGAGCTTAAGGAAAACGCCCTTACGATGTCACGTGCTAACCTAGGGACAATTCATGAAGGGCTAGGATCCCGTCATGGATGCGGTGGCCTTTCAGGAATGCAGACTGGAAGGGTGTGCGAGAGACGCTTTGGAAATGGTGGCAGACGCCATCATACACATCTTCGCGAAATGCCTCAAGCACATAATCATCGTGATCATTCTAAATGATCGGATATCCGTTGGCCTGAATTATTTTGAGATCAGGGTACTACACACAAAACCGAAGTTCGGGTACGCCATGTCATGTCCCAATGTAGAATTCATGTACATCTTCATGACCACTGGCTGAAGCTGAGGCTAGAAGTTCTGGAGAAAGCCACCGATAGGCCATCCCACCTAGGCTTTGCAGATCTCGCCCTCATGGTCGTGATAGCACACCACTGACCTCCTTCGGCATGATGGGAGTGTCAATGTCGCCATTCTCAAAGGGCCCCTATTAATCATCACGAGACATTTATCAAAGACGACTCACTTCTGAGTTTGGACTGAAGCGGCTTCTCTACACGACATTAGTTGTGGCGTGAGTAAAAGAACTCGTCACTTCTGCTCAAGTATATACCACAATGAACATTCAAGACCCGCACCACAGGTGTCCGAAGAGTTACCACTAACGAATAATTATCAAGGCTCGCAAGTGGTAAGCACTTACCACTATATTTTTTCAAGTTACCAGTGACGACCAATATGTGTACGTTTTCCAGAGCCGGAACTATATCATTTTGCAGTAGCTAAAAACTTGCACTTTATTTTTCTATAATCTAGTAAGAAAACAACCGAGATAAAAAGTTGAAGTAGAAGAAATGTAGTATTCAAAATCCTGTAACATGTTTTATTCAGCATAGCATGCATGGGAAAAAATACAACTATTTACAACGCGGGCGGAGGAGTACATGTCTTGGATCGCGACCCCACATGAGGTACCAGCATCGGCTGGTGATACTGTAGTAGAGTTCTTTGGAGTCACCGAGTAGCGCACCCCATCCTTGACTGGTTTCTTCCTATTGGATAGCTGTCACTACTCGGTCTTGGTGCAGGACCGAGGTGATCATGATCAAACTAAGAACCATCACTGTTGCCACAACTTTTGACATTTTCCCTTCACAACAATAAGTGAACAAACTATCAAGAACTAGATTGATGTAACAGACTACTGTTCTGTTGCTACAGTACAAGATCACATTATACTAATCAATCGACATATTTAGGGATAATATCAATGATATATTAATATTTTATTTTTGATAAGGAATATCAATACATATAAAATTTATTTATACTGGCATCCAACACAATTAGTATTAAAATTATGATTGGGAGCCGGCATGCAAAATTAATAGGTTATATGCCCCTATATGTATATATTGAACGCCACAATAAATATTACCTAATTTTAATTCTATTATATGGCTCATAATCACTTGGTGGCCGCTTTTCCCTAAACTGAATCTAATTCTGACTGATTAAGGTAGGATTTGCTAAGTACTGCCATATTGGTGGCTAATCACTAAAAAGTAAAAACTAATCTTCTCCAGATTACTAGATTTTTTTTCCTTTCTACCCAATCATATTACTTTTATTGAAATACTACAGACGAAGATGCTCTACATATGCACACACACTCACCTACCCCAATAGCACCTCCAAAGACTGACCTGGCACATCATCTTGAGGTTGACAAAGTCACCACAGAAGCCTTCGTATCGACGGAACGTCTCCTCCCACCGGATCGCACATCACCAAAAGGCCTGGAATAAATCCAGGAAATGCGAGCACGAGTATCAATTTTTAGGACTTGAACTGGTGGGCTGGGGATAGCACTATCCTCTAACCATCGAAACATACGTTAGTTCACACCCGCATATGTTTTTTTGGACTATTATATTACTACAAGACTAGTAGTACTAGTAGTGTTGAAAAGGTAAGACAGTGCACACGAGTCCATCTAGCTGTCACCACAAAAATACACTACCATGGATCCTCTCTCTTCTCCCTAGAGAAGGTAATCCTGGTACTCACACTTATCTTGACATTTTTTATAGTAACCATTGAATTTGTCTAAGACATTATAATCTCCCCAAATGTCCTTATGCCCTGGACATGGCTATTCGATTAGATTGTTTACTCTCGCAGGGTGTACTTCTTAACCATGCGTTCCACCACTCATCACCATATACTTGGCAACTTCAAGCGAAAGTCGATGATGTCTTGGCACGACCATCAACCAAACAAGACTCCCTCCAGGGACATCGCCTATTTACATGAACCCACAAGCAAGTCCGCAGAAATTTTCTAATATGGCCTCAAATGTTATGTGCAGGGTTCCCCCAGCCCACCACGCCTGGATGGTTCTTGACAACCCACAATTATAGGGATCATTTGAAGACTTTTTTGAGAAGTGAGTGTCGAACCCAACGAGAAGCTAAAGGTAGAATTTTATATTCTCTTCAAGTTTCTATCGACCACTGATACAACTCTACGCAGACCAACATTTCCTTTACATAGAACAACTAATAAAAGTAATTTGCATAGTAAAACTATAAGTACTTTGTGCGAATAATAATAATATTTGTTTAGTAAAAAGCTTTTTGGAGAAAGATTGTCCTAGGCAATTGAATATAATAGGATAAATACTTTCATTGCAATGAGGAGAGGCATTAGCTAACACACTTTCCATACTTACCAATCATATGCACTTATAATTGGAACTCTAGTACACATTTGCAAATACTAAAGTTCACTAAGGTAACCCAACCATAGATTAAGTGACAAGTCCCCTTTACTCCCATATGCACAACCCCCTTACCGGGTTTCAGCTTCTGTGACTCTCGCAACCGACTATATGAGAATCATGAACTTATTGCACACCCCTACAACAGGAATTTCCAGACGTGTGCGTGGCACAGAGGCACCATAGGAGAACACCATATTAACATAGAACTCATATCATCACGCCATACCACAATTAACCCGTCACTACAGGAAACAAGCTTCTTTGCCGTCTCATGGCAGACGGCAAAGGACAGGAAAGCGGACGGCAAACCTCTTTGTCGTCAGCCCCTAATGGCAAAGGTGTTCGGCAAAAAAAGCTACCGATACAAAGTTCTTTGCCGTCTGCTTTCTCAAAGCGGACGGCAAAGACCCTTTGCCGTCGGTGGCAGACGGCAAAGACATGGATGGCAAATAAGAGATGTTAGCCATGTTAGGTGGCTAATGGGAGGCTTGCCGTCTGTCCAGGTGACGGCAAACATGCCCTCCCCTTTGCCGTCTGCCTTGTGACATCAGCAAATGCGTCACTCCACCCAGCTCTTTTGCCGTCTGCCACGGACGGCATAACCTCTCCAACCTTTGCCGTCTGCCACGGACATCAAAGTGACCAAATGGGTCAGCTCCCAGGTGGCACAGGTTGCTGCCACGTGCCTCTTTGCCGTTTGTGGCAGACGCAAAGGTCTCTTTTGCCGTTGGTGTCAGACGGTAAAGTGCCTGTATTTTTACTGTTTTTTCTATTTTCTTTCTGTTATACTCCCGTCGATTTTCAAAAGACATATATGATATATATAGTTTCAAAACACCTCAAACATACCCATGTAATCCAACATCTAGCATCCATCATTGCAACAAAACACATAGGTATTAAAAGATCCAATACATACAGAATACGGAGTCGATCCATGATTACATACTAGTTTCACATTGTTCATCATACAAATGAAAACAAAAACTAGCAGTCCATCAATGCAACTTCCATGAGTGAATCAACCTGGCAAAAATGGGAGTAAGAAAGTTAGAAGAAGAAGAAGACTAGAAGAAGAAGAAACTACAAAAGAGAACAGGGAGAAATAGAAGAGAAGAGAAGAAGAAGAAAGAAGAGAAGGCAATAGAAGAAGATAAAATGAATAGAGAAAAAGAATGAAGATGGAGAAAAGAAGTAGAGAAACATAAATAATATTTTCTTCTTCTTCTTTTCTCATCTTTCTTCTTCTCTTCTATCTTTTTAATCCTTTCCTTTTTTTTCCTTCTTCATTCTCATTCTTCTTCTTTATCTTTCTTTTCCTTCTCTTTTCTTCTTCTATTCTTTCTTTTTCTCCTCGTCCTCGTTTTTTTTCTTCTTATTCCTTATTTGTGTCATTTTAGAGCTAACTTAGGTAATTATGCCATTTTTTGAGCTAACTAAGCTTATTATGTCAATTTGGAGGAAAATCGTAAGTATAGGTCATTTTTTTTGCTAACCTAGGTGATGATGCCATTTTTGAGCCAACTTAGGTAAGTATAGCTTATTTTTATCTAACTTAGGTAATTATGGCATTTTGGAGGAATATCTAAGTAATATGATATTTATGTGAGAACCAAGGTTATTAATGCCATTTTTTAAATGAATAAGCTAATTATGTCATAAATGAACTAAATAGCTAATTATGTCCTTTTGGAGGATAATTAGCTAAGTACGTCTTTTTGGGAAAATAAGCTAAGTATGTGGCATAATAGGGGCTAAGAAGCATGTACGAAGCTAAGTATGCATTTGTTTTAAGGCAAACACTAGAGAAAACTTACCATCATCGCAACTAAGGTTAACAATTTGATCCAACGGCATAATGATACCAAGCCTCATTATCAATGGCATATTTTCTAATCTTACTAATCTAACAGGGCATTGCATCCATCTTCAAGCGGCATTGCATCCTCTTGATCTTGTTATCATCGACGACATCGGCAACATCAACCTCCAATTTCATCTTCTCTCTTCAATCTTTTCATTTTTCTTCAAAATACTCATTTTATTTTCAACTAATTTAACTTCTTGACAGGGGTCGGTTGCAATTTCCAGTTCACATCCTCCTAGATCAAAATTTCTCTATGTCAACATTGATGGGCATAATTGTCATAAATGCGAAATGCAACAAATAGTTATAAAGAGAATTACCACATCTGAATCATAAACCAGACGAGGCCTACGGGGACTGATATCAACACCATGGCACTATGTATTACAAACACATAATACAAGTAAGAAATTTCAATAACTATATAAAATCATACAATCATACAAGTAACTATATAAATCAATACAACATAAAAAAATTTGAATACCTAACATGAACTAACAATATATATATGTATATAATCAAATATGAATGCCTGACATAACTAATAATAATCTTGATTGTCTGTATAATGCTCTAGGACAATAAATCATCATCATCATCACTATCATGAATGACGTCTCATCGTTCAGCGGCATCAACATGTGGAAAGCACCTTTCGTAATCGGTCAAGCATTGACAAGTCATCCGCAGCAGTAACCTCTTCTTGTTCCAGCTCAGGGTGAAGTTAGATTCACTGTCGCTGTCTACTTCAATGTTCGGGCCGAAGTAGAGCATTTCTTGCATTGTTTTTTTGGAACACGTGTTTTCTTGGAAGAATTCTCCTTCATATGTGTCTGGGTTAATGTGAGTTCATAATCCTCTTCATTGGAGACGGGGAGGTGTCTAACACTGTGGCGGCACTTCATAACGACATCCCAACCCATTCAATTTGGATCAGTTTGGCAGGCCCACGGTAGATAGAAAACTTGCGTCGCCTGTTGTGCCGTATATAGACATCGGGGACTCTAAATGGTGCTTTGTTTGATTTCGGCTAGCCCTATATGTTCATGTGTCCTTCTAGTCTCCTTCGGCTGGAACCAGTAACATTTGAAGACTACGACGTTCGATGGGTTTTCACCATAGAATAGAAGTTCATAAATTGCTTCAAACTTGTGCGCCCCCGACTCAATCGTACACTAGTCATACACGCAAACGTGTACGATCAAGCCCCGGGACTACACGGAAGATATCACACAACACAACTCTAAACACAATAAACGTAGGTCCACAAATATACAGACCAGGGATCCGAAGATCCGAATACATAAGTCAGTCTTACAAATAATATCTGGTACAGACATAGTTAGACAAGTTCTGCCTTAAGAAGGCTAGCACAAACAGCGACACTAGATCGAAAGGCGTTGGCCCCCTGCCTGGGAGCCTCCGATCCTACTCACTGGTCAGCTGGCTCGATCCAGTAGTACTTGCCCTCCGGACCCGCCTGGTAGTAGGCTCCGGTGGTGGCGTCTGGCTCCTGGACTCCATCGTCTGGTGTATCATCAAGGTGGGGATATGGGGGAAAAGAGAAAAATAAAGCAACCGTGATACTCATCCAAGTACTCAGCAAGCAAGGATCTATACTACATATGCACTTATCAATGGGAAAAGGCTGTATATGTGGACTGGGGCTGCAGTAAATGCCAGAATAAGAGAGAAAGGCCTAGTCCTATCGAAGACTAGCATCTTCAAACATCTTCTCAAGCCATCATCTTGCAGCAGTAAAGAGAGTAGATAATAGAGTTTCTATTTTATTTTATAGCAAACATGTTGAAGTAACAGCTCAAAGATCCTCCTCCTCGACTCCCAGCGAGAAAGTAATCCCGAAGCTTCATTAAGTAACAAGTATCCAGTTTAAGTAGTAGATCGGGATACACAACTGAGCGTCCTTTATACCGTAGGACCGGCTATCGATAGAAGATTCATCCCTGCAGGGGTGCACTACTGTTACCCAACACGCTCGACATCAACTCTGGCCGGACATACTTGCTGGTAATGCCCGTCCCGGAAGATCAACAACGAATCAGCGCTCTACCTAGGCTCAGCAGAGAGGTCAGCATGCCGGACTAACCTATGCACCCAGGGTCTCTCGGGCCATCGCCCTGGGCACCCTGCGCTTTGCGTGACTGGCCGGGGTGCAGCGCGACACTGAACTCGCCAGTGAAGTATCCAGCCCAATCCCGATGATCAGCCCGCACGGTGAATCGTGACGTCTGATAAGCTTTCGGAAAACGTACATCGCAGAGGGCCCCATAACCATAATCCCGCGTGGTGTAGTGCGTATAGGGCACGTCGACCCACTCAGATCACACACCCAAATCCGATCAGCTCATTTAGTACAAGCGGAAACATTCAGAGTTTCTGAAGCCCTCCACAAGTACCACACTCGAGTGCCCTTCCGGCACACTCGACAACATAGATCCCCAGCGGGTACCCACCAGGGTGGACCCGCCGGTGAACAAAGTGTCAAGTAACCGTGTGGGTCATAATCATCGGGTGAACGTATGAGGTATCACCCTCGAGGTTCTCACTGAGGGGTTGCACGACAGAGTCGTATCGGACATGGAGAAGGAGGATCACCCTCGTGACCACGACCGAACCAGCTATGCTGCAGATATTGATCAGGATGGCGTTACGAGGTATCACCCTCGGCACTCGATAGTAACTAAGCAGAGTCGTACACTAAGGGGGGATGTGAGTGAGGCGTCTGTCTCTGATCGACGATCATGTTGATCGAGTCGTCGATGAACAGCAGGGGCGACAAAGTAAGGTGCTGGGGTCACAGATGGTTCATACCAACCTATACTAAACAGTTTATCATAGGCAGGTAAGGTAGCAATGAACAGGTTACAACACAGGCTATGCATCGAAATAGGAGCATACATTAATATTAGCGAAATCTAATGCAAGCAGGAGAATAAATGGGCGATATCTGGAATGCTCAAGGGGGGGGGGCTTGCCTGGTTGCTCTGGCAAGAGGGAGGTCGTCAACGTGCTGGCTCGTCGTAAGTAGTCGTAACCTGGTGCAGCGTCGTCGGTCTCTCCGGCGTCTATCGAGAGAGAAGGAGGGGGAGAGAAACAATAAATTTCAATCGGCAATATGCAAACAATATGTATGACAATGCCTAAATGATATGCCGGGTGTTCTAACTGCCTAACTAAACGATTTAGTTAATTTAGAATTTATTTGGATTTATTTAATTAAAGTTGGGCATCTATTCATTTACTGAAATCGGTCTAATTGTTCAACGTTCTTATAGTTGCCGCGGCGTCTGACGGGAATACAGAGGGCGTATCCGGGTTCGTTATCGTCGTTCTGAGCAAGTTTCATGTATAAAATATTTTTCATCTGATTACGGTTTATTTAATATGATTTTCTAAAGTTTTTATTAATTTCTGAAATTTATTAATTATTTAATTTCAACATTATCCGAAACGTGCTGATGATGACATCAGCATGACCTCATGCTGATGTCAGCGGTTAATTAAGTTATTACTAATTACTGTTTAATTAACACTAATTAGTTAATTAGATTAACCTACTCAGGATTAATAACTAATTAATTAACTAATTAATTAATTAATTATTTTAATTATTTTAATTATTTATTTTTATTTCTTTTTTTTTGAAACGTTTTAGGGGCGGGGCCCGTTGTCAAGTTGCTAGGGGGTTCGGGGCCCAGCGGGCAGTGGCCCAAGGCCACAGCGCGGGCGACGGCGCGCGGTGCGCGCGCGCTGGGGGGCTGGGGTGCCCGAACTGGAACGCGGCCAGTCGGGCCACGGCGAGGGGGGGGGCTCTTGCGGTGGTCGCCGGGCACACGGCCGCGCGGCGAGCGCGGGCGGCGGCGGAGCGGCGCGCGGCGCGGAGCAGGCGAGTGCGGGTAGGCGCGTCGTAGCGGCGCAGGGCGCCGAGCGGGCGAGAGGGGTCGGAGCGCAGGCGGGCTCCTCAGTGCGCTGGCGTTGGCGCGGCGCGCGGGCGTTGGTCGCGGCAGAGCCGGGCGCGTGCGGCCGACGCGGGCGCGCCGGGGCGGAGCGTGGCGAGCGGCGCGACGAGGGAGGGGAGAGGAGGGCCGAGGCCCTCACCGGGTTTCGTAGGAGCGGGGCAGCGGGCTCGAGCTTGTGGGGGACGGCGACGGAGGAGAACAGGCCGGCGTCGGTGTCGATCGCGTCGAGGGCGCGGGGCCGAGCGAGCGTGCTGGCTCGGGGCGCCGGGCGTCGATGGCGAGGAGGGGCTCGGGTGGAGGTCGGAGACGACGGCGGTGACGGAGGGCGGCGTCGCGCGGTCGGCGCGAGCGGCGAGGCGCGGTCACCGAGCGCGGGGGGGGGGGGCGGTCGGACGGGATCGGGGGATCCCGATCCAGATCCAGTGAGGGGGGGACGAGGCGAGTGGGGGGGGGGGGGGTCGCCTAGGGTTCGGCCGTGGGGGGGTAGGTTATAGCCAGGGGGGGCGCAGGTGGGCCGGCCGGCTGGGCTTCGGCCCAGTTGGGCCGTGGGGGGGGGGTTGCTCTTTTTTCTTCTTCTCTGTTTTCTATTTCTTTTCCTTTTTCTTTTCTTTATTTATTCCCTTTACTCTGCTAGTAAATAGCTAGGCCTCAAAATGGTTTTTGTAAAACATGAGACCTAGTTCATAAATACCAGTGCATTATTCCCTAACACCTAAAATTAGTTTGGACAAAATATAATTCCATATTTATTTCAGATTTAATAAATGGTTATTAAATATTATCTTTATCCACTGTTTGAGGTAGTTCGAGTCACTTATCCAATTCCAATGATGTTGGTTTCAATTTTAGAATAGCCTCTGGAATATTTGTTATTTATCTGACATTTTAGTTTCTATGTTGGACAACTTTTATATTCCACTTTCATTTAAATTTTGAATTTGACTTAGGAGTTGAAATGCAATGTGATGCTAATGATGATTATGCACTGTTGATCACGCTAACATGTCATTATCAAAAGTGATTACTGTTGCTAATCACCGGGGGTGTTACAACTCTCCTCATCTATTAAGAATTCTCGTCCCGAGAATTAAGAGGAAGACTGAAAGAAAGAGGGGTATTCTTCGCGAAGACGATCCTCGCGTTCCCAAGTGGCCTCATCTTCAGAATGATTTGACCACTGAACCTTGAGGAACTTGATTGACTTTTGACGTGTTCGACGCTCAGCTTGATCAAGAATACGGATGGGATGTTCTGGATAAGACAGATCTTCCCGTAATTCAAGCACTTCATGATCCACAGCTCTAATAGGATCCTTGAAGCAGCGGCGGAGTTGGGATACATGAAAGACGTCATGTACTTGAGAAAGATTTGGCGGCAAATGCAATTGATATGCCACTTCTCCTCGACGGGCAAGAATACGGAACGGGCCAATGTAGCGTGGAGCTAACTTGCCTTTGATTCCGAACCGATGAGTGCCTTTCAATGGAGTGACACGAAGGTAAGCTTGTTCGCCAGGTTGATAGACCATTTCCTGGTGCTTACGGTCATAGTTGCTCTTCTGACGAGACTGAGCAGCTTTTAAATGTTCACGCACAATGCGGACTTGATCTTCTGCTTGCTGAATAATGTCCGGTCCGACGAGTGAGCGTTCCCCAGTTTCTGACCAATTCAGAGGGGTTCGACACTTACGACCGTATAGAACTTCAAACGGTGCCATCTTCAGACTAGCTTGATAGCTATTGTTGTAAGAGAATTCGGCATACGGGAGAGATTCCTCCCATTTCTTACCGAAGGAGATGACGCAAGCTCGAAGCATATCTTCGAGCACTTGATTAACTCGTTCAACTTGACCCTGTGACTGAGGGTGAAAAGCGGTGCTGAAAGACAGATGAGTTCCCATAGCTTCTTGGAAACTATTCCAGAATCTGGAGGTGAAGAGGCTGCCACGATCAGAACTGATATCCAACGGAACACCATGGAGTGACACAATTCGGGAAACATACAAGTCTGCTAACTGGCTAGCAGTGATTGTCTCTTTAACTGGCAGAAAGTGGGCAACCTTAGAGAATCGGTCAATGACGACAAATATAGCATCATTACCCTTCTGGGATTTGGGAAAACCAGTAATGAAATCCATTTGGACCTTGTCCCATTTCCATTCAGGAATTGTAAGGGGTTGCAGAGTTCCTGCGGGCCTTTGATGTTGAGCTTTAACGCGGCGGCAAACGTCACACTCAGAAACATAACGAGCAATGTCTCGCTTCATATTAGGCCACCAGTATCTCTGACAAATGTCACGGTACATCTTTGTGCTACCAGGATGAATCGACAGAGGAGTGTCATGAGCTTCCATCATAACATGTTCTCTCTCATCCTTGAACTTAGGTACGAAGAGACGGTGTTGGAAAAATAGGATCCCATCTGCATCAAGATGGAATTCCGACGGCTTTCCTTTCTCGAGGTATCGCTTGATCTTTTGAACTTCAGTGTCATACCTTTGCATAACCTTAATGCCGTGTTCTAAATCTGGTTCGACAACCAGGGTATTGAGATAACCCTGTGGAACAATATGGAGGTTCAATTTGCAAAGCTCTTCATGGAGAAGAGGTTGTGTTTCTTGAACCATAAGATTGTTGCTATAGGACTTGCGACTCAAAGCATCGGCCATTACATTAGCCTTGCCGGGGGTATATGAAATATTCATATCATAATCGGCAATTATTTCGAGCCATCTTTGTTGACGAAGGTTCAGATCTGGTTGAGTATATAAATACTTCAAGCTTTGGTGATCCGTGTATATCTCGCAACGGTTACCGAGAAGGTAATGTCGCCATAGCTTTAAGGCATAGATAACCGCAGAAAGTTCAAGATCATGCACGGGATAATTTTCTTCATGAGGACGCAATTGTCGGGAGGCATAAGCAATCACTTTGCGCTCTTGCATTAGGACACAGCCTAATCCTTGACGAGATGCATCACAGTATATCACGAAATCCTTTTGGGAATCCGGGGGTGCAAGTACTGGGGCAGATGTCAGTTTATCTTTTAGTGTCTGAAAGCTTTCTTGACATTTTTCTGTCCACTCAAATTTAACACCTTTGTGAAGCAGATTTGTCAATGGTTTTGCAATCTTGGAAAAGTTCTCAACGAATCGACGGCAATAACTAGCGAGTCCGAGAAAACTTCTGACTTGCTTAACATTCTTTGGGGGAGTCCAGTCGAGAATGGCCTGAACTCGTTCGGGGTTAACAGCAATCCCATCCTTGGAAATCACATGTCCAAGGTAAGTTACTTCAGGAAGCCAAAATTCGCATTTGGAATACTTGGCATACAACTGGTGTTCTCGGAGCCTTTCTAGAACAAGGCAGAGATGTTCAGCATGTTCCTCTTTATTCTTAGAATAGACCAGAATATCATCTAGATATACCACGACGAATTTGTCGAGGTAATCCATGAATATATAATTCATCAGACGGGAGAATGTAGCTGGGGCATTCGTTAGGCCAAATGACATGACGGTGTATTCATAGGAGCCATAACGAGTGACGAATGCAGTCTTGGGAATGTCCTCTTCACGGACACGGATCTGGTGATAACCCAACCTCAAGTCGAGTTTAGAGAACACCGATGATCCGGCAAGTTGATCATAAAGATCATTGATACGGGGCAGTGGGTATTTATTCTGGATTGTGGCTTGGTTAATGGGCCGGTAATCCTGAACCAATCGGTTAGTTCCATCCTTCTTCTTAACGAAGAGTGAAGGTGCTACCCAAGCAGAGGAACTGGGGCGGATGAAACCACTCTTAAGTGACTTGTCGATTTCTTCCTTAAGCTCAAGAAGGTGATGCGGAGGCATCTTATAAGGTCGCTTGGCAATAGGAACGGTGCCAGGCTTCAAGTCAATGACAAACTCGACAGCTCTAGCCGGGGGTATGCCTGGAAGTTCTTCAGGAAAGACGTCTGGAAAATCTCGAACGACAGAAACGTTCTCGATTCCTTCCAGAGGTGAGGCGTTCAAAGCATTCATAACATATATCTCAGCTTCAGCGTCTCGAGTAATTCGGGCAGTGTAGTTCACTATCTCATCGGAGGGGTGAAGAAGTTGGATAACTTTAGTGGCACAATTGATCGAAGCAATGTGAGCTTTCAACCAATCCATTCCGAGTATGAGGTCTATGGTGGAAGACTTCAGGATAATAGGGGAAGCCAGGAATTCAAATTCCTCGATTTCAACAGGGACATTATGTGCCATCATAGTGGTTTGACATTGGCCTCCAGGGGTACGGACAACTATTGGCAGGTTCATCTTTTCGAATGCAATGTCATGAGATAATGCAAATGCTTCAGACATGAATGAATGCGATGCTCCTGAATCAAATAATACAGAAGCAGGTATTGAGTTAACAAGAAGGGTACCCATCACAGTAGCAGGTTGATCCTGGACTTCTTCAATGTCAATGTTGTAAGCCTGACCACGACCACGTGAAGCAAACCCAGTATTATAGTTGCGGGTCTGATTGTTGCCACGGCCATATCCACGGCCAGCACGAGGAAAATCTAACTGATTCTGAGTCTGGCGGTAGTCTTTAGCCTGGTGGCCTGGTTTGCGGCACTTGAAACACAAACCATCTTCAGGACGAAGAGGGGCATTGTTCTGAATAGCTTGAGCCTTTGACGGTCTCGGTGGTGGAGGAGGCAGACGTGGTGCAGCATTGTTCTTTGGCGCAGAGGTATTGGGACGGAACGCGTTGTTGGGAATCCAAACTCTACGCTTCGGTGCCGAGCCGGAAGATGAGCCAGCATCACGATAGCGCTTCTGCGAGTCCTTGTGTTCCATCTGAGCGGTCTCAACAAGAATAGCCTTGTTCACTAGAGTTGAGAAGTCATTGTAGTCTTGGGCAGCAAGTGCAAGCTTGAGGTCAGGGTGGAGTCCATTACGGAACTTCTCCTGTCTGCGAGCATCTGTGGCGATGTCTTCTTCAGCATAGCGGGAGAGATCAAGAAATTCCCGCTGATAAGCTTCGACGGTTTTATTGCCCTGAGTGAGGTTGCGGAACTGGGTCTTCATGCGTTCCATAATTGCTTGAGGGATGTAGCGTGTACGGAAAGCAGCCTGGAACTCATACCAGGTAATGACTGTTCCAACAGGCAGTGAACGCTTGTGTGTGTCCCACCATTGAGCAGCGGGCCCTTTTAAGAAAAAGGACGCGAAGGTGACAAAGTTGGCGGGGGCGACATTAGCAGACTCCATCTCGTGAGTGATGTCGCGGAGCCAGTCATCAGCATCCAATGGCTTGTCTGAGTTGCGGCAGTGAGTAGGGTTGAGTCGCATAAACTCCGGCAGTGTTATTGAAGGTGGGTTCTGGTTGTTCTGATGCGGAAACTGAGCCATGATTCCAACCATGAACTGGCGGTTGATCTCGAACTGTTGCATCATAGCTGCCATATAGTCTGGCGGTGGTGGACGTTCAGGGGCACGACCACGACCACGACCACCTGGTCTAACCATCCTGCTAAGTATCAACAGGGGGTAGTTTAGTAAAAGCAATTGCGAGTGTTTAGCGACAAGTATGATGTAACACGACAATACCTTAAGCAGTGTAATAGATACATAACAGTAGTCGATTAAGACATACAGATCCTTACACAAAGTCGGGTACATGCGGACAGCATAACAGCGCAAATTAAAAGCTAGACATACTAGGCGGCGCGCAGGCACGCGGTAAGGAAGTACACAACGAGACATAGCAAAGGCTACATCAACGTCGGAGAAAACCACTGTAACGGGGTAACTGCGAGTGCGGACGACGAATATTCGTCGCGGAAGGATCCTGTGCTCCATGTGCACTCTGATGCAGAACCTGGTCTCGAGCTGTAAGAAGAGGTCCACGTGTAGGTGTGTGACCTCCAACAGCAGGCCAGTCCATACCAGCATACATCTGAGTCCTGCGCGGGTAAAGGATGTGCTCCGGATGTATCCCTGCACGAACAGCGGGCATCAACTGCGTCATAGCATCGTAGAGACGTGCTCGAGTGGCAACCAACTCGACGGCAAGAGCCCGAACAGTGCGATCCAGAGCCTGAGTGCACTAAATCAGAACGCGGTGGTCATATCGGCGAGGCTCGTACGGGGCACAGATAGCTGTGTAGTATCTGGTAGCATCTCCAGCAGGGGCATACGGAATGTATCGGAACTCAGAGTCATCCAAGATATCACTGAACTGTCCTCGAAGACGTGCGACAGCAGAGTAGGCGGCATCATGTACTGCCATCTCAATCGTCACGCCGATACCGTGGAAAAGGTGCAGCTCGGTGTCTGAGTCATTCTGCCGATCATAGATACGAACATCAGCATGGTACTGCTCCTGATTAAACACGCGGTAATCCTCGTAAACCATGTACTCAGGGTACCAGCGGTAGCCAAGTCTGGTCATGAGAGCGATTAGGACAGCTGGAAAACCAGGGGCATCACGAGCCCAAGTGCGAAGCACAAGCTGTGTCGTAGGACGCGGTGGAAACAAACGGTCCATCTGAAACAGAGGAAATTCAGATTTGTCAAATGACAATGAGAAGTTTAACACAACTCGGAGAGAAAGGTTAGACAAAACAATGGAAAGGAAAATGATCATCAGACTAATCAGATCAACGACAGGGAAATCGCACAGATATCCAGCTCTCCGGGTAGACAGAACTTACGAGATCCTAAGTGTCGGCGTTAGTAAACTTTATTTAACCCGAATAGAAGAGATATTAGAGTCCCAGAGTATAGACGAGGAATAAAAGATCCTAATACCACCCAGTTGGCGACGTGGGCCCGTAAGCCACACAGCCAAGTTAGTAATTTAGTTTCTCGGTTTCTAGACTCGACTTCGGCCAAGGAATTTGGAGGGGGGCTTCCTACAGGCAGTCGGCTCTGATACCAACTTGTGACGCCCCCGGTTCAATCGTACACTAATCATACACGCAAACGTGTACGATCAAGCCCAGGGACTCACGGGAAGATATCACAACACAACTCTAAACACAAATAAACGGAGGTCCACAATATTACAGACCAGGGATCCGAAGATCTGAATACATAAGTCAGTCATACAAATAATATCTGGGTACAGACATAGTTAGACAAGTTTTGCCTTAAGAAGGCTAGCACAAACAGCGACACTAGATCGAAAGGCGTTGGCCTCCTGCCTGGGAGCCTCCGATCCTACTCCTGGTCAGCTGGCTCGATCCAGTAGTACGTGCCCTCTGGACCCGCCTGGTAGTAGGCTCCGGTGGTGGCGTCTGGCTCCTGGACTCCATCGTCTAGTGTATCATCAAGGTGGGGTATATGGGGGAAAAGAGAAAATAAAGCAACCGTGAGTACTCATCCGAAGTACTCAGCAAGCAAGGATCTATACTACATATGCAACATTATCAATGGAGAAAAG
This sequence comes from Thinopyrum elongatum, assembly GCA_011799875.1. Lineage (NCBI taxonomy): Eukaryota > Viridiplantae > Streptophyta > Magnoliopsida > Poales > Poaceae > Thinopyrum > Thinopyrum elongatum. Next base: position 237,308,444 of record CM022303.1, read on the forward strand.
GCTGTATATGTGGACTGGGCTGCAGAAATGCCAGAATAGAGAGAAAGGCCTAGTCCTATCGAAGACTAGCATCTTCAAACATCTTCTCAAAGCCATCATCTTGCAGCAGTAGAAGAGAGTAGAATAGCATTTTATTTAGCAAACATGTTGAAGTACAGCTCAAAGATCCTTCCTCGACTCCCAGCGAGAAAGTAATACCGAAGCTTCAATTAAGTAACAAGTATCCAGTTTAAGTAGTAGATCGGGATACACAAACTGAGCGTCCTTTACCGTAGGACCGGCTATCGATAGAAGATTCATCCCTGCAGGGGTGCACTACTGTTACCCAACAAGCTCGATCAACTCTGGCCGGACATACTTGTTGGGTAATGCCCGTCCTCGGAAGATCAACACGAAGCAGCGCTCTACCTAGGCTCAGCAGAGAGGTCAGCACGCCGGACTAACCTATGCACCCAGGGGTCTCGGGCCATCGCCCTGGGCACCCTGCGCGTTGCGTGGCTGGCCGGGGTGCAGGCGCGACACTGAACTCGCCAGTGAAGTATCCAGCCCAATCCCGACGATCAGCCCGCACGGTGAATCGTGACGTCTGATAAGCTTTCGGAGAAACGTACATCGCAGAGGGCCCCATAACCATAATCCCGCGTGGTGGTAGTGCGTATAGGGCACGTCGACCCACTCAGATCACACACCCAAATCCGATCAGCTCATTTAGTAACAAGCGGAAACATTCAGAGTTTCTGAAGCTCCGCCACAGTACCACACTCGAGTGCCCTTCCGGCACACTCGACAACATAGATCCCCAGCGGGTACCCACCAGGGTGGACCCGCCTGTGACAAAGGTCAAGTAACCGTGTGGTCATAATCATCAGGGTGAACGTATGAGGTATCACCCTCGAGGTTCACACTGAGGGGTTGCACGACAGAGTCGTATCGGACATGGAGAAGGAGGAATCACCCTCGATGACCACGACCAAACAGCTATGCTGCAGAGTATTCATCAGGAGTGCGTTACGAGGTATCACCCTCGGCACTCGATAGTAACTAAGCAGAGTCGTACAACTAAGGGGGGATGTGAAGTGAGGCGTCTGTCTCTGATCGACGATCACGTTGATCGAGTCGTCGATGAACAAGCAGGGGCGACAAAGTAAGGTGGTGGGGTCACAGATGGTTCATAGCAACCTATACTAAACAGTTTATCATAGGCAGGTAAGGTAGCAATGAACAGGTTACAACAGCAGGCTATGCATCAGAATAGGAGCATACATTAACAGTAGCGAAATCTAATGCAAGCAGGAGAATAGAATGGGCGATATCTGGAATGCTCAAGGGGGGGGGGGCTTTGCCTGGTTGCTTTGGCAAGAAGGGAGGGCGTCAACGGGCTGCTCGTCGGTAGAGTAGTCGTAACCCTGGTGCAGCGTCGTCGGTCTCTCGGCGTCTATCGAAGAGAAGGGGGGGAGAGAAACAATAATTTCACGGCAATAATGCAAACAATATGTATGACTGCCTAAATGATTGCCGGGGTGTTCTACTGCCTAACTAAACGATTTAGTTAATTTAGGAATTTATTTGGTTTATTTAATTAAGTTGGGCACTATTCATTTACTGAAATCGGTCTAATTGTTCAACTTTCTAATAGTTGCGGGCGTCTGACGGGAATACAGAGGGCGTATCCGGGTTCGTATCGTCGTTCTGAGAGCAAGTTTCATGTATAAAATATTTTCATCGGAGTTACGGTTTATTTAATATGATTTTCTAAAGTTTTTATTAATTTCTGAAATTTAATTAATTATTTAATTCAACATTATCCGAAACAGTGCTGATGATGACATCAGCATGACCTCATGCTGATGTCAGCGGTTAATTAAGTTAATTACTAATTACTGTTTAATTAACACTAATTAGTTAATTAGATTAACCTAATCAGGATTAATTAACTAATTAATTAACTAATTAATTAATTAATTATTTAATTATTTTAATTTATTCTTTTTATTTCTTTTTTTTGAAACGTTTTAGGGCGGGGCCCGTTGTCAGTGGCTAGGGGTTCGGGGCCCAGCCGGCAGTGGCCCAAGGCCACAGCGCGGGCGACGGCGCGCGGTGCGCGCGGCGCTGGGGCGCTGGGGTGCGCGAACTGGACGCGGCCAGTCGAGCCACGGCGAGGGGGGGGCTCGGGCGTGGTCGCCGGAGCACACGGCCCGCTGGCCGATCGCGGGCCGGCGACTGCGGCGCGGCGCGAGCGGGCGAGTGCGGGGGGGCGCGGCGTAGCGGCGCAGGCGCCGAGCGGGGGCGAGAGGGGTCGGGGGCGCGAGGCGGGCTCCTCGGTGCGCTGGCGTGTGCGCGGCGCGCCACGTTGGGCGCGCAGCGCGGGCGCGTGCGGGCCGAGCGTGGGCGAGCCGGGCGGAGCGTGGCGAGCGGCGCGACGAGGGGAGGGGAGAGGAGAGGCCGGGGGCCTCACCGGGGTTCGTAGGGAGCGGGGCAGCGGGCTCGAGCTTGAGGGGACGGCGACGGAGGAGAAGCAGGCCGGCGTCGGTGTCGAGCGCGTCGAGGGCGCGGGGCCGAGCGAACGTGCGGGCTCGGGCGCCGGGCGTCGATGCGAGGAGGGGCTCGGGGTGGAGGTCGGAGACACGGCGGTGACGGAGAGGCGGTGTCGGGGCGCGGGGTCGGCGCGGTCGTCGAGGCGGGCGGGGGGACGAGCGGCGTCGTCGGACAGGATCGGGGGATCCCGATCCAGATCCAGTAGGGGGGGGGGAACGAGGCAGTGGGGGGGGGTCGGCTAGGTTCGGCCGGCTGGGGGTAGGTATAGGCCAGGGGGGGCGCAGTGGTCCGGCCGGCTGGCTTCGGCCCAGTTGGGCCGTGGGGGGGGGGGGTTGCTCTTTTTCTTCTTCTCTGTTTTTCTATTTCTTTTCCTTTTTTCTTTATTTATTCCCTTTACTCTGCTAGTAAATAGCTAGGCCTCAAAATGGTTTTTGTAAAACATGAGACCTAGTTCATAAATACCAGTGCATTATTCCCTAACACCTAAAATTAGTTTGGACAAAATATAATTCCATATTTATTTCAGATTTAATAAATGGTTATTAAATATTATCTTTATCCACTGTTTGAGGTTGTTCGAGTCACTTATCCAATTCCAATGATGTTGGTTTCAATTTTAGAATAGCCTCTGGAATATTTGTTATTTATCTGACATTTTAGTTTCTATGTTGGACAACTTTTATATTCCACTTTCATTTAAATTTTGAATTTGACTTAGGAGTTGAAATGCAATGTGATGCTAATGATGATTATGCACTGTTGATCACGCTAACATGTCATTATCAAAAGTGATTACTGTTGCTAATCACCGGGGGTGTTACACAACTCTCCCATAAAACTCGGTATCTCCTTCACTGATAGCAGAGACACAACAATTTGTAGACTTTCGGTCGGCCATAGATAGCTCATTGCCGAAGGTACGAAAGCGATACCCGTTGATGTCGTATTTCTCAAATGAATGGACCTTATAGTCAAAACCATTAGCGACTTGTCTCAATTTGGCGTTCATAGACTCTGAATTAGCCTACAAGTTTAATATGAAAGGATTGTTGCATTAGCCGCAAATTAGATGAATAAATGAGAATGGTCTAATGGAAATTACCGTTTGTTTGAACCAAGAGATGAAACCGGGAAAGCCGCCTCCCTGATTTGCCAGAAGCTCATACTCTTCGATGGATTCCTTTTGGATCACCGGTCCATCCGAAAATTTGGTGACGTATCGACTGCATCAAATATCCGGGAATAAGAGCAGCTCAAAGGAATTAGAAGTTGCGAAACAATGTACCGCGAGAACTTACTCGATGTACGGCCGCACTTCTGTTAGGTTGTTGAAGATATACAACGAAATGGTCCGCCATTCTTCGACATCCAACGATAATGGTTTCGAAGCACCGGCTGGTGCGAGATTCCCTTTGAATAGGCTGAGGTTGGATCCACCTTTTTTAGGGTCGCCAGCATTGTACCGAGGCTTCGGATTATGCAAATGATGATTTTTGGCTTCGTAGTGTGCTATCACGAAGTTTGCCGCCTCCTCAGTAATGAATGCCTCGGCCATCGATGCTTCAATTCTATGTTTATTTTTACATTTTGCTCGAAGCGCCTTCTGCATCCTCTCAGTTGCGTAGCACCAATGATTTTGCACGGGCCCCCCCAATCTTGCCTCGGTCGGGAGATGCAAAATCAAGTGCTGCATTGGATTAAAGAAGCCTAGCGGAAAGATCTTCTCTAACTTGCAGATCAACTCCGGTGCCAACTCTTCCATTTCTTCTAGCAGGCCAGGCGATAGTTCTTTCACACAAAGAACACAGAAGAAACAGCTCAGCTCTGCCAGTACAAGCCATTCATCCTCAGGGATGAAGCCACGCAACATCATCGGCATTACCCGCTCAATCCATATGTGCCAATCATGACTCTTGAGACCAAATATTTTCAATTTTTCAAGACTTGCTCCCCTCTTTAGATTCGCTGCACACCCATCAGGGAACATCAACTACATTTTCACCCACAAGATAATTTCCCTCATAGCTGGCCTTCCAAGATTGAACCATGCCTTTGGCTTCGTCCAGTTCTGCTTTCCTTTCGGTTCTTGCATGTTTTGTAAAGGTCTATCACATAGCGCCTCCCGATCGACTCTAGCCTTAGTATTCTTTTCAGTGTACCAAAAAGTGCCTCGGCGATATTCTTTTCAGTGTGCATCACGTCGATGTTGTGTGGGCAAAGGAGGTCCTTGAAGTAAGGCAGATCCCACAAGCATGTCTTGTGAGTCCAGGCGTGTTCCGAATTATACCCCTTGAAATGCCCTGGATGCGCTGGATCTGGCTCGAGAGCGTTTAACTGATCCAGGGTCTCTTGGCCTGTCAACGCAGGTGGTGCAAAGTTTTTGACAACTCTAACTTTGATGAAGTTCTTCTTGTCTTTCCTGAACTTATGGCAAGGATCCAGGAACTGTCTACGCAAGTCGAAGCAAGAAAACTTGCGACCCGCCTGCAGCCAATGAAACTCAAGAGTTGCCTTGCCTGTGTGGCACGAGAACCTTCCATGCACACACCAGCCAACGAATAGCGCTTACGCCGGCAAGTCATGCATCAAGTATATGTACCAGACAAGCATTATGAAGTTCTGTTTGCTAAAGGCGTCGTATGTCTTGAACCCATTATCCCAAGCTTCTTGCAATTCGTCCTTAAGTGGTTGCATGTACACATTCATATTCTTCCCCGGATAGTTTGGCCCTGGAATTATCAACGTCAGGAAAATGTTCTTTCTTTGCATAATCTGTCCGGGGGAGAGATTGAGTGGAATGACAAATACGGGCCAACAACTGTATTGGGTTGCCGTCAGACCAAACACACTGAACCCATCCGTGCTGATGGCGACTCGAGGATGCCTTGGATCTGCCGCTTTTTGCGCATGTAATGCATCGAAGCGTTTCCATGGAGAACCATCCGATGTGTGTACCATCATCAGATTCCCATCTGCGTCTAGTTTGGTTCTTTTGCCCGTTTTGTGCCATGTCATCTGTTGTAACACCCCAAAAATATTTTTCCGAATATTTGAAATCTTTCCTTTAAAAATAAAAGTTTTGAAAATCATTTGGTCATATCACCTTTCTTCAATTTGAAAACCTTTTCAAATTTTATTTGGGTTCCAATCTTCTTTAAATATTCTGGTTGAAGAGTTTAAAATTATAAGGATAATTATTTTGGGGTTTTCAAACAATTTGTTTTTCGCAAGAAAAGTTTTGGGATAATTAAATTTTCAAAGGAAATAACCTTTTCACCTCCTTTAGCCCTACTAAAATCCATCCAACAAACTTTCTGCCACTCCAAAATTATTCCACAAGTCACTCACCTCATCTAGGACAGAATCCAACTCTTTCCTACTCCACAAAAATATTTTTCACCACCCAAATAAATTCCAAAGTAGGAATTCATATATTCCATCATTTCTTTGGTTTACAAAGGAACCACCATTTCTACAAGGATGCCACCTCCACCAAAATTATCCCAGCAAATATATGGTACCCACAACCCATTTTTCCAAATACATGGGGTGCCATAGTTCAAAAATTTCAAATTCCACTCAATTCAAATTTGGACCAGATTCAATATTTCTGATCCAAACATATTTTTAAATGCTCCAAAAATTCCCAAACTTTGCCAGGCCCTCTCATATGCATCAACACATCACCACAAAAATCCTCAAAATTCAAAAAAATGCCTAGCACTCTCTGCCATGGGATCATATGAGTGTATGTGCACTGTTCATAGCTGAATAAGATTCAGTTAACTGAATCTTCAGGGGACAGGGGGTGATCGAGCCGTGCGCTGCACTCCATCCATCCTCTTCTCCTCCACGCCTTCCCTCGCCTTAAATGTGCTGCCGCGGGGCCTCCTCGTCAGCCCCTCGCCGTCAACAGATCGGAAGCTGGCCGGTGCAACGGCCACCACGCTCGGCCACGGCGGGCCGAGCGGATCAGCTCGCGCCACCGGCCTCATTCACTGCACCGTACCCTGCTAACCTACTTCCCTCTCCATGCGTCGCTTCCCTCCGCAGCTCCGCGCACTGACCAAACCTCAGCACCCCATCCGGCAGTCGCCGGAGACGGGCACGTCCGCCGCACCCATACACCGACCGCGCCGTGGATAAGGCACCCGAGCTCGAAATTCGTTCGCGCTGGCGCTTCGGGCAGCTTCCTCGACCCTCACTGACACTCACCGACAACGACCACCGCCCAAACCGACCTCGCCGACCATCATAACTCCGGCGTAATCCAAACCCTGCCGGACCGCCTCGGGATCGCCTATATAAAGGCCCCCGAGCCCCGTTCTTCTCACCCATCGCCTCCACCACCTCCCAATCACCCCTACACCACCCACCCGACCTCGAGGAGGTCTTCTTCTTCCCCTCCGATCACCGCTCCGCCGCCACTGTCACCGATCCATTCATCGTCGTTACTCCACCTCAACTGCTCAAATCTTGCCAGTAGTCGTATATTCCACCAAATCATCAATTCCCCGCTTCAATTCCAGTCCCCGAGCTCTCTCCGATGAAGTCCCAACGCCACTGAACCACCGTCCGCCACCGTCGACCTCGCTGGCGTTCAGGTGCTTCCTGGCGACCACCACCACGTCCCTTCGACGCGGCACTCCTCCCTGGTCATGTTCCGACCATCGCCGCCTTCCAAGACCCCGGCGATCACCGCTGGCGAACGCCGTCTCCTCTATGTTTCCACGTGCAGGTTCAAATATTTGAACCTGACGGGTGGACCCCACCTCGCGCTTTTTCTTTTCTTTTTCTCTGTCTGAAAACAAAGGCGTAATCTCGACTTTTACGCCTTCCGCGCTGAGAAGCGTATTTCGGCCCGAAGCGTTTTCCTTATAAACGCACAGGGACTGGCTTTTTACAGAAAAACCCCTGGTTTTGAAAGTTTAATAACTTTTAAACCACAACTCCGTTTGAGTTGAACTTTTTTTTGAAATTCTTATTTTTCTCTCTAGTTTTTTTTAATATTTATTTAAAAATGTTTTGGGACAACTTTTTGTACTGTTGCCAAATTTTTTAATTTGAGTTGATTTTGAATTTTCAGAAAAAGAAGAGGGAAACTTTGCCGAGAATTTTGAAGGGTTTTCACCTGACTACTTTGGACAAGGCAAGCATTATTGAACTTGGGATATGGTGATTGCATTTGCTTTTGCATGTTGCATCGGTTGATATTGCACCGTATGTGTAGTATGTCACTAGCACTTGCATGCATGGTCATATCTCTTTTACTCATAACTTGCTCATCACTCAAGCAAGAGATTCTTCTAACATGATAAAGTTGTGGAAATATGGGAGAGTGTCTCCTGCTTTGGACGTGCCGGTGGGCACGGGCCATTTTGTTTGACACGGTGGTGTCATGTGACTTAAGTGGATTATTCCGGTGATGTTAATTAACACCTCCTAAGTCGGCCTAGATCGAGTCTTGTTCCATTACACCTAGCTAGATACCGTGCTGCCACGGTTCCTTCCGCGAGGAAGGTACGGCTGAGTAAGTTGTTAACCCCTGTCTAGGTACACACCGTACAGAGGGCCACGATGAGGGTTTCCAAAGGCCTTGGACTAAATCCTGTCATCGGGTCAGGGGGCATGGGTGTTTCCGGTTGTGACTGAGAGGGGGGCACCCCTTGTAATCCGCGCATATTAATAGTGATCCCATGCAGGACGCTGGTCTCTCCGTCTCAGAGTTTTTCTTGAACGATGCTTGGGTGATTCCTGGCATCCGGAAAGTTATTCTGGTGTGTACTGGTCAGGTGTGTTTTCAACCCAAAGACCGTAATGGGAATTAATCAGTGTCACGGTACTGACTAAAGAAATCCTTTACTTGTGGGTAAAGAGTACACCCTCTACAGAGTTAAAACTGTTCGAATAGCCGTGTCCTCGGTCAAAGGGCGTAGCTGGGTGGGTCAAGTGTCGGTCCCGATATCGGTCTCCGGAGGAAATAATTAAAATATGTCTGACTCATTTTTGTAGTATAATTGTTGATACCCTGTTGCTACCTTGATTATTTTATGCTTAATGAATATTATTATGGCTATATTGAGGACTAACCTGTTTCTCTCAATTTATTTTCTTCCTGAGTGTCTCAGGGGCTGGCTAGACTACCCCGGGCACTCAACTATTATTTTTAAGACCTCTCATGGCGTCTCTCGAGTTAACAGGCGGTTTATCTCGCCACTACTCTTGTGGACACCCGATTGGCATTTCTCTTCAAGTCCAACCGTGGCATCACTTGACGCCCAACAAGCATTTCTTTTCAAGACCTCTCATGGCGTCTCTCGAGTTAACAGGCGGTTTATCTCGCCACTACTCTTGTAGACACCCGACCGGCATTTCTCTTATTTTTTTTCTGAATGTCACTTGGGCTGGCTAGACTACCCGTGGCATTCACTTGCTTTTATTTTCTTAGTAGACTGGTTATGGCTAACATGTTTTATTTACTCCCACATTATTTTATAATTATGTCATGACCAGGATTTTAGTCAGCATGAGCATGTCATTATGTTCCTACATGAGCATGTGCATCCATTATATCTTTTGTTCAAAATGTTTGCGAGTACATTCCAACGTACTCACTGGCTTGTCCCTGGCTATTTACTTGGCCAAACTTGGAGGAGGACGAGCTTGTGGAGAAGGATTCCGCTAGCGAGCCCGACGCTTAGAGGAGTCCCAGTTAGTCAACCTGTGAGATAGGAGTCTACCACTTGTGTCATCCGCTGAGCTTCTGCTACACCAATAAAATAGTCAAGCCTCACTCTGACGCTTGGCTTTACGTTATTGTATCAGAAATGTATCACCACCACACCACTGTCTTATTCCGCCACTGCCATATATTTGGCGAGTTTGTAATAATTTTGTTGAGCCTTCCGACTCAACCCTGTGTAATATTATTTGTACTGGTTATCTGTATCAAGGAAGTCCACCAGTTGTGTTGATCTTGGGGCTGGTGTGACTCAGGGACCTTTTCTGAGATTTATTCCCAGAAAGGGGCTCGACATCCGTCTAGCCATCTCTTCGACCATGAAAAGACGTTGAAGTCTTCATACGATTGGCATATACCGAAGAACATTAACGGGGATTTTGGTCTGCGTCTTCTCACCCATACCGTTGTCTACCACAACATACCAGGAAGACTTGCAAATGGGAAAATAGTTCAAGTCCGCATACTGAAGCCTAAATAAGGCACATCCTTTCTCACAGGCATGTATCTTCTCATAGGACATCTTAAGAGCACGGAGGATTTTGTCTGACTGGTACAGGTTTGCAGGCATTATATGGCCTTTGGGTAGAAAGCGTCCAAATACTGTCATCATCACGTCGTAGCATTCTCTGCCCAAGTTGAATTGAGCCTTCAGAGCCATTACTTGTGAGATGGCAGCCAGCTGACAAAGCTCAGTGTGCTCATGGAGAGGATGTTTTGAAGACTCCAACATTTCATTGCAGGCCTTTGCAGATTCCTCCATCTCATCGTCCGAATCCCGAGCATCATCAAAGTTTTGCACCATGTCTTCCATCCTTGTACCATGCTCGTCGGTGCGACGACGAACCGCCTCAGCTCTGGCACGTTGGGCAGACTCACCATAAAATGTCCACACCGTATAACCGGGCGTAAAACCACTCTTCTGCAGGTGTTTGCCCATTTCATCCTCTGTCCTCTTTTGCCAATTGTCGCACCAAACATAGGGGCACCAGGTTTTCCTCTGGCCATTTGCAAATGCGGCTTTCATGAACCCCTTGGTTTTTGTTAACCATTCATTGGTCATCCCTTTCTGACTAGTGTGACCGGTGTACATCCACGCATGATCACTCATCTTGGCTTGCCGAGATACTGGACACATAAGAAACACATATATCATTCACCATGTATGTATTCATTAGTTAATCTAGTTTGTCAATTTTATTACGTCCATGCAACCTACACTCTAATAGGTAAAGATAGGTCCTAATCCCACCCGAGTATGTGTAGATTGGGTTCGTTTTCCCATGCTCTGCTCCGGATCCGCCCCAAAATTTTGGCAGCACCTCCCCGTTGTTCTCCTGATACACGTCTCTGCAATAAACAAAGAGGATGTGTACCCGGAGAACAACAGGGAGGCACTGATGAAATTTATACGTCGGATCCGAAGCAGAGCATATGGGAAAACGAACCTAATCTACACATACTCGGGCTGTCCATGGATAACGTTGGACAATTCGAAAGAATCATGGTTATAAATATGCAAAGGCATCCATATTTATAACTATAACCCTTTCGAACGGGAGACGCATACTGGTCACGCATACTGATGATTGAAGACACCTATAGCTAGCAAGTTTCATCGGCACGAAGACCGGAACAGAGCAAATAATTAAGGGGGAGGAGGAGATGTCATTTGTACTCACCCACGAACACAGGGGCGGAGCTCGTCAAACGCACGGGGAGGTCATCGAACACCTGACCCTCGTAGCGACGAAACACTGCACATTTAAATCCACACGATCAACACAAAATATGATGTTTTTTAAAACAAAATCTGAAAATATATGACCTAACTCATAATTTACAAAACTATGACCCCGTCAGCCTCTTGAAGGCCGAAGAGCACCTTTTCGGTCAACAGGAGGCCGAAGAGGTGTCGGGGGTCGGGGGTGAGTGGCGTCGGAGGCTGGTACTTATGGTTGCTCCGCCGGCAAACTACCCACAATGAATCAGTTCCTCCTCCTCTTCTTCTTCTTCTTCTTCTTCCATTCTTTTCCTTTTTCATCTTCTTCTACTTATGCTTCTGTTCTTCTTTTTTTTCATCTTTCTTCTTCTTTCTTTTCCTTTTCCCTCTTCTTCTACTTATTTTCTCTTCTTTTCTTGTTCTCCTCCTCTTCTTTTCTTCTCCTCCCCCTCTTCTTCTTTTCTTCTCCTCCTCCTCTTCTTCTTCTTCGTCTTCTTCTTCTTCCTTTCTTTTCCTTTTTCATCTTCTTCTACTTCTTCTTCTTTTCTTCTTCTTCTTTTTTTCATCATCTTCTTCTTTCTTTTCCTTCTTTTCGACCCTCGACCTTCTTTTCTTTCTTTTTCTACTTTTTCTACTTCTTTTTTTCATCTTTCTTCTTCTAATTATCTAAACCTAAAACTAGCTAGCACTAACCTAAACCAAACACTAATTAACCTAAACCTAAACAGTAAAAAATAGAAGAAAAAAAAGAAACAAAACTCACCTTGAGGGCCGGTGGAGGAGGGCCGGCGCGGTTGTGGAGGAGGGCCGGTGCAGGGGGAGGAACGCTGCGGGGAGGCGGCGGCGGCCTGCTCTGGCGGTGGGGGGCCATGGGGAGGCGTCGCGGCTTCGAGGTCGTCAGGGGAGGGGAGGGTGCAGGATCCGGGGAGCGGGCCAGCGGGTGAGGTCATCGAGGGAGGGGGGCGGTGCCGCGGCCTGCTCCGGCGGTGGGGTGTCGCGGGGAGGTGCCGCGGCTCTAGGTCGTCGGGGGAGGGGAGGACGCAGGGGTCCGGGGAGCGGGGCGGCGGGTGAGGTTATCGGGGAGGTGCGGTGGGTGAGGTCATCGGGGGAGGGGTGGCGGTGGGTGAGATCGTCGGGGGAGGGGCGACGGCGGGTGAGGTCATGTGGGAGAGAGAGAGAGAGGAACAAAGAGAGAGAGGGGTTGGGGTCGGGGGGTGCATGACCATTAGTTAGGCAAACCTCTTTGTCGTCTGCTAGAGACTTCTTTGCCGTCCGCTAGCAGACGGCAAAGAGGGGGCATAGCCATTAGTTAGGCAAATTCTTTGCCGTCCGCTAGTGAACGGCAAAGACAATAAAGCAGACGGCAAAGATATGGCCGACGGCAAAGATTTGACCTAGCCAGCTCCACACCCGAGTGGGGCCCAGCTAGGCTCATTGTTGTCTGCCTTTGGGCCCTTTGCCGTCCGTTGGCTGACAACAAAGAACTGACAGATGGCGAACTGTATCTTTGTCATCTGCCAGTTCTTTGCCTTCTGTTTTTTGGAAGCGGACGACAAAGACCTTCTTTGCCGTCCACTAGCGGATGGCAAAGAACTAGCTGACGGCAAATTCCTTGATTCCAGTAGTGCGTAGGACAAAAGGAATTTACTAAAAAATCGCAGGATGGCAACACATCGATGGAAAATAATATGTGGCATAGAGCACCATGCTTCAGTAGAGATTATAGTGAGAAAAGAGATGCTACACTACTGCATAGAGGGTAAGAGAGTAGGTGATGACGGTGGTGAAGTTGTTAATATAGACTGCCGTCGTGATTGTTCCCCCGACGGCACTCCAGCGCCCCTGGGAGAGAGGTGGAGAGAGCCCCCTCCTTCATCTTCTTCTTCTACTTCCTTGTCTACCCCGCTATACAGGAGGAGGTTTTCCCCTCTGGTCCTTGGCCGCCATGGCTCTCGGAGGGTAGGAGCCCCTTCCGAGATTGGATCTCTCTCTCTCTCTCTCTCTCTCTCTCTCTGTCACGTTCCTATTTTCTGGCCCTTCACCGTTTCTTATATTCCCAGATATCTATAACTCTTATTCGGCTGAATTTTTTTGACTGGGATTCGGCTGAAATTTTGAGAGGATTTTCATCCGTATATTAGCTTCCTTGCGGCAGAAGGACACAGCCATCCGATCTTCGAGGTGGCCACAAGCCTGCTTGGCGCGCCCTTGGGTAGGGGGCGCGTCTTGTGAGCTTGTGGGCCCCTCGAGCATTATCTTGTGTTGATTCTTTTTCCCATAAATAATTTAAATTCTAAAAAACATATCCATAAAATTTTATCGCGTTCGGACTTTGTTTGATATGGACTTCCTGCGAAGCAAAAAACATGCAACAAACAGGAACTGGCACTGGGCACTGGATCAATATGTTAGTCCAAGAAAATCATATAAGTTGTTGCCAAATGTATGTGGAAGTAGTAAAATATTGACATGAAACAACAACAAAATATAGATACAACAGAGACGTATCAGTACTTCACTTTGTAGATGGGGGAATTGTGCCTTGTCGTCCCAAGGCCACCCCGTCAGGTAGTGTTTGCTACGTAAGACAAATAGTACATCCTACAAACACCATATAATACTTGCAACTACTAGATAGAGATTAGGTGAGTTAATAAGCCGAGCAGGGTCATATTTCAGGGCCCAATGTGTGGTAGTATCAATGAGATAACCCTCCATGTACTCCTACATGGCCTCTCATTGCTACCTTTACCAGAACAGCTCACATACAATTAACTCTCACACATTAGGACATGATCATTACCATTCCAATTCATTGTCCATGATGGATTAGATATTACACAACTCTGAGCATCTTAAGCAAGCATGATTGATCACAACATGTCTTCAACCAACTCCTAAGTATGCTAGGATCATGGTAGGCTTTGTATTGTGACAATGTCAGGTCATGCAAAGGAATGGGTGCAACTAGCAATAACATGTGACAGTTGAATCGTTTCATCCTAATGCATTGAAATGAGAGAAAGAGAGAGGGAGAGAGTAGTATTGTATCGATATGATCAAGGGGGTTGTTTGCCTAGCAGATCAGCTGTAGGGTACTGCTCTTCAGACAGCTACTCGTTAACGTTCTCGTAAACAGTTCCTATCACAAAGAAGAAAAACAAAAGAAGGCAATTAAATACATGACATATGCAACAATATGATGTATGATGGTGACATGGCAACATGCTCTTGGTTGAGCTAATGCAAATAGCAACATGATTAAATGAAGTTGATTTGAACCAATGTTTGAAATTCAAACTCCATATGAAGCATTTCAAATGCCCTTTAATTGATTTGACTTTATTAGTGTGTAAAAGTTATTCCGATATTTGTCAAAATGGTCCCCATGGATAGATAGGATTTTACTGATAATTTTTTATATAAAAATTATTTTCATCTCACATATGGTTAATTTTGTATGAATTTGTGAAGTTTGTGATAATTTCTAGATTATTAAATAACAAAAAATCACTTATGATGTCAGCTCACATCAGCATGGTCAGCACGACTAAACCAAACCTGTGGGACCCATGTGTCCTTGACAGTGGCCAATTGCGATTGATGAAATCCTATCCAAAAATACTATTAGGGGCTAGGGCCCACTGTCAATGACTTCACGGTAGTCATTACGAGTTCATTAAACAAGAGTTAACCAGTGGTTGGTCACCCACGACATCCAGAGACAGTGGGGTTGCTTGGGTTCGGCCATCCGACGACCAAATGGATGGTGGAGAGATCTACTTGGAGCTGGTGCTCGTCCGCATCGAACAACGCAAACATCAGCGCCTAGGGTTGCCTAAAACGACGACTACATACACTTTGCACGGTGGATAGAGTTTGCGTGCGCATGGTTTCGGTGCTAGGGAGTACGGGAGGAGGAGCTAGTTGCCGCGTTCGACTCCTGGGAGAATGATTAGCATGATAGTGTCCTCGGACGCGAGTTGTGGTTGTTGTGGCTGAGGCGGTGACATGAACGGCGCAAACGAGCTATCGGCTGCAGTGGCTATCACGGTTAGAGGATGAAATAACCAGGGGTGAGAGAGGGGAAACACAGTGAAGTTCACAACAAAGTTGATGAGCAGGTCAGTGGGCTCGGGGTAGGCTCGAAGATGAACAACGAATGATCGCCATCTCCGGTGGCTGAGGTTGAAGAAGACGGCAATGGCGATGTTGTGGTGCGTCCGGGCTCATGTTCTTCGGTGGTAGGACGAGGAAGAAGGCGTCGGGGCGAAGCTTCCTCAGATGGCGACAGAACAAGGGGACGGCTATGGCTTGGTGCTCATGGTGTTCGAGGTGGAGGGCGAGCAAGGAGGCAGGTAAATTGAGCAGAAAGAGGGGAATGGATCAGGGCATCGCTGTTGTCTCCATGGTGCGGTATAAGGACACATGGGGCTCGACAAGGTGAAATAGGAGGTGGCACTCCCGCGCGCATGTGCTGTCTCTCCCTCTGCCTACTAGCAGAGGTTGAGGATGTTTGGCACGGGCCAGATTGGCTAGCTGGGCTGCCTGGTAAATTTCTCTCTCCTCTATGCTCTTCTATTTCTCTTTGTTTTCTAGTTTCTACATTTGTTTGGAATTTCATTTTCAAACAAACCCACATTCTAAATTCTTGGAAAATATTGTGGATACTAAATGGATTATTGCACAACCCCTCAACATTTTTTTCAGAATTTTTGGAACTATTAAATTACTCATAACCATTCATAGCTCTAGTTCAAATGCTTAGTGGTTTAATTCAAAGCCACATTATGTCCTAGAAAAATGCGCACCATTTTTGGTAGAGGTTTTCATCTTGTGCCATTAATCATGAATGTTTTTAAGGGAATTTTGGGTTCATCAAAAATATTTGAGTTTGAACATGGTTGAATTAATTATCTGCTAGGGTTTGTTAATCCACATTTTAAGTTTTTAAAAAATCTTCTATTATATACTTAAAATGATGGAATACGAACAGTTGTCATTTGACACTAAAAACTAAGATGTATTAATGGTGAAGATTAGGCAAGGCCACCGATCTACAATATTGCACATGATTTTCATAGTTGCACGTGATTTCATTACCAATCGGTTTATATTAGTAAAGGATAATATTGCACGTACAATCAAAAGATGTAGACTCATTTCTTTTGAACATACTACAGATGCAAACGCTCATAGAAACGTGCATACACTCACCCCAATGAACGCACACACTCACACCCTATCCCTATGAGTACCTCCATGAACAACATCCTTGCTTCCTTCCGATGATGCGTGAGTAGTTCACCATAAACCTACGGGTCCATAGCTAGTAGCTAGATGGCTTCTTCTTCTTCTCTCTCTCTCTTTGATCTTCAATACAATGTTCTCCTCAATGTTCATGGAGTTCTATCTGATGTAATCTTCTTTTGCGGTGTGTTTGTTGGGATCCGATGAATTGTGGGTCTATGATCTGAATATTAATGAGAAGTAATGGAGTTTTTTCTAAACTTTATTATGCATGATTTTTATAACTTTGTATTTTTCTATGATCTATCTGTTTGGTTTGGGCAACTAGATTCATTTATCTTCAGTGGGAGAGGTCCTTTGTAATGGGTTCAATCTTGTGGTGCTCAATATCCCTGTGACAAAAGCGGACAAGACACGTCTTTGTATTTTTGCCATTAAGGGTAAAACAATGGGGTTTATTCATATCGATTGGGTTTACTTTGTCTACATCATGTCATCTTACTTAAGGCGTTACTCTGTTTTCCATGAACTTAATACCATAGATGCATGCTGGATAGCGGTCGATTCGTGGAGTAATAGTAGTAGATATAGGCAGGAGTCGGTCTACTTGTCTCGGACGTGATGCCTATATACATGATCATTGCTTTGAATGTCTTCATAACTATGCACTTTTCTTTCAATTGCCCAACAGTAATTTGTTCACCCACCGTCTGCTATGTGCTCGAGAGAGAAGCCTCTAGTAAAAACTATGGCCCCCGGGTCTACTTTTATCATATACAAAATCCAAAATTACCTTACTGCAATTTTATTTTGTTTTGCAGTTTACTTTTCTATCTACCACTATCAGAATTAATCCTTGCAAGTAAAGAGTTCAAGGGGATTGACAACCCTCTTACCCGCGTTGGGTGCAAGTATTTGCTTTTGTGTGTAGGTGTTGTTCACGAGGGGCTTATTTCGGTTAGATCGAACCGGCCCGACCAGTTTTCAATTATTTACAAACACGCGCGTGGTTCTACTAGATCTCGGCTAACCGCCGGATAATTTCGGGCGTGCACCTCCCATAGCCAGTAGGCTTGCGCCACGTAGCCCTCGCCCGATCCTTCATTTTTTTTAGTTTCTGGTTTTAAAAATAGAAAGTTCTTATTTTAGAAAATTAATATCTCCTAGAATAATTAGTATTTTTAGGTGATTATTTTTGCACTAGGTTAGAAATTTTATGAAGTTTCTGTATATATCAAGTTTGACTAGATTTGAATGTTTGAATTTGAATTTGCATGAATTTTGTTCAAATCACTAGATTGACTATAAATTGAGCTAGGGATATTATTTTTGAGTGATTCATTTTGCTACTGGTTCTTTGTGACCTTGTTTATCAGTAGGATTAACTTGGTGGATTTTAAGATTATTTAAAATTAGGCTTTAACGAAAAGGATACTATTTTAGTGTTTTATAGGATTTGTGCTTTTTCCTTTAATTTTAATTGTTGTAAATTGTTTTATTTTGTTTTTCTTGAAAAATTATATTTAGTTTCTATTAATTTAGTTGTAGCAATTTTATTTGTTTTAAAAATATATTTTTAGTATTTTGTTTCTTTTATCTAACTAGAAAACTTGTTTTGAGCATAATAGGAGTTTTATAAATGGTTTTAATGTGATTCTTTTTGCATAAAACTTTCTATGCATTTTTCTTTCTGTTATTTAGTAAAAACCTTATTTTTGCTTCTATTAAAATTTATTAGTGACAGAAAACTTATCTGTAGCTTGTTTTACTTGTAGTAGGACTTTGCATTGAGTTCTATTGTTTTCTTTGGTTTTCTTTTTAAGTTTCTTTGTGTTTTTATTGATGGCTACATGTTTAGCTCTACTTGCTATTGTAGTATTATTTGTATGATGGTGTGCTTATGTATGTATTGTTTGTTTTGAAAGATTACCCGGAGTGTGAAGCTTGCTATTACGAGTCGTTAGTGTTTGAAGATTGTCATCAAGGCAAGACATTTGATCATGTATTTATTTATTACCTATGATTTTTGTTGCGTTAGATGTTATCCTCCCCATCATGCATGTAAGTAGGTGAATTTGAGTTATGTTCTTGAGTAGTATCATGTGGTAGGTTGAACCCTAATCCCCATGTTACCAATGCCCGGGAACGTTGTAGTTATTTTGCTATGCTTCATAAACGGGGTTGGTTGAGTGAATTGCATGGGAGTTATGAGAGTTAAGTTGATGACTACAACCCAAAGACTTCAAGATCTCAAGACGGACTTCAAATCACTACTGGGTGGAGGACAGATGTGACGGCACCCTGGAGCACCCAGTGGTTGACCCAGGGATGCATGGAGAAGCGCCACATCTTGCGGAAAGCTTCACCCAGGCATGAAGAGACGGATGGATATACCAAGTCACTATGGGCTCTGGCTTGGTTGACCCTAGGTGTGACACTGGACGGACGGTGCCAGCAGATGTAGAAGAACGGCAAGAAATGGATGGGCACCGACAGTGGCCCAGAGGAACTCTACAGAAGACCTTGTGTTTGTTCGTCCTGTCTTCAAACACCATGTAGTGCGAGGACATAAAGGAGTGGACGATTCTTGTCGGTAAAGGGCACAAGAGTCTGTGAATATTATTTGAGTCTTCTCTGAACTCTTTTATGCATTATTGTTATAGCTTTGTATTTCTCTCCGATTTATCTGTTTGATTTAGCCAACTAGATTGATCTATGTTGCAATGGGAGAGGTGCTTTGTGATGGGTTCGATCTTGAAGTGCTCAATCCCAGTGACAGAAAGGGACATGACATGTATTTGGATCGTTGCCATTGCTAGAATGATGGGGTTTATTCATATTGCTTGGATTTACTTTGTCTACATCATGTCATCTTGCTTAAGGCATTACTCCGTTTTTCCCGATGAACAAGATCCCATTTCGACCATAGGCGGTTGAATAGAAGGCCGTTTTCTCCGTTTTGCGGTACGACTGACCCCGTTTCGGCTATTCCGTCCAAGGCGGTTGCATCTAGCAGGTTATTTACCTAATCAGCCCAAATTGGAGACTTTCTCCATTATTCTAGCACCGGGCGTGGCCTTGGGAGCCCATGATGACCCACAAGTATAGGGGATCTATCGTAGTCCTTTCGATAAGTAAGAGTGTCGAACCCAATGAGGAGCAGAAGGAAATGACAAGCGGTTTTCAGCAAGGTATTTTCTGCAAGCACTGAAATTATCGGTCTTGTAGTTTTGTGATAAGATAATTCGTTACCGGTAACAAGTAACAAGTGTAACAAAAGTGCAGCAAGGTGGCCCAATCCTTCTTGTAGCAAAGGATAAGCCTGGACAAACTCTTATATAAAGCAAAGCGCTCCCGAGAACACATGGGAATTATTGTCAAGTTAGTTTTCATCATGCTCATATGTTTCACGTTCGTTACTTTGATAATTTGATATGTGGGTGGACCGGTGCTTGGGTGCTGTCCTTACTTGGTCAAGCCTCCCACTTATGATTAACCCCTCTTGCAAGCATCCGCAACTACGAAAGAAGAATAAAGATAAATCTAACCATAGCATGAAACATGTGGATCCAAATCAGCCCCTTACGAAGCAACGCATAAACTAGGGTTTAAGCTTCTGTCACTCTAGCAACCCATCATCTACTTATTACTTCCCAATGCCTTCCCCTAGGCCCGAATCATGGTGAAGTGTCATGTAGTCGACGTTCACATAACACCACTAGAGGAAAGACAACATACATCTCATCAAAATATCGAACGAATACAAATTCACATGATTACTTATAACAAGACTTCTCCCATGTCCTCAGGAACAAACATAACTACTCACAAACCATGTTCATGTTCAAGATCAAAGGGGTATTGAATATCATTAAGGATCTGAACATATGATCTTCCACCAAGTAAACCAACTAGCATCAACTACAAGGAGTAATCAACACTACTAGCAACGCACAGGTACCAATCTGAGGTTTTGAGACCAAGATTGAATACAAGAGATGAACTAGGGTTTGAGAGGAGATGGTGCCGGTGAAGATGTTGATAGATATTGACCCCCTCAAGCTGAGAGGATCGTTGGTGATGACGATGGCTTCGATTTCCCCCTCTGGGAGGGAAGTTTCCCCGGCAGAACAGCTCCGCCGGAGCCCTAGATTGCTTCTACCCAGGTTCCACCTCGAGACGGCGGTGCTTCATCTCAAAAGCTTCCTTATGGTTTTTTCCAGGTCAAAACCTTTCATATAGAAGAAGATGGGCACCGGAGACCTGCCAGGGGGGGCACAAGCCCTAGGGGCGTGCCCTGGAGGTAGGGCGCGCCCCCAGGCTTGTGGCCACCTGGTGGGTCCCCTCTGGTATTTTCTTCGCCCAATAATTTTTATATTTTCAAAATAATTCTCCGTAAATTTTCAGGACTTTTGGAGTTGCGTAGAATAGGTCTCTCAGATTTGCTCCTTTCCGGTCTAGAATCCCAACTGCCGGCATTCTCCCTCTTTGTGTAAACCTTGTAAAATAAGTGAAAAAGGCATAAGTATTGTACCATAATGTGAAATAACAACCCATAATGCAATAAATATCGATATAAAAGCATGATGCAAAATGGACGTATCAAATCCCCCAAGCTTAGACCTCGCTTGTCCTCAAGCGGAAACCGAAATGGATAATCATGTCCACATGTTGAGAGATAGAGGTGTCGATAAAATAAAATACGGACTTGAGGGCATCATGATCATATTTAGAACAGCAAATATATTGTCATATAATTTCTTATGCTAAAATAACAATTCGTTCACAAGGTAAAGTATGAATCAAAAACTTTATTGAAAACCAACAAACTATGATCTTAGTCATTGAAGCAATTGCAATTTCGCATAATGTCAGAAAGATTCAATGTAAGAGCTTTTATGTAGCAAGTCCACATACTCAACTATCATTTAATCTTTCATAATTGCTAACACTCACACGATACTTATGAGATCAAAGCCTCAATCAGACACAGAGAAAGATAGGGGCTTATAAATTTGCCTCCCAACCTTTTACCTCAAGGGTAATGTCAACAAGAAAAATTTATGCACACCTACATCCGAGTGGATATATATATCGGGATCTTCCCCAACATATAGTGCTTGCCAAAAATAAAAGTATAAAAGGAAAGGTGAAAATCACCATGACTCTTGTATAAAGATAGAAGGTAAAAGTAAAAGTAAAAGATAGGCCCTTCGCAGAGGGAAGCAGAGGTTCTCATGCGCTTTTATGGTTGGATGCACAAAATCTTAATGCAAAAGAACGTCACTTTATATTGCCGCTTGTGATAAAGATCTTTATTATGCAGTCCATCGCTTTTATTTCTTCCATATCACAAGTTCGTATAAAGCTTATTTTCCTCACACTAAAAGATCATACATATTTAGAGAGCAATTTTTATTGCTTGCACCGTTGACAACTTACTTGAATGATCTTAGTCAATCCATAGGTAGGTATGGTGGACTCTCATGGCAAAACTAGGTTAAGGGATTTTGGATGCACAAGTAGTATCTTTACTTGGTGCAAAAGATTTGGCTACCATAGGATAAGAAGCAAACTCAACATATTGGAGGATCCATGACAATATAACTTCTATTCGGTTATGAGAAAACATAACCCATTACGTTGTCTTCCTTGTCCAACATCAACCTCTTAGCATATAATATTTTAATGAGACTTCTCTTTCCTTATTACTTCCTATTAATTCGAACAATGACCAAAACTATGTTTGTCAACTCCCAAAATTTGTATGCGACATACTTCTTATATGTGAAGTTATCACTTCCCATAAGATTATTAAATAATCTTTTTACTTCTTTTATTCTTTATTTTTTTCAAGATCATAGCAAGAAGCAAAGCCCTCAACTCAAAACTAATCTTTATTATATAACTCTCGGACTCGATTACATAGAGGAAACACAAAATAAAACTCAAAGCTAGATCATACTAAAAACTTTTACTCTACTAAAACAAGGTATAACCAAAAGGATAGAACTAAGAAAAACGATAAAGATAGAGATGTGATGGTGATACGATATGATACCGGGGCACCTCCCCCAAGCTTGGCACAAGCCAAGGGGAGTGCCCAAACCCATGTACTCAAATCTCCTTCTTCAGAGGTGATGGTGGTCATGAGGTTGATGACGTGGGAAGTTTGTCCTCCATCTTCCAAGGCATAGTTTCACCATCGTAAAAAGATGAATGAGTCTCCGGGATCCTCAAATTTGCATCCAAACTCATCCTCTTAAATCTGCATTCATACTCACAGTTTTGGTTTTGCAGGTCATAGATCTGGGCTTGGAGATGCTCGATTTTCTCATGAAGCTTGAATATGGCCTCTCCGATGTCATTGGTGTCCAGCTTGTAGTCACGGTTAAATTCCATGATCATGGAGTGATTGGTGTTGAGTCCACGTTCCACCATCCCTTGGCACTTGAAGACTTGCTGCTCCATTGCTTCGAGTCTGGTCTCCAAGCTTCCGGTCCTCCTTAGCCCTTGAACATACCGGATGTGCAGCACCCCCTCACGCATCTCAATGGTTTGAGGGTGTTGCAGCACCTCTGCAAGGTAGGGGTTGATGACCTTCTCGAAAAACTTGTCCTTCGGAGCGCATGGGGATGTCATGGCGATCTAGATCTGTCAAAAAACAGCTCGAAACAAGAACAGAGGATATTGCCATGGTACAGTGGTTAAAACCTTCGGGAGATTATACAATGAAATTTTATTGACCAAAAGAAGTGTATTGCAAGAAAAGGAGTTCGGAGGGCACACGAGTTGGCCACAAGCCTGGGAGGCACGCCCAGGGGGTAGGGTGCACCCCCAAGGCTTGTCGCCTCCTCGTGCACTTTTTGGACTGCTTTTTATTTTCCTAATTTTTTAAATATTCCAAAACGGAGTAAAATTTCTTTTGGGAAAGTTTTGGAGTCGGTTTACTTACCGTATCACATACTGATATGTCTCCAATGTATCTATGATTTTTGCTTGTTCCATGATGTTATATTATCATTCTTGGATGTTTTACAATCATTTTATAGAAACTTCATATCATTTTTTGGGACTAACCTATTGACATAGTGCCCCATGCCAGTTGTTGTTTTTTGCTTGTTTTTTTTACTTCGCAGAATATCAGTACCAAACGGAGTCCAAACGCAGCGAAACTTTTTGGAGATTTTTTTTGGACCAGAAGACACCACATGGGACAAAGAAATACCAGAGGGGAGGCCCGAGGTGGGCATGACCCACCAGGGCGCGCCAGGAGGCCCAAAATAAAGATTTTACTAAACATATCGTAGATGCCATGATGAATGCTTTGGAAGAAAAGTTAGAATTAGAGATCTCAATTCCTAGAAAATTACATGATGAATGGGAACCTACCATCAAAGTCTAGATTAAAAATTATGAGTATTTTGCTTTATGTGATTTGGGTGCTAGTGTTTCCACAATTCCGAAATCTTTATGTGATGTGCTTGGTCTTACCGATATTGAAGAATGTTCTCTTAATTTGCACTTGGAGGATTCTACTATTAAAAAGCCTATGGGAAGAATTAATGATGTTATTATTCTTGCAAATAGGAATTGTGTGCCCATAGATTTTATTGTTCTTGATATTGATTGCAATCCGTCTTGTCCAATTATACTTGGTAGACCATTTTTACGCACTATAGGTGCCGTGATTGATATGAAAGAAGGCAATATTAAATTACAATTTCCATTAAGGAAGGGTATGGAACACTTCCCTAGAACAAAAATTAAGCCACCATATGAATCAATCATGAGGGCATCCTATGGATCAAAAACTAAAGATGACAATACTTGAATCTATGCATTATGCCTAGCTAGGGGCATAAAATGATAGCGCTTGTTGGGAGGAAACCCAATGAATAAATTTTATATTTTCCTTTTTCTTTCTGTTCTTGAGTGTTTGCACAACTATGCTACTTTTATGATTGTGTTTTTTTATGTTTTAATCAGTGGTTGTGCCAAGTAAAGCCTTTGGGATCATGTTGGGTGATAGTTGATTTGATTTTGTTGAAAAACAATAAATTTTGCATCCAGTAGCAGAATTTTGTAAAATCACAGAAGCGACGAAAAATTCTGAATTTTTTACACAATATTTATATAAAAATTTCCTACGTTGTCCTAATGTTTCAAAAAATTTGGAGTTACAGAACTATGGTTAGAGTACAGATTACTACAAACTATTCTGTTTTTGACAGATTCATTGCATAGTGTGCTTAATTTGATGAATCTATGGATTGTATCGGGGGGTATAAGCCATGGTAAATTTGGAATACAGTAGATATAATGCAATAATAAAATATGAATGGGTTTGCAATAGTACTTAGAGTGGTGATTTGCTTTATTATACTAACGGATCTCATGAAGATTTTGTTAAGTTTTGTGTGATTGAAGTTTTCAAGTTTTGGGTGAGATCACGATGGATGAAGGAATAAGGAATGAAAAAAGCCTAAGCTTGGGGATGCCCCATGGGTATATGAGTCCACCATACCTATCTATATGCGGTATTTCCGTGCCATTCTAAGCAAATTTGTATATGCCATCTCTAATTTTCAAAATGAATTTCCTTTTTGAGTGCCCATACCGCTCATGAAGCGGCAGGGGTGGCCAATATTTTCCATGCTAGATGTGTTATTCTCAAGATGAGTGTTTATTCACTTGTCATTGCACGAGAGTACGGCGGTAATAGGGATGCCCAATCCCGAAATGAAAAAAAATTACTTTATGTTATCAAATAATAAATTCCTTGGAAAGTGTTGGTATGGAAGGCACCCGTGGATATGGCTAGCCATGGATTGTGAAAGAATGGTGGAAAAAGGAATAAACTTTATTTTATGTTTGGGAACTACCTATGATATATCTAGCATGGAAAGTGTTGGTAATTACTTGGTCGTTTTTGTTGACGGGAAAAGTATGCCTCTCAAAAAAAATTATCTCTCAATTTAAGATTTGAGCTCTGGCACCTCTACGAATCCCTGCTTCCCTCTGCGAAGGGCCTACCTATTTACTTTATGCAATTTTTATTTTTATTTGAGTCTCCATCTTCTCTTATAAAGCACCAACGAGGGAGCACTATGATCATACTTGAGCATTGGATGTAGCTAATATGCGAGTGTGTTTCATGAATGGATC
The DNA here is from genome assembly GCA_011799875.1 of Thinopyrum elongatum. Classification (NCBI taxonomy): domain Eukaryota; kingdom Viridiplantae; phylum Streptophyta; class Magnoliopsida; order Poales; family Poaceae; genus Thinopyrum; species Thinopyrum elongatum. Next base: position 237,333,859 of record CM022303.1, read on the forward strand.
AATGATTGAGCATGATGGGCTAGGGATAAATTTCTTTAGTGTTGATATTTTGTAAGACATGGTTGCTTGTTGATATGCTTGAGTATTGAAATCTTCATGATAAAACTAGACTATTGCTTTGAACCATATAAAAGTCCAAATGTCCATGCTACAAAAGAAAAGAATATGTGATGAACATGTTAGGCAGCATTCCACATCAAAAATTCTATTTTTATCATTTACCTACTTGAGGACGAGTAGGAATTAAGGTTGGGGATGCTGATACGTCTCCAACGTATCTATAATTTTTGCTTGTTCCATGCTGTTATATTATCATTCTTGGATGTTTTACAATCATTTTATAGCAACTTTATATCATTTTTTGGGACTAACCTATTGACATAGTGCCTAGTGCCAGCTGTTGTTTTTTGCTTGTTTTGTAACTTTGCAGAATATCAATACGAACCGGAGTCCAAATGCAGCCAAACTTTTTGGAGTTTTTTTGGGACAAGAAGACAGCACATGGGCCAAAGAAGTACCAGAGGGGAGGCCCGAGGTGGGCACAACCCACCAGGGCGCGCTAGGAGGCCCAGGTGTGCCCAGGGGGTTGTGCCCCCTCGATGACCTCCGCACCACCTCTTCGCCCTATAAATTGCCAAATATTCCAGAAACCCTAGGGGAGTCGACGAAACACAATTCCAGCCGCCGCAAGTTCCAGAACCATGAGATCCAATCTAGACACCATCACGGAGGGGTTCATCATCCTCATTAGTGCCTCTCCGATGATGCGTGAGTAGTTCATTATAGACCTACGGGTCCGTAGGCAGTAGCTAGATGGCTTCCTCTCTCTCTTTTGATTCTCAATACAATGGTCTCTTGGAGATCTATTTGATGTAACTCTTTTTTGCGGTGTGTTTGTTGGGATCCGATGAACTTTGAGTTTATGATCAGATCCATATCCATGAATATCATTTGAGTCTTCCTTTGATCTCTTATATGCATGATTATTTATAGCCTCGTATTTCTTCTTCAAATCTTTTGTTTAGTTAGGCCAACTAGATCAATTTTTCTTGCCATGGGAAGAGGTGCTTTGTGATGGGTTCGATCGTGCGGTGTTCTTTCCCAGTGACAGAAGGGGCAGCAAGACACGCATGTATCGTTGCTATTAAGGATAACAAGATGGGGGCTATTCCTACATGAATAGATCTTGTCTACATCATGTCATCGTTCTTATTACATTACTCCGTTTCTCCATGAAGTTAATACACTAGATGCATGCTGGGTAGCGGTCGATGTGTGGAGTAATAGTAGTAGATGCAGGCAGGAGTCGGTCTAATAATCTTGGACGTGATGCCTATATATTAACCATTGCCTTGGATATCGTCATAATTATTCGATCTTCTATCAATTGCCCAACAGTAATTTGTTTACCCACCATGTGCTATTTTCTCAAGAGAAGCCACTAGTGAAATCTACGGCCACCGGGTCTATTCTTTATCATACTTGCTTTGATATATATTTTTATTTGCTTTTATTTTCATATCTATTATTCCAAAAACCCAAAGATACCTTGCTGCACTTTTTATTACTTATTTTATTTCGTGTTTTATCAAGATCTATTTATCCAATCTACACAAATTATATCCCGTCAACTTGACAATTTCTGGCACCGTTACCAGCAGAGGGATTGACAACCCCTCATAAGCGTCGGGTTGCAAGTATTTGTTCTTTGTGTGCAGGTACCGTTTTTATAGTGTTTCTTGGTTCTCCTACTGGATTGATACCTTGGTTTCATAACTGAGGCAAATACCTACCGTAGCTGTGCTGGATCATCCCTTCCTCTTTGGGGTAATACCGATGTAGTTCAAGCGACATCACATACCTATTCCTTTTCGGGGGTCTGGACCGTTCTGGTAGGTCTCCCTTATGTACTCCTCCGGTCTTATGGTATTAATAATATTGGTTTCTACATTTATGGGAGTACCTGAGATATAATGTTTGATTCTTTACCCGTTTACCACCTTTGGGTTATTGCCTTCGGCGTTGTTTATCTTGATGGCACCAGAACGATAAACTTCCTCGATAATGTAAGGCCCTTCCCATTTAGAGAGAAGTTTTCCTGCAAAAAAAATCTTAAATGAGTATTGGATTTAGGGGGATTTAAAAACCGAGATTCCAAATGTTTGAGGATGAGCCAGGATGCCGGTACGGTTGTAATTCGTTCCCATTCCTAGCATGTGACCTAAACATGCACCCAAGGACACATGTATAATTTTTCTAGCCATTTTGGTGAACTGGAGCATGTATTTGTAGTTCAGATTTGAATTATAGACATTAAATGTGTAGGAAACTCAATTAGTGTATAAGAGGCCAAACGAACCCTGAATAAGTTTAAATTTCGGAAAGGATATCCTGTCATTCCATGTTGCCCGTAGAAGAAAATACAAGGCGAAAAGAGGCAGTGATTATCGTTTCGCCCACAAGGGGGACATGTTTCTCTATCGGAACCACAAGGCTTCTTTGAGAGAAGCTCCGGTTTGTAAGAGGCTTGTAATAAAACTTGCGCCAAAATGGACAAAAAATTCCTCGACATATATTTGCCATGTCGTGACACCATGCCAAGTTTCACGATTTTTGGGTGAGTTTTGGATTTACGGGGATTTAAAAACGGAGATTCTTCTCATGAAATGTTTTCAAATAGCACACGATTCACTCATGAAAGCCGTGTGCCTACCAAACCATGTCCGATGCGCCCCTCCCCCCTGCTGCGCGCGCGATCTGAGTCATGCGTTCTGATTGGCCAGAACCCAAACCCCATGGATCATACGTCTGCACCGTTGGATGCTCCCAGATCAAACAGCAATCCTCAGCCCTTTCGACAGCACGTGCAGTATATGGGTAAGCACTGTGCGCATGCGTCGTGCAAGCTCACGCTTCCTTCTCTACTAAGTTTTCTATATTAATGTTGTTATATATCCAAACAGGCTACCGTTTCCCGCCACTCCTCTCAACAGTTTCCCGCCTCTTCTCCCATCGTTTTCCCGCTACCAGTGTTAGTGCTCATTGAAGGCTAGGCGGCGACACACCGGCCATGTAAATATCGCACACAGTTTCTAAAATCACAAATGTGTGTGATAGGAAGGAGTATGTCCCATAGGGTGACCAGCGTGAAATGCCTTAAAGGCAAGGAATCAATTCCTATCAGCAAGGTGCGGCTTCCCATCCGCTAGCCTAGTCGATTAGAACGTAGAAGTTAAGCATGCTCGGGCTGGAGTAGCCCAAGGATGGGTGACCCGGTGGGAAGTTGCATATCTCAAGCTTCATTTAAATGTTATGACACGGTCATTATAGAGATAAAGAGATAAATATCTATATAGTGACCTGTCATGGCAATTATATAAACCTTGGGATCCTTGTTTTGCTAATTTGTAGACTAGGTTTTTATTGATTATTTTTTGCTCTAAAAAATTAAAGAATGATTGACTCTATAGTGACCTGTATTGGCAATTATATAAACCATTTTCTGGTCGCATGCAGGGTATAGGGGGCAGGGTGTTCTGATCGAGCATGTCTCCCTTGTGTGGTTTATAGACGCTGCACATATCTGTGGGCTCCCCGAGGTATATATATTATCCTTTACTGACAATGAGGGAGGCCCACACAATCTATCCCTTTGACCCAACAACGAGAAGGGTTTGATCATGATGTTTCCTATTGCTATGTGTGCCATATTAGACCAAATAAAGTTTGAGCGCATGCGTTGGATGGCACCCCCCCCCCCCCCCCGCCGCCTCGAAGTTGGGAAACCGACATCGTACATATTGAACCAGGCTTGGGGTCGGGTATGGTGTTCGGTTTGTAATGTAGTTGGTGGCCCATCGAAGTTGTGCATTCGGGATTTAAACACATCACACACCACCGTACCCATACATATTTTCGGGTCGCATGCAATGTATACGGGGTCTTCTGATCGACCACGTCTCCCTTGTGCGGTTTTTTGTGACGACACGCATATCTGTGGGATCCCCAAGTGTATATATATCATCCCTTTGACCGATAACGAGGGGTATGTGTTGGCCATGAATGGATTCCTCCTAGTTTGTGTTAGGGCTGGTCACCGTCACATGTCGTTCAACCAAAGCTCGAGCTCATGCATTGTCAGGATTCCCTCCCACATGCTCTGATTGCTGGGTTTGACCTACACCGTACCTTGCGTATCTCGTCCTTAACTACATGGCCTTCATGGTTGTTGTCTGTATCGAGAGGTAGGCACCACATCTAAATTGTACATTATTCTATATTGAAAACACACATCACCCCTTCCAACGTACATTATTTTGGGCCGCATGCAAGAGGTGCTGGTTTTGTGGTCCCTCTCGTGCGATTTTTATGATGGTTCAATCTATTGGCCCAAGCGGTTTATCGACAACAACAGTTGTCGTTTGACCAAACGATAGGTTCACTGGTCCGTCTTATGGTAGGTCATGGCGACATGCATGTATGACCAAAGTATCATTACGTGCATCCGCCCCGCTGACACGAAGTGGGAGGTGGTGGTTCAAGCACCCTAGCTAGCTACGACATTATGTCATTATAGATATATCCAAGGGTGCTTTCAGGTTTGCGAGGCAGGTGCACCAAAGTTGTGCATTGTGTATTTAAAGTTTTAAACATCACACCCAATATTCCTACATATATTTGGCCACTTCCAGGTGGTTCTCGACTTCTGGCCCCTTTCATCGATCTTCGACGGCGCGCCCAATCGTGGGCCCGCACAGTAAAAGTTGTGCATTGGAATTTTGAACATCACAGACCACCCTTTCCACTCATATATATTTGGGCCACATGCTGGTGTGGCTGTCTTCTGACCCTCTCTAACATTTTTTTTGCTGGAAAGACTTTGATGACTCTCAACGGACACGGGTATAATTTCTTAACCGTTTGCGATGCAAGTGCGCTGTGAATCACCATGACTGCACAAGCGCAAGCAAAGGTGGAGGTACTGGCTCAATCGTGTGCGATGCAAGTGCGCTGTAAAATCACCATGACAGCGCAAGCGCAAGCGCAAGCAAAGGGTAGAGGTACTGGCTTAACCGTGTGCGACGCAAGTGCGCTGTAAAATCACCACCTACGCAAGCTAAAGGAGGGTAGTTTATTTAGAAATTAGGATGAATCATGAGCGATAGATCAGCTAGCTAGAAATCTAAAAACAAACTACCCGCCTTGAGCGTTGCAAAAATCGGTGGTTCCGCCAGTTTTCCTTATTATCATACACGCATATTCTCATTGGACCGTGCGCGATCTTGGGTACTCCCGCCCCGCATCAATTCCTTTACCCAAATTTTAGTAGCCGCCGTACTTCAACCGTCGCCCACACTCCTCCAGCACCGACCTTATAGTAAAATTGCAGTACCTGAGGCATTTGAACCGTCGCCTCCCTCGTCCACCACCATCTCCACCCACCATTACTAAAATTTTCAGTAGCCGCGGCGTATCCTCAAACACCACCTCCCTCCATAGTCCCCCCACCCGACCCCCTCACCCCCTCGAACCCTAGCTCGCCGCCGCCACCGGCGCTGCCGCCACCGCCGCCAACCCCTGCCGGTCTGCCCGTTCCTCCTAGCTTAGATAATAAAGTTCAGGTTACCCAGCGATTCCCATACCGTCGTCTGACTCCGCTGAGTTTTTAGATGACGCCTGCGGTGTCCCTCCCCGCCAGATCCACATCCCCTGCTGTAAAATGCCGCAGCCTAAGCTCGACCATGTATCCCGGGGAGCCCGACGAGCGTTCGGCCAAGAAGAGGTTTATCATGGCCTCTCCGGCGGACGTTGGTGAGGTGGCCGCCGTTCGCCCCGACCTGTCGATCCCGGAGCAACACGTTGCCGCGGAAGCCGGCGAAGACGTTGACTACGTTGCCATGCCAATGGCTTCATGTCAGCGGGCTAGCGTATTACTGTATCTCGGGAAAGCTGGCTACGACATCAAGCTCGTCGACAGCGACGGCTTCACGCGGGCCATGTCACAAGTTAAGTGGTCCATCCCCAACCCCTCTGGTTCAACCGCCGTCGATCTCTTCGACGGCCCTGCCGCTGATCTCCTCTGCCAAGCGGTCAAGGATTTGTGATCCTTGTACGCCATCGAGCCCATTTTGTCATTTCTGAAGGACACGTTCTACGACGGTGGCTTGGGATCCTCAATTGCCAAGTCAGATATCATCGACCATGACCACGAGCACAAGGAGGACACCCACAAAGGTTCTTCCAAGGTGAAACAACCCATCTATGACATCAGAGAGCACACCATGGGTCTGTGCTCTTCCAACTGGAAGGATCCCATCCATGACATGTGAGGCAACATCCTATCAGCAAATCTTACCTTTTCTAGCTTGCCAACCCGTACCCTTTGTTGTAGTAGCATTTGCCGTGCGGTGCTTTAACTGTGCCATGTTTAAATATTTCAGTTATGCAAAAATGTATTGTTCAATAGGGCTATGTGATGTTTAAGTATGAATTGTCCACTTCAGTTTCATGAATGGCTATATTTGGTTGTTTATAGTGAGTAGATGCCTTGTTTATCTATATTTGGTTGTTAGGTTGGTTGCAGTGAGCATTTGTCCAGTTGTCAAGCAGATGCCTTGTTTATCTGTTTTGGTTGTTAGGTTGGTTGTAGTGAGCATATGTCCAGTTATCGAGCAGATGCCTTGTTTATATGTATTTGGTTCTTATGTTGGTTGCAGTGAGCATTTGTCCAGTTATCAAGCAGATGCCTTGTTTATCTGTATTTGGTTGTTAGGTTGGTTGCAGTGAGCATTTATCTAGTTTTCAAGCAGATGCCTTGTTTATCTGTATTTGCTTGTTAGATTGGTTGCAGTGAGCATTTGTCCAGCTTTCAAGCATATGCCCTGTTTATCTGTATTTGCTTGTTAGGTTGGTTGTAGTGAGACTCTGTCCAATTTTCAATGGCTATATTTGGTTGTTATACTTATCATTTATGCCTTGTTTATTTCAGTCATTCATAATGTGATGTTCATTATGTGCAAGTCGTAACTGTGCTGCTCGACTACGTCAATACCAGTTTGAACGGCTATATTTTGTTCCAGTTATGCCTGGTGTATTTAACACATGCCCTTTATTTCAGTTTTACACATTTATCTAGTGTGATGTTTAAGCATTACCTATGTTCTATTCATTTTCAACAATACCAGTTTGAATTGCAATATTTGATGGCTGTTAAGCCTGTTGTCGGTAACATTGCCTTCCATTTTATATCTGCTTTAACAGCATGCTAAAACCAACACAGTCAAGCTATCATTTGGAGATGATGTTGTTTACCTTTGCTATATTTGTTTGATGTTAAGGTTGCTGTACTTATCATGCCTTTCCACTACTTGTGAAGGACAACAATGGGAGTGGCCACCATTTTTCGCCGAGGTTAGTTTCATCCCTCGGCTTGTACTCCCCCCATCGTTCCATAATGTACTGCATATAGATTCAGGCCTGGACACTTGTTAGCTTCTAATATTGACTTGTTGCTTGTAGGTACATATGCCCTTGGTAAGGATCCACGCATCGACCCTTTTTGCGTATGGGGCAATGAGATATTCATGAACAAGCATCAAGTGAGGAAATTGATAAGGATTATTAGCAAAAAGATACGAATGGTGGCAAGCAAATTATTTGTTTATGCTCTATCCAACACAACAGTGATTTGTAGGATGGTAACTACAAATTCTGCAGCCTTCTCTTTTTACTGCCCATAATGACTTATTAGACAACAATGTCTGAATCTTTTTCGTTCGCAGTGGTTCCTGAAGCAGTTCACTCAAGATTACCTTGCAAAGTACATGATTGGTGGACACGCAATGAAGGTTAAAGTATTTCATCCAGACTACAATGAGCATCAAGAACTCCTAAGGAAGACAGTGAAGGATGGACGGGCAGCCATCACAAGGGGTTGGCCTAGAGTCGTGCGCGCATTATGCATGGAAGAGGGCACAATATGGGCATTCCGCTTCACCTTCTTGAGCAACCAGAATGTCTTTTTCCTCTCTCTTTACAGTCTTTAGTACAACCGTGGTTCATCGTTCTTTACTTGGTGCTTCTATAGTTCTTCAGTATATGTACCTGTGCATCGAATTATGCATTCGTGGTTGAACCTACATTTGTAAGAAACATGGTTGGATATGAAATAAGTGATTGCCTACTTTCAAATTCAAAACATGTGATTTTTAAATTTGAAAGTAGGCAATCACTTATTTCATATCCAACCATGTTTATTACAAATATAGGTTCAACCACGAATGCATAATTCGATGCACAGGTACATATACTGAAGAACTACAGAAGCACCAAGTAAGAATGATGAACCACAATTGTACTAAAGACTGTAAAGAGAGAGGCGAAAGACATTCTGGTTGGTGGAGAAGGTGAAGCGGAATGCCCATATTGTGCCCTCCTCCATGCGTAATGCGCGCACGACTCTAGGCCAACCCCTTGTGATGGCTGCCCGTCCATCCTTCACTGTCTTCATTAGGACTTCTCGATGCTCATTGTAGTCTGGATGAAATACTTTAACCTTCATTGCGTGTCCACAAATCATGTACTTTGCGAGGTAATCTTGAGTGAACTGCTTCGGGAACCACTGCCAACGAAAAAGATTCAGACATTGTTGTCTAACAAGTCATTATGGCCAGTAAAAAGAGAAGGTTGTAGAGTTTGTAGTTACCATCCTACAGCAAACTGTTGTGTTGGATAGAGCATAAACAAATAATTTGCTTGCCACCATTCGTATCTTTTTGCTAATAATCCTTATTAGTTTCCTCACTTGATGCTTGTTCATGAATATCTCATTGCCCCATACGCAAAAAGGGTCGATGCGTGGATCCTTGCCAAGGGCATATGTACCTACAAGCAACAAGTCAATATTAGAAGCTAACAAGCGTCCAGGCCTAGATCTATATGCACTACATTATGGAATGACGGGGGGAGCACAAGCCGAGGGATGAAACTAACCTCAGTGGAAAATGGTGACCACTCCCGTTGTAGTCCTGCATAAGTAGTGGAAAGGCATGATAAGTACAGCAACCTTAACATCAAACAAATATAGCAAAGGTAAACAACATCATCTCTAAATGATAGCTTGAATGTGTGGGTTTCAGCATGATGTTAAGGCAGATATAAAATGGAAGGCAATATTACCGACAACAGGCTTAACAGCCATCAAATATTGCAATTCAAACTGGTATTGTTGAAAATGATTAGAACGTAGGTAATGCTTAAACATCACACTGGATAAATGTGTAAAACTGAAATAAAGGGCATGTGTTAACTACACCAGGCATAACTGGAACAAAATATAGCCGTTCAAACTGGTATTGATGCAGTCGAGTAGCACAGTTCCGACTTGCACATAATGAACATCACATTGTGAATAACTGAAATAAACAAGGCATAAATGATCAGTATAACAACCAAATATAGCCATTGAAAACTGGACAGAATCTCACTGCAACCAACCTAACAAGAAAATATAGATAAATAGGGCATATGCTTCAAAACTGGACAAATGCTCACTGCAACCAACCTAACAAGCAAATACAGATAAACAAGTCATCTGCTTGAAAACTGGACAAATGCTCGCTCCAACCAACCTAACAACCAAATACGGATAAACAAGGCATCTGCTTGATAATTGGACAAATGCTCACTGCAACCAACCTAAGAACCAAATATATATAAACAAGGCATCTGCTCGATAACTGGAAAAATGCTCACTGCAACCAACCTAACAACCAAATACAGATAAACAAGGCATCTACTCACTATAAACAACCAAATATAGCCATTCGTGAAACTGAAGTGGACAATTCATACTTAAACATCACAAAGCCCTATTGACAATACATTTTTGCATAACTGAAATAATTAAACACGGCACAGTTAAAAGCACCACACGGCAAATGCTACTACAACAAAGGGTACGGGTTGGCAAGCTAGAAACGGTAAGATTTGCTGATAGGATGTTGCCTCACATGTCATGGACGGGATCCTTCCAGTTGGAAGAGCACAGACCCATGGTGCGCTCTCTGATGTCACAGATGGGCTGTTTCACCTTGGAAGAACCTTTGTGGGTGCCGTCCCCGTGGTCGTGGTCGTGGTCGATGAGATCTGACTTGGCAATTGAGGATCCTAAGCCGCCGCCGTAGAACGTGTCCTTCAGAAATGACAAAATGGGCTCGATGGCATACAAGGATCACAAATCCTTGACCGCTTGGCGGAGGAGATTAGAGGCAGGGCCATCGAAGAGATCGACGGCGGTTGAACCAGAGGGGATGGGGATGGACCACTTAACCTGTGACATGGCTCGCGTGAATCCGTCGCTGTCGACGAGCTTGATGTCATAGCCAGCTTTCCCGAGATACAGTAATACGCTAGCCCGCTGACATGAAGCCTTCGGCATGGCAACGTAGTCAATGTCTTCTCCAGCTTCCGTGGCAACGTGTTGCTCCGGCATCGATAGGTCGGGGCAAATGGCGGCCACCTCGCCAACGTCCGCTGGAGAGGCCATGATAAACCTCTTCTTGGCCGAACGCTTGTCGGGCTCCCCGGGATACGTGGTCGAGCTTAGGCTGTGACATTCTGGAGCAGGGGATGTGGATCTGGTGGGGAGGGACACCGCATGCCTCATCTAAAAACTCAGGGGAGTGGGGCAACAGTATGGGAATAGCTGGGTAACCTGAACTTTATTATCTAAGCTAGGAGGAACGGGCAGACCGGCAGGGGTTGGCGGCGGCGGCGCCGGCGGCAGCGGCGAGCTAGGGTTCGAGGGGGGGAGGGGGCCGGGTGGGGGACTATGGAGGGGGGGTGGTGTTTGATGATACGCCGCGGCTACTAAAAATTTTAGTAATGGTGGGCGGAGATGGTGGTGGACGAGGGAGGGCGACGGTTCAAATGCCTTGGCTACTGCAATTTTACTATAAGGTCGGTGCTGGAGGAGTGTGGGCGATGGTTGAAGTACGGCGGCTACTAAAATTTGGGTAAAGGAATTGATGCGGGCCGGGAGTACCCATGATCGCGCACGGTCCAATAAGAATATGGATGTATGATAATAAGGAAAAGTGGTGGAACCTCCGATTTTTGCAACACTCAAGGCGGGTAGTTTGTTTTTAGATTTCTAGCTAGCTGGTCTATCGCACACAGTTTGTCCTAATTTGTAAATAAACTACCCGCCTTTAGCTTGCGCAGGTAGTGATTTTACAGCGCACTTGCATCTTACACGGTTAAGCCAGTACCTCCACCCTTTGCTCGCGCTTGCGCAGTCGTCGTGATTTTACAGCGCACTTGCATCGCACACGGTTGAGCCAGTGCCTCCACCTTTGCTCGCACTTGCGCTGTCGTGGTGATTCACAGCGCACTTGCATCGTAAACGATTAAGAAATTATACCGGTGTCCGTTGAGCGTCATCAGAGTCTTTGCAGCAAAAAAAAACGTTAGAGAGGGTCAGAAGACAGCCACACCAGCATGTGGCCCAAATATATATGAGTGAAAAGGGTGGTCTGTGATGTTCAAAATTCCAATGCACAACTTTGACCGCGCGGGCCCACAGTTGGGCGCGTCATCAAAGATCGATGAGAGGGGCCAGAAGTCAGGAACCACCTAGAAGTGGCAAAATATATGTAGGAATATTGGGTGTGATGTTTAAAACTTTAAATACACAATGCACAACTTTGGTGGCACCTGCCTCACAAACCCGAAAGCACCCTTGGATATATCTATAATGACATAATGTCATAGCTAGCTAGGGTGCTTGACCCACCACCTCCCACTTTGTGTCAGCGGGGCGGATGCACGTAATGATACTTTGGTCATACATGCATGTCGCCATGACCTACCATAAGACGGACCAGTGAATCTATCGTTTGGTCAAACAACAACTGTTGTTGTCGATAAACCACTTGGGCCAATAGATTGAACCAACATAAAAACCGCATGAGAGGGACCACAAAACCAGCACCTCTTGCATGCGGCCCAAAATGATGTACGTTGGAAGGGGTGATGTGTGTTTTCAGTATAGAATAATGTACAATTTAGATGTGGTGCCTACCTCTTGATACAGACAACAACCATGAAGGCCATGTAGTTAAGGATGAGATACGCAGGGTACGGTGTAGGTCGAACCTAGCAATCCGAGCATGTGGGAGGGAATCCTGACAACGCATGAGCTCGAGCTTTGGTTGAACGACATGTGACGGTGACCGGCCCTAACACGAACTAGGAGGAATCCATTCATGGCCAACACATACCCCTCATTATCGGTCAAAGGGATGATATATATATACACTTGGGGAGCCCACAGATATGCGTGTCATCACAAAAAACCGCACAAGGGAGACGTGGTCGATCAGAAGACCACGGATACACTGCAAGCGGCCCGAAAATATGTATGGGTACGGTGGTGTGTGATGTGTTTAAATCCCGAATGCACAACTTCGATGGGCCACCAACTACATTACAAACTGAACATAGTACCCGACCCCTAGCCTGGTTCAATACGTACGATGTCGGCTTCCCAACTTCGAGGCGGCGGGGGGTGGGGGGTGTCGTCCAACGCATGCGCTCAAACTTTATTTGGTCTAACTTGGCACACATAGCAATAGGAAACCATCATGGTCAAACCCTTCTCGTTGTTGGGTTAAAGGGATAGATTGTGTGGGCCCCCCTCATTGTCAGTAAAGGATAATATATATACCCCGGGGAGCCCACAGATATGTGCAACGTCTATAAACCGCAGAAGGGAGACATGCTCGATCAGAACACCCTGCCCCCTATACCCTGCATGCGACCTGAAAAAGGTTTATATAATCGCCATGACAGGTCACTATAGAGTCAATCATTCTTTAATTTTTTAGAGAAAAAAATAATCAATAAAAACATAGTCTACAAATTAGCAAAACAAGGATCCCAAGGTTTATATAATCGCCATGAAAGGTCACTATAGAGATATTTATCTCTTTATCTCTATAATGACCTTGTCATAGCATTTAAATGAAGCTTGAGATATGCAACTTCCCACCGGGTCACCCATCCTTGGGCTACTCCAGCCTAAGCACGCTTAACTTCTGCGTTCTATTCGACTAGGCTAGCGGATGGGAAGCCGCACCTTGCTGATAGGAATTGCCTCCTTGCCTTTAAGGCGTTTCACGCTGGTCACCCTATGGGACCTACTCCACTACTAGAATCAGAAGATTTGCCATCAGCCACTTCTTTGCTGTCTGCTAGCTGACGGCAAAGGGTGGCTTTGCCGTCAGCTTCCAAGAAACAGACGGCAAAGAGCTGGCTGATGGCAAAGAACATATTTGCCATCAGCCACCTCTTTGCCGTCTGGGCAAAGAGGGGGGTGGCCCACTGGCTGGTAAACCCTAATGGCCCCCCTCTTTGCCGTCTGCTAGCAGACCGCAAAGAGCAACATGGCAGACGGCAAAGCTTCAATTTAACTAACGGCCGCGCCCCCGCCGTCGCCCTCTCTCTCTCTCTCTCTCTCTCTTTCTCTCCCTCTTTCCTCCCCGACGACCGCCGCCGCTGTGGCACCCCGGCTCAGAGGGAACCGGAACGCCCCGTATTCCAGTCCCAAGGACAAGTCCACTGGAATACGGCACTGTTGGCATAGAACAAATCAGCTCTTTATTGCTATAAATACGATTACAAGGGTACAAGGATTACATCGGCACGGCGACACTACGCCTGCTCAAAATAGCTCTATGCTAACAGCGGATCGACCTGAGGGAGCGAAGCAACTCTCGGCAGCGGAACAACATCGACGGGGATGGACTCCATTCCGCAGGGACTCTGGCTGGAACGCGTATCCTAGCTCGCGCAATCAACATCTTTGACAATCAAGCAATCATGGCATGACCTGCAAACTGGCATGACACGCCAGGTGAGTACTTTGAATGTACTCGCAAGCTCACAACAAACATCAGCATTAAGGCAAGACAACATCACAGCAATCAAGATTAAGTTAAGATTTATTGTTACCGAAGGAATGGTTGAAATGAGCAATAACAGGCTACTCTTCCTGCATTCTGGTGACCAACTCATGATCACTCCCAGATCCTCCAATGATAATCCTCAATATCGTTACCAAGACTTGCCCATGGCAAAATATCCAACTATTACCATACTCAGATGAGTTCTCCCATCATTACTGTCATTATAACAGTTGATCTCCTATAGAGGTCTGGACGGGCTGTCCAATACCGTGGACACGGCTATTCGAATAGATTTTACACTCTGTAGAGGTTGCGCACTTTACCCACACCACGGAACTCATGGCCTCGTGCTCCCATTCGGGTGGACCAACGACGTTCCGACGAAACCCGCCTGACCCGTGACTCTTCCATCGTACGACCGGCAATCATACTCCCTCTTGGAGTCAAGCCCTGGGTGGCCCCGTGTCCTCAAGACACCTGCCAGCGTCCTGGCCAAACAAAATGTCCCAAACGAGGACCTGGATCCAATAACTCAACTGGGCTCACTGGGTTATCGCCGGCTACCGGGCCAGGGTAGCGCGCGCGCATAACCCTCCCTCTTTGGAGGTACCGGTGGAAGAGCACGCGATCAGACCAAGTCAAGGCCGTCCCATACCGGCAAATGTGGCTGCACGAATAAGCCCGGACAGGTGACTCTCGATCAACCAACTAAGTTCACCTATTACCAGGTTGTTTCATCAAGTTAACTTAGTTGGTCATATTAAGCATCTTATCCCCGAACAATCTTTCTGTCATAGCTGATACTCCGATATCATAGTAATCCAATAACCGGCATGCTTAGGCTACTGCTACTAGTTCATATTCACAAATGCCGGATGAAATCGAAAATAATCATAGACGGTAATCTCTACATCATAACCTCAACGAGTGGGTAAACTACTACTCATTAACAATCCGGTATTCAACATCTACTCATGCATGTCATAATCCAATCCATGCTACAGATAACATTCTTGCTATTAAAGTAATTAATTAAACTATGATATTGCATTGCAATTATGCAGATGAGGGTTGTGGCTTGCCTGGGGATGAAGGATACACCGGGGAGAAGTGCGGAACGATCTCGGAAGGAATCGTCGGAAAAGTTTCTCCCTCGGAGGGGGCTGATTAGGGGCAAGGGCAATAAGGTCATTTCTAGTATGTCAAACCATAGTGAAAATGATAGGAACAGAACGGGCTCGACGAGACGAAGACGTGGGCGTTGGTTTCACCTGATTCGGAGTTACGGATAAAAAGATGTGGTTGTTTTTCTGCCAGGGACCTATCTGGAATTAAAACTCTCACAAACAGGCCCTCAGCTGAAAAATAGGTCGCGCCTTTTCGAAGAATACGCTTCCCTGCGGGGAAAACGTATTTTAGCCCAAAGCGGCAGCGGAGTACGCTTTCGTTATAAGAAAACGTATTTTCTGAAAACCATCTCCACTCATAATCCGCGGGCCCGGGCGTTGACCTCGGCCTGTGGCTGACGGGTGGGGTCCGCTGGGAGGTGGGGCCCTCCTGGCCTGGTCGTCTCCTTCCCCTCGCCCGTTCCCCGCACGGAGCAGAGGAGAGGCAGGGGAGGGGCGCTGCCAGTGACGGGCCGGGCGGCTCCGGCCGTCGCCCGCCACGGCGCAGGCACCGGCGGGCGCGGGAGGACCAGCCACACCCGTCTAGGGCAATAGCAGCGCCGGGGAGGGGCGGAAACGATGGCGAGGCGCTGCGCCACAAGAGGACAGAGAGGCGGCAGCTGCGGTGGTTGCCAGTGATGCGGGCCGTCCCCGGCGAGGGAGAGGGGTTGGGGCGGCTCGCAGAGGAGTGGGGAGTGC
Organism: Thinopyrum elongatum; assembly: GCA_011799875.1. NCBI lineage: Eukaryota > Viridiplantae > Streptophyta > Magnoliopsida > Poales > Poaceae > Thinopyrum > Thinopyrum elongatum. Next base: position 237,349,691 of record CM022303.1, read on the forward strand.
GGTGGTGGCGTCAGGGAGGCGAGGGGAGGCCTATAAATAGCCGAGCGATGAGGAGGGCCGGCCATTGCCACGGTGGCGTGTACTCCGGCTTCCCGGAGCTTCGGGAGCTCGCCCAGAGGAGAGGAGGGGGTTCTAGGGAGGTCGGGGAAGGGCGGAGAAGGCTCGGGTGTGGTCAGGAGAGCTCGGGAAAGCTCGCGAGCTCGCAGGCGATGGGACATGGCGGCGGCAGAGACGACAAGGTGCGGGCGCGGCGGTTCTGCTCGATGGAGGGGACGGGAGAGGGGGAGATTTATCCAGGGAGGAAGGCGACGACAAGAGGGAGCTGTAGGACATGACTCCTCGCGCGGAACCGACGAGGAGAAGAGGGGCCCGAGCTGACCAGTACGCAGCTCGCGTCCATGTCATGCCAGGGCGGCGGTCACCGCGTGGACACGGCGATTCCATGTGTTCCAGTTGACCAATTCATGTCTGGTCGATCAGTCACTCGAAGGATAGAGTCAAGGAGGAAAGGAACGAGCATAGTGGCACTCGAGGTGTCCACAGCTAGCAGGTCTTATCTGGAACAGCAAGGTGTTTGGAGTGGGCTGGGGGAAATCGAGCAGGATCTAGACTCTGATATTTGGCATGGGATGATCAAATGCTAAGGTGATCATGTCTGCAAATTTGCAGCTTATTTGGATGAAGATAAATAGCACTTGCTGTTCAAAGGGCCTCACTGACCAGATTTGCAAAGTATGAAGTAGCACTCACATACTTCATTGGATTGAGCTGAAATTTGGCAAGGAAGGGTTATTTAGACATATGAAGATGCTGTAAAAATTTCATACCAAATGGACATGCCAAAATGGTATTTCCTTCACAGCTATCCTCTCTGTCCAGAAACTTGGAATAATTCTAGAGAATTATTGGGAAGATGAATGGAGCCCAAATTTGGGGGAGAGGTGTTATATAGGTATGAAAATACTCTGGTAGATTTTCAGAAATTATGGAGCAATATATGATATAGTTGCTTCACAATGTGAAAATCTGACCAGAAACTAAGATTTGAGGCTGTGCTCACATAGATGCTTGGATATGATTTAAACTTGGCGGAGAGTCATGAAATGGGCATATGAAGATGCTTGCAAAATTTCAACTCATTTGGATACCCCTAGCTAGTACTTGCTTCACAAAGATTCCAGTTGCCCAGAAACTTTGGAAATTAGCCAAGGGAGATTTATTATCCAAATAAAGTTGAATTTTGGCATGTGGCAAGGATATGGATAGGAAAGAGTGCACAAAAAGTTTGAGAGCAAGAAAGCAAATATAAAGGGTACTTGCTTCTCAATCTGACAGATAGGGCAAAATCAGAAAAGGAATATTTGTGAAATATTTTTGAACATGGCAAGGAAGGATTTGACATATTTGTGGAAGATATGACCCAAACAATTTATGAGAATTAATTGGGGATTTTCAGAGTGAAAGAAATATGGGTTGCTTCACAACCCAGGACAGACAGGGTTATTCCTTTAATAGAAAAAGGAATATTCCCAAGGAAAAGAATATTGGGTTTGGTCCAAGATGACATGGTCTTGGGATGATTTTGAGGTTGGCAAGCCACTTGGAAGAGAAATCAAGGGTGATCTCTCCAGGTTTCAGGACTACTAAGCCACGGAAAAGCAAATCCAGACCAAAATAAAAAGGAAAAAAGAAATGGGCAAAATCCAGGGTGTCACAGCCGCCCCAACCACCCGCCGCCGCCCCGTTGCCTCGCTGCCCCACCGGCCCACCCTCCTGGCCCCACCCCCTTTCTGTCCCTCCCCCCACCTCACCCGCGCGCCGCCCAGGCCATCCCTGCCCCCCGTTCCCGATGACGCCCATCCCCGCCCCCTGGAGTCAGGCTCGCGGCCGGCCCCTGTGCCCGCCCCGCCCCATCGCCAGAGCCAGGCCACAGCGGCCCTGCGGCGGCCCCTGCACCCGCCTCGCCGCTGGAGCCAGGACGCGCTGCCGCCACCCTTCTAGCGGGCGTCCTCCCTACGGCCATCCTCCACCCTCCCTCCGACCATCCTCCATCGGCCCTCCTCCAGCACCGCCGGAGCCAAGATGAGTTTTTTTTTGTTTTTTCTACTGTTCTTTGCTTTTTAGGTTTAGGTTATTGATAGGTTTAGGTCAGTGGTAGGTTTAGGTTAGTGCTAGGTTTAGGTTTAGATAATTAGAAGAAGAAGAAAGTTGAAAAAAAAGAAGAATAAGTAGAAGAAGAGGAAAAAGGAAAAAAGGAAGAAGAAGAAGAAGAAGAAGAAAGTTGATAAAAAAGAACAATAAGCAGAAGAAGAGGAAAATGAAGAAGAAGAAGAAGAAGAAGAAGAAGAAGAAGAAGAAGAAGAAGAAGAAGAAACAAGAAGATGAAAAAAAAGAAGTAGAAGAAGAAGAAGAAGAAAAAAAGAAGTAGGAAAAGTAGAAAAAGAGGGTCGCTGAGGGTCGATGGTCGCCGAGGGGTCGAGGATCGCCGAGGGGTCAATGGTCAAGGGTCACCGAGGGGTCGATGGTCGAGGGTCGCCGAGGGGTCGAGGGGTCGAGGATCGAGGTGTCGAGCGGTCGAGGGTCAAGGGGAAAAGGGGTCGATGGTCGAGGGGTCGAGGATCGAGGGTCGTCGAGGGGTCGAGGATTTGCCATCCCGACCCCGACACCCCGACCGCCTGACCCCGACACCCCGACCCCGACACAACACCCCGACCCCAACATGACACCCCGACCCCGACACAACACCCCGACCCTGACATGGCACCCCCGACCCTGACACAGCACCCCGACCTCGACACGACACCCCCGACACCTCTTCGGCCTCCTGTTGACCGAAAAGGTGCTCTTCGGCCTTCCAGGGGCCGATGGGGTCATATATTTGTGAATTATGAGTTAGGTCATATATTTTTCGATTTTGTTATAAAAAACATCATATTTGTGTTGATCTGGTGGTTTTAAATGTGCAGTTGTTTCGTCGCTGCGGGGGTCTGGTGTTCGACGACCTCCCCATGCGTTCGACGAGCTCCGCCCATGCGTTCGTGGGTGAGCACAAATGACATCTCCTCCTCCCCCCTTCATTTGCTCTGTTCCGGTCTTCGTGCCGATGAAACTTGCTAGCTATAGGTGTCTTCAATCATCAGTATGCATGACCACTATGCATCTCCCATTCGAAAGGGTTACATCTATAAATATGCATGCATTTGCATATTTATAACTGTGATTCTTTCGAATTGTCCAACATTATCCATGGACAGCCCGAGTATGTGTAGATTGGGTTCATTTTCCCATATGCTCTGCTCCGGATCCGATGCAGAATTTCGTCAGTGCCTCCCTATTGTTCTCCAGGTACACATCCTCTTTGCTTATTGCCGAGATCTGTATCAGGAGAACAGCAGGGAGGTGCTGCCAAAATTTTGCGTCGGATCTGGCGCAGAGCATGGGAAAACGAACCCAATCTACACATACTCGGGTGGGATTAGGACCTATCTTTACCTATTAGCGTCTAGGTTGAATGGACGTAATAAAATGACAAACTCCATTAACTGATGGATATGGTTTGCTGAATTATGTATATATTTCTTGTGTGTCCAGTAGCTACGCAATATGAGTGATCGTGCGTGGATGTACACCGGTCACACTAGTCAGGAAGACATGACCGATTAATGGTTAACAAAAACCAAGGGGTTTGTGAGAGCCGCATTTGCAAATGGCCAGAGAATAAGCTGGTGCCCCTGTGTCGGGTGCGACAACTATCATAGGAGGAACGAGCTTGAATTGAGTAAACACCTACAGAAGTTTAGTTTTACGCCTGGTTATACAGTCTGGACATTTCATGGTGTCTCTGCCCAATGTGCCAGAGCCGAGGTGGTTCGTCATCGCACCGACGAGCATGGTACCGGGATGGAAGACATGGTGCAAAACTTTGATGATGCTCGGGACTCGGACGATGAGATGGAGGAATCTGCAAAGGCCTTCAATGAAATGTTGGAGTCTTCAAAACGTCCTCTCCACGAGCACACTGAGCTTTGTCAGCTGGATGCCATCTCACAAATAATGGCTCTGAAGGCTCAATTCAACTTGGGCAGAGAATGCTACGACGCGATGATGACAGTATTTGGACGTTTTCTACCCAAAGGCCATGTACTACCTGCAAACCTGTACCAGTCAGACAAAATCCTTTGTGCTCTTAAGATGCCCTATGAGAAGATACATGCCTGTGAGAAAGGATGTGCCTTATTTAGGCTTCAGTATGTGGACTTGAACTATTGTCCCATTTGCAAGTCATCCAGGTATGTTGTGGTAGACAACGGTATGGGTGAGAAGACGCAGACCAAAATACCCGTTAATGTTCTTCGGTATATGCCAATCGTACCAAGACTTCAACATCTTTTCATGGTCGAAGAGACGGCCAGACAGATGACATGGCACAAAATGGGCAAAAGAACCCAACTAGATGCAGATGGGAATCTGATGATGGTGCACACATCGGATGGTGAAGCGTGGAAGCGCTTCGATGCATTATATAAGGAAAAAGCGGCAGATCCAAGGCATCCTCGAGTCGCCATTAGCACGGATGGGTTCAGTCTATTTGGTCTGATGGCAGCCTAATACAGTTGTTGGCCCGTATTTGTCATTCCACTCAATGTCCCCCCGGACAGATTATGCAAAGAAAGAACATTTTCCTGACGTTGATAATTCCAGGGCCCAACTATCCAGGGAAGAATATGAATGTGTACATGCAGCCGCTTAAGGACGAATTGCAAGAAGCTTGGGATAATGGGTTCAAGACATACGACGCCTTTAGCAAACAGAACTTCATAATGCGTGTCCGGTACATGTACTCGACGCATGACTTGCCAGCGTATGCACTATTTGTTGGCTGGTGTGTGCATGGAAGGTTCCCGTGCCCCACATGCAAGGCAGCTCTTGAGTTTTGTTGGCTTCAGGCCGGTCGCAAGTTTTCTTGCTTCGACTTGCATAGACAGTTCCTGGATCCTCGCCATAAGTTCAGGAAAGACAAGAAGAACTTCATCAAAGGTAGAGTTGTCAAAAACTCTGCACCACCTGAGTTGACAGGCCAAGAGACCCTGGATCAGTTAAACACTCTCGAGCCAAATCCAGAGCATCCAGGGTATTTCAAGGGGTATAATTCGAAACACGCCTGGACTGACAAGACATGCTTGTGGGACCTGCGTTACTTCAAAGACATCCTTTGCCCACACAACATCGACGTGATGCACACTGAAAAGAATATCACCGAGGCACTTTTTGGTACATTGTTAGGCATAGAGGGGAAGTCAAAGGATAATACTAAGGCTAGAGTCGATCAGGAGGCGCTATGTGATAGACCGTTACAAAACATGCAACCACCGAAAGGAAAGCAGAACTGGACAAAGCCAAAGGCATGGTTCAATCTTGGAAGGCCAGCTATGAGGGAAATTATGTTGTGGGTGAAAATGCAGTTGATGTTCCCCGATGGGTATGCAGCGAATCTAAAGAGGGGAGCGAGTCTTGAAAAATTCAAAATATTTGGTCTCAAGAGTCATGATTGGCACATATGGATTGAGCGGGTAATGCCGGTGATCTTGCGTGGCTTCATCCCTGAGGATGAATGGCTAGTACTGGCGGAGCTGAGCTATTTCTTTCGTGTTCTTTGTGCGAAAGAACTATCGCCTAGCCAGCTAGAAGAAATGGAAGAGTTGGCGCCGGAGTTGATCTGCAAGTTAGAGAAGATCTTTCCGCCGAGCTTCTTTAATCCAATGCAGCACTTGATTTTGCATCTCCCGACCGAGGCGAGATTGGGGGGCCCGTGCAAAATCGTTGGTGCTACGCAACTGAGAGGATGCAGAAGACGCTTCGAGCAGAATGTCAAAATAAACATAGAATTGAAGCATCAATGGCCAAGGCATTCATTACTGAGGAGGCGGCAAATTCGTGATAGCACACTATGAAGCCAAAAATCGTCATTTGCATAATCTGAAGCCTCGGTACAATGCTGGCGACCCTAAAAAGGTGGATCCAACCTCAGCGTTTTCAAAGAGAATCTCGCACTAGCCGGTGCTTCTAATTCCTTATCGTTGGATGTCGAAGAATGGCGGACCATTTCGTTGTATATCTTCAACAACCTAACAGAAGTGCGGCCGTACATTGAGTAAGTTCTCGGCACATTGTTTCGCAACTTCTAATTCCTTTGAGCTGCTCTTAATCCCGGATATTTGATACAGTCAATACATCGCCAAATTCTCGTATGGAGCGGTGATCCAAAAGGATTCCGTCGAAGAGTATGAGCTTCTGGCAAAGCATGGAGGCGGCTATCCCGGTTTCATCTCTCGGTTCAAACAAACGGTAATTTCCATTAGACCATTTCATTTCTTCGTCTAATTTGCGGCTAATGCAACAATCCTTTTGTATTAAACTTGTAGGCTAATTTAGAGTTTATGGATGCCGAATTGAGACAAGTCGCTAATGGTTTTGACTTTAAGGTCCGTTCATTTGACAAATACGACATCAACGGGTATCGCTTTCGTACCTATGGCAAAGAGCTATCTTTGGCCGACCGAAAGTCTACAAATTGTTGTGTCACTGCTATCAGTGAAGGAGATACCGAGTATTATGGAAGAGTTGAAGCAGTTAATGAACTTCAATTCTATGGTGCAAACCCACCAAACGTCGTAGTCTTCAAATGTTATTGGTTCCAGCCGAAGGAGACTAGAAGGACTCATGAACATATAGGGCTAGTGGAAATCAAACAAAGCACCCATTTGGATGTTCCCAATGTCTATATTACGGCTCAACAGGCAACCCAAGTTTTCTATCTACCGTGGGCCTGTCAAAGTGATCCAAATCTCAATGGTTGGGATGTCGTTTATGAAGTGCTGCCACGTGTTAGACCACCTCCCCCCAATGAAGAGGATTATGAACCTCACATTAACCCAAACGCATATGAAGGAGAATTCTTCCAAGAAACACGTCTTTCCAAAAAACATTTCAAGAACCGCTCTACTTCACCCCAGAACATTGAAGTAGACAGCGACAATGAATCCGACTTCACCCCTGAGCCGGAATAAGAAGAGCCGAAACAAGAAGAGGTTACTGCTGCGGATGACCTGTCAATGCTTGACCGATTACATAAAGGAGGCCTTCCACATGTTGATGCATTTATTGATGATGATGATGAGCACGTGATTACTGATAGTGATGATGATGATGATGCATTTATTGATCCCGGAGCATATATAGACGATGAAGAGTAATATTAGTAATGTCAGGTATTAAATTATTATGTACATATATATATTATTAATTAGTTCATGTTAATAGGTATTCAATTTTTTATTTTGTTCATGATGATGATACACTTAAATTATATACATATTATTCATGTCAGGTATTCAATTTTTTTATGTTGTACTAATTTCTTTTACTCTTTGTCATTGCAGGTGTTGACAGATGGTGGGCGTGGGTCGAGAGCGCTCCGAGCCTTCTTCCTCGGGGCGTGCTGGGAGGGGTGCTTCCATTCCACCCCAGCACCTCCGGAGAGCACTTCTAGACAGTATGCAGACACCACCGATGGGTGCTTCTTCTTCGGCCGGGAGAGGTCAGGGGAGGACGAAGAGGGGTGCTAGAGGTGGACGTGGCGGCGGGAGAGGTAGGAAGGCTGCTACGCCTTCCTCGCCGCCACCCCCAGCTGATTCACCCGACCACAGGACTGCTCCGTCTGAGGTGGACCCGTCTCAGACTCCGGTCCATGAGCCTCGGGCTGACGAGACTCCGGTCCCAGAGTCTTCGTCCCACGAGACTCCGGTCCTAGAGTCTTCGTCCCACGTGACTCCGGAGGCTAGTGGCCATGCTGATGGTGGTGAGGACAGCTTTTCTGATGATAGCTATAGCGAGGGCGAGCTGGTTGAGGGGCGCAAGGTCTACCAGCGTGGTGGTACAAAGCTCCCGCCCGTGCCGATGACCCACGAGCAGAGGTGGTTGATTGCGCTTAATGGGGAGAAGTAAGTGCATTTACTCTTTTTTAACCTTTTGCCTTCACTTTTCTTCAAATTAATCTCTAATGTGTTGGCCTTGTCATACTGCAGGGGTTGGAAACACGCCCCTGGTGTCCACAGGCCCAACCAGGTCCTTGGTGTGCTTTGCCGGCAAAACTTCCTGGGGTGGGTTACGTTGCCCGGTGAGGGTCAGGTTCCACAGCTAGCACTGAGCTGGGAGCTATACTTGGCTGCCCCGGCCCCGTCGGAGGAGAGGGTCGACGATGTCTTGTGTGAGACGGTGGCCGACATTGTGATCCGGACGTTTTGGGTAGTTTCTCCTTTACAAAATTAAAAGTCAACAGTACCTAGTGATTGTACTAATCAGTGTTGTCTTGTTTGATTGCAGACCTTCTACAGGTGTCTTGAGGAATAGGAGGAGGCCGCGGCTATGGTTGTCGAAGCTGAGTGCAAGCGCCTACTTCAGAACTTACGGCACGAGGCTCGGGTGCAGGCTGTTCGAGACTACTATGCCTCAACTGGTATTAAGAGGTCCAAGAATAAGTGCCGCATCAAGTTTCTGAGTAAGGAGAAGTACATGAAGGTAATTACCTATTCTTAAGGCCTTGTACTTAGTTTTCTTGATTTGATTCATAGGCGTAGCGCTGAAATTTCTCTTGACTAACTTAGGTGCCCCCGAGATGGTGTGCGGATAGGATGGACTGTTGGGAGGCGTTGGTGGATGAGTGGTGCTCTCCCCAATGGCTAGCCGTCCACAACTAGGCCAAGGATAAGCGTGGCCAAATGGTTGGTGTGCCACACCATCAAGGGAGCTCCAACCTGTTTGAGTACGGGGATAACTGGGAATGTGGTTTGCTTCATGATTCATGCAATTTCATTCTTCATGCTAGCTTGAGCCCTTAACTATAATATTGTGTTCCTCTCTTTTAGGCGCGACACAACAAGAAGGAGGTGCCAGGGGTGTTCGACCTCTATGCCATGGCCCATACTGCCCCGTATAAGAAGGCCAAGGCATTCTCTGAGTCTGACCTCGATCATCCAGAGAGCTTCACCAACATCTCCTCCCACCACAAGGTCGTGAAGTACAGATCCGAGGGGAAGGCGAGGAAAGGGGATGACTTTAACCCGAGCCAGAGTCCTTTTGATCCAGAGCTGGTGATGATATCTGGTGGCGGGAGGTCCCATGGCTCGATAGCCATTGGGGATGGACTGATACGTTGTCCTAGCACTCTCCCGGAGATCAAGAAGTGCCAGACGAGCTCCGATCCTGAGATAAGGCCTTGTCCACGGCCAATGGAGCTTGCCATAGAGGCTAGGGCCCAGGAGCTTCTAGCGGAGGCAAACAGGCAGGCGGCGGAGAGGGAGAGGGACATGGAGGAGTAGACGGCTAGGCTGTTGGAGGAGGAGAGGACCCGGAACGACGCATCTCACCGGGCCCTATACGAGCTCCGCATGGTAAGTTTCTCCTTCATATTAGCCAAATCATGCACGTAATGTTCATTTCATTACTAACTAATATGACTGACTCGTGAAAACCAAATGTGCAGTCTGTGTGCCAGACCAACGATCAGACCCCTCCGCCGATGCCCCAGATTCCTATAGCGACCACGGTGAGCTTCATTTGAATGGTCATTACTTACTAGTATTCACATTTGAGTTGCATCATGCTAACGAGACATTGCAAATGATCTTTGGTGCAGCATGCCTCCCGACAAGCATCCACCGATCCTTCTCCGTCTGCCACTGGCACAACCCCGACCGGTCCTTCACCTCCGTGATGATGGTAAGCTTTCCCAAGTGTTTTGCTTAACAAATGCATTCTTAGCTTAAGAAATGACCTATTTAGCTCCAAAATTACCTATACTTAGCTTATTTCCTCGAAAATGACATAATAACCTTACTTAGCTCCAAAATGACCTATTTTACCTAGGATAGCTATAAAATGACCTGTACTTAGCATTTTTTTCCTCCAAAATGACTTAATATGCTTAGTTAGCTAAAAAAAGGCATAACTACCTATGATAGCTCAATAATGACCTATACTTAGCTTAGCTAGTTCATTTATGACATAATTAGCTTACTTAGGTAAAAAATGGCATAATAACCTTGGTTTAGCTCCAAACTGTCATATACTAATGACATAATAACCTTACCTAGCTCTAAAATGACCGATTTTAACTAGGATAGCTCTAAAATGACCTACACTTACCATTTTTTCCTCCAAAGTGAATAAATATGCTTAGTTAGGTCAAAAATGGCATAACTACCTATGTTAGCTCAAAAATGACCTATACTTAGCTTATTTAGTTCATTTATGACATACTTAAGATACTTAGGTCAAAAATGGCATAATAATCTTGGTTACCTCCAAAATGACATATACTTAGCTTATTTTCCTCGAAAATGACATAATAACCTTACTTAGCTCCAAAATGACCAATTTACCTAGGTGAGCTCTAAAATGACCTACACTTTGCATTTTTTCCTCCAAAATGACTTAATATGCTTGGTTAGCTTAAAAATGGCATAATTAACTAGGTTACCTTAGTTAGAAGAAGAAGATAAAGAAGAGGAGAAAAAGAAAGAGAAGAAAAATTCTTCTTCTTCTTCTAGCTCGTCTTCTTCTTCTAGTCTTCTTCTTCTTCTTCTTCTTCTTCTAACTTTCTTCTTTCCCAATTTGCATATTTGCTTTAGATCACGGAAGCTTGCGTTGATGGAGTCTACTCTTCTACTTGTCCTTCCTTTTTGTTTTGATTTTGTAGGATGAACAATGTGAAACTTGCTACCTATATATGTATGTATGGATGAAACCATTGTATGCTTGTTGTTGGATATGTTGGCTATATATAAGTTGGATATGGACTTTCGATTTGGTATGTATATGTGTTGGATGATCATATCCATGTGGTAGGGATATGTATGCTTGTTGAAAGTATTTTCAAATGTGTGTGTGTGTATATATATATATATGTATATATATATATATGTGAAATTGATTGAATTTAAGAAAAAACAGAATAAACAGGGGCAATACAGGCACTTTGTCGTCTGCTGGCAGACGGCAAAGACCTTTGTCTTCTGCCAGCTGATAGCAAAGCTGCCACGTGGCAGCTACCTGTGCAACCTGGGGACACTGGGCTGGCCTATTTGGTTGCTTTACCGTCTGCTAGCAGACGGCAAAGACCTAAGCAACTTTGCCGTCTGCGAGTAGACGGCATAGCAAGCCACATGGCAGCTAGCTGGGGGCACCTGGGCTGGCCTATTTGGGCACTTTGCCGTCTGCTGGCAAACGACAAAGATGCAAAGGTCTTTGCCGTCTGCTAGCAGACAGCAAAGCACGCCGTTAACCCCTTAACGGACCTAACCCTACCCTCTGTCGTCCATGCCCTTTGCCGTCTGTTTGCCCTGGATGGCTGACGGCAAACTCCTTTGCCGTCCGGTTTATTAAAGCAGACGGTAAAGTAGCCCTTTGCCGTAGCTCATTGAGCCGGACGTGGGGCCGTCTGCCGGCTAACGGCAAAGGCCTTTGCCATCCGCCAGGCATGCCTTTGCCGTCAGCCATGGCAGATGGCAAAGTGCTTGATTCCTGTAGTGATCCCTCCTATCACACACATTTGTGCTATTAGAAACTGTATGCGATATTTACATGGCCGGTGTGTCGCCGCCTAGCCTTCAATGAGCACTGACACTGGTAGTGGGAAAACGATGGGAGAAGAGGCGGGAAACCGATGAGAGGAGTGGCGGGAAACGGTAGCCTGTTTGGATATATAACAACATTAATATAGAAAACTTAGTAGAGAAGGAAGCATAAGCTAGCACGATACATGCGCACAGTGCTTACCCATATACTGCATGTGCTGTCGAAAGGGCTGAGGATTGCCGTTCGATCTGGGAGCATCCAACGGTGTAGACGTACAATCCGTGGGGTTTGGGTTCTGGCTAATCAGAACGCACGACTCAGATCGCGCGCACAGCAGGGGGGAGGGGGGCATCGGCCATGATTTGGTAGGCACATGGCTTTCGTGAGTGAACCGTGTGCTATTTGAAAACATTTCGTGAGAAGAATCTCAGTTTTTAAATCCCCGTAAATCCAAAACTCACCCGAAAATCGTGAAACTTGGCATGGTGTCACGACATGGCACATATATGTCGAGGAATTTTTTTTGTCCATTTTGGCGCAAGTTTTATTACAAGCCTCTTACAAACTGGAGCTTCTCTCAAAGAAGCCTCGTGGTTCCGATAGGGAAGCGTGTCCCCCTTGTGGGCAAACGATAATCACTGCCTCTTTTCACCTTGTATTTTCTTCTACGGGCAACATGGAATGACAGGATATCCGTGCCAAAATTTAAACTTATTCAGGGTTCATTTGGCCTTTTATACACTAATTGAGTTTCCTACGCATTTAATATCCATAATTCAAATCTGAACTACAAATACATGCTCCAGTTCACCAAAATGGCTAGAAAAATTATACATGTGTCCTTGGGTGCATGTTTAGGTCCCATGCCAGGAATGGGAACGAATTACAACCATACCGGCGTCCTGGCTCATCCTCAAACATTTGGAATCTCGGTTTTTAAATCCCCATAAATCCAAAACTCACCAGAAAGACATGAAAGTTGGCATGGTGTCACGTCATGGCACATATTTGTCGTGGTAAAAACATTGTCCAATTTTGGCCAAGCTTTATTACAAACCTCTTATAAACCGGAGCTTCTCTCAAAGAAGCCTCGTGGTTCCGATAGGGAAATGTGTTCCCCTTGTGGACGAAACATAATCACTGCCTCTTTTTGCCTTGTATTTTCTTCTACGGGCAACATGGAACAACAGGATATCCGTGCTGAAATTTAAACTTGTTCAGGGTTCGTTTGGCCTTTTTATACACTAACTGAGTTTCCTAGGCATTTAATGTCCACAATTCAAATCTGAACTACAAATACATGCTCCAGTTCACCAAAATGGCTAGAAAAATTATAAATGTGTCATTGGGTGCATGTTTAGGTCCCATGCCAGGAATGGGAATGAATTACAACCGTACCGGCATCCTGGCTTGTCCTCAAACATTTGGAATCTCGGTTTTTAAATCCCCATAAATCCAAAACTCACCAGAAAGTCATCAAAGGTGGCATGGTGTCACGTCATGGCACATATATGTCGTGGTAAAAACATTGCCAATTTGGGCCAAGCTTTATTAAAAACCTCTTACAAACCAGAGTCTGTCGCAAGAACCCTCGTGGTTTCGATAGGGAAACGTGTCCCCTTGTGGGCGAAATGATAATCTCTCCCTCTTCTAGCCTCGTGGTTTCGATAGGGAAACACTGAACTTTGAAATTATTCAGGGTTCATTTTACCTTTTTTATTCATTAATTGAGTTTTCTAGGCATTTAATGTCCATAATTCAAATCCGAACTACAAATACATGCTCCAGTGCACCAAAATGGCTAGAAAACACGTACATGTGTCCTTTGAGTGCATGTTTAGGTCCCATGGAATGAATGGGAATGAATTCAACTGTCTCGGCGTCCTGGCTTGGCCACAAACATTGCGAATCTCGGTTTTTAAATCTCTGTAAATCCAAAACTCACCTGGAAATCATGAAACTTGGCATGGTGTCACTACATGGCACATATATGTCATGATAAAATAATTGTCCAATTTGGGCCAAGCTATATTACAAGCCTCTTACAAACCAAAGCTTCTCACAACCCTCGTGGTTCTGGTAGGGAAACATGCCCCTCTTGTGGGCGAAATGATAATCGCTGCCTCTTCTCTCCTTGAACTTTGTTTTCTACAGGCAACATAAAATAACAGGAGTGCCGTGCTGAAATTTGAAACTGTTTAGGGTTCGTTTGGCCATTGTATATATTAATTAAGTTTTCTAGGCATTTAATGTAGTCCATAATTCAAATTTGAACTACAAGCACATGCTCCAGTGAAGCAAAATGGGTGGGAAATCGTACATGTGTCATTGGGTGCATGTTTAGGTCTCATTTAAGGAATGGGAATGAATTACAACTCATCGTCCTGAAACATTGAGAATCTCGGTTTTTAAATCCTAGTAAATCGAAAACTCACCCAAAAAACTTGAAACTTGGCATGGTTTCATGACATGGCACATATATACCATGGTAAAAAAATCGTCTAGTTTGAGACAAGGCGCACACATTAATAGCCAACGAAGTCCTTTTGAAACAAATAGTTGACACATTAATATCACAAATGGTTGTATTATATGAACCATGTGCCCCCGTAACCATTTAAGTGCGGCCACTACCTCTGCCAATTCCTCACGACTTTGCTTGAAAGCAGCCACGGATTCCTCCACCTCCTGCTCGCGCTCGATCCGGAGCTTCCTCAAGTCACCCATCAGTTCCTCGACAACCGCTATTAGTGTCATCCCCAAGGCACTGCTCTATTCATGCAGCATCTTCTAGCCAACGGCCTCCTCCTCCTTCTCGGCGAGCGCCTTGAGGAGCTTCGCATTGTCACCCATGAGTTGCTCGACGAGGCCGGTCGCCTTGTCAACCGAGGCATCGCTGATCTCGAGCAACTTCATCAAGCCATCGACCAGCTCCTGTTGCTTAATGAGGCCAGCGAGAATGTCGTCGTCACTGGCCAAGGACTTCAGCAACGCCAGCTTGTCATGATTGCCGATGCGGCGAGTGCGCTTGTGAGAGCCCTCACGTGCCCGTGAGAGCTCATTCGAGGGCTCCGCGGTGTGCCGGGACATCTCTGCTGCGGCTGCCGCTTCACGGCGGGACCTCTCTAGTGCTTCCGCGGCCTTGGTCTTTGCTGCCTGGTTATATGTCCACCCGAAACTCCTCCTACCGGTCATGGTGGAACGACTTGACAGGAAAGACCAGTTTTGTGGGTGATGAGGAGAGGAACTGTGAAGTAATTTTCGAGTGGGTAGTTTCTATAGCCCGGTGCTAAGTGTGAACACATATTAGTTTGATAGGTGTGAACACATATTAGTTTGATAGGTGTGAACACATATAAGTGTGAACACATAATTACTTATTGCGTTGTAATCTGCAATGTGACGAGAAACAAGGTCAAAATTTATTGATGGTTCTCGGCCTACAAAGCCTGTTTCTGTTGTTCTAGCTCATCGCAAACAGTTCTTTTGGATCAACCATATGCCACGCATCGGAAGCCCGAAACATGGGCCCGCGTTCTTGGATGTACGTGTTCGTGTCTGCCCACTCTCACACACGGTCAAGATATCACCATCGTGTCCTATGGATGCGCCGTCGTGCCTCCCACGGGGTGCCATAAGGTTGACCACGTGGTTGCTCGCTGTTGAGGCGTCCGCGGCGCGCTCTGCTCCTTGTTGAGGCGGCCGTGGCGCGCTCCGCTCTGGCGTCCCTGCGCACGCTCTGCTCGCCGTTGAGGTAAATTTACAATGGCAACGATTAATAATTGTCTTATATATTCAGGATAATTTAAAATGACACATGCGGCAAGGCCCAAAACACTCACGACCTGCATATGCATACAATTATAATAAAATATAGGCTAAAAGGCTGAGCCGGCGGCCTTTCGACGATGGTCTTCTCGGACTCCATGATCAGCATAGCACCCTTGCGGCCGTTCATTCCAAGTGTCCCGACCCGCCTCCGCCTACGGAGCTACTGGCGCTGGGAGGCTCTTGGGGCTGCTGGGCCTCTTCCAGAAGATCTTGACAGCGTGCAATCGCGTGCATGATATCTTCGCGGAACCTCTCCATTTCCATGTCTCTGGCCTAGTAGCACATTCCGTCCATCACCTGCATCCTCAAGATATCATGTTGGCGATGTTCTACTTCGTTGAGGACGTCAACTCCGCCAAGAATGCACTCGAGCCTGGCCACCACATCGTCGGGGTCGAGGTTAACATGGCCGCCGCGGGCAATGATGAAGCCACAGGCTGCCTATGTCTTGACTGAATCGCAGAGGTCCTCTGCCCATTCCTTGCGGGGCATCAGGCTCTCGATGAGCACTGGTGACGGCGGCTCTTCGGGTGGGTCATCGATCATGCCGCCGAGCAGCTCTGGATCTTTTGCACGGTGGATGGCAAACTGCTCATCACACCTCCTCTGCAATATGTCGATTGTGCGCCCAAGGACTGTCACACCGATATCACTGCCGATGGGCCATGGTGCCTGCACCGGCCGATGAAGCTCTTGCTCCCCGACCTGCTCCGGCTTGTTCTCCTCGCCGAAGATGTAACACAGGTAGGAGTCAACGTCGAAGCTTTGGTTGTTTCCTAGCATGCTTGGAATAACTAATGGTAGATGGGTGAGGACTATATCTGCACAGAGTGTCGCGATGGTGCGTTGCCGCCTGGGTTATATGCAGCATGCCATTAGCTGGTAGTGGGAAACCGATGAGGGAAGAGGCGTGGATTTTACAATTCACCCATGTGGAGCACGGGAAGCATTCGCTGGAATGCGGGAAGACTAAGCGGAGCACACACACAACGCGAATATCGTATGTGGTGCCACGTGTTATTTATCACACACGTGTTAACGTAAGGAAACGTATGTGTAACTTACTAATCATCGCACACGAGTACTCGCAGACGCATCATGTGCGATACTCCTAGCCACCGCAAGCAACTAGTTTGCATTTTTCAAAGTTTTTTGTACGAATAGAATCGCACACGAACTAACTATAGTAACCGCCTGTGTTATAATTTCTCATCGCAAACAGTTCATCCGAGTGGGCTATTTGCTGCGTATCACACACATCTTGTTTACACGAATCATTTGTGTTCTTTTGGCTCATCACAAACAGTTCATCTATGTGAACTGTATGCCACATATCACACACATCTTGTTAAGTTGAACCATTTCTGTTCTCTTCCCTAATCGAAAACAGTTCGTCTGAGTGAACCGTATTCCATAGATCACATACACCTTGATCTGGCTGACCATTTATGTTGCATTCCCTAATAGCGCACAGTTCATCGGAGCGAACTGTATGCCGTATATCGCACACACATTGATATGGCTGCCCATTTCTGTTGCTCTACCTCATCACAAACAGTTCTTCTGGATCAACCATATGCCCCGCATCGCACACGTAACTAAAATCTGAACCATGTTTGATGTCTCCGCCATCGCAAACGTTTTGCATCTTTTTTTATGGTTTTTTAACATCCCCGTTTGCGATTAATGCATCACACACAGTTTTGTCAAAGGGTCTCTGATCGTAGTGTCACGTTAGCAGCATCCTGCAGTAGTGCAATAGTTTTCGAGGGTAGAGTATTCAACCCAAATTTATTGATTCGACACAAGGGGAGCCAAAGAATATTTGTAAGTATTAGCAGTTGAGTTGTAAATTTAACCACACCTGGAGATTAAATATCTGCAGCAAAGTGATCAGTAGCACAGTAATATCATAGATTGATAGTAGTAGTAACGATAGCAGCGGTAACGGTAACAACAGTAACAGTTTTGTAGCAGTTGTAACAGTAGCAATAGTAATAGTAACACAGCAAGAACAATATGTGAAAAGCTCGTAGGCATTGGGTCGGTGATAACATTGGATAATATTCATCACGTAATAGTCATAACCTAGGGCGACACAGAACTAGCTCCAGTTCATAAATATAATGTAGGCATGTATTTCGTAAATAGTCATACGTGCTTATGGAAAAGAACTTGCATGACATCTTTTGTCCTACCCTCCCGTGGCAGCGGGGTCCATAAGGAAACTAAGGGATATTAAGGGGTCCATAGAACCGGAACAAAGCATTAAAACATAGTGAATACATGAACTCCTCAAACTACAGTCATCACCGGAAAGTATCCCAATTACTGTCACCTTGGGGTTTACGGATCATAACACGTAATAGGTGCATATAACTTGCAAGATCGGATCACGAACATAGATAAAATGGTGAAAACATAAACGGTTCAGATCTGAAATCATGGCACTCAGGCCCTAGTGACAAGCATTAAGCATAGAAAAGTCATAGCAACATCAATCTCAGAACATAGTGGATACTAGGGATCAAGCCCTAACAAAACTAACTCGGTTACATGATGAATCTCATCCAACCCATCACCGTCGAGCAAGCCTGCGAAGGAATTACTCGCTCTTGGTGGTGAGCATCATGAAATTGGTGATGGAGGATGGTTGGTGATGAAAAAGACCGAAGATCCCCCTCTCCGGAGCCCCGAACGGGCTCCAGATCTGGCCTCCCGGTGAAGAACAGGAGGTGGCGGTGGCTCTGTATCGTAAAACGTGATGAAACTTCCTCTCCTATTTTTCTCCAAAAATAGGATTTATAGCTTTGGAATAAGGGTCAGTGGAGCCTCATGGGCCCCACTACCCACCAGGGCGCGCCCTGGTGCCTAGTGTGCAGCTGGGCCCCCCTCAAGTGGGTCTTGGTTCCAGTATTTTTTATTTATTCCAAAATAATTCTCCAAAAAGTTTCGTCCAATTCCGAGAACTTTTATTTCTGCACAAAAACAACACCATGGTATATCTGCTGAAAATAGCATCAGTCTGGGTTAGTTCCATTCAAATCATGCAAATTAGAGTCCAAAACAAGAGCAAAAGCATTAGGAAAAGTAGATACGATGGAGACGTATCAACTCCCCCAAGCTTTACCCATTGCTTGTCCTCAAGCAATTCAGTTGACAAACTAAAAGTGATAAAGAAAAACTTTTACGAACTCTTTTGTTCTTATGTCTATATATATGCTTAAATAGCACCCAGGTTTTCAGCAAAGGTCATGACTAACCATGCAAACAATAACTCTTAGAAATTATATTCACTCATATCAATGGCATAATCAACTAGCGAGTAATAATTAAATATTTCAAATGCCAACACTTTGTCAAAACAATTATGATATAATATGACAATGATGGTATCTCGCTAGCCCTTTCTGAGACCGCAAAACTTAAATGCAGAGAACCTCCAAAGTTCAAGCAGCTACTAAACATTGTAATTCATGGTAGAAGAGATCCAGTCATGATGCATTCAACGTTAACTATACACAATGCATGAGGATGGCAATAGTCCTCTCAGGACTGGTGCTTGTTTGAGAAGGTGGTGACTCAACATAAAAGTAAAATAACATGAAAGTAAATAGATAGGCCCATCGCAGAGGGAAGTAGGGATTTGCAGAGGTGCCAGAGCTCGAAGCTTAAATCAGAGATAAATATAATTTTGGGAGGTACACCCTTCCTGTCTATGTTACAACCAAGAGTTTTCAATATCTTCCATGCTAAACAAATTAGCAGAGGTTCCCAAGCGGTAAAAGTAAAGTTTACTCCCTCTCCACCAACAAACACAAGCCATGGCCAGCTGAATCCACGGGTGCCTTGCATACCAACAACAATCCCGGGGGAGTTTTGTTTAATTATTTGCAATTTTGATCATGGGACTGGGCATCCCTAGTACCGGCCCCTCTCGTGCAAGGATGAGTGAATAAACACTCATCATGAGAATAACCCGCCTGTCAGTCCATGAGTGGTCCAGGCACACAAAACAGATGTTCATTTGAATTTTTAGAGGTGGCACATGCAAATTTACTTGGAACGGCAGGGTAATACTGCATATAGGTAGATATAGTGGACTCATCTAGAATAACTTTGGTTTAAGGATTTTGATTCACAAGCAGTATTCCCGATTAGTACAGGCAAAGGCTTGCAAATAGGTTGAGAAGCGACCAGCTAGAGAGCAAAAACGGTCATGAACATGCATTACGAATAATTCACATTGAATACTAGCATGAGTAGGATATAAACACCATGAACATAAATATCATAGAGGCGATGTTGGTTTTGATTCAACTACATGTGTGAACATGTGCCAAGTCAAGCCACTTGAAACATTCGGAGGAGGATACCATATCATCATACTCATCACAATCATTTTAATGCATGTTGACACCTAAGATAAATCATTATCCACTCCTAGCTACTTAAGCATGGCATGAGCAACTATAATATCTAATTGTCATTGCAAACATGTTTAATCATAATATGTTGAATCATGGACTGAGATAAACATATTTACAAAAACAAAAACAAGTTGAGTTCATACCCGCTTCTCCCTGCCACATTCACTTCATAATATATCATCATTATTGCCTTTCACTTGCACGACCAAATGATATGAAAATAGTAATAGTGCAAGAGTGTCGTGGACTAAGCTGGAATTTGCAAACATTTTACTCAGAGGAGAAGACAAAATAATATGGGCTCTTTGTTAGATCAACAATGATGCATATGAGAGCCACTCAACATTTTCATCGTGGTCTTCTCCTTAGTACGAATCAACAAAAGAAAAGAATTTCAGAGAAACACACTGAAATATTTTTTGACTTTTAGTTTCTCCTTAAGAAAGAAAATTAAAGAAAGAAAAAATGAAAATGAGAAAAACTATTTACATGGGAAAGCTCCCAACAAGCAAAAGAAGAAATGGAAATCTTTTTCGGTATTCTTTTAATATTACAACTAAATTAAACTAGAAGGAAAAACCAAAAATAAGCGAGAAATATTTTTGGATTTTCTCAAAAAAATTCAAACACACAAGAAGAAAGCGAGAAATAAAACTAGCATAGATGATACAATGAAAAAGTGTGGACACAGACAACTAAAATGAAATGTGTGAACATGAATGTAATGTCGGTGGAAATACGTACTCCCCCAAGCTTAGGCCTTTGGCCTAGCTTGGTAATCACCACTCGCGGCCTGGATAATAGTCAGAATGATAACTCATGGAGGCTCTCGGTGCGTCCTCCTCAGCTCGATGAGCATCCTCTACTGCCGCGTTGTACTCGCGAGGCTCACTCTCGTAGATGAAATATTTTCCCTTGGTCTGATAATCAAAGAGAGCAGGTGTAGGCAAAATGATAGGTATAATGGGTTTTTTATTGAACATCAAGTTATAGTTGTAGTTTGTGGCCTTATATTTAATGAACTCATGACGCTGCATGGCCCCAAAGTCTAGGTACTGGGTAGGTAAAATAGGATCATTAGGCCAAGGTGACACACCCAGCTTCCTAGCCATACGGGAGGCATAAATTCCTCCATAAAAGTGACCACTATCAGCATTGCATTGCAACCTCCGTCTTGGCCGCTCCCATAGAAAAAGAGCCTTTACTCCTGTACGTGGCGGCTAATAACAAGGCAGTCAGCATGGCAGTTGTTGTGGAGCGCAAGGAGGCGGGTAAAGAGTACCCAGTTCAGTGACCGGCTTATTATGTCAGTGAGGTATTGATTGAGTCTAAGCAATGATATCCACACTGGCAGAAGCTGGTGTTTGGGGTGTTCATGGCGAGTCGTAAGTTGAAGCATTATTTCCTCGGGCAACTATGGTTAGCTCTGGTCCCTTAGGGGATATTATTCAAAATAGAGAAGCTACAGGCTGGGTTGCTAAGTGGGCAATCAAACTTGGACCTCATAATCTGAAGTATGTGCCAAGAACAGCCATCAAATCTCAAGCTTTGGTGGATTTCATCAATGATTGGACAGAGCTGCAGACACCTAAGGAGAGGCCTGACAACACATATTGGACAATCCACTTTGATGGGTCCAGGCAGTTGGAGGGCTCGGGGGCTGGAGTTATTTTGACTTCCCCACGAGGTGACAAGTTCTGTTATGTTTTAAGGCTAATGTTTCCTTGTACTAACAATGTACCTGAGTATGAAGCATTGCTCCATGGGCTTCATATGGCTAAGGAGATGAATGTAAGCCCGGTTAGATGTCTCGGTGACTCAGACATAGTGGCCCAGCAAGTTTCAGGCAAGTGGGACTCTAAGGACCCGCTTATGGCGGCTTATCGCCAGGCGGTCAATAATATTGCTGGTCACTTTAAGGGTTATCAGGTCGATGACATTGATCGAAGGAAGAACGAGGCGGCTGATACTTTATCCCAGCTTGGGTCTCAGGGCAAGCCGGTGCCCCCTAATATATTCCTTGATGTCTTACACAATCCTTCGGTCAAGTTACCGTCGGAAGAGGATCTTGCTATCCCTGACCCGGAGGCACAGTTGGTGGTGGCTCTTCACACTATTCTTGACTGGACGCTGCCTTATCTAGCTTATATGACTCGTGGCGAGTTACCCGAGGATGAAACTTTGGCGCGAAAAATCACAAGGCAATCTAAGTCTATGACTATTGTCAATGGCGAGTTACATCGATGCAGTGTGACAGGCATGTTCCAACATTGTGTCACTCCTGAGAAGGGCCGTGAAATTTTACAAGAGATCCATGCAGGTGATTGCCGTCATCATGCCGGATCAAAATTGTTGGTGGCTAAAGCTTTTCATCATGGGTTTTACTGGTTGACGACTCATGCTGATGCAGAGGATATTGTTAGCAAGTGTGATGGGTGTCAAAAGTTCGCAAGACAAGCTCATGTGCCGGCTTAGGAATTGCGGATGATCCCGATCACTTGGCCGTTTGCGGTCTGGGGGCTTGATATGGTTGGACCATTCAAGAGGTCTAAAGACAAGAAGACCCACCTTTTGGTGGCGGTTGACAAGTTTATCAAGTGGGCTGAGGCAGAGCCTGTCAGCAATTGTGAGGTAGCGACTGCAGTTCAGTTTGTTAAAAAGTTGATCTTCCGCTTTGGTTATCCTCATAGTATCATCACTGATAATGGCACCAATCTGTCTAAGGGTGCTATGAAGGATTTCTGTCAAAGAGAGCATATTCGCCTTGATGTTTTTTTAGTGGCTCATCCACGGTCTAATGGTCAAGCAGAACGGGCTAACCAAGAAATTTTGAGAGGCATCAAGCCCCGACTTATGGTTCCTTTGGAACGAACACCGGGTTGTTGGGTTGAAGAGCTTCCTTCAGTCCTTTGGAGTATCAGAACCACCCCCAACAGATCTGTTGGATTTAGGGCTCCGCAAACCCAAGAAGGTTCGAACTCTGGGGCGTGTGTGAAGAACTCAACCTCTCGAGCTCACCACTCGGCCGCCCTACAGCCTAGCCTAGCCAGACTCGCGTGAGGTGAGGAAGAAGATGAACACAACCGTTTACCCAGGTTTGGGCCACCTTGCGGTGTAATACCTTACTCCTGCTTTGTGGTGGATTAGCCTCACGAGGGGCTGAGGATGAACTAGTACAGAGGATGAACAAGCTCATGAGGGCTCGAGTGTGAGAGTCTGTCCCTCACTATGGTGGTGGCTAGCCTATACTTATAGTGGCCTCAGTCCTCTTCCCCCAAAATGTAGGCGGGAAGGGATCCCACAGTGGCCAATTTGAAAGCGGACAAGTAGTACATCTAATCCTGATGAAAGGTGGTCTTCGCCTGCAAAGCCTCTCGTTGTGACAACGTGGTGGGCTCGGTGATGACATGCATCCTACCGTGCCCGTGGTCTTGGTCTCGTTGCACCGGAATAGAAACCTTTGCTAGATTCCTTGGGAACCCACACCTGCACTTGCCTCCTTAGCACCAAAGAGGAAAATGTCTTCTCTGCGCCCGCTGGTGCGCGCCTGGCCTTGGTCGTCATGGCTTGCATCACGGCAACCTCATGATGTTGGGTACCTGTATAGAAATCTCCGCTCCTCAGGAGGCAGCCTGGGAAGGCCGCTCCCTCAGGAGGTCTTGGCGTCGTCCGCCTCACGAGGCTTGGCCCCTCGCGAGGGAATTGTCCTGATGGCCTTAGAGGTGGGCCATACCAGGCCGTCGAAAGGGCCACGACGTGGGCCCCAGGCAGGCAAGTATGGGTACCCGAGTTCCCAGAACGCCGATAGTAGCCCCCGGGCCCGAGGCGCGCTCGGACTTGGCTTCGAGGCGAAGCCAAAGGCAAAGGGCGGAGCGCCGCGGGCCCCAATCGTCTGCGGGCCAGGCGGACGTGTGGCGCCTGATGGGACATGGGCGTCTTTGCTTCCCCATGTCACCTCGGCAACTGCCCAAGCTTGACAACTGCCTGGTGCCCGCTACCGAGCCACCATTGCCTTCTCTACGCCTCACTCCAGATCCCCTTTCTCCCAGCCGAGAGCACCTCCAGATCCGTTCGTATTCTTCGTTCCTTCTACACCCCTTCCTTCAAATCCTCACGAATGGCGTCCGGGAAGGTGAGGCCTACCGCGCAGGCCGCAAACTCCTCCTCCTCCCCTGCGCCGGCCCTCGGCACGTCCTCCGTCACCGAGGAGAAGCACCTGGCCGCTGCGCTCCCGCTGACGGCGAGCAACGACAACGAGTGGAACGAGACCATCCTCCTGGCCGGCTCTGCCGAGCAAAGGACCCTGGCACAGACGTTGTACCCCTTCTTCCTCCACAGCGTCTTTGCGGGTCTCATCCCGCCTTTCTCCGGGTTCTTCACCACCGTCCTTCAGCACTACCAGGTTCAGGCCCTGCATCTTCAGCCCAATTCCATCCTCCTCCTGTCCATCTTTGCCTTTTATTGTGAGGCATTCGTGGGCGTGAGGCCCTCTGTTCCGCTCCTCTGGCACTTCTTCTCCCTACGGCTGCATGATCCCACCCAGCGCTTCGGCTGCATATCCTTCGCCGCGGTCCCCAAGAGCAACGTGCTCATGAGAGCCGGGAAGAAGGTGGATAACTTCCGGTGCTGGTGGATCTTCATGGATGCCAAGGGCCTCAACACGCGGCTGGAATTGCCGACCCAGCTATCGGAGAAGCTCGATAGGTGGGGTCACGAGAAGTTCCCTGACCCCCGGGCGGCGTCTGTCCTGAGGAAGATGACCGCATACATGGAGGCCAGGGCGCTAACGGGAGGCATGTTCATCAAGGAGTTCCTGACGCAGTGCCTGGCCCCGCTCTAGGCGCACACGCGCCCCATGCGAGAGTTCCAGGGTGCGGAGGATGAGATCCAGCTGTGCTCGGGGAGCCTGACGGGCAAGGAGCTGCACAAGGCCATGAACACCCTGCTCGAGGGTGAACCAGGAGACCTCCCGGAGGCCTACGCTCTGATGTACCGTCGCGCCGACAGGGAGGCGTTGGTCGCTGCCCTGCCCGTTTTCAATGAGCTGGGGCTCGTGCCGCTCGAGCTCCCCAATTCCCCGGTGCTGGTGTTGTTGGAAATATGCCCTAGAGGCAATAATAAAATGGTTATTATTATATTTCCTTGTTCATGATAATTGTCTATTATTCATGCTATAATTGTGTTATCCGGAAATCGTAATACATGTGTGAATACATAGACCACAACATGTCCCTAGTAAGCCTCTAGTTGACTAGCTCGTTGATCAATAGATGGTTACGGTTTCCTGACCATGGACATTGGATGTCATTGATAACGGGATCACATCATTAGGAGAATGATGTGATGGACAAGACCCAATCCTAAGCCTAGCACTAGATCGTGTAGTTCGTTTGCTAAAGCTTTTCCAATGTCAAGTAACTTTTCCTTAGACCATGAGATTGTGCAACTCCCGGATACCGTAGGAGTGCTTTGGGTGCACCAAACATCACAACGTAACTAGGTGGCTATAAAGGTGCACTACGGGTATCTCCGAAAGTATCTGTTGGGTTGGCACGAATCGAGACTGGGATTTGTCACTCCATGTAACGGAGAGGTACCTCTGGGCCCACTCAGTAGGACATCATCATAATGAGCTCAATGTGATCAAGGAGTTGTTCACGGGATGATGTGTTACGGAAACGAGTAAAGAGACTTGCCGGTAACGAGATTGAACAAGGTATCGAGATACCGACGATCGAATCTCGGGCAAGTATCGTACCGATAGACAAAGGGAATTGCGTACGGGATTGATTGAATCCTCGACATCGTGGTTCATCCGATGAGATCATCGAGGAGCATGTGGGAGCCAACATGGGTATCCAGATCCCGCTGTTGGTTATTGACCGGAGAGTCGTCTCGGTCATGTCTGCGTGTCTCCCGAACCCGTAGGGTCTACACACTTAAGGTTCGGTGACGCTAGGGTTATAGAGATATTAGTATGCGGTAACCCGAAGGTTGTTCGGAGTCTCGGATGAGATCCTGGACGTCACGAGAAGTTCCGGAATGGTCCGGAGGTAAAGATTTATATATGGGAAGTCCTATTTTGGCCACCGGAAAATGTTCGGGATTTTTCGGTATTGTACCGAGAAGGTTCTAGAAGGTTCCGGAGTGGGGCCCACCTGCATGGGGGGACCCACATGAACGTGGGTAGTGGGGGCAAGGCCCCACACCCCTAGTCAAGGCGCACCAAGATTCCCCCTTAGAAGGAATAAGATCATATCCCGAAGGGATAAGATCAAGATCCCTAAAAAAGGGGGATAACAATCGGTGGGGAAGGGAAAGGATGGGATTTCTTTCCTTCCACCTTTGCCAACGCCCCAATGGACTTGGAGGGCAAGAAACCAGCCCCCTCCACCCCTATATATAGTGGGGAGGTGCATGGGAGAAACAGGTCAGCCCCTGGCGCCTCCCTCTCCCTCCCGTGACACCTCTTCCTCCTCCAGTAGCGCTTGGCGAAGCCCTGCTGAAATCCCGCTGCTTCCACCACCACACCGTCGTGCTGCTGGATCTCCATCAACCTCTCCTCCCCCCTTGCTGGATCAAGAAGGAGGAGACGTCTCTGCTCCGTACGTGTGTTGAACGCGGAGGTGCCGTCCGTTCGGCGCTCGGTCATCGGTGATTTGGATCACGACGAGTACGACTCCATCAACCCCGTTCTCTTGAACGCTTCCGCTCGCGATCTACAAGGGTATGTAGATACACTCCCATCTCACTCGTTGCTAGATGACTCCATAGATTGATCTTGGTGATGCGTAGAAAATTTTAAAATTCTGCTACGTTCCCCAACAGTGGTATCAGAGCCAGGTTTATGCGTAGTATCTTGCACGAGTAGAACACAAAGTAGTTGTGGGCGTCGATTTGTCAATCTTCTTGCCGTTACTAGTCTTATCTTGATTCGGCGGCACTGTGGGATGAAGCGGCCCGGACCGACCTTACACGTACGCTTACGTGAGACAGGTTCCACCGACTGACATGCACTAGTTGCATAAGGTGGCTAGCGGGTGTCTGTCTCTCCCACTTTAGTCGGATCGGATTCGATGAACAGGGTCCTTATGAAGGGTAAATATAAATTGGCATATCACGTTGTGGTTTTGGCGTAGGTAAGAAACGTTCTTGCTAGAAACCTATAGCAGCCACGTAAAAACTTGCAACAACAATTAGAGGACGTCTAACTTGTTTTTGCAGCAAGTGCTTTGTGATGTGATATGGCCAAAGGATGTGATGAATGATATATGTGATGTATGAGATGATCATGTTCTTGTAATAGGAATCACGACTTGCATGTCGATGAGTATGACAACCGGCAGGAGCCATAGGAGTTGTCTTAATTTATTATATGACCTGCGTGTCATTGAAATTCGCCATGTAATTACTTTACTTTATTGCTAACCGTTAGCCGTAGTAGTAGAAGTAATAGTTGGCGAGACAACTTCATGAAGACACGATGATGGAGATCATGATGATGGAGATCATGGTGTCATGCCGGTGACGATGATGATCATGGAGCCCCGAAGATGGAGATCAAAAGGAGCAAAGTGATAATGGCCATATCATGTCACTATTTTGATTGCATGAGTTGTTTATCATGTTTTTGCATCTTATTTGCTTAGAACGACGGTAGCATATATAAGATGATCCCTTACTAAAATTTCAAGAAAGTGTTCCCCCTAACTGTGCACCGTTGCGAAGGTTCGTTGTTTCGAAGCACTACGTGTTGATCGGGTGTGATAGATTCTAACGTTCGAATACAACGGGTGTAAGCCAGATTTACACAGCAATACACTTAGGTTGACTTGACGAGCCTAGCATGTACAGACATGGCCTCGGAACACAAGAGACCGAAAGGTCGAGCATGAGTCGTATAGAAGATACGATCAACATGGGGATGTTCACCGTTGATGACTAGTCCGTCTCACGTGATGATCGGACACGGCCTAGTCGATTCGGATCATGTAATCACTTAGATGACGAGAGGGATGTCTATCTGAGTGGGAGTTCATTACATAATTTGATTAGATGAACTTAGTCTAAATGTTACATATCTATCTTGTAGATCAAATGGCCAACGCTAATGTTACCCTCAACTTCAACGCGTTCCTAGAGAAAAACAAGCTGAAAGACGATGGTAGCAACTATGCGGACTGGGTCCGTAACCTGAGGATTATCCTCATAGCTGCCAAGAAATCATATGTCCTTGAAGCACCGTTAGGTGACCCACCTGCTCTCCCAGCACTGCCAGACGATTTGAACGTTTGGCAGACACGCACCGATGATTACTCCTTCGTTCAGTGCGGCATGCTCTTCAGCTTAGAACCGGGGCTCCAAAAGCGTTTTGAGCATCACGGAGCATATGAGATGTTCGAAGAGCTGAAAATGGTTTTCCAAGCTCATGCCCGGATCGAGAGATATGAAGTCTCCGATAAGTTCTACAGCTGTAAGATGGAGGAAAATAGTTCTGTCAGCGAGCACATACTCAAAATGTCTGGGTTGCACAGCCGCTTGTCTCAGCTGGGAGTTAATCTCCCGGATGACGCGGTCGTTGACAGAATCCTTCAGTCGCTTCCACCTAGCTACAAGAGCTTTGTGATGAACTTCAACATGCAGGGGATGGAAAATACCATTCCTGAGGTATATGCGATGCTGAAGTCAGCGGAGGCAGAGATCAGAAAGGAACATCAAGTGTTGATGGTGAATAAAACCACTAAGTTCAAGAAGGGCAAGGGTAAAAAGAACTTCAAGAAGGACGGCAAGGGAGTTGCCGCGCCCGGTAAGCCAGCTGCCGGGAAGAAGTCGAAGAATGGACCCAAGCCTGAGACTGAGTGCTTTTATTGCAAGGGAAACGGTCACTGGAAGCGAAACTGCCCCAAGTACTTGGCGGACAAGAAGGCCGGCAATACCAAAGGTATATATGATATACATGTAATTGATGTGTACCTTACCAGCACTCGTAGTAGTTCCTGGGTATTTGATACCGGTGCGGTTGCTCATATTTGTAACTCAAAGCAGGAACTGCGGAATCAGCGTAGACTGGCAAAGGACGAGGTGACGATGCGCGTCGGGAATGGTTCCAAGGTCGATGTGATCGCCGTCGGCACGCTACCTCTGCATCTACCTACGTGATTAGTTTTAAACCTCAATAATTGTTATTTAGTACCAGCTTTGAGCATGAACATTGTATCTGGATCTCGCTTAATGCGAGATGGCTACTCATTTAAATCTGAGAATAATGGTTGTTCTATTTATATGAGAGATATGTTTTATGGTCATGCCCCGCTGGTGAATGGTTTATTTTTATTGAATCTCGAACGTGATGTTACACATGTTTATAATGTGAATGCCAAGAAATGCAAGGTTGATAACGATAGTCCCACATACTTGTGGCACTGCCGCCTTAGTCATATCGGTGTTAAACGCATGAAGAAACTCCATGCAGATGGACTTTTGGAGTCTCTTGATTATGAATCATTTGACAGATGCGAACCATGCCTCTTGGGCAAGATGACCAAGACTCCGTTCTCCGGAACAATGGAGCGAGCAACCAACTTATTGGAGATCATACATACTGATGTGTGTGGTCCAATGAGTGTTGAGGCTCGCGGTGGTTATCGTTATGTTCTCACCCTCACCGATGATTTGAGTAGATATGGGTATGTCTACTTGATGAAGCACAAGTCTGAGACCTTTGAAAAGTTCAAGGAATTTCAGAGTGAGGTTGAGAATCAACGTGACAAGAAAATAAAGTCCTTACGATCAGATCGTGGAGGAGAATATTTGAGTCATGAATTTGGCACGCACTTAAGGAAATGTGGAATTGTTTCACAACTCACGCCGCCTGGAACACCTCAGCGTAATGGTGTGTCCGAACGTCGTAATCGCACTCTATTGGATATGGTGCGATCTATGATGTCTCTTACCGATTTACCGCTATCCTTTTGGGGTTATGCTTTAGAGACTGCCGCATTCACTTTAAATAGGGCACCGTCAAAATCCGTTGAGACGACACCGTATGAATTATGGTTTGGGAAGAAACCTAAGCTGTCGTTTCTGAAAGTTTGGGGATGCGATGCTTATGTGAAGAAACTTCAACCAGAGAAGCTCGAACCCAAGTCGGAAAAATGCGTATTCATAGGATACCCTAAGGAAACTATTGGGTATACCTTCTACCTAAGATCCGAGGGCAAGATCTTTGTTGCCAGGAATGGATCCTTTCTAGAGAAAGGGTTTCTCTCGAAAGAAGTAAGTGGGAGGAAAGTGGAGCTTGATGAGATGACCCTCGAACCGGAGAGTAGCGCAGCACAGGAAAATGTTTCTGTGGAGCCTACACCGGCTAGAGAGGAAGTTATTGATAATGATCATGATCAAGCTACCACTGAACTTCGAAGGTCCACGAGGACACGTTCCGCACCAGAGTGGTATGGCAATCCTGTCCTGGAAATCATGTTGTTAGACAACAGTGAACCTTCGAACTATGAAGAAGCGATGGCGGGCCCGGATTCCGACAAATGGCTTGAAGCCATGAAATCCGAGATAGAATCCATGTATGAAAACGAAGTATGGACTTTGACTGACTTGCCCGATGATCGGCAAGCCATAGAAAATAAATGGATCTTTAAGAAGAAGACTGACGCGGATGGTAATGTGACCATCTATAAGGCTCGGCTTGTCGCTAAGGGTTATCGACAAGTTCAAGGGGTTGACTACGATGAGACTTTCTCACCCGTAGCGAAGCTGAAATCCGTCAGAATCATGTTAGCAATTGCCGCATACTATGATTATGAGATATGGCAAATGGACGTCAAAACGGCATTCCTTAATGGTTTTCTTAAGGAAGAGTTGTATATGATACAACCGGAAGGTTTTGTCGACCCTGAGAATGCTGACAAGGTATGCAAGCTCCAGCGCTCAATCTATGGGCTGGTGCAAGCATCTCGGAGTTGGAACATTCGCTTTGACGAGATGATCAAAGCGTTTGGGTTCACACAGACTTATGGAGAAGCCTGTGTTTACAAGAAAGTGAGTGGGAGCTCTCTAGCATTTCTCATATTATATGTGGATGACATACTGCTGATGGGAAATGATATAGAATTCTTGGAAAGTATAAAGGCCTACTTGAATAAGTGTTTTTCAATGAAGGACCTTGGAGAAGCTGCTTATATATTAGGCATCAAGATCTATAGAGATAGATCGAGACGCCTCATAGGTCTTTCGCAAAGCACATACCTTGATAAGATATTGAAGAAGTTCAATATGGATCAGTCCAAGAAGGGGTTCTTGCCTGTATTGCAAGGTGTGAAATTGAGCTCGGCTCAATGCCCGACCACGGCAAAAGATATAGAAGAGATGAGTGTCATCCCCTATGCCTCAGCCATAGGGTCTATTATGTATGCCATGCTGTGTACCAGACCTGATGTAAACCTTGCTGTAAGTTTGGTAGGTAGGTACCAAAGTAATCCCGGCAAGGAACACTGGACAGCGGTCAAGAACATCCTGAAGTACCTGAAAAGGACTAAGGATATGTTTCTCGTATATGGAGGTGACGAAGAGCTCGTCGTAAAGGGTTACGTCGACGCTAGCTTCGACACAGATCCGGATGACTCCAAGTCACAAACCGGATACGTGTACATTTTGAATGGTGGAGCGGTAAGCTGGTGCAGTTGCAAGCAAAGCGTCGTGGCGGGTTCTACATGCGAAGCGGAGTACATAGCAGCCTCGGAGGCAGCACACGAAGCAGTATGGATGAAGGAGTTCATCACCGACCTAGGAGTCATTCCAAATGCGTCGGGTCCAATGGCTCTCTTCTGTGACAACACTGGAGCTATTGCCCTTGCCAAGGAGCCCAGGTTTCACAAAAGGACCAGGCATATCAAGCGTCGCTTCAACTCCATACGTGAACATGTTCAAGATGGAGACATAGATATCTGTAAAGTGCACACGGATTTGAATGTAGCAGATCCGTTGACTAAACCTCTTTCACGAGCAAAACATGATCAACACCAGTACTCTATGGGTGTTCGATTCATCACAATGTAACTAGATTATTGACTCTAGTGCAAGTGGGAGACTGTTGGAAATATGCCCTAGAGGCAATAATAAAATGGTTATTATTATATTTCCTTGTTCATGATAATTGTCTGTTATTCATGCTATAATTGTGTTATCCGGAAATCGTAATACATGTGTGAATACATAGACCACAACATGTCCCTAGTAAGCCTCTAGTTGACTAGCTCGTTGATCAATAGATGGTTACGGTTTCCTGACCATGGACATTGGATGTCATTGATAACGGGATCACATCATTAGGAGAATGATGTGATGGACAAGACCCAATCCTAAGCCTAGCACTAGATCGCGTAGTTCGTTTGCTAAAGCTTTTCCAATGTCAAGTAACTTTTCCTTAGACCATGAGATTGTGCAACTCCCGGATACCGTAGGAGTGCTTTGGGTGCACCAAACGTCACAACGTAACTGGGTGGCTATAAAGGTGCACTACGGGTATCTCCGAAAGTATCTGTTGGGTTGGCACGAATCGAGACTGGGATTTGTCACTCCATGTAACGGAGAGGTACCTCTGGGCCCACTCGGTAGGACATCATCATAATGAGCTCAATGTGATCAAGGAGTTGTTCACGGGATGATGTGTTACGGAAACGAGTAAAGAGACTTGCCGGTAACGAGATTGAACAAGGTATCGAGATACCGACGATCGAATCTCGGGCAAGTATCGTACCGATAGACAAAGGGAATTGCATACGGGATTGATTGAATCCTCGACATCGTGGTTCATCCGATGAGATCATCGAGGAGCATGTGGGAGCCAACATGGGTATCCAGATCTCGCTGTTGGTTATTGACCGGAGAGTCGTCTCGGTCATGTCTGCGTGTCTCCCGAACCCGTAGGGTCTACACACTTAAGGTTCGGTGACGCTAGGGTTATAGAGATATTAGTATGCGGTAACCCGAAGGTTGTTCGGAGTCTCGGATGAGATCCTGGACGTCACGAGGAGTTCCGGAATGGTCCGGAGGTAAAGATTTATATATGGGAAGTCCTATTTTGGCCACCGGAAAATGTTCGGGATTTTTCGGTATTGTACCGAGAAGGTTCTAGAAGGTTCCGGAGTGGGGCCCACCTGCATGGGGGACCCACATGAACGTGGGTAGTGGGGGCAAGGCCCCACACCCCTAGTCAAGGCGCACCAAGATTCCCCCTTAGAAGGAATAAGATCATATCCCAAAGGGATAAGATCAAGATCCCTAAAAAAGGGGGATAACAATCGGTGGGGAAGGGAAAGGATGGGATTTCTTTCCTTCCACCTTTGCCAACGCCCCAATGGACTTGGAGGGCAAGAAACCAGCCCCCTCCACCCCTATATATAGTGGGGAGGTGCATGGGAGAAACAGCTCAGCCCCTGGCGCCTCCCTCTCCCTCCCGTGACACCTCTTCCTCCTCCAGTAGCGCTTGGCGAAGCCCTGCTGAAATCCCGCTGCTTCCACCACCACACCGTCGTGCTACTGGATCTCCATCAACCTCTCCTCCCCCCTTGCTGGATCAAGAAGGAGGAGACGTCTCTGCTCCGTACGTGTGTTGAACGCGGAGGTGCCGTCCGTTCGGCGCTCGGTCATCGGTGATTTGGATCACGACGAGTACGACTCCATCAACCCCGTTCTCTTGAACGCTTCCGCTCGCGATCTACAAGGGTATGTAGATACACTCCCATCTCACTCGTTGCTAGATGACTCCATAGATTGATCTTGGTGATGCGTAGAAAATTTTAAAATTCTGCTACGTTCCCCAACAGGTGTCCCCTGGCGACAACGCCGAGGAAGAGGGCGAGGTGGACTCGGAGGCGACCGAGGACGACGTGGCGGAGATCTCTCCCCTGTCCCAGAGCGAGCTCCTCCACGGCCTCGCAGATGACGACGACGTCGTTGAGCCCCCAGCCGTGGAATCCCCACGCTCCACCGGGGTCGTCACGAGGTCCAGGGCCACTCCCCGGGCCCTGCGAAGGTTAGGCCAGGCAACCCCGGAGAAGAGCGGGGCGGCAGCCCCTTCTCCAGGCGACGCCTCTGCTTCGCAGTCCGTTGGTGCCGCATTGAGGCCAGCCAACGTGCACCCCGCCAACCCCCAAGACGCGTCAAAGGCCGTGGCCAGGAAGGTTGGGGGCACCTCGGCCCCGCCTAGAAAGAGGGCGTACATCGCCCCCGATGAGTAAGTACCTTACCTTGTTTTTATTCAATATGTATCTGCATCGTGCTCACGACGCTCCCCCTGGGGTGACCAGGATGGGTGTCGTGGTGAAGAAGAGGAAGGAGGAAGCCTGAACTCCGGAGGCGCCACCCCTTGCTGCAGCCGCAATGACTCCAGCACAGGTGGGGGAGGACGTCCCTTGTCGCCCCGCGGCAGAGCAGGCCCCTCATGACACGGCGGTGAAACCTCAGGAGGAGTCTGCCCCCACGAGCCAACTGGCCTCGGCGCCGTCTGTCCCCGTCATGCCCGCGGGGGGTTGGGAGGCTCCGGCGCCGCAAGCTGCCCTTGCTGCTGTCTCCCTGACAGCGACGCCAGCCCACGCGCTGGTGCCGCCCCCTCCCCAGGCCCTTGTACTGGCGAACCGCGGCCCTCTCGTTAGGCCCGGAGCTCTGGAGGAAGCATACACCGTGCTAGATCACCTTCGGGCTGACCTCCAAGACATCGACAGGTATCTGGCGAGGGAGCGCATGGGGCTGGTCTCGGGGTGGCTCCAGGCCAACACGTCCGCTAGGACGTCCTGGGGCGATGCTGAGGCCGCCACCGCGGAGAGCAAGAAGGAGGCGAAAGAAGCCATGGGGGCTCATGACACGGTGCTGGCCGACGCAGCGTCTGCCAAGGAGCGTTGCGGCAAGGCGGAGGCTGAGCTGAAGGCTCTCCATGAGGAGTAGGCTGCCCAAACCCCACAACTTCAGCAGCAAGAGGAGGACCTCAAGGCCCGTGAAGCGATGCTCGTCGATCGCGACGCCAAGCTGGCCCAGGCGACCGCCGACCAGGCCATGGAGCAGGACCGCCTGGGCAAGCTAAAGGAGGAGGTGGACAAGGCCCAGGCGACCCATGCCCAGCATGTCTCCGAGGCGACGGCCTGGCTGGAGGCCAAGGAGAAGGCCCTTGCCACCGCTGAGAAAACAGCGGCAATGGGGCGCGAGGCCTTCCTCTCCCTCGACCTCGGGTCTCGCGAGGCACTGCGTTCCATCTGCGGGGGAGGGTACGAAGAGCCGCTGGTGACCCCTGAGGATGGCCTTGCTAGGCTTTTCCCCAAGCTTGCTAAGGCACTTGAGGGTGCCGCCGCTGGAGTGGACTACTGGGTGCAGGGGGAGTGCCACTCGCTCTTTACCGTGGCCGCAACGCGAGTCTTCAGCCACCTCCACCTTTGGGACCCAAGCTTCGACCTCAGCACACTGATCGAACCGGTGGCTCCTGAGTCCTGTACCGCTGAGGCTGTGAAGGGGCAAGTGGACGCTCTGCTAGGGAAGTTCCTCTGTGTCACTGACCCCGAAACCCTGGCGGCAGAGGTCAGCAGCGGCGACAATGACAGCGGCGACGTCAACGACGGGCTTCCAACGACCAGGGTGAGCGGTGGCAGCGGCCAAGGCGACGGTGACGCTTCTTCCTAGTTCAACCCTGCAACATTTATCGTGCCTCGCGGAGGCGTGAGAACTTCTGCCTGAATTTGTGGAACATTATATTTGTAATAACTAGCTGGAACTCCGTGATTTCTTTTCCATTCTCAATTTCCTTCCTGTTTGCCTTATTGTTCTGCGTCAGCAGGGCCCGGCCCCGCGCATACCTCGACCGATGTTGGGGCGTCCCGATCACCAGGACGAGGCCAAGGGGTGAGGGTCTACATGAGCAGTGAGGCCCCTGAGTCGCGATGCTCACGGGTCCCCCTTGACGTACGAACAGCCCTCATGAAGGAAATGTGAGCAGTGTCCGAGTTATCCAGAGTCCCCCATACCTTCGCTCACCATCTTGCGCCTAGGGGAAACGTGAGAAGACTAGGTACCCGGACCTGGTAGGGTGGCGCGTGCCAGGCAAGGCCTAAGCACAACCCCCCATGTCCAGCCCCCTCGCGCGATTCTCTCGAGGGAAAGCTATGAGGTGTTACTGGGCAAAGAGCCCAGAGGCTGTCCTGAGGTTGGTGCGGCCACGGGGGCGCCCTTAGTTGTTTATTCACCAGTGTGGAGCGTGGTGCTTCCACTTTAATGTGGGCATAGCCGCTCCTCGACCGTGTCGTCTACCAGCGCAGAGCATGGGGCTTCCACTGGTGCGTGGGCATAGTCGCTCCTCAACCATGTCAGCCGCCAGCGCGGAGCATGGGGCTTCCACTGGTGCGTCGGCATAGTCGCTCCTCGACCGTGTCGTCCGCCAGCGCAGAGCATGGGGCTTCCACTGGTGCGTGGGTGGGAGTTCCCTTGGGGGGAGACTCCGGGGCGTGTACAACCCCGTTCATACACGTGGCTAGCACGGCAGAACTGGAGGAGGTGTATATGGGCACTCGTGAGCCAGCACGAGACTCACGAGGCCCTACCTCAAGGTAGGTTGCACCTGAATTTTTAGCGCGGGGCGCTCGTAAGAAACCTATGAGATGTTGAGGTGGCCTGCACCGACTGAATCTCCAGAGGACATCACATGAGAAGGCGAAACACTAACGACCCCAGGAGGTGACGTGAACGGGGCCGGCCCACCAGACAGAGCTCAGCCGTTGGGTTTATCGATGCTGCAGGGATGGACCAGAGCATAGACGCCGTGCCCAGCCTTCTCATGCAACAATCCTAAAGAAAGACAACCGTCGCGCAGCTCTCGCGGCAGCGAGGCACCCGGTCGCGCACCCTGACTCATCCACTCTCGATTAGCTCATGCGAGAACAAGGCACCAAGGACCACAGGAGGTGACGTGCATGGGAGCTGGCCCGCAAGGCAGAGCTCGGCCACTTGGGTTTCGCGACGCTGCAGGGACAGACCCGAGGACAGACGTTGTGCCAGTCCTTAATCATGAGGCGGTCGTGGGCGGGTTCGTGAGGCCGCATAACATTCATGGTGGCGAAGCACCGGACATGCAGGTTGCAATATCTAAGAAATTCATAAAAGGTGAAGCCAGTTCTGATACATGCGCAAAACGATACATGCTGCAGGGGCGGGCCCTGACAGCTTGAGGATAATGCAGCCCGAGGGGCGCTCTCAACTGAACAAACCAAAAAGTCACCTGGCACCATCGTCGTAGAAGCGTCGGAGTAGCTGAAGACGCACGCTGCAGAGATCGCTCCTCACGAGCCGACCAGCTCCTAAGCCCCGGGAGGCTCCGGAGGTCCGGGTGGCTCGTGAGGGTCCGACACCTCCTCCGTCAGGATCTCCTAGCGCCTGGCCTCATGAGCCGCCCACGCATGCTGCGCGAGGCACTGGTATAAGGCGGCCACGCTCAGCAGGCCAAACGGCATGCAGACGTGGTTGCAGGGGTACCCCCCGCTCCGGCCGACGCAGAACCGACAGAAGAGCTCCTGAGAAGCGGCCCTGTTGAGGCCTGGGATGTTGACGCAGAAGCGCAGCTCGCCGCCTGCGTCAGGGGCGGTAGCTACACTGGGTGGTGTGGGGCGACGCTCGCCACGCATGTCTCGCGCCTCCTGAAGCTCTTCGATTACCCTGGTGATTAATTCCTACATGTCTGGCAGCTTGCGCCTTGCTCACGGAGGCGCGCGTCGAAGCATGCCTACAAGTGGCGCCCGAACGCCTCCCTTGTCACGCTGGTCAGGTCAGAGGCCCTCCAGAGGAGAGCCCCAGTGCCCGTCCTGAGGGGGCGCTAGGCGCGCCTCCCTATGCGAGAGGGAAGGGTGCCCCAGCAGAGGGCGCGGGCCTGAGGTACAGTCGTCGAGCGCCCCCGCCTCCTGATGGCCCTTTGGGAGGAGCTGCTTCTTCTTCTTGGGGATGGCCTCAGGAGGAAGGATGACACCCTCGCTATCTGAGTTCTCGACCATCGCAGCCTGGTAGGTGCGCTTGAGAGAGCACACTGCATCCTTTTCGTCGCAAGCGACCGTGATGATACCACCACTTCCTGGCATCTTGAGGACATTGTAGCCATGGTGAGTCGCTGCCATGAACTTGGCGAGGGCCGGATACCCGAGAATGGCATTGTACGGGACGCCGATGTGAGCGACGTCGAAGC
This sequence comes from Thinopyrum elongatum, assembly GCA_011799875.1. Taxonomy (NCBI): domain Eukaryota; kingdom Viridiplantae; phylum Streptophyta; class Magnoliopsida; order Poales; family Poaceae; genus Thinopyrum; species Thinopyrum elongatum. The sequence continues at coordinate 237,387,809 of CM022303.1, forward strand.
CGATGAGCTCGGTGTGGTAGTTGTCGCGCTTGCCGAAGGTGACAGGGAGGCGAATCTGCCCTATGGGAACGGTGGAGCCATCGGTCACCCCTGAGAAAGGCTTGGTAGGCAGAAGCTGGTTATAGGGCTCTTGGAGCGTTTCGAATGTCTTGACGGAGAGAACGTTGAGCTCCGCGCCGCCATCGATAAGGGTCTTGGTGATGAGGACATTGCTGATGGTCGGCGTGCAGAGCATCGGGAGCGCGCCAGCGGTGGCCAAGCATTTGAGTTGGTCCATGGAGTCAAATGTGATGGCGTGCTTGGACCACCTGAGGGGTCGCGATGCCTCAAGCTTGGGGAGGGCCGCGTTCACCTCATGAGCGAACTGCTTGAAGATGCGATGAGAGGCGGGAGCCTGAGCACCACCCAGGATGCAGACGATCGCCCGAGGCTCTTGGAAGCCCCCAGCCCCATCATCTGGGTGGTTGTCATCGTTTCTCCTTGGCGGCGGAGGCAGTGGAGGGAGGCCAGCATTGCCCTGAGGACGGTCCTGATGAGGATGGTCCCGCCAGCGACCATCCCGAGGCTGGCCCTGCCAGCGGTCCTCACGGGGTTGGTTGCGCCAGTCCTGGTGGGGGTCGCGGTTGTCCCAGCGGCCTCCACTGCGGCCTCCTCCGCGGCCTTAGCTGTGGTCGCTGCGCTCGGGGCGGCGGCCAAGGCGCCCATCATGGATTGCCCGGAGCTCCTGGCAGTCGTTGGTGTTGTGGCTGTGGACATTATGGAAGATACAGAATGGGCGGTTGCCCCTGGGGGGTTCATCATGGTCACGGCCACGCTTCATCTCTGGCTCGGCCACGAGCACAGCGGGTCCCTTGCGCTTTGCCTACTTGGCCTTGGCCTTCTTGTCCTCAGGATCTGCTTCGGGAAGCTCCAGGAGGGAGAGGCGGTCTTCCTCGGCCCTCGCACACTTGGTTGCCAGATTGAACATCTTCAGGGCCGAACACAGGTCCTCATGGATGGCGAGTTCCTCCTTCATCTTGACATCTCGGACGCCATCAGTGAACGCTGAAATGATGGCCTCGTCCGACACCTTCGGGATCTTGAGGCGGACGTTGGTGAAGCGTTGTATGTACTTGTGTAAGGTTTCGCCCGGCTGCTGCTTCACGCACCGCAAGTCCCCTACCGCAGGAGCATGGTCGCGAGTGCCTTGGAAGTTGGCGATGAAGCGCTCGCGAAGCTCGTCCCAGGAGGAGATTGACCCCAATGGAAGGTTTAGAAGCCAAGAGCGCGCACCATCCTTGAGGGCCATGGGGAACCAGTTCACCATGACCTTGTCATTGCCATTCACTGCTTCGATGCTCAGCTCGTAAAGTTGGAGAAATTCCGCGGGGTCAGGAGTGCCGTCGTAGCGTGGAGGCAGATCCGGCTTGAACTTGCCGGGCCATATGACACGGAGCAGCTCCGGAGTGAAGGCGCGGCAACCCGCCGCACTGACAGGTACCGGTCGCATGGGCGGAGCTTGGTCTTGGCGCCCACGCACCACCGCCTCCGGCGGCACGCGGTCTTGACGCGGCGGTGCTGGCAGCGTGCGCGCTTCTCCTTGGGGCCGCTGCACCACCTAGAAGCTTTCTTCATCGCGCGCCGATGCCCTGTGTGGCGGTCGCGTTGGGGTGCCTCACGCCTGGGCTCGGGGTCCGCTCCGTGCAGAGGAGGAAGAGGGGGCGTGTCGTGAGACACATCGCCTGCCTGGGACGATGGGGGGCGAGGCGAACGGGATGGTGCAGGGGCCTCACCGGCGGCATTGACAAGCTCGGTGATGCGGCCGAGCCAGTCATCGTAGAGGTCATTGGCCGGGCGGTAACGTAGAAGCTCTCGCGCCATGTGCAGTGCAGCCTGCGCGTTCGCCGGCCCACGACAAGCATGCGAAGACGATGACGTGGCCGAAGTGGGTGATGGAGTTGCAGTGCGGCCATCGCGCAGCACGGACGGTGCTAGCGATGAATCTTGCTGCTCGCGAGAAGCAGGGTTGGTGGCAGCGTTAGCCTGTGAGGAGGCACAGCGGCGAGGGGCGCCGTTGCTCACAGGTGCCGTTTGGGCGACATGAGCAGCCCAGCGCTCGGCACGGACATGGCGAGCGTCGGCCATGGGTGCGACAGAGCAGAGGTGGAGCGAACGGTGGGAGAAGGACTTCGACACGCCCCCTACCTGGTGCCAAATGTCTAATTCAGGACTCCGCAGACCCAAGAAGGTTCGAACCCTGGGGCGTGTGCGAAGAACTCCACCTCTCGAGCTCACCACTCCGTCGCCCTACAGCCTAGCCTAGCCGGACTCGCGTGAAGGTGAGGAAGAAGATGAACACAGCAGTTTACCCAGGTTCGGGCCACCTTGCGGTGTAATACCCTACTCCTGCTTTGTGGTGGATTAGCCTCATGAGGGGCTGAGGATGAACTAGTATAGAGGATGAACAAGCTTGCGAGGGCTCAAGTGTGAGAGTCCATCCCTCTCTATGGTGGTGGCTAGCCTATACTTATAGTGGCCTCGGTCCTCTTCCCCCAAAACGTAGGCGGGAAGGGATCCCACAGTGGCCAATTTGAAAGTGGACAAGTAGTACATCTTATCCTGATGATAGGTGGTCTTCGCCTGCAAGCCACTCATTGTGACGCGGTGGTGGGCTCGGCGATGACATGCGTCCTGCCGTGCCTGTGGTCTTGGTGTAGTTGCACCGGAATGGAAACCTTTGCCAGATTCCTCGGGAACCCACTCCTGCGCTTGCCTCCTTAGCACCAAAGAGGAAACTATCTTCTCTGCGCTCGCTGGCGCCCGCCTGGCCTTGGTCGTCATGGCTTGCGTCACGACAACCTCATGAGGTTGGGTACCTGCATAGAAATCTCCGCTCCTCAGAAGGCAGCCTGGGGAGGCCGCTCCATCAGGAGGTCTTGGCGTCATCCGTCTCGCGAGGCTTGGCCCCTCGCGAGGGTCTTGTCGTGATGTCCTTGGAGGTGGGTCGTACCAGGCCATCGAAAGGGCCATGCCATGGGCCGCAGGCAGGCAAGTCTGGGTACCCTTGTTCCAGAATGCCGACAAGATCAACAGTCTATACGCCTTTCTTCATGGTTTATGGCGCAGAGATGGTTCTCCCAAGGGATATCCGTCATGACTCGCCCAGGGTGGCAGCTTATGTTGAAGCTGATAACGAGACAACATGTCAGAACGCACTTGATGCTTTGGATGAAGAATGTGATGTGGCAGCAACCCGGTTGGCGATTTATCAACAAGACCTGCGTCGCTATCATAGCCGTAGAGTTAAAACTCGGACGTTTCAAGAGGGCGACTTAGTGCTCCGACTGATTCAAGATCAGACAGGCATGCATATGCTATCACCTCCTTGGGAAGGACCTTTTGTGGTCAGCAAGAATCTCAACAATGGGTCATATTATATCATTGATATACATGAGCACAACAAGTCACGTACTTCTGAGGAGGAGACCAACAGGCCGTGGAACATTGCTCATCTTCGACCTTACTACACTTGAGTCATTGACTCTCATCATTGTACATACTGCTGTCAATGTATATATCTTTTTATGATCAATATAATAAAGCCGGCATCCCCAAATTCGGGGTCTCTGTCGTTTCATCTCACATGAGTCTTTACTGGTTTATTATAGGTCATTTGGGGGCTTCCTACTCAATGAGTATAGCTATCTTACCCTCTTGATCGGCTTCCATGCCATATTATAGGTCATTTGGGGGCTTCCTACTCAATGAGTATAGCTATCTTACCCTCTTGATCGGCTTCCATGCCATATTATAGGTCATTTGGGGGTTTCCTACTCAATGAGTATAGCTATCTTACCCTCTTGATCGGCTTCCATGCCACATTATGGGCTAAAATTGCCTATAGGTCACTTGGGGGCTTCCAACTCAATGAGTTTAGCTTTCATACCCTCTTGACCGGCTTCCATGCCATATCTGGGTTAAACCTGCCTTTTTGCAACTTGCTACTCCGCCAGGTGACCCGCCGTACTCTTGACAGTCAATCTTTTAAATAAGACCCTGAACTTGTCAAGGTTAAAATGGCGGCTTATGTCACGTGAGAGCCGGCTTACAGAGAGCTAGGATAAACTCACCTGTCTGTTGTAGTCTCTCCGCTATGTGGCCCGTTCATACTCTTAACAGTCAATCTTTTTAATAAGACCCTGAACTAGTTAAGGTTAAAACAACGAATTTATGTCACGTGAGATCCGGCTTACGGGATGAAAGGCTTTCATGCCAAGCTTCTTTGAAGCACAACTTGAGTTTTTCAAAAACAAAACAAGAGCTGGTCTCTTTTGGTCGTGCCCTTAAAGCTGACTTATAAATATTTGAGATATACATGTATATATTCTCTGTTTCTTGTTTTTACAGGAATTTTTGTCATCTAAAGGCTATAAGCCCTTGGATCACAGAAGATCAAGGTTAAGATTGCTCATAGTTTGAGTTCATCGCAGCCATGACCCGCCAATGGGATGGTTTACAACTTTCAGACCATGAGAAATTGGGTTATTTAACTCGACTTGGATCTTGACTCTAAGTCACCAGTATCGGGATTGATGGATCGTTGACAGATTATATAACAAGGCCTCAGAAATTTTTGGCAATGTTGCAAGAACAGCTATGCATATATATGACAAGATCATAGAAGTTCAACTACTGAAGCACAGGTTGATAAAAACATGCATGAAGGCATGGCAGCGCAGATAACTGTTTTAAGCTACACTATTACAAGGCTGCAGTGGAGCCCAAAAGTTTTTTGATTAAGTGTTTCTGGAGTTACATCACTCCTTTGAGCCGGCCTCAGCGCCGTCCGGGTTCTGACCAGGCGGGTTACTGTCATCATGGCGCCTTGAGGTAGAGGCCTCTAGGTCATCCCATGTCGGCTCTTCGTCGTCTACCATCTGGAGATCACCCGACGTCTAGTCGATGCCAGTTAACGCCTCAAAGGTTGCCTCATCATTAAAGATAAGAGAAGGGTCAATGTCAGGAGTAAAAATATGCTTACGCCTTGGAGGAGTTAAGTCTACAATTGCATGAGAGGGCGGTTTGATACGGGCATTGTTGATATCATAAGCCGGCTGATACTTGGATAGATCTAGCTCTTGGGCAAGTTGACAGGCTAACGGCCTCATCTCTTTGACGCACTTGGCAAAATCGGCTTCTTCGAAGACAGACACATCATCATTAAACTCTGGACACCCATCAGCCATTTATGTTGGGTCCAATTCTGATTGCCAAGCTTTGGCCCGGCCTAAGGCAGTAATGGCGCCCACGCGGGCGGCTGACAGCTTTAGGTCTTCCACTTGGGCTGGCACTGTGGATAAGTGTTCCAGTACAGTTTTTAAGAGGGTAGGCGGTTTCCTTCCACTTGAGATGGCCACGAGTGTCCGAAGGGTGCCAGCATATAATTGTTCTATCAAAGAATACACGACTTTCAGCTTCATCATTGCATTTTGTCCAAGGCTAGCACTTCTGGCGCCTGTTAGAACAATTTAAACGTGAGTAGCTAGGCGGATTAAAAATCATATTGCAAATTGCCAGGCGGGTTAAAGCGCTGGTAAAGGTTTATGAATTGCTTTCAGTTGAGTAGAAGTTTCAACTTACCAAAGATGGAGGCTGCCATTTGGGAAATATGAGCCTTCAAGCCGGACAATTCTTCAGTCACGGATTTAAGCCGGTTTTCAGCATCTTCTGCTCTTTTAACCAGTGCTGCCTTTTCCGATTCCCAGGCGGTTGTATCGGCATCAAATTTAGCCTTGTTCTTTTCATTGGCTTCCAAAGCAGACTTCAATTTTGACTCGGCCTTGATGGTTTCAGCCTGTTGTAGTTCCACATTTTTTCTGAAGTCGCCAAGCTTCGACTCACTCTGATTCAGAGCTTCCTGCAAGAACGGTTTGAAGCCATGGTCAAAAATAAGCATTGGGCAGAATCGTTATAATGCAACTATTCAAGTCCCAAGCACATTGCAAGAAATATACTTGGCACTTGGGGGCTAATGTATGATGATTCTTAAAGTATATTTTAGAAGGAGGAACCGTCTTATCTTATCAAGATAAGCCGGCCCTTGGGGGCTACTAGTGATTCTTTGCAAAATTATTATTTCAAAGACCTGGCTCATCTTATCAAGATAAGCCGGCCCTTGGGGGCTATAGGCGATTCTTTGCAAAATTATTATTTCAAAGACCCGGCTCATCTTGTCAAGATAAGTCGGCCCTTGGGGGCTACATGTGTATGTATGTGTAAGACGGAGAAGGGTTAACTTCATACCTCATATTTCTACTTCATCAAGTTAAGTAAGCCGGCCTCCATGTCGCGGCTTGTATGAAGGCGGCTTAGATAGCCTGCGTACAACTCGCCTACACTGAATGTTGCATAGTTTTCCAGATCCAATTTGGCCTTGCCGTTCTCCAATAAGGGCGTCTCTTCTTTCATGGAGTGCTTGGTTAACACTCTGGAAGCTTCGGGCGCTTTAAAAGCTGACCCGATGACTGCAACATCATGAGCATTATCAGCAGCAGGGCTCTTGTCAGTTGACTTGGCAGGAGAAGGAAGCTTGGGACTTGGCGGGTCGTGGCGATCTGACTGGTTAGCATCGGTATCCATAGCCTCGGAAGGTGCTGCCTCAGTTTGTGGAGGCGGGTCATTTTTCTGGTTGACAGGGTCTTCAGGGTTTTGGGTTGGGACCTCAGGGATCTCCAGTGTTTGCTTCTCCGGCTCAGAAGCCTCGGGAGCCTTGGAAGAGCCGCCCGACTTTTGTTTTTTGCCATTTTTTGCCTTGGCCCTGTAACAAGAACATAAAAAGCTTATAAGTATATGATAGCAAGTTTCTATCAGCAAATGAAAGCACTTACCCTGGGGCGACAATGAAGGCAGGCAGCTGTGTTCCAGTTGAGTCGCCAGAGGACGGAGGTGTTCCCTTATAGTTGGAGTCAGAAGGGTTAAGAGGTTGCCGCATAAGACCGGCTCATGGAAGAGATAGAGTCAGACTATGAGGCACCTCATTGCGACGTTTTCGAGGAGCCGGTGTGTGGGATAAGCTAGCCACGAGATCTTCAGTGCTGCCACTCCAGGTCTAACGCCTGGACTCATGCTGCTGTTTCTTCAAAAGAAAGTTGGGATCCAAATGAGCAAGAGGGTGAGAAAATCTTGCTTTTGGATGACCCGTTGTGTTTTCTTTCTTGGCAAGGGTTCTGAGTCAGAGTAGATAGTAGTTATCTCTGCTTCATTGACATGGCTCATCTCCACTTCGTCCTGAGCGGAATCAGCATCAATAAGTTGCATAAAAAGAAGACCAAGGGAGTCAAGTTCTACCTCGGACTCATCTAGCTCGAGAAGCTCTTCTACTGTTTGTTTCTTATGGCGACCCATGCCACGAGGCTTCACTGCTTTAGTATTCTTAGTGGGCGGGGCGGCTGTTATTTTCTTCTTCCAGAAAGGAGAGTCGGCCTATATGCATATATATATATATACATATATATATATATATATATGAGCGATAGTTTAAAGGATGTGAAGTACAAGAGACAGATAAACAAGATGAAGATTTGCTCAAAAATACTTACAGTCGGAGCTAGGTTAAGAGTGTAGAAAGGATTCAGTCCCACTTTACTACAGACGTCTAGAGGTTCCCCAAGTAGCGTCTTAACCGTGTCATTGATCTCTTTGCCAGTCAGAGGTTTTTGGTTATAGCGTTATGGGTCCATCACATCACCAGTATATTGACACATTAAGCCGCTGCGCCGGATCAGTGGTAAAATCCTCCATGAGACCCAGCAACGGGTCAGATCAACTCCAGTTAAGCCGTTGGCTATTAAAGCCCTTATCTTTGAAAATGTGCGAGAATACTTGGCGCGTTCTGCGGCGGTTAATCGACCCCGAAGCTCACTGCTGGTGCTGAGCCGGTAGGGGTGATAACCCGGCAAGGGATTTTCTCCAGCTGGAGTGGTATCCTTGCAATAGAACCAGGTATAATTCCAATCCTTGGGATGGCTGGGCAGTGCGGCTGAGGGAAAGGTTACATCTCTCCGCTTCTGGATGGAAACACCTCCAAGCTCTAGATTGGGCCCATCTGTCATTTCAGTTTGGCGGTTGATATAAAAGAAATCCTTGAAAAGATCAACAGTGGGCTCTTCTTGAAGATACACTTTGCAGAATACTTGAAAGTGGCATAGATTGGAGACGGAGTTGGGACCGATGTCTTGAGGATGAAGATTGTAAAAATGCAGAGCATCCCGGAAGAACTTTAACCCGGGTGGTGAAAAGCCGCGGAGGAGGTGATCCGAAAAAATGACAACTTCACCCTCTCTGGATTGAGGAGTAGTTTCAAGACCGGGAACCCGCCAGTGGACAACTTCTTTAGCTGGTAAGACCCCCATATCCACATACTCATTTAGCATGAGCTCGGAGACTTTGGAAGCAACCCATTCACAAGAAGTGGGAGTTTTAGTCATGATGGACTAGGTTAAAAGCTGCGGCCAAGGAATAAAGGTATGGCGGGTTAAAAGTGCAATGATGAGCCGCCTAAGTGATATATGACAAACCAGTTATGATTATAAGGCGGCGAAAGTGTTGCGGTGAACTATTGAACAGTTATGAGCTGCCCTAAACTATGCGGTTGAGGTGATTATCAGGTTGTTAAGATATGGCGGGTTAAATTATGACAGTATAAGCCGGCAACCTACTGGCAGGTCATCTAAAGCATAAGGTTTACTGAAAATATGGCTAAGTGTGGGCAAACAAGTTTCACAATTTGCAACTATATTCACGGATCTACAAGGCAGTCTAAAAAGAAAAATAATTGCCAAACTTAATGGTAGCAGTGGAAAAACTAGCGGGCTGTTTATCGATTCTGAAGAAGTAGAGATCAGTTCAAAATTGAACATGGATGCTAAGCTAGTTACCACAGTGTTTCTGTGGCATTTTTAGGATTGGATACAGATTCTAGCCAAGAGTATGAAGATCTACGATGAACGCCGACGAACTCCTAACAGGTGACCTAATGCAGATCTGAAAAGGCAGCAAAATGGTACCTGACGACGACGGGGATGAGCGGGCGCGTGCCGCTGAGTTCTGATAACAACAGGTTAATGCAGTGGCCTCGACGGGAATGGCTGATGCAGTTCGACTGTTGTGGCGGAGCTCCAGTCATGGCAGGTATCGAGAGGAAGAAGAAGAGGAGGCGACGGGGGTGAAAACTAAACAGAGCAAGCCCCCCGTGCCTATTTATAAGGAGAAAAGGGTGGAACAGTAACAGGTATGTGCGAAAATCAAGGAGACATAATAACTATTGCGATAAAAGGGGGCGCCTCGATTTTTAGAATGGCTGATTAATGCGAAAGATCCATTGTGATGTCATGAGAGTTTTTTCTGAATTTATGAAGATGATGTCATCCTTTTATATGGCGGGTTAAGAAGATTTGTTCCATGGTTAAGAAGAATTAAACAAAACTCGCGAACTGGAGAGGTTGAAGATTGACATGATCAAGTTCAAATCAATCTGGGGCCTAATGTTGGGGATATGACCCCACGGTATAACCCGCAATAGAATGGCCGGTTTAGGATGTTGGCGACTTACCAGTAAGGCCTTAGACAGGCCCAAGAAGCCAAGATACGGAACCAGGGAGGCGACTTACATGGTGAGCCGGACAGAGGCCCAAGGCCAGAATACGGCGTGTGACCCGGAAAGTATAAGCCGCCCGATGGCGACTTGCCTAACAAGGCAAGGCGACTTAGAACCAGGGTCGGTCATGGAGTATGACCCGACCCGGACTCTTGTAAGCCAGGGCCTCGACCTGTGTATATAAAGGCGAGTCCCTGTGGCGGGTAAACCTAAGTTACAATCAATCGATAGCTAGGTCAAGCGAATCCGCTCCCTTGTAATCGATACACAAGCAATAATCAACAAGAGCAGGAGTAGGCTTTTACATCCACCATGAGGGGCCGAACATAGGTAAATCTGTGTCTTTCGTCCCACTCAAGCCCTTAAAGTTAGCCACCGTAGCGATGGCTCCACACCTAAGTCCTTTCACTAGGGCATCTGCCATGTTAAACCCATGACAGATAGGTATGGCAGTTGATTTGTCAGCCATTTGCAATGATATTTCAGTAGGTGTGAGTTTATTCAAAGCAATTCTTTTGTATAAAGAGAAAGGCATAACACTAACACCACTCCCAAATCACATAAAGCAGTTTTGACATAATTTCTTTTAATGGAGCATGGTATAGCTGGTATTCCTGGATCTCCTAGTTTCTTAGGTACTCCATCCTTAAAAGAATAATTAGCAAGCATGGTGGAGATTTCAGCTTCAGGTATTTTTCTTTTATTAGTGACAATCTCTTTCATATATTTAGCATAAGGGGCCATCTTTAAAATATCAGTCAAACGAGTACGTACAAAGATTGGCCTAAGCATTTCAGCAAAGTGTTCAAATTCTTCATCATCTTTTTTCTTAGATGGTTTGGGTGGAAAGGGCATGGGTTTCTGAACCGATGGTTCTCTTTTCTTGCCATGTTTTCTAGCAAGCAAGTCTCTTTTATCATAACGTTTATTTTTAGGTTGTGGGTTATCAAGATCAACAGCAGGTTCTATCTCAACATCATTATCTGGTTCTTTATCATTGTCTGGTTCAGCATCTGCATGAACATCATCATTGTCATTTTCATTATCACTAGGTGAGTGTTCATTACCAAATTGAGTTTTAGCATCTGAGATAGAGACATCATTGTTATCTTCAGAAGGTTTTTCTACCTCGGGTTCACTAGAAATATGCAAAATCCTATCATTTTTCTTTTTCTTTTTAGAAGGACTAGGTGCATCTACACTAGTTCTTTGAGAGTTTTGTTCAATTCTTTTAGGGTGACCTTCAGGATAAAAAGGCACCTGAGTCATTTTGCCTCCTCTAGTCATTACTCTAACAACATAGTCATTCATATTATTGTTCATTTCACTAAGCAATTCCCTTTGAGATTTAGCAACTTGTTCTAACTGAGTTTGGACCATAGAGGCATGTTTTCCTACACCTCTAACATCATTAGTGATTCTAGATAACAAGTCACTCAAGCGAGCAATCATATCAAAGTTTTGTTTCAATTGTTTCAAAACATAAGCATTGAAGTGATGTTGCTTCATGATATAATTATCAAATTCATATAAGCATTGACTAGGATGTTTATTGTAAGGGATATCACCTTCATCAAATTTCAAAAGAGAATTTACCTCCACCACCTGTGGTGGTGTGTCAAGACCATGTATTTCTTCAATAGGTGGTAAATTCTTAACATCTTCAGCTTTTATACCCTTTTCCTTCATACATTTCTTTGCCTCTTGCATATCTTCAGGACATAGAAATAAAATACCCCTCTTCTTTGGAGTGGGTTTCGGCGGTGGTTCAGGAAGTGTCCACTCATCATAATTCTTCAATATATTATGCAATAACTCCTCGGCTTGTTCAATAGTTTGTTCCCTGAAAACACAACCATCGCAACTATCTAGGAAGTCCCTAGAAGCATCGGTTAGTCCATTATAAAAGATATCAAGTATTTCATTTTTCTTGAGAGGATGATCAGGCACAGCATTAAGTAGTTGGATAAGCCTCCCCCAAGCTTGTGGGAGACACTCTTCTTCAATTTGCGCAAAGTTAAATATTTCCTGTAAGGCATCTTGTTTCTTATGAGCAGGAAAATATTTTTTAGAGAAGTAATAAATCATATCCTAGGGACTACGCACACAACCAGGAGTAAGAGTATTGTACCAAATCTTAGCATCACCCTTTAATGAGAACGAAAATAACTTAAGGATATAGTAGTAGCGAATTTTCTCATCTTAAGCAAATAGGGTGGCTATATCATTTAATTTAGTAAGATGTGCCACAACAGTTTCAGTTTCATAATCCTCTAGGATGATAGGGAATTCATAATCCTCATCAGTAACAAAGATAGGTGAAGTAGCAAACTTAGGATCACATTTCATTCTAGCATTCAAAGTTTTTTTCTTTCAACTTGACTAGTAATTTCTTAAGATCATATCTATCCTTACAAGCAAGAAAGTCTCTAGCTACCTCTCCATCCATAACATAACCCTCAGGTATATCAGGAAATTCATATCTAGGAGAGCTAGACCTAATAGGTGTTTCATAATTCTCAGTTTCAAAGACTTCATCAGTTTCAGTAATTTCATCAGTTTCAGGATTCTCAATATCTTTAGCTTTAGCAATTTGTTCAACGGGAAATTCACCTAGTGGCACATTATCATCAAGCAAGGTACTAGCATCATCATAAGCATCATTCATAGAAGAAGTAGCATCATCAATAACTTGCGACATACCAGGATTAATAGCATGTGGCGGTGTTGCAAGCTTACTCAAAACAGAAGGTGAATCAAGTGCAGAGCTAGATGGCAGTTCCTTACCTCCCCTCGTCTTAGAGGGAACGATCTTGGTTCTGGTGTCTTTGAGATTCTTCATAGTGATAAATACATATAAATCCGAAGTGACTCAACAAATATAGCTATGCTCCCCAGCAACGGCGCAATAAAAAGGTCTTGATAACCAACAATTATAGGAGATCGCAACCGTTTTCGAGGGTAGGATATTCAACCCAAATTTATTGATTCGACACAAGGGGAGCCAAAGAATATTTGTAAGTATTAGCAGTTGAGTTGTCAATTCAACCACACCTGGAGATTAAATATCTGCAGCAAAGTGATCAGTAGCACAGTAATATGATAGTTTGATAGTAGTAGTAACGATAGCAGCGATAACGGTAACAGCAGTAATCGTCTTGTAGCAGTTGTAACAGTAGCAATAGCAATAGTAACGCAGAAAAAACAATATGTGAAAAGCTCGTAGGCATTGGATCGGTGATAACATTGGACAATATTCATCATGTAACAGTCATAACCTAGGGCGACACAGAACTAGCTCCAGTTCATAAATATAATGTAGGCATGTATTCCGTAAATAGTCATACGTGCTTATGGAAAAGAACTTGATGACATCTTTTGTACTACCCTCCTGTGGCAGTGAGGTCCATAAGGAAACTAAGGGATATTAAGGCCTCCTTTTAATAGAGAACCGGAACAAAGCATTAACACATAGTGAATACATGAACTCCTCAAACTATGGTCATCACCGGAAAGTATCCCAATTACTGTCACCTTGGGGTTTACGGATCAAAACACATAATAGGTGCATATAACTTGCAAGATCGGATCATGAACATAGATATAATGGTGAAAACATAAACGGTTCAGATCTGAAATCATGGCACTCGGGCCCTAGTGACAAGCATTAAGCATAGCAAAGTCATAGCAACCTCATTCTCAGAACATAGTGGATACTAGGGATCAAGCCCTAACAAAACTAACTCGATTACATAATGAATCTCATCCAACCCATCACCGTCCAGCAAGCCTACGAAGGAATTACTCACTCCCGGTGGTGAGCATCATGAAATTGGTGATGGAGGATGGTTGGTGATGACGAAGACTAAAGATCCCCCTCTCCGGAGCCCCGAACGGGCTCCAGATCTGGCCTCCCGATGAAGAACAGGAGGAGGCGGCGGCTCTGTATTGTAAAACATGATGAAACTTTCTATCCTATTTTTTCTCCAAAAATAGGATTTTATAGCATTGGAATTAGGGTCAGCGGAGCCACATGGGCCCCACGACCCACCAGGGCCCGCCAGAGGGGGGTGGCGCGCCCTGGTGCCTAGTGGGCAGTTGGGGCTCCCTCCAGTGGGTTTTGGTTCCAGTATTTTTTATTTATTCCAAAATAATTCTACAAAAAGTTTCATCCAATTCTGAGAACTTTTATTTCTGCACAAAAACAACACCATGGTAGTTCTGCTGAAAACAACTTCAGTCTAGGTTAGTTTCATTCAAATCATGCAAATTAGAGTCCAAAAGAAGAGCAAAAGCGTTAGGAAAAGTAGATACGATGGAGACGTATCATCTTGCTTTGCGTCTATAAGGCTACGAGCTAGGCATGGAGAAGGCACGGGGATTTAACTAGGTTTGGGCCACCTTGTGGCCTAATACCCTATTTTTGCTTGGTTGTATTTTGCCCGCTGCCCCATCTGCTTGCCACCTCGAGCCTCGTCGGAGCAGCAGCAACCACCACCAGGCTGGAGCCACCTCGCGCCCCTGCTCCTTTCTCCTTCTCGCGCTGCCTTCTCTTCCTTCTTTCACCCTCTCTCTCATTCTCACAATCTCTCTCTCTAGAACTTCACAGGAGCACCATGGCTGCCCCAGATCTCGACGTCCGCACTACCCCAAGTCGCCTCGTCGCCGATTTATTAAAATAGTGCATAAATCCATTATCATAGACATGTTTTTATCGCATCCTACTTCTTTGCCAAACTCTCTATGCATTTATGCTCTTATTATCTATCTGAAGAAATAAGAAAAGAAAGAAAGGCAGCGTAGCAGCAGTGCAGCCCAACCCCGGCCCAGGAGCAGCAGCCCACCAGGCACCCCGCAGCCCAGCTCCACCACGCCCTCTGTCCCTCTCGGTTTTTCTCACCTGCGCGTGCCTACATAGCCCCGCTGCTCCGCCATGTGGCTTAGCCGGCCCTGCCTGCCAGTGAGAGGACATAGGCCAACCCACACCCACCATTTCATCAACCCCACGCCCGTGCCTTGGGGACCGCGAGCACGAGCGTGGCCTAGCTCGCCTGCTCGCCCTAGCCTCCTTTTAAGGCCCATCTCCGTGTCCACCCACTCCCTAAGGTTCCCCTCTTCCATCCGCCGCCGGAGCTCCATCTTTCTCATTTTATTAAAGCATCTACAAAATAATCACGAAAGATATTTCATCAGTTATAGAAAAGGAATAACAAAGTGGGACAATAGTAGAAAAGAAGTAACATTTGCCCCCAAAGTATACTAACCGTGCACAAGATATCATCAACACCAAAATGATGACAAATTGGACGACGATTATCAGGTTCTTCAGGCCACCAAACCAGGTCTGACCTACACCCCTGCCTACTCCATCATCATGCTTTGCTCTGAGAAGGAACTGGGAGCAATGATCCTCCCACAAATCGTACACTCCAGGAGACCTCACTCTGAGCAGGAGTAATGATCCTCTGCCTGCTGCTTAGTTCGAAACCCTTTGTAGGATCTATTGCTGTAACACTTCACCTGTTCACGACATTCCTCCCATGAATCGTACACTTTAGGAACCTCCCTCTACACACCGCATACCACCTCATCTACCAATAGAAGAATATGATTTGAAAAAGCAAAACTGGAGAAGCAACAGAAGTTTAGAAGACCAGAAGTAACATAGCCAACATAAGAATTAATGATTCATATACCCCAAAAGCAACATCACAAGTTCTACTCAAGCTATAGTCCGAGTAGACATCAGCAACTACATTCATGACATCAACATCAAACTATCTAACAAGGCTACTCTTAAAATGGAGCTCTAATCAGACTGGTAGTCTGTGAAGCCGGTAAGCATGGAGTCAGAGGAAGTGGGGATCTCCCCATCAGTGGAGGAGCAAGCGTCGTCAGGAATGGCGGTTGGTGGAATCAGTGGCAAAGAGTCGACACTCTCCTTTGGTGGTGCTTCCTTCTTGGACAGATCCACAAAACACTTAATAAGGATGAACTGCAGTGCCTCCTTAAGGAGTGCCGCCAAGTGATCCTCATTGGCGCATGACTCTTGACCGTGAAGTTGACCCTAGAGGAAGTTGCTTCATCGGTGGAAGCCATAACCTCAAGAACGATGCTAGCACCTTCTACCACACAATGAAAAATAACATAAGTATGTATGGAATTCTAGGATGTCATCGCAAACTACAAGGACATGTGTGTTGAATTCGAGGATGTCAGCACACATATCAGTATTCTGGCTTCTTGGTTGACTTTCAGTCCTCCTAGTCTCCCCAACTCTCATCTTTCAAATGGTGGCGTATATGGTGGGCACTCTCTCACTGATATTTCGACAATCGGTGATGGTGGCTTCTCCTCCTTCCCCTAGTGAATTACCAAAAGGTCTAGCACAAGGAGAAAAAGGAGAAGCGACCCCCACGACAACAGTCGGGATCCTTCCCTCGAGAACATCGATCTACAGTAGCTAGTACCAATAATGTTGGTGTATATGGTGGACACTCCCTCACTGATTTTTCGACCATCGGTGATGGTCGCATCCCCTTCTTCTCCAAGTGCATTAACAAGGTCTAGCACAAGGAGAAGAAGAGAATGCGACCCCCACGACAACAATCAGGATCCTTCCCACAAGAACATCGATCTATCAAATAGGGAGCCCCATCAAAACTGAAAGTCAACCTTTAGCATAGAAGGCACGCCTTTAATGACTCGAGAGCATTTCAACATAAACCACAACCCTTTGCATACATATATCATCAATACCACAACAAAATTAAATGACTACATTGAATACTAAGAAATAATTATGCAGTGCTAGGATAGACAAAAGTCGGGTCAACATTACATATCTTCACAGTACTAGGATAGACAACCACTACTAGAACATATATACTACTCTAATAGATCAACATCATCTGGGTCTATGATGCGCCCATTTTGAATCATGCTTTTATATTGATATTTATTGCATTATGGGCTGTTATTATACATTATGGTACAATACTTATGCCTTTTCCCTCTTATTTTACAAGGTTTACATGAAGAGGGAGAATGCCGGCAGCTGGAATTCTGGACTGGAAAGGGTGCAAATCTGTGAGACCTATTCTGCACAACTCCAAAAGTCCTAAAAATTTACGGAGAATTATTTTGGAATATATAAAAATATTGGACGAAGAAAATACCAGAGGGGACACACCAGGTGGTCACAAGCCTAAGGGCATGCCCTACCCCCCTTGGACGTGCCCCTAGGGCTTGTGGGCCACCTGTCAGGCCTCCAGTGCCCCTCTTCTACTATATGATGTATTTTGACCTGGAAAAAATTAGAAGGAAGTTTTCGGGATGAAGCGCCGCCGTCTTGAGGCGGAACCTGGGCAGAAGCATTCTAGGGCTCCGGCGGAGCTGTTCTACCGGGGAAACTTCCCTCCTGGAGGGGGAAATCGAAGCCATCGTCATCACCAACTATCCTCTCATCGAGAGGGAGTCAATCTCCATCAACATCTTCACCAGCACCATCTCCTCTCAAATCCTAGTTCATCTCTTGTATCCAATCTTTGTCTCTAAACCTCAGATTGGTACCTGTGGGTTGCTAGTAGTGTTGATTACTCCTTGTAGTTGATGCTAGTTGGTTTATTTGGTGGAAGATCATATGTTCAGATCCTTAATGATATTTATTACCCCTCTGATTATGAACATGAATATGCTTTGTGAGTAGTTACGTTTGTTCCTGAGGACATGGGAAAAGTCTTGTTATAAGTAAGCATGTGAATTTTGTATTCGTTCGATATTTTGATGAGATGTATGTTGTCTTTCCTCTAGTGGTGTTATGTGAACGTTGACTACATGACACTTCACCATGATTTGTGCCTAGGGGAAGGCATTGGGAAGTAATAACTAGATGATGGGTTGCTAGAGTGACAGAAGCTTAAAGCTTAGTTTATGCGTTGCTTCGTTACGGGCTGATTTGGATCCATATGTTTCATGCTATGGTTAGATTTATCTTCATTCTTCTTTCGTAGTTGTGGATGCTTGCGAGAGGGGGTAATCATAAGTGGGAGGTGTCAGTGCAACAAACCATGGGTCTGTTGCCCAGACCGTGCACAGGCATGGGGACGAGATTGAAGCACCAACCCAAGTCAGAATACAAGGGACTAAGAGGTTCAAAGGACTAACATGCAGATCAGAGGGACCAAGATCAAGCCAAAGAAGGAAGGCACCATCAGGAGAAGGGCCTCCTTTGCCGGGCAGGCGAGCTTGGCAAGGGGCGAGGCCACCCCTGGAAGACGACGTCCAAGACGTCCCGGCAGGGCCTGCTGGGGCACACGGAGGCAAAACCACCATACCAACTACTCCAGCACGACCCACGTCGTCAATCAGTGCGGTGTCGAACCACGGAGTGACTAAGTGGCAACCATTCACCACATGGCAACCTCTCCCTACGGGAAACACTTGCAGATGACACCCGTCCTACGACGTGTCAAGCGAGCAGGCGTGGAGCAGGCAAGATAGCCCGGCAAGCCTTGCCGGGCAACCAACGATGTGATGTTGAGCGGTGCATTTAATGCGCCCTGTCAGCCCGCAGAGTTAGGTATGATAGCACTATTTGCTATCTTATCAGTGCATAATGACTGTTTTGCCATTGTGGTGACCCCTTAATCTATAAAAGGAGGCCCATGGCAACTATAGAGACGGTTAGAAGGTTGGGTAACTCAGACCGCCATACACGCGTAGCCACTGCCGCCCTGAGGCAACCCTTGCCGGGCAAGTGTACTACGCTCCACCACCACCTTTCCGCCATCAATCCATCAAAGCAGGAGTAGGGTTTTATGCCTCATGGCGGCCCGAACCTGGGTAAAAATGCCTG
Source organism: Thinopyrum elongatum (assembly GCA_011799875.1). Lineage (NCBI taxonomy): Eukaryota > Viridiplantae > Streptophyta > Magnoliopsida > Poales > Poaceae > Thinopyrum > Thinopyrum elongatum. Next base: position 237,406,300 of record CM022303.1, read on the forward strand.
TGTGATCTCTGCCGTGCTGCCACACGCTCGTCTGCTCTTTGTGCAACGCGACGCCCCCCTGCCGAACCAGCAAGGGGCCTCCTGGTCCCACAGGTGGTCGCGGTTTCCTGCGACATCTTTGGCGCGCCAGGTAGGGGGACTGCTTGCGCGAACCTGAAGGCGTGTGTAGCGCGTCACCTTCATCACCATCAGCATCATCGACGACGCCATCGACCATGGCGCCCAAGAAGAAACCCGGTTCTTTGGCTCATCCTTCCACCTCGAAGGCTCCACCGCCCGTGGCCTCTAACGCTGCGGGGGGTGCGGAGACACGCGAGGACGTGGACGCTGCTGGGGATGTGGTCAGAGCAGGCGGCATCGTCACCACTTCCCCCATGGCCGACGCAGTAGCAGGAGACATCGGAGGAGAGCAGCATCAGCAACATCCCGACGGCCACGCTCCACAAAGTCCGAGTGAAGGGGTTACTCCATCTGCGCCCCTTCCGCCCGTCGACGGGCACAGCCGCAGCAACGGCGCTCGGGCCGGGGCGAATCGCCGGCCTCCGATCGCTCCCACCACGGGTGCGGTCGCAGCGCGTGCACCTCCCCCGGGACGGGTCGACCAAGCCACTGCGCCCGACGGAGCCACTGGCCCTCGAGCACCTTCGCCGCACCACCCTGCCTTCCAGGTGGTCGCCCCGCAGCAGCGGGGGCGCAGTGCTGCCACCACTGGCATCGTCAGGAGCCGAGCGACGGTGCGATCGACTTCATCATCACCCATGCCAGGTACAGCCTCGGAGGCCATGGCGCAGGCTCAGCTACTGCTGAGGTTTCTGCCAGCGGCCGAGCAAATGGACGAATGGCGTGCCACCATCCAAAGTCTGCTTGGTTTCGCCGAAACTGGGGGCTCACGGCGAGCCGGCCCACCACGGCCACCCCAAGCGACAGCAACGGCTCATACTACTGACCGTATAGAAGGGGCCGTCCCCATGGTGCAGTTCCCGCCACGGCAGCCAGCGCGAGCGCAATAGAATCAAGACCCCGACGAAGTCTCGATGGCCTCTTCTGACCCTCGAGCGCGTCCAGGCCAACGATGAGCCCCGGAGGATAGGCGGAGAGGAGACACGCGCGCCGTTACCGAGCAAAGCCACGACGACCTCTGCCGGACCGATGGGTGCGATGGCCCCGGCGTCGACGAGCCCGCGCTTGGTATTGGCGGGTGCCTACCTTTCGAGGCTGGCTGCCCTGCCTTTACCCGTGAGCTGCGGCAAGTCCGTTGGCCATCCGTTCGCACGTTCAAGTCAGAGATACCTGAGAAGTACGATGGGAGGCTGAACCCGGCAGAGTTTCTGAGCATCTACACCATCGCTGTTCAGGCTGCCGTGGGAAGAGATGAGAAGGTGTTCGCCAACTACTTTCCTTAGGCCCTCAAGTCCAATGTGAGGTCTTGGCTGATGCACCTGCCGGAGAACTCCATTTCGTCATGGGCAGACCTGTGCCATGAATTCATCGGTGCCTTCACCGGTGGCCACCAAGAGCCGGGCCGACCCAGCGACTTGCAGCTTCTCCAACAAAAGGAAGGAGAGACCCTCCGTAAGTATTTACAGAGATTCAGTAAAGTTCATAGAAATATCCGAAATATCCATCCGGCAGCCGTGATAGCCGCCTTCCAGTCCAATATGCGCAACCGCCGAATTCGTTCGAAGATGAAAGTACGGTTGCCCAAGACTGTGAAGGAGCTCTACACGTTGGTGGATAAGTGTGCTTGGATGGAGGAGGGAAGAAAGTTGCCCGGAGAGGAAGATTGCACCAATATTGATTCTGAGGATGAGGATGAATCAACCAGTCAGAAGAAGAGCAAGAAGTGCAGTAAGAAGCGAAGGGATAAGGCAGTAATGACTGTTGAAGGATCGGGTACGCCTAGTACCGGCAAGAAGGCCAAAGCTGAGGCCCCCGACAAGGAAGCTGCCATGTGCACTGACTGTCGGGAAGCCGCTACTGCCGAGAAAGCCGGGAAAGGTGATGTGTCGTATTGCAAGTTTCATCAGACCAAGGGCCACGACCTTCAAGAGTGTTATCAGGTTGAGCAGCTTGTCAAAAGACAGAAAGCAGAGTATGAGAAGCGTGACAAGGAAAAGGGTCAGAATGTTGCTGGCGGCAAGGGCCGAGGTGGTGAAGTAAATCGCCCCGGCAAACCCTTTCGGAACCAAGGAAAACCCGCCATAGGTCCAGAGAAGGAATCCTGTGGTGATGAGAGTGATGGAGGGGATGAAGAGGAAACCAGTGAGCAAGAGTTTCAGAAGGCCACCGATGCCCTGTGCATTGACGGGGGTGCATCTCTGCACACCTCTCACCGCCAACTCAAGCGGTGGGTGCGAGAAGTCAATGCCATGGAGCCAGCGCCCGAGGCCCGGAAGCCGCTCAAGTGGTCCCGTACGCCCATCATCTTTGACGAGGAGGATCATCCTAGTCGTATCACTGCGGTAGGATGTTTGCCATTGTTGGTCTCCCCAATAATCCGCAACCTCAAGGTCACGAAGATGTTGGTGGACGGCGGGGCCGGGTTGAATCTGATTTCCCTAGAAGTTATCAGCAAGCTTCAGATAGCAGAGGAAGAGCTGGAGGTTACTGGCACGTTTCAAGGAGTTAATCCCGGCAGGAGTCGTCCTAAGGAAAGATCACGTTGCCGGTAACGTTTGGGGGAGAACTGAACTACCGGACTGGGAGGATTGTGTTTGATGTGGTTGATCTCCCCCTGCCATACAATGGGATTCTTGTACGCCCGGCCCTGGCTATGTTCATGGCAGCATCTCACTATGCCTACAACACCTTGAAGATGCCTGGGCCACTGGGAGTCATCACCATCCCATCAGATGAGAAGGATGCAATCATTTGTGTGGACAAGATGTACCGGGATGCGGTCGCAGCAGAGGCAGCGGTAGCAGTAGCTCCCGCTAAGGAAAGCAAAGGAAAGAAGAGGGATTGTAGGGACTCCGGCAAAGAGTCCGGGAAGCATGCCCCCACCAAGTGCACGGCACCCGTTAATGACGTGCCGGAGTGTTCCAATGGCAAGAGATCCAAGGTCGCTGCACCCCAAGTGAAGAAGGTCCCGGCAGGGCTGGCTGGCGCTGATGGTACTTTCACTATCAGCGCCACCCTCGATGACAAATAGGAAAGCGCGCTCATTGCCTTCCTGCGGGCGAATATCGATGTGTTTGCCTAGCAACCATTTGATATCCCCGGTGTTCCCAGGGAGGTAATCGAGCACCACCTTGCTGTCTGCCCACATGCCCGACCTGTCAAGCAGAAAGTCCGGGAGCAGGCCTTGGAGAGGCAGCAGTTCATTGCAGAAGAGATCAAGAGACTAGAGGCAGCTGGATTGGTCAGAGGTGTACTGCATCCCACATGGTTCGCAAACCCAGTGGTAGTCCGGAAGGCTAACGGGAAGTGGAGGCTTTGCATAGATTTCACAGATCTCAACAAGGCTTACCCGAAGGACCCGTTTCCCTTGCCGCGTATCGATCAGATTGTGGATTCCACTTCAGGTTGTGATTTGCTCTCCTTTCTGGATGCGTATTCTGGGTATCACCGGATCTTCAAGTCCAAGGAAGATGAAGAGAAGACGTCGTTCATCACTCCATGTGGTACGTACTGTTTTGTCTGCATGCCATTCGGATTAAAGAGTGCCGGGTCCCCTTTTGCAAGGGCAGTCCAGATTGGTTTTGAGCCACAGTTGCACAGAAACATAGAAGCCTATACGGATGATATTGTGGTCAAGACCAAGGATAGGGCCACCCTTATTCAAGATTTGGAGGTGATGTTTGCTAATCTGCACAAAATCAATTTGAAGCTCAACCCGGAGAAGTGTGTATTTGGTGTTCCCTCTGGCAAGTTGCTTGGGTTCTTTGTATCCCATCGCGGGATCGAAGCCAATCCTGACAAGATCAAGGCTATTGAGCAGATCCAAGCACCAAGGACAGTTAAGGATGTGAGGCGTCTGACAGGATGCGTTGCCGCGCTAAGCAAATTCATCTCCAAGTCTGCCGAGCGCACCCTGCCGTTCTTCAAAATTTTGAAGAAGGCAGGACCCATGAAGTGGACCCCGGAAGCAGATGCAGCTTTGCAAGAGTTGAAGGCCTACTTGTCCTCCGTGCCTACCTTGGTCGCTCCCAAATCCCAGGAGCCGTTGCTGCTGTACCTAGCGGCAACCAACCATGTAGTCAGTGCAGCTTTGGTAGCGCAGCGAGAAGTGGATGAGGCAGAGAGTGGGAAAAGACCGGCAGAGTCAGAGAAGGATCAGGACAGCAATGAGCACGGCAACGAGGGCAACCCCAAGGACGCGACAAGGAAGAAAGTGGTGCAGCGCCCAGTGTACTTCGTCAGCTCCTTATTACAGGGGGCTAGATCGAGGTACTCTGGCGTGCAAAAGTTGATTTTTGGTCTCATCATGGCCTCAAGGAAACTGCGCCACTACTTCCAAGCCCATGAGATCACGGTTGTCACTCGTTTCCCGTTGCAACGGATACTCCGAAACCCTGAGGCTTCCTGCAGAATAGTGGAGTGGGCTTTGGAGTTATCCAGTTTTGGTTTGAAGTTTGAAAGCACGTCAACTACTCAGAGCAGGGCATTGGCAGAGTTTATTGCAGAATGGACGCCAACCCCTAATGAGGAAGTGACAGAGACAGCTATCCCCGACAAGGAATCACCCCAAGAATGGATTATGTATTTTGATGGTGCTTTTTTCCTACAAGGTGCAGGAGCTGGCGTGCTTCTTGTTACCCCCTCCGGGGAGCACTTGAGGTATGTCATCTAAATGCATTTTGCCCGGGAAGAAGCAACCAACAATATAGTAGAATATGAAGGGCTCCTTGCCGGGCTCAGGATTGCAGCGAAAATTGGGAATTAAGAAGCTGATCATTCGAGGAGATTCACAGGTTGTGGTGAGACAAGTTAATAAGGATTACCAAAGTACATTGATGGAGGCATACGTCGAGGAAGTAAGGAGATTGGAGGAGCACTTTGACGGATTGCAAACAGAGCATGTACCCCGTGCAGAAAACAGCATAGTTGATCATCTGTCAAAGTGTGCTCGCAGAAGCTCCCTGTGGAACCAGGGACTTTTGCTCTCCATCTCACTCAACCCTCCGTATCCCCAGCAACAATGGCCCGGAAAAGGAGAAAGTTGGACTCCGGTAAGCCTCTCTCGGTAGAGCCATCCGCTCCTGGCAAAGACCCTGCCGGAAACAACTCCTCGCAGTCTGCTGGACCACACCCTCCAGCCGGGCCCATGGACCCCGCGAACATGGCATGTGCTCCCGCAGTAGAGGAGGTGCCACTAGTCCTCGTTGCCGAGCCCCAGGCTCCAACTTGGGCAAGGCACATTGTCCACTTCCTCCAAACCAGAGAGCTTCCCGGTAACCAAGACGAAGCTGAAAAAGTAGCCCGGAGGGCCAGTATGTATCAATTTGTCGATGACACTCTGTACAGAAGGAGGCCCAACGGTGTGAAATTAAAGTGTGTCTGCCGGGAAGAAGGAAAGGAACTGCTGGCTGAGATACACAAAGGCATGTGTGGCTCCCACATTGGATCAAGGGCACTAGTTGGGAAAGCATTCTGGCAAGGATTCTATTAGCCCATAGCCCTCCAAGATGCGGTCGAGCTAGTCACCAAATGTGAAGCCTGCCAGTTCCATTCCAAGAAAACCCACCTGCCTGCCCAAGCTCTTCAAACAATCCCTCTATCATGGCCATTTTTGGTCTGGGGGCTCGATATCCTCGGCCCCTTCCCCCGAGCAATCGGGGCCTTTGAATTCTTGTTCATTGCTATCGACAAGTTTACAAAGTGGCCGAAAGTGACTGCCGTGAGAAAGGTGACTGGTCAGTCAGCTATCAAGTTCTTGAAAGAATTGGTGTGTCCTTTTGGAGTTCCGGCAAGGATCATTACTGACAACGGCAGCCAGTTCACGAGCCGCGCCTTCATGCAATATGTTCATGCCCTCGGATGCAAGATCTCATTTGCCTCTGTGGCACACCCACAGAGCAATGGGCAAGCTGAGAGGGCGAACGCTGAAGTGCTGCATGGACTCAAGACGAGAACCTTTGATACGCTGCAGAAGCACGGCAGGCGGTGGATCAAGGAGCTACCGGTAGTTCTCTGGTCCCTCAGAACGACACCAAACCGAGCTACCGGGCAGACTCCCTTCTCCCTGGTATACGGGGCAGAAGCAGTTATCCCCACGGAACTCATTTATGGGTCGCCTCGAGTGCTTGCCTACGATGAAGTAGCGCAAGATCAGCACCAGCGTGATGACGCTGTGCTACTCGAGGAGAACCGTCTCAGGGCTCCTACGCGTGCTGCATGCTATCAGCAAGCCCTACGTCGCTATCATAGCCGCAGGGTTCACACCCGGTGTTTTGAGGAAGGTGACCTTGTCCTTAGGCGCGTTCAGTCTGCCAAGGGTACAAACAAGTTGTCACCAAAGTGGGAAGGCCCTTACCGGGTAGTACGAGTCACCAGACCTGGTGCAGTCCGTTTGGAGACCGGAGATGGCATTCAGTTGCAAAGCTCATGGAATATTGAGCATCTCCGCAAGTTCTACCCGTAAGGCACGGCTGTCGAGCCCTGCCCGGCAGCCACCCTTTTGTACAGGCCTTGCCTCAGCTGCAAGTAACCCCTTGTACAAAGCCAGGGCGATGACCCTGTGCAAGAGAAAATAAAGAAGCACTGTGGGGGGCCCCCGACCAAGATTGCATGCATGCATGAGCATTCGTAGATCACTGCATAAGCATTCCATGAGCATTTGCATATGCATATAGATAGGATCGCATCCTGCATTCATTCTCATCCGCATGAAGCTGCAGGTTCCTGCCGTGAACTTGGCTTTGACGAGGAGTTGAGAAGATTACCCGGCACTGCGATCCCTAGCAAGCCAAACAGATAAGTTCTACCTCCTGTCCATTAGTGTTCTGTAAGTTATAACTTGTGCATAAGAAAACCCCACCACTCTTTTGAGACTTAGGTGCTCCCATCCCTGACACAAACGTTGCTTCGGACAGGATGGTCGTAGTGGCCTTTGGTAAAAAGAAGTTGGCGGGGGGCTAGCCCCTTTGCCTGTTGCCCGGTAGACACAGCTCTCCGGCAGATAGAAAAGGTGCCGGCAGGATAGCCTGTCGGGGAAAACTCGTTTATTTACACTAAAGAGGCATCTCGCCTCTGCATGGACATACACATGCACGGGTTCCCGGCAAGGTTCATTTTTTTCATTAATATGCTGATACAAGTACAAGCATTACAGAACACAAACATGGACTCGAGAGATTACATTATTTGAATTAAAATTTGGCAAGTGCGTGCAGATTTAAGATTGAAAAAAGATAAGTGCCCCGTAATCCCCTCTTTTCGTTTTCCCTCCATCAGGCACTGCGGTCGAAGGAGGAAAAGACGAGAAAAGGGCACCCAAGCAGGAGCCCATCCCGGTCCCGTCGCGACCCACCTATCGCGGCCTGACAAGACCGGGAGTCGCGAGGCTGCGAAGGAGGAGTACGGGGGACGAGGCGCCGCCCTCTGGTCACCGCCTCCAAAGCCAGCAAGAAGCCCCGGCTTGAGCACCGGTGGAGTCATCCACCAAAGCTCAGCCGGAAGACTGCTGGAGGGAAGACGAAGGTGCCAAGAGATCATCCCTCCCCGGCCATCGCCCTAGGAGGCTGGTGATGATGGTTCCGGGGAGGGAAGGGAAGAGCGGAAAAACGAGGCGGCAGGTCACCGGTCTGAGGCGAAGGCATCCACGCCATCGTACTCCGACCTGACCCCCTGCCACCCACCTTCTCCGTCTTCCCTCGCTTTCTCCTCACCACCGCTACTCCCGAGAAGCACCAAGACTCCAGCCCGGCGCCTTCCCCGGGGAGACGGCGAGCGGCCAGGACGGCCAGTGGGCTTGAGGCGCACCGCTCCCCACCTTGGCGGGCAGGAAGGCGCGCCTCTCATCAACATCAGCCCCAAGACCTCCGGGAGGGGCGGTGCTGGGATTACCAATGGTCTCCAGCCCCGCCTCCCGGCCGATCCTCGAAGGAACCAAGAGGTTCGCCACAGCAAGGACCAGGCTCACTCCCCGAGCGCCAGCACTGGCATTTGGCAACACTAACCCCAACCAAGAGCCCGGGGGCTGGCCCCAGGCTCTCCTCTTCAGCATAACCAACAGAGGCAGAAAGCGGAGGAGAAGAAGAATGCGAGGGTGGGTGACTTCGCCCTCCTCCACCCCTCCATTTTATAGGCGGATCGGGGAGGGGAGCCGCTCCCTCGACGGGCGGCCACCGTCCTCCTCCACAAACTCAAGACGACCGGGCCCTCGCCTTGACGCTCTCCCATGCCACACGCCTCCGTTACCTACCCCGTGCGATGCATGCAGCATACGTGGCTAAGGATAAGGGCGTGGTGGGAAGATTGAATTGGCGGTTTCTCCCCCGTGCATTAAAGTCATTCACGGGCCATCACTGGAACGGCCCCACCACCATTGGCCTTACACGACGCGCGGAGAAACCGAAAACTGGCCTGGAATCAAGGCTAATGAAGAAGCAAAGAAGACCTCAAGAGACCAGCCTCTTCAGTGACCCCGCATGTGCACTTATTAGGCCCTACCCCAACGACGCTCGGCAGTGCGTTCGGGGCAGGCCTGAGGGCTTCTGTCGGTGCAATAAACCCTGGGTCTATTGCCCAGACTGTGCACAGGCACGGGGATGAGATTGAAGCACCAACCCAAGTCAGAATACAAGGGACTAAGAGGTTCAAAGGACTAACATGCAGATCAGAGGGACCAAGATCAAGCCAAAGAAGCAAGGCACCATCAGGAGAAGGGCCTCCTTTGCCGGGCAGGCGAGCTCGGCAAGGGGCGAGGCCACCCCCAAAAGAGGATGTCCAAGACGTCCCAGCAGGGCTTGCCGGGGCACACGGAGGCAAAACCACCTCACCAACTACTCCAGCATGACCCACATCGTCAATCAGTGCGGTGTCGAACCGCGGAGCGACTAAGTGGCAACCATTCACCACATGGCAACCTCTCCGTACGGGAAACACCTGCAGATGACACCCGTCCTGCGATGTGTCAAGCGAGCAGGCGTGGAGCTGGCAAGATAGCCCGGCAAGCCTTGCTGGGCAACCAACGATGTGACGTTGAGCTGTGCATTTAATGCGCCCTGTCAGCCCGCAGAGTTAGGTATGATAGCACTGTTTGCTATCTTATCAGTGCATAATGACTGTTTTGCCATTGTGGTGACCCCTTAATCTATAAAAGGAGGCCCATGGAAATCGTAGAGAGGGTTAGAAGGTTGGGTAACTCAGACCCCCATACACGCGTAGCCACTGCCGCCCTGAGGCAACCCTTGCCGGGCAAGTGTACTACGCTCCACCGCTACCTTTACACCATCAATCCACCAAAGTAGGAGTAGGGTTTTACGCTTCACGGCGGCCCGAAACTGGGTAATAATGCCTATGTGATCTCTGTCGTGCTGCCACACGCTCGTCTGCTCTTTTTGCAACGCGACGCCCCCCTGCCAAACCAGCAAGGGGCCTCCTGGTCCCATAGGTGGTCGCGGTTTCCCGCAACAGGAGGCTTGTCCAAGTAAGGACAACACCCAAGCACCATTCCACCCACATATCAAATTATCAAAGTAACGAACGCGAAACATATGTACATGGTGAAAACTAGCTTGATAATAATTCCCATGTGTCCTCGGGAGCGCTTTGCTTTATATAAGATTTCGTCGAGGCTTATCCTTTGCTACAAAAAGGATTGGGCCACCTTGCTGCACCTTAGTTACATTTGTTACTTGTTACCCGTTACGAATTATCTTATCACAAAACTATCTGTTACCGATAATTTCTGTGCTTGCAGAGAATACCTTGCTGAAAACCGCTTGTCATTTCCTTCTGCTCCTCGTTGGGTTCGACACTCTTACTTATCAAAAGGACTATGATAGATCCCCTATACTTGTGGGTCATCAAGACTCTTTTCTGGCACCGTTGCCAGGGAGTGAAGCGCCTTTGGTAAGGAAAAATTTATATAGTGTGCTGAAATTTACTGTCACTTGTCACCATGGAAAATAATGCTTTGAGGGGCTTGTTCGGGGTATCTTCACCTCGACCAGTAGAGCAATAAGTTGCTCCCCAACCTGCTGAACATACTAAAAATATTTATTATGAAATTCCTTCGGGTATGATAGAGAAACTGCTAGCTAATCCTTATGCAGGAGATGGAACACTACTTCCTGATATGCATCTAATCTATGTGGATGAAGTTTGTGGATTATTTAAGCTTGCAGGTTCGCCCAAGGATGAAGTCAAGAAGAAGGTCTTCCCTTTATCTTTGAAGGAGAAGGCATTGACATGGTATAGTCTATGCGATGATATTGGGACTTGGAACTACAACCGATCGAAATTGGAATTTCATCAGAAGTTTTATCCTATGCATCCAGTTCATCGTGATCGGAATTATATTTATAATTTTTGGCCTCGTGAAGGAGAAAGTATCGCTCAAGCTTGGGGGAGGCTTAATTCAATGTTATATTCATGCCCCAATCATGAGCTCTCAAGAAAAATTATTATTCAGAATTTTTATGCTCAGCTTTCTCGTAATGATCAATCCATGCTCGATACTTCTTGTACTGGTTCTTTTATAAAGAAGACTATTGAATTCAAATGGGATTTATTGGAAAGAATTAAATGAAACTCTAAAGATTGGGAACTCGACGAAGGTAAGGAGTTAGGTATAAACCTTAAGTTTGATTGTGTTAAATCTTTATGGATACCAATGCTTTTCGTGAATTTAGCACTAAATATGGACTTGACTCTGAGATAGTAGCTTCTTTCTGTGAATCATTTTCTACTCATGTTGATCTCCCTAAGGAGAGTGGTTTAAATATCATCCTCCCATTGAAGTAAACATAGTAAAACCTATTAAAGCTGAAGAGGAAACTATTACTTATAATGTTGATCCTGTTGTTCCTGCTGCTTATATTGAGAAACCACCTTTCCTTGTTAGAATAAAGGAACATGCTAAAGCTTCAGCTGTGGTTCGTTAGAGTTATACTAGAGCACCTACACCCCCTAAACAAATTAAAGTTGAATCTAGTATTGCGATGGTTAAAGATCTCTTGGTCGATAATATGATGGGCATGTTATTTATTTCTGTGATGAAGCTGCTAGAATTGCTAGACCCGATGATAAAGATAAACATAGACCTATTGTTGGCATGCCTGTTGTTTCTATTAAAATAGGAGATCATTGTTATCATGGCTTATGTGATTTGGGTGCTAGTGTGAGTGCAATTCCCTTTACTTTGTATCAAGAAATCATGAATGATATTGCACCTGCTGAAATAGAGGATATTGATGTTACTATTAAGCTTGCTAATAGGGATACTATATCACCAATTGGGATTGTTAGAGATGTTGAAGTCTTGTGTGAGAAAATAAAATACCCTACTGATTTTCTAGTTCTTGGTTCCCCACAAGATGATTTTTGACCCATTATTTTTGTTAGACCTCTCTTGAACACTGTTAATGCTAAAATAGATTGTGAGAAAGAAAATGTTACTGTAAGTTTTGGGGATGTGTCCCATGAGTTTAATTTCTCTAAGTTTCGTAGACAACCCCATGATAAAGAATTGCCTAGTAAAGATGAAATTATTGGTCTTGCTTCTATTGTTGTGCCTCCTACTGATCCTTTAGAACAATATTTACTAGACCATGAAAATGATATGTTTATGAATGAAAGAAGGGAATTAGATGAGATATTCTTTGAACAGATGCCTGTTTTGAAACACAATTTGCCTGTTGAAACTCTTGGAGATCCTCTACCCCCCAAGAGTGATCCTGTGGTCGATCTTAAACAATTGCCTGATACTTTGAAATATGCTTATCTTGATGAAAAGAAGATATATCATGTTATTATTAGTGCTAACCTTTCAGAGAATGAAGAAAAGAAATTATTGAAAACTCTGAAGAAGCACCGTGCTGCTATTGGATATACTCTTGATGATCTTAAGGGCATTAGTTCTACTATATGTCAGTATAAAATTAATATGGAGCCTGATGCTAAACCAGTTGTTGATCATCAACAACGGTTAAATCCTAAGATGAAGGAAATGGTAAGAAATGAAATATTAAAGCTTCTGGAAGCAGGTATAATTTATCCCATTGCTGATAGTAGATGGGTAAGTCATGTTCATTGTGTCGCTAAGAAGGGAGGTATTACTGTTGTTCCCAATGATAAGAATGAATTGATCCCACAAAGAATTGTTACAGGTTATAGAATGGTTATTGATTTTAGAAAATTAAACAAAGCTACTAGGAAAGATCATTACCCTCTACCTTTTATTGATCAAATGCTAGAAAGACTATCCAAACATACACATTTTTGCGTTCTAGATGGTTATTCTGGCTTTTCTCAAATACCTGTGTCACAAGAGGATCAAGAAAAAACTACCTTTACTTGTCCTTTTGGTACCTATGCTTATAGACGTATCCCTTTTGGTTTATGCAATGCACCTTCTACCTTTCAAAGATGTATGACTGCTATATTCTCTAACTTTTGTGAAAAGATTGTTGAGGTTTTCAAGGATGATTTCTCCGTTTACGGAACTTTTTTTGATGATTGCTTAAGCAACCTTGATCGAGTTTTGCAGAGATGTGAAGAAACTAATCTTGTCTTGAATTGGGAGAAGTGCCACTTTATGGTTAATGAAGGTATTGTCTTGGGGCATAAAATCTCCGAAAGAGGTATTCAAGTTGATAAAGCTAAAGTTGATGCTATTGAAAAAATGTCGTGTCCTAAAGATATCAAAGGTATAATAAGTTTCCTTGGTCATGCTGGTTTCTATAGGAGATTTATTAAAGACTTCTCTAAAATTTCTAGGCCTATCATTAATCTCTTGCAAAAAGATGTCCCATTTGTTTTTGATGATGATTGTGTAGAAGCATTTGAAATACTTAAGAAAGCCTTAATTTCTACACCTATTGTTCAACCACTGATTGGAACCTACCCTTTGAAATTATGTGTGATGCTAGTGATTATGATGTTGGTGTTGTTCTAGGACAAAGAGTTGATAAGAAATTAAATGTTATCCATTATGCTAGTAAAACTCTAGACAGCGCTCAAAGAAACTATGCTACTACTGAAAAAGAATTTTTGGCAGTTGTATTTTCTTGTGATAAGTTCAGATCTTATATTGTTGATTCCAAAGTAACTGTTCACACTGATCATGCTGCTATTAAATATCTTATGGAAAAGAAAGATGCTAAAACTAGACTCATTAGGTGGGTTCTCTTGCTACAAGAATTTGATTTGCATATTATTGATAGAAAGGGTGCTGAGAACCCCGTAGCAGATAACTTGTCTAGGTTAGAGAATGTTCTTGATGACCCACTACCTATTGATGATAGCTTTCCTGACGAACAATTACCTATCATAAATGCTTCACGTAGTACTCCATGGTGTGCTGATTATGCTAATTACATTGTTGCTAAATTTATTCCACCTAGTTTCACATACCAGCAAAAGAAAAAGTTTTTCTATGATTTAAGACATTACTTTTGGGATGATCCACACCTTTATAAAGAAGGAGAAGATGGTGTTATTAGACGTTGTGTACCTGAGCATGAACAGGAACAGATCCTACGCAAGTGTCACTCCGAGGCCTACGGAGGACACCATGCTGGAGATAGAACTGCACACAAGGTATTACAATCTGGTTTTTACTGGCCTACTCTCTTCAAGGATGCTCGTAAGTTTGTCTTGTCTTGTGATGAATGTCAAAGAATTGGTAATATTAGTAGACGTCAGGAAATGCCTATGAATTATTCACTTGTTATTGAACCATTTGATGTTTGGGGTTTTGATTATATGGGACCTTTTCCTTCCTCTAATGGGTACACACATATTTTAGTTGTTGTTGATTACGTTACTAAGTGGGTAGAAGCTATTCCAACTAGTAGTGATGATCATAACACTTCTATTAAAATGCTAAAAGAAGTTATTTTCCTGAGGTTTGGAGTCCCTAGGTATTTAATGACTGATGGTGGTTCACACTTTATTCATGGTGCTTTCCGTAAGTTGCTTGCTAAGTAAGATGTTAACCATATAATTGCATCTCCATATCATCCTCAGTCTAGTGGGCAAGTAGAATTGAGTAACCGAGAAATAAAATTAATCTTGCAAAAGACTGTCAATAGATCTAGAAAGAATTGTTCTAAGAAACTTGATGATGCATTATGGGCTTATAGAACTGCTTACAAAAACCCTATGGGTATGTCTCCGTATAAAATGGTTTATGGAAAAGCATGTCACTTACCTCTTGAACTAGAACATAAAGCTTATTGGGCAATTAAAGAGCTCAACTAAGATTTCAAACTTGCTGGTGAAAAGAGGTTATTTGACATTAGCTCACTTGATGAATGGAGAACCCAGGCCTATGAAAATGCCAAGCTGTTTAAAGAAAAAGTTAAAAGATGGCATGACAAAAGGATACAAAAGCGTGAATTCAATGTAGGTGACCATGTCTTGCTATACAATTCTCGTTTAAGATTTTTTGCAGGAAAGCTTCTCTCCAAATGGGAAGGGCCTTACATTATCAAGGAGGTTTACCGTTCCGGTGCCATCAAAATCAACAACGCCGAAGGCAATAACCCGAAGGTGGTAAACGGGCAAAGAATCAAACATTATATTACAAGGTTTACATGAAGAGGGAGAATGCCGGCAGCCGGAATTATTTTGGGCTTTTATTACACATTATGGTACAATACTTATGCCTTCTCCCTCTTATTTTACAAGGTTTGCATGAAGAGGGAGAATGACGGCAGCTGGAATTCTACACCGGAAAGGGTGCAAATCTGAGAGACCTATTCTGCACAACTCCAAAAGTCCTGAAAATTTACGGAGAATTATTTCGGAATATATAAAAAATATTAGGCGAAGAAAATACCAGAGGGGACCCACCAGGTGGTCACAAGCCTGGGGGCGCGCCCTACCCCTCTGGGCGCGCCCCTAGGGCTTGTGGGCCCCCTGTCAGGCCTCCGGTGCCCCTCTTCTGCTATATGATGTCTTTTTACCTGGAAAAAATCAAAAGGAAGCTTTCGGGATGAAGCGCCGCCGTCTCGAGGTGGAACCTAGGTAGAAGCAATCTAGGGCTCCGGCAGAGCTGTTCTACCGGGGAAACTTCCCTCCCGGAGGGGGAAATCGAAGCCATCGTCATCACCAATGATCCTCTCATCGAGAGGGGGTCAATCTCCATCAACATCTTCACCAGCACCATCTCCTCTCAAACCATAGTTCATCTCTTGTATCCGATCTTTGTATCTAAACCTCAGATTGGTACCTATGGGTTACTAGTAGTGTTGATTACTCCTTGTAGTTGATGCTAGTTGGTTTATTCGGTGGAAGATCATATGTTTAGATCCTTAATAATATTTATTACCCCTCTGATTATGAAGATGAATATGCTTTGTGAGTAGTTACGTTTGTTCTTGAGGACATGGGAAAAGTCTTGTTATAAGTAATCATGTGAATTTGGTATTCGTTCGATATTTTGATGACATGTATGTTGTCTTTCCTCTAGTGGTGTTATGTGAACGTCGACTACATGACACTTCACCATGATTTGGGCCTAGGGGAAGGCATTGGGAAGTTATAAGTAGATGATGGGTTGCTAGAGTGACAGAAGGTTAAACCCTAGTTTATGTGTTGCTTCGTAAGGGGCTGATTTGGATCCATATGTTTCATGCTATGGTTAGATTTATCTTAATTCTTCTTTCGTAGTTGTGGATGCTTGCGAGAGGGGGTAATCATAAGTGGGAGGCTTGTCCAAGTAAGGACAGCACCCAAGCACTGGTCCACCCACATATCAAACTATCAAAGTAACGAACGCGAATCATATGAGCATGGTGAAAACTAGCTTGACAATAATTCCCATGTGTCCTCGGGAGCGCTTTGCTTTATATAAGAGTTCGTCCAGGCTTATCCTTTGCTACAAAAGGATTGGGCCACCTTGCTGCACCTTAGTTACATTTGTTACTTGTTACCCGTTACGAATTATCTTATCACAAAACTATCTATTACCGATAATTTCAGTGCTTGTAGAGAATACCTTGCTGAAAACCGCTTGTCATTTCCTTCCGCTCCTCGTTGGGTTTGACACTCTTACTTGTCGAAAGGACTATGATAGATCCCCTATACTTGTGGGTCATCAGTCTGCGTCAAGCTGGTCCTCACCCTCTTCCTCGGGGACAAGGTAAACCACCTCCAGACGTCCGCCGGAGGGGCCTGCCTCATCGTCAGTGTTGGTAGCCGGCTGCACCACCTCCCCATCATCGTCCATAAAGTAGCCCTCTTCATTGAGCTCATCGAAAAGCTGTCAACCTCCGCTGATATTCTGGCATCCATCTCGGCATCCTCCTTCTTCCTCTGCTCCTTCTCCTTATTGGCCCAAAAATCATGCTCCTCGACCACGAGGTGCAAATTGGCCTCAACATACCTAGCCATGTACTCCTCATCCATCTTGGCTAGTCGGTGTGCCCTCTCCTCCTTGCGGGAATACATCCGGTAAGGAGGTCTAGGAACCAAGCATGCTTGGCATCCTCCGGGAAGTTTAACTCAGTCGGTTTCCGGCCATACATGGAAGCCACCACGTCATACGCCCGTGTGGCGAGCTTAGGGGTGTCGAACGTGCCAAGCCATGGCCGATCACCATCACAGGTGATCTCAGCGGCGTAGCGACCCGAGTCATGGCATCGAACACCACAAAACCTGATCAAGGGAGAGTGGCATGGTGCCATCCTCCTGAACAAGTGTCATACGACAACGGTCTCGATATCAAATTTAATTTTGCTAAGTTCAAAACTAAATGAAGAATACACAACAACTCTTCATGTGAGTTGACTTTCATTCCATCGATGCTCCCTTCAACAACTCTCACCTCTCGAGTGGTGGTATATATGTATAGTGGGACACTCCTTGCCTATATATTTCGACCGTCGGTGACAGTCGTTACTCCCATCCCTTGCTGCATTACCAATGTCTCACAGCAAGAGATGGGGAGCAACGACCACCTACGACACAGTGATTGCTTGTATCTGCGTTGGTATTTCCCCGAAGAGGAGAGGATGATGCAGCACAGCAACGGTAAGTATTTCCCTCAGTTATGAAACGAAGGTTATCAATCTAGTTGGAGAATCAAACAAAACTATGTAAACAGTACCTGCACACAAATAACAAATACTTGCAACCCAACACGTAAGAGGGGTTGTCAATCCCTCCTCGGTATTGAGATAGATTAAATTATATGAGATTTGAAATAGATCTGACAAAAAAACAAAATAAAATAAATAAAGAAAAAGTGCAGCAAGTTATTTTTGGGTTTTTGGAATAATAGATCTGAAAACAATATGATAGGAAATAGACCCGGGGGCTGTAGATTTCACTAGTGGCTTCTCTCGAGAAAATAGCATATGGTGGGTAAACAAATTACTGTTGGGCAATTGATAGAAGAGCAAATAATTATGACGATATCCAAGGCAATGATCATGTATATAGGCATCACATCCAAGATTAGTAGACCGACTCCTGCCTGCATCTACTACTATTACTCCACACATCGACCACTATCCAGCATGCATCTAGTGTATTAAGTTCATGGAGAAACGGAGTAATGCAATAAGAATGATGACATGATATAGACAAGATCTATTCATAGAGGAATAGACCCCACCTTTTTATCCTTAATAGCAACGATACATGTGTGTCACTTCTCCTTCTGTCACTGATATTGAGCACCGCAAGATCGAACCCATCACAAAGAACCTCTTCCCATTGCAAGGAAAATCAATCTAGTTGGCCAAACCAAACCATAGTTTCAGAGAAGAAATATGAGGCTATAATAATCATGCATATAAGAGATCAAAGAAGACTCAAATAATATTCATAGATAGATCTGATCATAAACTCGCAATTCATCGATCCCAACAAACACACTGCAAAAAGTCATTACATCAAATAGATCTCCAAGAACATCGAGGAGACCATTGTATTGAATTTCAAAAAGAGAGAAGAAGTCATCTAGCTACTGCCTACGGACCCGTAGGTCTATGGTAAACTACTCACGCATCATCGGAGGAGCACCAATGAGGATGATGAAGCCCTCCATGATCGCGTTCCCCTCCGGCAAGGTGCCGGAATAGGGCTCTAATTGGATCTCGTGGTTCTGGAACTTGCGGCGGCTACAATTGTTTTTCATTGACTCCTCTAGGGTTTCTAGAATATTTGGGTATTTATAGAGCTGAGAGGCGGTGGAGAGGGGGCCTATGGGCCCCACTACCCACCAAGGCACGCCAGGGGCCTCTAGCGCGCCCTGGTGCCTTGTAGGCCCCACGAGCCTCCCCTTCGGTACTTCCTTGGCTCCCAAGTTGTCTTCAAAAAGTTTCGTGGCACTTGGACTTTGTTTGGTACTGATATTCTGTGAAGTAAAAAACAAGCAAAAACAGCAACTGGCTCTGGACACTATGTCAATTGGTTAGTCCCAAAAAATGATATAAAGTTGCTATAAAATGAATATAAAACATCCAAGAATGATAATATAACAACATGGAACAATCAAAAATTATAGATACGTTGGAGACGTATCAGCATCCCCAAGCTTAATTCCTGCTCGTCCTCGAGTAGGTAAATGATAAAAATAGAATTTTTTATGTGGAATGCTGCCTAACATGTTCATCACATATTCTTTCTTATTGTAGCATGAACATTTGGACTTTTAGATGCTTCAAAGCAATAGTCTATATTTGACATGAAGATTTCAATACTCAAGCATATCAACAAGCAACCATGTCTTTCAACATATCAACACTAAAGAAAGTTATCCCTAGCCCATCATGCTCAATCATTGATCCATTCATGAAACACACTCGAATATTAGCTACATCCAATGCACAAGTATGATTATAGTGCTCCCTATTGCAAAGAATCAAGTTTATAATATCCAACGATCTTCATTAAAGTTTTTATTATATCCCCCTTGGATATCTATCACTTTGGAACTAGTTTCATATATTACCATTGCTTATGACAAGCTCTCAAACAAATTTAAGTGAAGAACATGAGCATAAATAATTTTTTCATTATCTCTAAAAATAATATAAGTGAAGCATGAGAGGATTTCTTCAAAAATTTACTAACTCTCAAAATAATCTAAGTGAAGCATGATAGCATATTTATTCAAAATATAGAACACCACCGTGCTCAAAAAGAAATAAGTGAAGTGCTAGAGCAATTCCATAGCTAAAAAAATTTAAGTGAAGCACATAGAGCAATTCTAACAAATCATGGCATCATTATGGCTTTCTCAAATAGGTGTGTTCAGCAAATATGATTGTGACAAACTAAAAAGAAAATCAAGCAAAGATTCATCTAATACAAGATGCTCCAAGCAAAACTCATGATATGTGACGAATAAAAATATAGCTCCAAGTAAAATTACCGATGCTTGTTAGAAGAAAGAGGGGATGCCTTCCGAGGCATCCCCAAGCTTAGTTGCTTGGTTATCCTTGAATATTACCTTGGGGTGCCATGGGCATCCCCAAGCTTAGGCTCTTTTCACTCCTTATTCCTTCATCCATCGTGATCTCACCCAAAACTTGAAAACTTCAATCACACAAAATTCAACAAATACCTTCATGAGATCCGTTAGTATAATAAAGCAAATCACCACTTTAAGTACTGTTGCAAAACCATTCATATTTTATTATTGCAT
Organism: Thinopyrum elongatum; assembly: GCA_011799875.1. Classification (NCBI taxonomy): domain Eukaryota; kingdom Viridiplantae; phylum Streptophyta; class Magnoliopsida; order Poales; family Poaceae; genus Thinopyrum; species Thinopyrum elongatum. Next base: position 237,426,068 of record CM022303.1, read on the forward strand.
TATACCTACTGTATTCTAACTTTACCATGGCTTATACCCCCCAATATAGTCCATAGATTCATCAAAATAAGCACATAATGCAACGAAAACAGAATCTGTCAAAAAGAGAATAGTCTATAGTAATCTGGACTTTGACCATACTTCTATAACTCAAAAAATTATGAAACATTTGGAAAAAGTAGGCAATTTGTATATAAATCTTGTGTAAAGAATTCAGACTTTTTCGTTGCTTTTGTGATTTTTTTAAAATTCTACTACTGGACGCAAAAGTTTCTATTTTTCAACAAGATCAAATCAACTATCACCCAACATGATCCTAAAGGCTTTACTTGGCACAAACACTAATTAAAACTTGAAAAACACAATCATAACAATAGCATAATTTTGCAAACACTCAAGAATAGAAAGAAAAATATAAAAATGAATTTTATTCATTGGGTTGCCTCCCAACAAGCGCTATCATTTTATGCCCCTAGCTAGGCACAATGCATAAATTCAAGTATTGTCATCTTTAGTTTTTGATCCATAGGTTGCCCTCATGATTGATTCATATGGTGGCTCAATTCTTGTTCTAGGGAAGTGTTCCATACCCTTTCTTAGCGGAAATTTGTGGCACCCCAGCTCAGAGAGACCGGAACACCCCGTATTCCAGACCAGAGATCAAGTCTTCTGGAATATGACACTGCTTGGCATAGAACAAATCAGCTCTTATTACAATCGACATGGATACAAGGGTTCTGATATAACAGGGAATTACATCGGCACGGCGACACTATGCCTACAAGGGTTGCTCTATGCAAGCAACAAAACAACTTGAAGCAGCGGAATAACTACTAGCAGCGGAACAGCGACGACGGCGACGGACTCCACTCCGCAAGGCCTCTGGCTGGAACACGTATCCTAGCTCGCAAACTCGGGATCCTCGGCAATCAAGCAATCACGACATGACCTGCAAACTGGCATGACACACCAGGTGAGTACTTTGAATGTACTTGCAAGCTCATAGCAACCAAAAGCAATCCAGACAAACAACAGCATGGCATTTACAGGTTAAATCAATGATGAACATACTTCAACTAGAGCAACATGGCATGGATATGGTGAACAAGATATCACTAGAACCATATCAGATGGGCATGGCATGAACATATGAACATGATGATACTAGCATGCAGTATATTTAAACTATCATGATTCACTTACTCTGTTCGGAGGTTACCTCGTAACCACCACACGTGTTAACTTACCAACTTGAGCATCACACGATCACCTCAGGACCAACCAAGCTTGGTATTAACAATACCGTAGTGACCACGATACCACAAGGAGCTTGATCTTTACCTGGGATCATCACATGACACCATAAACATCAACCAACTTCGGTATCCACGATACCACTGTGATCCTCTCTCGATCACATAAAGATCAACCAACTTCTTTCCTCATCGGACCGGGGTTATCATTAAGCAGGTTATTATTACTATTGACCCATAGTGTGACCTACTACGAACTGGGCCCATATCCGCGGGCGCGGCTATCGATATATTATACACTCTGCAGAGGTTAGTACACTATACCCACACCACGGAACCCAAGGCCTCGTACTCCCATTCGGGTGGACCAACGGCGTTCTGACAAAACCGATCTATTGCATGACACTCTCCCAGCCACTCCGACAAACTCCCCTTTGGGCTAAGTCATGGGTGGCCCCGATGTCACCTCGTGACACCCAACGGCCATCGTCGTGGCAAAACATAAACGGTCCCAAACGGGGACAAAAGCATGCAAACAACTCGGGCACACAAGGCTTATACCGGCCTGCCTGATCAGGGTAACGCACGGGTATAACCTTCCCTAGTTGAAGGCACTGGCGAGAGGCATGACAATAAACCAATCAGGGCCATCCATAAGGCAAGTGTGGCTGCACTGGTCAGCTAGATTCGATGGCACTATGACTCAGCCAACAATTGTTCAAGTTCGATTAAAGTCCGGTTTAACTTGAATGTCAATGAGCTGAGCCATAATAAAATAGCATGATACACTGACATGCATATGAGCAGGATATCAGCATGAACATGGATGAGCAACATATACAAATTTAACATGAACAACAATAAAGCATAACTCTACTAGATGCACATAAGCAGAGCATAGCGATGATCACGAATAACACCATTATAATAACAACACTACATAGCATGACCACTAGCATCGGCAATAAATAACATAATAGAGCTTGATAATAATATTAGCAAGTACTTATTTAACCAACTAGATGCAAAGGATCATGGCATAAAGATAAGCAGGGATTCACAAGCACATATAAAGCATTCATGAAGTATTAACATGCACACAATATTTTAATATTCAAGTAGAAAACCATGGCTACTGCAAGACCATCATGCAAGTGGCTGTCGTGGCTTGCCTGGGGTTGGCGGATACACCGGGAGGAAGTGAGGTGAAGCCGCGGAAAGATTCTCTCTCAGAGGGGGCTGATTAGAAGCAAGTGAAAAATGGTCATTTTCATCATGTAACAACATTGTGAAAATGATACCAACGGAACGGGCTCGAAGATACGAAGAAGTGGGCTTTGGAATCACCTCGTTCGGAGTTACGAGTGAAAAGATATAGCCAGACGAAGTTCAGGGACCAATCTGTAAAAATAAACTCTACAAACAAGCCCCTGGCTGGAAAAATAGAAAACGCCTTTAAGTAAATACGTCTTCTGCACAGGAAAGCGCACTCTCAGCCGCAGTAGAATCAGAATATGCTTTCGTATCAGAGAAAACGTATTCTGGACAGAGGCCGAGGTACTTTACGCTTATTCTTAACGTAAGCATAAAATGCAGAAGTACGTCTCCACTTACCTGACGTGGTAAGGCGGGGCCGGGCTCTGTGCTGCTTACAGGTGGGTCCCATGGGATCTATCTCTCTCCCCTCCCTAGCTGTCTTCCTCCTCCCGATCGGTACAGAGCAGGGACAGGGAGAGGCCAGGCAGAGCCACGGTCGGCGATGGCCCGGCCGGCTCTGGCCATCTCCGGCGAGGGCGCGGCCACCGGCGGGATCGTGGAGGGATGCCGCCTCTGTCCAGACACAGTACGAGCATCGAGGAGGAGTGGGACGGTGGTAGCTCGAGGAGACAGAGGGCGGGGGCGGCTGGATTTGGTGCACGCGGCCACCGATGCTCCGGCGAAGAAGAAAGGGGGTGGGGAGGTTCGCCGGAGTGGAGGGGTTCTACTGGTGGTGGAAGGAAGGTGGTTCGGGCTCGGCAGTGAGGCAATTTAAGTGGCGGTCGGTGGCGAACTTGGCAGCCATTGGAGGGGCAGAGAGCTCCTCGAGCTCGGTTGGGTGGTTGGGCAGGTCTAGAGGAGTGCGGGGATGCCCGAGGTGTGCTCGAGATGGCGCGGGGAGGCCTATTTATAGGCGGGGGCGAGGGGCCCGAGCCGGTCACCGACGCGCGAGCTCGGCCAAAGCTCTAGCAGCGACACGGTTCACGGGGGGACATGGAGGTGACAGGAGAGGCCAGAGGAGGTTCACAGTGCAGAACAACGCCAAGGACACAAGGTGGAAGAAGCCAGCAGAGAGGAAGGCGACGGAGGCCACGTGCGCGCACTATGCATCGATGGGGATGGCTCACCGAGGAAGAATCCGGAGGGGGACAGGGGTCCAGAGCGAGGGTGAAGGCACGAGGGAGCTACCAGACATGCACAGGAGCGAGAGAACAACGAGAGGGGGAGGGGCCGGAGTTAGGCGACGCCCTAGACGCGGCCAAACATTGCAGAGCGCGTGCACCATCGTGCCAACAGTGCGGTCACCGCGTGCACATGCAAGGAAAGGACTCGAGAGGCAGGAAATAGTTGTGTGGGGTCTAGTCCTTGCTCCCCAAGGTAGCACAAAAGTGATGGATCAAAGAAAGGAGCTCTGGTTTGATGGGATTCAGCACTAAAAGTTTGCTGCAGCAAACTTGGGCTGCAAGGTGGAGAAAGCTGGAATGGTCTAGAGATAAACCAAGTTGTCTCAGAGGTTTAGGGTAGGAAGGACTAATGTCCTGTTAATTTGGAGATGATTTGGACCAAGATTTAATGTGGTTGCTTAACAACTGCACAATCTGGTCCAGAATTAAGATCATGAAGGGGCACTCACATGGAGTGTTGGATTGGGCTGAAATTTGGTGGAGGTGAGTTATATGAGAACATGAAGCTACTGTAAAAGTTTCATACCATTTCGAAATACCAAAATGGTACTTGCTTCAAAATGTAGCTCTTTGGACAGAATATTAGACAAATTGCAGAGGGCAAATGGCTAGATAAAATTAGCCCAAATTTTGTGGAGAGGGTTTATATGGATAGGAGCATGCCCTAGGAAATTTTCAGCAGTAATGAAGCAATATAAAATATAGTTGCTTCACAACCTGAAAATCTGGTCAGAAGCCAAGATTTGATGGTGTGCTCACATAGATTATTAGATAGAGCTTAAAGTTGGTGGAGAATCATGATATGAGCACATGAAGGAGCTTGAAAATTTTCAACTCATTTAGATACTCCTAGCTAGTACTTCCTTCACAAAGGCTTCCCCAAGACAGAAACTTTGAAAATTTGTTGAGGAAGATTCACTAGTAGAATTGAGTTGAATTTTGGCATGAGGCCATGATATGGATAGGAAAAGGTGTCCAAAAAGTTTGGGATCAATCAAGCAAAGATAAATGACACTTCCTTCACCAAGTGCCAGCTAGGGCAGAATAGGAAAAGGAATATTAATGAATTATTTTTTATGATGTCAAGGGAGGGTTTTGACATATCAGTGGAAGATATGACCCAAACAATTTATGAGAATTATTTGGGAATTTTTTGGATGACAGAAAGGTAGGTTGCTTCACAACCTAGTGCTAAAAGGATTATTCCTTTTATAGAAAAAGGAATATTCCCAATAAAAAGAATATTGGGATTGGTCCAAGATGGGAAATGACATGATCTTGAGATGGTTTTTAGGATGACAAGCCACTTGGGAGCGTGAGAAGAGATAATCTTCCCAGGTTTCAGGACCATAGAGCCACAGAAAAAGATTTCAAAGCAAAAAATCCAAAGAAAATCAAAAGAAAAAGAAAGGGCCAAAATAAGGGTGTGACAAAATTGAAATTTAATATTACCTTCTTTCACATCAATCACGGCACCTATAGTTCGTAAAAACGGTCTACCAAGTATGATTGGACAAGACGGATTGCAATCAATATCAAGGACAATAAATCTATGGGCACATAGTTCCTATTTGCAAGAATAAGAACATCATTAATCCTTCCCAAAGGTTTTTTAATGGTAGAATTCGCCAAGTGCAAATTAAGAGAACATTCTTCTAACTAGGTAAAACCTAGCACATCACAAAGAGGTTTCGGAATTGTGGAAACACTAGCACCTAAATCACATAAAGCAAAGCACTCATAATTTTTTATCTTGACTTTAATGGTAGGTACCCATTCATCATATAATTTTCTAGGAATTGAAATCACTAATTCCAACTTTTCTTCTAAAGCATTGATCATTGCTTCTACAATATGTTTAGTAAAAGCTCTATTTTGTTCATAGGCATTGGGTGAATTTAACATGGATTGCAACAAAGAAATACATTCAATCAAAGAGCAACTATCATAATTAAAGTCTTTGTAATCCAAAAGAGTGGGCGCATCACTAGTTAAAGTTTTGACCTCTCCAAACACACTTTTATCAATTTTTTCAACAAGATTTTCACCTCCGAATTATGAGGACGCCCTCTAGCTAAAGATGACTCTTCTCCAGTCCTCTTTTCATCAAGTTTAATATTACTAAACAAGGAATCAATAGAAGAAACACCGAGGGAGTCATGGACTAAGGGGTCCTCGGGGCGGCGACCCATTGTACATGGGCCGAACTGGTGGAGCCATATAATGACAGGAGATCTATGAAGCCGTGGTGTGCCCTCCAAGTCAAGAAGGCGCAGGATGTCTTTAATTCCTTATTGTAATCTATCTTCGGTAACCCTAACCCTACTGGTGTCTATATACACAGGGTTTTTTAGTCATTAGGGCTAGAGCTACATTCATCACCTCATCGCCTTAGGGTTTAGCTCATATAGATCTCGAGGTAGATCAACTCTGTAAACCACATCATACATCCAATAATATAATCAAGCAGGACGTAGGGTATTACCTCTTCGAGAGGGCCCAAACCTGGGTAAACACTATGTTCGTCGTCCCTTGTTCCTCATCGATCCTAGATCCACAGCTCGGGACCACCTACCCCGAGGTCTACCGGTTTTGACACCGACATTGGTGCTTTCATTGAGAGTTCCGCTGTGGGGTCGCCAAAAGGATTGATGGCTCGCCTGCTCATAGGAGAAGGCATCGGGTCCAAGGACTTCTTCGTCCCCGGGCAACTCTTCGCGTTTGGCAGCATCGTGCTGCACGCCGACCCGACTGGCCGCCTGGGTCCGATCAACACCTTCGCTCCCGGACACCGAATTCGACTCGGTGGTCTGGAATACGTTGCGGACACGCAGGGCAATCTGGCTTTTACCGGATTCACTTCCCCCTCCCACACTTCGCCATGCCCGATCTGGAGTCCCCTTCCGATTCGGTCGGCAGATCGGCCTCAACAGCTTTGAGCCAGGAGGGCTCCACTTCGAGTGAGGGCCAAGCTTTGCCTTCGTCCGGGCACATCATAGCCGCGGAGGACCTATCCCCGACCTTCGAGGCAAAATTAGGAGGCAGAAGCCAGGAGTCAATCTCGGCCGAACCTCCCCATCATGACGCTCACCTAGCCTTGAGCCCTTGCAACGAAGCGGTAGCCAGCAACCAGGGGTCACCCCTGGACCATAGCGGCCCAATCCCGAACCCCGATGGGGAAGCCATGAACAAGGACCAAGGCCTGTCCCTGATCTCAAGTGATGCACCAGACCCCTTCAAGGATCCGGCTCCGCACCCCCGAGCTTATCGCGGCTTTCAGAAATCAAGGACCGGCCAGGGCATTGACTGCCCCCCACCCCGTCACAACTGAATTAGGCCCGGAACCATCGAGTTCGGCCACCCTTGCAATGGTAAACGAGGCGTTAGATCGAATCCAGAAAATGACCATCCAGGAGGACTTGCCCTCCGTCTTCAACCACCAACCCTTCGAGGCATACCATAGGGAATTTTGCGTCCCACCCACCACCCATCTGGTAGCCACTATCGTTGATTTAACCGATATGCTAGACTATAATTCGGAGAATGCCGAATACATGGACGAGGAGGACGGAGCCACGGCCAATGCCGATGTTGCCCCCCCCCCCCTGGTCATCGGCCACTGGTCAGCCACATCCACCTACGACATTTACATGGTGGACACCCCCAAGGGCGGCGACGGCACTCCTGATTAGGACTGAGGCAAGCCTAAAGATGAGCCACCCAAGCGCTGGAAACAATGCCATCGATCAAAGCCACGCCAGAGCCATGCGAGCAACGTGGACTCTACGGAGAACGACACCGTAAATAATACGGATGACCTCGCCGGAGACACAGCCAACGAACATCATCAGGATGGCCCCACGGGACAGGAGGACCCGCTCAATACAGAAAACCCCGACGACTCCGAGGATAGTAATTACCTACCACTCTCCGAAGAGGAGGTCAGTCTCGAGGATGACGACTTCATGGTCCTCGAAGATCCTCTGGAGCAAGAACCGTTCAAGCGGAGGCTTTTAGCCACCGCCCGCAGCCTAAAGAAGCAAAAACGAAAAATCAAGGCCAAATAGGACACGCTCAACGACCGATGGACTAAAGTCCTAGCTGCTGAGGAAGGGTTTGGCCGCGAACACCCAACCAAAAGTTATCCCAAGTGAAGAATCCTACCGCAGTTCAACGACAAGGCCGTAGAGCCCACACGCCCAATATACACAAGCGCCGAACAGCCAGACCGCCCCCCTAGAGGGCGGGACAGAGAAGCTGATGAGGCCGAACACCCAGCCGCCCCATGTCGCCGCTACGTCAAGGATCAAGTGCAGCCCACTTACAAGTACGACCTCCGCCATGACCTAGACGCCCATGGAGGCCGCACCAGGTCCATTTACGGACCCAGAGAATACCCGCCCGCTTACTGGGAAGGATACTACGATTGGTTAAACCGAAATGATAGAGTCCGAGAGCAGCAGCAGCAGATTCGGCGGGCCGAAGACCTCCGACGTGATGTAGCCCGAGTTCGGGGCGCCGCACACCCCTTGTGCTTCACAGAGAGGGTAATGCAGCATCAATTCCCGGAAGGCTTCAAGCCTGTGAACATCAAATCATACGATGGAACCACAGATCTAGCCGTATGGATAGAGGATTTCCTCCTCCACATCCACATGGTGCAAGGAGATGACCTCCGCGCCATTAAATATTTGCCGCTAAAGCTTAAAAGCCCAGCTCGACACTGGTTGAACAGCCTTCCCGAAGACTCTATAGGTTGCTGGGAAGAGCTTGAGGATGCTTTTCGAGCAAACTTTCAGGGGACCTATGTCCGGCCTCCAGAAGCTGACGACCTAAATCGCATTACGCAACAACCTGGAGAATCTGTCGACAGTTTGGGAACCGATTCCTGACCAAGAAAAATCAGATCGTTGACTGTCTGGATGCCGAAGCCTTGGTTGCCTTTAAGCATAGTGTCAATGACGAATGGCTTATACAGCTCGGCCAGGACAAACCAAGAACTATGACGGCCCTTACTTCCCTCATGACCTGCTTCTGCGCAGGTGAAGATAGTTGGCTTGACCGCAAAAACACCAACCCAGACACACCCGGTACCTCCGAGGTTCGGGACGGAAATGGAAAGCCCCGACATAGCAAGAATAAACGTCGCCACAATGACCGCAAGGGTGAGGATACGGCAGTAAATGCCGGATTCTGAAACCAGAAGTCCAGTCCCCAAAAGAAAGCCCCTAAAGGCAATGGTGATGGCCCGTCTAGACTGGAGATAATTCTGTACAGGCCTTGTCAGATCCACTGCTCATCAGAGAAGCCCGCCAACCACTCCAACCGTAATTCTTGGGTGATCAAATAGGCCGGCAAACTCACAGCCAAAGACTAGGGCAAAAACCCACGAAGTGAGGACGATGATGAGCCCCGCAGGCCGAATAGTGGTGGACAGAAACCCTTCCCTTCCGAGGTCAATACGGTAAACATGATCTACGCAACCCACATACCGAAGAAGAGGAAGCGAGTGCTATGGGACGTATACTCCGTTGAGCCAGTAGCGCCGAAGTTTAATCCATGGTCAGCTTGCCCGATCACATTCGATCGCAGGGATCATCCCACCAGCATAGGCCATAGAGGGTCCGCAGCCCTAGTGCTAGACCCCATCATCGATGGATTCCACCTCACTAGAGTCCTAATGGACGGAGGAAGCAGCCTCAATCTGATATACGAAGATACAATGAGGAAAATGGGGATCGATCCGTCAAGGATCAAACCCAGTAATACCACCTTCAAAGGGGTCATTCCGGGAGTAGAGGCCCGCTGCACGAGCACCGTGACGCTTGAAGTAGTGTTCGGATCTCCGGATAACTTCCGAAGCGAGGACTTGATCTTCGATATTGCACCTTTTCGCAGTGGCTATCACACCCTCCTTGGCCGAACAGCGTTCGCCAAATTCAATGCCATTCCGCATTACGCGTACCTCAAGTTGAAGATGCCTGGTCCCTCGGGCATCATAACTATCAACGGCAACACAGAACGCTCACTTCGAACCGAAGAGCACACTGCGGCCCTAGCGGCCGAAGACCACATCGGCCCATATAGGCCCAGATGTAGACCCGCCGTATAGGCCGGTGACAATAGTAAACGGGTTCGAACCCGTTCCCCGTCATGGGAACCCCCATGCGTTCGCCGCAAATAGGGATACGAACCCCACGGCACGCCCCCATTCTTAACGCTCCACGTGCCTCGTCAGCACAACTTCGCACTCAAAATACCATGGGCAGCCATGAGGCATACATTAATCTGAAGTATGTGTTCAGTTAAACCGAACTTTGGAATTACCTCGTCTTCGGACGACCCAGGGACCAATTCGGGATACCCGCAAGCATAAAGCTCCATTGGCACGGTCCACGCCCATCAAGGTCTCATCGAAGGTCCCAACCCCCACCTATCAGAAGCAAAGGCGCAGACATGCAGCAGGGCACAGTGAAGGCTTCAACTCACGCATCAAGGCCCTGCGTCAACCTTTACTCTGTAAACTTTCTTTTTCTTTTTGTCTTACAAGTACTGCCTTCGCAGTTCGAATTGTACGGTTAGACATCCCGAGCTTACGAGAAATAATAAAAGTACCCTTTATGGTGTTCGGATATCCGCATATTGCAATGTTGTCTATTCCCTTTCTGATTCTCTCCTCGCTCTTCGAACAGCCCAGCATGAAAATATATTAACTAGTCAAGAGTTTGATTTATATATCAGCTCAATATCTTCAAGTCTGGCACCGCTTTCTGCTAGGTGTTCGGCGTCTCGGATATTGCACTATATGCATCTGTTCCTAACTATGTCTTGGGTCAATAGTTGGGTTGCCCGGCTCCTGTGCTTGCCTCTTACGTTCCGCGTGTTCGGCTAAGAGGGCAAAGGGAAAACCCCTACGATTGTGCTTCTGGTTTGCCCGGTCAAGTACCTCAAGAGGAAAAAGCCGAAAACTGACCGTCATAGTAAGTGCGAACGGGTCCGCGATCTGATGACGAGGTTTGACTCTAAAAATCGTTGGCGATTTCGCCGTGTCACATGAAGGGTTCGTCTTAACACAAACCATGTGATTGGAAAGGGCAGGTTTTGATCCCCAAGTACATCACAATACACCATGGGCTAGTCCCTAGTCCCCATCGTCAAGCTCCTATGGCTAAGTGAAGGCAATACAACCGAATAGCCCGATCACCTGGTGTCGCTCCCACACTACCGCCTCCGGCAACCAAGACGTTGGCTAAGGGTAACAGTGCGGAGATGAAACACCCCTCATGATATTCACTTGGGGGCTGAAGCCGATGACTGGTAGCTTTCAGAATAAACATACGGCCACACAGGAGTCAAAATTAAATCATGACAATATACAACAAGTCAAGCAGATGCATAATAAAGCATAAGGTCCACTTGGTACACACTTAATACTATCACTCAAGCATTACATCTTTCGAACACTGGCCCTCTATCGCCCGCGCACCGGTCATCACCTGCGCGAAATACTGCTCGGGGTGGCGATGTTCCTTCCCCTTGAGCGGAGGACCAGTGGCCATCTCCATTGGATTAATCTTCGGCTAATGTACCATGGTCTTCACAAATGCAAGCCTCGCCCCCTCAAGGCACACTGACCGCTTTACGGCGTCAATCTGGAGCGGCGCCTCCCGCAGCTTCTGCACAAGGCCGAAGTAGGTGTCCGGAATGGGCTCGACCGGCCATAGGCTGACACAGAGGTCCTTCACGGCCAGCTCAGACATCCGATGCATCTCCATCAGCTGCTTCATCTGATCACTGAGGAGAGGAGGACGCTGGGAATCCGGAAACTGTGACCAGAAGAGCTACTGCATGGAGTCCTCCTTGATGGTGGCATAGTGCCTCGCCGCGGCTGCCACATTCTTCGGAAGTTCGGCGAAGATGCCTGCGGAGTGCCAGACCCGTGTCAGAAGGGCGAACCTGTTGCCTCCGAACACACTCTGCAGTAAGTATTTCTTACCATTTGCAATTTGCGCGACCTAGCGGAGCTCTTCCCGGACACCCCACGCATCAATCCTCACCTCCTAGAGCTCCTTCTCCACCTTGGATAGCCGGGAGGATTGCTCCTCCCGCCCCTTCTCAAGGGCCTCCAGCTTCTCGGTGGCATCTTGGAGCTCCACTTGGACTTCGTTCACTTGAGCCTCGTGCCGCTCAGAAGCAAGCTTAGCCTCCTCAAGCTCGGCCACCGCTTTCTCAGCGGCCGTCTTCTTCGCGGCCGCCTCAGCCTCGGCTTTCTTCAGGGCCTCCTTCAAGCCCTCGACCTCAGCGGCAGCAGCTACAGGATCATCAAGATAAGGGATTAGCATACAGTCCGGATCATCAATATCCGGCGTCAAGCAAGTACACATCTTCTCATAGGGCTTACCTTGCGCCTCGTCAAGCCATTTGTTGACAAGGTCAAGCTCTTTATCGGAAAGCTTGAGCTTCCGATCCATCTCCTCTAATGCCGCGGCATTAGCAGCCGCAGCCACGGAAGATGCCTGCGGCAAAAGAAATGTCGACATTATTATTCGGCCTACCGAATTTGATCCTCTGCAGGTCTCTCCGAGGTCCTGGCAGAGTCTCGGGGGCTGCTATGTATACGGCCTACCCAAACTAACAATTACAACAGCATTACGAGGAAAGAGCATTACTTGACTTACCTCAAAGCCTGTTAGAAGGCCTTGGACAGCGTCGTTCAGTTCGGATTGGACGCAATGAACACTCTGCATGACCGCACTCATTAGAGTGCGGTGCCCATCAATGATGGCGGAGTTGTTCACCAGCACCTCCAGCACGTCTGGTCAGCCAGCCGCCGCCCGTGTAGAGGTGATCGTCACTGGCGTTGGCTCCCCGGCCCCTTCCCCACTGGGAGGAGCCTATGTCGTCGAAGGCCTTGGGGGCTCGGGAGCGGTCGATGGATGGGGTCTGGATGGTCCGGACTCCTTTCCCTCGTCAGCCAGGAGGGACGCTCCCTCCTGGTCTTCGGTGACCGAGGTGTTAACCTCAACCATTACAGCGTCCGCCTTCCCCTCTGTGTTCGGGGGAGGAGGAGTCCTTCGGGACCGCACCTCCTCAACCTCTTTGGGGATCAGAGGAGGCGCGGAGCGCGCCACAGACCCACTGTCCGCCAGTTCAGCAGGCGGAGACGTCCCCTCCAAAGTCTGCTCGGTGGGGCGTTCATGTGGGGGACTGCAATTCAGAGGGGTTAACCTTCAACTAAAACAAATTACTGAAAACGAGATAGCTAAATATATCGACGTCTTACCTGCTGGCAGGGGGCTTGACCCTGGGTCCCATCTTCGGGATCTCCTTGGACGCATCAGACTCCTTGTCGGAGTCTGAGCTATCGGATAGGACCAGCTTAGGCCAGCATCGTCGCTTCAGGGCCGGAGAAGGTTGGACCTCCTCGACGTCCTCGGACGCCGCCCTCTTCTTGGAGCGCGAGGAGGCACTCTCCTCCTCGTCTTCATCCTCGTCCCCATCCTGTACGGATGAGGCCGCAGCATCTCTGGACCGGTTGCCCGGACGAGCCCTGCGGCGGAGGCCCTCCCTGGCCTCCGGTACTTCTTTTTCCTTGCCCTTCTTAGCGGGCGCCTTGTAGGGCACTACGACCAGCAGCTTTTCCAGCTGCTCTGATCGGGACCCTTTCGGCAGAGGCGCCGGGACGCTGATCTTCTTGGCCTTGGCAAGCCAGCCCTGCAAAATCCACATACCAAGGTTAGACCGAATCAAACATGGTATGAATATTCGAACACTCCTCGAAGAAAAATGCCGCTCACCTCCCTTGGGGGGTTCGTGGCATCGAGGCCGATGTCCTTCCCCTAGACCAGCCACTCCTTCTGGGGCTGGAATAGTTGTCCCCATATTTTGTCAGGAGTCGTGCCATAGAGGTGTCGCACAGTGGCCGGATGCTCAGGCCCATCCTCCCACATAGGCTTGGCCCTCTCCTGGCAAGGGAGGAGCCGACAGTGGAGCATGATCTGGACCACATCGACCAGCTTCGCGCCGGTCTCTATTATGTTGTCGACGTGCTTCTGCAATGCATTCGTGTCAGCGACACACCCCCAGTTCGGGCTCTTGGTGGTCCAGGAGGCCAATCTGGTACGGGGTCTAGACCTGAATGCAGGGGCCGCTCCCCAGGCGGCCTTCCTCGGCTCGGTGATGTAAAACCACTCCTTCTGCCACATCCGGATGGTGTCGACGAAGTGGCCATCCAGCCACTGGACCCGCATCAGTTTACTAATCATGGCCCCTCCGCAGTCCGCATGCTTGCCGCCGACCACCTTGGGCTTGACATTGAACACCTTCAGCCATAAACCGAAGTGCGGCTGGACTCGGAGGAGCGCTTCACAGACGATGATGAAGGTCGAAATGTGGAGGAGGGAGTTGGGGGCTAGATCATGAAAATCTAGCCCGTAGAAGAACATCAGCCCCCGCACGAAGGGGTGCAGGGGAAATCCTAGCCCCCTAGGAAAATGGGGAAGAAACACGATCGTCTCGCCCGGCTGGGGCGTGGGGATGATCTGGCCCTCTTCGGGGGGCCGATGAGCGACATTAGCCGGCAAGTAGCCAGCCTCCTTCAGCTTCAGAATGTCCCCGTCGGTGACGGAGGAGGCCTCCCACTTCCCATTGGCGCCAGATCTGGCCATGGTCGAAGGAGGTGAAGTGGGATTCGCTGTGGAAGCATAGAGAAAGGGCGCTGGAGCTCTGAAGGTCTGCGTGAGCGGAAGGTGGAAGAGGGCGTGGGATGCAGACTGAAGCAGCCCCCCTTTATAGACTGTTGGCAGGCCAGGGATTTCTTTTTCCATGTCATTGGCTCCTCCACTTCCCCATATCTCCGCAATGTTATGAGCGGTGGGGGGAATCAAAATCATTAACCATATCCCCCAAAAAGCGGGACACGATCTTCACCCTGAGGGGACGTGTCAAACGTGGCGTCGGCCTCGAGCCGTGCTTCGAGAAATAGTAACTGCTCGGCGTTATGGCCGGAAGCGACTCTTCGTTGAAGGAGAAAAAGTTGTCAAATAAAGGCACTATTTGCGCTTGAACGATGTTTTTTATTGCCTTCGGTGTTATGTAAAACTACCGTTTTAGATTCCGGACATCACTTGGTTCTGAACATGGGTGAAACATACTGAAGAAGTCACCTCGCAAGCCGAAGACAGGTCAGATGAGTGGATGCCGGATACAAGTCTTGGCGTTGGAGGCAAGTTCGGGGGCTACTGAGGGAGTCATGGACTAAGGGGTCCTTGGGGCGACGGCCCATTGTACATGGGCCGGACTGGTGGAGCCGTATAATGACAGGAGATCTATGAAGCCGTGGTGTGCCCTCCAAGTCAAGAAGGCGCAGGATCTCTTTAATTCCTTATTGTAATCTATCTTCAGTAACCCTAACCCTACCGTTGTCTATATAAACCGAGGGTTTTTAGTCTTTAGGGCTAGAGCTAAATTCATCACCTCATCGCCCTAGGGTTTAGCTCATATAGATCTCGAGGTAGATCAACTCTGTAAACTACATCATACATCCAATATAATCAAGCAGGATGTAGGGTATTACCTCTTCGAGAGAGCCCGAACCTGGGTAAACACTGTGTTCATCGTCCCTTGTTCCCCATCGATCCTAGATCCATAGCTCAGGACCCCCTACCCCGAGGTCTGCCAGTTTTGACACCGACAAACACCAATCAATTTAAGATCTTCATCATTATGGTGAAAGCTATCAGTCGAAAAAGCTCTTTCTAAAAATTCTCTTTTAGCTCTAACAATAGCGGTTCTTTTCATACTTTCATCCATAGAAACATATAAAGCTTTAATTGACTCATTAACATCCACCTTAGGTGGAAAGATTTTAATCTTGAGATTTTCTACATCATGTGAAATTCTATCAATGCTTCTAGACATATCATCAAGTTTACCCAATTTTTCTTCTATCGTAGTATTTAAAACTTTTTGAGAATTGATAAATTCTTTAATATTACTCTCAAGATCAGAGGGGTTCCTATTATTATTATAAGAAGAATTACCATAGGAATTGCCATAGTTATTAGAGGAATTTCTAGGAAAAGGCCTAGGATTAAAATTACCTCTATAAGGATTGTTATTAAAATTGTTTCGCGAGACAAAATTCACATCTAAGGGATCACTATTTTTCTCAATCAAAGTAGACAAAGGCACATCATTAAGATCAATAGGAGCATTTTTACTAGCAACCACTTTCATAAGAGCATCAACTTTTTCACTCAAAGTACTAATTTCTTCAACCGAATTGATCTTTTTACTAGTAGGTGCTCTTTTGGTATGCCACTGTGAATAATTTGCCATGATATTATCTAGCAATTTAGTAGCTTCACCCAAAGTAATCTCCATAAAAGTACCTCCCACGGCGGAATCCAAAATATTTCTAGAAACAAAATTCAACCCCGCATAAAAAATTTGTATAATCATCCATAGATTTAAACCATGAGTAGGGCAATTTCTTGCCCAAGATTGTCCAACATGTTCATGCTCAAGTTGCTTAAAATTCATGATTTGATTTCTAAGGGAAATAATTTTCGCGGCCGAAAAATACTTAGTAATAAAAGCATCTTTGCACTTATCCCAAGAATCGATACTATAACGAGGCAAAGAAGAAAACCAAATTTTTGCACAATCCCTCAAAGAGAAAGGAAACAATTTTAACTTCACATATCATTGTTCACATCTTTTTTCTTTTGCATATCACACAATTCTACGAAAGTGTTTAGATGCGACACGGCATCCTTATTAGGAGTACCGGAAAATTGGTCTTTCATAACAAGATTCACCAAAGGGGCATTAATATCATAAGACTCCACACTAGTGGTGGGAGGAGCAATTAGAGTACTAATAAAATCATTATTATTAGTATTGGAAAAATCACACAATTTGGTATTTTCTTGAGACATCGTGACTACACAAACAAGATTGCAAGCAAACAAGAGATCGAACGAGAAAAAGGTAAACAAAAAGAAGGCAAATATTTTTGTGATTTTTGAAAAAACGTTTTAGAAGTGGGGGAGATGAAAATGATAGGCAAATGGCAAATAATGTAAATTTCAAGGAGATGAGATTTGTGATTAGGAACCTGATAGATGTTGATGATGTCTCCCCGGCAACGGCGCCAACAATTCTTCCTGATTGCTTGTATCTGCGTTGGTATTTCCCCGAAGAGGAGAGGATGATGCAGCACAACAACGGTGAGTATTCCCCTCAGTTATGAAATCAAGCTTATCAATCCAGTAGGAGAACCAAGCAACACTATGTAAACAGTACCTGCACACAAATAACAAATACTTGCAATCCAACGCGTAAGAGGGGTTGTCAATCCGTCCTCGGTATTGAGATAAATTAAATTATATGAGATTTGATAAATAGATCTGAAAAAACACAAAATAAAATAAATAAAGAAAAAGTGCAGTGATGTATTTTTGGATTTTTGGAATAATAGATCTGAAAACAATATGATAGGAAATAGACCCGGGGGGCGTAGATTTCACTAGTGGCTTCTCTCGAGAAAATAGCATACGATGGGTAAACAAATTACTGTTGGGCAATTGATAGAAGAGCAAATAATTATGATGATATCCAATGCAATGATCATGTATATAGGCATCACGTCCAAGATTAGTAGACCGACTCCTACCTGCATCTACTAATATTACTCCACACATCGACCGCTATCCAGCATGCATCTAGTGTATTAAGTTCATGGAGAAACGGAGTAATGCAATAAGAACAATGACATGATGTAGACAAGATCTATTCATGTAGGAATAGACCCCATCTTTTTATCCTTAATAGCAACGATACATGTGTGTCACTTCTCCTTCTGTCACTGAGATTGAGCACCGCAAGATCAAACCCATCACAAAGCACCTCTTCCCATTGGAAGAAAAATCAATCTAGTTGGCCAAACCAAACCAAAGTTTCGGAGAAGAAATACGAGGCTATAATAATCATGCATATAAGAGATCAAAGAAGACTCAAATAATATTCATAGATAGATCTGATCATAAACTCGCAATTCATCGGATACCAACAAACACACCGCAAAAAGTCATTACATCAAATAGATCTCCAAGAACATCGAGGAGAACATTGTATTGAGAATCAAAAAGAGAAAAGAAGCCATCTAGCTACTGCCTACGGACCCGTAGGTCCGTGGTAAACTACTCACGCATCATCGGAGCAGCACCAATGAGGATGATGAACCCCTCCGTGATCGTGTTCCCCTCCGGCAAGGTGCCGGAATAGGGCTCTAGATTGGATCTCGTGGTTCTGGAACTTGCGGCGGCTGGAATTGTTTTTCATCGACTCCTCTAGGGTTTCTTGAATATTTGGGTACTTATAGAGCTGAGAGGCAGTGGAGAGGGGGGCTATGGGCCCTACTACCCACCAGGGCGCGCCAAGGGCCTCTGGCGTGCCCCGGTGCCTTGTGGGCCCCACGAGCCTCCCCTCTGGTACTTCCTTGGCTCCCAAGTTGTCTTCTGGGCAGAAAAAAATCTCCAAAAAGTTTCGTGGCATTTGGACTTCGTTTGGTACTGATATTCTGTGAAGTAAAAAACAACAACTAGCACTGCGCACTATGTCAATAGGTTAGTCCCAAAAAATGATATAAAGTTGCTATAAAATGAATATAAAACATCCAAGAACGATAATATAATAGCATGGAACAATCAAAAATTATACATACGTTGGAGACGTATCACACAGCCAGTGTCTTACCTCTCAGAACATCTCTCATCTCTCAATGTTATTTCGACCGTCAGTGATGGTGGGTCCTTCCGTCCTCCCCCTGCTTTACCAAGGTCTCAGAGGAGGAGGACGAGACGGGCCGACCACCTACAAACAGCCGGTATCCTTTCTTCAACAACATCTCATCTCTCACTCTCATCTCTTTCAAAAGAAAGCACCATCGAAATGAAAGTTAACACACTAAAGTAAGCACTAGCTATAGCTCCAGCACCAAGCAGCAGTACTAGCACCAGAAGCAAACATGCAACAACAGGCAAGCACTACCACCAATTATTTTGTGAACTGGCAACAACAATATATAATGGAATAACAACAAGCAGTAACCTTAAGCACTAGCAGCAACAAAGTACGAGGAGCTCACTAGCCAACATAGAGCACAGCAGATCCAGAAGCAAAGCAGAACACCGACAAGTAGCACCCACATGGCCGGCGGCAACAATAGCTACATCAACTATAGGGACAACAACAGCAGCAGCTCAAACATCAACAACATCAACGGTAGGTGAGGGAGTTATGGACTAAGGGGTCCTCAAGGCGTCGGCCCATCGAATATGGGCCAAACTGGTGAAGCCGCACAGCGACAGGAGATCTATGAAGCCGTGGTGTGCCCTCCAAGTCAAGGATAGGTAGGATCTCTTTCCCCTTTATTGTAATCTATCTCCGGTAACCCTAACCCTACCGGTGTCTATATAAATCGAGGGTAGTAGTCTTTAGGGCTAGAGCTATATTCGTCATCACATCACCTTAGGGTTTAGCTCAAGCTGATCTCGAGGTAGATCTACTCTGTAAACCATACTATACATGCAATATAATCAAGCAGGACGTAGGGTATTACCTCTTCGAGAGGGCTCGAACCTGGGTAAACACTGTGTTCGTCGTCCCTTGTTCCCCATCAATCCCAGATCCACAGCTCGGGACCCCCTACCCCGAGGTCTGCCGGTTTTGACACCGACATTGGTGCTTTCATTGAGAGTTCCGCTGTTGGATTGCTATAAGAATCGATGGCTCAACCGTTCATTGGACACCACACCCGCGCCGAGGGCTTCCCCGCCCCCGGTCATCTCCTCGTCTTCGGCGGCATACTAGTGCGCGCCGATCCCACTGGTCACCTCGACCAGATCGAAGGCTTCACCCCCATAGAGGGACTCATCGGTTCAGGGGCATCGACCCCGGGACCAGCAGACTGACAAGAATCAGGATCTCTCAGAGCCCGGCCTTGAAACCCGACTCCGATAGACCGCCCACAAGATCTCCCACCGAGTCGCCGGAGTGTCCAGCACCCCCATGTGCCTAGCCGGCAGATCACTTGGTAAGTCTATTCCGTGCAATGGGAATCTCCGTTATCAGGCCCACAGCCTATAAGCGGATCGGGCTTAAACCCGATGACCGAGAAATCAACACCCCTCCGGTAACGCACCTTGTCGCCACCGTCGAAGAGGCCCAGGAGGGGCCACAGCTTTGCAAGCTAAGAACAGTGTACACTCGAGTCTCTAGCTCAGAATCAAACACCAGCCCAGAGATAGGTCCGGACTCAAGCCCCAATGTACTGGCTGGCCTCAAGCTGACCCATCCGCACACCAGTCCGGATCCGAACCTTGCGCAAGCAAAACCGGACATGACTCAACCACCTATCAAGGGTAGTCCGGGCCCGCCGCAGGGGCGAATCCTTGAATTTTCCCACCCACCCACCATACGGAATACTCCCCGGATTTGGGAAATTCAGATATATGGGACATCATGTATGTCAAATAGCTGCCAAACGAGACAGTCCATCACTATTGGGCTAGGTTTCTCCTTGTAAAGAACAGAATGGTATATTGCTGCGACAACGAGGTAATCAAAGCTTTCCAGTTCAACTGCAAGGACGAGGGCCTCTTAAATGCCCTCACATGTCGCCAAATTCAAAGCTTCGCCGAATTATCAGACATGGTACGCAAGTATTGCGCCATGGAGAACACGTGGAGGGCCCAACAGATGAACATGGGGCCACCTCCCGCTGCGCAGTACGGGAAGTCTTGCATCAAATGAGCATACACACATCGGTCGCCAGAACATGAGCCCGACGAAAGGAGAACTAGGCCTAGATCAGTGTTGGACGAGTTGTTGGATAAACCATGCCCAATACACTCGGTCCTGCTAGACGCAAACCCAACCCATAGACTTCGAGCCTGTTGGGTGGTGAGACAAGTAGCCAAACATGGCGAGTCAATCCTGGGCCTTATACCTCCAGATAAACATTTTGCAGCTTCACCACAGGACCACAATGTCCTTACGGCCTATGAGATGTTTGCCTCAAATAATAAAAGGAAAAAGGCTCTTCGAGAGCTCAACCAAATATATCAAGTGACGACCGCACAGCCATGGGCCGCCACGCCTATCACCTTCGACGAGAAGGACGAACCAAGCCCCGGTAACAACCACGCACCGGCCGCACTGGTCCACGACCCCATTGTTGATGGTTTTTGGCTGACTAAAGTGCCGATGGGCTGAGGCAGTGGCCTCAATCTCATTTATGAGGATACTCTCGATAAGATGCAGTTCAATAGGTCTCACATCGAACGCAGTCATACCACATTCCGAGGCATAATACCCGGAAGGGAGGCACACTGCTCAGGACGCATAACCCTGGACGTCGTGTTCGGCTCACCCGATAACTACAAATCTGAACCCTTGCTATTTCACATCATGCCCTTCCGCAGCGGATACCACGCCCTGCTAGGACGCGAGGCATTCTCGAGATTTTAGGCTATACCACATTACGGGTATATGAAACTCAAGATGCCAGGGCCCAATGGGGTAATCTCGCTTAAAAGCGACACCGAGCAAAGCCTTGCGAGCCGAAAACAAGACGGCATCCCTCGCCCTAGAGGCACTATCTGAAGCCCTCGCGGCTGAAGAGTTGACAGCATTGCGCACTACAGTCGATAGGGACGATGTGGCCCTCAGTAAAAGATAAAAATCCACATCATTCAAGCCAGCAGATGAAATCGTCAAATTTCAAGTGCACCCAACAGATCCCAATAAAACGGCATCCATAGGAGCCCAACTGGACCCTGCAGTCGACGAGGCGCTAAGAACATTCCTACGTGAAAAATGGGAAATATTTGCCTGGCACCCCTCAGACATGCCAGGAATCCCACGCAGGCTGGCAGAGCACAGCCTAAACATCCTCAAAGGCTTCAAGCCGGTGAAACAGACTCTAAGCAGATTTTCCGAACCCAAACGGCAAGCCACGGGCAAGGAGCTTGCAAAGCTACTGGAGGCCGGATTCATCCGCGAGATCAAGAACCCAAAGTGGTTAGCAAATCTAGTCATGGCACCCAAGAAAGACAAGTCCTAGCAGCTCTGTGTCGATTTTAAGGACCTTAACAAGGCCTGCCCTAAGGACCCTTTCCCCTGCCAAGAATAGACCAGATCATCGACGCCACCGCCTGACACGACTCATTATGCTTCCTTGACGCATACTCCGGATACCACCAGATTAAGATGAAGGACTCCGACCAGGCAGCAACTGCATTCATCACTCCCTACGGGACCTTTTGCTTCAATACCATGCCGTTCGGGCTAAAAAATGCAGGAGCCACATACCAGCGCATGATTCAAACATCCCTCCAGAGTCAAAATGGTAGAACAGTCGAGGCATACATGGATGACGTGGTTGTCAAAACCAAACACATCAACCAACTGGTAAACGACCTATGTGAAACCTTTGACAATTTGTGAGCCTACGACATACGGCTCAACCCGGAAAAATGCGTCTTCGGGGTCCCTACCGGAAAGCTTCTCAGATTCATCATTTCCCATAGAGGAATCGAGGCCAATCCGGCCAAAATTAGACCGCTATCTCAGCTCGCAATACCTACAGAGCTCAAGCATGTCCAGAAACTGGCAGGATGTGTGGCAGCCTTGAGCCGCTTCATATCTCGCCTCGGAGAAAAGGCATTGGCACTCTACAAACTGCTCAAAAAGCCCAAGAACTTCCAATGGACAGATGAAGCAACTGCGGCGCTCGAGGAGATTAAAACACTTCTCACCGACAACCCTATCCTGGCTGCACCTAGCGTCGGCGAGCCCATGCTACTGTACATTTCAGCCACCAATCAGGTGGTTAGCGCGGTGCTCGTCGTAGAGCGGGAGTCTGAAGGCCACAAGTTCCAAGTCTAGAAGCCGGTCTATTATGTGTCCGAGGTACTCACGCCATGCAAATCACGATACCTGCACTATCAAAAGATAGCCTATACGGTTTTTATGGCATCCCGAAAGCTACGACACTACATTCAAGAATGTTCGGTCACAGTGGCATCAGAGATCCCCTTGAATGATATAATCAACAACAGGGATGCCACGGGCCGCATCGCCAAATGGGCCATCGAGCTCCTTCCCTTCGAGATAACATACAAACCACGCCGAGCTATTAAATCTCAGGTGCTGGCTGATTTCATAGTCGAATGGACCGAAGCCGAACTACCCCGGGAATACAGCACATACTCGCACTGGACGATGTATTTCGATGGCTCAAAAATGTTAGCCGGACTGGGGGCTGGGGTCATCCTAATCTCCCCTACAGGCGACACTGTTCGGTATGTCCTACAAATAATGTACATGGACTCCAACAACGCAGCCGAGTATGAAGCGCTACCACATGGTCTTCGTATGGCCACGTCAATGGGAGTGCAGCGCCTTGAGGTAAGGGGAGATTCAAACCTAGCGATCTCTCAAGTCAATGGTGAGTTCGACGCCAAGGACCCCAAGATGGCAGCATACGGAAACGCAGTCCTCCGGATATCGGCCCGATTTGAGGGCCTAGAATTCCACCACGTCGCTAGCAATCAAGCGACGGACGTCCTCGCCCACATGGGCACCAAAGCGATCCGGTTCCCAAAAACACCTTCCTCTAGCGGCTCTTTAAGCCCTCTGTGTTGTGGCAAGACGACGTCACCAGCGCACCAACCAACGAGACCGCTCACAATGCTTCCCCGGAAAATGAATCTGACGATCATGTAATCAGCGGCTCCGCCCTCAAGGAAACACCTTCCGCCCATGAAGTCATGGCCATCATCCCATCCTGGACAGAGCCCCTGCTAGCCTACGTCATGCAACACCAGCTTTCGGAGGATCAGACCAAAGCACGACGTATAGTTTGGCACTCTAAAGCATACAAAGTTCATGAGGGTGAACTCTATAAGAAGAACACCACAGGAATCTTACAAAGATGTATCTCCGTAGAAGAGGGGCAGCAGCTCCTGACAGAAATACACGCGGGCATGGGCGGACACCACGCGGCAGCTCGGGCTTTGGTCAGCAAGGCTTTCCGAGCAGGTTTCTTCTGGCCTACCGCCCGTGAAGATGCCCAGACGTTAGTCCAACAGTGCGTCGGATGCCAGCTGTTCACAAATCAAAGCCACATGCCCCCCATAGCTCTTCGGACGATTTCGATAACATGGCCTTTCGCGGTCTGGGGCCTCGACATGGTCGGGCCACTTAAAGGGGGGACAAATAAAAAGAAGTACCTATTGGTCATGGTCGACAAATTCACCAAGTGGATCGAGGCAAAGCCCGTCACTTCGGCAGAATCCGGACCAGTCATCGACTTCCTGTCCGACGTCGTACACCATTATGGCGTTCCCCACAGCATAATTACTGATAATGGTACCAACTTCACCGTCCCAGGAAGTCAAAGACTAGTGCGGCAAAATGGGCATCAAGCTCGATTACGCTTCGGTATACCACCCACAAACCAATGGACAGGTAGAATGGGCCAACGGGCTCATTATGAGGGGCATCAAGCCTCACCTAGTCCGATCACTTAAACAGTCATACTGCCATTGGGTCGAGGAACTCGATTCTGTACTATGGGGGCTGCGCACTACCCCTAACCGGTCAACCGGATACACACCATTTTTTATGGTATACGGTGCGGAAGCAGTCCTCCCATGCGACCTCATCCATGATGCGCCTAGAGTACGCATGTACGAAGAAAAGGAAGCCGAGCTGGATCGGTAGGATGATCTGGATGCTCTGGAAGAAGAACAGGATATAGCTCGGGCTCGATCCGCGTTCTACCAACAGCAAGCATGGTGTTACCACAACCGTGAAGTCCGGGCGACGACATACAACGTGGGAGACCTCGTCCTCCGACTCCCCGAAAAGCAGAAGAATAAACTATCACCCAAATGGGAGGCCCCGTACATCATCAATGAAGTACTTATAGGAGGAGCATATCGTCTTCGCCGCCCGTCCGATGACTGCCTCGAGCCGAACCCGTGGAACGCAGCCCAGCTGCGGCGCTTTTACGCCTGAGTCTAACATACATCCTTACCTTTTCCTTCTTTTGTTTTTCCTTTATTTCTTTTCGACATGGAGAGCGTTCAGCTAAACCGAACCATACCAAGCTCGTACTATATACATCATTGAATGTACCACCTAGCTTTGCATGGGGGCTCCCTTAGAAGAGCCGAATAATGTATAAATCGCATTCGTACCGATTGCATCCTTCCCACACATGTTAAGCCAACATATGCACTTATGTGACTTAAGATCTTTGCCAAGCTGGGTTGCCTGGCTCCTGTGCTTACCCCTACGTTCCCGATTGTTCGGCTAGGGAGTAAAGGGAGCACCTCTGCGATTGTTACAACCGGGTCATCCGGGACTGTACCTCAGACGGGTGAAGCCAAAAGCTAGCATTCTTACAGAATACAATAAGTCGGCCTAAGGGAAGTGAATATAGCCTTGCGCTTATCACCAGGGTTTTCTCGCAGCCATTGGTCTCCGTTGATCTCATGTATCCGGACTATAATTTTACCCGAAGAAAGGAACCTTTGGAGGAACTATTTTCATCGGAAGATGTCTCCTATGTCAAACAATAATATAACATAACTCTCCGCACATGTTTCGTCCGTTCAAGCCAGATGGCCGGATTGCATGGTTCCCAAAATGTTGCCTTGTTTCCCATGGCACGTAGTACGGAACACTTCCCGATCTCTGACCGGGGAGGTAGAAGCCGATGGTCGGTTAAGACAACATTCTTTAAAAAAAAATAAGAACGCGGATTGAGCACGGTCAACGTAAAGTACATAGATACATAGAATTGACAAAATTACTCTTGATCGACATTGTCTATCAATTGCTCTAAAGCACAATCCTTCTGAGAATAGCGAGCAGCTGGCATCACATCATCATACACCAAGCTTAGAGGTATCTCTCGGCCGTCAGGGCCCACGGGACCAACCTGGGCCATATGCTCTGGGTCTAGCTTGGTGAAACGGGTCTTTACCATAGCCCACGCCTCGCGCGCTCCTTCTCGACAGGACGAGATCTTCCATAACTCAAAATGTCGCCGGGCTCCTTTAAAGCGTTTGGCCAGTTCAGCCATACTCTCCGGCGGCACATCTGGTGGCCATAACGCCTTGACCATGCTCTTCATGGTCTTCCAGGCTCTCTCATGAGTCTTCGACAGCTCCTTTAAAAGGTTGCCACCATAGGTGCTGACTTCTTCCTCAGGCCGTCTAGTCAGGAGACCTACAAAGCAGATGGTGCATTTTGTTATTCAAACATCAATGGTACTTGCAAATAGAACGGCAAGATCAGTACTTACCAAATATGCCACCTTTTAGCTTTTGGTTTTCCTCCAAGGCTTGTGCCAACTGAGTTTTCAAACTCTCAATTTCCTCAGTTTTCCGCCGATTCTCTGCCTTGAGCTCATTTTTCTCTTCATGACTTCGCGTCAGCACTCGTTTACCAGCCTCTAGCTCCTTCCGCAACTCGCCTACTGCTTCCGCGACTACATGGAGAAAAAGGTGTTAATACAAAGAACACACCATACAACTTTCTACACATTGGGAAACATTTCTTTTCTACTTACCGGACAAATCGCTCCTGGCTTTTTGAGACGCATCCAGTTCGGCCCTGGTTTTGACCAACTGTGTCCGGCTTACCTCAAGGTCCTCGGACAGCTTTTTGTTCTGCTCTCTCACGGCCTACAAACATCATATCATTACAAATCCTTACCTCGGTCGTCCCACCCAAATTAAGGCTTGGGGTCTAGTGGGTTAGGGAACACGGTCTGCTTTTAAGCTATTTTATTTACACACCTGCACTCTAGTGGCAAAAAGGTCGGTGATCCCTTCAAGACCTGTCCAGGCCGCTCCAAGGTACGCATCCACCGAATTAAAGGCACTAAAATCTTGATCGGCAAAGGTAGTATGACGTAAAGTTTCCCTCCGGCGGCGATGATTCATCACGCTCTCGACTTCGGAGTTGGTGACCGAAACATCATCGGAATCCGCCGGAGGCGCGCTGGCTGCCGCGGGTTTGGGGGAAGCTTCGACTTATGCCGAAGACTTAGGACCGGAGCCGTGATTCAGTGCACCCGGGGAATCTTCGGACTGATGCAGGTGCATTCTTCTTCTGCAAAATTAAACATGCCTTAATAAAAAGGTGTTAAAAGTTGCCCTCGCTATAATTCCAAAATACGTCACCTCTGGACTGAGGAGGCAGGTGCTTCCGCTTCGACGGAGGCCTTCCGCTTTGATCTCCCATTGGGGGCCAAGGCTGGCGCGGTCTACGCTCCTCCCAAGATGGTATGACGTGTAGTGCGGCGACCCTTAGGAGCAGAAGTAAGCACATGGGGAATAGTGCGAGACGAGCGCCCTGTTCGGGAGAAGGTCTTCTTTTCACTTACTGTGGAAGAGGGAAGAGACCCGGGGTGATCGGCTGTCACAGGGACCTTGACGCCGTCAAGGCTCTCCTGATAAAACACCCCGTCTTCAAAATCAATCAGTCGTCATGATACCCCGGATAATCGTCATAGGAATGATCCTCCGGTTGAGGAGGAGGGCAATTAATGGATGCAACTTGACGCCTCCAACCCTATTCAAATACAACCAGTCAGAGTTCGGGTGTAATCCGTGGGCTCAAGACAGTGGATTGTGACTTACCCAGTCCGCCGGATTGTATCCGGAGCAACCTTCCCGGACACTCATTCGAGCAAAGTTCGCCTCCTCTCCTTTGAAGAGATCGGCCAATATTTTGGCCAGAGCCGCCTTATTGTCTGGCCCTTGTCGCTGATAGCGGGTTACGCCGTTAGTCCCATTGTAGCACCATAAAGGATGGCCCCTTTGCTGCAGGGGTTGCACGCATCGGGTAATGGCCATGGCCATTACTTCGATCATGGTCAGCTTACTGCTGGTTAGCAGTCTGATCTTGGCCGCCAGCGAACGCACCTCTTCGTTGTCCTGTTGGGAAGGTCCTCTGGGCCGCCAGTTGAACCGCTTTATAGGAGGGTCATTGGAGTATTCGGGCAACCCTTGCCGAATTGGATCGGTGAGGGGATAGTCTTCAATATAAAACCACTCCAAGGTCCATCCTTCGGGATCTTTCCATGGGGTCCCAATTAGGTACCCTGTCCCAGCCATCCGCCATACTTCGGTGCCGCCCACCTTGAATATGGATCCTTCTCGGAGGCGAGGGACAAGACAGAAATACTTCTTCCACAAGTCAAAGTGGGCCTCGCAACTCAAAAATATCTCGCACAGGGCTACAAAGCTAGAGATATGCAATATGGACCCCGGGGTGAGGTTGTGGAGCTGGATCCCATAGAACTCCAACAAACCCCATAAAAAGGGATGGATAGGAAAACCCAAACCTCTTAGAAGGAAGGGCACGAGACAAACCCTCTCCTCCTTACTCGAAGCAGGAGAGTTCTCGGCAAGGGCGCAGCCACCGATGGATATGAGACCGGCACAGACGGGAACCAAATCTGCTGGAGGGAGAAAACACTGTGTCTGCAAGCGCCTCAGCTGAAGGTGTGAAACTGAACAGCTCGACCAATCGCCCGGGAGTGGACCGTGCGGGCGCGAGGATGAACCTGGGAGGTCAGCCATAGTGCCGGGGAATTTCTTTGGTGTTGTTCCTTGTGAAAGGGGGGAGGTAAATTGTCCCCCGTGCCTTTGGATCTATAAATGGGCGTCTCACCTTGAAGCTGGAAGGACGGGCCCATGGAAAGATGGCATTGGGCCGCACGCTTTCTGAAAAGGGGGGACAAAGCTCTTGCCCCGAGGAATGGCATTAGACTCTGATGGTCCCACCTCGATCTCGAGATATCTTCGGAGACCAGAATCTTGAAACTGTCCGGGTCCGAGCACATTAGTTTGGGTTCCGGATAGGGTCCGGCGAGATTGATACGGCTTCAAACTGAATAGAGGAATGGAAGAACTCGTCTCGCAAGCCAATGATATGAAGATTCCAAAGGATGATCCCCGGCGTTGGAGTCAAGTTCGGGGGCTACTGAGGGAGTTATGGACGAAGGGGTCCTCAAGGCGTCGGCCCATCGAATATGGGCCGAACTGGTGAAGCCGCATAGCGACAGGAGATCTATGAAGCCGTGGTGTGCCCACCAAGTCAAGGATAGGCAGGATCTCTTTCCCCTTTATTGTAATCTATCTCCGGTAACCCTAACCCTACCGGTGTCTATATAAACCGAGGGTAGTAGTCTTTAGGGCTAGAGCTATATTCATCATCCCATCACATTAGGGTTTAGCTCAAGCTGATCTCGAGGTAGATCTACTCTGTAAACCATATTATACATCCAATATAATCAAGCAGAACGTAGGGTATTACCTCTTTGAGAGGGCCCGAACCTGGGTAAACACTGTGTTCGTCGTCCCTTATTCCCCATCGATCCCAGATCCATAGCTCAGGACCCCCTACCCCGAGGTCTATCGGTTTTGACACCGATAATAGGTTTTGCAGAATATTGAGTTTTACAGATAATTACATTGATCTCTTATCCATATTAAGTCATGTGTCATCTAGAAAGTGAAGCAACAGTCCGTTAATGGCATGAATGCTATGCTAGTAAATGGTATTCCTTCAAAAAGAATGTTTTCCCCTAAAATACATTTATTTCATTGGAAACCAGACAAAATATTCTACCTCTGAGGCAAGCACAACTACACGCACATCAGAAGAAAAGTAGCCCACTAAACCAGTGAAGCATCTATCTATGAGAGCAGGAGTTGCTGCTCTGAAGATATCTCCGACCACCGGCGAAAAAGCATTACTTTTATCACCAAGCACAGATACTATTCTACCTGACAAGCAAATGCCTTGCAGTTGTGACTTCAGTTAATCTCTACAGATGACCATCGACTGACAGAGACTGACCGTGGCGACCTGCAGCCATCTGCTCCTCGCTCTCGTCGTCCTCAAGATTTGTGGTGGAAGGGGGATTACCTTGGTGGTGGAGGCCGACGACGACGAAGGTGAAGCTCGGGAGGTGGAGGTCGATGTGGACGCCGACGCAGGTGAAGCCCGGGCGGTGGAGGTCGATGCAGACGATGACGGAGGTGAAGCCCAGGCAATGGAGGTCGGTGCAGGCGGTGACGGAGGTGAAGCCCGAGCGGTGCAGGTGGTTGCGGACGGAGGTCACCCACGAGCAGCACTGTCATCGACAACACGACGGACCAAAACCCTAGCCTGCCGTGGCAACCATGGTAGAAGGGTCGTGATTGCGCGGTGGAGGGGAGGTGGCGCGGTGGGTGGGCTCCGGTTGTGAGGAGTCCGGCCGGTGGCCGGCGGCGACGAGATCTAGGGAAGGGGATTTGTGTGCGCGGTGGGCGGCGGCTCGGTGCTGCGTGGTGGGGAAGGAAATGGGGAATTTATGGGAGGGGGGGAGTTGGTGCGGCGCGCGGCGGTTCACGCAAATAAACGGCACCGAGAGAAAAATTTCAGCAAACCCCTCCCGCCAACTATAAGCCGAGTATCGTTGTACGTTGACTGTACTTTCGCGGCCACACGGCTTACCAACATTTTGTAATTTAATTTTCTTTCTTGATGTTGTATCTATAAGATTTTCCTTTGAATATATTTAGGTTAACATATATATAATATCTTTCCTCCACACCATTAACTCGAATGAAACTGTCGTAAGGAAAAAATTTGATATACGTTGTGACTGACACATTTGGTATATCATTCCAGACGGAGATCCGGGTGACTGCCACATCAATGTTGTGCACTGGGTATTTAAATGTCTGGCTGCCCTTACGTTGATATATCCGGTCCCCACGCAGACCGGTGCGGTCTTCGGGCCCTCCCCGAGGCGGTTTTCGACGCCGCGGCCATCCATGGGCCCGCGCGGTCTACGGCTTTGACAGGGTGCCAGAGGGGTTTGACCGGGGGATTTTCCTCTTGTTCTGTGTCACGGCAGGTCATGCCGACTGGCAAACCAGGTTGGAGCGCATGCGGTCACAGGACTCCCCCCCCCCCCCCCGTTTGCTCGATGTGGGGGATACTATCACACTATACGTCCTGAACCTTCCTGCGTCACTATCCGGTTTGTGAGGGAGGTGACACATCAATGCTGTGCACAGGGTATTTAAACATATGGCTGCCCTTACGTTGATATATCCGGTCTCCACGTAGGCTGGTGTAGTCTCCGGGCCCTCCCCGAGACGATTTTCGACGTCGCGGCCATTCGTGGGCCTGCGCAGCCTACGTCTTTGACTGAGTGCCAGAGCGGTTTAACCGGTGGATTTTCCTACTGTTCTGTGTCATGGCGGGTCATGCCGACGTGCCAGACCAGGTTGGACCGCATGCGGTCACAGGACTCCCCCCCCCCCCCCGGTCTGCTCAATGCGGGGGAGACTGCCACACTATATGTCCTGAACCTTCCTGAGTCATTGTCCGGTTTGTGAGGGAGGTGCCACATCAATGTTGTGCACTGGGTATTTAAACGGCTAGCCGCTCTTACGTTGATATATCCGGTCCCCACGCAGGCCGGTGCGGTCTCTGGGCCCTCCCCGGGGCGGTTTTCGATGCCGCGGCCATCCGTGGGCCCGCGCAGTCTACAGCTTTGACCGGGTGCCAAAGGGGTTTGACTGAGGGATTTTCCTATTGTTCTGTGTCACGGTAGGTCATCCCGACGTGCCAGACTAGGTTGGAGCGCATGCGGTTACATGACTCCACCCATTTGCTCGATGCCGGGGGGGGGGGGACTACCACACTATACGTCATGAACCTTCCCGCGTCACTGTCCGGTTTATGAGGGAGGTGCCACATCAATGTTGTGCACTGGGTATTTAAATGTGTGGCCGCCCTTATGTTGATATATCCGGTCCCCGCGCAGACCGGTGTGGTCTCCGGGCCCTTCCCGGGACGGTTTTCGACGTCACGGCCATCCGTGGGGCCCGCATGGTCTAAGGCTTTGACCGGGTGCCAGAGGGGTTTGACCGGGGGATTTTCCTCTTGTTCTGTGTCACGGCAGGTCATGCCGACGTGCCAGACCAGGTTGGAGCGCATGCGGTCACAGGACTCCCCCGTCTTCTCAATGCGGGGGAGACTGCCACACTATACGTCATGAACCTTCCTGCGTCATTGTCCAGTTTGTGAGGGAGGTGCCATATCAATGTTGTGCATTGCGTATTTAAATGTTTGGCCGCCCTTATGTTTTATATATCCGGTCCCCACGCAGGCCGATGCAGTCTCTGGGCCCTCCCCAGGGCGATTTTCGACGCCGCGGCCATCCATGGGCCTGCGCGGTCTACGAGTTTTACCGGGTGCCAGATGGGTTTGACCGGGGGTATTTTCCTCTTGTTCTGTGTCACGGCAAGTTGTGCCGATGTGGCAGACCAGGTTGGAGCGCATGCGTTCACAAGACTCCCTCCGTCTGCTCGATGCGGGGGAGACTACCACACTATATGTCCTAAGCCTTCCTGTGTCACTGTCCGGTTTGTGAGGGAGGTGCCACATCAATATTGTGCACTGGGTATTTAAACGCCTGGCCGCGCTTACGTTGATATGTCCGGTCCCCACGCAGGCTGGTGCGGTCTCCAGGCACTCCTCAGGGCGGTTTTCGTTGCCGCGGCCATCCGTGGGCCCGCACGGTCTACCACTTTGAACGGGTGACAGAGGTGTCTGACCGAGGGATTTTCCTCTTGTTCTATGTTACAGCAGGTCATGCCGACCTGCCAAACCAGGTTGGAGCTCATGCGGTCACAGGACTCCCCCCGTCTGCTCGATGTGGGGGAGACTCCCACACTAAACGTCCTGAACCTTCGTGCGTCATTGTCTGGTTTGTGAGGGAGGTGCCACATCAATGTTGTGCCCAGGGTATTTAAACGTCTGGCCGCCCTTATATTGATATATCCGGCCCCCACGCAGGCCGGTGCGGTCTCCGGGCCCTCCCCGGGGCGGTTTTCGACGCCGCGGCCATCTGTGGGCCCATGCGGTCTACGGCTTTGACCGAGTGCCAAAGGGGTCTGACCGGGGGATTTTTCTCTTGTTCTGTGTCACAGCAGGTCATGCCGATGTGCCAGACCAGGTTGGAGCTCATGCGGTCACAGGACCCCCCCCCCCCCCCCCCGCCCCCCGTCTGCCCGATGCGGGGAAGACTGCCACACTATACATCCTGAACCTTCGTGTGTCATTGTCCGGTTAGGCCCCGGGATATATCTAAATCGGTGAATCTCGTTAACAAATCTCTGTGTCGTTTTCGTGTGATTACTTTTAGTCCACGGTAGATCGAGTACGCATCTCTGATTTTTCTAACAGTGATGAAATGAGACCGAAATTGCGATGAAAACTAGCCTAGATAGAATGTGTGAGAAATGGGTGGAAGGAAAAGAAATGCAACAAGTAATAGTTATAAGTCGAACTCACTAACTTTATTTATTGCAATATTTGTATTTTGTGCTCCGTAAGCCGAGTGTATTATGTCGGATACTCGGCTTACCTACAGCGCCGTCACGGAGCCGTCGGCGGGCGGCGTGCGGGCCACGTGGCAGGTATGGTTTGCCCTGAGTTGAGATATAAGCCGTTCTGCGGGGAAAGTTCGGCTTACCTGAGTGTGCGACGTGTATTTGTATTAAGCCGAGTGCCGCGTCGCTGGGTTGATGGCATACACGTTTGTAAGCCGAGTTCTGCATGTTCGTCGTGTGCCCTCAGGTGCATACTCGGCTTAGGTTCGTATAAGCCGAAAATCCGGGTTTCAACACTCGGCTTACACATTGTTACTAGGCGACGTATGTTTTTCCTGTAGTGGGACTACTCGACCGACTCCAGCGCCACGATCCGTCTGTGTCGTGCCATCCCACGACTTTGATCGTGGCTTAAATCAACAAACACGGCGCAACGTGAACAGGCACGTCTCTAGCTACAACTACGTGCATGCAATGACTATCATTCAAACAAAAACAGCAGCGTGCAACCTTCTAATTAAAACATGCATGCATGACACGACTAAAACAAGTAGTACTAGTGCATGTAACAAGATTAGAACTAACAGAAATGTTTGGCAATTGTAGTTCCTGTAGGAGACGTTCTCTTTGGATAAACTATATTCCATCCTTCCTTACGGTTGTGTAACAAAGGAATATATTCCCACCAGATGATCTATATAAAGCTCTTGATTCCAAAAAAAAAAAAAACTAACCCATGCACTCACGTACAAAGCTCTAACTACTTGCATGCAGCCAACAACCACTAGCTAATTGCATGCCCACGTAACAGCTTGCGCCAGCCTCCTCTCAACGGCCACATGATCTGGCCCGCACCCGGCTAGCACCCTACACAACGCCAGCTCCAGGAGTACTTCATGCTGCGTTGTTTTACACGCGGTACTCGGCATAACAACCATCCCTGACATCTCAGCTTGCTTCTGCATCGCATGGCCTTGCCGACTCACGCAACACCGCAGCTTCGCACCGCCGCGCCATCAGCATCTCGCCATACTCGCCGTATCGCACAGCAGCCTGGAATCTCGCCTTCTCCGCATGCTCAGCTGGGACTTCGCTGTCTTCGTACGTATCGTACGTACGACTTGCCAGCAATGACTACAACTAGTTACATGACAAATCAAACTATTTGCAGATACATGAATTAAGATTAAGGCTAACATCGAGAAGGGAACAAGAGGGCTTGCAAAGCACGCTGTTTCTTTAGGTATTGAGCGACATGTTAGATTGGGTCTACCTTATGATCCTTTGACAGTACCTGTAAACATTATTGGTTGATTAATAAAGCGTGTTTTTGCCTCAAAACAATCAGTGGTAGCATTTTGTGAAGGATGTGCATGGCATATACGACGAGTTGTAACTTGTATCTCTGCTCCAGCGGTGGCAGGGTCGCCACATCCACCGGATCCCAGGAGCGACACCTCCACATAGACTTTTCGCTCCACTGTCCAGAGCTGCACCAAGCTGATGTCGTCTCGTCCCCCATCATCGGTAGGAACATCTCTTGGATTCGATTTCAGTGATTGGGCAGTGGGTTCGGTGGGTGGACGGCTGCGGAATCACACCTTCAGCTTTAGGTGCAAGGTCAGAATCATTGCTTTGGAGAGCTTTAACTAGTGGAGTACCTGGCAATCTGATTCGACCTCAACTTTGGGTTATATGCCCCAGTCAGAGGCCGCCTGGAGAGTAGCTGCCTACACCTTTGCTTCAGGACGGGTTGTTGTCATTATATTCCTCAATCTAGCAACTCCAGAGCCTCGCATGCATATCTCCCCGGTTGTCGCGAATCACAAAACCCCGCCCGCCATTGGTATCTGATGCATTGAAGGATCCATCACAGTTCAACTTTAGACTGTCACCTTCAGGCTTTTTCCACTCCACCGCTGGTTTAGTTGTGCCTCCTGTGCGAAGTTTTTCTATACAGATTCGGAGAATCAATAGCCCAATGATTTAGTTCCGCTGCTACCTAGATGCTCCAAAGTTCCCGGTTCCTCTCATATATCCTACCACTTTCCAGAATAAAGGATGCTTTCCTGCGTCCTTGCAAGCACTGATGCACACATGTGTTGTCGTTCATTCTCCGGTTGCAGAGCACGCCACACTTGCTTTGCATCTCAGGAAATTGACACATTGATACTCCTATATATCCTAGCTTGTTTCTGAGCCATGCGGTTCCACTTCCACCTGTGGGAAGGAAGGGAGGAATCGATGCCGTGTCTACCGCTGTCAGTCGGACTCAGGTCTGCCTGCATCTGCATGGACAGAAAGAGCGAGCGGGAGGAATCCGGTTCCTAGTCCTACTGCGGTGCGTGTGCCGATCAACTGCGGCGTTTCCATGGCGCACTTCAGCAGGGATGAATCTGATGCTTGGATGCTTTGCTGAAACCCGGCGAATCAGCTTCACGGAAGCAGCGGCGCCACATCTTCCGCTTAGAGAGAAGCTTCTCACGCCCTTGATGGGACTGTGCAGCCATTGCGTGATAATCTCGGTATCTTGTTGCAAAACTCTCAGTTGCACTGATGATGCTCCTTGTATTTAAATGTAACAGCTCAATGCTTCATAAATCCTATAACATAATAAAGTAGAATAAAATCAAAAGGTATGAACAGAACAATTAGAGACCAAAATAACAGGGTACTGGATAGGAAACCAGTAAAAAAATACCATGGAAATGGAAATAGAAGTAACATTTGGACTGAACCAACAATATATTCAACATGAGGCCACCTGAGTGCTAAATTCCTTGTTTCCATTCCTACATTTCAAAATATATCAATTTTCAAATTGCAATCCAGCATCATAATTGTCTCGATGTGTAAAGCAACAACCATAGCTTCATCCTGCGGTTCAAGGCCATATCTGGCAGCTCTTTGTGCTTATTCACTCACATTTGCTTAACCCGGTCTTTCATCATATAGTGACACTGCAGTTTTCCTCGCACATATCCCCGGTTGTCGTGAATCACAAAACCCCACCCACCGTTGCTATCTGATGCATTGAGTGATCCATCACAGTTGAGCTTCAGACTGTCACCATCAGGCTTTTTAACACTCTGGCGCTGGTTTAGCTGTGCCTTACGTGCAAATTTTTTCCACACAGATTTGGAGAATCAATGGTCCAATGATTTAGTTCCGCTGCTAGCTAGATTCTACAAAGTTCCCGGTTCCTCTCATGCATTTACTTTATTCCCCCAGTTCCACCACTTCCATCCAGAATAAAGGATACATTCCTGCGTCCTTGCATGCACTGATGATGCACAGTACATGCGTTGTCGTTCATTCTCTGGCTGCAGAGCACGCCACAGCTGCTTTACCTCTTTGCATCGCAGGAAGTTGCCGATCAACTGCGGCGTATCAGGCTGGCCACACACATCGTCACATCCCCATGGAATCCATGGATAGAAAGAGCGAGCGAGAGGGGTCCGGTTCCTAAATAGTCCTACTGTGGTGCGCGTGTCGATCAACTGCGGTGTATCTAAAATGCACCGGGCATAACTTAACTTGTAAAAAAACTAAAATGGTTTTGCAACAAGACGATAACAAGAAGCATGAACTTGGCTATTTGGCATCCCAGTTTCTCGCATTAACTTGGGCATGGACAGCAACTTATTTCGTCATAGCAAAGTTACAGAATTCGACCACTATATTTAGAAAATAATTGAGAGATTATTCCAGAACCATGTCTCATATTTGATATAAATCACGCAAGTGACAGAAGCCATTCAACTGACAACATGAGCACATGATTCCGAGTGAGCTTGACAGAACTATAAGTGATAAGAGTCTTCTTTTAAGTTATGTTCAACTACAATATCAATGTCAATACTTAATGTTACTGTCAAGGATGCATAAACAGGCAATTGATAAGAAAAACAAGGGAAAGGAGATGTACCGAAAATAGTACTATGCAACCTCAAGCAGATGTAAATAGATTAGTTTCAAATTGTCATATGGCAATACCAGTTTCAAAGTTGGTTCTGCGATGGAAGAACGCAAATAAAATTCATTATTTTTCTACATAAAGCTAATACATTCAGCAATTTGCATGCATAATCAATCGGAAAGACATATGATACGACATGATCACATAACTGAACCTAGACCATCGGCACAACAATGATAAATAATTTCTAACAGTAGGGAATGGTACTTATTCAATTGGAAGAGTATGATACAGTTTCTTGCCATTGAGTGATAATCTCAGTATCTTGTTGCAAAACTCTCAGTTGCACTGATGATGCTCCTTGCATTTAAATATAACTGTTCAATGCTTCATAAATCGTAACGTAATAAAGTAGAATAAAATCAAAAGGTATGGACAGAAAAATTAGAGACTGAAATAATAGGGTACTGGATAGAAAACCAGTATAAAAATACCGAGGAAATAGAAATAAAAGTAACATTTGGCTGAACCAACACTTAATTCGAAATGAGGCCACTTGAGTGCTAAATTCCTTATTTCCATTCCGACATTTCGAAATATATCAATTTTCAAATGGCAACCCAGCATCATAACTGTCTCAGTGTGTAAATCAACAACCATATATACCTTCATCCTGCGGTTCAAGGCCATATCTGGCAGCTCTTTGTGCTTATTCACTCACATTTGCTTAACCCGGTCTTTCTCTAGTGTAACTGTGGAAGAAAGAATGTACAGATTATCCTTTAATATCTCATTAGCCTCCTATTACCACACGTATGCTAACCCAAGCATATTTATTTAATTCCTACTATATACTAGCATTTCATCCAGCAATAGCCTCCAACATCTTTATCGAAAAAATAGCCTCCAACATAAAATCCAGGGAACCGAACACAAGTAGCTGCCTCTATTTGAGATATTCTAGTACATTGCTTAACTGACAGATTTGCAAATACTTAATTGATCTAATACAGGTACATTCTGAAGAGAAGTACATGGACAGTACATAACCAAGGTAGAGACAAGTGGAGTTCAAGTGGTAATATTACATATACTTTTCGCTCCACTATCCAGAGCTGCACCAGGCTGATGATGTCGCGGCCCCCATCATCGTGTAGGAACATCTCGTGGATTTGATCCTAGTGATTGGGCAGTGGGTTTTGTTGGGCTAATAAGCCGTGGCGACGGGTCGAACGCGCCCGGCGCGTGTATGGGCGCGCGCTGAGTGTGTTGGACGCGTCGGGTCCACGGCGGGGTTGTGTGTGTGTGCGTGCGGGTGCAGCACGGGTGTGTCCGTGCGGGTGTGCGCCGTGTGCGTGTGTGTAGGGGCTGGCCATTGGCGAGCTGGGGGGGAGCGTTGAGATGGTCCGATGCAGGCTCGCCACGCCCGGACGTGTGCGTGCATGTCGCGGGCGCGGGCAGAGCGGGCCGGACTGGGCGCTCGACGTGGGCAGGGTCGTGGGTACGTGCCCTCGTGCAGCTCTGGGTATAAGAACCCCGTGTGTACGTTGTAATGGTGGCTGGGAGGTTGAGTTCGTGCTCAAGGAAACGCCGTGGTCGCGGCGAGCGTTCGTGCGCTGGAAAAGCTCCCTGTTCATCGTGTCTACCTCCTTCTTCCTCTCCAGATCGTGCCACAGCGAGAGAGAGAGAGCTAGATAGGAGCTAGGGCTAGCTAGGGTTTCGGGTAGACACCAACAATTGGCATCAGAGCTCGGTTTCGGAGGTGATCACCGGCGGCAATGGCGATCGTGCCGCACGGCGGAGGTACGGGCTCGGTGTCGATGGCGATGCCGATGCTCACACCGGACAACTACACGGTGTGGGCGATCAAGGCGCAGGCGATCCTCGATGCTCACACTCTGTGGGAGGCGGTGGCGCCGGTGGGCGACGCAGCGGTGAACGGAAAGAAGTGCAAGACGGCGCGCGCGATGATCCTCGGTGGGCTGCCGGAGGACGTGCTGCTGCAGGTGGCGACGAAGCTCACCGCTAGGGAGGTAAGGGACTCCCTGAAGGTGCATTTCGTCGGCCCCGATCGGGTGCGGGCGGCCCGGCTAGCGACGCTCCGCGGCGAGTTCGATCGCCTGAAGATGGCGGACGGCGAGGGGCTGGACGCGTACGCCGGCAGGTTGGGCGCGATGACGGCGCGCTACGCGAGCTTGGGGGAGACGCTGGGTGATGCGGCGCTCGTGAAGAAGCTGCTGGACACCGTCCCCGACCGCCTGTTCCCCGTCGTCGTCGGGATTGAACAATTCTGCAATGTCGACGACATGGCGTTCGACGAGGCGCTCGGGCGGCTGCGTGCGTTCGACGAGCGGACGCGGCGCCGTGGACAAGACGGCGGCGAGCGCGGGGGAGATCAGCTGCTCCTGACGATGGCGCAGTGGCGGGCACGGGAGCGGCAGCAGGGCGGCACTCGGGACGACGACGACGGCAGGAGCGTGGCGTCGGGCAACGGCAGCAATAGGCGCGACCGCTACTACAAGTGTGGCGAGCGCGGGCACTTCAAGAGGGAGTGCCCCCAGCTGCGGAAGGAGCCGGCGGCGAAGCGCGCGCTGCTGGCGGACGCCAGCGTCGAGGACGACGGCCTCCTCTGAGCCACGGCTTAGGGGGAGTGTGTTGGGCTAATAAGCTGTGGCGACGGGTCGAACGTGCCCGGCGCGTGTATGGGCGTGCGCTGAGTGTGTTGGACGCGTCGGGTCCGCGGCGGGGTTGTGTGTGTGTGCGTGCGGGTGCAGCACGGGTGTGTCCATGCGGGTGTGCGCCGTGTGCGTGTGTGTAGGGGCTGGCAGTTGGCGAGCTGGGGGGAGCGTTGAGCTCCGGTGAGGG
The DNA here is from genome assembly GCA_011799875.1 of Thinopyrum elongatum. Taxonomy (NCBI): domain Eukaryota; kingdom Viridiplantae; phylum Streptophyta; class Magnoliopsida; order Poales; family Poaceae; genus Thinopyrum; species Thinopyrum elongatum. Next base: position 237,466,032 of record CM022303.1, read on the forward strand.
CTCGCCACGCCCGAACGTGTGTGTGCATGTCGCGGGCGCTCGACGTGGGCAGGGTCGTGGGTACGTGCCCTGGTGCGGCCCTGGGTATAAGAACCCCGTGTATACGTTGTAACGGTGGCTGGGAGATTGAGTTCGTGCTCAAGGAAACGCCGTGGTCGCGGCGAGCGTTCGTGCGCTGGAAAAGCTCCCTGTTCATCTTGTCTACCTCCTTCTTCCTCTCCGGATCGTGCCACAGCGAGAGAAAGAGAGAGCTAGAGAGGAGCTAGGGCTAGCTAGGGTTTCGGGTAGACACCAACAGGTTCGGTGGGTGGACGGCTGTGGAATCACACACTTTCAGGCGCATGGTCAGACTCATTTCTTTGGAGAGCTTTAACTAGTACCTGGCGATATGATTCGACCTCAACTTTCGTCATATGCCCCAATCAGAGGCCGCGTGGAGAGCAGCTGCCCACGCCTTTGCTTCAGCACAGGTTGTTGTCATCATATTCCGCAACAATCTAGCAGCTCCAGAGCCTCGCACATCTCCCAGATTGTCGCGAATCACAAACCCAACCCGCCATTGCTATCTGATGCATTGAGGGGTCCATCACAGATGAGCTTCAGACTGTCATCATCAGGCTTCTCCCACTCTAGCGCTGGTTTAGTTGTTCCTTACGTGCGAAGTTTTTCCACACAGATTAGGAGAATCAACGGCCCAACGATTTAGTTCCGCTGCTAGCTAGCTAGATGCTCCCAAGTTCCCGGTTCCTCTCATGCATTTACTTTATTCCCCCGGCCCAGTTCCAGCACTTCCAGAGTAAAGAGGACGGAGCTGAAGCTTTTCATGCATGAACTCAGCTGCGTCCTTGCATGCAAAGTGCATGCAGGAGATAAGGATTCCTCCTGCTATGGTGTCGATTCATTCTCCGGTTGCAGAGCACGCCACAGGTTCTTTACCTGTTGCATCTCAGGAAGTTGACACGTTGGTGCTCCTATGTATCTTAACTTGTTTCTGAGCCGTGCGGTTCCACTTCCACATGCGGGAAGGAAGGAAGAAAGAAAGGAGGAATGGATGCCGTGCGTACCACTGTCGGACTCAGGAGTCATGACTGCCTGCATCTGCATGGATGGAAAGAGCCAACAATAGGCATCCGGTTCCTAGTGCGGTGTGTCGATGAACTGTTGTTCACGCTGGCCACACACATCCCCATCGATTCGATCTGCATGCGTCTGTGTCTACATATTCCATCTGCAATGGGACTGTGCAGGCGCCACATCTTCCGCTTGGAGGGAAGCTTCTCACGCCCTTGATGGGACTGTGCAGCCACGCGACGGTGTGACCACATCGTGAGCCCGCATCTGCTCACTCCACATCCTCCCATCTCTCTCACGGCGACGGATGCCCTTGCCCTTTTCTCTCAGAGTGGCCGATCTGGTTTTGTCTGTCGAGCACATTTTTTTACGGGAGGGAGAGCGACCAATTGGGACAGCCCGGCGCACTCCAACACCATTACTTACAGACTCATCACTTGCATTCATAAAATTAGTATGCGCTTGGCAAGTATTACAGGGACATCACCAATAAGCCCTATAAATTCAAGGCAATAAGATCATGTCGTTTCAGGAACTTAAATATTTATCCGCATGGGAAAGGTGTGACAGCTTCCGGGTGCAGGGGCACTCTCATGAACAGTAACTTCAAAACAATATGAAAAGAAATCCAAAAAATCTGAAATTTTGGGGGATCAAATATGATCAAACTTTTGATGTTCTTGCAAATTTTCAGCCAGAAATAACACTCGAGGAGCCCTCACAAAAAAAATTACTGCTCAAAAGTACACATAACTTTGAACACTGATTTTGTTTTTTTGGTGAGGGCTCCACGAATGTTTTTTTATGCTAAAACTTTGCATGAACGTCGAATGTTTGATCCCCCAAAGTTTCAGATTTTTTCGATTTTTTTCATATTGTTTTGAATTTACTGTTCATGAGGGTGCCCCTGCACCCGGGAGCTGAAAGTCCAGTCTCTTATCCGCATCCAGTGAAGACATACATTCAAGCATACAAAAAATAAGTATACTAGTAAGAAGTAAGAACTTGCACTCTAAGTACACTAGTTCAAAGCACGTGTGTTGCTACGGCCGACAAATAGATCTATGATGAGCTTCTCGCTTCAGCTTTTTCGGCTATTGTGTGGTTGCTTCACTATGGTGTCACCCCATTCCAAATCCGCTTGTGTTTCCTACAAGTCTGTCAAATTGTCGTTTCAGCTCTGCCCCTCACTTCAAATCCACATGTGTTTACTCCAAGTTCACCGAAATTCCATAGTAATTTCCATCGTCCCTAACTTCAAATGGCTTACAAAATTCTTCATCCGCTCCCCCTCAAAGTTCTGATAACTTCAAAAATTTGATAAAACAAATTTGCAATGTTATAATATGATAGGAACAAATAGAATCTTCCATAAACTTTTCAGGCTTGACCATCCAGGAGCTCGCACTTTTACCCAAAACCTTCATCTCACATGACTTGTCACACTGTATATCCACGAATCAATGCAGTTAATGTTCGACAATTGAAGAAAAATTTGGAGTAAATCCACGGATGATGGATCCAATGAGATAGATTGATTAGTTGTCCGATCAGCGCGTCGGCAAATCAGAGCACGAAATTGTCCTGCCTATCCGGCAACCAGCTGCAGTACATCTCCGTGGGCTGCATGAAGTAGCTCTCTTTCTTAGTCCTCATATTCTCGCTCCTCCGCACCACCCACTACCGGAATCATTTTTTATGTTGACGGCCAAAAGCGGTCGGCAAGGCAACAAAGCCGTCGGCATACAACTGTCGTCTTTGATTCCCTCAGCATTGGTCGGCTGGCCATCGGCGTATAATCCCCGTCGGCATAGGTAACTATGCCGACGGATTTTGCAATCAAAGCTTTGTGTAACTGTTTCAATTAAAGTATCTCTTGCAGTAGACCAACATTTTATTTATTTAGAACAGTAAAACCAAGCTCCTTCCCGGCCCTCTCACGCCTTGAGCAGTTTAATCCGTTCGATTTCGCATTCTCGCAATCCTTGGCCGTCCGATCACAATTATATTCTCGCCTCTGCAATTTCGTGGGCTAGTTGTCCTAGAGGGGTACTCATGTATGACACTTACTGTGTCCAACAGACGCGTGCCGCACAGGGGTTCTCCCGACTGAGCCGGCCCAGCAGCGCGCAGACAGCGAAAAATCCGAAAAACGCACGAAGAGAGTTAAAAACGAGGAAAATAAAACTACACGGGTGATTAATCAAACCACGCGCCACAGGGTTGTGAACTGTAGTAGCTAACCAATGTACTAGACAGCCATCCATGTACACATAAGCACCCTGGTTTATAAGAACTATAAGCCGCGATAGATTTTAACTTTTTTGGATAAATTCAACGCGATTGTTTTTAGAAAGGTGATTTTTTTAAACACGGACATTTTTAAATGTGTGACCAAATTTAAAAAAAATCAAAAACTTGATGAAAATGTGAATATTTTTTAAAAACATGAACATTTCAGAATCGGTGAACATTTTTTGATAAACGTGAACGTTTTTCGAATTTTTTCTTAAAACATGAACAATTTTGGAAACCCTGACCAGAATTTAAAAAAGTGAACATTTTTGGGTCTACGGACAATTTTTAAAAAGGTAACAAGTTTTGAAACTCTGAACAAAAATTGAACTCAGGAACATTTTTTGAAAGAACATGAACATTTTTTCAAATCATGGACAATATTTGAAACATGATATTTTTTTGATATATAGAAAATAAATTTTGAAACGTGAACAAATTTTCAATTTCTGAACATTTTCTCAAATTTGTGAACTTTTATTTAAAATGTAAACAAAATTTGAACTTGCGAACATTTTTTTGAAAATGTAAACATTTTTTATAATGAGTTTTTTAACATGATTTTGTTCTTGACATGTCGAAAAAATATTGAAATCCTGAAAAATTGTGAATTTATGAAAAAGAAAAAAGAAACATAAAAAACGAGAGAAAAAATAGTAAAAAGGAACCAAAAAATGAAAGAAACAAAAAAACATGAAAACCCAGTAAAAAGAAACCAAAACAGAAGAAAAAACGATTCAGAAACCTTCTAGAAGGTTCCCGAAACCGGTTGAAAATAGTACAGAAAATCTTTAGCTAAGGCTTGCTAATGGGCCGGCCCACTAGGTTGCTCGCTCGCTAGTCGCTATGCTTTCGGTCGACAATTTGACGCACTGAGCGTCAATTAGGAAATTCCGTCCTAGAGGGCAGCTACTCTGGAGAAAAATTTGAAGCAAGTTGGTTGATCGGGCCTCTCTTCAACGCAGCCAGCCTGTTTATGTGGCAGCCCATTTAGCGTCATGAAAATCTGTTCGGGCTACTCAGCCCATCAGGTCCTCCTGCTCTGCTCAAGAGAGAGAAAAAACATCCAAACTTTACGAGCGAGAGGGCAGCTACTCTGGACAAAAATTTGAAGCAAGTTGGTTGATCGGGCCTCTCTTCACCGCAGCCAGCCTGTTTATGTGGCAGCCCATTTAGCGTCATGAAAATCTGTTCGGGCTACTCAGCCCATCAGGTCCTCCTTCTCTGCTCAGGCGAGAAAAAAATATCCCAACTTTACGAGCGAGCCGGCGGCAAATCCTAAACAGCGGCCGTTTCTTCACTTTGCGCAAATGGTCGCATACCCCGCGCCGCACTGGGTCGGCCCGTTTTGTTTCTTCCAAAACTGCCGAAAAAATCGGGATCTCTCGGCTGACAGAGCAGCGCACTGACCAGCAAGACAACACACCGCTTGTGCCTATTAACTTTTTTCTATTCTTTTATTTCTCTAGCTCGCGAGAGCCCCCAAACCAGTTTTCACTTGTTTGCTTATTTCTGGGCGCCTTTTTTTCTTGTTCTTTTTTCACTTTCTTTTCTTTTCTTTTCTTAAATGCGCGAACGTTTTTTCAAATTCATGAACTTTTATTCGTATTCAATGAACTTTTATCAAAATTGATGAACTTTTTTTCAAAATCGATGAACTTTTTTTAAATTCGATGAACTTTTTTCAAATTTGATGAACACTTTTTTATTTTTGATGAATTTTTTTTCAAAATCAATGAACTTTTTTTTTCATAATTGAATTTCATTTTTGATGAACTTTATTCAAAATCAATGAACTTTTTTCAAATTCGTGAACTTTTTTTAAGTTTCTGGACTTTCTTTTCAAATTTCATGAAAATTCTTTCACGAAATTTCCCGATTTTTTGGATTTTTTTTCTTTTTTGGTCAAAAGTCAACAGTTGATTGGTCCAGGGGAGCGAACGAGGCGATGGAGGGGAGCGAATGAGCCGAAGTGGAACAAGCGAACGAGGCAACCTGGGCCGGCCCAGTTCGCGAGCGCGTGGGCGCTAGAACTGGTAACCGACGCAGAAGGCGCCCGTTAGGCGCTCCCCGAGCCGGCTCCTCTCATGTGCCTCATGGCACGGCGGAACTGCCGTACATAGACTAAAACTCTTGTTTGGATAGGTAGTACTAGCACAAATGCCCGTGCGTTACAACGAGAAAGAAAAACACCGTACTTCCCTAACCCAATGGCTCAAGACCCTCCTTCTCCTCCCACGACCCACCGCGAGACATTATGACATCAACAAACTCTTCAAAATCTTCCACACTGTCATTAAATTATATGTTGCGCAAAAACATAAACGTGAAAGTATTTCGTAAGTGTATGAAAGGTGTGTGCAATTTAACTCACTGAACTATCTCCCTAGTTGCGAGTATCTCTTCACGTCTTTGTTCGCATTGCTTAGTGATGCCCAATAAATATCGCATTATACCAAAAATAGTTAATTCCATTTTAGTACAATGTATTTGCTTCACTAGGAAGGCAACACAGATTTCTATGAACCGGTGCTCGCTAGGTTTACGGACTCTACAGTATAGCACTATCCGTGTCTAATGATATTAGGAGCGTTGTACAAAAATCCTTAATCCATTGGTAATATAATAGAGAAAAGTATGGAGTTTGTGTCGCACACATGAAATCCGAGTCCGACTCTGTACTTTGGTGACGGGCGAATGAAAACACAAAACCTGCACTGCGTGCCACTATGTGCCATCTTTTCTATTAAACTCCGACAAACGTCACAAATAAGATTACTCTCATCTGTAGTAACATTGTGAAATTAAAGTTGTTTCACTAAATCTAAAATACAAATATCTAGATTCTTGTTTGTTTTTGTGGAAAAACTTTGTCAAACTTGCAAAAGTTGTTAGGTTTTCTTGCTTTTTGCAAGTTCATTTTACTTGTGTCGGGTGTGTAGATGATCTGAAAACTATGACTCCTAGCTATTCAGCATGGATGCTGAGCTATCTCAAAAACAAAGAAAACTACGACTTCTATGACATGAAGATATAGAAAAAAGCTTAATTCAAGTATAAAGGAAACCTTTAACCATTTTGCATCGGGAGAAAACTTGACGTGTATATATTATTAGACGGAAGCATTGGCCCTTATGTTATAAATCAATCATTACATGCGAGTATACAACCCATTTCAATGTGCGCATTTGAGAAATCAGTTGTTTTAAAAGCAACAATCAAGCACCTATTTTTAACTACGGCTCTCTTTTTCATTATAATTCTCAGAAAAATATTGCAAATGTGAACACTTTTTATTGTGATTTAGACAACATAATTTGCAGGTGTTAAACAATCCCAACATAATTTGCTCTTGACAATCCCAACGTAATTTGCTCTTCAGTTAATTTGACATCAACATTCCACTTGCCTAACACCATGTGTAGCTCCACTTGCATTCATGGACGGGGTAAACTACGTGCGGGCGGGTAATAATATACACGCAGGCTCTTTATTTTTCTCTCTTTCCTTCTTATAGTGGAACGGTTTCCCACTTTCCTATTTTTCTCTGTCAAACTTTAAATCCCTCATTTCCTTCTTTATGCATTTTCCTTCGTCATTACGGGATGGCTTCCCACTTTTCTATTTTTTCTCTATCGAACCTGAAATCCCTCCTTTCCTTCTGTATTCACTTTCCTCCCCCTCCTTTCCTTCTTTATATTCTTTTTTCCTTCCTTATTACGGGATGACTTTCCACTTTACCCAGGTGGCTCGCTGATGTTCAAGCAATTTATCTACATATATAAATTGGTCGGTTTTCGTGTATAGGAGCGATATGGTACTAATAAATTCTATGACAAACCAACTTCTTTATATTTTTTTGTTAGGCCCACACAACTTTTTCCCCTGAACCAGTTGCGTACGGCCCAGGAGGACGTATGAACAAAAAAATTAAGGCCCATGAAAACGGACGGGAATAAAATCACACGGGCATAAACTATTAGTACCACCTTGGATAGTTATTAAAATTTCAAATGTATAATTAATAATATGGATGAACGGATCAAAAAATTGGAGAAACGCACCTTACTTTATTAGTACTAGCACATATGCCCGTGCGTTGCAACGGGAGAAAAATAGTATGCACTTAAAGTTAATTAGAATTATATGTGCAAGCAAAACCCTGTGTGCATGTGAAAAAGAAACATTTGGCTTCTCGGTTTCGCCGGGTGTGAAATAATCAATCCGCTGTTTTTCTATTCATTGATCGAGGGTATTTAAGAGTTTTGTTACGTCATTATACGGCAGAGAAGGCCCATGAATTATTCAATCTAATTTTCCATTCAGTGGAGGAGATTTTAAGGTATGAAGTTTTTCAATATTGTAGGAAACATGAACCACTTTTTAAATCCTGAACAGTTTTTTTTAATTATATACACTTTCAGAAAAACGCGAACAAAATTTGAAACAGGAACATCATTCAAAATGCACACACATTTTTTGAAAACACCAACTTTTTTCATAAAAACATGAACATTATTTGAATTTGTGAACATTTTTTTAGAATGGGAACATGTGATGAAAATTCATCACATTTTTCGAAAATGTGTATTTTTATACGCGAACATTATTTTGGATTGTGAAAATTTCACTAAAACAAGAATATTTTTTGAATTTAGAGAATTTTTTTAAATTCCATTTTTTTTAGAAATACCGAACAATTTTGAAAAACAATAAGTTTTTTTGAAAATATGGAAAAAAAATCAAGTTCCGAATATTTTTCAAAGTAGCAATTTTTTTTGGAATTCTGAGCATTTTCTAAAATTCAATTTTTTTAATTTCTGAACATTTTTTGAGAATTTTGAATTTATGAAATAAATTCTATAAGAAAGTAAACTTGGAAGGGAAAAAAGAGACAGGGAAAGGAGAATATAAAAATAGAAGTAAAACACAGAAACAAAGAAAAATGGGCCATTCCATTATTGGTTGTCCTGTGCGAAGATCCTACTAATTGTCACCCTGTGCGAAAAATAAAATTATCTTAGCTGCGTGGGCAGAAAAAGAAGTGGGCTGGCTTCCCTGGACCATAGTGCGCGACCCATGTACGAAATTCTGGAAAAAAACCTTTTTTTTCGAGCAGACGAACACATAAAAATTTAGTACCACCTCGGATAGAATTTTTTTCTTCTTTTCGGTGATGAACGGATGAAAAAATTGGCAAAACGCACCTTGCTTTGTTAGTAGGTATAGATATAGATATAGATATATAAAATTAGATCTCCACAAACCAGGGAAACGGTGTAATAAATTAAAATCCTGTTTGGCAACTCTAACAAAACCGTGAATACTGAAAACTTGGCTTTCCAAAAACCCAGATTTCAGGTATATGGAAAAATGACTAATAGTAGTTTTTCCATAAACGAGGTTTACATAAACTGACTACCAACGGAGAGCACAACAAGTGCTCGCCGGCGGCTGCGCACGGACTCATTCATGGCGGAGGGGACGTGACGAGGGTTGTTGGTCCGAAGACCTCGGGGAGCAGAGCAAGCGCTCGCCGGCGGCTGCTCGCGGATGGAGGGGACGCGACGAGGCCGCTGGTCCAATGAACTCGGGGAGCAGAACAAGCGCTCGCCGGCGGCTGTGCATGGACGGAGGGGAAGCGACGATGGACGTTGGTCCGACGACCTGGAGGAGCAGAGCAAGCGCTCGCCGGCGACTGCGCGCGGACGGAGGAGACAGGATGATGGCCATTGGTTCGATGACCTCGGCGAGCAGAGCAAGCGCTTGCCGGCGGGTATGCGCGGAGTCGTGCAGACCGAAGGAGACGCAAGAAGCAGCCGACGGCAGAGCTAGTGCACGGGGACGACGACTTCGGGGACCAGCCGAAGCCCTGGCCGGCGTCCGCGTGCGGAATCAATGAAGGTCTGAGTGGAAGTGACAAGCAGCGCGAGGAAGAGTAAGGGTGGCGACGGCCTCGGGAGCCAACGGATGCCCTCGCCGTCGGCCGTGCGCGAGTCCGTGGAGGCCGGAGGGGAGACGAGAAGTAGCCTGGGGAAACGACCTCGAAGAGAATGGGAAGCGCCTGCCTATAGCCGCGTGTGGAGTCGTGGATACTGGAGGGAAGGACAACAGTAGCCTGGATGGAGGATTGCATGCTGTGGAGCTTGAAAGTCTCGTCAATGGGGAAAGTGAGGAAGAGAAGGTCACGGCTTTTTTGACAATAAACTCCCCCTTTTATTCATGTGTCAGGATCGTAGCATCATATACAAGCCGATCGCAGTAGGGGCTGAATCCATCCATAATTCAGGGGGAGAAAACTTAGCTAACCTAGCTAATTCATGAGCTACTTGATTACTTTCTCTAAAACAGTGATTATAGATTACATGGGTAAAATCTAAGGACATAAAGGAGCAATTATCAAAGATTGCACTAGCAACAGAGGTAGAACTACCCTCTTTCAGAGTTTCAATGGCGACCACATTATCTGAACATATTTCAACTTTGCTACAACCCATGGTGCGCGAAAGGTTCATACCAAATCGGACAGCTATTGCCTCGGCTGTAAATGAATCAAAACAAGTATCAAGTTTTTCGTTAGCAGCAGCAACAAACTGCCCACTATGGTGTTGAGTAAATAGGCAATTTTTTGATTAATTTAATCCAGGAAATAATCATAAACATGGCATTGACATAATTAACGACATGCTGATAACGATCTAGACAAGCATGTACTATGTAAATAGTAGACACATCTACACATAATGCTAGTACTGCTAACATGGAAATAAACAGGAGCGGGTTAAACGAGTTATACCCTCCAGTAGGCCAGGCAGAAGCCGCGGCGGCGGTAGCAGCAGCGGCGTCCTCGGCGGCCTTCTTGTCGGCCTCGATCTTCTTGGTGAGACGGTCGGCGTCGGTTCGCTGAGACATGGTGATGACGAAGATGTAGAGGAAGCAGTGGATCGGTGGCGAGTAGTCGCGTGGTCGCTTCCCAAAAACCTAATCGCCCCTCTCCCATACAGGATCCAGAGAGGCGGGGTTTCGGAGACCTGCTCTCCCGTCAACCGTGTACGCGGTGAACAGCATGGGGTCGTCAGCGGTAGCAGAAGCAAAGGAATGACAGTGGGCGTGGAGGCAAAGATGCGATCTGATTTGCGTGACCGCTAGGGTTGGGAGACGCCTCACACATATATAGGCGCAACCGCGTGGAGAGATGTGGGCTCGACCCACATCCGAGTCGGTGACAGCCCACGATCCGACGTCTCAGATCATGGCCCAGCTGTGCTAGGCTCATTCCCGCAACCCGCAACCCGCGACGCGGCGCGTCGTGATGAGGCGAGGCGAGGCGAGGCGAGGTGGGGCGGGTGGCGGAGGAGGAGCGCGCGAGGGCCTCTTCACTTCTCAAGCTCCAATAGCATGTGGAAGAGAATCCCTTATAAGGAGGTCCAACTCCTCTCCAACTAGCAAGGTGGGACTAAACTTCCCACCATCCCTTGTCATGACACCTACATGGGCCCTTAGAGATTTTTCTCAAATTGTTAGATGGGGCTAAAGCCCACCCCATATTTCAACAATCCCCCACCAGATCTCGTGGGGCCATTGTGTCCTCTGTTCCAATCGCTGTTTCGATATACCAGTGTTTCAGTGAAGACGTGTTAAGGTTGAACTTCACCTAGAGCAAGTAGCTACACTCCTTTACAACTGAACAATGGACTATACCTTGAATTGTCAGTTTGGCGTAAAGAAGCTTCACCACATGTCTTACTAGTACTAGGCTGCTGAAGGCTGACCCCTCGGGTGGAGCATATAAGTCACACTCCTGGCCTATTCATGAGCTTACTAGAGATCACCCCAATCTCACAGACTGTGACCAACAGTCGGGCTCATATAAGTGTGTCCCTCCAATTATCGCTCTGTAGGATAGCATCTTGCTTACATAAGCTTTGGAATACATTAAGACAATAGTCAACCTACTATACAGTATCGAGAGTATTACATCTCCAACGGAGTGGGTTAGTGAAGTTACTCTCCTCAGTTCACCACTGGCTTGTCTTCCCAGGTCCTACTTCACGGAATCTCCGATCACACAGATTGGGTTACTACCATGGCAACTCACGTGGGTCTCATACCCATCTCCCTCGAGGCATTATCTATCACAACATGTGATAGCCCTTTAGTACAGGGATCTACCAGATTCTTAGCCGTTTGGATATAATCCAACGCTATCACTCCGGAATTTCTTAATTTTCTACAGCTTTCAACCTCATTCTAATATGTTTGTTGGACTTCATGTTGTCCTTTGAACTCTTCACTTTGGCAATAATTGTCTGATTGTCACAATTCATAAGGATAGCCGGAACCGACTTTTCAACCACTGGCAATTCCATCAAAAGATCTCGCAGCCATCCTGCTTCGACACCAGATGTGTCTAATGCTGTTAATTCTGCTTCCATTGTCGATCTCGTTAGGATCGTTTTCTTGCAGAACTTCCAGGAAACAGCGCCACCTCCAAGAGTAAACATAAGCCAAGTCGTGGCCTTCATCTCATCAGCATCAGAGATCCAATTCGCATCACTATACTCTTTAAGTATCGACAGGTATCCGGTATAGTGAAGTCCATAGTTCATAGTACCTTTCAGATAACGCATAACTCTTTCAATAGCATGCCAATGTACATCACCTGGTTTGGAAACAAACTGGCCTAGTTTGCTCACAGCAAACGCGATGTCAGGCCTCATTGCGCTCGCTAGGTACATGAGTGAACCAATAATTTGAGAGTATCTCAATTGATCCTTAGTTATGCCTTCGAACTTTCGAATCAACACACTAGGATCATATGGTGTTTGAGATGGTTTGCAGTCTGAATATCCAAAACGACTCAACACTTTCTCAACATAATGGGATTGCAGAAGTGTAATCCCACCCTCATTATCTCTTAGTATCTTGATGTTCAAGATAACATCAGCCACACCAAGGTCCTTCATCTCAATGTTCTGAGATAAAAACGACTTAACCTCCTCAATCACTTTGAGGCTGGTTCCAAATATCAGTATGTCATCAACATACAAGCACAGTATAACCCCTTCACCCCCACCATGGCGATAGTATGCACATTTGTCAGCTTCATTAACAACGAAGCCAACAGATGTCAGAGTTGTATTGAACTTGTCATGCCATTGCTTAGGTGCTTGTTTTAGGCCATATAAAGATTTCAGCAGCCTACACACTTTTCCTTCCTGACCATCTATCACAAAGCCATCTGGCTGTTGCATGTAGATTTCCTCGTCTAGCTCTCCATTCAGGAAAGCCGTCTTAACATCCATCTGGTGGACGAGAAGACCATGCGAGGCTGCCAACGAGAGTAATATTCGAATGGTGGTCAGTCTGGCCACAGGTGAATAAGCATCAAAGAAATCTTCCTCTTCTTTCTGGTCATAGCCCTTGTCCACAAGTCTAGCCTTGTACTTTTCAATCGTACCATCGGGCCTAAGCTTCTTTTTGAACACCCACTTACATCCCAATGGTTTGCAACCATAGGGACATTCAGTGATCTCCCATGTCCCGTTAGCCATGATGGAATCCATCTCGCTACGGACCGCATCCTTCTAGTAGTCAGCTTCTGTATAGGCATACGCTTCTAAAATAGAAGTTGGGGTATCATCCACGAGGTACACGAAGAAATCATCACCAAAGGTCTTTGCAGTCCTTTGTCTCTTGCCCCTACCAAGAGTTTCCTCGTCATCCTCCTCAGGATTCTCATCATGTGTTTGTTCATAATATTCCATGGGAATGGCAGGCTCAGGAGTCTCCTCAGGTTCATGTCTAGAAGTGTTTTGCATATCTCTCATCGGAAAAATATCCTCGAAGAATGTAGCATCCTTAGACTCCATAATTGTACGACCTTCTGGTCAGGTACCTCAGATTTCACTACTAGAAATCTATAGCCAATGCTATTCTTAGCATGCCCAAATTAAAATAGTCCACGGTCTTTGGTCCATGTAGAAGATGAAGTATAGGATGTGCACACACAATGCATTGATCGGTGCACTAGGCACGTATATATGATGTACAGAGGGGGGGCCACAACCTCAACTATACAGATGAACTAGGAGGTGGGCCCAAGACACAATATACACATACACATATATTCAACACCCCCCCGCAGTCGAAGCGGTGCCGGAGACGCAGAGACTGGAACGAAACTCCTCAAAGGTGGAAGTCGGCAGTCCCTTAGTCATCACATCGGCGAACTGTTGTGCGGTCGGAACATGGAGGACCCGAATGCGTCCAAGGGCCACCTGCTCACGCACAAAGTGAATGTCCAGCTCAATGTGCTTAGTCCGGCGATGATGAACGGGGTTGGCGGAAAGGTACACCGTAGAGACGTTGTCACAGTAGACAACCGTAGCCTGGGAGACATCATGATGCAACTCCTGAAGTAGCTGTCGTAGCCAGGTGCACTCGGCGACGGCGTTAGCCACTGCTCGGTGCTCCGCCTCCGTGCTAGAGTGCGAAACCATGGGTTGTCGCTTGGACGACCACGAGATGAGGGAAGGACCGAGGTAGATGCAGTAGCCAGAGGTGGAGCGACGGGTGTCAGGGCAGCCGGCCCAGTCCGCGTCAGAGTAGGCCACCATCTCCAGAGAAGTGGACGCCGTGAGAGTGAGCCCAAGAGCCATCGTGCCGCGGATGTAGCGGAGAATCCGCTTCACGAGGGTCCAATGGGAGTCACGAGGGGCGTGCATATGGAGACACACCTACTGAACAGCATAGTGAAGATCCGGCCGGGTGAGAGTCAGATACTGAAGAGCACCAACAATGGACCGATAGAACGGAGCATCCGACATGGGCGAGCCATCGAGAGCTGAAACCTTGGCCTTCATGTCAACAAGAGTAGCGACAGGGTGGCAGTTGAGCATGCCGGCACGCTCAAGTAGCTCGTGCACATACTTTTGCTGATGAAGGAAGAAGCTGTCGGGTCGCCGAACAACCTCAATGCCAAGGAAATAATGTAGAGCGCCCAGGTCCTTGATGGCAAACTCATCACGCAGCCAGAGAGTAATCTGCTGAAGAAGGGCTGTAGAGGAGGCTGTCAGGATGATGTCGTCGACGTAGAGGAGCAAATATGCAGTCGTGTCGCCGTGGTGATAGACAAACAATGAGGCATCCGAGCGAGTAACGCTGAAGCCCGGTGTCTGAAGGAACCCGGCGATACACTGGTACCAGGCGCGAGGTGCTTGCTTGAGCCCGTAGAGAGACCGGGACAGCAAACACACATGCCCAGGAAGAGATGTGTCGACGAAACCGGTGGGCTGCTCACAGTAAACCTGCTCCTCAAGATGGCCGTGAAGGAAGGCGTTGGAGACATCCATCTGATGAACCGGCCAGCCTCGGGAAACCACCAGCTGGAGAACAGTGCGGATCGTGCCCGGTTTGACAACCGGTGCAAACGTCTCAGTGAAGTTGACGCTAGCACACTGCCAAAAACCACGGACCACCCAGCGAGCCTTGTAGCGCTCAAGTGTACCATCCGAGCGGGTCTTATGGCGAAAAACCCACTTGCCGCTGATGACATTGGCGCGAGAAGGCCGAGGAACAAGTGTCCAGGTACGGTTCCACTGAAGAGCGTTGAACTCTTCCTGCATCGCAGCAAGCCAGTGAGGATCACGAAGGGCCGCTCTGGCGGACACAGGGATCGGTGATGACTCAGCAGTGGAGACGGCAAGGAGATACTCGTCGTTGGAGTACCACAAACTCGGGCGGTGAACGCCGGCTCGAGCCCGAGTGAGGGGGCGAGACGGCAACTCCGGGACGAGGCCCGAGGAGGCGTCCGGCGAGACGGCTGACGAGGCGGCCACTGAAGTAGCCAGGGAGGCCACCACCGAAGCAGCCGGGGAGGCCGCGTCGCCCGAGGCGCCCGCAGCGCCCGAGGCGGCGGAGGCGGGCGAGGCGCCCGAGGCAGCGGGGCCGGCCGAGGCGCCTGAGGCAGTGGGAGAAGGCGCCGGCGATGAAGCCGGCGGAGACGGCGACGGCGGCGTGGGGGCTTGAGGCGCAGCTCGTCCCACGGCGCGAGGACCGCCAAAGACTCGGAGGCGGTCCGAGAGCCGAGCGGGGCCATCCACCTGACAGGGTCGCCGAAGGGCCGCCGGTGGCCGGCGGCGAGGGGCGATGAGAGGTACCTGCTGCTGAAACGGAAACACCTTATCATCAAAGTAAACGTCTCGGGAGGTGAATACACGATGTGAGACAGGATCGTAGCAGTGGTAGCCTTTGGTGTTAGGTGGGTAGCCGAGAAAGATGCAGGCGACGGAGCGGGGTGCATGCTTATGAGGCGCAGTAGCGGTGATGCTAGGGTAGTAGAGACAACCGAAGATGCGAAGCTCATCATAAGAGGGCGGTGCACCGAAGAGGAGGTGATGAGGTGCAAAGTTCTCGCGAGTGCGACAGGGGCGGATGTTAATGAGGAGTAATGCGGTGGCGAGAGCATCAGGCCAAAAGTGCGGAGGCACATTGGCATGAAAAAGAAGGGTCCGAACGCAGTCGTTAAGAGTGCGAAGGACACGCTCAGCGTGACCGTTCTATTGCGAAGTGTACGGGCATGTGAGACAAAAAGTCGTGCCATTTGTGGTGAGGAGAGTGCGAACGGCTAAGTTGTCGAACTCCTTCCCGTTATCTGTCTCAAACACGAGAATGGGACGACCAAACTGCGTGAAAACATAGGAGTAGAAAGCGGCGAGAGTGGAGATGACATCCGACTTACGACGCAACGGGAAGGTCCACACATAGTATGAAAAATCATCAAGTATAACAAGATAATAAAGATAGCCCGTATTACTTGCAACAGGAGAGGTCCAAACATCACTATGAATTAACTCAAACAGGTACGATGCAACATGAGAAGATGCCCTAAATGGAAGACGAGCATGTTTGCCGAGGCGACATGCATGACACGAGTGATCCTCGATCTTATTACACGTGAAAGAAAAACTCCGAAGTATATGACGTAGGGTGGCGGGGTTGGGATGACCCAAGCGAGCGTGCCAAAGATCCGCTCCTGTGGTGAGAGCGACAGGGGCGGTAGAGGTGGTGGAGGCGGTGGAGTGGACCGGGTAGAGCTCGTCGGGGCTGTCACATCGGTGGAGTACCATCCGGGTACGAGCGTCCTTAACAGAAAAACCACAATCGTCAAACTCAACGGTAACAGGATTTTCACGTGTAAAAGAATGAACAGAGACAAGATTTTTAATAAGATCAGGAGAAACTAAGATGTTAGATAATGACAATGGAGTAGAATTAGATGGAAAAGATGCATGTCCTATGTGCGTAATGGGAAGGGAGGAACCGTCACCGACGGTAAAGCGAGCAGAAGTGTGGACGGGATAGGAGGTGTGGAGGTTACCGGGATGAGCCGCCATGTGTGCGGTAGCTCCAGTGTCCATATACCAGTCGCCGCCGCCGGTGTAGGTGGACGGTGAGGGAGCGGAGTGCAGGGCTGCCAAGAGAGCCGGGTCCCACGGCACCGGTGGGAGGGCGGGCTGCTGGGGCGGGGCCGTCAGGGGTAGTAGCGGCAGCCCACCTGGCTGCAGCGGCTGGCCGTAGGAGAGGCGCCCGTAGGGCGCCGCATAGGGCTGCGGCACGGCGTAGAACACCTGGTGAGACGGAGGCCACGCGCCGAGGATACCCGGGGCAGGGGCGCGGGGAACCGGCATGGAGTAGGCGTGCACAACGCCAGTCCAAGGGTTCTGGCCGGCATACCACGGGGCCGGCTGGTACTGTTGCTGCTAGGAGCGGGCCGCTCCTCCCTGAGCACCCGCGCCGTGCTGCTACTTGTGGCCTCCGCGGCGGCTGCCGCAGTGGCCCCCATTAGTAGCCGGCCAGGGCGGCGGGAAGGGGGCGGCCGGTGCCTGCGGGAAGGCGGGCGCGGGCGGGAGGGCCGGCGCGGGACGCGGGCGGGAGGGCCGGCGCGGGACGCGGCGGCGACGGCGTCTGGCCCCTGCGGGTGCCGGCGACGAGAGCGGTGTGGGTCGCCCGAGTTCGGGCCATCTTTATCCGTCACTCCTCCAGCTTAAGGTACGCCACCACCTTAGCGAAGGTAGGCTCCGGGATGAGGGTGAGGTTGGAGGCGGCGTTCCCAAAGTCCTCGTTGAGGCCGGCGGTGAGGGTGTTGATGAGGAGCTCGTCGCCGACCGTCTCCCCGAGATCGCGGAGCGCATCGGCAAGCTTTTTGAGGCGCATGCAAAAATCGTCGATGGACGAGTCAAGCTGCTGGCACCCGTAAAACTCGTCGTGGAGAAGGACCTTGCGCTGCAGTTTGTTGTCGGTGAAGAGGCCATTGAGCTTGGTCCAGATGGCGTAGGCGTCGTCATCATCATCCACCACCGTGTGGAAGAGGTCGATGGAGATGGTGAGGTAGAACCAGCGGATGATGGTGGCGTCGAGGATCATCCACTCCTCGTCATGAATCATGAGGCCTGAGTCCACGGTGCCGTCGACATGGCCGTGGAGTAGGTACTCGCGAAACACCAAGGAGAAGTACTGCTTCCAAGCAGAGTAGGACGCAGTGGATTGATCAAGCACCACCGGAACGCACTCGTGGATGTTGAGATCACGGACGAGGGTGACGTCGGGACCGGTGAAGGGGTTGGAAACTGTGGAGGAAGAGGAGCTCATGGCGCGGCGTGGGAGGTGGAGGCGGCGCGGGTTGGGGTTAGGGTTTGGGGCGGCTCGGGTGGAGAGTGGCGCGGGTGGGAGGCGACACAGGTTGGGGTTAGGGTTAGGTGGAGGAGGCTATGTGGAAGCGGGAGAGTAGAGGGCAGCGGCGACCGGCGGCGGTGGCGGCGGCGCGGAGGGCGCGCGGCGGCAATAGCGGCGGGTGGCGGTGGCGTGAGGTGGGCGGGGCAGCGGCGATCGGCGGCGGTGGCGGCGGCGCGGAGGGCGCGCGGCGGCGGGTGGCGGCGGCGGGGGAAGCGGCGGCGGCGGCTAGGGTTAGGTCGACCGACCTGCGATAGATACCATGTAGAAGATGAAGTATAGGCTGTGCAAACACAATGCATTGATCGGTGCACCAGGCACGTATATATGATGTACAGAGGGGGGCCACAACCTCAACTATACAGATGAACTAGGAGGTGGGCCCAAGACACAATATACATGTACACATATATTCAACAGTCCAAGCTTACGCTTTTTGGGGATCGGCACATTGACTTTCGCCAACAGCCCCAAGTACGCAAGTACGAGGGTATTTTCCTTCTCTTCGCCCATTTCTCATAGGGAGTGATCTCATTGTCCTTTGTCGGAACTTTATTCAGGACATGACATGATGTCATATAGCCTCCCCCACCATGCCTTAGATAAACCCGATGTATCTAACATGGTGTTAACCAAATCCGTTAGAGTACGGTTTTTCCGTTCGGCAACCCCGTTTGACTGGGGCGAATAGGGAGGCGTCCTCTCATGAATAATACCGTGTTCCGCACGTAAAGAATCAAACTCACTCGAGAAATACTCTCCACCACGATCTGACCGAACTCGTTTAATTTTCTTTGCAAGTTGATTCTCAACTTCTGCCTTATAGATTTTATAGTAGTGTAGAGCCTCATCTTTGGTATTTAACAGATACACATAGCAATATCTAGTGGAATCAATGTCATGAAGTATTTCTTTCCACCTTTAGTCAGCACGCCATTCATCTCACAAAGATCAGAATGTATGAGTTCTAATGGTGCCAAGTGTCTCTCCTCCGCAGCCTTGTGAGGCTTGCGAGGTTGCTTAGCTTGCACACATGAAAGGCACTTAGAACCTTTGGCTAGAGTGACACTCGGGATTAAATTCAACTTAGCTATCCACGTCATAACACCAAAACTAATGTGACAAAGACGTGAATGCCAAACTTCAGATTCACTAACACTCGAATGAATATGGTTCACGACTTTATTACAAAAATCTACGAGGGAAAGGCGGAACATCCCTCCGCTCTCATAACCTTTTCCAACAAAGAGTCCATATTTCGTAACAACTGATTTATTAGACTCGAAGATCAACTTAAACCCTTCTCTACATAGAAGGGAGCCACTAACGAGGTTCTTCTTGATGGCGGGGACATGTTGCACGTTCTTCAGCTGCACGATCCTTCCCGAAGTAAACTTCAGATTGACCGTGCCAACACCATGAAAATAAGCACTCGCGCCATTCCCCATCAATATGGACCCGTGGCCTGTGACCTGGTAAGAAGAAAACAATGAAATGTCAGCACACACATGAACACCTGTGCCTGTGTCCACCCACCAATCGGTAGACTGAAACATT
This sequence comes from Thinopyrum elongatum, assembly GCA_011799875.1. Lineage (NCBI taxonomy): Eukaryota > Viridiplantae > Streptophyta > Magnoliopsida > Poales > Poaceae > Thinopyrum > Thinopyrum elongatum. The sequence goes on from CM022303.1 coordinate 237,485,688, forward strand.
GGAAAAACAGTAAATAAATTACCATACCCAGATGCGCCATTCTCATTGTTGCCCACAATCATGTTGACAAACTTGGAGTCCTGCACTGGCTTCTTGTACTTGTTTGGGCATTTGGTGGCCCAATGTTCCTCCGAACCACAAGTGAAGCAGCCATCTCCCTTCTTGTTCTTCTTGAAGGTCTTCTTACCCTTCTTCTTAAAGTCGGTATTCTGTTGGACACCATTCTTTCCCTTGGGCTTGTCGGGGTTGAAGTTCCTCTGGTGCACCATATTGGCGATAGAAGTTCCTTCGACTCCTTTTCCATGCGAGTCCTTTGCCCTTGAGTTCTGCTCAACACTCAGATGGCCGATGACATCCTCTACTGAGAATTCATGCCTCTGATGATTCAGAGTGGTAGCAAAGTTTCTCCATGAATTAGGGAGCTTAGCGATTATACATCCCGCGACAAACTTGCCCGGTAAATCGCACTTAAGAAGCTCAAGCTCCTTAACGATGCATATTATCTCATGAGCCTGCTCCAATACAGGACGGTTCTCGACCATATTGTAATCGTGGAACTACTCTATAATATACACCTTGCTCCCAGCATCGGTGGCCCCAAATTTAGATTCAAGCGCCTCCCACAAGTCCTTGGCAACATGCACATGTAAATATGCATCAACCAACTTATCTCCGATCACGCTAAGAACTACTCCGAGAAATACGACGGTGGCCTCCCTGAACGCTTTCTCCTGTTCAGGAGCAATCATTCCTATGGAAGAGACACCGGCGATATAGAACACGTTCATAGCCGTGAGCCATAATGTGGTTTTAGTCTGCCAACGCTTAAAGTACGTACCGTTAAACTTATCCGGTTTCAGTGCAGCGGCAAAGCCACTTGCCGAAAAATTCCTACACACATTAGGTTTTTTGATTGTTGAGTAAATAGGAAATTTATCAATTAATTTAATCTAGGAAATAATCATGAACATGGCATTGATAGAATTAACAACACACTGATTACGATCTAGACAAGCATGTACTACGCAAATAGTACACACATCTACACATAATGCTACTACTGCTAACACAGAAATAAACAGGAGTGGGATAAACAAGTTATACCCTCCAGTAGGACATGCAGAAGCTGCGGCGGCGGTGGTAGCAGCGACGTCCTCGGCGGCCTTCTTGTCGGCCTCGAGCTTCTCGGTGGCGAGATGGTCGGCGTTGGTTGGCTGAGACAAGGTGATGACGAAGACGTAGAGGAAGCAGTGGATCGGTGGCGAGCAGTCGGGTGGTCGCTTCCCAAAAACCTAATCGCCCCTCTCCCGTACAAGATCCGGAGAGGCGGGGTTTCAGAGACCTGCTCTCCCATCAACCGTGTACGCGGTGAACGGGATCTCTTATCAAGCTCCAATAGCATGTGGAAGAGAATCCCTTATAAGGAGGTCCAACTCCACTCCAACTAGCAAGGTGGGACTAAACTTCCCACCACCCCTTGTCATGACACCTACATGGGACCTTAGAGATTTTTTTTGAAATTGTTAGATGGGCCTAAAGCCCACCCCATATTGCAACAAATGATCCCGAAGGACTGTGCCAACTGAACCCTCCAGTGTGTCACTGTCAAATCCCGCATCAACGTTTAGTTTGACATAGCCATATATTGGTTTCACCCAACCGGACACTTTCCGCAAAGCTTTCGGACTACATGATATAATGAAGTTGGCCGCAAGTCCTCTCATTGCCAGACTTATTTGAGCTGCATTTTGGGTATTTTCACGATGTGTCAATTTCCTCCTTTCGTACCAAAGGTACCATGCTGTTGTTGCCATAGTCTCCCTCAGTTTTGGCAGTCCCAATATATGAATATCAATGTCCTTTGAGCATAACAAGTGCTCCAAGATAGCTTCACCAGCCTTGTCCACATTGGTTGCTCTCTTAATGACATCCTCCAGACCGAGAGATTTCCAAACGTCCACATCAAGTTTGCATTCAAACAGAAGGTGTTTAATTGTGTCGGGTCCATGATTGCATGCAGGATAGCTTGGATTAATTTTAAGATGCTTATTAGCTAGAACAGACTGGCATGGAATCACACTGGGCAACGCTCTCCAGATAAAAAATTTGATCTTTGCTGGGCAGAAAAGGCACCAAACTAAGTTCCATGTATCACTCTGGGTAGAAGGTCCATCCAAATTCTGAATTTTATGGCCAAATTGGTAGTCCCAAACAGCATGATAGGCTGAACGTACTGTAAACATTCCCGATCTAGTTCCATTCCATGCTAGGAAATATGTCATTTCATGCAAGGGGAGGGGTATTGCAAGAATCCTTCGGACATCTATTTCCCAAAAAGTTTGCCTAAGCAATGGTTCAACCCAACTTCCCGTTAAAGGGTCTACAAGGTTGCTCACCCGGGTTAGGAGATTATTTCCTTTGGGGGTAATCACCTTTCTCGAAGCATATTGTGGGATCCATTCATCTCCCCAAATAGGAATTTTCTCTCCATCTAAAAGGAACGAGAAGAGGGGTCTAGAGGGGGGTGATTAGACCCTTAACAAGCAAAAGTGGCAGTTTTTAGTATTTTCAAGTTAAGGTTGAGTTTAGCACATGTTAATAGGTACACAATACATTTTACATGAGCATAGCAAGAGTATGAGCAGTGGAAAGAGTAAAGCATGCAAGTGCAAGAATGTAAAGGGATGGCATTGGAGTGTGCAAACACAATGGAGAGGCGGAGAGTTTTTTGCGTGGTTCCAATAGGTGGTGCTATCGTACATCCACGTTGATGGAGACTTCAACCCACGAAGGGTAACGGCTGCACGAGTCTATGGAGGGCTCCGCCCACGAAGGGTCCACGAATAAGCAACCTTGTCTATCCCACCATGGCCATCGCCCATGAAGGACTTGCCTCACTCGGGTAGATCTTCACGAAGTAGGCGAACTCCTTGCCCTTACAAACTTCTTGGTTCAACTCCACATCATGTCGGAGGCTCCCAAGCAACACCTAACCAATCTAGGAGACACCACCCTCCAAAAGGTAATAGACGGTCTGTTGATGATGAACTCCCCTGCTCTTGTGCTTCAAATGATAGTCTCTCCAACACTCAACTCTCTCTCACAGATTTGGCTATGGTGGAAGAAGGATTTGAGTTGAAAGCAACTTGGGGAAGGCTAGAAATCAAGGTTCAAATGGTAGGAATGGAAACTCTTAATCTCAACACATGAGTAGGTGGTTCTCTCTCAGAAAATAAATGGTGGAAGTGTAGGCATGTTCGGATGGCTCTCCTCAATGAGGAAGAAGGGGTGGAGGGGTATATATAGCCTCCACACAAAATCCAACCGTTACACACTTTTGACCCATCTCAGTGGCACCGATCTGTGCAAAAATATGAACATTAGGAATCTCGGTGGGACTGACAGGAACAACTCAGTGGGACTGATGTGCTAGGGCTTAGGGAAAACCTCATCTCGATGGCGCCAATTGCATCATCTCGGTGGGACCAAAGTGAAACAACAAGGCAATAGAGAATCAGTCAAGCCATCTCAGTGAGACCGATTGCAATATCTCGGTGGGACCAAAATAATTGCAACAAGCAATAGAGAGCTGGCAAGGCCATCTTGGTGGGACCGAGATCCATATCGGTGGAACCGAATTGTTAGGGTTTTGGCAGTGGCTAAGTCTAGATGAACTCGGTGGCTCCGAATGGGAAATATCAGTGGGGCCGAGTTGGGAATTAGGGTTTGGACATATTTGGGTAGAGAAAGTGGCTGAAGGTTTTGGAGCAATATCACTAAGCACTTGAGTAAATAGATCATTAAGCAACACCTCATCCCCTTTTAATAGTATTGGCTTTCCTGTGGACTCAATGTGATCTTGGATCACTTAAACAAAAATGTAGAGTCTTGAGATTTTGCCAATCCTTATCCTGAGCATTTTGAGGGGGTCCACATCTTCTTGTCCTTGCCACTCCACTGTTGAACTTATCTGAAATATACTAGATAAACCTATTAGTCCAACAAAAGATATGTTGACATTAATTACCAAAATCACCTAGGGAGCACTTCTGATTTCAGTCTCCCCCTTTTTGGTAATTGATGACAACATACATCAAAGCTTCAAGTAAATAATGTGAAGATTAGTAAGTAAAGCTTTGGAGGAACATGTAACTTGCATGAGCTCCCCTACATGTGTGCACTTATGTAAAGATAAAATTGAACAACATGTGAATGCACAACATGATAGAGTAAGTAATGAGTTACATGTATCTTGGCCATATGTATCAGAGCAAAACATGATGTGAGATGTACCTTCATGTTTATGATTCCCTCTTGCAAACAATATGTGCAAAAACAAGAGATCATCATGCAGATGAGTGAGATGCATATACTTACCTTCTAGTCCTCGAACTGACTCTTGAAGAAGCAAACTTGAGAAAACATGATTAAGTAACACAAGAGAACTTCAAACAAGAAGGATTTCAAGATCCACAAGAATACCAAGACTGGGATGACATGTAATAGGTGAGTACCACAGAGTGAGTACTTCATTTTAATATAGACATGTCCCCAAAGAATTAAGGATTTGCAATGAAGTCCAAAGATTGTTCTCCCCTAAGCATGGACTTCCTCTCCCCCTGAATCTAGTACTAGATAATGGGAGTAGGTAGGGTGAGAAACAATCAGAGCAAGCCGTAGTCAAGCTAGGGCTTATCAAGATCTCATAGAGTGAAATATATGTTTAGAGCAAGATGAGATTATAGCAATGTAAGCTCAGAGCAAAAAGAAATAACTGAGAAATAGCTGACATGTCTCTCCCCTCTAAAGTACATGCAAATTCTCTCCTCTTATGAAAGTGCATCTCTCTTCCTTTCTTAGAAGAGTTTCTGTAAGGATAAGCTTTGATGTGCTCTCTCTCCCCCTTCGACATCAATTTCCAAGAAGGGTAGTATTCATGGATATGAGTCAAGTGAGTGTGGTCCTTGAGAGACACAACAAAGCAGAATGCAGCTCAAGATGCAGATAGAGGGAAAGAATCATTGAGTGGAGCTGAAAGAGATAAGCACTATAAGATGGCAAAAATGTTTTCTCAACAATGAAATCAGTCGGTGACTCTGAGATGAGGCAGTCACAAACAAAGCACATCGGAGAGACCGAGTTAGTCTATTTCAGTTGAACTGATGAACTATGTACAATCAGAACTTGTGCTTCGGTCTGGCTGATAGTCTTAGATCAGTGTGACCAAGTTCAATGTAGAGGAAAGATTTTGTCAACTCAGCTCACTTGCAATTGAATTTCCACAAAGATTTTCAAGGAATTTGATAGAGTTTGCAATGAATTTACATAAAGATTCAACACAGAAAAGAAACTAAAAGATGTAGATAAAGTTTTTTTTTGTTTTAAAGAAGGGAAACACAAAAGTAAGTGATACGTCTCCATCGTATCTATAATTTTTGATTGTTTCATTCCAATATTATACAACTTTCACATATTTTTGGTAACTTTTTATATGATTTATTGGACTAACCTATTGATCCAGTGCCTAGTGCCAGTTCCTGTTTTTTGCATGTTTTTTGTATCACAGAAAATCCATATCAAACGAAGTCCAAACGCGATAAAATTTTACGGAGAATTATTTTGGAATTTATGTGATTTTTGGGAGGTGGAATCAACGCAAACGGGGGCCCACAGTGCCCACAACCCACCAGGGCGCGCCCCAGGCCCCAGGCGCGCCCTGGTGTCTTGTGCCCTCCTCGAACGTTAGTTGGAGCCCTTCTTCTGGTGCAAGAAAGATAATTTATGGAAAAAAATTGTGTAAAAATTTCAGCGCAATCGGAGTTACGCATCTCCGGGAATTTAAGAAACGGTGAAGGGCCAGATCTGGAGAACGCGAAACAGAAGAGAACAGAGAGGGAGATCCAATCTCGGAGGGGATCCCGCCCCTCCGCTGCCATGGAGGCCATGGACCAGAGGGGGAACTCTCCTCCCATCTAGGGGGGAGTCCAAGGAAGAATAAGAAGGAGGGGGGCTCTCTCCCCCTCTCTCCCGGTGGCGCCGAAGTGCCGCCGGGGCAAGGATCGTGACGGCGATCTACATCAACAATCTTGCTACCGTCAACACCAACTCTCTCCCCCTCTATGCAGCGGTGTAACACCTCTTTTCCTCGCTGTAATCTCTACTTAAACATGGTGCTCAACTCCATATATTATTTCCCAATGATCTATGGTTATCCTATGATGTTTGAGTAGATCCGTTTTGTCCTGTGGGTTAATCATGATCTTGGTTGGTATGATTGTATATTTTATTTATGGTGCTGTCCTATGGTGCCCTCCGTCTCATGCAAACATGAGGGGGCCCCGCTGTAGGGTGTTGCAATATGTTCATGGTTTGCTTATTGTCAGTGTTGCGGGGGATGACAGCAGCCCAAACGCGGATAAGTGGGTTATGGCGTATGGGAGTAAAGAGGACTTGATACTTAATGCTATGGTTGGGTTTCATGACCTTAATGATCTTTAGTAGTTGCGGATGCTTGCTAGAGTTCCAATCATAAGTGCATATGATCGAAGTAGAGAAAGTATGTTAGCTCATGCCTCTCCCTCATATAAAATTAAAGAATGATTACCGGTACTTGTTATCGATTGCCTAGGGACAAATGACTTTCTTATTGACAAAAGCTACCTACTTTTATTACCTTGCAATTTATTCGTAGTTTTATTCTCACAAAGTACTTCTAGTTTTATTCTTGCAAAATAGTTTCATACTTGTTTTAGGTAAAGCAAACGTCAAGTGTGCGTAGAGTTGTATCGGTGGTTGATAGAACTTGAGGGAATATTTGTTCTACCTTTAGCTCCTCGTTGGGTTCGACACTCTTATTTATCGAAGAAGGCTACAAACAATCCCCTATACTTGTGGGTTATCAGTAAGAAGAAGTGCAAAAGAAATGCAACAAATGAGAAAGAACACTAGAGAACTTCATCTAGAGGGGTCGGCGACATGGTCACCCATGTTAGAGTATATTGACTTAGGAGTCAAGTGAGATCACTTGATCATAGGTCATACTCATCGTTAAACTCAAAATGGGGTTTCCATTTTTCATTTAAGCATTTTGATGTATTCTCATCTTGTTGAGTTGCTTTAACTCATGACTTGGAGCAAAGCTTCTCTAAGATGGAATATACATACCTTGGGTTGATTGTTGATCTTGATCATGTAGTTGAACTTATGTTGTATGCTCAATGTTGATGTGCTCCATAAAGAGCTAGGAGCATCCCTATGAATTTGAAGCTCATCTTCCTACATGGGTTAGTCTTGCAAGGAATAACACTTATTTATCCAAATTGACAAGAGTGAAATTCATCATATAGATATTGTTAAAGGATATGTTGTGTGAAGTCTTGTTCCTTTATCTCAACAACTGAAGCATACATACTTGGTGATGTAGAAATTGCTCAAGATGTGAGTGATTTGCAATCTCATAGATTGAGGCTCATACAAGCACCTACAAGGGTTAGATAACATACAAGGGTGCAAATATATCCAAGACAAATGATCATCATCATAAGAGAAATATCAAGGATTAGTCACATAGGCTCATGCCTTGCATGTATCCAAATAGAATTTCTATTCCAAATTTGAGGCATCAATGATGTTCAACTCACTCCTCAAACAACAAAATATCTTTTCATCAAGCGGTTAAGTGAAGATATCCGCTAATTGCTTGTCGGTACGAACATGCTTAAGATTGATATGTCCTTTAGCAACATGATCACGAATGAAATGGTGATGAACTTCAATATGCTTAGTTCGAGAAGGTTGCACGGGATTGTGTGCAATCTTAATAGCACTCTCATTGTCACAAAGCAATGGAACATGTCTCACATGTATGACATAATCTTTAAGAGTTTGGGTCATCCAAAGTAATTGAGCACAACATGATCCCGCGGCAATGTATTCCGCTTCAGCGGTGGATAGAGACACCGAATTTTGTTTCCTGGAAGACCAATAGATGAGGGATCTACCAAGAAATTGACGTGTACCCGAAGTGGATTTTCTATCAACCTTGTCACTCGCATAATCCAAGTCGGAATAGCTAACAAGATTAAAAGATGACCTCTTAGGGTACCAAATGCCAAAGTTTGGTGTATGAATCAAATATCTCACTACCCTTTTCACGGCCTTAAGATGAAATTCTTTAGGAGCAGCTTGATATCGTGCACACATGCACACACTTAGCATCATGTCGGGACGGGAGGCACAAAGATACAATAATTAACCAATCATAGATCGGTAAACCTTTTGGTCAACTGGATTGCCATCCTTTGTCAAGTCAATATGCCCACTAGTAGGCATGGGTGTTTTCATACCTTTGCTTTCTTGCGTGTTGAACTTCTTGAAAAGATCCTTGGTATAGTTTGTTTGTGAAACAAAGGTACCTTCCTTTGTTTCCTTGATTTGCAAACCAACGAAAATTTTGAGTTCACTCATCATAGACATTTTGAACTTTTCCGACATTAACCTTCCAAACTTTTCACTAAAATGAGGGTTTGTAGAACCAAATATGATGTCGTTAACATAGATTTGGCACACAAATAATTCTCCATTAATCCTTTTAGTAAAAAGAGTAGAATCAATTTTCCCAATCTCAAAACCTTTTTCAATAAGAAACTTAGTCAAGCATTTATACCAAGCTCTAGGGGCTTGTTTAAGACCATAAAGAGCTTTGTGAAGTTTGTAGACATGATTAGGTTTCTTGGGATTAACAAAGCCAGGAGATTGTTTAACATAAACTTCCTCCTCGATTTAACCATTTAGAAAAGCACTTTTAATGTCCATTTGATATAAGGTGATATCATGGTGATTGGCATAAGCAAGTAAAATGCGAATGGACTCAAGTCTAGCAACGGGGCATATGTGTCACCATAGTCCATACCTTTGATTGAGTGTAGCCTTGGGTAACGAGATGGGCCTTTGTTGTGCACAACTTGTCCATCCTCATCTTGCTTATTCCGGAACACCCACTTGGTTCCAATGACATTTTGATCATCCTTTGGCTTCTCAACCAATGTCCACAGTTGGTTTCGCTCAAAGTTGTGTAGCTCTTCGTGCATAGCATTTATCCAATCCGGATTGTCATGGGCTTCTTCTACCTTCATAGGTCCAATGCTAGAAATGAATGAGTAGTGTTCACAAAAGTTAGGTAAACGAGTTTTATAGTGAGTGATTCTCCCGGTGTTGATGTCATCGAGGATTTGTTCAACGGGATGATTCTTTGAGACTCTTGCTCTATCTCGTGAGAGCTTTTGCTTGGGTTGTGGTGGAACATCCTCATCATCATCTTCTTCTTCATTGTTGGTGGCGTTGTCGTTCGCTTGTGGAGGTGGAGAAGGAGGTCGAGGTGGGTCATCTTGTTGTACTTCCGCATTCCCTTTGTCTTGACATGTTCCACTTGTGGATGCCTCCATGTCAACTTGTGGTTCACCTTGATGTGAAGTTGAGGCTTCCACTTGAATGGATGAAGTACTCTCCTTCACCTCCGTTGGACGGATCTTGCCAATGGACAAATCCTGAATTGCTTCCGAGGGGTCTTTGTCTCCTACATCAATTGGCAGTTTCTCTACTTGCGAGCCATTAGATTCGTCAAACTTCACATCTACCGTCTCTTCAACCTTTCGGGTGGAATTGTTGTAGACACGGTAAGTGTCTGAGAGTTCGAGCCGTAACCGAGTAGAAAGCCTTCATGAGATTTAGGAGAAAATTTCGAACGATGATGCTTATCAAGAATGTAGCACTTTGAGCCAAATACTCGAAAGTATCCAACTTGGAGTTTGTTACCGGTGAGTAGCTCGTATGCCGTTTTATCGAGAAGCTTGTGAAGGTATAGTCGATTAGTAGCATGACAAGCTGTCTCAACTACTTCTGCCCAAAAGTGTCTTGGCATTTTGTATTCATCAAGCATTGTTCTTGCCATCTCAATAAGAGTCCAGTTCTTCCTCTCAACAACTCCGTTCTGTTGAGGTGTGTACGTAGCTGAGAACTCATGTGAAATGCCTTTTTCGTCCAGAAAGGTATCTACATTGGCGTTCTTGAACTCTGTTCCATTATTACTTCAAACCTTCTTGATCTTCACTTCAAATTAATTTTGGGTCTTCGTGACGAAGTTCTTGGAGATCATCTGGACGTGCCATTTGTCATCAAGAAAGAACACCCACGTAAATCTTGAAAATCATCAACAATGACCAAATCGAAAGAGTTACCACCAAGGCTCTTATAAGCATTGGGACTGAAGAGATCCATGTGATGTAGCTCAAGTGGTCTTCTCGTGGTAATGATGTTCTTCACGGGATGACTTCCTACAACTTGTTTTCCTGCTTGGCAAGCACTGCAAAGTCTATCCTTGTCAAATATAACATCTTTAACACTAAGGATATGATCACCTTTAATGAGTTTATCAAAATTTCGCATGCCAACATGTCCTAACCTTCTATGCCATAACCAACCTTTAGAAGATTTAGCAATTAAACAAGTATGAGGTTGGGCTCTCTTTGTGAAATCAAAAATGTATAGATCACCTCTACGAATGCCGGTAAACACCATATTATGATTATTTCGATGAAACACTTGGCAATCTACTTCGATAAATAGAACATTGAAACCAAAGTCGGCTAGTCTAGATACGAAAAGAAGATTGTAACCAAGAGATTCAATGAGCATAACATTTTGAATAGAGATATCATTGGATATGGCCACCTTACCAAGGCCAAGTACCTTACCCTTGGAGTTGTCTCCAAAAGTCGCATACTTGCATGGACCATCATTTTTGGCAAGCTCATGGAACATGTCTTTATCTCCGGTCATGTGATCGGTACATCCACTATCAAGAATCCACTCTTTTCCTCCGGATATGTAGTTTCGAAGATTTGCCATGAGACTAAGATTTCTCATAGTCTTCTCACATTCGATATCAAATTCTTTGTCTTCATCATAATAGCCATGCTTAATATCATCATCGTCATGCGTGTAGTTATCACCTAGTTCAAGTGATTCGTCAGATTTATGACCATGACAATGTGCAAGCTTGTGAATTCTAATGGTTTCTGTGATGATGCTACTAATAGTTCCAACATCACCCTTAGCACGCATAAGATCACAGAGCTCAAATAGACATTCATCAAACTTGGGATCACCAGGCTTCATTTTATGGAAAGCAATGGACTTTTGAAGAATTTCATCCAGATTTTTCAAAGAATAATTTGGAAAGCGTTCCTCAAGATAATTCCATATAGTATATGCGCATTCAAAGTTTTGCAAGCATATAAGCACATTTCTAGGCAAACCTCTAATGATAAGATTGACAGTCCTAGATTGCAAACCATGTCAAGATACTCATCGGGGGTAGGTGATACGTCTCCAACGTATCTATAATTTATGAAGTATTCATGCCATGTTTATAACAATTTTATATGGTTTTGGTATGATTTTATCAGAACTAACCCGGACTGACACTGTTTTCAGCAGAACTACCGTGGTGTCATTTTTTGTGCAGAAATAAAAGTTCTCAGAATGAGCTAAAAATTTACGGAGAATATTTTTGGAAAATATAAAAAATACTGGAGCGAAAAGATACCAGAGAGGAGTCCTGAGGCGACCACAAGGGTGGGAGGCGCCCCCCCTAGGGCGTGCCCCCCTGCCTTGCCGCCGCCTCATGGACCCCCTTGACTTGTCCCCGACGCCAAAAACTCCTATAAATACAGAAACCCCTGAAAATAAACATAGATTGGGAGTTCCGCCACCGCAAGCCTCTGTAGCCACAAAAAACCAATCGGGAGCGCGTTCCGGCACCCTACCGGAGGGGGAAACCATCACCAGTGGCCATCTTCATCATCCCGGCGATCTCCATGATGAGGAGGGAGTAGTTCACCCTTGGGGCTGAGGGTATGTACCAGTAGCTATGTGTTTGATCTCTCTCTCTCGTGTTCTTGATTTGGCACGATCTTGATGTACCGCGAGCTTTGTTATATAGTTGGATCATATGGTGTTTCTTCCCTCTCTATCTCTTGTTGTGATGAATTGAGTCTTGCTCTTTGAGGTTTCGTTATGTTGGATTGAGTATTGGATTTGAGAACACTTGATGTATGTCTTGCGATGGGATATCTGTGGTGACAATGGGATGTTCTATTGATTCACTTGATGTATGTTTTGGCACTCAACTCGCGGATTCCCGAGGTCACATTGGGGTAATCTATGCATAGGGGTTGATGCACGTTTTCGTCCTATGTTCTCTGATAGAAACTTTGGAGTGATTCTTTGTTGTACGTTGAGGGATTGTTATGTGATCCAATTGTGTTATCATTGTTGAGAGAACTTGCACTAGTGAAAGTATGAACCCTAGGCCTTGTTTCTAAGCACTGCAATACCGTTTGTGCTCCATTTTACTATTAGTTACCTTGCTGTTTTTATATTTTCAGATTACAAAAACCTATATCTACCATCCATATTACACTTGTATCACCATCTCTTCGCCGAACTAGTGCACCTATACAATTTACCATTGTATTGGGTGTGTTGGGGACACAAGAGACTCTTTGTTATTTGGTTGCAGGGTTGTTTCAAAGAGACCATCTTCATCCTATGCCTCCCACGGATTGATAAACCTTAGGTCATCCACTTGAGGGAAATTTGCTACTGTCCTACAAAACTCTATGCTTGGAGGCCCAACACGAGTCTACAAGAAGAAAGTTGCGTAGTAGACATCAAGCTCTTTTCTGGCGCCGTTGCCAGGGAGGTGAGTGCTTGAAGGTATATCTTTAGATCTTGCAATTGAATCTTTTAGTTTCTTGTTTTATCACTAGTTTAGTTCATAAAAGAAAACTACAAAAAAATGGAATTGAAGTTGCCTCATATGCTTCATCTTTTTAATGTCTTTCGTGAAAATGATGGAAAGGAAAATTGTGCTCAAGTGCTATAAGAAGAAGTCAATAAAATGTTTGGCACTAAAATTTTGAATGATGAGCATGATTGCAATGTTGTTAGTATGAATTATTTGAATATCCATGATGCTAATAATATGCAAAGCTACAAGCTTGGGGATGCTATGCTTGATGAAGATGATATTTTTATTCCCCCAAGTTTTGATGAGAATATTTATTATGATGAAAGCATGCCTCCTATTTATGATGATTATATTGATGAAAGTGGGTTTGGAAGAGTGTCAACTCTAGGTATTAATGATCCCACTATTTTGGAGGGTGTTGAATCTTTTCACAATATTGATGAAAGTGGATTTGGAGAGGTCATGACTTTATTTAGTGATGAATCCACTATTTTGGAAGAGGTTCCAATTGACTATGATAAAAAAGTTGCTATCTATGATGATTATTGTGACAACATGTATGCTATAAAGAATAATGATAACCATGAAACTTTTCATCATGATTTTAATTTTCAATTGGATTATGCCTCACATGATAGTTATTTTGTTGAGTTTGCTCCCACTACTTTTCATGAGAATAAATTTGCTTATGTGGAGAGTAATAAAATTTCTATGCTTGTGCATCATGAAAAGAATGCTTTATGTGATGGTTATATTGTTGAATTCATTCATGATGCTACTAAAAATTATTATGAGAGAGGAACTTATGCTTCTACATATTGCAATAATATCAAGTTCCTCTCTATGTGCTTAAAGTTTTGAAGTTATGCTTGCTTTGCCTTCCTATGCTAGTTGATGCTTGTCCCCATAAATTGTTTGCTCACAAAATTCCTATGCATAGGAAGTGGGTTAGACTTAAATGTGCTAGTTATATGCTTCATTATGCTCCCATTATGTTTCCATTCTTATCCTTCATGTGAGCATCATTGAAATCATCATGCCTAGCTTAAAAGGCATTAAAGAAAAGCGCTTGTTGGGAGACAACCCAATATTTACCCCCTACTGTTTTTGTGTGTTAACATGATTAAGCTACTGTATTAATCATGTTTTATAGCTTTTGTTTCAATAAAGTGCCAAGTAAAGCCTTTGGGATAGTGTGGTTGATAGTTGATTTGATTCTGTGCAAAAACAGAAACTTTTTCGTCCAGTACAGAAATTCCTATATTTTACTGGAACGTGGAAAAACTCTGAATTTTTTAAATAGGATTTATTTACAAATTTTTCACGTTTTCCTAATTTTCCAGAACTTTTGGAGTAACATAAGTATGAGCTTAATTCAGATCTTTACATACTGTTCTGTTTTTGACAGATTCTGTTTTCGATGCATAGTTTGCTTGTTTTCTAGTCTCTATGGCTTATATTGCTTAATATAAATTGTAGAAATGATAGGGTACAGTAGGTATCATGTGATAAATTTTTTTAATCTTGTCTTGATAGTACCAAAGTGAATGATTTGTTTTATCATACTAACCCATCTCACGAAGTTCTGTTAAGTTTTGTGTGATTGAAGTTTTCAAGTTTTGGGTGAGATATCGATATGAGGAGAATAAGGAGTGACAAGACCCTAAGCTTGGGGATGCCCAAGGCACCCCAAGGTAATATTAAATGAAGATCCAAGCAACTAAGCTTAGGGATGCCACGGAAGGCATCCCCTCTTTCGTCTCCAACATTATCGGTAACCTTACTTGGAGCAATATTTTTATTCGTCACATGATATGAGTTTTGCTTGGAGCATCATTTTATTCTATTAGTATTTGCTTGCTGTTATTTAGATTAATGTTTTTCATCTTTTAGTTCAATAAAAGGTCAAGTATAGCCTTTACCATGCTTATTTTGCAAGTCTATATGTTGCTGTTTTGAAAACAGAAAGTTTTCTATCATTTTCTGAATTATTATAGAAAGTAAGAACGTGATAAAATCTTGAAATTTTTACACAATGAGTAAAAACAAATTTTATACAGTTTGGTAATTTTTCAGAATTTTTGGAGTTAGGTAAGTATGAGTACAATTGCACTCTTTACAGACTGTCCTGTTTAGACAGATTGCTGTTATGTTTGCATATGTTTGCTTGTTTAATGATTCTATTTGAGGATAGGAGTATTAAATATGCAGAGGCATTTAGTATGCAATGTTAAATAATAATTTTAGTGATTTGCTACAGTAGATAATGATAAGTTTTTGCATTTGATTTATACTAACTTTTCTCACAAGTTCTTGTTGAGTTTTGTGTGCATGAAGTTTTTAAGATTTAGGGAAACCGTGATATAAAAGGAATTAAGGAGACACAAAAGCTCAAGCTTGGGGATGCCCAAGGCATCCCTAGTTAATATTTCAAGAAGTCTCAAGCATCTAAACTTGGGGATGCCCCGGTAGGCATCCCACCTTTCTTCATCGAGAATTATCGGTTAGTATCGGTTGAGCCTAAGTTTTTGCTTCATCACATGGTGTGTGCTATTTTTAGAATGTCATTTTATTTTGTTTTGCTTGCTGTTTTAATAAAGTACTTAAGATCTGAAATTTTATTTATTAGAGAGAGTCTTCATATAGCTACATAATTATTCAACTACTCATTGATCTTCACTTATATCTTTTTGGAGTAGTTTGTCAGTTTCAAGAAGGAATATAATAAAAACCTTCATATAAAGGGCATTGAATACTATGAGAAGTTCGATTCCTTGCATTTGTTTTGAGATATAAAGATGGTGATATTAGAGTCATGCTAGTGAGTAATTGTGGATTGGTAGAAATACTTGTGTTAAAGTTTGTGATTCCCGTAGCATGCACGTATGGTGAACCGTTATGTGATGAAGTCGGAGCACGATTTATTTATTGATTGTCTTCCTTATGAGTGGCGGTCGGGGATGAGTGATGGTCTTTTCCTACCAATCTATCCCCCTAGGAGCATGCGTGTAGTACTTTGTTTCAATAACTAATAGATTTTTGCAATAAGTATGTGAGTTCTTTATGACTAATGTTGAGTCCATGGATTATACGTACTCTCACCCTTCCACCATTGCTAGCCTCTCTAGTACCGCGCAACTTTCGCTGCTACCATACACCCACCATATACCTTTCTCAAAACAGCCACCATACCTACCTATTATGGCATTTCCATAGCCATTCTGAGATATATTGCCATGCAACTTCCACCGTTCCGTTTTACTATGACAATCTTCATCATTGTCATATTGCTTTGCATGATCATGTAGTTGACATAGTATTTGTGGCAAAGCCACCATTCATAATTTTTATACATGTCACTCTTGAGTCATTGCACATCCTGGTACACCGCCGGAGGCATTCATATAGAGTCATATATTTGTTCTAGTATCGAGTTGTAATTCTTGAGTTGTAAAGTAAATAAAAGTGTGATGATCATCACTATTAGAGCATTGTCCCATGTGAGGAAAGGATGATGGAGACTATGATTCCCCCACAAGTCGGGATGAGACTCCGGACGAAAAATAAAAAAATAAAAAAAAGAGAGAATAAAAAAAAAGAGAAAAAAAAGAGAGGCCAAAGATCCCAAAATAAAAAATGAGAGAAAAAGAGAGAGGGGACAATGTTACTATCCTTTTACCACACTTGTGCTTCAAAGTAGCACCATGATCTTCATGATAGAGAGTCTCCTATGTTATCACTTTCATATACTAGTGGGAATTTTTCATTATAGAACTTGGCTTGTATATTCTAATGATGGGCTTCCTCAAATTGCCCTAGGTCTTCGTGAGCAAGCGAGTTGGATGCACACCCACTTAGTTTCTTTTTGAGCTTTCATAAACTTATAGCTCTAGTGCATTCGTTGCATGGCAATCCCTACTCACTCACATTGATATCTATTGATGGGCATCTCCGTAGCCCGTTGATACGCCTAGTTGATGTGAGACTATCTCCTTCTTTTTGTCTTCTCCACAACCACCATATTCTATTCCACCTATAGTGCTATGTCCATGGCTCAAGCTCATGTATTGCGTGAAAGTTGAAAAGGTTTGAGAACATCAAAAGTATGAAACAATTGCTTGGCTTGTCATCGGGGTTGTGCATGATTTAAATACTTTGTGTGATGAAGATGGAGCATAGCCAGACTATATGATTTTGTAGGGATAACTTTCTTTGGCCATGTTATTTTGAGAAGACATAATTGCTTTATTTAGTATGCTTGAAGTATTATTGTTTTTAAGTCAATATTAAACTTTCGTTTTGAATCTTATGGATCTGAATATTCATGTCACATTAGAGAAGATTACATTGATAAATATGCTAGGTAGCATTCACACTTCATAAATTCTTTTCTTTTATCATTTACCTACTCGAGGACGAGCGGGAATTAAGCTTGGGGATGCTGATACATCTCCAACGTATCTATAATTTATGAAGTATTCATGCCGTGTTTATAACAATTTTATATGGTTTTGGTATGATTTTATTAGAACTAACCCGGACCGACGTTGTTTTCAACAGAACTATCGTGGTGTCATTTTTTGTGCAGAAATAAAAGTTCTCGGAATGAGCTGAAAATTTACGGAGAATATTTTTGGAAAATATAAAAAATACTGGAGCGAAAAGATACCAGAGAGGAGTCCCGAGGAGACCACAAGGGTGGGAGGCGCGCCCCTTGCCTTGCCGCCACCTCGTGGACCCCCTTGACTTGTCCCCGACGCCAAAAACTCCTATAAATACAGAAACCCCCCAAAAATAAACCTAGATCGGGAGTTCCGCCGCCGCAAGCCTCTGTAGCCACGAAAAAATGATCAGGAGCCCATTCCAGCACCCTGCCGGAAGGGGGAACCATCACCGGTGGCCATCTTCATCATCCCGGTGATCTCCATGACGAGGAGGGAGTAGTTCACCCTCGGGGCTAAGGGTATGTACCAGTAGCTATGTGTTTGATCTCTCTCTCTCTCTCGTGTTCTTGATTTGGCACGATCTTGATGTACCGCGAGCTTTGTTATATAGTTGGATCATATGGTGTTTCTTCCCTCTCTATCTCTTGTTGTGATGAATTGAGTCTTGCTCTTTGAGGTTTTGTTATGTTGGATTGAGTATTGGATTTGAGAACACTTGATGTATGTCTTGCGATGGGATATCTGTGGTGACAATGGGATGTTCTATTGATTCACTTGATGTATGTTTTGGCACTCAACTCGCGGATTCCCGAGGTCACATTGGGGTAATCTATGCATAGGGGTTGATGCATGTTTTCATCCTACGTTCTCTGATAGAAACTTTGGAGTGATTCTTTGTTGCACGTTGAGAGATTGTTATGTGATCCAATTATGTTATCATTGTTGAGAGAACTTGCACTAGTGAAAGTATGAACCCTTGGCCTTGTTTCTAAGCATTGCAATATCGTTTGTGCTCTGTTTTACTATTAGTTACCTTGCTGTTTTTATATTTTCAGATTACAAAAACCTATAACTACCATCCATATTACACTTGTATCACCATCTCTTCGCCGAACTAGTGCACCTATACAATTTACCATTGTATTGGGTGTGTTGGGGACACAAGAGACTCTTTGTTATTTGGTTGCAAGGTTGTTTGAGAGAGACCATCTTCATCCTACGCCTCCCACGGATTGATAAACCTTAGGTCATCCACTTGAGGGAAATTTGCTACTGTCCTACAAAACTCTGCGCTTGGAGGCCCAACACGAGTCTACAAGAAGAAGGTTGTGTAGTAGACATCAGTAGGATGCAAAGGATCAATGGGAGGCACATAAGGGTTAAGAATATACTTGCTCAAATTATATTCATTGAAAATCTTAACCATCTCATTTTTCCAAAAACCATAAAACTCCCCATCAAGAATAGGCACTCTATATCTAATACTCCCGAACGTAGACTCGTCCATCTTCTTCCAATGGTGGTTAAACCAAAGCACTGGAGACCAAAGTTCTGATAACAATTGAAAGAAACGAGAAGAGGGGTCTAGAAGGGGGTGATTAGACCCTTAACAAGCCAAAGTGGCGGTTTTTAGTTTCTTCAAGTTAAGGTTGAGTTTAGCAAATGTTAATAGGTACACAATACATTTTACACGAGCATAGCAAGAGTATGAGCAGCGGAAAGAGTAAAGCATGCAAGTGCAAGAATGTAAAGGGATGGCATTGGAGTGTTCAAATGCAATGGAGACACAGAGAGTTTTTGGCGTGGTTTGGATAGGTGGTGCTATTGTACATCCACGTTGATGGAGACTTCAACCCACGAAGGGTAACGACTGTGCGAGTCCACGGAGGGCTCCACCCACGAAGGGTCCACGAAGAAGCAACCTTGTCTATCCCACCATGGCCATTGCCCATGAAGGACTTGCCTCACTCGGGTAGATCTTCACGAAGTAGGCGATCTCCTTGCCCTTAAAAACTTCTTGGTTCAACTCCACATCATGTAGGAGGCTCCCAAGAAACACCTAACCAATCTAGGAGACACCACTCTCCAAAAGGTAATAGACGGTCTGTTGATGATGAACTCCTTACTCTTGTGCTTCAAATGATAGTCTCCCCAACACTCAACTCTCTCTCACAGATTTGGCTATGGTGGAAGAAGGATTTGAGTGGAAAGAAACTTGGGGAAGGCTAGAAATCATGGTTCAAATGGTAGGAATGGAAACTCTTGATCTCAACACATGAGTAGGTGGTTCTCTCTCAGAAAATGAATGGTGAAAGTGTAGGCACATTCTGATGGCTCTCCTCAATGAGGAAGAAGGGGTGGAGGGGTATATATAGCCTCCACACAAAATCCATCCATTACACACTTTTGACCCATCTCGGTGGCACCGATCTGTGCAAAAATATGAACATTAGGAATCTTGGTGTGACCGATGGGAACAACTCGGTGGGACCTAGGTGCTAGGGCTTAGGGCAAACCTCATCTCGGTGGCGCCGATTGCATCATCTTGGTGGGACCAAAGTGAAGCAACAAGGCAACAGAGAATTAGTCAAGCCATCTCGGTGAGACCGATTACAACATCTCGGTGGGACCAAAATAATTGCAACAAGCAATAGAAAGCTGGCAAGGCCATCTTGGTGGGACAAAGATCCATATCGGTGGAACTGAATTGTTAGGGTTTTGGCAGTGGCTAAGTCCAGATGAACTCGGTGGCTCCGGATGGGAAACATCGGCGGGGCTGAGTTGGGAATTAGGGTTTGGACATATTTGGATAAAGAAAGTGGTTGAGGTTTTGGAGCAATATCACTAAGCACCTGAGCAAATAGATCATTAAGCAACACCTCATCCACTTTTAATAGTATTGGCTTTCCTATGGACTCAATGTGATCTGGGATAACTTAAACAAAAATGTAGAGTCTTGAGCTTTTGCCAATCCTTGCCCTTAGCATTTTCAAGGGGTTGATACGTCTCCAACGTATCTATAATTTTTGATTGTTCCATGCTATTATATTATCTATCTTGGATGTTTTATATGCATTAATATGCTATTTTACATGATTTTTTGGGACTAACCTATTAACCTAGTGCCCAGTGCCAGTTGCTGTTTTTTCCTTGTTTTTGTCTTTTACAGAAAATCAATACCAAAGGTAGTCCAAATGGAACGAGGATTTTTCTTGGACCAGAAGACAACCACGAAGATTTGGGAAGAGGCCAAGAGACCCACGAGGGAGCCACAAGACCTCTGGGCGCGCCCAAGGGGGGAGCGCCCCCTAGGCTTGTGGGCCCCTAGCGGACCTCCTAACCCTAATCTTTGCTCTATAAATACCTAAATATTCCCCTTACATCAGAGGGCACACCAAAAACACTTTTCCGCCGCTGCAAGCTTTTGTTCTCGTGAGATCCCATCTTGGGGCCTCTTCCGGCACTCTGCCAGAGGGGGATTCGATCATGGAGGGCCTCTACACCAACCTTGCTGCCCTTCCGATGATGTGTGAGTAGTTTACACTGGTACAGCTGTTGGGGAACGTAGTAATAATTCAAAATTTTCCTATGTGTCACCAAGATAAATCTAGGAGATGCTAGCAACAAGTGAGAGCGAGTGCATCTTCATACCCTTGAAGATCACTAAGCGGAAGCGTTACAAGAACGCGGTTGATGGAGTCGTACTCGCGGCGATTCAAATCACGGAAGATCCGATTCAACCGCCGAACGGACGGCGCCTCCGCGTTCAACACACATACAGCCCGGGGACGTCTCCTCCTTCTTGATCCAGCAAGGGGAGAGGAGAAGTTGAGGGAGAGCTCCGGCAGCACGACAGCGTGGTGGCGGTTGAGTTCGTGGTTCTCCGGCAGAGCTTCGCTAAGCACTACGGAGGAGGAGGAGTAGGAGGGGGAGGGCTGCGCCAGGGGCAAGGGGTTCAGCTCCCATGCACCTACCCACTATATATAGGGGTGGAGGGGGCTGGTTTCTTGCCCTCCAAGTCCATTGGGGTGTTGGCAAAGGTGGGAGGAAAGAAATCCCATCCTTTCCCTTCCCCACCGATTGTTATTCCCCTTTTTAGGGATCTTGATCTTATCCCTTCGGGATATGATCTTATTCCTTCTAAGGGGGGATCTTGGTGCGCCTTGACCAGGGGTGTGGGGCCTTGCCCCCACTACCCAGGTTCATGTGGGCCCCCATGCAGGTGGGCCCCACTCCAGAACCTTCTAGAACCTTCCCGGTACAATACCGAAAAATCCCGAACATTTTCCGGTGGCCAAAATAGGACTTCCCATATATAAATATTTACCTCCGGACCATTCCGAAACTCCTCGTGACGTCCGGGATCTCATCAGGGACTCCGAACAACTTTTGGTAACCACATACAATTTCCCATAACAACTCTAGCGTCATCGAACCTTAAGTGTGTAGACCCTACGGGTTCGGGAACCATGCAGACATGACCGAGACATCTCTCCGGCCAATAACTAATAGCGGGATCTGGATACCCATATTGGCTCCCACATGTTCCACGATGATCTCATCGGATGAACCACGATGTCGGGGATTCAATCAATCCCGTATACAATTCCCTTTGTCCATCGGTATGTTACTTGCTCGAGATTCGATCGTCGGTATCCCTATACCTTGTTCAATCTCGTTACCGGCAAGTCTCTTTACTCATTCCATTACACATAATCCCATGGCTAACTCCTTAGTCACATTGAGATCATTATGATGATGCATTACCGAGTGGGCCCAGAGATACCTCTCCTTCATACGGAGTGATAAATCCCAGTCTCGATTCGTGCCAACCCAACAGACACTTTCGGAGATACCTGTAGTGCACCTTTATGGTCACCCAGTTACGTTGTGACATTTGATACACTCAAAGCATTCCTACGGTATCCGGGAGTTGCACAATCTCATGGTCTATGGAAATGATACTTGACATTAGAAAAGCTCTAGCAAACGAACTACACGATCTTGTGCTATGCTTAGGATTGGGTCTTGTCCATCACATCATTCTCCTAATGATGTGATCCCGTTATCAACGACATCCAATGTCCATGGTCAGGAAACCACAACCATCTATTGATCAACGAGCTAGTCAACTAGAGGCTCACTAGGGACATGCTGTGGTCTATGTATTCACACATGTATTACGGTTTCCGGTTAATACAATTATAGCATGAACAATAGACAATTATCATGAACAAGGAAATATAATAATAACCATTTTATTATTGCCTCTAGGGCATATTTCCAACAGTCTCCCACTTGCACTAGAGTCAATAATCTAGTTACATTGTGATGAATCGAACACCCATAGAGTTCTGGTGCTGATCATGTTTTGCTCATGGAAGAGGTTTAGTCAACGGATCTGCGACATTCAGATCTGTATGTACTTTACAAATATCTATGTATCCATCTTGAATATATTCACGAATGGAGTTGAAGCGGCGCTTGATGTGCTTGGTCTTCCTGTGAAACCTGGGCTCCTTGGCAATGGCAATAGCTCCAGTGTTGTCATAGAAGAGAGTCATCGGGCCCGACGCATTGAGAATCACTCCTAGGTCGGTGATAAACTCCTTCATCCAGACTCCTTCCTGAGCTGCTTCCGAAGCAGCTATGTACTCCGCTTCACATGTAGATCCCGCCACGACGCTTTGCTTACAACTGCACCAGCTGACTGCCCCACCATTCAAAATGTACATGTATCCGGTTTGTGACTTGGAGTCATCCAGATCTGTGTCAAAGCTAGCATCGATGTAACCCTTTACGATGAGCTCTTCGGCACCTCCATAAATGAGAAACATATCCTTAGTCCTTTTCAGGTACTTCAGGATATTCTTGACCGCTGTCCAGTGTTCCATTCCGGGATCACTTTGGTACCTCCCTACCAAACTTATGGCAAGGTTCACATCAGGTCTGGTATACAGCATGACATACATAATAGAGCCTATGGCTGAGGCATAGGGGATGAAACTCATCTTTTCTCTTTCTTCTGCCGAGGTCGGGTGCTGAGCTGCGCTCAATCTCACACCTTGCAATACAGGCAAGAACCCCTTCTTGGACTGATCCATATTGAACTTCTTCAATATCTTGTCAAGGTATGTGCTTTGTGAAAGACCAATGAGGCGTCTCGATCTATCTCTATAGATCTTGATGCCTAATATGTAAGCAGCGTCCTTCATTGAAAAACACTTATTCAAGTAGGCCTTTATGCTTTCCAAAAGTTCTATATCATTTCCCATCAACAGTATGTCATCCACATATAATATGAGAAATGCTACAGAGCTCCCACTCACTTTCTTGTAAATACAGGCTTCTCCATAAGTCTGTATAAACCCAAATGCTTTGATCATTTCATCAAAGCGAATGTTCCAACTCCGAGATGCTTGCGCCAGCCCATAGATGGAGTGCTGGAGCTTGCTTACTTTGTCAGCATTCTTAGGATCGACAAAACCTTCCGGCTGCATCATATACAATTCTTCCTTAAGGAAACCGTTAAGGAATGCCGTTTTGACGTCCATTTGCCAGATTTCATAATCATAGAATGCCGCAATTGCTAACATGATTCGGACGGACTTCAGCTTCGCTACGGGTGAGAAGGTCTCATTGTAGTCAACCCCTTGAACTTGTCGATAACCCTTAGCGACAAGCCGAGCCTTATAGA
This sequence comes from Thinopyrum elongatum, assembly GCA_011799875.1. Classification (NCBI taxonomy): domain Eukaryota; kingdom Viridiplantae; phylum Streptophyta; class Magnoliopsida; order Poales; family Poaceae; genus Thinopyrum; species Thinopyrum elongatum. Next base: position 237,509,641 of record CM022303.1, read on the forward strand.
CGGTCACATTACCATCCGCGTCAGTCTTCTTCTTAAAGACCCACTTATTCTCTATGGCTTGCCGATCATCGGGCAAGTCCGTCAAAGTCCATACTTTGTTTTCATACATGGATCCTATCTCGGATTTCATGGCTTCAAGCCATTTGTTGGAGTTCGGGCCCGCCATCGCTTCTTCATAGTTCGAAGGTTCACCATTGTCTAACAGCATGATTTCCAGGACAGGGTTGCCGTACCACTCTGGTGTGGAACGTGTCCTCGTGGAACTACGAAGTTCAGTAGCAACTTGACCCGAAGTTTCATGATCATCATCATTAACTTCCTCTCTAGTCGGTGCAGGCACCACAGCAACATCTTCCTGAGCTGCGCTACTCTCCGGTTCAAGAGGGGGTACCTCGTCAAGTTCTACTTTCCTCCCACTTACTTCTTTCGAGAGAAACTCTTTCTCCAGAAAGGATCCATTCTTGGCAACAAAGATCTTGCCTTCGGATCTGAGGTAGAAGGTATACCCAATAGTTTCCTTAGGGTATCCTATGAAGATGCATTTTTCCGATTTGGGTTCGAGCTTTTCATGTTGAAGTTTCTTGACATAAGCATCGCATCCCCAAACTTTCAAAAATGACAGCTTAGGTTTCTTCCCAAACCATAATTCATACGGTGTCGTCTCAACGGATTTAGACGGTGCCCTATTTAAAGTGAATGCGGCAGTCTCTAAAGCATAACCCCAAAAAGATAGCGGTAGATCGGTAAGAGACATCATAGATCGCACCATATCCAATAGAGTGCGATTACGATGTTCGGACACACCATTACGCTGAGGTCTTCTAGGCTGCGTGAGTTGTGAAACAATTCCACATTTCCTTAAGTGCGTGCCAAGCTCGTGACTCAAGTATTCTCCTCCACGATCTGATCGTAAGAACTTTATTTTCCTATCACGTTTATTCTCTACCTCGCTCTAAAATTCCTTGAACTTTTCAAAGGTCTCAGACTTGTGTTTCATTAAGTAGACATACCCATATCTACTTAAGTCATCAGTGAGGGTGAGAACATAACGATAGCCACCGCGAGCCTCAACGCTCATTGGACCGCATACATCAGTATGTATTATTTCCAACAAGTTGGTTGTTCGCTCCATTGTTCCGGAGAACAGAGTCTTGGTCATTTTTCCCATGAGGCATGGTTCGCACATGTCAAATGATTCATAATCAAGAGACTCCAAAAGTCCATCTGCATGGAGTTTCTTCATGCGTTTGACACCAATGTGACCAAGGAGGCAGTGCCACAAGTATGTGGGACTATCATTATCAACCTTACATCTTTTGGCATTCACACTATGAATATGTGTAACATCACGTTCGAGATTCAATAAAAATAAACCATTAACCAGCGGGGCATGACCATAAAACATATCTCTCATATAAATAGAACAACCATTATTCTCGGATTTAAATGAGTACCCATCTCACATTAAACGAGATCCAGATACAATGTTCATGCTCAAAGCTGGCACTAAATAACAATTATTGAGGTTTAAAACTAATCCCGAAGGTAAATGTAGAGGTAGCGTGCCGACGGCGATCACATCGACCTTGGAACCATTCCCGACGCGCATCGTCACCTCGTCCTTCGCCAGTCTCCGCTTATTCCGCAGCTCTTGTTTTGAGTTACAAATGTGAGCAACCGCACCGGTATCAAATACCCAGGAGCTACTACAAGCGCTGGTAAGGTACACATCAATAACATGTATATCATATATACCTTTGGCGTTGCCGGCCTTCTTATCCGCTAAGTACTTGGGGCAGTTCCGCTTCCAGTGACCATTTCCCTTGCAATAAAAGCACTCAGTCTCAGGCTTGGGTCCATTCTTTGGCTTCTTCCTGGCAACTGACTTACCGGCGCGGCAACTCCCTTGTCGTCCTTCTTGAAGTTCTTCTTACCCTTGCCTTTCTTGAAACTAGTGGTCTTATTCACCATCAACACTTGATGTTCCTTTTTGATCTCCACCTCCGCTGATTTCAGCATTGAATATAACTCAAGAATGGACTTCTCCATCCCTTGCATATTGTAGTTCATCACAAAGCTCTTGTAGCTAGGTGGAAGTGACTGGAGGATCCCGTCAATGACTGAGTCATTTGGAAGATTAACTCCCAGCTGAGACAAGCGGTTGTGCAGCCCAGACATCTTGAGTATATGCTCGCTGACAGAACTGTTTTTCTCCATCTTACAACTGTAGAACTTGTCAGAGACTTCATATCTCTCGACCCGGGCATGAGCTTGGAAAACCATTCTCAGCTCTTGGAACATCTCATATGCTCCGTGTTGCTCAAAACACTTTTGGAGCCCCGGTTCTAAGCTGTAAAGCATGCCGCTCTGATACCACTGTTGGGGAACGTAGTAATAATTCAAAATTTTCCTAAGTGTCACCAAGATCAATCTAGGAGATGCTAGCAACAAGTGAGAGGGAGTGCATCTTCATACCCTTGAATATAGCTAAGCGGAAGCGTTACAAGAACGCGGTTGATGGAGTCGTACTCGCGGCGATTAAAATCGCGGAAGATCCGATTCAAGCGCCGAACGGACGGCGCCTCCGCGTTCAACACACGTATAGCCCGGGGACGTCTCCTCCTTCTAGATCCAGCAAGGGGAGAGGAGAAGTTGAGGGAGAGCTCCGGCAGCACGACAGCGTGGTGGTGGTGGAGCTCATGGTTCTCCGGTAGAGCTTCGCTAAGCACTACGGAGGAGGAGGAGTAGGAGGGGGAGGGCTGCGCCAGGGGCAAGGGGTTCAGCTCCCATGCACCTCCCCACTATATATAGGGGTGGAGGGGGCTGGTTTTTTTCCCTCCAAGTCCATTGGGGCGTTGGCAAAGGTGGGAGGAAAGAATCCCATCCTTTCCCTTCCCCACCGATTGTTATCCCCCCTTTTTAGGGATCTTGATCTTATCCCTTCGGGATATGATCTTATTCCTTCTAAGGGGGGATCTTGGTGCGCCTTGACCAGGGGTGTGGGGCCTTGCCCCCACTACCCACGTTCATGTGGGCCCCCCCATGCAGGTGGGGCCCACTCCGGAACCTTCTAGAACCTTCCCGATACAATACCAAAAAATCCCGAACATTTTCCGGTGGCCAAAATAGGACTTCCCATATATAAATCTTTACCTCCGGACCATTCTGGAACTCCTCATGACGTCCGGGATCTCATCCGGGACTCCGAACAACTTTTGGTAACCACATACAATTTCCCATAACAACTCTAGCGTCACCGAACCTTAAATGTGTAGACCCTACGGGTTCGGGAACCATGCAGACATGACCGAGACATCTCTCCGGCCAATAACCAATAGCGGGATCTGGATACCCATATTGGCTCCCACATGTTCCACGATGATCTCATCAGATGAACCACGATGTCGAGGATTCAATCAATCCCGTATACAATTCCCTTTGTCCATCGGTATGTTACTTGCCCGAGATTCGATCATCGGTATCCCTATACCTTGTTCGATCTCATTACCGGCAAGTCTCTTTACTCGTTCCGTAACGCATGATCCTGTGGCTAATTCCTTAGTCACATTGAGCTCATTATGATGATGCATTACCGAGTGGGCCCAGAGATACCTCTCCGTCATACGGAGTGACAAATCCCAGTCTCGATTCGTGCCAACCCAACAGACACTTTCAGAGATACCTGTAGTGCACCTTTATGGTCACCCAGTTACATTGTGATGTTTGATACACCTAAAGCATTCCTACGGTATTCGGGAGTTGCACAATCTCATGGTCTAAGGAAATGATACTTGACATTAGAAAAGCTCTAGCAAATGAACTACACGATCTTGTGCTATGCTTAGGATTGGGTCTTGTCCATCACATCATTCTCCTAATAATGTGATCCCGTTATCAACGACATCCAATGTCCATGGTCAGGAAACCACAACCATCTATTGATCAACGAGCTAGTCAACTAGAGGCTCACTAGGGACATGTTGTGGTCTATGTATTCACACATGTATTACGGTTTCCGGTTAATACAATTATAGCATGAACAATAGACAATTATCATGAATAAGGAAATATAATAATAACCATTTTATTATTGCCTCTAGGGCATATTTCCAACAACAGCGAGGTGCTATACAAACGGTTTTTAACCCCTTTCCGCGATGGCATTTTGAACCGTCACCAAGTGAGTGTGTGCGATAGGGGGGTCCTTCCCACACGACCCAAAAACCGTCGGGGATAGGGAGCCATGATGCATAAATCCACAATTCATCGGATCTCAACAAACACACCGCAAAAGAATATTACATCGGATAGATCTCCAAGAACAACGAGGAGAACATGGTATTAAGGATCAAAGAGAGAGAAGAAGCCATATAGCTACTAGCTATGGACCCGTAGGTCTGAGATAAACTACTCACGCTTCATCGGAGGGGCAATAGAGTTGATGTAGAAGCCCTTCGTGATCGAATCCCCCTCCCGCAGGATGTCGGAAAAGGCCCCAAGATGGGATCTCATGGGTACAGAAGGTTATGGCGGCGGAAAAGTATTTTGGTGGATGCTTCTGGTCGTTTGGGAATATTTCTGAATTTATAGGCCAAAGATTAGGGTTGGAGGACTCCCGGGGGACCCACAAGCCAGGAGGCGCCCCCCTAGGGCGCGCCCTGAGGGCTTGTGGAGCCCTCAGGACTCCTCTGACTTCCTCTCCAAGTCTTACATGTGTCTTCCGGTCCAAGAAAAATCATCGCGAAAGTTTTATTCCATTTGGACTCGTTTGATATTCCTTTTCTGTAAAACTAAAAAACAAGGAAAAAACAAAAATTGGCACTGGGCTCTGGGTTGATAAGTTAGTCCCAAAAATAATATAAAATAGCATATTAATGCATATAAAACATCCAAAACAATTAATATAATAGCATGGAACAATCAAAAATTATAGATACATTGGAGACGTATCACGCATCCCCAAGCTTAATTCCTGCTCGTCCTCGAGTAGGTAAATGATAAAAACAGAATTTTTGATGTGGAATGCTACCTAACATATTTATCCATGTATTTTTATTTATTGTGGCATGAATATTCATATCCATAAGATTCAAAACAAAAGTTTAATATTGACATAAAAACAATAATACTTCAAGCAGACTAATAAAGCAATCATTTCTTCTCAAAATAACATGGCCAAAGAAAGTTATCCCTACAAAATCATATAGTCTAGCTATGCTGCATCTTCATCACAAAAAGTATTAAATCATGCACAACCCCAATGACAAGCCAAGCAATTGTTTCATACTTTTGATGTTCTCAAACTTTTTCAACTTTCACGCAATACATGAGCGTGAGCCATGGATATAGCACTATAGGTGGAATAGAATATGGTGGTTGTGGAGAAGACAAAAAGGAGATAGTCTCAAATCAACTAGGCGTATCAACGGGCTATGGAGATGCCCATCAATAGATATCAATGTGAGTGAGTAGGGATTGCCATGCAACAGATGCACTAGAGCTATAAGTTTATGAAAGCTCAAAAAGAAACTAAGTGGGTGTGCATCCAACTCGCTTGCGCACGAAGACCTAGGGCAATTTGAGGAAGCCCATCATTGGAATATACAAGCCAAGTTCTATAATGAAAAATTCCCACTAGTATATGAAAGTGACAACATAGGAGACACTCTATAATGAAGATCATGGTGCTACTTTGAAGCACAAGTGTGGTAAAAGGATAGTAGCATTGGCCCTTCTCTATTTTCTCTCTTTTTCTTCATTTTTTTATTTGGGATTCTTTTGGCCTCTTTTATTTGTTTTTCAAAGTCCGGAGACTCATCCCAACTTGTGAGGGAATCATATCTTCCATCATCCTTTCCTCACATGGGACAATACTCTAATAATGATGATCATCACACTTTTATTTACTTACAACTCAAGAATTACAACTCGATTCTAGAACAAAATATGACTCTATATGAATGCCTCCGGCGGTGTTCCGGGATGTGCAATGATCTAGCATAGAAAATGACATAAAAAATAGACTAGCCATGAAAACATCATGCTAGCTCTCTTACGATCATGCAAAGCAATATGACAATGATGAAGTGTGTCATAGTAAACGGAACGGTGGAAGTTGCATGGCAATATATCTCGGAATGGCTATGGAAATGCCATAATAGGTAGGTATGGTGGCTGTCTGAGGAAGGTATATGGTGGGTTTAATGCACCGGCAAAAGTTGCGCGGTACTAGAGAGGCTAGCAATGGTGCAAGGGTGAGAGTGCGTATAATCCATGGACTCAACATTAGTCATAAAGAACTCACATACTTATTGCAAAAGTCTATTAGCTATCGAAACAAAGTACTACATGCATGCTCCTAGGGGGATAGATTGGTAGGAAAAGACCATCGCTCGTCCCCGACCGCCACTCATAAGGAAGACAATCAATAAATAAATCATGTTGCGACTTCAGGTTCACCATACGTGCATGCTACGGGAATCACAAACTTTAACACAAGTATTTCTACCAATCCACAATTACGCACTAGCATGACTCTAATATCACCATCTTTATATCTCAAAACAATCATAAGGTATCAAACTTCTCATAGTATTCAACACACTTTATATGAAAGTTTTTATTATATCCCTCTTGGATGCCCATCATATTAGGACTAAATTCATAACCTAAGCAAATTACCATGCTGTTTAGAGACTCTCAAAATAATATAAGTGAAGCATGAGAGTTCAACAATTTCTATAAAATAAAACCACTGCCGTGCTCTAAAAAGATATAAGTGAAGCACTAGGGCAAATTGCCTAGCTCAAAAGATATAAGTGAAGCACATAGACTATTCTAATAAATTCATGATTCATGCGTGTCCCTCTCAAAAGGTGTGTACAGCAAGGATAATTGTGGCAAACTAAAAAGCAAATACTCATATCATACAAGACGCTCCAAGCAAAACACATATCATGTAGTGAATAAAAATATAGCCTCAAGTAAATTTACCGATAGACGAAGACGAAAGAGGGGATGCCATCCGGGGCATCCCCAAGCTTAGATGCTTGGTTATCCTTGAATATTACCTTGGGGTGCCTTGGGAATCCCCAGTCGTAGGCTCTTGCCACTCCTTATTCCATAGTCCATCAAATCTTTACCCAAAACTTGAAAACTTCACAACACAAAACTCAACAGAAAACTCATGAGATCCGTTAGTACAAGAAAATAAATCACCACCTTTTGGTACTGTTGTGAACTCATTCTTTATTTATATTGGTGTAATATCTACTGTATTCCAACTTCTCCATGGTTCATACCCCCCCGATACTAGCCATAGATTCATTAAAATAAGCAAACAACACATAGAAAACAGAATCTGTCAAAAACAGAACAGTCTGTAGGAATCTGAAAACTTCGTATACTTCTGTAACTCCAAAAATTCTGAAAAATGAGGACAACCTGGGAAATTTGTATATCAATCTTGTGTAAAAAATTCAGATCAAAAGCACACTTCTGTGATTTTTCAAAATTGTTTTACTGAGCGCAAAGGTTTCTGTTTTTCAGCAAGATCAAATCAACTATCACCGTAAGCCATCCCAAAGGTCTTACTTGGCTCAAACAGTAACTAAAACACCAAAACACAATTACTACAGAGGTAATAATGTTTATTTATTGAAAAACAGAACCAAAAACAAAAAACGTAAAAATAAAATTGGGTTGCCTCCCAACAAGCGCTATTGTTTAACACCCCTAGCTAGGCATAAAACATAGATCTAGGTATTGTCATAGTAATAAGGGAGATCATCCATGCTCATCTCATACTCTCTTCTTTCAGCGGCAAGTTTCCTTTGTGGTAAGCAAAAATAATCAAAAGGGCTAAATTTAATAGGATAAGGATCCCTAAGATCAAGTTTGGGAGGAATTGGTTCCTCCTTCGGCCCCTTGTATTGTATAATTAACTCATCATTATAAGCGTTCCTTTGGTGGAACGTCATAAGCCTATCTCTTAATATGAACCCTAATCCGTTATTTTGTATAGCAAAATTGTCATTGAGTTCAGAAATCTTATCAACCAAAACTTCGGTAGGGACCCTTTTTCTCAAATTTTCATTATAGGCAGCATAATTGGGAGATTGCAATCGCATTATTTCCTCTTGATTAAAAAGGATCTCCTCTATGGCGGGACATCCACCATTTATTTTATAATGCACAAAAATTTCACTAGCTTCTTTCATAATGAATCTAAACTCATGAGCTAGAAATATAGTGGCGGCACACTTGACAGAAGAATGCTGAATATTGGAGAACTCTAGAAAAATCCTTTGTATGCAAGGATGCATATGAACAAATTGTCTTTAAAGTTCAATTATAAGCAAAGTTATTGCATCCTCAAGGCTATTAGTTTTATTAAGAATAGATCCTCCTAGCGTAGGTAACGTACCGACACAAGTAAAGAAATCTTGAATCACCCCTTTTCCAATAATATTACCGCTACCCACATGGAGTTTTTTAGTATGGATAATAGTGGGTTCTTCATGAGGATCATCATTGGCAAAATCATTTAAACCTTCCTCAAGATCATTGCTATCTTTTTCAACAATAAACTCCCCAGATTCAGACATGGTAGCGACATACCGATCTAGAAATCGAGCTAACAAAAAGCAAACGAAAGGACGAACGGAAGAAGGGGGAATAAAAAGGCAAATCTTTTTGTGTTTTTCTGAAAATCATTTTAGAAGTGGGGGAGAGGAAAACAAGAGGCAAATGACAAATAATGTAATGCAAGAGATGAGAGTTTATTGTGGGTACTTGGTAGGCTTGATGTAGATCTCCTCGGCAACGGCGCCAGAAATTCTTCCTGCTACTTCTTGAGCTTGCGTTGGTTTTCCCTTGAAGAGGAAAGGGTGATGTGATACGTCTCCAAAGTATCTATAATTTTTGATTATTCCATGCTGTTATATTATCATTCTTGGATGTTTTACAATCATCTTATAGCAACTTTATATCATTTTTTGGGACTAACCTATTGACATAGTGCCTAGTGCCAGTTGTTGTTTTTTGCTTGTTTTTTTTACTTCGCAGAAAATCAATACCAAATGAAGTCCAAACACAGTGAAACTTTTTGGAGAATTTTTCTGGGCCAGAAGACACGGGATGGGCCAAAGAAGTACCAGAGGGTTGCCCCGAGGGGGGCACAACCCACCTGGGCGCGCCTGGGGGGCCAGGCGCGCCCTGGTGGGTTGTGCCCACCTCGGTGGCCTCCCACACCGCCTCTTTGCTCTATAAATACCCCAATATTCCAGAAACCCTAGGGGAGTCGACAAAAATCAATTCCAGCCGCCGCAAGTTCCAGAACCACCAGATCCAATCTAGACACCATCACGGAGGGGTTCATCATCCTCATTGGTGCCTCTTCGATGATGCGTGAGTAGTTCATTGTAGACCTACGTGTCCGTAGTTAGTAGCTAGATGGCTTCCTCTCTCTCTTTTGATTCTCAATACAATGGTCTCTTGGATATATATTTGATGTAACTCTTTTTGCGGTGTGTTTGTTGGGATCCGATGAACTTTGAGTTTATGATCAGATCTATGTTTTTATCCATGAAAGTTATTTGAGTCTTTTGATCTCTTATATGCATGATTACTTATAGCATCGTATTTCTTCTTCGAATCTTTGGTTCAGTTAGGCCAACTAGATCGATTTTTCTTGCCATGGGAAGAGGTGCTTTGTGATGGGTTCGATCTTACGGTGCTCAATCCCAGTGACAGAAGGGGAAATGACATGTATGTATCGCTGCTATTAAGGATAACAAGATGGGGTCTAATTCCTACATGAATAGATCTTGTCTACATCATGTCATTGTTCTTATTGCATTACTCCATTTCTCCATGAACTTAATACACTAGATGCATGCTGGATAGCGGTCGATGTGTGGAGTAATAGTAGTAGATGCAGGCAGGAGTCGGTCTACTAATCTTGGACGTGATGCCTATATAATGACAATTGCCTGGATATCTTCATAATTATTTGAAGTTCTATCAATTGCCCAACAGTAATTTGTTTACCCACCGTATGCTATTTTTCTTGAGAGAAGCCACTAGTGAAATCTACGGCCCCCAGGTCTCTTCTTTATCATATTTGCCTTCGAGATCTATTTTTATTCGCTTTTATTTTCAGATCTATATTTCCAAAAACCCAAAAATACCTTGCTGCACTTTATTTTATTTTGCATTTATTCGAGATGTATTTATCCAATCTATCTTATTTTTATCCCGTCAACTCGACAATTTCTAGCACCGTTACCCGAAAGGGATTGACAACCCCTTTAACACGTCGGGTTGCAAGTATTTGTTCTTTGTGTGCAGGTACCGTTTACGTAGTGTTGAGTGATTCTCCTATTGGTTCAATAACCTTGGTCTCATCACTGAGGGAAATACCTACCGTCGCTGTGCTGCATCATCCCTTCCTCTTTGGGGAAATAACGACGTAGTTCAAGCCACATCATGATGCAACAAAGTAGAGATACATATTTCCCTCAGGTAAGAACCAATGTATCAATCTAGTAGGTGATACAAGCAAGTCTCCAATCTATGCACCTGCACAAACAATCAAACACTTGCACCCAACACGATAAAGGGGCTGTCAATCCCTTCACGGTCACTTGCAATGGTGAGATCTGATAGAGATAGATATAAAAGATTAATAAAACGTAAAACAAAGTAAAAACAAATAAAACACAGTGAGGTATTTTTGGGTTTTTTGGTTTATAGATCTGAAAATATATGATAGAAAATAGACCCGCAAAAATTTGGTTTTCTTCTTTGCCTCGCAATAGTATCGATTCTTGGGATAAGTGCAAATATGCTTTTATTACTAAGTATTTTCCGCCCGCGAAAATTATTTCCCTTAGGACACAAATCATGAATTTTAAGCAACTTGAGCATGATCATGTTGCGCAATCTTGGGAAAGAATGAAATTGATGCTAAGAAATTGTCCTACTCATGGTTTAAATCTTTGGATGATCATACAAATTTTTTATGCGGGATTGAATTTTGTTTCTAGAAATCTTTTAGATTCCGCCGCGGGTGGTACTTTTATGGAAATTACTTTGGGTGAAGCTACTAAATTGCTTGATAATATTATGGCAAATTATTCACAATGGCACACCGAAAGAGCTCCTACTAGTAAAAAGGTTAATTCGGTTGAAGAAATTTCTACTTTGAGTGAAAAAGTTGATGCTCTTATGAAATTTGTTGCTAATAAAAATGCTCCTATTGATCTCGATGATGTGCCTTTGTCTACTTTGATTGAGCAAAATAGTGATGCCATAGATGTGAATTTTGTTTCGCGAAACAATTTTAATAATAATGCTTATAGAGGTAATTTTAATCCTAGACCTTTTCCAGGAAATTCCTCTAATAATTATGGTAATTCCTATGGTAATCCTTCTTATAATAATAATAGGAACACCTCTGATCTTGAGAATAATATTAAAGAATTTATCAATGCTCAAAAGAGTTTTAATACTACGATAGAAGAAAAGTTGACTAAGATTGATGATATGTCTAGAAGCATTGATAGAATTTCTCATGATGTAGAAAATCTCAAGATGAAATTTTTTGTGCCTAAGGTAGAAGAATCAATTAAAGCTTTATATGTTTCTATGGATGAAAGTAAGAAAAGAACCGCTATGCTTAGAGCTAGAAGAGAATTTTTAGAAAAAGCATTTTCTGGTGATTGCTTTCATAAAAATGATGAAGATCTCAAAGTGATTGGTGTTTCGTATATTGATTCCTTGTTTAGCAAAATTAAGATTGATGATAAAGGGACTGAAGGAGAGTCAACTTTAGCTAGAAGGCGTCCCGATAATTCGGAGGGTGAAAATCGTGTTGAGAAATTTGATAAAAGTGGGTTTGGAGAGGTCAAAACTTTAACTAGTGATGTGCCCACTCTTTTGGATTACAAAGACTTTAATTATGATAATTGCTCTTTGATTGATTGTATTTCTTTGTTGCAATCCATGATAAATTCACCCCATGCTTATGAACAAAATAAAGCTTTTACTTAACATATTGTTGATGCTATGATGAAAGCTTTAGAAGAAAAGTTGGAATTAGAGATTTCAATTCCTAGAAAATTACATGATTAATGGGAACCTACTATCAAATTCAAGATTAAAAATTATGAGTGTTTTGCTTTATGTGACTTTGGTGCTAGTGTTTCTACAATTCTGAAATCTTTATGTGATGTGCTTGGTCTTACCGATATTGAAGAATGTTCTTTAAATTTGCACTTGGTGGATTCTACTATTAAAAAGCCTATGTGAAGAATTAATGATGTTCTTACTCTTGCAAATAGGAATTATGTGCCCATAGATTTTATTGTTGTTGATATTGATTGCAATCCGTCTTGTCCAATTATTCTTGGTAGACCGTTCTTACGCACTATAGGTGTCGTGATTGATATGAAAGAAGGCAATATTAAATTTCAATTTCCACTAAGGAAGGGTATGGAACACTTCCCTAGAACAACAATTAAGCCACCATATGAATCAATCATGAGCGCATCTTATGGATCTAGAAACAAAGATGACAACAGTTAGATCTATGCATTATGCCTAGCTAGGGGCATAAAATGATAGCGCTTGTTGGGAGGCAACCCAATGAATAAAATTTATTTTTGTCTTTTTCTTTCCATTATTGAGTGTTTGCACAATTATGCTACTATTATGATTATGTTTTTTATGTTTTAATTAGTGTTTGTGCCAAGCAAAGCCTTTGGAATCATGTTGGGTGATAGTTGATTTGATCTTGTTGAAAAACAAAAACTTTTGCGTCCAGAAAAACAATTCTCATTTTTAACAGAAGCGTGATAAAATTCTGATTTTTTTACACAAGATTTATATACAAATTTCCCACGTTGTCCTCATGATTCAGAATTTTTGGAGTTACATAAGTATTCGTAGTATTCAGATTGCTACAGACTTTTCTATTTTTGACAGATTCTATTTTCTTTGCGTGTGTGCTTATTTCGATGAATCTATGGTTTGTATTGGAGGGTATAAGCTATAGCAAAGTTGGAATGCAGTAGATATAATGAAAAAATAAAATATGAATGGGTTTGCAACAGTACTTATAGTAATGATTTGCTTTGTTATACTAACGGATCTCGCGAAGGTTTTGTTGAGTTTTGTGTGATTGAAGTTTTCAAGTTTTGGGTGAGATCACGATGGATGAAGGAATAAGGAGTAAGAAGAGCCTAAGCTTGGGGATGCCCATGGAATCCCAAGCTATTATATAAAAGAGAAGCAAGCAACTAAGCTTGGGGATGCCCGAGTGGCATCCCCTCTTTCTTCTAACAACCTTCGGTATTTTACTTGGAGTTATATTTTTATTCGTCACATATCATGAGTTTTGCTTGGAGCGTCTTGTATGATATGAGTCTTTGCTTGTTTTGCTTTTTATTTTTAGTTATGTATCCTTGCTGAACACACCTATTTGAGATAGCCAAAATTATGCTATGATTTGTTAAAGTTTCTCTCTATGCTTCACTAAAATCTTTATGAGCTATGGAACTGCTCTAGTGCTTCACTTATATCTTTTTGAGCATGGTGTGCTTTAGTATTTTTGAAGAAATGCTTTCATGCTTCACTTAGATTTATTTGAGAGTTGGTAAATCTTTTAAGAAATTCTCTCATGCTTCACTTAAATTATTTTGAGGGAAGAAAATTTTTATGCTCATGTTCTTCTCTTAGATTTGTTTGAGCTATCAAAAGCAACATATGAAACTAGTTCCAAAGTGATAGATATTCAAGAGGGATATAATAAAAACTTTCATGAAGATCATTGGACAAAATAAACTTGATTCCTTGTAATAGTTTCGCGATATGTTGATATAATATATGAGTCATGTTGATGAGTAATTATGCTTTAGTAAGAATATTGGTGTTAAGGTTTGTGATTCCCTATGCAAGCACAAAAGTCAATAGTTATGCAATGAAATTACATCCTACCTATGGTGCATTATTCGGTGTTAGTTATGCTTAATGCTTGCTTATGAGATTTTTCTTTTCTTGGTTGGATGCTTCCTAATCTTTTGCTAGCCTTCATTTGCACTAAGTATGATCACTACTTGTGCATCCAAACTCCTTAAACCAGTTTTGCCACATGAGTCCACTATACCTACCTATATGCGGTATTATTTTGCCATTCTAAGCAAATTTGTATGTGCCATATCTAATTTTCAAAATAAATTTCTCTTTTGTGTGCTCGTACCGCTCATGAAACGTTAGGGGGTGGCTGATATTTTTCCATGCTAGATGTGTTATTCTCAAGATGAGTGTTTATTCACTTGTCATTGCATGAGAGTACGACAAAGGTATTAGGGATGCCCAGTCCCGAAATGAAAAATGAATTTACTTTATGTTGTCAAATAATAAATTCCTTGGAAAGTGTTGGTATGGACGGCACCCGTAGATTCGGTTAGCCGTGGAATATGAAAGTATGGTGGAAAAAGGAATAAACTTTATTTTCTGTTTGGGAACCGCCTATGATATATCTAGCGTGGAAAGTATTGGGAACTACATGATCATTTTCGTTGACAGGAAAAGCATGCCACCCAAAATGTTTTTATCTCTATCTTTTTCGCTTTGAGCTCTGGCACCTCTACAAATCCCTACTTCCCTCTGCGAAGGGCCTTTCTATTTACTTTATGCAATTTTTATTTTGAGTCTCCATCTTCTCTTATAAAGCACCAACTAAGGGGCACTATGATCGTACTTGAGCATTGGGTGTAGCTAATATGCGAGTGTGTTTCATGAATGGATCAATGATTGAGCATAATGGGCTAGGGATAACTTGCTTTAGAGTTGATATTTTGAAAGACATGGTTGCTTGTTGATATGCTTGAGGATTGAAATCTTCATGTCAAAACTAGACTATTGCTTTGAATCATATAAAAGTCCAAATGTCCATGTTACAAAGAAAATAATATGTGATGAACATGTTAGGCAGCATTCCACATCAAAAATTCTGTTTTTATCATTTACCTACTCGAGGATGAGCAGGAATTAAGCTTGGGGATGCTGATACGTCTCCAACGTATCTATAATTTTTGATTGTTCCATGCTGTTATATTATCATTCTTGGATGTTTTACAATCATTTTATAGCAACTTTATATCATTTTTTGGGACTAACCTATTGACATAGTGCCCAGTGCCAAGTGTTATTTTTTGCTTGTTTTTTTACTTCGCAGAAAATCAATACCAAACGTAGTCCAAATGCAGCGAAACTTTTTGGAGATTTTTTCTGGGCCAGAAGACACAGGATTGGCCAAAGAAGTACCAGCGGGGCGCCTCGAGGGGGGCACAACACACTTGGGCGCGCCTGGGGGCCCAGGAGCGCCCTGGTGGGTTGTGCCCACCTCGGTGGCCTCCCGTACCACCTCTTTGCTCTATAAATACCTCAATATTCCAGAAACCCTAGGGGAGTCGACGAAAATCAATTTCAGCCGCCGCAAGTTCCAGAACCACCAGATCCAATCTAGACACCATCACGGAGGGGTTCATCATCCTCATTGGTGCCTCTCCGATGATGCGTGAGTAGTTCATTGTAGACCTACGGGTCCGTAGTTAGTAGCTAGATGGCTTCCTCTCTCTCTCTCTCTCTTGATTCTCAATACAATGGTCTCTTGGAGATCTATTTGATGTAACTCGTTTTGCAGTGTGTTTGTTGGGATCCGATGAACTTTGAGTTTATGATCAGATCTATGTTTTTATCCATGAAAGTTATTTGAGTCTTTTGATCTCTTATATGCATGATTACTTATGGCCTCGTATTTCTTCTTCGAATCTTTGGTTTAGTTAGGCCGACTAGATCGATTTTTCTTGCCATGGGAAGAGGTGCTTTGTGATGGGTTTGATCTTACGGTGCTCGATCCCAGTGACAGAAGGGGAAACGACACGTATGTATCGTTGCTATTAAGGATAACAAGATGGGGTCTAATTCCTACATGAATAGATCTTGTCTATATCATGTCATCGTTCTTATTGCATTACTCCGTTTCTCCATGAACTTAATACACTAGATGCATGCTAGATAGCGGTCGATGTGTGGAGTAATAGTAGTAGATGCAGGCAGGAGTCGGTCTACTAATCTTGGACGTGATGCCTATATAATGATCATTGCCTGGATATCATCATAATTATTTGAAGTTCTATCAATTGCCTAATAGTAATTTGTTTACCCACTGTATGCTATTTTCTTGAGAGAAGCCACTAGTGAAATCTATGGCCCCCGGGTCTCTTCTTTATCATATTTGCCTTCGAGATCTATTTTTATTCGCTTTTATTTTCATATCTATATTTCCTAAAACCCAAATATACCTTGCTGCCCTTTATTTTATTTTGCGTTTATTCGAGATCTATTTATCCAATCTATCATATTTCTATCCCGTCAACTCAACAATTTTTGGCACCATTACCCGAAAGGGATTGACAACCCCTTTAACACGTCGGGTTGCAAGTATTTGTTCTTTGTGTGTAGGTACCATTTACGTAGTGTTGCGTGATTCTCCTACTAGTTAGATAACCTTGGTCTCATCACTGAGGGAAATACCTACCGTCGCTGTGCTACATCAGCCCTTCCTATTTGGGGAAATGCCGACGTAGTTCAAGCCGCATCATGATGCAGCAAAGTAGAAATAAGTATTTCCCTCAGTTAAGAACCAATGTATCAATCCGGCCAGTAGGTGATACAAGCAATTCTCCAATCTATGCACCTGCACAAACAATCAAACACTTGCACCCAACGCGATAAAGGGGTTGTCAATCCCTTCACGATCACTTGCAATGGTGAGATCTGATAGAGATAGATATAAAAGATTACTAAAACGTAAAACAAAGTAAAAACAAATAAAATGCAGCGAGGTATTTTTGGGTTTTTTTGTTTATAGATCTGAAAATATATGATAGAAAATAGACCCGGGGGCCATAGGTTTCACTAGAGGCTTCTCTCTTGAAGGCAAATAATACGGTGGGTGTACAAATTACTGTCGAGCAATTGATAGAAAAGCGCAAAGTTATGACGATATCCAAGGCAATGATTATGCATATAGGCATCACGTTCGTGTCAAGTAGACCGAAATGATTCTGCATCTACTACTATTACTCCACACATCAACCGCTATCCAGCATGCATCTAGAGTATTAAGTTCATAAAGAATGAAGTAACGCCTTAAGTAAGATGACATGATGTAGAGGGATAAACTCAAGCAATATGATGAAAACCCCATCTTTTTACCCTTGATGGCAACAATACAATACGTGCCTCGCTACCCCTACTTTGTCACTGGGTGAGGACGCCGCAAGATTGAACTCAAAACAAAGCACCTCTCCCATTGCAAGAAGAACCAATCTAGTTGGCCAAACCAAACCGATAATTCGAAGCGAAATACAAAGATGTCAAATCATGCATATAAGAATTCAGAGAAGATTCAAATAATATTCATAGATAATCTGATCATAAATCCACAATTCATTGGATTTTGACAAACACACCGCAAAAGAATATTACATCGGATAGATCTCCAAGAACAACGAGGAGAACATGGTATTGAGGATCAAAGAGAGAGAAGAAGCCATCTAGCTACTAGCTATGGACCCGTAGGTCTCAGATAAACTACTCACGCTTCATCGGAGGGGCAATAGAGTTAATGTAGAAGCCCTCCATGATCGAATCCCCCTCCTACAGGATGCCGGAAAAGGCCCCAAGATGGGATCTCACGGGTACAAAAGGTTACGGTGGCGGAAAAGTATTTTGGTGGACGCTTCTGGTTGTTTGGGAATATTTCTGAATTTATAGGCCAAAGATTAGGGTTAGATGACTCCCGGGGGGCCCACAAGCTAGGGGGGCGCCCCCTGAGGGCTTGTGGAGCCCTCGGGACTCTTCTGACTTCCTCTGCAAGTCCTACGTGTGTCTTCTGGTCCAAGAAAAATCATCGCGAAAGTTTTATTCCGTTTGGACTCCGTTTGATATTCCTTTTCTTTAAAACTCAAAAACAAGGAAAAAACATAAACTGGCACTGGGCTCTGGGTTAATAAGTTAGTCCCAAAAATAATATAAAATAGCATATTAATGCATATAAAACATTCAAAACAGATAATATAATAGCATGGAACAATAAAAATTATAGATACGTTGGAAAGGTATCATGACCCATCACAAACAGTTCATGATTATAGAATGTGTACGGTAAGCAGACAATCACACACACATTTACTTTTCCTCGAATCTATGCGATTCGATGTAAGAGTGCATACAATTGTCCCTATAAAACTGTATGCGAAGCTTGAATATATCCCACACGATTCATCCGTCGTACCCGCGTCGGATGAAGTCCTATCGCACGCGTTCTTCTATGACCAAATGTTTGTGATGCACACATCATCATAAACAGTCCATAATTGCCAAGCGTGTGTGATAAGGTGACTTTCGCAAACATTTAGTAAGAAGGAACTGTGTGCGATGTTGTTGTTAATCCCACACATTTTTTCTTGGCTGATCGTGTGTGCAGTAGAGATTGATCGCACACATAGTGGATCCAAGAAACGTGTCTAATCTCCATGTTTATCGCAGACGTTTTGCTTTCGCAAACCGTGTGTGGTGTAATTGTAACACCCCCTGTGATTAACAACAGTGATCACCCTTAGTTAATGCCATGTCAGCAAGGTTAACAGTGCCCAATCATCATTTGCATCATATTGCATTTCAACTCCTAACTCAAAAATTCAAATTAAATTAAATTGGAAAATAAAAGCTGTTCAAATCAGAAACTAAATTGTTCATTAAATAGCAAGTAAATCAGAGACAATTCTAAAATTGAAACAAACATCATTGTAATTGGGTAAGTGACTCAAACATCCTCAAACAGTGACTAAAGACAATATTATTAACCTTTTATTTAATCTAAATTAAATATGGAATTATGTTTAGCCCAAACTAGTTTTTGGAGATAGGGTATAATGCACTGCTAATTATGAGCTAGGTCACTAATTTTGTAAAAGTCATTTTGTGGCCTAAGTATTTGCAAAAGAGAAAATAAGAGAAAAGAAAATAAGAAAAAGAAATAAAACAGAAAAATAAAAAGAAAAGCAAAACCCCTGGCCCAACTGGGCCACGACCCAGCCGAACCGGCCCAGCCGGCCCACCCCTCGCTCCCATTACCCCCTGGTGCACGAAACCCTAGCCCACCTCTCCCACTCCCCCCCCCCCCCACGTCTACCTCGAATCCCCCTCGATCCAGAAGGGGATCGGGGCATCAGCGCCCCTGCGCTCGCCGCCCCCCCCCCCCGATCACGCCGGCGTCGCCTCGCCTCGCCGCCCCACCGATGCCACGCCATCGCCAGACCTCAAAGCGTCGCCATCGACCTCGTCGCTCGCCGCCTCCCCAACTCTTCCCCGCCGGACCCCCACGAGCCTCGCCGCCCCCTCTCCTCGGCAGCGAGGGTGAGGTCCCGATTCCCCTTCGCCCCCCTCTCTCCCCCGGTCGTCGCGCTCGCATCCATGCCCCGCTCCCGCCACGCACCGGGCGCGCCCACAGCCGTGCGCACACGCGCACGCCACCCGCGCCCCACTCCGGCCCCGGACCTCCCTCACCCGCCTCCACGCTACCTGCCGCTGCCGCCACTGTCCAGCGCCGCCCCGTGCTCGCCCGCGCCCCGCTCGCCCCGCGCGTTCGTCATGGCCGCGCCTACACGCGCTCGCCCCCTCCCAGCTCGCCTCCGCCACAGCCGCCGCCCGGGTTCGCCCGTTAACGGGCGCTCGCCTGTCGCCCATTTCCCCGTCGCCCACACCCGCTCTGGCCCCTGGACAAATGACAAGTGGGGCCCAGCCCGAGAACGGTTTAAAAAAAAGAAAAAAAAGAAAATGAAATTAGTAAAAATAATTATTAATTAGTTAATTAATTTTGTTTAATTAAACTAATTAATTAGTTAGTTTAATTAAACCCTAATTAAACTAAACAGTCAATGACAGGTGGGTCCCACACGTCAGTTTGACCCAGCCAACTGTACTGTTGACTGCTGACGTCAGCATGATGTCATGCTGACATCATCTGATACTGTTCTGGATAATGTTGGATTAAATGATTAAATAAAATTCTAGAAAATAATTAAATCTTTAGAAAATCATATAAAACAATCCGTAACTCCGATGAAAATAATTTATATATGAAAGTTGCTCAGAATTTTGATACGAGTCTGAATACGCCCTCTGTATTCCTGTCAGATGCCCCTAGCTAGATGAACGTGGAACTTTTAGACCGATTTAAATAAATGAATAGTGCCCAACTTTAATAAAATAAATCCGAATAAATTCCTAAATTAACTGAATCATTTAGTTAGGCAGTAGAACACCTCTGCATAGCATTTAGGCATGTCATACATATTGTTTGCATTTTTTTTCATGGATTTATTGTTTCTCTCCCCCTCCTTCTCTCTCGATAGACGTCGAGAGCGACGCCGTTGCAGCTGAGTACGACTATGCTACAGACGAGCAGCCCGTTGACGACCCCTCTTTCTTGCCAGAGCAACCAGGCAAGCCCCCCCTTGAACATCCAGATATCGCCTATTCCTTTTCTCCTGCTTGCATTAGATTTTTCTACTGTTAATGATTGCTCCTATTCTGATGCATAGCCTGCTTTTGTAACCTGTTTATTGTTACCTTACCTGCCTATGTTAAACTGTTTAGTATAGGTTGGTAGTGAACCATTAGTGACCCCCACCACCTTACCATTGTTGCCCCTGCTTGATCATCGACGACTCGATCAATGTGATCGTCGACCAGAGACCGACACATCTCTTCACCCCCTTAGTTGTACGACTCTACATAGTTACTATCGAGTGCCGAGGGTGATACCTCGTAACGCACTCCTGATGAATACTCTGCAGTGTAGCTGTTCGGTCGTGGTCATCGAGGGTGATTCCTCCTTCTCCACTTCCAATATGACTCTGTCGTGCAACCCCTCAGTGTGAACCTCGAGGGTGATGCCTCATACGTTCACCCTGATGATTTCGTCGAGTGGAATCCACCGAGGGTGACTCCTCAGGGTTTCCCCCCTTGATGTTATGACCACACGGTTACTTTGACCCTTGTTACAGGCGGGTCGAACCTGGTGGGTACCCGCAGGGGATCAATGAAGTCGGGTGTGCCGGAAGGGCACTCGAGTGTGATATTGTGGCAGAGCTTCAGAAACTCTGATTGTCTCCACGTGTTACTAAATGAGCTTATTGGATTTGGGTGTTTGATCTGAGTGAGTCGACGTGCCCTATACGCACTACCACCACGCGGGATAATGGTTATGGGGCCCTCTGTGATGTACGTTTCTCCCAAAAGCTCTGCAGACGTCACGGTTCACCGTGCGAGCTGATTGTCGAGAATGGGCTGGATACTTCACTGACGAGTTCAGTGTCGCGCCTGCAGTCCAGCCAGTCTCGCAACGTGCAGGGTGCCCAGGGCGATGGCCCAAGACCACTGGGTGCATAGGTTAGTCCGGTGTGCTGACCTCTCTATTGAGCCTAGGTAGGGCGCTGCTTCGTGTTGATCTCCCGAGGCCGGGCATTACCCAGCAAGTGTGTCCGGCCAGAGGTGATCGAGCGTGTTGGGTAACAGTAGTGCACCCCTGCAGGGATGAATAATCTATCGATAGCCGGTCCTACGGTAAAGGACGCTCAGTTTGTGTATCCCGATCTACTACTTGAACTGGATACTTGTTACTTAATTGAAGCTTCGGGATCGCTTTCTCGCAGGGAGTCGAGGAAGGATCTTTAGGCTTTGCTTCAACATGTTTGCTTAATAAAATGCTATCCTACTCTCTTCTATTGCTGCAAGATGATGGCTTCGTGAAGATGTTTGAAGATGCTAGTCTTCGATAGGACTAGGCCTTCTCTCTATTCTGGCATTTCTGTAGTCCAGTCCACATATACAGCCTTTCCCCTTTGATAATGTTGCATATGTAGTGTAGATCCTTGCTTGCTGAGTACTTCGGATGAGTACTCATGGTTGCTTTGTTACTTCTTTTTTTCCCATACCCCACTTTGATGATACATCAGACGATGGAGCCCCGGAGCCAGATGCCACCTCAGGAGCTTACTACCAGGAGGGTCCAGACAGCACATACTACTGGATCAAGCCAACCGACCAGGAGTAGGATCGAAAGCTCCCAGGCAGGAGGCATACGCCTTTCAATCTAGAGTCGTGGTTTGTGCTAGGCTTCTTAAGGCAAAACTTGTCTAACTATGTCTGTACTCAGATATTATTTGTATGACTAACTTATGTATTTGCATCTTTGTGATCCCTGGTCTGTAATATTGTGGATCTCCATTAATTTGTGTTAGAGTTGTGTTGTGATATCTTCCCGTGAGTCCCTGTGCTTGATCGTGCATGTTTGCGTGTATGATTAGTGCACGATTGAGTCGGGGGAGCCACAAGTTGGTATCAGAGCCGACTGCCTGTAGGAAGCCCCCTTCCAAATTCCTTGGTCGAAGTTGAGTCTAGACATCGAAAAACTAATTTACTAACTTGGCTGTGTGGCTTACGGGCCCACATCGCCAACTGGGTGGTATTAGGATCTTTTATTCCTCGTCTATACTCTGGGACTCTGTTCTCTCTTCTATTCGGGTTAAATGAATTTACTAACACTGACACTTAGGATCTTGTAAATCCCGTCTACCCAGAGAGCTGGATATCTGTGCTTACTTTCTTACCATTGATCTGATTAGTCGGATAATCATTTTCCTTTCCATTGTTTTGTTTAACCTTTCTCTCCGAGTTGTATTAAACTTCTCATTGTCATTTGACAATCCTGAATTTCCTCTATTTCAGATGGATCGTTTGTTTCCACCACGTCCTACGACATAGCTTGTGCTTCGCACTTGGGCTCGTGATGCCCCTGGTTTTCCAGCTGTCCTGATCGCCCTCCTGACCAGACTTGGCTACCGCTGGTACCCCGAGTACATGGTCTACGAGGATTACCGCGAGTTCAACCAGGAGCAGTACCATGCTGATGTTCATATCTATGATCAGCAAGATGACTCAGACACTGAGCTGCACCTTTTCCACGGTATCGGTGTGACGATTGAGATGGCAGTACATGCACTACTAGGAAAAGGCTTGTTAGTGGCGCACCTATTTTTGCCATTAATGGCGCACTATAGGTGCGCCACTATCACCACGCCACTAGTAACAAGTACTAATGGCGCACCTCTGGTGCGCCATTAGTATTGCAGGTAACAGTGGCGCACCTTGTAGTACGCCATTACTATTGCTACAGGTGCGCCACTGGTAACTTTTTATTTTTATTTTTTTTTTCTGAATTTTGAAGGCGGGAAAATAGTAGTGGCGCACCGTCTAACCCCCACCGTGCGCCATTGCTATTTTTGAATTTTGAATTGGGATCTGGATCGTGATTTTTTTGCCCTTTTTTTGCTTATTTTTTTTGCTCGTTTTTTTGCACGATATTTTTTCAAATTTTGTTCTCGTTTTTGGATCTTGTACGTTCTTTTGCCGGAGAGGAGTTCGCCGGAGAGGAGGGCCGAGGAGAGACCATGAGGAGGAGAGGAGGGAGGAGGAGGAGGTCACCGGAGAGGAGCTCTCCTACATCGTCGGAGAGGAGGAGGAGGAGGTCACCGGAGAGGAGCTCGCCTACATCGCCGGAGAGGAGGAGGGGGTCGCCGGAGAGGAGTTCACCGGAGAGGAGGGAGGAGAAACCGTGAGGGGAGGGGAGGAGAGGAGGGAGGAGGAGCTCACCAGAGAGGAGGGAGGAGAAACCGTGAGGGGAGGGGAGGAGAGGAGGGAGGAGGAGGTCGCCGGAGAGGAGGAGGAGGTGGAGGTCGCCGGAGAGGAGGAGGGGAGTATGGTGGAGGAGAGGAGGGGAGATGGAGTGGAGGAGAGGAGGAGAGGTGGAGTGGAGGAGAAAAATGAAGAGGTAAGGAGGAGAGGACCCCAGCCATATATACGGCATAGTAATGGCGCACCGTGGGAAGGTGCGCCATTACTAACTTTTTTTTTATTTTTTTTTATTTTGAATTTTGAAGGCAGGAAGATAGTAATGGCGCACCGTGGGCAGGTGCTCCATTACTAACTTTTTTTTGATTTATTTTGAATTTTGAAGGCGGGAAGATAGTAATGGCGCACCATGGGCAGGTGCGCCATTACTGAGTTTGATTTTTTTTGCCTCTCCAGATCTTGAAAGCCCCGTAACTTTTTTTCTGTTAGGTTTTTGAGGATTCTAGAAAATCGATGACGAGCAAAGCCCGTTAAATTTGGATGTAACTTTTCGAGTAGATGATTTTTCATATAAAAAAAATTCATCGGAGGTCGTATGCAAAAGTTACGGCCATTTTACCGAAACACGGCGGCCTTTTGCAAAAAAATTCAAAATTCATGTTTGTTAATTTTCCTAACAACTAGAACACATAACACATGGGCATCTATTTTTTCGATTTTTTTTTTGAATCTTTTATCATTTTCTTTTATTTTTTAAAAAACCTAAAAGGCGATCCACGGGGGGGGGGTGTTTGTGTGTGTGAGACGTTAGTAATGGCGCACCCTCCCTGGTGCGCCATTGCTAACCCTAGCAATGGCGCACCAGGGAGGGTGCGCCATTACTAACCTCACACACACGCAGGCACACCCCCACCAGACATAGCTATGGCGCACCACACCTAGGTGCGCCACTGCTATGTAGCATAGCAGTGGCGCACCTAGGTGTGGTGTGCCATTGCTATGTCTGGTGGGGGGAGATGGACCCAAAAAAAATAGCAATGGCGCACTGCTCATGTGGTGCGCAATTAGTAAAAACATAGCAATGGCGCACCTGATTCTGGTGCGCCACTGCTATATAGCAGTGGCGCACCACCATCATGGTGCGCCACTAGTAGAGATATTGGGGATAAGCTTTTTTCTAGTAGTGATGATGCCGCCTACTCTGCTGTCGCACGTCTCCGAGGAGAGTTCAGCAGTATCTTGGATGACTCTGAGTTCCGATACATTCTGTACGCCCCTGCTGGAGATGCTACTGGATACTACACAGCTATCTGTGCCCCGTACGAGCCTCGTCGCTACGACCCGTGCGTTCTGATTCAGTGCACTCAGGCTCTGGATCGCACTGTTCGGGCTCTTGCTGTCGAGTTGGTTGTCACTCGAGCACGTCTCTACGATGCTATGACGCAGTTGCTACCCGCTGTTCGTGCAGGGATACATCCGGAGCACATCCTTTATCCGCGCAGGACTCAGATGTATGCTGGTATTGATTGGCCTGCTGTTGGAGGTAACACACCTACACGTGGACCTCTTCTTACAGCTCGAGACCGGGTTCTGCATCAGAGTGCACATGGAGCACAGGATCCTACCGCGACGAACATTCGTCGTCCGCACTCGCAGTTACCTCATTTCAGTGGTTTTCCCCGATGTTGATGTAGCCTTCGCTATGTCTCGTTGTGTACTTCCTTACCGCGTGCCTACGCGCCGCCTAGTATGTCTAGTTCTAAATTTGCGCCGTTATCCTGTCCGCATGTACCCGACTCTGTGTATGGATCTGTATGTCATATTTGACTACTGTTATGTATCTGTTGTAACACCCCCAGTGTTTAGCTACAGTAATTCCCCTTTTGATTTTGCCATGTCAGCAAGTTCAACAGTGCCAAATTATCATTTGCATCATATTGCATTTCAACTACTAACTCAAATATTCAAATTAAATAAAAGTGGAAAATAAAAGTTGTTCAACATAGAAACTAAAATGTTCATAATATTATAAATATTACAGAGACTATTCTAAAATTGTAACCAACAATTAATAAATTAATTAAGTGACTCTAACAATAGCAAAACATCACTATTTAATGCCTTTTTGATTAAATAAAACCCCAAATGAAAACCTTTGTACGCAAAACCATTTTATTGCAGTGGCATATAATGCACTGTATTTAATAGAGCAAGTCACATATTTTACCAAAAGTTATTTGAGTTAAAAAGAAAAGGGCAAAAGATGAAACAAAACAGAAACAGAAAAAGAAAAAGAAAAAGAGAAAGAAGCCCACCGCCGCCTGGGCCTAAGTGCACAGGGAGGCCCAGCCCATCCCGCACCGTCTCCTTACTACTGCTCCTCCTCCTCGCGCGCTGTAGCCTCCGCCGCACTCGCCGCCCTGGCCCCCCCTTCCCTTGCTCAACAGCGGCCACCGCGCGCCTCTGGAGGGGATAAGGACCTCCCCCTCGACCCCTCTGGCTAACCCTAGCCACTACTCCCCCTCTCTCCCTTGCTCCCACCTCACCGAACGTAGCCGCCG
Organism: Thinopyrum elongatum; assembly: GCA_011799875.1. Taxonomy (NCBI): domain Eukaryota; kingdom Viridiplantae; phylum Streptophyta; class Magnoliopsida; order Poales; family Poaceae; genus Thinopyrum; species Thinopyrum elongatum. The sequence continues at coordinate 237,535,971 of CM022303.1, forward strand.
CCGTACGCCTGTCGACCCCGCGGCCACCGGCCACCCCTCGCCTCGCCGTAATGCCCTAAAGCTCCGCCGCCGTCCGCTGCTCCATCCCAAGCCAGTGGGAGGAGTCGAGACCCTCCGCATCGACGCCTCCGAGCTCTCCTTCGTCCCCGATCCCGACGGCCGTCGCCGGACGAACCACTCGACGCCGGCCTCCCTCGCGCCTTCCCCACGCCCGCTCTGAACGGCTACGCCCCACCGTGAGCTCCCCCTTCCTCCCCTGCTGCTCTGCTAGCTCGTGCGGTCACCGTAGAATAGCTCGCCACGCGGCCGCGCTCGGCCCTCCGCCGCACCTCATCGTCCGGCCATCTCCGTCGCCTGTTTGGCCTCGCTTGGGTTCGGTTCGTCGCCGCTGCGTCCACTCGTTCGAATGGCGTAGCTCCCACGCGCAAAAACCCCCTCGCCTCGCCGTCCCCCCCACTCACCGGAGCACATCTCCGCCACGCTTGTCGTCGGCACCTTTTCCGGTCACCAATGCCCCTGCCACCACCACCGTTCGAACCACGGCGGCCGTGCGGTTCGAACGCGCCCGGTCGCACCCCAAACGGCCACCCACAGCTCGTTTCCGAGCATCGCCGGTGTTCGGCCGCCGTTCTGGCGTGCGCAAGAGGCGCTCCGGTGACCCTGCCGACATGCCGCAGGTGGGCCACCACCCCTGGGCCCTTCCCTGGCCCGCTGACGTGTGGGCCCGTGGGGTCACTATTGATTGTTGACCTGGTCAACTTGTCTGACTAGTGGGCCCCACGGCCCTGTTAATTAACTGCTAAATAAATTGTTTAATTTAATTAATTTTAGTTAGATATCTCAATGACATGTGGGCCCCCCTGATTAGATTAGTTAATTTAACTCTGTTAATTAGTCCAGTCTATGACACATGGGCCCCACATGTCAGGTTTGACCTGGCCGGCCCCCTGTTGACTGCTGACGTCAGCTTTACGTCATGATGTTGTCACCCTGTACTGTTCTGGATAATGTTGAATTAAAATAATTAAATAAATTCAGAGAATGATTAAAACTTTAGAAAATCATATAAAATAATACGTAGCTCAGATCGAAAAACTTTGTACATGAAAGTTACTCAGAACGACGAGACGAATCCGAATACGCGGTCCGTTCGTCCGCCACACGTCCCTTGCTACCCGAACATGGAACCGTTCCCCTCCGGTCATCTGTCTGACAAATGTCCGGAACAGGGAAAACATTCCAGGATGTTTTCCCTCTTCACCAATATCGTGTAGCACCGCGTCAGAACACCCCTAGCTCTGCGTATTGGCATGTCGTGCTCTTGTTTGCTTTATATTTACTGTTTCTTCCCCCTCTTCTCTCCAGTAGACCCCGAGACTGCTGTTGATGCCGCTGTGATCGACTACATCACTGACGACCCCTCCTTCTTGCCAGAGCAACCAGGCAAGCCCCCCCTTTTGAGCATCCCGATATCGCCCATTCTATTTTCTCATGCTTGCATTAGAATTGCTGCTGCTGCTACTTTACCTATTCTGATGCATAGCCTGTTTATTGAAACCTGTTGTTGATAATTACCTGCATAACCTAAACTGCTTAGTATAGGCTGGGTAGAGACCTATCAGTGACCCCACTAGTCCCGACCGCCCCGCTGGATTATCCGAAGACCCGATCAATGGGATTGAAGACCAGGCCCCGGCACCACACATCACCCCCCTTAGTTGTAACGACACTGCAGCGTTACTATCGAGTGCCGAGGGTGAAACCTCTTGTAGCACTTCTGATGTTAACTCTGTAGAGTAGCTATTCGGTCGTGGTCATCGCGGGTGATTCCTCCTTCACCGCTTCCGATAATGACGCCGTCGTACAACACCTTAAGTGTGGACCCAGTGAGGGTGATTCCTCCGAGTTCACCTTGACGGATACATCGAGTAGGAATCCAACAAGGGTGATACCTCGGATTCCCCTGATGTTATGGACACACGGATACTTGGACTTTACACTGTTACTTGGATAGGCGGGTCGACCCTAAGGGGTACCCGCGTGCGCCTGAGAGGCGAGTGTTGTGAAGACGGGTTGCCTGTATGGTGCCCGAGTGATGAATACGAGGCACGGCCGGGCATTCTTAACCCTTGCAGCAAGTCCTCGAGATGGGGCAACGGGGTCACATCTTTCGTGAGTCTCTTCTCGTTACCGCAAGCCCTAGTCCACTAACGATTTGGATATTTGATCCGAGCAGGCCTCTGGTCTGATAGCACTAACCATCACGTGGGCATAGTATGGGCGTTCTGCATCGTAGCATCAGCCAAAAGCTTTGTCAGACGTCCAGTTCAGCATTGTGGTCGGGTCGGATCGTGCCGTTGGCGCTGGTATCCACCCTGCTCACAACGACCCGGAGTGCACAGGGCGACGACCCAAGACCCCTGAGCGCTTAGGATGTAGACCGGCGGGGACCTCTCTGCTGAGCTCTAGGTAGGGTTGCGATGTATCGTTTGGCCGAGGCCGGGCATGACCCAGGAAAGTGTGTCCGGCCGGAGTTAATCGAGCGTGTTGGGTAAGTTGGTGCACCCCTGCAGGGAAGAAAACTTCTATCGATAGCCTGTCCTACGGTAAAGGACACTCGGAGTTGTATCCTGATTGATACAATTTAGAACTGGATACTTGGATACTATGGCTCTGGGATTGCTTCTCGCAGGGAGTCGAGAAGGGATCTCAGGATGAGGTTGATGACTGTATGGCTCTGGGATTGCTTTCTCACAAGGAGTCGAGAAAGGATCTCTGGGTGAGGTTGAGACTTAATGATACTGCTACATTATATGGTACCGTCTACACTCTTCTAATGCTGCAAGACCTCTGAAGATGCTAGCCTTCGATAGGACTAGGCCTTCTCTCTATTCTGGCATTTCTGCAGCCCAGTCCACATATACAGCCTTCTCTTTGAAAATGTTGCATATGTAGTGTAGATCCTTGCTTGCTGAGTACTTCTGAGTACTCACGGTTGCTTTGTTTTCCTTTCCTCCCCATATCTGTTTGACGTGACCAAGATGACGGAGCCCCTTGAGACAGATGCCCCGTCGATCGACTACTACTACTACCCAGAGGATGGATACTACTACGAGTTGACTGACGACCAGGAGTAGGTTCAGAGGGTCCCAGGCAGGAGTCCTGCGCCTTTCGATCGTAGTGTTTTATTTTGCCCCGCCTTTCTAAAGGCCTTTCTGTTTCTGTTTCATATCTGTACTCAGATATCTGATGCTTCCGCTGACGCTTATATGCAAGCTTATGTATTCGAGCCCTCGAGGCCCCTGGCTTGTAATATAAAGCTTGTATGACTTTATTTATGTTTTAGAGTTGTGTTGTGATATCTTCCCGTGAGTCCTTAGACTTGATCATGTGCATTTGCGTGTATGATTAGTGCACGATTGAGCCGGGGGAGTCACAAGTTGGTATCAGAGCTGACTGACTGTAGGAACCCCCCTTTCCAACTCCTTGGCCGAAGTTGAGTCTAGTAACCGAAAACTGTTTTGCTAACTTGGCTGTGTGGCTTACGGGCCCACGTCGCCAATTGGGTGGTATTAGTATCTTTTATTCCTTGTCTATACTCTGGGCCTCTGATCTCTCTTCTATTCAGGTTAAATAAATTTTACTAACTCCAACATTAGGTTCTCGTGATCACATCCACCCGGTGTTCTGAAAATTTCCCCCCTTCCTTCAAGATTGCGGGCCAGGTTCTGCTTGCAGGATCCTTTTATCGAGGGCACCCTGTGTTGTCACTTGCAGATTCCTCGCTCCAATAGTTTTCTCCGACATTGATGTAGCCTTTGCTATGTCTCGTTGTGTACTTCCTTGCCGCGTGCCTGCGCGCCGCCTAGTTTGTCTAGCTACGAGCGTTCCCGTGCGCGTACTATCCGTTTGAATTCAACTCTGTGCATGGATTGGTATGTCTTTGACGACTACTATTATATATCTAATGCCTATCCTGTTCTTCCCGTGTTACATCATGAATAACTCCATTCACATGCAGTTTTTTTTGCTAAACTGCCCCTGTTGTTTTGGCAGGATGGCTAACGATCCTCCACCTCCACCCTATATCGCCGCCATGATGCAGCAGTTTATGACCGGATTATTGGCTCAGTTCCCAAATCAGAATGCTCATCAACAGCCTACACCAATAACTCTGCCAGAATTTGTGCGCCTCAATCCGTCCGTTTTCCGCAACTCCACCAATCCGATGGATGCTGATGATTGGCTTCGTGACATCCTATTTGAGATGGAATCAGCTAATGTTGCCCCTGACAGTTACGTCACCTTTGCGACATTCCACCTGAAGGGCCCAGCTGCTCAATGGTGGGAAAGCCACAAGGCTATGTTGCCTGCAGAGACTGTAACCACTTGGTAGGAATTTCAGTCAGCTTTTCATGCACGTTACATTCCTCAAGGTCTGATGGACCAGAAGAAGCAGGAGTTCCGTAGACTCTCACAGGGCAAAATGACTGTGGATGAATATCAGAGGAAATTTCTCGAACTATCCCGCTATGCTGAGGATGACATCGACACTGACGCTCGCAAGCAGGAGAAATTCCGTGGAGGACTACGTACTGATATAAAACTTGCACTTGCTGTCCATGATTGCACAGACTTCGCAACGCTTGTCAGCAAATCTTTCCAAGTTGAAATAGCTCTGACTGAATACCAAGAGTCACTCAAGCGCACTCATGAAGCTGGCTCATCCTTGGGTCGACCTATTCAGAAGCGTCGAATCTGGATTCCCCATAATGTTTACCACCGGCCTGCTCCAACACCAAGGTCGTCTTATGTTGCACCTCGCCTGCCTCCACTGCCAAGACAGCTTATGGTTCATGATGGACCGCCTGATGCTATGGCTTCTCCTCAAGTTGCGCCACGTCCTCCTAATGGTCGTAAGAAGAATTGTCGAAACCGCCGACTCAGAAACGGTAATGTTATACCATCTACTGTTGTACTTGGCCATGCCAATCACGTCAATGCTGAAAAGGCTCAGAGGGAACCGACTATCGTCCTGGGAACACTCTCTGTGAATTCAGTGCCAACTTCTGTTCTTTTTTATTCAGGTGCATCACATTCCTTCGTGTCCCAGCAATTTGCACAATTGCATGGGTTAGCTATGAGCTCATTACCCACTCCTTTAGAAATCATCACTCCACGTTCCCGGTGGCAAACCAAAATGGTAAGTCACAACAATCAGATCAGAATTGAAGGGTTGATGTTCTCTGCTTCCCTTATTGCTCTTGGACCCTCCGACATAGACATCATTCTCGGTATGGACTGGTTGACCGCCCATAATGCTTTGATTGACTGTGCCGCTAAGAAAGTCCAACTTACCCATTCTTCTGGCCAGACAGTCAGATACTCAGCCCGAACAGATCAGAATGCCGAGACTCAATTATATGTTCTGAATGCATTGAACGCCTCACCTCTTGAAGGCATCGAGAACGTTCCAGTTGTTCGTGATTTTCAAGATGTATTTCCAGAAGAACTTCCAGGAATACCCCCTGCTAGGGCTGTCGAGTTTGTCATTGACTTGAAGCCTGGCACAACTCCTATTGCGAAGCGTCCTTATAAGATGCCTCCGCATCATCTTATTGAACTTAAGGAAGAAATCGACACGTCACTTAAGAAGGGCTTCATCCGCCCCAGTTCCGCCACTTGGGGAGCACCTTCACTCTTCGTTAAGAAGAATGATGGAACTAACCGATTGGTTCAGGATTATCGGCCCATTAACCAAGCCACCATCCAGAACAAATATCCGCTTCCTCGGATCAATGATTTGTATGATCAACTTGCCGGTTCCTCGGTATTCTCTAAGCTTGATTTGAGATTGGGATACCATCAGATCCGTGTTCGCGAAGAGGATATTCCGAAGACTGCATTTGTTACTCGCTATGGCTCTTATGAGTACACTGTCATGTCATTTGGCTTAACAAATGCTCCAGCCACATTCTCCCGTCTGATGAATTACATCTTCATGGATTACCTCGACAAATTTATCATGGTATATCTGGATGATATTCTGGTTTATTCAAAGAATAAAGAAGAACATGCTGAACACCTCCGTCTTGTACTGGAAAGACTCCGAGAACACCAGTTGTATGCCAAGTATTCCAAATGTGAATTCTGGCTTTCTGAAGTAACCTACCTTGGTCATGTGATTTCCAAGGATGGAATTCTTTTAAACCAGAACGAGTTCAGGCTATTCTTGACTGGACTCCTCCGAAGAACGTCAAGCAAGTGAGAAGTTTTCTCGGCCTTGCAAGCTATTGCCGTTGGTTTGTTGAGAATTTTTCTAAGATTGCTAAGCCCCTGACTGATCTGCTTCACAAGGGCGTTAAATTTGAATGGACAGAAAAATGTCAGGAAAGTTTCCAGACACTCAAAGACAAGCTGACATCTGCCCCAGTACTATCTCCTCCAGATACCCGCAAAGACTTTGTGATTTATTGTGACGCATCCCGTGAAGGATTAGGCTGTGTCCTAATGCAAGAGCGTAAAGTGATTGCTTATGGCTCTCGCCAGTTGCGCCCACATGAAGGGAATTATCCGGTACATGATCTAGAACTAGCTGTTGTCATCTATGCACTGCAGTTGTGGCGACATTACCTTCTCGGTAATCGTTGCGAGATATACACGGATCATAAAAGTCTGAAGTACTTGTTCACTCAACCTTCTCTAAACCTCCGTCAGCAAAGATGGATGGAGGCCATTGCGGACTACGATTTGGGTATTTCCTATACCCCTAGCAAGGCTAACGTGATGGCTGATGCCTTAAGCCGCAAGTCCTATTGCGACAACCTCATGGTTAGGCGAGCTCAACCTCATCTTTTTGAAGAACTGTGCAAGCTGAATCTGCGTATTGTTCCACAGGGTTCTCTTAATAACCTTGTGATACAACCAGATCTTGAGAAAGCTGTTAAGAATGCGCAAGCTAAAGATGCTGAAATTTATCTGATGAAGAAAGACCTTCACCTTGTAAAGTACAGGGATTTCTCGCTGTCTGAAGATGGAACCTTGTATTTCAGAAACCGCATTGTTGTACCTCGCTTCGAGCTTATGACCGACAAGGTCATGAAGGAGGCACATGATACCCCGTTGTCTATTCATCCGGGTAGCACCAAGATGTATCGTGATCTCCGTCAAAGGTACTGGTGGTCTAGAATGAAGCAGGACATTGCTCGTTATGTTGCCGAATGTGATGTGTGTCGTCGCGTTAAAGCAGAACATCAGAAACCAGCTGGAATTCTGCAACCACTTCCTATTCCTCTATGGAAATGGGATAAGGTTCAGATGGATTTCGTTACAGGACTTCCCAGGCCACAGAAGGGTCACGATGCTATTCTTGTCGTCGTCGACCAACTTTCTAAAGTTGCACACTTTCTGCCCGTCAAGGTAACTATCACTGCTAGCCAGTTAGCAGGGTTGTATATCTCCAGAATTGTATCACTCCACGGTATTCCGAAGGAGATCAGTTCGGACCGTGGCGGCCTTTTCACTTCCAAATTCTGGGAAAGTTTCCAAACAGCTATGGGAACTCATATTACCTGGAGTTCAGCTTATCACCCCCAATCCCAAGGCCAAGTCGAGCGAGTTAATCAAGTGCTTGAAGACATGCTTCGGGCTTGTGTTATTTCTTTCGGTAAGAGGTGGGAAGAATCTCTTCCATATGCCGAATTCTCTTACAACAACAGCTATCAAGCCAGTTTGAAAATGGCTCCCTTCGAAGTTCTATATGGACGTAAGTGTCGAACCCCTCTGAATTGGTCAAAAACTGGGGAACGACCACTCGTGGGTCCGGATATTATTCAACATGCCAAAGAACAAGTTCGTATTGTCCGAGAAAATCTCAAGGCGGCTCAGGACCGCCAGAAGAGCAACTATGATCGTAAACGATGGGGTTTGACTTATCAACCTGGTGATCAAGCTTATCTACGTGTCACCCCTATGAAGGGCACTCACCATTTTGGAATGAAGGGCAAGTTAGCTCCACGCTACATTGGTCCTTTCCGCATTGTTGCAAGACGTGGTCAGGTGGCATATAAATTGGAATTGCTGCCGCAATTCTCTCATACCCACGACGTCTTCCACGTGTTGCAGCTTCGTCAATGCTTCAAGGAATCTCCGCACCGAGCAGTGGATCACGAGGTGCTCGAATTGCAAGATGATCTATCTTATAAGGAGCATCCGATCCGCATTCTCGATGAAGCTGAACGTCGGACCCGTCAGAAGGTTACCAAGTTCCTCAAAGTGCAGTGGTCAAATCATACTGAAGAAGAAGCCACTTGGGAACGCGAGGATAATCTTCATGCGGAATATCCCGAACTTTTTCCTTCTACCTCTTAATTCTCGGGACGAGAATTCTTATTAGTGGAGGAGATTTGTAACACCCCCAGTGTTTAGCTACAGTAATTCCTCTTTTGATTTTGCCATGTCAGCAAGTTCAACAGTGCCAAATTATCATTTGCATCATATTGCATATCAACTCCTAACTCAAGTATTCAAATTAAATAAAAGTGGAAAATAAAAGTTGTTCAACATAGAAACTAACATGTTCATAATATTGTAAATATTACAGAGACTATTCTAAAATTGTAACCAACAATTAATAAATTAATTAAGTGACTCTAACAATAGCAAAACATCACTATTTAATGCCTTTTTGATTAAATAAAACCCCAAATGAAAACCTTTGTACGCAAAACCATTTTATTGCAGTGGCATATAATGCACTGTATTTAATAGAGCAAGTCACATATTTTACCAAAAGTTATTTGAGTTAAAAAGAAAAGGGCAAAAGATGAAACAAAACAGAAATAGAAAAAGAAAAAGAAAAAGAGAAAGAAGCCCACCGCCGCCTAGGCCTAAGTGCACAGGGAGGCCCAGCCCATCCCGCACCGTCTCCTTACTACTGCTCCTCCCCCTCGCGCGCTGTCGCCTCCGCCGCACTCGCCCCCCTTCCCCTGCTCGACAGCGGCCACCGTGCGCCTCTGGAGGGGATAAGGACCCCCCTCTCGACCCCTCTGGCTAACCCTAGCCACTACTCCCCCTCTCTCCCTTGCTCCCACCTCACCGAACACAGCCGCCATCGTACGCCCGTTGGCCCCGCGGCCACCGGCCGCCCCTTGCCTCGCCGTAATGCCCTAAAGCTCCGCCGCCGTCCGCTGCTCCGTCCCATGCCACTGGGAGGAGTCGAGCCCCTCCGCATCGACGCCTCCGAGCTCTCCTTCGTCCCCGATCACGACGGTCATCGCCGGACGAACCACTCGACGCCGGCCTCCCTCGCGCCTTCCCCGCGCCCGCTCTGAACGGCTACGCCCCACAGTGAGCTCCCCCTTCCTCCCCTGCTGCTCTGCTAGCTCGTACGGTCACCGTAGGATAGCTCGTCGCGCGGCCACGCTCGGCCCTACGCCGCACCTCATCGTCCAGCCATCTCCGTCGCTTGTTTGGCCTCGCTTGGGTTCGGTTCGTCGCCGCTGCGTCCGCTCGTTCGAATGGCGTAGCTCCCGCGCGCAAAAACCCCCTCGCCTCGCCGTCCCCCCCCCCACTCACCGGAGCACATCTCCGCCACGCTCATCGCCGGCACCTTTTCCGGTCACCACTGCCCCTGCCACCACCACCGTTCGAACCACGGCGGCCGTGCGGTTCGAACGCGCCCGGCCGCACCCCAAACGGCCACCCACAGCTCATTTCCGAGCATCGCCGGCGTTCAGCCGCCGTTCTGGCGCGCGTCGGAGGCGCTCCGGTGACCCTGCCGATGTGGCGCAGGTGGGCCACCACCCCTGGGCCCTTCCCTAGCCCGCTGACGTGTGGGCCCGTGGGGTCACTGTTGACCGTTGACCTGGTCAACTGGTCTGACTAGTGGGCCCCATGGCCCTGTTAATTAACTGCTAATTAAAATGTTTAATTTAATTAATTTTAGTTAGATGTCTCAATGACATGTGGGCCCCCCTGATTAGATTAGTTAATTTAACTCTGTTAATTAGTCTAGTCTATGACACGTGGACCCCACATGTCAGGTTTGACCTGGCCACCCCCCTGTTGACTGCTGACGTCAGCTTTACATCATGATGACGTCACCCTGTACTATTCTGGATAATGTTGAATTAAAATAATTAAATAAATTCAGAGAATGATTAAAACTTTAGAAAATCATATAAAATAATCCGTAGCTCAGATCGAAAAACTTTGTAGATGAAAGTTACTCAAAACGACGAGACGAATCCAATTATGCGGTCCGTTCGTCCGCCACACGTCCCTAGCTACCCGAACATGGAACCGTTCCCCTCCGGTCATCTGTCTGACAAATGTCCGGAACCGGGAACACATTCCCGGATGTTTTCCCTCTTCACCTATATCGTGCAGCACCGCGTCAGAACACCCCTAGCTCTGCGTATTGGCATGTCGTGCTCTTGTTTGCTTTATATTTACTGTTTCTTCCCCCTCTTCTCTCCGGTAGACCCCGAGACCGCTGCTGATGCCGCTGTGATCGACTACGTCACCGACGACCCCTCCTTCTTGCCAGAGCAACCAGGCAAGCCCCCCCCCCTTTTGAGCATCCCGATATCGCCCATTCTATTTTCTCATGCTTGCATTAGAATTGCTGCTGCTGCTGCTTTACCTATTCTGATGCATAGCCTGTTTATTGAAACCTGCTGTTGATAATTACCTGCATAACCTAAACTGCTTAGTATAGGCTGGGTTGAGACCTATAAGTGACCCCACTAGTCTCGACCGCTCCGCTGGATTATCCGAAGACCCGATCAACGGGATTGAAGACCAGGCCCCGGCACCACACATCACTCCCCCTTAGTTGTAACGACACTGCAGCGTTACTATCGAGTGCCAAGGGTGAAACCTCTTGTAGCACTTCTGATGTTAACTCTGTAGAGTAGCTATTCGGTCGTGGTCATCGAGGGTGATTCCTCCTTCACCGCTTCCGATAACGATGCCGTCGTACAACACCTCAAGTGTGAACCCAGTGAGGGTGATTCCTCCGAGTTCACCTTGACGGATACATCGAGTAGGAATCCAACAAGGGTGATACCTCGGATTCCCCTGATGTTATGGACACACGGATACTTGGACTTTACACTATTACTTGGATAGGCGGGTCGACCCTGAGGGGTACCCGCGTGCGCCTGAGAGGCGAGTGTTGTGAAGACGGGTTGCCTGTATGGTGCCCGAGTGATGAATACGAGGCGCGGCCGGGCATTCTTAACCCTTGCAGCAAGTCCTCGAGACGGGGCGACAAGGTCACATCTTTCGTGAGTCTCATCTCGTTACCGCAAGCCCTAGTCCACTAATGATTTGGATATTTGATCCGAGCAGGCCTCTGGTCTGATAGCACTAACCATCACGTGGGCATAGTATGGGCGTTCTGCATCGTAGCATCAGCCGAAAGCTTTGTCAAACGTCCAGTTCAGCATTGTGGTCGGGTCGGATCGTGCCGTTGGCGCTGGTATCCACCCTGCTCACAACGACCCGGAGTGCACAGGGCGACGGCCCAAGACCCCTGAGCACTTAGGATGTAGACCGGCGGGGACCTCTCTGCTGAGCTCTAGGTAGGGTTGCGATGTATCGTTTGACCGAGGCCGGGCATGACCCAGGAAAGTGTGTCCGGCCGGAGTTAATCGAGCGTGTTGGGTAAGTTGGTGTACCCCTGCAGGGAAGAAAACTTCTATCGATAGCCTGTCCTACGGTAAAGGACACTCGGAGTTGTATCCTGATTGATACAATTTAGAACTGGATACTTGGATACTATGGCTCCGGGATTGCTTCTCGCAGGGAGTCGAGAAGGGATCTCAGGATGAGGTTGATGACTGTATGGCTCTGGGATTGCTTTCTCGCAGGGAGTCGAGAAAGGATCTCTGGGTGAGGTTGAGACTTAATGATACTGCTACATTATATGGTACTGTCTACACTCTTCTAATGCTGCAAGACCTCTGAAGATGCTAGCCTTCGATAGGACTAGGCCTTCTTTCTATTCTGTCATTTCTGCAGCCCAGTCCACATATACAGCCTTCTCTTTGAAAATGGTGCATATGTAGTGTAGATCCTTGCTTGCTGAGTACTTCTGAGTACTCATGGTTGCTTTGTTTTCCTTTCCTCCCCATATCAGTTTGACTAGACCAAGATGACGGAGCCCCTTGAGACAGATGCCCCGTCGATCGACTACTACTACTACCCAGAGGATGGATACTACTACGAGTTGACTGACGACCAGGAGTAGGTTCGGAGGGTCCCAGGCAGGAGGCCTGCGCCTTTCGATCGTAGTGTTTTATTTTGCCCCGCCTTTCTAAAGGCCTTTCTGTTTCTGTTTCATATCTGTACTTAGATATCTGATGCTTCCGCTGACGCTTGTATGCAAGCTTATGTATTCGAGCCCTCGAGGCCCCTGGCTTGTAATATAAAGCTTGTATGACTTTATTTATGTTTTAGAGTTGTGTTGTGATATCTTCCCGTGAGTCCTTAGGCTTGATCATGTGCATTTGCGTGTATGATTAGTGCACGATTGAGCCGGGGGCGTCACATCTGTTACACTGCTTAAATTGTTATCGAGTTACATCATGCTTGTCGCTAAACACTCGCAATTTCTTTTACTAAACTACCCCCTGTTGATACTTAGCAGGATGGTTAGACCAGGTGGTCGTGGTCGTGCTCATGAACGCCCACCACCGCCAGACTATATGGCAGCTATGATGCAACAATTCAAGCTCAACTGCCAGTTCGTGACTGGGATTATGGCTCAGTTTCCGCATCAGAACAACTAGAACCTGAACCCTCCTTCAATAACTTTGACAGAGTTTATGCGACTCAACCCCACTCAGTTCCAAAACTCTGAAAAACCACTGGATGCTGATGACTGGCTCCGCGACATCACTCACGAGATGGAGTCTGCTAATGTCGCCCCTGCCAACTTCATCACCTTCGCGGCCTTTTTCCTAAAGGGGCCCGCTGCTCAATGGTGGGACACCCACAAGCGTACACTTCCTGCTGGAACAGTCGTTACCTGGTATGAGTTCCAGGCTGCTTTCTGGGCCCATTATATTCCTCAGGCAATTATGGAACGGATGAAGACCCAGTTCCGTAACCTCACTCAGGGCAACAAGACTGTAGAAGCTTATCAATGGGAATTTCTTGACCTCTCCCTATATGCTGAAGAAGACATCACCACAGATGCCCGTAGATAAGAGAAGTTCCGTAATGGACTCCACCCAGACCTCGAGCTTGCACTTGCTGCTCAAGACTTCAACAACTTTTCAACTCTTGTGAACAAGGCTATTCTGGTTGAGATCGCTCAGATGAAGCATAAGGACTCACAGAAGCGCTATCGTGATGCTGGCTCATCTTCGGGCTCAGCACAGAAGCGTCGAGTCTGGATTCCCAACAACGTGTTCCGTCCAAATGCCCCTGCGCCAAAGAACAACTATGCTACACCACGTCTGCCTCCTCCACCACCGAGGCAGCCAAGAGCTCAAGCTATTCAACACAATGCCCCTCTTCGTCCTGAAGATGGTCAGTGCTTCAAGTGCCGCAAACCAGGTCACCTTGCTAAAGACTGTCGCCAGACTCAGAATCAGTTGGCTTTTCCTCGTACTGGCCGTGGCAATGGTCGTGGAAACAATCAGGCCCGCAACTATAATACTGGGTTTGCTGCACATGGTCATGGACACGCTTACAACATTGATATTGAAGAAGTCCAGGATCAACTTGCTACTGTGATGGGTGCCCTTCTCGTAAACTCAGTACCTGCTTCTGTTTTATTTGATTCAGGAGCATCACATTCATTCATCTCTGGAAAATTTGCATTCATGCATGGCATTCGATATGAGAAGATGCATACTCCGTTAGTCGTTAAAACTCCCGGAGGTCATTCTCATGTTGACGTGATAGCACCTGACGTTACCGTTGAAATTAAAGGGTTGGAATTCCTTGCCTCACCCATCGTCTTGAAGTCTTCCACCATAGACCTCATACTCGGAATGGATTGGTTGAATGCTCACATTGCTTTGATCAATTGTGCCACTAAAGTCGTCCAACTTCTTCACCCCTCCAACGAGATAGTGAATTATACCGCCCGCATTACACGGGATGCTGAAGCTCAGATATATGCTCTGAATGCTTTGAACGCCTCACCTCTGGAAGGAATCGAGAACGTTCCTGTCGTTCGAGATTTTTCGGACGTTTTTCCAGAAGAACTTCCAGGAATACCCCCGGTTAGGGCTGTCGAGTTCGTCATCGACTTGAAGCCTGGCACTACCCCTATTGCGAAGCGTCCTTATAAGATGCCTCCGCACCACCTTCTCGAGCTTAAGGAAGAAATCGACAAGTCACTTAAGAAAGGTTTCATCCGCCCCAGTTCCTCTCCTTGGGGAGCACCTTCACTCTTTGTTAGGAAGAAGGATGGAACTAACTAATTGGTTCAAGATTACCGGCCCATTAACCAAGCCACAATCCAGAATAAATACCCATTGCCCCGGATCAATGATCTTTATGATCAGCTTGCTGGATCCTCTGTCTTCTCAAAACTCGACTTGAGGTTGGGTCATCATCAGATCCGTGTTCGCGAAGAGGATATTCGGAAGACTGCCTTTGTTACTCGATATGGCTCTTATGAGTACACCATTATGTCATTTGGCTTAACAAATGCCCCAGCAACCTTCTCCCGGTTGATGAACTATATCTTCATGGATTACCTCGACAAATTCGTCATGGTTTATTTGGATGATATCCTTATATATTCCAAGAATGAAGAAGAACATGCTGAATATCTTTGGCTTGTATTGGAGAAGCTACGGGAACATCAGTTGTATGCTAAATTCTCCAAGTGTGAGTTCTGGTTATCTGAAGTGACCTATCTTGGTCATGTGATTTCCAAGAATGGCATTGCTGTTAACCTCCAGCGAGTTTAGGCTATTCTTGACTGGACTCCCCCGAAGAATGTTAAGCAAGTCAGAAGTTTCCTCGGACACGCTAGTTATTGCCGTCGATTCGTTGAGAATTTTTCCAAGATTGCAAAACCATTGACGAATCTGCTCCACAAAGGTGTTAAATTTGAGTGGACAGAAAAATGTCAAGAAAGCTTTCAGACACTAAAAGATAAGTTAACATCTGCCCCAGTGCTAGCACCCCCGGATTCCCAAAAGGATTTCGTGATATATTGTGATGCATCTCATCAAGGATTAGGCTGTGTCCTAATGCAAGAGCGCAAAGTGATTGCTTATGCCTCTCGACAATTGCGTCCTCATGAAGAAAATTATCCAGTGCATGATCTTGAACTTTCTGCGGTTATTTATGCCCTGAAGCTATGGCGACATTACCTTCTCGGTAACCATTGCGAAATATACACGGATCATCAAAGTTTGAAGTATCTATATACTCAACCAGATCTGAACCTTCGTCAACAAAGATGGCTTGAGATAATTGCCGATTATGATATGAATATCTCATATACCCCTGGCAAGGCTAATGTAATGGCCGATGCTTTGAGTCGCAAGGCTTATTGCAGCAACCATATGGTTCAGGAAACGTAACCTCTTCTGCATGAAGAGCTTCGCAAATTGAACCTCCATATTGTTCCACAGGGTTATCTCAATACCCTGGTTGTCGAACCAGATTTAGAACACAGCATTAAGACTATGCAACGGTATGACTCTGAAGTTGAAAGGATTAAGCGATACCTCGAAAAGGGAAAGCCGTCGGAATTCCATCTTGATGATGATGGGATCCTATTCTTCCAGCGCCGTCTCTTCGTACCTAAGTTCAAGGATGAGAGGGAACACGTTATGAAAGAAGCTCATGACACTCCTCTGTCTATTCATCCTGGTAGCACAAAGATGTACCGTGACATTTGTCAGAGATACTGGTGGCCTAATATGAAGCGAGACATTGCTCGTTATGTTTCTGAGTGTGATGTCTGCCGCAGCATTAAAGCAGAGCACCAAAGGCCTGCTGGAACTCTGCAACCACTTGATATTCTTGAATGGAAATGGGACAAAGTCCAAATGGATTTTATTACTAGTTTTCCCAGATCTCAGAAGGGTCATGATGCTATTTTTATTGTCATTGACTGATTCTCAAAGGTTGCTCACTTTCTGCCAGTTAAGGAGACAATCACTGCTAGTCAGTTAGCAGACTTGTATGTTTCCCGCATTGTTTCACTCCACGGTGTTCCCTTGGAGATCAGTTCGGATCGTGGCAGCCTCTTTACCTCAAGATTCTAGGCAAGTTTCCAAGAAGCTATGGGAACTCATCTATCTTTTAGCACGGCTTTTCACCCTCAGTCACAGGGTCAAGTCGAACGAGTTAATCAAGTGCTCGAAGATATGCTTCGAGCTTGCGTCATCTCCTTCGGTAAGAAATGGGAGGAATCTCTCCCGTATGCCGAATTCTCTTACAACAATAGCTATCAAGCTAGTCTGAAGATGGCACCGTTTGAAGTTCTTTACGGACGTAAGTGTCGAACCCCTCTGAATTGGTCAGAAACTGGGGAATGCTCACTCGTCGGACCGGACATTGTTCAGCAAGCTGAAGAACAAGTCCGCATTGTCCGTGAACATCTGAAAACTGCTCAGTCTCATCAGAAGAGCAACTATGACCGAAAGCACCAGGAAATGGTCTATCAACCTGGCGAGCAAGCTTACCTTCATGTCACCCCATTGAAAGGCACTCATCGGTTCGGAATCAAGGGCAAGTTAGCTCCTCGCTACATTGGCTCGTTCCGTATTCTTGCCCGTCGAGGAGAAGTGGCATATCCGTTGCAATTGCCGCCAAATCTTTCTCAAGTGCATGATGTCTTTCATGTATCCCAACTCCGTCGCTGCTTCAAGGATCCTATTTGAGCTGTGGATCATGAAATGCTTGAATTGCGTGAAGATCTGTCTTATCCAGAATATCCCGTTCATATTCTTGATCAAGCTGAACGCCGAACTCGTCAAAAGTCAATCAAATTCCTCAAGGTTCAGTGGTCGAATCATTCTGAAGATGAAGCCACTTGGGAACGCGAGGATCGTCTTCGCGAAGAATACCCCGCTTTCTTTTAGTCTTCCTCTTAATTCTCGGGATGAGAATTCTTGTTAGATGAGGAGAATTGTAACACCCCCTGTGATTAACAACAGTGATCACCCTTAGTTAATGCCATGTCAGCAAGGTTAACAGTGCCCAATCATCATTTGCATCATATTGCATTTCAACTCTTAACTCAAAAATTCAAATTAAATTAAATTGGAAAATAAAAGTTGTTCAAATCAGAAACTAAATTGTTCATTAAATAGTAAGTAAATCAGAGACAATTCTAAAATTGAAACCAACATCATTGTAATTGGGTAAGTGACTCAAACATCCTCAAACAGTGACTAAAGACAATATTATTAACCCTTTATTTAATCTAAATTAAATATGGAATTATGTTTAGCCCAAACTAGTTTTTGGAGATAGGGTATAATGCACTGCTAATTATGAGCTAGGTCACTAATTTTGTAAAAGTCATTTTGTGGCCTAACTATTTGCAAAACAGAAAATAAGAGAAAAGAAAATAAGAAAAAGAAATAAAACAGAAAAATAAAAAGAAAAGCAAAACCCCTGGCCCAGCCGAACCGGCCCACCCCTCGCTCCCCTTACCCCCCTGGTGCCCGAAACCCTAGCCCACCTCTCCCACTCACCCCCCACGTCTCCCTCGCATCCCCCTCGATCTAGAAGGGGATCGGGGCATCAGCGCCCCTGCGCTCGCCGCTCCCCCCCCCCCGATCCCGCCGGCGTCGCCTCGCCTCGCCGCCCCACCGACGCCACGCCATCGCCGGACCTCACCGCGCCGCCCCCGACCTCGTCGCTCGCCGCCTCCCCAACTCTTCCCCGCCGAACCCCCACGAGCCTCGCCGCCCCCTCTCCTCGGCAGCGAGGGTGAGGACCCGATTCCACTTCGCCCCCCTCTCTCCCCCGGTCGTCGCGCTCGTGTCCATGCCCCGCTCCCGCCGCGCATCGGGCGCGCCCACGGCCGCGCTCACACGCGCACGCCACCCGCGCCCCACTCCGGCCCCGGACCTCCCTCAGCCGACTCCACTCGCCGCCACGCTACCTGCCGCTGCCGCCACTGTCCAGCACCGCCCCGTGCTCGCCCGCGCCCCGCTCGCCCCGCGCCGTCGCGCGTTCGCCATGGCCGCGCCTACACGCGCTTACCCCATCCCAGCTCGCCTCCGCCCGGGTTCGCCCGTTAACGGGCGCTCGCCCGTCGCCCACACCCGCTCTGGGCCCTGGCTAAATGACATGTGGGGCCCAACCCCAGAACGATTTAAAAAAAAGAAAAAAAGTAAATGAAATTAGTAAAATTAATTAATTAATTAATTAAGTTAATTAATTCTGTTTAATTAAACTAATTATTTAGTTAGTCTAATTAATCTGTAGTTAGTTTAATTAAACTAAACAGTCAATGACAGGTGGGTCCCACACGTCAGTTTGACCCAGTCAACTGCACTCTTGACTGCTGACGTCAGCATGATGTCATGCTGACGTCATCTAATACTGTTCTGGATAATGTTGGATTAAATGATTAAATAAAATTCCAGAAAATAATTAAATCTTTAGAAAATAATATAAAATAATCCGTAACTCCGATGAAAATAATTTATATATGAAAGTTGCTCAGAATTTCGATACGAGTCTGAATACGCCCTCCGTATTCCTGTCAGATGCCCCTAGCTAGATGAACGTGGAACTTTTAGACCGATTTCAATAAATAAATAGTGCCCAACTTTAATAAAATAAATCCAAATAAATCCCTAAATTAACTGAATCATTTAGTTAGGCAGTAGAACACCTCTGCATAGCATTTAGGCATGTCATACATATTGTTTGCATTTTTTCCGTGGATTTATTGTTTCTCTCCCCCTCCTTCACTCTCGATAGATGCTGAGACCGATGCCGCTGCAGCTGAGTACGACTATGCTACAAACGAGCAGCCCGTTGACGACCCCTCTTTCTTGCCAGAGCAACCAGGCAAGCTCCTCCCTTGAGCATCCAGATATCGCCAATTCCATTTCTCCTGCTTGCATTAGATTTTGCTACTGTTAATGTTTGCTCCTATTCTAATGCATAGCCTGCTTTTTTAACCTGTTTATTGTTACCTTACCTGCCTATGTTAAACTGCTTAGTATAGGTTGGTAGTGAACCATCAATGACCCCCACCACCTTACCCTTGTTGCCCCTGCTTGATCATCGATGACCCAATCAATGTGATCGTCGACCAGAGACCGACACATCACTTCACCCCCTTAGTTGTACGACTCTGCATAGTTACTATCGAGTGCCAAGGGTGATACCTCGTAACGCACTCCTGATGAATACTCTGTAGTGTAGCTGTTCGGTCGTGGTCATCGAGGGTGATTCCTCCTTCTCCACTTCCAATACTACTCTGTCGTGCAACCCCTCAGTGTGAACCTTGAGGGTGATGCCTCATACGTTCACCCTGATGATTTCGTCGAGTGGAATCCACCGAGGGTGATTCCTTGGGGTTTCCCCCCTCCCTTGATGTTATGACCACACGGTTACTTTGACCCGTGTTACAGGCGGGTCGACCCTGGTGGGTACGCGTAGGGGATCTATGATGTCGGGTGTGCCGGAAGGGCACTCGAGTGTGATATTGTGGCGGAGCTTCAGAAACTCTGATTGTCTCCGCGTGTTACTAAATGAGCTTATTGGATTTGGGTGTTTGATCTAAGAGGGTCGACGTGCCCTATACGCACTACCACCATGCGGGATAATGGTTATGGGGCCCTCTGCGATGTACGTTTCTCCCGAAAGCTCTTCAGACATCACGGTTCATCGTGCGGGCTGATTGTCGGGAATGGGCTGGATACTTCACTGACGAGTTCAGTGTCGCGCCTGCACCCCGGCCAGTCTCGCAACACGCAGGGTGCCCAGGGCGATGGCCCAAGACCTCTGGGTGCATAGGTTAGTCCGGCGTGCTGACCTCTCTACTGAGCCTAGGTAGGGCGCTGCTTCATGTTGATCTCCCGAGGCCGGGCATTACCCAGCAAGTGTGTCCGGTCAGAGGTGATCGAGCGTGTTGGGTAACAGTAGTGCACCCCTGCAGGGATGAATAATCTGTCGATAGCTGGTCCTACGGTAAAGGACGCTCAGTTTGTGTATCCCGATCTACTACTTGAACTGGATACTTGTTACTTAATTGAAGCTTCGGGATCGCTTTCTCGCAGGGAGTCGAGGAAGGATCTTTAGGCTTTGCTTCAACATGTTTGCTTAATAAAATGCTATCCTACTCTCTTCTATTGCTGCAAGATGATGGCTTCGTGAAGATGTTTGAAGATGCTAGTCTTCGATAGGACTAGGCCTTCTCTCTATTCTGGCATTTCTGCAGCCCAGTCCACATATACAGCCTTTCCCCTTTGATAATGTTGCATATGTAGTGTAGATCCTTGCTTGCTGAGTACTTCGGATGAGTACTCACGGTTGCTTTGTTACTTCTTTTTTTCCCATACCCCACTTTGATGATACATCAGACGATGGAGCCCTGGAGCCAGATGCCACCTTAGGAGCTTACTACCAGGAGGGTCCAGACGGCACGTACTACTGGATCGAGCTAGCCGACCAGGAGTAGGATCGGAGGCTCCCAGGCAGGAGGCCTACGCCTTTCGATCCAGAGTCGTGGTTTGTGCTAGCCTTCTTAAGGCAAAACTTGTCTAACTATGTCTGTACTCAGATATTATTTGTATGACCGACTTATGTATTCGGATCTTCGTGATCCCTGGTCTGTAATATTGTGTATCTCCGTTAATTTGTGTTAGAGTTGTGTTGTGATATATTCCCGTGAGTCGTTGTGCTTGATCGTGCACGTTTGCGTGTATGATTAGTGCACGATTGAGTCGAGGGCGCCACAGTAATCCGTAATTTAATCCCTGCATTTAAAAATCACAAATTTTGAATTTGAAAGTAGGCAATCACTTATTTCATATCGAACCATGTTTTATTACCAATATAGGTTCAAGCACGAATGCATAATTCGATGCACAGGTACATATACTGAAGACTACAGAAGCATCGAGTAAAGAATGATGAACCATAGTTGTACTAAAGACTATAAAGAGAGAGACGAAAGACATTCTGGTTGCTGGAGAAGGCGAAGCGGAATGCCCATATTGTGCCCTCCTCCATGCGTAATGCGCGCACGACTCTAGGCCAACCCCTTGTGATGGCTGCCCACCCATCCTTCACTGTCTTCATTCACTGGTACCGTAACGTGTTATACAACCGGTTTTTAACCCCTTTCCGCGATGGCATTCTGTATCGTCGGCGAGTGAGTGATTGCGATAGGGGGGGTCCTTCCCACATGACCCAAAAACCGTCGGGGATAGGCGAGCGGCTACTGACGATCGCCATAGAATAAACGTATGAGAAGTCGCCCTAGTCCCACACGTTACGTCTCGACGTTATGTTTCTGATCCGAGAGACATCCCAAATGATTACGCCGCTATAGTCACGTGAAAAAGGTGGACATCAACATTTAATCTACCGATGTGTTTGCGATAGGTACGTTATCGCACACAGTTCAAGAATGTAAAATGTGTGCGGTGCCTCTACTAATGCCAACGTGTCCATTTTCATAACTGTGTGTGATAGGTATTCCTATCACACACGCACACAGGTTTGAAACGTTTGCCGTATTACCATGAACCGCACATGCATATGAGACGAAACCATGTGTGCATTCATCGGGCATCGCAAACGTTTCACGTCAAAGAACCGTCTATTCTCTATTTTTCATCGCACACGCTGTTTTCTTTCTAACCGTGTGCACATTATTTTATTCGCTCCTGTATAATTTTATTTTTCCCTGTAATTTATTTGTCGAATTGGAAATTTTGAAATATGAAACGTGGAATTCAAATTCTAAGCACAATGGTTCAACAACCAATCCATAAATAAAATTGTCAGTACAATATGTTCAGTAATTACAGGATTAGACAGCAATTAACTATGATGAACCACAATATTTAGAGGCGGTAAAGGTGAAGAGACAAGTGTAAATCATTTTGGCTGCTGATGGTGTTGAAGAAGCGGAATGCCCATAATGTGCCCTCCTGCATGCCATAGGCACGAACAACTTTTGTCCAACCCCTTGTGACGATCGCCCGCCCATCCTTCACCGCCTTCAGGAAGACTTCTAGAGCATTATGTAGCATGAATTATATACTTTAACCTTAGTTGCCTCCACTCCGGTCATGTAGTTTGCAAGGTAATCATCAGTAAATAGCTTCGGAAACCACTGAAAAGAGAAAAAATTCAGATACTCAGGTCTAATAGAGTAACTTGTTGTGGGCAGGGGGAAAAGGCAACACATTACTTACCATCCTAAAGTTCACTGTTGTCTTGTACAAAGTTTAAATAAAGAGCTTAATTCCCATCACCCGTTTCTTTCGCCTAACAATCTTTCTTAGTTTCCTCACTTGACGCTTGTTCATGAATATCTCATTGCCCCATACGCAAAAGGGATCGAAGCGTGGATCAGTACTGCTCATATATGTACCTACAAGCAACCAGTAAATGTTGGAAGCTAAACTGAGATTGCACAAATGATGTAAAATACAACTACCAACGTTCCTAAGTACAAGTATTTTTAGAGATTTCAATATGAACTACATACAGATGTATATAGAATTATAGACATAGTTTAGATTAGAATCTAGATTCACTCATTTTGCTCCGTATGTAGTCTATATTGGAATCTCTAAAAATACTTATATTTAGGAACAGATGGTGTATAAGACATGGGATGCAGCTAACCTCGACGGCAAACAACAGCATCGCCCATTGTAGCCCTGTGTAAGTACATGGAAAGCCAATGTTAACTACAACAGGGTTAACATCCACCAAAAATAGCAAATGGTAATAAAACAACAGCATCTGTAGTGATATCTTCATTGCGAAAGAGTACCATGGTAGCAAAGGGATGGATTAAAAAATGGATAGAATTGTTTACTGCAACGGACAACCTAGTGTAGCCATTGAAACTGGTACTGATAGAAATGAAATTGTCAGAGTTAAACATCGCAAGGCAGGTGCTACTAGGGCAGAGAATGGCCATGTTGTCTATAAAAAGGTAGGGGAAATAGATAAGACGGGCTAGGCGTGTTTACTACAACATGCTTAATACATGAACCGTACAAAACATGGCCATTATTGCAACTGGTATTGGTAAGATTCAACTGGTGAGTTCATACTTGGTAAGTCCTGAGGGGTAGTTACTGGGGCACTTCATATGGACAAGAGCCCGCTCCAAGTTTGCCGCAGCAGAGGCGAGGTGTTCCTCCGGGTCGAAGAGTGGATCAGTGCCGCCGACATGTGTACCTACAAGAAGCAAGTAAATGTTAGAAGCCAAACTGCAATTGCACAAATGATGTAAAATACTGTAAGACATGGGATGGAGCTAACCTCGATGACAAACAACAGCATCGCCCATTATGGCCCTGCGTAAGTACATGGAAAGGCATGTTAATTACAATAGGGTTAGCATCCACTAAAAATAGCAAATGGGCAGCATCTCTAGTATATCTTCATTGCGGAGAGTAGCACGGTAGCAAAGGGACAGATTAAAAAATGGATACAAATATTAATTGCAACAGGCTTAACAGCATCCTAAGTCATGTTTTGTAAGTTTGTAGCCATTGAAATACAACTGTTAAAAAATGGATACAACTGTTAATTGCAACAGGCTTAATAGTCATTGAAACCGGTACTGATAAAAATGCAATTGGCAAAGTTAAACATCGCAAGGCAGGTGCTGCCAGACAGAGAATGGCCCAGTTGTCCATAAAAAGGTAGGGAAAATAGCTAAAATGTGTTAGGCATGTTTACTACTACATGCTTAATATATCAACCGTACAAAACATAGCCATTAATTGCAAATGGTATTGGTAAGATTGAACTGGTGAGTTCATACTTGGTAAGTCCTGAGAGGTAGTTGCTGGGGCACTTCATCTTGGCCAGAGCCCGCCCAAAGTCAGCGGAGGCGAGCTGTTCCTCCGAGTCGAAGCGTGGATCAGTGCCGCTGACATGTGTACCTACAGGCAACCAGTAAATGTTAGAAGTTAAACTGCAATTGCACAAATGATGTGAAATACTGTAAGACATGGGATGCAGCTAACCTCGACGGTAAACAACAACATCGCCCGTATGACCCTGCGTAAGTACATGGACAGGCATGTTAAGTACAACAGGGTTAGCATCCACCAAAAATAGCAAATGGGCAGCATCTCTAGTGATATCCTGAGTCATGTATTGTAAGTTTGTTGCCGGTATTGGTGAAATTGAGCTGGACAGTTAATACTTGAACATCACACAGTGTGTAGTACTGAAATAAACAAGGCACGAACATGTTTAATACATCAACCGTACAAAGCAAGTGGTATTGGTAAGATTGAGATGGTCAAATCATACCTGGTAAGTCCTGGGGGGTAGTCACTGGGGCACTTCATCAGGGCTAGAGCCTGCACCAAGTCAGCGACGGCGGAGGCGAGGTGTTCCTTCGGGTCAACATGCACAATGGCCATCGCGCCATCGACCGCCATCAGCTCCTCGACCTCCATGTGATATGTGGTTGGGCTTGCGCGGCGATGCTCTGGAGGTAGGGGCGGTGGGGATTTGGAGGCATGAGGATGTTTCGCAGGCGCCATTTAAGCAATCAGGCCGGGGCCGTGATAGAGATCGGTGGGCTACCTGACTAGATCGATGATGCTCGGGCAGAACGTAGATGTGGTTGAAGCCGTGGTTGCAGCGGTGGCGGCGGTTTGAGCTGCCGGTAGGGGGGAGGGGGAGATATTGAGGAAATTTGATGGGTGGGGATGTGGTGGGAGGAATAAATTATGAAATTGCGCACCTAATGAAAATTTCGCTGCGAAACTTGAAACTTGGGCAGGGGAAACACACAACATAGACGAAGCACGTAAAATACTCATGTGCGAGAAAAGAGAAAATTGGCAGATCCCATCTCCAAAAAAATGTACACGTGTAGTTGATTTTTTCGGTCAATGGTACGCTTGCTTTATTAGGAAACATCGCACAGGTAACTGACTTATGGATCATTAACACAAAAAATGCACACGGGTACGCCATAGAAACCGTGTGTTTTGTGATCTTCTAATAATTCTTATATCTATCAGCATCTCCAACCGCACCTAATTTCAAAAATCTCTTTCATTGTATCAGGATTATTCAATGTACATGAACGAGGCAAGGTGACACCCGATGAACAATCATTGGTTTATGAAATGCAATCAAGTGTCAACCTGCCTCGCTCGCATAGCTAGATTTGATCCTATGCAACAAGAGAGAAGCTTGCTGCCATCCACCGGCGCGGCAATTTAAGCTGCTGTGCGGCCAAATCGCGCGGCGAGGTGGGACTAAAAACCAGCTGCGGCCAGCTCTAGTCTCCGGTGGCTGCGGGCGGATGTTTCGGGAGTATTTAGGGCTGGGGTGCGGCTACAAAACTTCGGTGAACACATGCTAATCAACGCTCAAAGCCCTCAAAGGATGCACTTACCAACATTGTACGTTAATAATAGCTAGTACCAACTTAAAGTACTACTGGTAATTTGCTCTAAAACTAGTACGTATGTAGTACTGGTAGATGCTCATAATTAATTATACAAACTTACGGGCGACACACGCACTAACTACTTCTCACATGCTGGCATCGGGGCATGCTGGCCAGATGCCTTTGTTCTCCTTCCCGGCCTTGTAGGCGGCAGCCCACCGTGCTTCGATCTCTGTCAAGCTCTCCTCAGCACGGTGTGCAGCCTCTTCTTTCTTGCGGCGGCGGGACTCTCTTTTCTTGACTGCTTTCTGCCTTTTCCGCTCCTTCTGTGCGGCTTTGGCCGCCTCTAGATCCACCGCCCATTCGGCCATGGCAGCATCAAAGTCCACCCACGTACTTGTGCGGCCGCCGGCCGCGATGAACTCGGCGTGGCGGGATGCCATCGCTTCCTTACCATGTGTGCAGTCACGGGCGGCGAGGAACGCGGCACGGCGGGATGCCATCGCTTCCTTACCAGTTACTGTGCGCCACGGTGCCATGAATGACGCTTGGAGAGAGCTCTGGGATGGAGTGGCCGGACAGCCGTACAGTGCGGTGGTTTTTAATAGCTCAATGACAAACGACGAAGGAAATTTGGCTTCCCTTACAATCTTGCTCATTCATTATCGTACATGGTTCATCTCCGCCGCCTCCGGAAATAGTGTGCGCTGAGCCTATTGTGTGTTCCGTTATGATTGGCCGGAACCCTAGCCACGCGGGTCGTGCGTGTGCACCGTAGGATGCGCCATGATCGAACGGCAATCCACGTCCCTCACATCACACTCGTGCAGCTGTAGCTGGATTGGATTTATATGCGCTAAATGCCTAGAAAATGCACATAATCCCCTAAATATGGTAAATGAGCCCAAAAAAGTGCCAAATTTGAACACGGTGATTTGCAGGGTGTATGTTCATCGTAGAAAAAAACTCAAGGGCAAAGAACAAGGAAAATTTGGATTCCTCTTCAATCTCAGTGATTTCTCTCTCGAAAGCATGGAACTTCCTCGGTGATGGTTCGATTTATGAAGGGTGTGCATGACGACATAAGCCAAACCTTCTCAAATTTTTACCAGGACATGGTGACGCCATACCATGGCACCATGCCAGGCGTCATATTTTTCAAGCATTTATTTCATTTTTCTATAGTTGAAAACCCAATAAACAAACATTTGTGGTTGACTATTGCCACACATTTCATCGAAATATCTGCCCATTCCTTGTAAAAGGCATGAGAATTTACTAAATGGCACGAGCATGGTTTTCCAGGCTGTTCTTGTGCACACATTCATGCATCGATTGTTTGAACTTGAATTATATGCATTAATGCCTAGAAAATGCACATAATACCCTAAATATGGTAAATGAACCCGGAAAAGTGCCAAATTTGAACACGGTGATTTGCAAGGTGTATGTTCATCGTAGAAAAAAACTCATGGACAAAAGACAAAGGAAATTTGGATCCCCCTTCAATCTTGGTGATTTCCCCCTCGAAACCATGAAACTTCCTCGGTGATGGTTTGATTTATGAAAGGCGTGCATGATGACATAAGGCAAACATTCTCATATTTTTACTAGGGCACGGTGAGGCCATACCATGGCATCACGCCAAGCGTCATGTTTTCCAAGCATGTATTTCATGTTTCTATAGTTGATAACCTAGTAAACGACGCGTTTGTGGTTGACTATTGCCACACATTTCCTTGAAATCTTTGCACATTCCTTGTAAAAGGCATGAGAATTTACTAAATAGCACGAGCATGGTTTTCCAGACCATTCTTGTGCACCTTTTCATGCACCGATTGTTCGAAATTGAAGTATGTGCATTAATGCCTAGAAAATGTACATAATCCCCTAAATATGGTAAATGAGCCCGAAAAAATGCGAAATTTGAACATGTTGCATTGGAGGGGGTATGTTGATCGTTGGAAATAACTGAATGACTAACTAGGACGGAAATTTGGATTCCCCTTCAATCTTGGTGATTTCCCCCTTGAAGCCACGAAACTTCCTCGGTGATGGTTCGATTTATGAAGGGCGTGCATGACGACATAAACCAAACCTTCTCAGCTTTTTGCCAGGGCACGGTGAGGCCATACCATGGCACCATGCCAGGCGTCATGTTTTTCATGCACGTATTTCATTTTTCTATAGTTGATAACCCAGTAAACGACGCGTTTGTGGTTGACTATTGCCACACATTCCCTCGAAATCTCTGCCCATTCCTTGTAAAAGGCACGAGAATTTACTAAATACCACGATCATGGTTTTCCAGACTGTTCTTGTGCACCTTTTCATGCACCGATTGTTCGAATTTGAATTATGTGGATTAATGCCTAGAAAATGCACACAATCCCCTAAATATGGTAAATGAGCCCAGAAAAATGCCAAATTTGAACACGTTGCATTGGAGGGGGTATGTTTATCGTAGAAAAAAACTGAATGACAAACTAGGAAGGAAATTTGGATTCCCGGTCCCTTCAATCTTGGTGATTTCCCCCTCGAAACCATGAAACTTCCTCGGTGATGGTTCGATTTATGAAGGGCGTGCACGACGATATAAGCCAAACCTTCTCAAATTTTTACCAAGGCACGGTGAGGCCATACCATGGCACTATGCCAGTCGTCATGTTTTTCAAGCATGTATTTCATTTTTCTACAGTTGAAAAACCAATAAATGACGCGTTTGTGGTTGACTATTGCCACACATTTCCGTGAAATCTCAGCCCATTCCTTATAAAAGGCATGAGAATTTACTAAATAGCATGAGCATGGTTTTCCAGACCGTTCTCATGCACCTTTTCATGCACCGATTGTTTGAATTTGAATTATGTGCATTAATGCCTAGAAAATGCAGATAATCCCCTAAATATGGTAAATGAACCCGGAAAAGTGCCAAATTTGAACACGGTGATTTGCAGGGTTTTTGTTCAACGTAGAAAAAACTCATGGACAAAGGACAAAGGAAATTTGGATTCCCCTTCAATCTCGGTGATTTACTATCACACACGATTCATCTCCGTCGCCTCTGCGAACCATGTGTGTTCACCCACACATGCAAAAGGAAAAAAGAAAACCCTTGCCCACTTCGTCCCCACCCACTCGCCCCAGACTCCTCTGTCACTCTGCACCTCATCAACTTCTATCGCGGAGGCCACCCTAAGCTTGACGACTGTCGTCGGCGGCAGAGGTCACGCTCCAAAAGGCACGGGATTTCGCCCCTACCGCTTGCCGCCGCCTATCTGCACCGACATTCTTGAGACGTCTCCAACATATCTATAATTTTTTATTGTTCCATGCTATTATATTATCTGTTTTGGATGTTTTATATGCATTAATATGCTATTTTATATTATTTTTGGGACTAACTTATTAACCTAGAGCCCAATGCCAGTTTCTATTTTTTCCTTATTTTTGAGTTTTACAGAAAAGGAATATCAAACGGAGTCCAAACGGAATAAAACTTTCGCGATGATTTTTCTTGGACCAGAAGACACCCACGTAACTTGGAGAGAGAGCCAGAAGAGTCCCGAAGACTCCACAAGCCCTCAGGGCGCGCCCTAGGGGGGTGTCCCCTGGCTTGTGGGCCCTCGAGAGTCCACCGACTTCCCTCTCAGCTCTATAAAATCCCAAATATTCCCAAACCACCAGAAGCATCCACCAAAATACTTTTCCGCCACCGTAACCTTCTGTTCCCGTGAGATCCCATCTTGGGGCCTTTTCTGGCACCCTGCCGGAGGGGGATTCGATCATGGAGGGCTTCTACATCAACCCTATTGCCCTTCCGATGAAGCGTGAGTAGTTTATCACAGACCTACGGGTCCATAGCTAGTTGCTAGATGTCTTCTTCTCTCTCTTTGATCTTCAATACAATGTTCTACTCGATGTTCTTGGAGACCTATCCGATGTAATATTCTTTTGCGGGGTGTTTGTCGAGATCCGATGAATTGTGGATTTATGATCAGATTATCTATGAATATTATTTGAGTCTTTTCTGAATTCTTATATGCATGATTTGATATCTTTGTATTTCTCTTCGAATTATCGGTTTGGTTTGGCCAACTAGATTGGTTCTTCTTGCAATGGAAGAGGTGCTTAGTTTTGGGTTCAATCTTGCGGTGTCCTCACCCAGTGACAAAGTAGGGGTAGCTAGGCACGTATTGTACTGTTGCCATCAAGGATAAAAAGATGGGGCTTTCATCATATTACTTGAGTTTATCCCTCTACATCATGTCATCTTACTTAAGGCATTACTCCATTCTTATGAACTTAATACTCTAGATGCATGCTGGATAGCGGTCGATGTGTGGAGTAATAGTAGTAGATGCATGCAGGAGTCGGTCTACTTGACACGGACGTGATGCCTATATTCATAATCATTGCCTTGGACATCGTCATAACTTTGCACTTTTCTATCAATTGCTCGACAGTAATTTGTTCACCCACCGTATGTTTTCTTTCAAGAGAGAAGCCTCTAGTGAAACCTATGGCCCCCGGGTCTATTTTCCATCATATATTTCAGATCTATAAAACAAAAAACCCAAAAATACCTTGCTGCAATTTATTTACTTTTATTTTGTTTAATGTTTTAGTAATCTTTTATATCCATCTCACTACAAGGATTCCGATCTATTGCAACAAAAAATATTGCTACAACTATCTTTTGTTGTAATAAAATGCTATATTACCACAAAATTCCAGTTCGTGGTAATAGGATCTACATATTGCCACAATTTCGTTTCATCGCGCTAGGTACTCAATTTGTTGCAATAGAAGTCGTGTATTGCCATAAGCCATATCGTCGTTGTAATATGGTAGTGATATTGCCACAGTTTCATCCTGTTGCGTGAATTAGTCATGTTGTTGCAATAAAAGGCTAGGTATTGCAACAAAGTACATCTTTGTGGTAATATTTGGACATATATTGCAACAATTCTGACATGTGGCGCTAGTCGTATATAATGTTGCAAAAAACATGGCTTCGTATTGCAACAAAGCATGTATTGGTTGTAATAGGATGGCTTTTTGCCTCACCTTCGTTCCGT
This sequence comes from Thinopyrum elongatum, assembly GCA_011799875.1. Taxonomy (NCBI): domain Eukaryota; kingdom Viridiplantae; phylum Streptophyta; class Magnoliopsida; order Poales; family Poaceae; genus Thinopyrum; species Thinopyrum elongatum. The sequence goes on from CM022303.1 coordinate 237,566,619, forward strand.
TGCAATAACTATTACATATTGCGACAAATTGAGCAACCATGGTAATACGTACAACATAATGCAACAATCCTCTAGTGTTGCCAAATAGGAGCAGGATACCACAACTTGGAGGAACGCTCGCATAGGCGCATGCGAAGCGTTGCATAGTCGCGGACGCCCTTCACTCGCCCTACTGACCTCCTCCGGTAGCAAGGTCATCCTCACCACCGGAATTATGTGTTAAACAGAGAAATTGAGCAAGGCTGCATACTAGCTATTTTTAAACACTCTCAGGCTCCATTTAAATAGTTCTTCAGCCACCAATTGAGCAGCATAACAGCTGTATCTCAACCTAATTTCTAGCAAGAATTCATCAGCAGATCAACAGCACTACATCAAAATATATATAAGGACATATGACACAAGATTTTAGTACGATATAACAAACCATCTCAACGAGATATATAACATATGTTTCAACATGACAGCACACAGGTTTCAGCAGCCATACTTCTATAGATTGTTCACACAAAAGACCATAAGTTGACGGCAAAGTAATGAAAATAGCGACAACACTAAAATACCACAAGTTCATAGCAACAGTGTGTACATAGCATCACTATCAAAATAGCAAAATCACTAAAAGAACATCAACTACTCTTCTCTTCTCTTCATCACCAAACTGTTAGTGCTGGGCACTAGCTTCTATTCCCATTTGCCACAACAGATGACACTATGCAGGGGTGCCTTGTTTGAACCTGTTTCACATCAGATTAAACTTCAGGAGAGATCTACTTGTAGGTAACCATCAAAAAAGTTCAGGAACTTATATTCATGGCTAAGAAATGTGAAAAGCACCTTACCAAGAGATTAAAAACTATACAAAGAACCCCTGGTCATCATCCGATTCTTCTTGTCCCAAAGGAGCAACATGGCCATCATTTACGTAAGTCTCATCATCATCAGTATCATCATCAGATTCGAACTGGACATCTTCAAACTCAACAGGTTTTATATTTTCTATGACTGAAACATCAACGCTGGATCCTTCGTCATCATTTCTGCACCAACTAGTGATCTCTTCAGGTACTCTAACTTCTGGCACTGTAATTTCTGCATCGACGACATCTAGTACGTCTGCCTCACCACCTTCATCGGCTTCAATAGCTTCATCAAGGCCTACACCATTTAAAACAGAAGGAGCAAACAAATTGCATGGATTCATTTTAATAACAGCTGCCCAATCAGGGTTCTTCACATCTCTCACATAGAAAACCTGTTGAGCTTGGAGGCCTAGAATGTAAGGGTCTCCCTGGAATCGATGTAGAGTAGTGTCAAGGTCAATAATTCCATATTTGTCCTTCTTATACCCCTTACTCTCAGTTCTGTTGGGAGGAGGCACATCAAACCAGTCACACTGGAATAGAACAACCTCCTTATCAGGAGGAAAATCAAGAAATATGATTTTCTTGATCACCCCGTAATAATCAATATTGCCTGTGGTTGCATCGCCCTTGACTATGACGCCACTATTTTGGGTACTCAAGTCCTGCTCTATATAGGAATTCCGAAAGAAATATCCATTCAGAACTGTACGGTTGTATACACGAGCTAGATGATCAGGTCCTTTAGCTAGCGCATAAATAAGATTGTTGACCTTCCCATCATTCTGGAGTTCTGTGATCTGTTTCATGGACTAGAATATGTGTGAGCGTAATGTACAGCGTTGGTATGTTATTACGAGGAACATTGGTGAAAATACGAAAGAAACTTACCCGTCTCTCAAACCAGCCAACAAACTCTTCCTTGTGCTGTTTTGTAGGATTAGGAGAATTTTTACTTGTGAGCTCCTCAAGATGTTCACTTCAAAGAGAAATGATTGTTAGTTGAACAGGAAAGTATTAATGCATATCATGATGTGAAATAAATACATAAGTATCCTTACTCAATCCATGGCGCAGTTTCCTCATGATGCTAATTCCTGTTGGTGGTTGATCTGTACCTCCGTCTTCATGACGTTCGGACTGACTTAGCTTGGTAGTCATTCCGTCAACGAATCGACTACAAAAAGTCATGCACTCTTCAAGTATGTACCCCTCTACAATAGAACCTTCTGGTTGAGCCTTGTTGCACACATATCCTTTGAGCGTACGCAAGTATCGCTCAATTGGATACATCCATCTGTACAAGACAGGCCCTCCCAATCGGGCCTCTTCAGCAAGATGAATTGGGAGATGCATCATAATATCAAAGAATGCTGGTGGAAAGATCGTCTCGAGATGACATAGAGTTTCTGGAATTGTTTTGCTCAACCTCTCCAAATCTTCATCCCTTAACTCCTTGGAGCATAAATCAGAAAAGAATTTACTCACCTGAAGTAATGGGTTAACAACATTCTCTGGCAAAAGCTTGCGCAATGCAATAGGAAGAAGTTTCTGAAATATAACATGACAGTCATGAGTTTTGAGTCCACTAATCTTGCACTGATCGAGGACTACACATCGCTTAATGTGTGATGCATAGCCATCAGGCATCTTAATGCTATGCAGAAACTTGAGGAGCATTATCTTTTCTTCCTTTTTTAAAGTATAGCAACCTTTCTTTATGTCATACTTATTCTTACCGGGCTTTGGATGCTGGTCCTTCCTAATTTTTAGGTCCTCCAAATCAAGACGAGCCTTCACACCATCCTTTGATTTCTTAGCCATCTCAAGCATAGTCCCCAGAATGCTGTTACAGATGTTCTTCTCGATGTGCATAACATCCAAATTGTGCCTAACGAGCAAGTTCTTCCAATATGGGAGCTGGAAAAATATACTTTTCTTCCGCCAGTTATGCCAGCTACTAGTTTCTGGTCGCTTTCTCTTATTTGACCGTCCAAATGGTGCATGCTGAATGCTATCAAGTTCCCGCAGAACTTGTTCACCTGTAAGTGCCACTGGAGCTTCTCTATTATGTGTCTTATTGTTGAACAAACACTTGTTTCGACGCCATTTGTGGGTCCTGGGCAGAAAACGTCGGTGTCCCATGTAGCAATGCTTTCGACCATACTTGAGCCATAAAAAATATGTATGTTTGTGGCAATACGGGCATGCTAGCTTGCCTTTTGTGCTCCAACCACTCAGCATTGCGTAAGCTGGATAGTCACTAATGGTCCACAGCAAGCATGCATACATCTGGAAAAAAAATTTAGTTGCAGCATCATATGTGTCAGCACCATCCTCCCATAGAACATTCAGTTCATCAATCAAGGGCTAAAAGTACACATCTATGTTATTTCCTGGTGACTTTGGTCCTAGAATAATCATTGACATAATCCAATTTTCTTGTTTCATACACATCCAAGGTGGCAAGTTATATGGAATAAGAATGACAGGCCATGTACTGTGTGATATACTCATGAGCCCAAAGGGGTTGATTCCATCCGAAGCAAGGCCAAGCCGAATACTGCAAGCATCTTTTGAGAATTTCTTATAATATTTCTTATCAAAATGCTTCCAGGCCTTCGAATCTGCAGGATGCCTCATTATGCCATCATCCAGCCGACCCTCCTTATGCCATTTCATATGTGATGACATATGTTCTGTCATGTACAGCCTTTGCAGTCTTGGAATGAATGGGAAATACCTTAGAACTTTCTGTGGCACTGGCTTCTTTGATTTACGGCTTGATGCATTGTCTTCGTCACTGGTAGGAGTAGATTTCCATTGAGAAGCATGACAGACAGGGCATTCTTCTGCATCAGCATGTTCATTACGGAATAGCACGCAATCATTAACGCACGCGTGTATCTTCTTGTAGTCCAGCCCAAGATCTCGGATCACCTTCCTTACTTTTGCGAGATTAGTAGGAATGCTGTGACCCTTTGGCAGGACCTGTGTGAACATCTGCAGAACTAAGTCACATGCTCTATTGGTCATCCCAGACACGCACTTGATTTGGTAAAGCTTAACAATGAAAGATAGCTTCGTGAAATCCTTGCAACCTGGGTACAACTCTTTTTTTGCCTCTTTCAATAGTTCGAAGAAGACCTTGGCTGTTGCATTTGGCTCTTGGTTCCTTTCATCACCACTGGAAGCATCCACATGAATGTCTCCCGCACCTTCACCAATGTCTGCATTGCTTTCCATGTTTGTGCCCCTTATGAGAGTATTGAGCATGTCACATACCCCAGCACCATCATCTACATAGTCTTCATTATCAGAATCTTCAGACATGCTTCCCTCATCGGATTGTTCACCATGGTATATCCGGTGAGTGTAGGTTGGATCCATCCCATTGAACAGCAAGTCAGTATGAACATCCTTTTTATTTTGCGGAATAATATTGAGACATCTCCTACATGGGCATGGGACTGTTGAGTCTGGGTGAGCACCATCGAAGGCAAAATTCAAGAAATCCTTCATGCCAGTTTGCCACTCAACAGAATCTCTTTCCCTATCCATCCAGCTCTTATCTCGTTTCATTTTTGCCTTATCTCCGTGCAGCCAGTCCTGTTAAAAAAACATAACAGCTGCTTTAGTAGCTGCATTACAGTCAACAGCATCACTAGCTGCATTACAAGACAAGACAACAGGGATACATACATACCAGTATTACTGTCACATGGTAAAGCAAAATTTATCTATACATTGTAAAGCAAAATTTGGTTGATGGAAGAAGAAATAGTACTACTGTCACATGGTAGTATATGTGACATGAGTTTAAATAAGTTCAGTTTAGTAGTTGGCTAGATAATGCAAAAACAGAAATTCAGAGACAGTGAAGAGATCACGGCTCAAAACTAACAACCAGATTGTTTAACTTATGCTGAAGAACATGAAAGTAGAAGAGCATGAAAGTAGCTACCAATAAAACAGCAAGCAAGGGAAAATTAGTCTGCTACTTTCAAACTAAAATCAGCATCCTTATGTTGTATGTATAGCACAGTACTAATGCCCATGTGATGTATTTTGAATCTAAATTTGCTGCACTTGCAATGGAAAATATAGAGGGAAACATGAGGGGATAATCATACTATTGTTGTTCAGGTCGTTGGTCGCAAGGGAGACAGACGAGCCAGTCCGGGCGGCGCTGAGCAGAGGGATGGCTGACCAAGGGAGAGCTGCTGCAGGGCATTGCACTGAAGCGCACGGGAGACCCGGGCAGGTGAGCAGGATGGCAGGTCCGTTGGCGCCGGAGTTGAGGTGTCGGGCAGTCCAACCACATGCCCATGGGCAGGATCGACCAGCCGAGATCCAGGGAGGAGGAGGCCGACGGGTGGAAGGCGCCGAGCAACGGGTGGCGGAGCAAGGTTAGAGGAAGAGGGGAGCGGCAGGGAGGCGCCGGCGTGGGCTGCTTCGTTGCGCTGCCATGATGTGGCTGCTGGATGCGGCCAGCGCTCGGGTCGCGCGGCGGCGGAACAGGGGATTCAGGTACGACTTGGGTTGCTATGGGGTATTTTTTTCTAGGACCAGGGTCCGGCGCGTGAAAAGGAAAGAGGAAAACCATTGTGGGAAAGAAGGAGCGAAGGAAACAGCGGCGCAATCCACCAGACGCGGGTCTGATCCATCGCACGAGCGAAGGAAACAGCCGCGCAGTCCACCAGATGCGGGTCTGATCGAGCGCGCGAGCCCTACGCGCGAGCGAAGGAAACAGCGGCGCGCTCCACCAGACAGGCGTCTGATCCAGCGCGCGATTTTTCTCATAAGCTTAAGTCCGTCCAGATAATACACATCCACTGAGATAGCCTAGTGGAAAGGTCAATCCGCTTCAGCGCTGGCGACACAGGTTCGAGTCTGCCTTCACCCGTTTTTCTTTTTTCCCTACGCGCTCCACCCGATAGCGTATAGTATTAGTACTCTTTTTTTTTTAAAGTCCGATAGCGTATATTACTGAAATATGTCCACACACAAAAATATATTGCTGAAATATGTGATCGACGTGGCCCTTCTTTCTCTGTTTGAAAGAAGATAGTAATTTTATTGACCAAACATTGATTATCTGCAACTTTTAAACCACAAATCCAAATGACCTCATTACTTTTGCATTTTTTTAAATTAAACTGATATTTATATAGTAATTTGGTTGCATATTTTTATCTACTTAAGTCATGGCTTAAATTTATCTTGCATGTTTCTTCTACAATAAACATTATAAGATAAAGAGAGTTCATTGGTTGTCATTTCATAATCATAAGATCCCATTAAAGCGGCAATCAACTCCTTTTTAACTTTTTTTTGGATATTTCTACTTGGATGTTACTAAAGAAACGACTACTAAGGCCTCAATGATATGAAAATCATAATCTTTTGCAATATATCGATTGGCCAACACATTACCAATGCACTTATATTTCATAATCATATGACGTGAATGTATTTGTAAAAATAAGAGGACAATTCAGAGATCATGCCTTCCTTGTTCCGGCAGCGGCGACGGCGCTTCCTCGATCCGACAGCTTCGACGGCGTCTTGGCGCTTCCTCGATCCATCACGACGCTTCCTCGATCGCCCAGCAAAGACGACGTCTTGCCGGTTTCCAGATCCACCACCGAAGACGGCATGACGGCGCTTCCTCGACCTGCTAGCGGCGATGGCATCTTGGCGGTTCATCAATTCCGCCGTCGATGAAGAATCAGACAGAGCGTGTGGGTTCTTCGCCGATCCGGCATCCGTCCATCCGCCATCGAAGAGGCCTTGTTGGAGCTTCCTCGATCCGGCCGCGGCATGTTGGGGAACCTTCTTCTTCTTCTTTGATCCGGCCGCGCCATCGAAGAGCCAAGGATGAAGACCGCAAGGTGATTTTGCAAGCAGTTTATGGGCTCTGGCTGGGCCGCAATGAAGTTCACGAGGGGAAGAAGATCGCTCCAGCGCATGAAATAATGGAAACTGTGCTTCATCATGTGCGGGAATGGCGAGGCATTCATCAACCAAGGGTGCGGGAGACTGCTGCCCAGAGTTGGCGGAAGTGGGAGGTGCCGGAGGAGGGTTGGGTCAAGATTAACTCAGATGGTGCTGTCTCAAAAACTGGTGGAAATGGTGGAGGTGGAGCAGTGATGAGGGATCACAATGGAGCTTTTGTTGCTGGCCTCTGCCACCACTTCCCACACATTACTGATTCTGAAGCTACTGAGATCCTAGCTTGTAAGCAGGCTTTGCAGGTGGCGCTGGAGTTGAACATCGAACGGGTGCATGTCGAGCTAGACAACAAGCCAGCCGTGCAAAGAATCAGGTAGGAGCAACAGGATCTTCCGGTGTCGGGTCCGTGGATTAGAGAGATTAAGCACATGCTTGCCTCGCGTGTGGATTTTAAAGTTTCTTGGGTTAGTAGGTTTGCAAATGTTGCTGCGCATAAATTAGCAAGAGTAGGAGTTGGGGAGGGTTTATGTAATAGCTGGTTTGGTGTCCCCCCGGACTGTATCTTGGATGTAATATCGGATGACATTCCGAGCTTTGGATCTTAAATAACGCGATGGCAATACCCTAAAAAAAACGTTACAGGGAGGGCGTCGGATCACCCCTTCACAATTCTCCGATTTGGTGGATTTTCACCACGATATAACTTTTTACAAATAAATTTTAGTATTCCCTCCATCTCGAAATATATTTACAATCTAGAATATTCCCTCCAAAAATAATTAATTTTTTTTAAAAAAAATTACTTTCTCACCACCTAATTTAGGTGTACTGTTGTTTCCGCCAATATTTTTGATCTCCCGCTAAAAGGTCTCAAATTAGTCTTTGTTCCCACCAAAAAAAGCCTATATTTAACCTTCCCGCTAATTATCTTCCACGGCATCTTCACGGGCGATTGCATCTGACCTCTCGTCCCCGGTTCCTCTGTGCTGCCGGCGTCATGACGGCGTCAACATAGCGCACCACAGTTGAGTCAGCTGCTACTCGTCAGGTTATTCCTCCCGATCTCCTGCCTTCCTGTAACCTCTAGTCCGTCCCGATCTCGCCCTCCTCCCTATCCTCTGCGCCCGCTGACGTGGGCCGCGTCTGGACCAAGCACGACACCACCTGGGTGTTAAACTCCATGACAATGCCCTCCCGGGCTCAAATCCACTTCCCCACGAGCTTCTCCTCGACGCGCCGCCACCAACCCTCAGACCTCGCCGCCGCCACCCACCCTCAGACCTCGCCGCCGCCCATGGCCTCCGCCCACGCCCCCGCCCTCTCCCCTCCCCTCCCCTCCCCCGAAGAAAAGAGAAGAGAAGAGACGTAAGGAGATCGAACCAGCAGATAGAGCGGCGGCCAGATCCATCCGCCACGGTCGCCCAGGGCTCGCGCGCCTCCGACGACGCGGCCGTGCCTGTGCGTCAAGGCCTGGACGGAGATGCTTCTGCTCTGCCATGGCCATGGAGCTTCTTCCCAATCCAAGGTCTTGGACTGGACGGGGACGGCTGCTACATATTCAGATCCATATTCAGACGACAGCTTCCTCCCGATCCATCCATCCCACACCCCGTTCTATTTGCATATGTGTAGATACATATTCAGATCAAACTGAACCCAAACCATGGGCACTACTTCAAGAATTATAGTCCAGTAGGATCCCGGAGGTAGAGTGAAAAAATATCCTCTGCCTTATGCCCTATGTGTTAGTTATTTACATACGTACGAGGGATCTCTGATTCAGACCCTAGATTGCATAGATGTTGTCAGTCTTGTTTTTATGCATAAGTTTGTTTCAAATTAGCTCTACTTCAGATTTCACTTTACCTTGGTCTGTAAGCATGGGAGCCTGGCAGTTTTCAAACAGACAGACAGACGAATAGTTCACACTTTTTTTTTGTTAAACTCATTTGATTTTATGCCTGCTTAATGTTAATGTATTGCGTTTCTTCTTGAATTGACTCAAAATTTTATGTCTGCTTTACCTACATAAGGGCACAACGATGAATTTTACGGACGATGCTCCTGGTACACAACATCCTTACTTCATAATCACCTATCTGAATGGTGCACAACATCAATGCTTTGTTAATGCTAAGTCCCATTATTTTTTTGGTGTGCAGTAAAGAAAGGCTCTGTTCTCTTAACAAGGATGGAAAGTATAACAGCATACAAAAACCAACATGGACAACCCAGATCTGGTAAATTGTTTACCATTTGCTATAATGCATAAAATCTTTGTGTGGGTTAAATTGCTAAACCTTCAAGACTACTAAATCTTTTATAGGAACTCCAGAACAATCTGACACTCCAGTGTCTGCTAATGACATGTGTTCCCTTGTTGAATGGCCATCCCATGCTCGCCGCAACTGTGCGCTACTACAGGATGGTACTTGCTTTCGGTTATATTTGTGTCATCATTTCTTACAATCTAATACCAAGTAATACAATATTTCTTGTATGATTTGACTGTAGAAGCTGGTGGACAGAACAAGAAAGGGCGAGGTGTTCTAAAAGGTTTTAAAGCATCTAAGAAGCGTTTTGCCAATGGATCCGCAAAGCTAAATATTACATTCTCTGAAAAATTGGGTGGTACAGTAGGAATGAACTATCGTTCATTCAAGGATGACGTAGTAGTCATAATGAAAAGAAAGTTACCACTCATTGGAGTGAGGACGTGGTCGGACATTCACCCTACCATCCATCGACTCATTGTTGCAGATATGATAGTGCGTGCAACCTTTTCCATATGTGTTATCTTATTTTACCATCGATAATGCACTGCTTATGTATATTCATTTGTTGTATGCTATACAGGACAGATGGGACCTGGAAGATACACCAGAAACAGAAGAAAAAGTTCTCAAAATTGCAAAAGAGCGATATAGAGGTTGGCAATCAACTCTAAGCTCTACTTACAAGGCATACAAAACAGATGCATCTAGATTGGCTAATCTGCCGGAAGATTTACAACCAGAAGAGTGGGAATGGATGATTGAGTACTTTGGCACTGATTCAAAATTTCAGGTTATCTCAAAGACCACTGTTTGTCTACTATATGATAAGATGAAATGGCTTGTCTGACTGGTTATATATGGTTTTAATGAATTGATAGGAACGCAAAACGCTGATAACCGTAAGAAACAGAAGACAAAACACAGAACCGTAAGAAACAGAAGACAAAACACATAATTGGATCAAAATCTTACTCGCAAGTAAGTTTTGAGAAGGTATGAGTCCCAACTAAATATGTATGCCTCACTGCTACATATGGTTTCATGTTTCAAGCATCTCATTGTTATATAACTTGTAGAGAAACTTGGAAACTGGAGAAGAGCCAGATTGTATTGCTCTATGGGAACTCACCCACACGAATGATGGAACATGGTCTAACACAGAGTCCCAGAAAGTTTATGTGAGTACACTGACTTTTGGTTATTCCATAGTTATTCAATGATCATCAGCTGGGATTATTCATGCGTTGGATCGTGTACTTCAAGAGGTTATTCCATAATTGTTCCATAATTGATCCTTTCATTTTTAGGACAAAGCACTTCAAGAGGTTAAAAACAAAGAAAATGAAACTGAAGGTCCACTTTCAAGTGAGCAGAAAAACCATATTTTCCAGACCACATACAAAGACACTCTGAAATGCAAATCATCGCAGCCTCGTGGGTACGGATACATGGCCAAACCTTCAACTGGTTCTGAAAGGTTTCGTATCCAGATTGAAGAGCAAGCTCGTGCTACAGCAGCCACCTAGGTGCGAAACTCTGAGCTCAGCCAGCAGGTCAATGAATTACAAGATCAACTACAAGCTGAACGTGCAAACACACAAGAGAGGATTAACTTGGAGCGTGCTGAGAGAGAACAACTTGAGGAGAGGTTAAAAGAAGAGCGTGCTGAAAGGGAAAGATTGTTGGAAGAGGAGCGAACATCAAGACTGGAACTTGGAAAAAACATGATGGCAAAGTTTGCAGAATTGAGCCAACAGATGGGAACCCAACAAGTGATTACAGTCATATGCTTGCGACCTTGTAAGATTTATGTTGCTTACTTGCATTGCTAAAAGTGCACTTCTATTTGCAGGTGCCTACGAAGAGGGTTGACAACAAAGAAAATAGTAATCCAAACTTGCAAAATATTCTGTTACAGAGATCTAGTCCTAATAAGACTCCAGGTTCAAGGCCAACTGCTATTTCTTCAAATGCACTCATACAAGCTGCAGCAAGGAATTCTCGAATGTTTAAAGCAATGGTAAGTCACAACCTTGCTTTCTCTTCATGTTCACCTGCATTTTATACGTCATTGGCCTTCATAATTAGCTAGCTGGTTGTTCTCTTTTACCATGTGTTGTTGCTGCATCAAGTCGCAACTTAAACAAAAAACGAATATGTGTTAGCTAGGGACATGAACTTTACTGAAACTATACATCGAGTCACAACTTAAATCAATAGCAGAAGCTTTTATTAGATGTATGATCGGACGATGGCACCATTCTGTATGCACGAGCAAGATGTCATGAGCATGCGCGTGATGCCTTCGCTGCTGACTCCATTGCAATGTCTCGTGCAATATCTATTGCCGCTGATATGTGGGTTGTGAGGGTCGTTTTTTAAACGGAGTCGCAACTCCTGATGGAAGCACTGAATATCAATAAGGTGGACTCGTCGGCCTATGCTGTTGTTATTGAGGATACCAAGTACCAGCTCAAATTATGGTTTTCTTATTATGAAATGAATGTATGTCGTCGCTCGGCAAACTCCGTTGTTCATGAGGTTGCTAGTCTTGGTAGGATGCACGAACCTAACCACTATGTGGAATGGGAGGCCGATGTACCTGCCCTTGTGGCTGCCTGTGCTTTTGGGTGATTCTGCCCAGCACCGTTAGGTTATAAAGCAATGTTTTTTCTCAAAAAAAAAGAGAAGCTTTTAGTAGATGTACTTGTGCTTATGCTTTACACATTTACACTTGTATAATTGTTCTGATCCCTCCGTTACATGCTTGCTGACACAGTATTAGTCAAGTTAGTTTGGCGATAGTTCTTTTTAACAATGGGCTGGAATAATAGTATGGCGTATGTTATGTTCGACTCATTAACTAGAACTTTTTTTATTTCTTGATTGCAGGATCCAAAGAACTAGCTGGACTGGACTCTATATCACGGACAGTTTAGTCTTCGCAGTTAATTACTCTAGATCACGGACAGTTTAGTCTTCGCAGTTAATTAGGATGGGTAAATTACATTTGAGTTTCATTTGATGGATATTTGCTATGAGAATTATGAATTTTATGAATCTACATATTATACGTATGGTTTTGAATATTGTAATTGAAAGCCTGCTTTTTTTTTACGGTTGCAATAGCCTATTACCACAACCCACTTTCGGTTGCCATATGCTAGCACCACTAAAAATATAGTGTTGCGTCATATCTCATTCGCTACGCCTACCTGTTTTGTTGCACTAGGATGTTGCAACGGAGCACTCTATATTGTCGCAATAGCTTGGCACCACAATTTTTTTCACGATGCAATAACTGTTTGGCGCCACCAAAGTATGTTTTGTTGAAATAGAGTATCGCCACGAAAAGTTTAAATTGTCGCAATAGTTTCTCGCTACAAAGATTTTACCTGTTATGATACCTATTTATCACCACCAAAACAAGTATGTTGCAATTTCCTGTTACGACGACTGGAATATTTGTTGCCATAAGTTAATGCCACAAGTGCAGTGGGTCGTGGCAACATGCCTCATGCCACGAAAACAAGGATTGTTGCCATAGTTTATTGCCACAAGTGTAGTGGGTCGTGGCAACATGCCTAATGCCACGAAAACAAGGATTGTTGCCATAGTTTATTGCCACAATTGACTATTGCCACAGAAGAGTAATGCGCCACGAAACGGCCGTCGTGGGCATAGGTTGTTGCCACAAATGTCTATCGCTACGAGATATCAGCTGCCACGACTCGTTACAAGTTGCATTAAGGCTATCTCCACAAATCAAATTGTGGCATCACGTAAGTATTGCCATGGGAAAACATGTGGCAACTTCCCACATGGATGTTGCAATAGCACGTTTTATTGCCACAATTGCTATTTCGTGGCAATAACCTATTACCATGTGTCCAGTCGCAACGGCTGCCAACGAATGTCGTTTCGTGGCAATAGGTACTTATTGCCACAAAACATCATGTATTGCAACAAACGATTTTGTTGCAATAGACCCGGATCCTTGTAGTGTCTCTATCAGATATCATCCTTGCAAGTGACCGTGAAGGGATTGACAACCCCTTTATCGCGTTGGTTGCAAGTGTTTGATTGTTTGTGCAGGTGCATAGATTGGAGACGTGTGTACCTCCTACTGGATTGATACCTTGGTTCTCAAACTGAGGGAAATACTTATCTCTACTTTGCTGCATCACCCTTTCCTATTCAAGGAAAAAAAACCAACGCAAGCTCAAGAAGTAGCAGGAAGAATTTCTGGCGGCGTTGCCGAGGAGGTTCTACATCAAGCCTACCAAGTACCCACCATAAACTCTCATCTATTGCATTACATTATTTGCCATTTGCCTCTCATTTTCCTCTCCCCCACTTCTAAAACATTTTCAGAAAACACAAAAAGATTTGCTTTTTTTCGCCCTTCTTCCATTCATCTTTTCCTTTGCTTTTTTGTTTGCTTGTGTGCTAGATTGGTTTCTTGCCACCATGTCTGAATTTGGGGAGGTTATCATTGAAAGGGGTAGTAATAATCTTGAGGGAAACTTTGATGACTTTGCTAATAATGATCCTCATGAAGAACCTACTGTCATTCATACTAAAAAACTCTGTGTGGGTAGCGGTAATATTATTGGAAAAGGTGTTATTCAAGATTTCTTTACTTGTGCCGGTACTATACCTACGCTAGGGGGATCTATTCTTAATAAAACTAACAGCCTTGCGGATGCAATAACTTTGCTCATTATTGAACTTGAAAGACAATTTGTTCATATGCATCCATGCATACAAAGGATTTTTCTAGAGTTCTCCAACATTCAGCACTCTTCCATTAAGCGCGCCACCACTATATTTCTAGCTCATGAGTTTAGATTCATAATGAAAGAAGATAGCGAAATTTTTGCCCATTACATAATAAATGGTGGTTGTCCCCCCATAGATGAGATCCTTTTTAATCAAGAGGAAATAATGAGATTGCAATCTCCCAATTATGCTGCCTATAATGAAAATTTGAGAAAAAGGGTCCCTACCGAAGTTCTGGTTGATAAGATTTCTGAACTCAATGATAATTTTGCTATACAAAACAACGGATTAGGGTTCATATTAAGAGATAGGCTTATGACGTTCCACCAAAGGAACACCTATAATGACGAGTTGATTATAAAATACAAGGGGCCGAAGGAGGAACCTATTCCTCCCAAACTTGATCTTAGGGATCCTTATCCTATTATATTTAGCCCTTTTGATTATTTTTGCTTACCACAAAGGAAACTTGCCGCTGAAAGAAGGGAGTATGAGATGAGCATGGATGATCTCCCTTACTATTATGACAATACCTAGATCTATGTTTTATGCCTAGCTAGGGGAGATAAACAATAGCGCTTGTTGGGAGGCAACCCAATTTTATTTTTATGTTTTTTGTTTTTGGTTCTGTTTTTCAATAAATACACATTATTACCTCTATAGTAATTGTTTTTTGTGTGTTTTAGTTAGTGTTTGAGCCAAGTAAGACCTTTGGGATGGCTTACGGTGATAGTTGATTTGATCTTGATGAAAAACAGAAACTTTTGCGCTGAGTAAAACAATTTAAAAAAATCACAGAAACGTGCTTTTGATCTGAATTTTTTACACAAGATTTATATACAAATTTACCAGGTTTTCTTAAATTTTCAGAATTTTTGGAGTTACAGAAGTATACTAAGTTTACAGATTTCTATAGACTGTTCTGTTTTTGACAGATTCTGCTTTCTATGTGTTGTTTGCTTATTTTGATGAATCTATGGGTAGTATCGGGGGGTATGAACCATGGAGAAGTTGGAATATAGTAGATATTACACCAATATAAATAAAGAATGAGCTCACAATAGTACCAAAAAGTGGTGATTTATTTTCTTATACTAACGGATCTCATGAGTTTTCTGTTGAGTTTGTGTTGCGAAGTTTTCAAGTTTTGGGTAGAGATTTGATGGACTATGGAATAAGGAGTGGAAAGAGCCAAAGGTTGGGGATCCCAAGGCACCCCAAGGTAATATTCAAGGACAACCAAGCATCTAAGCTTGGGGATGCCCCGGATGGCATCCCCTCTTTCGTCTTTAATCCATCAGTAAATTTACTTGAGGCTATATTTTTATTCACCACATGATATGTGTTTTTCTTGGAGCGTCTTGTATGATATGAGTCTTTGCTTTTTAGTTTACCACAATCATCCTTGCTGTACACACCTTTTCAGAGGGACACGCATGAATCGTGATTTATTAGAATACTCTATGTGCTTCAATTATATCTTTTGAGCTAGGCAATTTGCTCTAGTGCTTCACTTATATCTTTTTAGAGCACGGTGGTGGCTTTATTTTATAGAAATTGTTGAACTCTCATGCTTCACTTATATTATTTTGAGAGTCTTTAAACAACATGGTAATTTTCTTAGGTTATGAATTTAGTCCTAATATGATGGGCATCCAAGAGGGATATAATAAAAACTTTCATATAAAGAGAGTTCAATACTAGGAGAAGTTTGATTCCTTGCATTTGTTTTGAGATATAAAGATGGTGATATTAGAGTCATGCTAGGGAATAATTGTGGATTGGTAGAAATACTTGTGTTAATGTTTCTGATTCCCGTAGCATGCACGTATGGTGAACCGTTATGTGATGAAGTCGGAGCATGATTTATTTATTGATTGTCTTCCTTACGAGTGGCGGTCGGGGACAAGCGATGGTATTTTCCTACCAATCTATCCCCCTAGGAGCATGTGTGTAGTACTTTATTTCGATAGCTAATAAAATTTTGCAATAAGTATGTGAGTTCTTTATGACTAATGTTGAGTCCATGGATTATACGCACTCTCACCCTTCCACCATTGCTAGCCTCTCTAGTATCGCGCAACTTTTGCCGGTGCATTAAACCCACCATATACCTTCCTCAAAACAGCCACCATACCTACCTATTATGGCATTTCCATAGCCATTCTGAGATATATTGCCATGCAACTTCCACCGTTTTGTTTATTATGACACGCTTTATCACTGTCATATTGCTTTGCATGATCATGTAGTTGGCATAGTATTTGTGGCAAGGCCACCGTTCATATTTTTCTATACATGTCACTCTTGAACATTGCACATCCTGGTACACCGCCGGAGGCATTCATATAGTCATATTTTGTTCTAGAATCGAGTTGTAATTCTTGAGTTGTTAGTAAATGAAAGTGTGATGATCATCATTATTAGAGCATTGTCCCATGTGAGGAAAGGATGATGGAAGCTATGATTCCCTCACAAGTTGGGATGAGTCTCCAGACTTTACAAAAAATAAAAGAGGCCAAAAGAAGCCCAAACAAAAAAAATGAGAGAAAAGAGAGAAGGGGGCAATGCTACTATCCTTTTACCACACTTGTGCTTCAAATTAGCACCATGATCTTCATGATAGAGGGTCTCCTATGTTGTCACTTTCATAAACTAGTGGGAATTTTTCATTATAGAACTTGGCTTGTATATTCCAATGATGGGCTTCCTCAAATTGCCCTAGGTCTTCGTGAGCAAGCGAGTTGGATGCACACCCACTTAGTTTCTTTTTGAGCTTTCATACACTTATAGCTCTAAGTGCATTCATTGCATGGAAATCCCTACTTACTTGCATTGATATCAATTGATGGGCATATCCATAGCCCATTAATTTGCCTAGTTGATGTGAGATTTTCTCCTTTTTGTCTTCTCCACAATCACCATATTCTATTCAACCTATAGTGCTATATCCATGGCTCACGCTCATGTATTGCGTGAAAGTTGAAAAAGTTTGAGAACATCAAAAGTATGAAACAATTGCTTGGCTTGTCATCGGGGTTGTGCATGATTTAATACTTTGTGTGATTAAGATGGAGCATAGCCAGACTATATGATTTTGTAGGGATAACTTTCTTTGGCCATGTTATTTTGAGAAGACATGATTGCTTTATTAGTATGCTTGAAGTATTATTGTTTTTATGTCAATATTAAACTTTTTTTTGAATCTTATGGATCTGAATATTCATGCCATAATAAAGAAGATTACATGGATAAATATGTTAGGTAGCATTCCACGTCAAAAAAATTGTTTTTATCGTCTACCTACTCGAGGACGAGTAGGAATTAAGCTTGGGGATGCTTGATACGTCTCCAACGTATCTATAATTTTTTATCGTTCCATGCTATTACATTATCTGTTTTGGATGTTTTATATGCATTAATATGCTATTTTATATTATCTTTTGGACTAACTTATTAACCTAGAGCCCAGTGCCAGTTTCTGTTTTTTTCCTTGTTTTTGAGTATTACAGAAAAGGAATATCAAACGGAGTCCAAATGGAATAAAACTTTTGCGGTGATTTTTCTTGGACTAGAAGACACCCACATAACTTGGAGAGAGGGCCAGACGAGTCCCGAGGACTCCACAAGCCCTCAGGGCACACCCTAGGGCGCGCGCCCCTTGGCTTGTGGGCCCCTCGGGAGCCCACCGACCTCCCTCTCAGCTCTATAAATTCCCAAATATTCCCAAACCACCAGAAGCATCCACCAAAATACTTTTCCGCCACCGTAACCTTCTGTTCCTGTGAGATCCCATCTTGGGGCCTTTTCCGGCACCCTGCCGGAGGGGGATTCGATCACGGAGGGCTTCTACATCAACCCTATTGCCCTTCCGATGAAGCGTGAGTAGTTTACCACAGACCTACGGGTCCATAGCTAGTTGCTAGATGGCTTCTTCTCTCTCTTTGATCTTCAATACAATGTTCTCCTCGATGTTCTTGGAGATCTATCCGATGTAATATTCTTTTGTGGTGTGTTTGTCGAGATCCGATGAATTGTGGATTTATGATCAGATTATCTATGAATATTATTTGAGTCTTTTCTAAATTCTTATATGCATGATTTGATATATTTGTATTTCTCTCTTCGAATTATCGGTTTGGTTGGGTCAACTAGATTGGTTCTTTTTGCAATGGGAGAGGTGCTTAGTTTTGGGTTCAATCTTGTGGTGTCCTCACCCAGTGACAAAGTAGGGGTAGTGAGGCACGTATTGTATTGTTGCCATCAAGGATAAAAAGATGGGGTTTTCATCTTATTGCTTGAGTTTATCCCTCTACATCATGTCATCTTACTTAAGGCGTTACTCCGTTCTTATGAACTTAATACTCTAGATGCATGCTAGATAGCGGTCGATGTGTGGAGTAATAGTAGTAGATGCAGGCAGGAGTCGGTCTACTTGACACGGACGTGATGCCTATATTCATAATCATTGCCTTGGATATCATCATAACTTTGCACTTTTCTATCAATTGCTCGACAGTAATTTGTTCACCCACCATATATTTTCTTTCAAGAGAGAAGCCTCTAGTGAAACCTATGGCCCCCGGGTCTATTTTCCATCATATATTTTCAGATCTATAAACCAAAAAACCCAAAAATACCTTGCTGCAATTTATTTACTTTTATTTTGTTTTACATTTTAGTAATCTATTATATCCATCTCTATCAGATCTCATCCTTGCAAGTGACCGTGAAGGGATTGACAACCCATTTATCGTGTTGGGTGCAAGTGTTTGATTGGTTGTGCAGGTGCATAGATTGGAGACTTGCGTGTACCTCCTACTGGATTGATACCTTGGTTCTCAAACTGAGGGAAATACTTATCTCTACTTTGCTGCATCACCCTTTCCTCTTCAAGGGAAAAACCAACGCAAGCTCAAGAAGTAGCAATTCTAGACTCTGGTCGATTGGGGTTTTCTACGGGATTGGGCCGGGGATTTTTTTTCATGGAGAAGGTAATCAATTTAGCAAAATATTCACTCATCTCTTATCGTAGTCCGTCCATCGCTGTTAATCAACCAGCGGAAATCGCCGTGGATTCATTTTTCTTCTAGCTGATTCGAGGGTTTTCATTCATGTGTCCACAGTGCGAGCACAAATCGGGCAAGTGTGGTCGTGGCCAGTTAGAAATGAAGTTCTATCTTATTATTCCGGATGACTTCAGGGAGCGCTCGGTATGTTCAATCTCACCCTACCACGGTCGGCATGGCCTAAATTTGTGAACATATATCATCTATTGCTACATTTGGATAAAAGGTACGGTGCCACGTGCAGCCTAGATGTCGAAGCCGATTTTTCCCCTATATTAGGCAAATTTATGATGTATTGTTGATTCAGTTACTCTTGTATTTGCATCAAATCTTTGTTACATTATCTATTTTTAATTATATATTTTTGTACTTTGCTTTCAGCTATATATTGACCTGTTCTATCAGTTACTCCCATATTTGCATCTTGCTCTGTTATTTCAATTTATCTAATTTACGATCTTAATTTTCATTTCAAGCAGTACATCCCTTGCTTTGCAAGAACAGGAGTAGAAGGAAATCTTGGGCTTTACTTTGTTGATGATTCCATGGATGTCATATTGACAACGCAACATGGATTTACATTGACAGTTAGCATAAAACTTGATAAAGATGGTCACTCCTATTTTGATGTGGACCTTTGGAGAAAAATGTCTAAGTGTTATGAACTAAAAGATGGCAATAAAATTCTAGTGCGTGCACCACAACCTGGTCTAATTAACATGGATGTTTACTTCCCCAACGTCATTAGCCGATCAAAGTCTGATCGAGGTTAGTGTCCTTTCAACTTTCTCCATGCTGGCATATTACTTAGCAAAATTGGGGTATTTGTTTTGACTAATTGATCAGTATTTAAGCAACCAATTGTGATTTCATTTTCTGACTCCGTTCCTAGGCAGTAACAAATTATATTTACCAATTTATGCACACTATATATTCTTCTGCCATGTTCTGAATAAATAATACCTTTCCAGCTTTTAAGTAGGATATGTTGGATGCATAGTTATCGATCTGTATGTTACTAAGCATACCAAATTTCACTGGAAAGACTTGAAGCGTGTCATAAAATGTGTTGATAATCTGACAGAGATAGCATAGCGTATGAACGCTGGATTTTGGATGGGATTAATTATACCTGTGGTGCACACATTGAACAAGACCAATTGTGTGCACAAAACGCTGGTACAAAGTCTTATTTTTATGTTGATGCTCATAAACTATATATATATCTTCAACGATATGTTACAATTGGTTTTTATTCTACATTTCAACAGAAATTGCCCGCTGTAGTTGTTCCTAGATCGATTTCCCGGCGTGGTCGAATTACACTTGTGCCTGCTAATAATGCCAAAGTGATTGCAAGGTACTGCATTTCCCGCAGAAATGGAACCATTCAAATTAACAAGTTCTCGCTTGTCGTGGCAATGCATCCATATTGGAAAATTAGAGACACTGTTCTACTCATGCTCTACCAAGGCACGGGAGGGTTCTTCCTTTTCATTGACGAGATGCCGAGAAGCTGCTTCCAGCGGATAGTTGTGATTGTTAGCCCTCATCCTCTTAAAATGTGCTAGCTGTTACTATGTTAAGTATGTAGATATGGACCATATGGTTGTTGGCCCTCAGCCTCTTAAAATGTGATAGTTGTTACTATGTTAAGTATGTAGATATGGACCATATGGTTGTCAAAACCGTGTTACGAAGATCCTCCTTTTGTCGAATAGTGTAACCACTATATATATGTTACACAAATGCTGTTAGCCAAGTTCTTAAATTTTCGTGGAAAGTATTAGTATCGTACACAGTTCATTGAGTTTAAGCGTGTGCCCGGTAGAACGGTAGAGTAGAGGACGTCCATGTTTTGGACGTGGCGATCAGCACCGATGTCTAGAAGGCATTTGCATATGAATTGTCCATATTGCAAATTCAAAAACGTGTTAACATAACAAAATGTATCTGTAACTTACTAATCATCACACACGAGTACTCGCAGACGCATCGTGTGCGATACTCCTAGCCATCGCAAGCAACTAGTTTGCATTTGTCAAAGTTTTTTGTATACACAGAATCGCACACGAATTAACTGTAGTAACCGTCTGTGTTATATTTTCTCATCGCAAACATTTCATCCGAGTGGGCTATTTGCCGCGTATCACACACATCTTGTTTACATGAATCGTTTGTGTTCTTTTGGCTCATTGCAAACAGTTCATCTATGTGAACTGTATGCCGCATATCACACACATCTTGTTAACTTGAACCATTTCTGTTGTGTTCCCTAATTGAAAACAGTTCGTCCGAGTGAACCGTATGCCGTATATCACACACACTTTGATCTGGCTAACCATTTCTGTTGCATTCCCTAATAGCAAACAGTTCATCTGAGCGAACTGTATGCCGTATATCGCACACACCTTGATATGGCTGCCTGTTTCTGTTGTTCTGTCTCATCGCAAACAGTTCGTATGGATCAACCGTGTGCCCTGCATCGCAAACACAACTAAAATTTGTACTATGTTTGATGTCTCCGCCATCGCAAATGTTTTGCATCTTTTTTGACGGTTTTTTTACATCACCGTTTGTGATTAATGCATCGCACATAGTTTCGTCAAAGGGTCACTAATCGTCGTGTCGCGTTAGCAGCATCCTGCAGTAGTGCTTAGGACTTCTCGATGCTCATTGTAGTCTGGATGAAATACTTTAACCTTCATTGCATGTCCACCAATCATGTACTTTGTGAGGTAATCTTGAATAAACTGCTTTGGGAACCACTGCAAACGAAAAAGATTCAAACATTGTTGTCTACCAACCCATTATGGGAAGTAAAAAGAGAAGGCTGCAAAGTTTGGAGTTACCATCCTACAGCTCACTGTTGTGTTGGATAGAGCGCAAACAAATAATTTGCTTGGCATCGGTCGTATCTTTTTTCTAGTAATCCTTATTAGTTTCCTCACTTGATGCTTGTTCATGAATATCTCATTGCCCCATACGCAAAAAGGGTTGATTCGTGGATCTTTGCCAAGGGCATATGTACCTACAAGCAACAAGTCAATATTGGAAGCTAACAAGTGTCCAGGCCTGGATCTATATGCACTACATTATGGAACGACGGGGGGAGTACAAGCCGAGGGATGAAACTAACCTCGGCGGAAAATGCTAGCCACTCCCGTAGTTGTCCTGCATAAGTGGTGGAAAGGCATGATAAGTACAGCAACCTTAACATCAAACAAATATAGCCAAGGTAAACAACATCATCTCCAAATGATAGCTTGAATGTGTTGGTTTCAGCATGCTGTTAAAGCGGATATAAAATGGAAGGGAATGTTAGCTACAACAGGCTTAACATCCATCAAATATTGCAATTCAAACTAGTATTGTTGAAAATGAATAGAACGTAGCTCATGCTTAAACATCACACTCGATAAATGTGTAAAACTGAAATAAAGGGCATGTGTTAACTACACCTGGCATAACTGGAACCAAATATAGCCGTTCAAACTGGTATTGATGAAATCGAGCAGCACAGTTCTGACTTGCACGAAATGAACATCACATTGTGAATGACTGAAATAAACAAGGCATAAATGATCAGTATAGCAACCAAATATAGCCATTGAAAACTGGACAGAGTCTCACTGCAACCAACCTAACAAGCAAATACAGATAAACATGGCATATGCTTGAAAACTGGACAAATGCTCACTGCAACCAACCTAACAAGCAAATAAAGATAAACAAGGTATCTGCTTGAAAACTAGACAAATGCTCACTGCAACCAACCTAACAACCAAATATAGATAAATAAGGCATCTGCTTGAAAACTGGACAAATGCTCACTGCAACCAACCTAACAACCAAATATAGATAAACAAGCCATCTGCTTGAAAACTAGACAAATGCTCAGTGCACCCAATCCTAACAACCAAATACAGATAAAAAAGGCATCTTCTTGATAACTGGACAAATTCTCAATACAACCAACCTAACAACCAATTACAGATAAATAAGGCATCTACTCACTATAAACAACCAAATATAGCCATTCATGAAACTGAAGTGGACAATTCATACTTAAACATCACATAGCCCTATTGAACATTACATTTTTGCATAACTAAAATAACTAAACACGACACAGTTAAAACACCGCATGGCAAAAGCTACTACAACAAAGGGTACGGGTTGGCAAGCTAGAAAAGGTAAGATTTGCTGATAGGATGTTGGCCTCACATGTCATGGATGGGATCCTTCCAGTTGGAAGAGCACATACCCATGGTGCGCTCTCTGATGTTGCAGATGGGCTATTGCACCTTGGAAGAACCTTTGTGGGTGCCCTCCTCATGGTCGTGGTCGATGAGATCTGACTTGGCAATTGAGGATCCCAAGCCGCCATCGTAGAACGTGTCCTTCATAAATGACAAAATGGGCTCGATGGCATACAAGGATCGCAAATCCTTGATCGCGTGGCGGAGGAGATCAGTGGCAGGGCCTACGAAGAGATCGACGGCGGTTGAACCAGAGGGGTTGGGGATGGACCACTTAACCTATGACATGGCCCGCGTGAAGCCGTCGCTGTCGATGAGCTTTATGTCGTAGCCAGCTTTCCCGAGATACAGTAATACGCTAGCCCGCTAACGTGAAGCCTTCAGTATGGCAACGTAGTCAACGTCCTCGCCGGATTCCATGGTGAGGTGTTGCTGCAGGATCGACAGGTCGGGACGAACGGCGGCCACCTCGCCAACGTCCGCTGGAGAGGCCATGATAAACCTCTTCTTTGCCGAACGCTCGTCGGGCTCCCCGGGATACGTGGTAGGGCTTTGGCTGCGACTCTCTGGAGCAGGGGATGTGGATCTAGCAGGGAGGGACACCGTAGGCCTCATCTAAAAACTCAGGGGGGTGGGGCGACGGTATGGGAATCACTGGGTAACCTAAACTTTATTATCTAAGCTAGGAGGAACGGGCAGACCGGCAGGGGTTGGTGGCGGCGGCGAGCTAGGGTTCGAAGGGGGGAGGGGGCGGGTCGGGGGGACTGTGGAGGGGGGGCGGGGTGGTGTTTGAGGATACGCTGCGGCTACTGAAAAATTTAGTAATGGTGAGTGGAGATGGTGGTGGACGAGGGAGGGAAACGGTTCAAATGCCTCGGCTACTGCAATTTTACTATAAGGTCGTTGCTGTAAGAGTGGGCGCGACGGTTGAAGTACCGCGGCTACTAAAATTTGGGTAAAGGAATTGATGCAAGGCGGGAGCACCCAAGATCGCACACGGTCCAATAAGAATATGCGTGTATGATAATAAGGAAAAGCAGCGGAACCGCCGATTTTTGCAACGCTCAAGGCGGGTAGTTTGTTTTTAGATTTCTAGCTAGTTGGTCTATCGCACACGGTTCATCCTAATTTTCAGACACAGACGTGGAATTCAATCTAAATAAACTACCCACCTTTAGCTTGCATAGGTGGTGATTTTACAGCACACCAGCATCGCACACGGTTAAGCTAGTACCTCCACCCTTGCTCGCGCTTGCACAGTCGTGGTGATTTCACAACGCACTTGCATCGCACACGGTTAAGCCACTACCTCCACCCTTGCTCGCGCTCGTGCAGTCATGGTGATTCACAGCGCACATGCATCGCACACGGTTAAGCCACTACCTCCACCCCTGCTCGCGCTTGCGCAGTCGTCGTGATTTCACAGCCCACTAGCATCGCACACGGTTAATCCACTAGCTACACCCTTGATCGTGCTTGCGCAGTCATGGTGATTTCACAGCGCACTTGCATCGCACATGGTTAAGCCAGTACACCCGTGTCCGTTGAGCATCATTTGAGTCTTCGCAGCAAAAAAAACGTCATAGAGGGTCAGAAGACAACCACACCAGCATGTGGCCTAAATATATATGAATGAAAAGGGTGGTATGTGATGTTCAAAATTCCAATGCACAACTTTTACTGCGCGGGCCCACGGTTGGGCGCGTTGTCGAAGATTGATGAGAGGGGCCAGAAGTCAAGAACCACCTGGAAGTGGCCAAATATATGTAGGAATATAGGGTGTGATGTTTAAAACTTTAAATACACAATGCACAACTTTGGTGGCACCTGCCTCGCAATCCCGAAAGCACCCTTGGATATATGTATAATGACATAATGTCGTAGCTACCTAGCTAGGGTGCTTGACCCACCTCCCACTTCGTGTCGGCGGGGCGGATGCACGTACTGATACTTTGGTCATACATGCATGTCGCCATGACCTACCATAAGACGGACCAATAAATCTATCGCTTGGTCAAATGACAACTATTGTTGTCGATCAAAAATGGATAGAATATATGTATATATAAACCGCTTGGGCCAATAGATTGAACCATCATCAAAAATCGCACAAGAGGGACCACAAAACCAGCACCGCCTGCATGCGGCTCAAAATGTTGTACGTTGGAAGGGGTGATGTGTGTTTTAAATATCGAATAATGTACAATTTAGATGTGGCACCTGCCTCTCGATACAGACAACCACCATGAAAGCCAATTAAAGACGAGATACGCAGGGTACGGTGTCGGTCCAACCCACCAATCCGAGCATGTGGGAGGGAATCCTGACAACGCATGAGCTCAAACTTTGCTTGAACGACATGTGAAGGTGACCGGCCCTAACACGAACTAGGAGGAATCCCTTCATGGCCAACACATACCCCTCGTTATCGGTCAAAGGGATGATATATATAGACCCGAGGAGCCCACAGATATGTGTGTCGTCACAAAAAACCACACAAGGGAGACGTGGTCAATCAGAAGACCCCCTATACACTGCATGCGGCCCGAAAATATGTATGGGTGGTGTGTGATGTGTTCAAATCCCCAATGCACAACTTCGATGGGGCACCAACTACATTACAAACTGAACACTGTAACCGACCCCAAGCCAGGTTCAATACGTACGATGTCCGTTCCCTAATTTCGAGGCGGGGGGGGGGGGGCTTGTGTGTCAACACGCATGCGCTCAAACTTTATTTGGTCTAACATGGCACACATAGCAATAGGAAACCATCATGGTCAAACCCTTCTCGTATGTTGGGTCAAAGGGATAGATTGTGTGGGCCCCCCTCATTATCGGTCAAGGATGATATATATATAGACCTCAGGGAGAGCACAAATATGTGCGGCGTCTATAAACCGCACAAGGGAGACGTGCTCGATCAGAACACCCCCTATACCCTGCATGCGGCCCGAAAAAATGTATGGGTCTGGTGTGTGATTTGTTCAAATCCCGAATGCACAAATTCGATGGGGCACCTACTACACTAGTAACATTACAAACTGAACATCGTACCCACCAGCCAGGTTAAAGATGTACGATGTCTGTTTCGCAACTTCGAGGCGGGTGGGGGGGGGTAGGGGGTGTCGTCCAACGCATGTGCTGAAACTTGATTTGCTCTAACATAGCACACAGAGCAAAGAGGAAACCCTTCTCCTGTGTTGGGTCAAAGGGATAATTTGTGCGGGCCTACAGATGTCGATCATTCTTCGATTTCTGAGAACAAAAAATAACCAATAAAAAACATATTCTACAAATTACCAAAACAAGGATCCCAAGGTTTATATAATCGTCATGACATGTCATTACAGATACATTTAGAGAGGAAACCCTTCTTGTGCGTTGGGTCAAAGGGATAGTTTGTGTGGGCCTACAGATGTCGATCATTAGTCGATTTCTGAGAACCAAAAATAACTAATAAAAAAAACATATTCTACAAATTACCAAAACAAGGATCCCAAGGTTTATATAATCATCATGACAGGTCATTACATATACATTTAGATGATAAATGTCTATAATGACCGTATCATGGCGCTTTAATGAAGGTTGAGATATGCAACTTCCCACCGGGTCACCCATCCTTAGACCACTCCAGCCCCAGCACGCTTAACTTCTACGTTCTATTCGACTAGGTTAGCGGATGGGAAGCCGCCCCTTGCTGATAAGAATTGCCTCCTTGCCTTTAAGGCATTTCACGCTGGTCACCCTATGGGCTCCCTACTATCACACACGTTTGTGCTTTTAGAAACTGTGTGTAAATATTTACATGGCCGGTGTGTCGCTGCCTAGCCTACTATGAGCACTGACACTGGCAGCGGGAAACCAATGGGAGAAGAGGCGGTAAACCGATGGGAGGAGTGGCGGGAAACGGTAGCGTGTTTGGATATATAACAACATTAATATGGAAAACTTAGTAAAGAAGGAAGCGTGAGTTAGCACAACGCATGCGCACAGTGCTTACCCACGGGTGACAGACGGTTGACCAGAACTGCTTTAAATATTCAAGGTTCGTTTGGCCTTTTTATACATTATAATTAAGTTTTATAAGCATTAATTTAATGTGCATAATTCAAATTAGTGCACCAAAATGGCTACGAAAATCATACATGTGTCCTTGGATGCATGTTTAGGTCTCATGCAAAGAATGGGAATGAATTACAACTGTCTCGGCGTCTGGCTCGGCCTCGGACATTGAGAATCTTGGTTTTTAAATCCTCGTAAATCCAAAACTCACCTGAAAATCGTGAAACTTGGCATGGTGTCATGACATGGCACATATATGTCGTGGAAAAAAATTGTCCATTTTGGGGCAAGTTTTATTACAAGCCTCTTACAAACCGGAGCTTCTCTCAAGAAGCTTCATGGTTCCGATAGGGAAATGTGTCCCCCTTGTGGGCGAAACGATAATCACTGCCTCTTTTCGCCTTGTATTTTTTCTACAGGCAACATGGAACGACAGGATATCCGTGCTGAAATTTAAAATTATTCAGGGTTCGTTTGGCCTTTTTATACATTAATTGAGCTTCCTAGGCATTTAATTTCCATAATTCAAATATGAACTAAAAATACGTGCTCCAGTACACCAAAATGGCTAGAAAAATCATACATGTGTCCTTGGATGCATGTTTAGGTCCCATGCAAGGAATGGGAATGAATTACAACCGTATCGGCGTCTTGGCTCGTCCTCAAACATTTGGAATCTCGGTTTTTAAATCCCCGTAAATCCAAAACACACTAGAAAATCATGAAAGTTGGCATGGTGTCACGTCATGGCACATATATGTCATGGTAAAAAAATTGTCCAATTTGGGCCAAGCTTTATTACAAACCTCTTATCAACTAGAGCCTCTCGCAAGAACCCTTGTGGTTTCGATAGGGAAACGTGTCCCCTTGTGGGCGACGATAATCGCTCCCTCTTCTCGCCTTGTATTTTCTTCTACACGCAACATGGAACAACAGGAGATTCACGCTGAACTTTGGAATTATTCAGGGTTCGTTTGACCTTTTTTATACATTAATTGATTTTTCTAGGCATTTAATGTCCATAATTCAAATCCGAACTACAAATACATGCTCCAGTGCACCAAAATGGCTAGAAAAATAGTACATGTGTCCTTGGGGTGCATATCTAGGTCCCATGGAAGGAATGGGAATGAATTCAACCGTCTCGGTGTCCCGGCTCGGCCTCAAACATTGCGAATCTCGGTTTTTAAATCTCCGTAAATCCAAAACTCACCAGAAAATCATGAAACTTGGCATGGTGTCACGACATGGCACATATATGTCGTGGTAAAAAATTTGTCCAATTTGGGCCAAGCTATATTACAAGCCTCTTACAAACCGAAACTTCTCGCAACCCTCGTGGTTTCGGTAGGGAAACATGCCCCTCTTGTGGGCGAAATGATAATCGCCGCCTCTTCTCGCCTTGTATTTTGTTTTCTACAGGCAACATAGAATAACAAGAGTGTCGTGCTGAAATTTGAAACTGTTCAGGGTTCGTTTGGCCATTTTATATATTAATTGAGTTTTCTAGGCATTTAATGTAGTCCATAATTCAAATTTGAACTATAAGCACATGCTCCAGTGAAGCAAAATGGGTGGAAAATCGTACACGTGTTATTGGGTGCATGTTTAGGTCTCATTGAAGGAATGGGAATGAATTACAAATGTCTTGTCGTCCTGAAACATCGAGAATCTCGGTTTTTAAATCCCAGTAAATCGAAAACTCACCCAAAAACATGAAACTTGGCATGGTTTCATGACATGGCACATATATGCCGTGGTAAAAAAATCGTCCAGTTTGAGACAAGGCGCACACATTAATAGCTAACGAAGTCCTTTTGAAACAAATAGCTGACACGTTAATATCGCAAACAGTTGTATTATATGAACCGTGTGTGTTCCCGTAACCATTTAAGTGCGGCCACGCATCCCTCTTTTCTTATGGGATAGTACTACCTCGGCCCTTATTCATTGGTAATCTTTGTATTTTGTGCCAAAATTTAACCATACTCGGTGGTGTGTGTGCAGCTGTTTGATTAGATGGGACGAGCGCGAGAAGTCCGTCGTGCAGGCTCGACGGGACACGTGCGAGCAGTCCGCCGCGCAGGCTCGACGGGACGCGTGCGACCTGTCCACCTTGCAGGCTCGACAGGACACGTGCGAGCAGCCAAGGCCGCGCATGCTCACCGGGAAGCGAGCTCTTTGACCTCCATCCACCAGCCGCCCGCCTCGCTCACAACTTCTCCATTAATGATGGCCGAGTCGCTGTTTAACACGCGGTTAATTAAAGCACCTGGATGGAGGGTGTTTGCTTGTGATCCCATGGCCCCGCTCAACGTTAGCATTTGCTTTGTTCGTGTTTTCAACTCGTATTTCGAATAATTTAAAATGCCACATAGGGCACCGGATAATACGACGACAAATAAAATGGCAACGGATAATACGACGACAAATTTACAATGGTGCAGATAATAATTGTCTTACATATTACGGATAATTTAAAATGCCACATGCGAAAAAGCCCGGAAGACATAGGGGCAAGAGAAGAAGGAATCGCAGACAACGATCTGGGTCGCTACTGTCTCTACTCCTAGATGGATCGCCGGGCGACGAGATCCTCCAGCTCCTTCTTCAATTCCTCACAACTTTGCTTGACAGCAGCCACAAATTCCTCCACCTCGTGCTCACACTTGATCCGGAGCTTCCTCAAGTCACCCATCAATTCCTCGACGACCGCTCTCAGCGTCATCCCAGAGGCACTGCTCTGCTCATGCAGCTTCTTCAAGCTGGCAGCCTCCTCCTCCGTCTCGGCGAGCGCCTTGAGGAGCTTCGCATTGTCACCCATGAGTTGCTCGACGAGGCCGGTCACCTTCTCGACTGAGGCATCGCTAACCTCGAGCAGCTTCATCAAGTCGTCGACCAGCTCCTGCTGCTTAATTAGGCCAGCAAGAATGTTGTCGTCACTGGCCAAGGACTTCAGCACCGCCAGCTCGTCGTGATCGCCGATGCAGTGAGTGCGCTAGTGAGAGCCCTTGCATGCCGGTGAGAGCTTGTTCAAGGGCTCCGCGGTGCGCCAGGACATCTCTGCTACGGCTACCGCGTAGCGGCGGGACCTCTCTAGTGCTTCCGCGGACTTGGTCTTTGCTCCCTGGTTATATGTCGACCCAAAACTCCTCGATCCTACCGATCATGGCAGAACGACTTGACAGGAAAGACCTATTTTGTGGGTGATGAGGAGAGGAACTATGAAGTAATTTTTGAGTGGGTAGTTTTTATAGCCCGGTGCTAAGTGTGAACACATTTAGGTTTGATCAGTGTGAACAGATTTGTAATTACTTATTGCGTTGTAATCTGGAATGTGACGAGAAACAAGGTCAAAATTTATTGATAGTTCTGGGCTTGAAGCCCGAAACACACCTTCAAATGGCTGCTTGTTTCTGTTGTTCTGGCTCATCGCAAACAGTTCTTATGGATCAACCGTATGCCATGCATCGGAAGGCCGAAACGGTTCCCGGATGGCATACGTGGGCCCGTGTTCTCGGATGTACGTGTACGTGTCTACCCACTATCACACATGGTCTAGATATCACCATCGTGTCCGATGGATGCGCCGTCGCGCCTCCCACGGGGTGCCAGAAGGTTGACCAGAATTACAATATGCAGGTGTGGTTGCTCGCCGTTGAGGCGGCCGCGGCACGCTCTGCTCGCGTTCGTCCGCACATTTTGCTCGCCATTGAGGCGGCCGTGGCGCGCTCCGCTCTGGCGTCCCTGCGCGCGCTCTGCTCGCCGTTGAGGCAAATTTACAATGGCAAGGGTTAATAATTGTCTTACATATTCAAGATAACTTACAATGGGGAAGCTTTAGTTATTTGATCTCAAATTATGTTAATTAATTATACTTCCAGACCCGGAATCATCCAGCTCTTGAGGTATAATTAATTAACCTAAACTATGATCTCTGGCGCCTGTTCCCGTCGCCCAACAACTCCATCCTGTCGTCGGCCGTTGGGAGTATGCCGGTATGCGTGGGTAACTAGCTAGCAAGTGGATCAGTAGCGAGTTGCCACCGCCAGCCATTGCTGTGGTTACTTATAGCTAGGAGTTGGCTAGGGGATTGGGGATTTTATAATTC
The DNA here is from genome assembly GCA_011799875.1 of Thinopyrum elongatum. Lineage (NCBI taxonomy): Eukaryota > Viridiplantae > Streptophyta > Magnoliopsida > Poales > Poaceae > Thinopyrum > Thinopyrum elongatum. The sequence continues at coordinate 237,598,005 of CM022303.1, forward strand.
ACCCATGTGGAGCTTGGGAAGCCTTCGCTGGAGTGCGGAAGCCTGCCCTGGAGCGCGGGTAGCCTTCGGTGGAGCGCGGGAGCCTTCCCTGGAGCGCGGGAAGACTAAGTGGAGCACACAACCCGACAACCGTATGCGGTGTCACGGGTTATCTATCACACGTGTTAACATATGTGTAACTTACTAATCATCGCACACGAGTACTTGCAGACGCATCGTGTGCGATACTCCTAGCCACCGCAAGCAATAGGTTGCATTTTTCAAAGTTTTTTGTATGCACAGAATCGCACACATATTAATTGTAGTAACCGTCAGTGTTATATTTTCTCATCGCAAATAGTTCTTCCGAGTGGGTTGTTTGCCGCGTATCACACACATCTTGTTTACATGAATCGTTTGTGTTCTTTTGGCTCATCGTAAATAGTTCATCTATGTGAACTGTATGCCGCATATCACAAACATCTTGTTAAATTGAACTGTTTCTGTTGTGTTCCCTAATCGAAAACAGATCGTCCGAGTGAACCGTATGTCGTATATCCCACACACCTTGATCTGGCTAACCGTTTCTGTTACATTCCCTAATAGCAAACAGTTCATCGGAGCGAACTGTATGCCGTATATCGCACACACTTTGATCTGGCTGCCCGTTTATGTTGTTATGTCTCATCGCAAACAATTTGTATGGATCAACCGTATGCCCCGCATCACACACGCAACTAAAATCTGAACCGTGTTTGATGTATCTGCCATCGCAAAAGTTTTGCATCTTTTTTTACTTTTTTTTATATCACCGTTTGCGATTAATGCATCGCACACAGTTTCGTCGAAGGGTCTCTGATCGTACTGTCGCGTTAGCAGCATCCTACAGTAGTATTACCACAGACCTACGGGTCCATAGCTAGTAGCTAGATGGCTTCTTCTCTCTCTTTGATCTTCAATACAATGTTCTCCTCGATGTTCTTGGAGATCTATTCGATGTAATCTTCTTTTGCGATGCGTTTGTTGAGATCCGATGAATTATGGATTTATGATCAGATTATCTATGAATATTATTTGAGTCTTCTCTGAACTTTTTTATGCATGATAATGATAGCTTTGTATTTCTCACTGATCTATCGATTTGGTTTGACCAACTAGATTGGTTTTTCTTGCAATGGGAGAGGTGCTTTGTGATGGGTTCAATATTGCGGTGTCCTCACCCAGTGACACGGTAGCGAGGCACGTATTTGTATTGTTGCCATTAAGGATAAAAAGATGGGGTTTTTACCATATTGATTGGATCTATCCCTCTAGATCATGTCATCTTGATTAATGCGTTACTCCGTCCTTGTTAACTTAATACACTAGATGCATGCCAGATAGCGGTCGATGTGTGGAGTAATAGTAGTAGATGCAGGCAGGAGTCTGTCTACTTGTCACGGACGTGATGCCTATATTCATGATCAATGCCTTAGATATCATCATAACTTTGCGCTTTTCTATCAATTGCTCAACAGTAATTTGTTCACCCACCATATGTGTTCTTTCAAGACAGAAGCCTCTAGTGAAAACTATGGCCCCCGGGTCTATTTCTCATCATATATTTTCATATCTATAAAACCAAAAACCCAAAAATACCTTGCTGCAATTTATTTACATTTATTTTATTTTGCCTTTTACTTATCTTCTATATCTATCTCTATCAGATCTCACTCTTGCTAGTGACCATGAAGGGATTGACAATCCCTTTTTCGCATTGTGTGCAAGTGTTTGTTAGTTTGTGCAGGTGCATCTATTAGGGACTTGCTTGTACCTCCTACTGGATTGATACCTTGGTTCTTAACTGAGGGAAATACTTATCTCTACTTTGCTGCATCACCCTTTCCTCTTCAAGGGAAAAATCAACGCAAGCTCAAGAAGTAGCAGGAAGAATTTCTGGCGCCGTTGCCGGGGAGGTTCTACATCAAGCCTACCAAGTACCTATCATAAACTCTCATCTCTTGCACTTACATTATTTGCTATTTTCCTCTTGTTTTCCTCTCCCCCACTTCTAAAACGTTTTCAGAAAAACACAAAAATATTTGTCTTTTTATTCGCCTTCTTTCCGTTCATCTTTTCATTTATTTTTTGTTTGCTTGTGTGCTAGATTGCTTGCTTTGCTATCATTTCTAGTCCTTCTATTATAGTTAGTACCCCGGAGAGTGAGGTTCTTAACTTTAAACAAAGGGGAGGAGAGAATTTCAAAGATGCTTGGTATAGAATTTGCGATTCTCAAAATAGATCTACTCGTAAGCAATCCACTACTGTTCTTCTTCGAAATTTTTATGTGGGTGTTACTACTTGGTATAGATTTGTGCTAGACACTATCACTGGGGGTAATTTCTTGGGTAGTCACCCTATGGATTCTTACAATGCTATGGTAAATTTGGTGGGATCACCACCAATCATGATTAATGAAACAACTTTAACCTTGGAACATGTGATGCAAAGGCTTGATATCATTGAGAATAATTTTTTACCATAGAGCTTATTGAAAATTTGGATAAAAAGATCCATAATCATATTACTCAATTTGTATCCAAGGTAGGAATCACCTTAAAAACCCTAAAGGTGAAAGAGCCTATAATTAATGAAAGGGTAGAACAAGGATCCGCTAGAATCGACAAGTTAGAAGATATTACTACCAATTTAGGTTCCGCTTTTTCCAATGTCAAGAATACTCCAAAATTTCCTCCTAATAAAAATACTAAGTTTATCTATGTTCCTAGGAATAAGGGTGAATCATCTAGTAAAGGAAACGAGGATCTTAAGATGATAAGTATTTGCCCTAGCTTTATCAATATTATTAAGGAACCAGTTCCTACGAAGGAACTTCTTGATTTTCTACCTGGGAGTGTGATCATCAAAAAACCTAATGAAATTCCTAGAGAGTATGGATGTGTAAAAAAGGAATTGAATACCAAAGATGATAAGACCAAGATCTTTGCAATATGCCTAGCAAGGGGCGTTAAACAATAGCGCTTGTTGGGAGGCAACCCAATTTTATTTTGTGTTTTTTGTTTTTTGCTTCTGTTCTTGAATAAATACACAATATTACCTCTTTATTAATTGTGTTTTAGTGTTTTAATTAGTATTTGAGCCAAGTAAGACCTTTGGGATGATCTATGGTGATAGTTGATTTGATCTTGCTGAAAAACAGAAACTTTTGCGTTCATTGCTGGAATTTAAAAAAATCACAGATGAGTTATTTTGATATGAATTTTTTACACAATATTGATATAAAAAATTTCTTAGCTTTACTAATTTTTCAGAATTTTTGGAGTTACAGAAGTATGGCTAGAGTTCAGATTACTACAGACTGTTTTGTTTTTGACAGATTCTGTTTTCATTTTGTTGTTTGATTATTTTGGTGAATCTATGGGTAGTATTGGGGGGTATGAACCATGGAGAAGTTAGAATACAGTAGATATAACACCAATATAAAATTGGAATGAGTTTACAACAGTACCTAAAAGTGGTTATTTGCTTTGCTTCACTAACGGATCTTACGAGTTTTTTGTTGAGTTTTGTGTTGTGAAGTTTTTCAACTTTTGGGTAAAGTTTTGATGGACTACGGAATAAGGAGTGGCAAGAGCCTAAGATTAGGGATGCCCAAGGCACCCCAATGTAATATTCAAGGACAACCAAGCATCTAAGCTTGGGGATGCCCCGGATGGCATCCCCTCTTTTGTCTTCAATCCATCAGTAAATTTACTTGAGGCTATATTTTTATTCACCACATGATATGTGTTTTGCTTGGAGCGTCGTGTATTATATGAGTCTTTTCTTTTTAGTTTGACACAATCATCCTTGCTGTACACACCTTTTGAGAGGGACACACATTAATCGTCAATTTATTAAAATACTCTATGTGCTTCACTTATATCTTTTGAGCTAGGTAGTTGCTCTAGTGCTTCACTTATATCTTTTTAGAGCACGGCGGTGGTTTTATTTTGTAGAAATTGATGAACTCTCATGCTTCACTCATATTATTTTGAGAGTCTTAAAAATAGTATGGAAATTTGCTTAGGTTATGAATTTGGTCTTAATATGATCGGTATCCAAGAAGGATTTAATAAAAACTTTCATAAAGAGCATGGAATATATGAGAAGTTTGATTCCTTGCATTTGTTTTGAGATATAAAGATGGTGATATTAGAGCCATGCTAGAGAGTAATTGTGGATTAGTAGAAATACTTGTGTTAAGGTTTGTGATTCCGAAGCATGCACGTATGGTCTATCGTTATGCGATGAAGTTAGAGCATGATTTATTTTTTATTGTCTTCCTTATGAGTGGCTGTCAGGGATGAGCGATGGTCTTTTCCTACCAATCTATCCCTCTAGGAGCATGCATATTAGTACTTTTCTTCGATGGCTAATAAATTTTTGCAATAAGTATGTGAGTTCTTTATGACTAATGTTGAGTCAATGGATTAGACGCACTCTCACCCTTCCACCATTGCTAGCCTCTCTAGTACCGCACAATTTTCGCCGGTGCATTAAACCCATCATATACCCTTCCTCAAAACAGCCACCATACCTACCTATTATGGCATTTTCATAGCCATTCCGAGATATATTGCCATGCAACTTCCACCGTTCCGTTTATTATGACACATACCATCATTGTCATATTGCTTTGCGTGATCATATAGTTGACATAGTATTGGTGGCTTGGCCACCGTTCATATTTTTTATACATGTCATGCTAGATCATTACACATCCCGGTACACCGCCAGAGGCATTCATATAGAGTCATATCTTTGGTCTAGTATCGAGTTGTAAGTAAATAAAAGTGTGATGATCATCATTATTAGAGCATTGTCCCATATGAGGAAAGAATGATGGAGGCTATGATTCCCCCATAAGTCTGGATGAGGCTCCGGATGAAAAAAAAAGAATATAAAAAAGGCCAAAAGCCCAAAACAAAAAAAGGAAAAAAATAAAAAAATGAGAGAAAAGAGAGAAGGGACAATGTTACTATCCTTTTGCCACACTTGTGCTTCGAAAATAGCAACATGTTCTTCATGATAGAGAGTCTCCTATTTTATCACTTTCATATACTAGTGGGAATTTTTCATTATAGAACTTGGCTTGTATATTCCAATGATGGTCTTCCTCAAATTACCCTAGGTCTTCATGAGCAAGCAAGTTGGATGCACACCCACTTAGTTTTCTTTTGAGCTCTCATACACTTATAGCTCTAGTGCATCCGTTGCATGGCAATCCCTACTCACTTGCATCAATATCAATTGATGGGCATCTCCATAGCTCATTAATTTGCCTAGTTGATGTGAGACTTTCTCCCTTTTTGTCTTCTCCTCACAACCTCCACCATACTCTTTTTTGACTAACTACTGTAGGGCACAACCCCATAGTCCTTTATTAACGAAAAGCAAGCCAAGTCCAAAACAAAAGGTACTGTACAAAAAGCTAACAGTACAAAAAAGAAGTAAAAGAAGAGAGCTAAGCTTACCTAAACCTACCTTCCTATTACATGGCTCAATGGAGTCCCTTCAACCATTTTAAAAGCTGGGGTCTAATTGAAGCCTTAACCCTATGAGATAACAAAGTTAGGTCATGTACAAATTTACAACGCCAAACACCAAAAGTAGCTCTCTCTCTCCTCTGAATGTTCTCCCATTCTGGATGATCCAAATATTCCAAGCTGTTGTGAAGACCACTTCAAAGAAGAAACTTTTAGCAAATCTCTTCCTAGCCAAAGAGATGCACTGTTGAACATCCAAACCTCCAGGCCAGTCAATCTGAAGATAACTCCATATTCTTGCGCTGAAGTTGTAGGAGAAGAATAAATGAAGTCTATCCTCATAAATGTGTTGGTGACATAACACACAGAGATTATCATCCAGAGCATCACGCCAATGTCTACGTACCAGCATATCCTTGGTGTTAAGTCTGTCAAAGAGAAGCAACCAAGCAAAAACCTTAATTTTAAGCGTACACCGGCTGCTCCAAAGCCACTTGCAAGGCTCAATCGTAGGCAAATGAAAGTGCATAATGGTATAGTAACTCATGGAAGTGTAGGCTCCAGAAGGTCTAGTCCAGGACCAAGTATCATTAGAACTAGGATCCCTTTGCATGCTATCAACCCAGGTGTTAAGAGATTCCAGCTCTATTGCAGCTTGCTGTGAAATTGGGAGCTGAAAATAAGATGACCTATCTTGGCAGTTTAAGAAGTCAGAGACTGAAATTTTGTCATCCAGAACATAAGAGAACAATCTGGGCAATCTTTGTCGCAAGGGCATAGACGATCCACCAACCTGCCAGGCATCAGACCAAAATAAAGCAGAGTCCTCTTTATTTACAGTCACAGAAGCTAGAGCTCTGTAGTTATCAGATAGTTTGAATACATCCCTCCACCAAAATGAGCCGTAGAGAACAGTGGCCCTAGGGATAACCCCATCATAATAGGAATTCCACAACAAGGATACCCAGGGCACATCCTTCTTGTTATAAAACTTGTGCAGGTGTTTAATGAGGAGTCCCTGATTTTGTAAGTGCAGGTTGATGATACCCAGTCCACCTTTTTTCTTAGGGTGGCAAACCAAATCCCAAGCTGCCAATGATTGTCTTGGTGTTTCAGAATTACCTCTCCATTCTTTGGATTCTCTCCAATTGCTTAATAATACCAGGAGGGATGGACAAGGTGCATATGAAATAGATAGGCATTGAAGAGAGAACATATCGCAGCAATTGGAGTCTGGAACCTTGATTCAGCATGGAAGAACTAGCTGACAATCTTCTTTGCACAGAATCCACCAGGGGCATCAAGTCCTGAATGGTGGGTTTAGTGGTGCCCAAAGGTAATCCTAGATAGGTGAAGGGCAAGGTTCCAAGAGCACATTGGAACACCTGGGCCAGCCTAGTTGCTTCAGCCTCAGGAACATTGATAGGGACCTCCACCATACTCTATTCCTCCTATAGTGCTATATCCATGGCTCACGCTCATGTATTGCGTGAAAGTTGAAAAGGCTTGAGAACATTAAAAGTATGAAATATTGATTGGCTTGTCATCGGGGTTGTGCATGATAAATACTTTGTGTGATGAAGATAGGACATGACAAGATTATATGATTTTGTAGCGATAACTTTCTTTAGCCATGATATTTTGAGAAGACATGATTGCTTTATTAGTATGCTTGAAGTATTATTATTTTTATGTCAATATTAAACTTTTGTGTTGACTCTTATGGATCTGAATATTCATGCCACAATAAGAAAAATTACATTGATAAATATGTTAGGTAGCATTCTACATCAAAAATTCTGTTTTTATCATTTACCTACTCGAGGACGAGCATGAATTAAGCTTGGGGATGCTTGATACGTCTCCAACGTATCTATAATTTTTTATTGTTCCATGCTATTATATTATCTATCTTGGATGTTTTATACTCCCTCCGTCCGAGAAAACTTGTCCTCGTGGCGTTTTTGCAGAAAACCCCTCCCCAAACTCCCGACACAACCCGCACTCCTCGTCATCTCCAATTGACACAACCCGCCGCTCCGACACAGGCGCATGGACACCGGAGCTCCCCTGCTCAGCTTCGCCACTCTGCTCCCCTGCTCTCCCGCGCGTCCTCCTCCGCCGCCGCAGCTTCCCCCTCCGCCGCTCCCTCCTGCCTCACGCAGCTCCCCTGCCCCCTTGCCTCCCTACCGAATCTCCCCTCTTTCACCACAAAAATCGTTTCTTCTCCTCCCGTCGTGTCTCCTGCTCGCGCACGGCAACGACACGTCCTCCTCGTCGCCCCTGCCGTCGGAGGAGGCGTAGGGGCAGGCAACAGTGGCTCGCGCTGTGCCTATGTGACCTTGGGTGCGAGTGGGCCGCCGCATCGCGGGCCTACGAGCCGGTCGCCGCCTTGGCCGTGCACCCGTCCACGGAGGAGGAGGGGGATTCCATTCGCCGGCAAGGCTTCTTCGGTGGACTGCATCTTGGTAAGTCCTTCCTCTCCCACCTGATGCGGCGTCGAGGTACAGACTTTCCTTCTCATTTGGCTGGGTTTCAGTCAGAGCCTTCAGTTGAAGCATTCAGAGCAGTGGTCGACACCAAAGGATGAGAGATGCCAAAGGCTGGGTTTCCATGGCAATCAAATTATTCAAATTCTTTAAAATTAAGAGCTTATTTTAGCCAATATTCCAATATTGAACAAAACACTATGATCACCACTATATCTAAAATTCAGAACAAATAGATAGTGCTTTGTTTATCTGAATTATTTAAACTAGTCATTAACCCGTGCAACTGCACGGGCTAGCATTTTTTTGAACACAAAAATATTAGTCTCCCACACTTATTTTGGAACAGACAGAGTAATATTTCTAGAGATATCGTAATACTTAATGGCTTTGTTAGGTCCCTTCTTCCCATTAAATCAATCATTTGCCAAGGAAGATCATGAAACTGGGGTAATGCACTAAAGATTCATTGTGAATAACTTCAATTGACCTACATAAGTTTTCTCATTGCTCAACATTCCAAGTTCGTTGATCTTTCAGACAAAAATCCACTTTCCATTTTCCTCACATTCCCAATAAACACAACAGACACATCCTTCGGATATATTTGCACTACGGTATGTAGTTTAGTCGAATGTGTGCTTGACTTGCCACAACAATTCTTATACTATCACCCCATATCAGGACTAAGGAAATCCCTTCTCATGGGTGTCAATAGGTAAAACCATTTGGATCCCCAAGGTACATAGATACCAAATGTTTTGAAATATTTTAAACAAAATCAATAGGTAAATGCATACGAAGATATTACAGAAATGGATTGAATCCATACCTTCGGAATTGCACATGCATGTCCGCTATGCAAAACCATAAACAATTTTACTGAGATTACCAATATAATTCAACATTGACTCTACATAATCTTTTATATATAATCCATTCCATTGATTTTATTCGAATTTCAGATATGAAAACTCTTTGTACGAAAGGAACATATATGCCCTCTAAGACAAACATTGCAAAAGAATTAATATCCCCATATTTTTGAATGACACCATATGTAAATAAAAATGTTTTTTTCTTGTCATGTGATCATTCTGTAGGCAACATTGCAGGAAAGCTTTGGTAGACAGCTGCTGCAACATGTGTGTTTATATGTCATATATAACAATTTAAAAAATTTATGTGACACACATATACAGATCTGTAATAAACCTACTCAAGTGGCGAGCTCCCAGCCATATACGCCGTCTCCAAGAGCAGCTACCTGAGAAAATAATTACCAAAGGAGATGGAGCATGCACACAGTTCACTCATTATGCAAGAAAGGACCTATAAAGTCGGTGCGCAAGCCATTTACCATATCAAGAGCAGCTGCCTGAACAAATTCTGACGTTACAAAAGAGATCATGCACGTACATAATCAACCTATAAGAAAAGCATGCAAGCCACTAAATGTATTTTATTTAGAGAGAAAACTATTGCACCAGTAGCAAACAGAACATCTGAGAATATAGGGAAATCACTTTGTTCTCATTTCTTTCTACATCCATCCAGAGATCAACTTATTTGCTTGATGACTAAACTACAGATGCATTAATAACTTGTTTTTTTTATCACAGGTACCTGATCAAGCTCAGGTATACATCAATTTCGAAACATTGATGAGTGCAACATCAAAATAGAGCAATTCGGAAAAAAATAGAGCAGATGGTCGTTGTTGGTTGATCTATAGAAATATTTGTGCTAACATCATGAAGTAAATGTCAGAATAGCATTCTTGCTGTTTGGACGTCGTACCACTTATGTGCCAAATCATAAATCTTCGTGTTCCTTCTGATTACATGGGAGTTAAATATTAGGTGAAAACAACAAAATATACATCAACTAATTTTAATATATCCATATATCACAAACACATAATTGAGTAGCATTGATCTGAGATCTTGACCTGTTGCGAATGAAAACAGAGACCTAAACATTGCTTAAACACAACACATACATCGGTCGATAGATTTTTTAATGCTGAGCGGCATGCTGCAACCAAGCAGTATGATTTCTCCAGCAGCACATATAGCACATATATACTTTGTATGTTTTTCCACCGAAAATAGCTAATGGGTTCATGGGTGGCCAACTGACATTACATTATATAAGCTAAAGATAGTGACGTGTGCAAACTTAGTACAGGCAAAAAATACACACAAAGAGAACTGCACGTTGCTTAGTAAGATATTGTGTTGCGTATGCACCTAGTTTGTCCACATTCTAGGACTCTTATTTTCAGTACAAAATCTCACTCAAAGGTTGAGTTGATCTTCATGCTTTGAGCCATAACAGTAACCTACAAACCATATATGCATACTTTATTTATGATGAATGCAAGATACTATCATAGGAATACTAATTGAAGGATATATACGTCCCACAAAATAACAAAAGAAAATCAGTAATTCTATTAATGAGAACCAAACTTATCATTTGCACCTTATTTTCTTTTGTGAAAGAACTAATAATCACTGGCTCCTGTTCAGGTGCTGTCCCTACCGCATCAGATTTGTTAAGAAAATTTCTACATATTGAACAAAAAATAATATGAGCGACTTAATCGGCATGTACGTTAATTAGTGACGGCAAGCCCAGATTGCAGAGCCGGTAATACTCAGCGGACTGATAAATATTTCCAGATCGCTTTAAGTAAAAGACAACGGTATTTTACCTTGGGAGCTGGACGCCACTACAGTGTTAGGGCAAACCCAAGGGACTAACTTCATTCCACCTCATGCTCTGGTTCCAATGCCAAATAATCATTCCAGCCCATCCAACTTGACCTGATTGATTTGGAAGCTCTCGCCCAGCACCAGTGCAGGTAGCACACCGGAACAGCGGATGCTATCGTCGTTTAGAGGAGACATGTGCAATAATGGCACCACGAAGTCTGGAGTTTCCTCGTACAATGGTGGAGGGAGGCATGGGAGGGGTGGCAAGGCCGCAAAAAAGCTTCCTCCATGCTTAAATAGAAGCTTTTGAATGGAGTAATCGACCTTTCAATATTGAACACGACCGGGATGGCATGGCAATTGCGTGCTGGGCACCATCAACAAAGCTATTGCATCCGACTAATCTCCCACTGGCTTGTTCCTTATGCCCATTGTTCGTTGCCTGGCTTGTAAACTGCGGAAAGTTGTATGCTAGCTCGAGCTCCACGGCACCTTGTATCACGGTCGTCTGTTGCCGTTGAGATTCGTGCAGCTGGAAGCACACTGAGCCCAGCCCTCTGACCGTGTCAGGGTCATTAGCAGGAGTGGATATGCCAGATTCACAGTAACGCGAGGGTGGTTTACGTACTGCAGGCTAGTCTACATGGGTCCAGCCTTTTTGGCAGCTTCCGTCGGTGTTCAGCGGCTTATACTATTCCTCACTGCTTTTAAAGAGTGTACTGTTGCATGTGATGTGAGTGGAAACACAAGTGGTCACTCGCTAACACATGCAGGATATAGTATATTCTTGTTCTTTTTAATAATGTTTTTTTGATGTAGAGAAATAGTACGCAGCAGTATAGGTGATAGGAAGCTCCTGTTGATTTATTCACTCGATGCGTTGGGTTGCTGTGGTGCCTGTCAACGACAACTACGTGAAGACAAAAGAAGAAGACCTGTGAGATATGTGTGGGAATTTTTTATTTGGCATGCACTGTAGACACGCAATTGTGTCAGTACCAACACCGAGGAGCACCAGTCACTTTCTTAATCGGCTAGGTATCCGGCTGTGTTTACTGCTCAAGTAGGCCTGCAATCGTTGTGACAGCTGTTGTACCTTGCACAAATCTCAATGTGGATGCACGGTCTAGATAGAGGGTCTTGTGGAGCTCAAGCTAGAAAAAACCACACTCAACTTGTAAACTGCTGCTGCCTCTGGTTCTTTTTGACTGTTTGCAGAAGAGCTTCGTCATAAGCCTGTATAGTTCTTGAGGTCATTGTCCGTCCTCCCTGGAATCAGTGCACACATCACCAAACATTGGTCGAACCAAAGGCATGCATGATCGATTTTTTAACTTATATCATAGATCCATCTGCTCTCACTGGCTCATGTTCTGCTGCGTCTAGATAATCCACAAAAAAATAAATCTTGTGAACTCTTCTGCAAACATGAACAGATGGTTATTTATATCCGAACAAACTGAGTCACCTGATCCAATTTTCTTCCTTACGTGCACAGCCTGGCCCTCGGGTGATTCTTGCCATCAAGAGACCGGGAGAAGGAGGGGATTGGCACCCATGAGTGCTGATTGAATCATGCACGGAGGAGATCCATATATAGATGGGTACTACTTGTAGAATCACCCAGTGGAACAGCTCTGCAGGAAAGGCTGATGGCGACAAACTTGGCTACTTGATTGGAGGTCAGCTATGCAGGGAAAGCCAGCGGCGAGGCCAGACCAATGGGGCCGATGGATGGCAGGTGAGCATGATAGAGATGGAATGATCTCCACGAGTTTAAGGGTCCATATTTCCTTCTCTATTGGAACCATTTCGTGGACAGATTGAAGAGGCTGATCAGACGGACGAACTATCTATATTATGCAAAACAGTGATCTAGCGTTTGTTTAGTATTATTACCTTGAGAATCAACATGAAGCCTCCAAGGCCATTGGAAGACTGAGGCAGCTTCTCCTCCTTGATTGCCAATTTCAACTTGTCGCCAAATCTAGGAGAAGACGACGCGCATATTTTTTTTTTAGGGAAACAGAGAGGGATCAAGGGGATGATACCTCATGTATCAAATCTTGGAGGATATGCGAACCAACCTGTGGTTGGATGGTTAGAGGGACTGTGGTATCCCCAGCCCACCAGGGTTCAAATCCTGGTGCTCGCATTTATTTCAGGATTTCCGGCGATGCGCATTCAGTGGGAGGAGACGTTTCCGTTGACGACGAGGCGCCTACGGTGACTTCGTAAATCTCAAGATGATATGCCGGCTCAGTCTTTCGGAGGTGCTCACAGGGGTAGGGTGTGCGTGTGTGCGTTCATAGGGGTGAGTGTATGCGCGTGTATATGAGCGCTTGTGTCTGTACTGATGTTCAAAAAAAAATCTAGGAGGATATCACGTGGAGATTTCTTTTTTCTTTCCATGGGAATTAATAGAAGAGAGTCCAATGGGAGGATGACTTGCGTAAGCTTTTCATGGGAAACAAAAGAGAGTCCAACGGACAGACAATTTTTTTTCAGCATTAGGATTTGAGGACCCATGTTAGGTCTGGGCGACTCAGGGGCGACGCCCCAGCCGCCACTGTCGCCTCCGCCGCTTGACCATCGTCGAGCGGCTGTTGGTCTTGTTGCCATGTGCACCCGACGGGTGTACTATGGCCCTGTTGCGGCCCTGTCCGCCCCCTTGCTGCCAAGAACCTGTGCTCGAGGCTGCCATGCATTGCTCCAGATCGGAAAGGAAGTTGAGAAGAGACCTAAGGTTACACGACGGGAAGAGTCCGGCTACGGTATTAACCCTAAACCATGCGTCAAGGAAAGTGCTGGAGAGATGGACGCTTATGTACGGAACCCTAGATTGATTTCACGACCTCATCCAAAAGCTTGTGATCCACCAGATAGGGCTATTGTTCTATACCAACATCTGGCAGAGGAGACGAAGGAGATGGCATCTCAAGTGCTACCTATGGTGATCGTGTCAGGGTCCGATGTGGTGAATCCAGACGTCGGTGGGGGCGATCAAGGGGCTCCCCTAGCGGATGCCGCCCGCCCGAAGCCGACTGATGGGGAATCTACAGCACCCGCCACGGAGAGCCCATGCGCACTGGTCGTCGTCGTTGATCAGCAAAGGCCGGCTGCGGCGCGGCCGGTTACCCAGTCTGAGGGAGGTGGCAGTCAGCGCCTAGAGAAACCTGATGTGAAGGAGGATTCTGGAGCTGAACCTGAGGTGGCGATTGATGAACACCTTGCCAATAAAATACAGATAATGGCAGCGTCTGTTGGGACAAAGAAGAAGGAGGAGAAGAAGGATACTGCGGATGTGTCGTACAGCTCGGTCATAATCCCAGCTATGCGGAACATGTCCTCTGAAGCACGGGCTGCAGTCACCGAGATGGCAGACGTTTCTTCATCCCTAGGGAAAGGTGGGGCTGGAGACCATCAGGTCCAGGGTTCATGGCAAGATGGGAGGGCGGTGGAGGATGTTGTAATGGCGGAAGGGGCGCACACCCACACTACTATGACAGACATGCATGTGGACGCCAAGACAGTGGATGAGCTGATAAACAAGGAAGCAACTGTTCATGGGGCTGCTGTAGGAGATATGCCCTAGAGGCAATAATAAATGTTATTATTTATCTCCATGTTCATAATTATGTTTATGTTCCATGCTATAACTGCTATGGTTCTCAAGTCTGCAATAACCATGAGGCTCGGAGGAAGACTCATATGCACGTGTGGAATAATAAACGGTAAAATGTATTCCTAGTCTGGCCTCTAAGACTAGCTCAAGTGTTGCATGATGGTTCTGTTTTCTTGATCATGGGCATGGCTATGCCGGCAACTTTGAGGGCACAATGTTAGAAGAACATTTGTGTTGAATCGACCCGAATTGATGTTATGCTAAGAGAATACATTCGTCACAAGTCAATGGTTAATAACACAGAGATGGTTAACATTTGCATGATTCCTTAGACCATGATAGTATCGAGTTTCTTCATGCTTGCTTCATAAACATTGGGGTTTGTTAAACGTCATTCGTAAAAGGGTGGCTATTACGGCGGCTTACGGGTTCATGGAAAAGTATGTCAAGTAACTTGATAGCTCAAGATTGGGATTTGCTCCTCCGACGATGGAGAGATATCTCTGGGCCCTCTCGGTGTTACGGTATCCATCATCGTCTGGCCAGACACAATGTGATTTGATCACAGGGATGCCAGAACACGGCAACGAGAAAAGAGAACAATACCGGTAACGAGGTAACTGGCATAGTGGACAAGTTGTTGATCCACGGGGATGCAAGTAAATCTCACCTCGGGTATTTTTAACATATCGCGAAGCAACAGGAATAGCACACGGCAACTGGAGGTTCACTCGAATATTCATTCGTGTGGGTATAGGGGTCAATATGGGTGTCCACGGCTCCGATGTTGATCATTGATTGAAAAGGGTTCCGGTCATGTCTATACTTCACCGAACCTATAGGGTCACACACTTAAGGGTTATCTATCTACTGAATACTAGACAAGGAGTCCGAGAGAAAGTCACTGGAAAAGTTTCGGAGACAACGGAAAAGTTCCGGAGAGAACACCGAAAAAGTTTCGGTAAAACCAAAAAGTTGTTTCGGATAAAACCATTGATCCAAAAAGGTTTCGGCAAGCAGCAGGAATGTTTTGGAGGTTGCCAAATTGGTCTGGTAATTTCTGGAATTTTTCCGGAGAAAAAACCGAAAAAAAGTTTTCGGAGCTGCCGGAATTGTTTACCGGGTAAACGAAGATGGTTTTAAATTAAACCACCATACCGGAAATATTTTGGAGCACGTCCAGATAATTTTAGAGGGTGCCAAAAATATTCTAGGACCTTTCGGAATTTTTCAGAAGTAATAGTCGTGGAAAACATCTTGTCCCAGCGTGAGGGGACAAGATCCCACGTCTCGTGGGGGCTGTTTTGGGGCGCCTCCCCTTGGGGGGCAGCCCCTTGTGGCTGGACAAAAGGTGTTGGGGGGCCCCCCCATGGTGGGGGGAAGCCTCCACAAATGGTGGGAAGTGTTGGGAGGTGGTGGGGCCCCATGTTGGAGCACCATGGACAAGGGAACATATTTTTCCCTTGTTTGGTGGGAACATGTTCTCCTTGTTTTGTGGGAACATGTTTTCCCTATGTTTAGTGGGCTGAAATTTCAGGCCCCTCCACCCCTTCCAGCACTATATAAGGAGGATGAGAGGTGCTCTCCAACTTCACTCAAACTCTCTCACACAAGCCATGCATGATCTGGCATTCTCTCTCCCTCCCACGAAATAGTTTCGTAGTGCCGAAAGGCTGTCTGGGTTCCAATGGGAACTAGTTCTGGACGGCGAAGCCCTGCCGGATTGATGACACCGTATGTGTGCAACCCCGTAGAGAGGTCGTAGTTTCGTCCTTTTTCCCGAGGGGCTGTTCGAGTGTCCTCCCGAAGGGCTGTCCGAGTAATCGTCCGAGTTTCGAGGGTCCTCCCGAAGGGTTGTTCGTGACACTGTCCGAGGGACTGTCCGACCGCCTCCCAAAGGGCTGTCCGAGGGGCAGATGAGGGAGTACATTCTCGTGGTTGGGAGGTTGTAAAATCCTAGCTGCAAGGATCTGCACCGTCGATCATCATCGACTCTACTTCCGCTGCGCTACGAGTTGGTAACGAAAATGATCAAACCTTGTATTTAGTCTCCATAGTGGTCCTGGGCTGGTGCGTAGGTCAGAAAATTTTTGTTTTCTGCTGCGTTACCCTACAGTGGCATCATGAGCCGTGCTATGCATAGATGCAGGTTGCGATCTAGAATACATAGAGATGTATAGGTGTTGCACAATATAATTAGGTAGTAGATGAGTTCTATTACTGAAAATTATTTGTGCGGGTAGCAGATGAAATCTGTTACCCGATGTTCCTGTTGCTTCCGTTGAATTTGCATAATCCTGATCTTGACGGCATGGTGGAATCTCACAAAGTTCTGGCAATCCGCGATCCTTTCATGCTGCTCCTGAGTATGCTGATTGACAGATCAACGAAGTGCTAACAGTTCTTTGGGTTCCACCATAGTTAAAGAAAGATGGATGTTTCAAAGACAAAAGGGCAATGCAGATATGATCTGCATGGGGGTCATGCGTATGACGAAGTTTAGTATGGGGCTCGAGATTTTATTATCTCGTGTTTCATACACCCTGCAAAAGTTAATCTAGCGACTTGAATTATCATACTTGATGATGGACGTTGGTAGCTTCGGTTTGTTTAGAAACCTTAGAAGCCACGAAAAACAAGTTTTTGCATGAACCGATTAGAGACGTCTAACTTGGTTTTGCAGGATGGTTTGCATGTGCATGTGATGTGGTATAGCTGTGCTCATAATAATTTTATTATGTATGAGATGACTATATAATGTAAATTGATTAACATGACCTGCGTGTCATGATTCGGCATGATGGCTGGAGCCATATGATTGCACTATAAATGACCTGCGTGTCAACCTTGTGTAATGCACTTATTTTATTAGCTATAGTGATAGCAATATTATCTGGTGCATCGACAAGGTGGTGGCAAACTTCGCGAAGGTGAACACCGACACGAATGCCGAAGACGAAGAAATACAAGACTTCTCCGTTAGAAAGGGCTATACCATATCATGCTATTACGAATTGCCTGAGATGTTTATCCCTTATGTTGCACCCTTCTTGATTGCACAGTAGTCACTTTTTATTAGGGTGATCTCTCACAAAAATATCAAGTAGTTAGTGTTCTCCCAAGTGTAGCACCGTCACGGCACCTAACTTTTCGGGGTGCACCATGGTTGCATGGGTACGAACGATTAGGGATGTGTGAGGCGGGTGAGGTCAGACCTCGCAGCAAGATCACTTGGTTGTCTTGACGTTCATGGCAGGATCGTCCTGAGCTCGAAACACACACATCAAAAGATGAACAAGAGTCACATAGAGATGTGATCGGCAAGTTGGCCTATCGATTAAAATTCCCGTCATGAGATGATGATTCTATGGTGATGAATTGAAGTCTGGATCTTGTATCACTCAAAATCAATTATGAGAGATATTGATTTGAGTGGGAGCGCACTATTGAATTAACTTGTTTAATTCTCACTGCAATTAATTTTGAACACTGTCTAAGTGTGATTTGCATAATAGTTGTAGAATAATGGCTCGCATTTCCACCTTCCCTGTTAATTTTGAATAGCTGTTAAATATCTGGTTAAAACTTTACGGTTGGTAACGTAATGTGAGGATTGTCCTCAAGAGTGCCGAGAAGGATTTTGCCCTATCGCATACTTTGGTATTCTCTCGCTTATGCTATGGATCATGTGACTCTCGTCCTTCGATCCAAAAGCTAGAATTCCTTTTCAGTCAAAGTGCAATATGTTTGTTTCCATGAGACCCGAACTTCGAAAGTTTGGATAGTTATGTGATATTCATGGAATCTGAAAATCATTTTCAGAGACAAACAAAAGCTAAAAGATATGAGATATCCAAAGCAATGTCTGTTTGCAAACTATTAGTAAAGGTGTTTACTATGCATTAGACTGATAAGAGAGGGATCCAGGAGAACGCCTGTCATATGATGAAAGGTGAATAAAACAACAACTTAAAGAGAAAAGAAGTGTCCGAAGGTTGTTAGTGAAACTTTCACGCCTAGGAAGTCCGGGGCTAATGCCACTCTTAAGTTGAGTGCTTCTTCTGAGAGTAGGAGAAATACTGAAAGTTAAACTGTTAGAAGTATAAAGGCAATAAGAGAGAAGACTGGAATATCCAGCTCATGTATGAATGTCATACAAGTTATTGATGTATGGAAGGCTGGTCAAAGATATAGTTCTTGGGAGTTATGGTTAAACATGTTAATCACTAATTCTTGGGTATTGTGGTTTAATCACAGAAAAACCCGTGCGATTGCATTCTCTTGCAATTCGATACAAGAACTATGGCCTAAAAGACTAGCCAGGAATGAGGTTAAGATACACACAGGGAACATAGTAAATGTTACTATACCTTCCATCGGTGTATTACCTATGTATTTACTTTCATAATTCATTTTAGAGTTTCACACTCTAGCCCTTTGCATAAGGTATCTTGCAAGAAGGTTATTCATAAGAGAACTTTTGATGTTTGGTGTTATGAATAACATAAGGGCCATACTTTCATTGAGAATGAGATATATGTTATGAATAATGATAATAATATATTACCTCTGGATTTACTTTCATAATTCATTTTACAGTTTCATACACTCTAGCCCATTGCACAATGTTTGTTGCAAAAGAGTTGTTCATAAAAACAATAATTGTTGTTCAGTATTATGAATAACATGAAGGGCCATGCTTCCATCCAAGATGGGATGTATGTTATGAATATTGATAGTAATATGATACATCCATGACACTGACGCTAAATGTTGTAAGACTAAAAGAATACCACACAAGTGTGGCACTGCATTTGGTCACATTGGAGAAACCCGCATGAAAAATTCCATTATGATGGATTTTGAAGTCGTTTGATTTTGAATCATCTGACACTTGCAAATTTCCTCTGAAAAGTGAAGTGACAGAAATACCGTTCACAGGCCATAAGGAACGAACAACAAACTTACTGGTGATCATACATTTGATGTGTGTAGTCCGATAAATGTTGTTAGTAGTGGATTTATCTATCTTCAGAAATGACTCAAGTAGATATATGGATATTTACTTGATGAGACGTAAGTCTGGATCTTTTGAAATCATTCGAAAGGTTTTCAAAAATTGAAGTAGAAGTTATTGTAACAAGAAAATTATGTTTCTACAATTCGATTGCAGAAAGGAATATTTGAGTTACAAGTTTGGTGAATGTCTGATGAGTTGTGAAAGGGGTTTCATAACTTGCACCTCCCAGAACACCACTGCAAGTGGAAAGTCCGTGAAGATGTAATCGAACCATTTATGACATGGTAAGATCAAAGATGACATAAATAAATTTGCCATTATCCCTTTTAAAGTGATGCTTTAGAGACTGTGGCTTTCACACTGAAAAGAGCTCCATCAGGTCTGTTGAAATGACGCCATGATATGGTACGCCCAACCATGTTATATCTTTTCTTAACATTTGGAATATGGGGCTTGTGTAAAAGGTTACAAACCTATTCCAAATCAGACAAGTGCTACTTTGCAGGTTATCCCAAGTAATTGGGTATTCCTCCCTCACTATACCGAGGCAAATAGGTTTGCCACAAAGAACGGTATGCTTTTTGAAGAAAATGGTTCTTTCAAAAAGGTGAGTGGAAGAACAATGCAACTCGATGAGATAACAGTATCTTTGTCATCAGATCAAAGGAAAGAGACCTTGGAAGTAATTCCAGAGTTTCCTATTGCGACTGATACGGAAGTCTCTACAATAAAATGTATGGACTTCGGTCGAACTTGCAGCTGAACCACGTAGGCAAGGCTCGTGCAAACCTCTCAGGTGCACAAACGAGATATTGTTGTTAGACAACAGTATACCTAGGATACACAAGGAAGCGTTGATGGGCCCTGACTCCGGAATTGGCTAAATGCCAATACAATCCGAGATAGTTTCCATATATAAATGTTTCAAGATTAAAATCTTGATACACCTTTCGGAAGACTTAGAGTCTAACGAATTTTATGGAACTAAAAATTGATACGGATAAAAATGTCTTATCCATAAAGCTCGACTTGTTGCAATAACAAGTTCAAGGAGTTGACTACGATGAGGTTGTTTCACCGTAGCGATGCTTAAAGTCGGTTCGGGTTGAACTAGCAATTAATACATATTTCAAATCATGAGATATGAAACAAGGATGACGAAAGGATTTCCATATGATGGAAATAAAACCAAGGACTTGCATGTGTTACAGTCCAAGGTATTTTGTCAGTCCATAGGATGCTAGTAAGTATGCAAACTTCAGAGTTCCAGCAATGGACAGAAGAGAGCAAAATGGAGTTGGAATCTTCGTGTTTTGATGAAATGGTCAAAAGGGTTTTGACTTCATTAATGGGTAACGAAGATGCTTATGATTCAAGAAAGTAAGTGGGAGCATAATAATATTTCTAAAAATGTTGTGTGCTTGACACATTGTTAATTGGAAATAAATTTCTTGACACGAATTAGGACTTCATTTGAAAATAGTTTTTCGATGAAGTGCTTAGGCTAAATACCCTCAATATTAGGCATGATGATCTATGGAGATAGATTTACCTAATGGGGCTAAGCAATGAATACATATTGACAAGATGCTAAAACTTTTTAGCATTTAAAACGCCAAGAAGTGATTCTTGCCGAAGTCACATGGAAAGAGTTTTTGCAAGACCCGGAGTCCCAAAAACACTGATGAGCAAAATACATGATGGAGATTCCACACACCTTCGTGTTTGGATTAATCATGTATTCCGTGGTATGTTAAACAACCAGATATGTCCAATACTCCAAAGATGTTGCGAGTATGGATACCAAAGTGATCAAAGTACTGATCATGGGACAACAGTGAAAAATGTCATTGAGTACTAGAGTAGTACTGATGACATGTTTTCTCGCAAACAGAGATTATGAAGTGCTCGTTGTAAGTAACTACATCGATACAGTCTTCATCAATGCTCCATGCGATTTTTGATTTAAGTTAAGGGTTTTGTGCAATACACAATATGGTGGCACGGTAGTTGGAAATTGTTCCAAACAAGTTACTGTGGCGAATTCTATAACAGAGGCGAAGTATGTTGCCACTTTTGAAGCGACAAAGAAGATGTTGAATCATATAGTTCATTCATGAACTTAGTATGGTTCCAAGATGGCTTTTGTCAATGGGACACTATTGCAGGTAGTTGCTCCATAACTCAGTCTGAGGAATCCAGGTTCGACCTATGATTCACATACATACAAAGCCAAGTCCACACAAAATATGAATTTTGTGAAAGCGTGAAAATGCGAGGATATGCAAAGATACACACGGAGCTGAAGTCGTCAGATCCGTTGGACATCAGGCTATACCACAAGCGAAGCGTATTTACATCGGTGTGCCACAGGTGTAAAGTGCAATAGCATGACTAGATTATTGACTCTAGTGCAAGTGGGAGTCTATAGGAGATATGCCCTAGAGGCAATAATACATGTTATTATTTATCTCCATGTTCATAATTATGTTTATGTTCCATGCTATAACTGCTATGGTTCTCAAGTCTGCAATAACCACGAGGCTCGGAGGAAGACTCATATGCACGTGTGGAATAATAAACGGTAAAATGTATTCCTAGTCTGGCCTCTAAGACTAGCTCAAGTGTTGCATGATGGTTCTATTTTCCTGATCATGGGCATGGCTATGCCGGCAACTTTGAGGGCACAATGTTAGAAGAACATTTGTGTTGAATTGACCTGAATTGATGTTATGCTAAGAGAATACATTCGTCACAAGTTAATGGTTAATAACACAGAGATGGTTAACGTTTGCATGATTCCTTAGACCATGAGAGTATCGAGTTTCTTCATGCTTGCTTCATGAACTTTGGGGTTTGTTAAACGTCATCCGTAAAAGGGTGGCTATTACGGCGGCTTAAAGGTTCATGGAAAAGTATGTCAAGTAACTTGATAGCTCAAGATTGGGATTTGCTCCTCCGACGATGGAGAGATATCTCTGGGCCCTCTCGGTGTTACAGTATCCATCATCGTCTGGCCAGACACAATGTGATTTGATCACAGGGATGCCGGAACACGGCAACGAGAAAAGAGAACAATAACGGTAACGAGCTAACTGGCATAGTGGACAAGTTGTTGATCCACGGGGATGCAAGTAAATCTCACCTCGGGTATTTGTAACATATCGCGAAGCAACAGGAATAGCACACGGCAACTGGAGGTTCACTCGAATATTCATTCGTGTGGGTATAGAGGTCAATATGGGTGTCCACGGCTCCGATGTTGATCATTGATTGGAAAGGGTTCCGGTCAAGTCTATACTTCACCGAACCTATAGGGTCACACGCTTAAGGGTCATCTATCTGCTGAATACTAGACAAGGAGTCCAAGAGAAAGTCACTGGAAAAGTTTCGGAGACAACGGAAAAGTTCTGGAGAGAACACCAAAAAAGTTTCGGATAAAACCATTGATCCAAAAAGGTTTCGGCAAGCACCGGGAATGTTTTGGAGGTTGCCAGATTGGTCTGGTAATTTCTGGAATTTTTTTGGAGCTGCCAGAATTGTTTACCGGGTAAACGAAGATGGTTTTAAATTAAACCACCATACCAGAAATGTTCCAGAGCGCGTCCAGATAATTTTAGAGGGTGCCGGAAATGTTCTGGGACCTTTTGGAATTTTTCAGAAGTAATAGTTGCGGAAAACATCTTGTCCCAGCGTGAGGGGACAAGATCCCACGACTCGTGGGGGCTGTTTTGGGGCGCCTCCCCGTGGGGGGCAGCCCCTTGTGGCTGCACAAACGGTGTTGGGGGCCCCCCCATGGTGGGGGGCAGCCTCCACAAATGGTGTGAAGTGTTGGGAGGTGGTGGGGCCCCATGTTGGAGCACCATGGACAAGGGAACATGTTTTTCCCTTGTTTGGTGGGAACATGTTCTCCTTGTTTTGTGGGAACATGTTTTCCCCATGTTTAGTGGGCTGAAATTTCAGCCCTCTCCACCCCTTCCACCACTATATAAGGAGGAGGAGAGGTGCTCTCCAACTTCACTCAAACTCTCTCACACAAGCCATGCATGATCTGGCATTCTCTCTTCCTCCCACGAAATAGTTTCGTAGTGCCAAAAGGCTGTCTGGGTTCCGGTGGGAACTAGTTCTGGACGGCGAAGCCCTGCCGGATAGATGACACCGTATGTGTGCAACCCTGTAGAGAGGTCGTAGTTTCGTTCTTTTGCCTGATGGGCTGTTCAAGTGTCCTCCCGAAGGGCTGTCCAAGTAACCGTCCGAGTTTCGAGGGTCCTCCCGAAGGGCTATTCATGACACTGTCCGAGGGACTGTCCGACCGCCTCCCAGAGGGCTGTCCGAGGGGCAGATGAGGGAGTACATCCTCGCGATTGGGAGGTTGTAAAATCCTAGCTGCAGGGATCTGCACCACCGATCGTCATCGACTCTACTTCTGCTGCGCTACGAGTCGGTAACGAAAATGATCAAACCTTGTATGTAGTCTCCATAGTGGTCCTGGGCTGGTGCGTAGGTCAGAATTTTTTTGTTTTCTGCTGTGTTACCCTACAGCTGCCGGTAACCTGACGGGGCCGAATGCGGTGCCCCGCCAGGAGCAATGAATTGTCTCGCTTGGAACTTTCGGGGTGCGGCCAACAAACTGACAGTTCGTGAACTGGCGGACCTCACAAGGAGCACTAAAGCAAAATTGGTATTTCTTAGTGAAACTAGAATAAAAGCTGAAAAATTACGTCGTTTAAGAGGTAGATTGGGTCTGAGGGGTTTTGCTGGATGTGATAGCAATGGTCTCAGCGGTGGACTAGCACTTTTCTGGTGTGATCAAATTTTTGTGGATGTCCAGGAAATAAATGATAGATAAATTGATGCACATGTTCGTTTGTCTGCAACTGAACCGCTCTGGAGACTAACATGTGTATATGGTGAAACACATGCTGAGAATCGTTACTTGATGTGGGAGAAACTACAAAATCTGAAAACCCGATCGCCACTGCCATGGTGTGTGATTGGATACTTTAATGAAGCCATGTGGTCTTTTGAGCACCTTTGTGTTACACAACGAGGAGAACGACAGATGCTTGCATTTAGAGATGTACTGGAGATGTGTGAATTAACAGATTTGGAATAATCAGGCTTGCCCTTCACATATGATAACAAGTAGGCTGGCAGACGCAATGTCAAAGTACGTCTTGACCGCGCGGTGGCTGACGCCAGTTGGCGCGATATGTTCTCCGAGGCACGGCTGGTGCACCACGTCAGCCTGTGTTCTGATCATTGCCCAATAGTGCTACAGTGTGAGAAGGATATGACACAGAGAATGAAAGTTTGGCAGTGAAGATATGAAATTATGTGGGAAAGAGACTTAAGCCTGCCAGAGAGAATTAAAGGAGCTTGGGAGAGAGCTGGGCAAAAGGTCCACCTGGGTGACATACGCCATGGGCTTCAGGACCTGATGGCCGAACTGGACCATTGGAGTAAACAGAAATTTGGCAATGTGGTCCATGACTTGGAACAATCCAGATCAAGGCTTGAAGAACTGATGTGTATGAATGCTGACCATAACGAGATACGTAAGGTACAAGATCATATGAATGAGCTCTTGTACCGAGAAGAACTGATGTGGTTGCAAAGATCTCGTGTGGACTGGTTGCGTGATGGGGACAGAAACACAAACTTTTTTCACAGAAGGGCTATGTGGCGTGCTAGAAGGAACAAGGTAAAAAAATTATTTGATGATTTTGGCAACCAGTACGAGAAGCAAGAAGAGATGGGAGGACTAGTTGACACCTTCTTTCAAACTTTGTTCACATGCAATGCAAATCTGGTCCAGGAACCCCTAGTGCAACTTTTTGAGCCCAAAGTAATGCCTCCCATGAATGAGAAACTTTGTGCTGAGTTTTCGGACAAGGAGATAGCTGATAGTCTTTTCCAAATTGGTCCATTGAAGGCGCCTGGTATTGATGGCTTCCCAGCAAGATTTTTTCAGCGGAATTGGCAAACCTGAAAGGAAGAGATCACTCACGCGGTAAAGGAATTTTTTTGTACATGGGTGATGCCAGAGGGGGTCAATGATACGGTAATCATTCTCATTCCTAAAATAGATGATCCAAAGAAAGTTACCAATTTTCGACCCATAAGCTTATGCACTGTTATTTATAAAATAGTTGCTAAGTGCTTGGTTAACAGACTTCGGCCAATATTGGATGATATCATTTCTCCACAGCAGAGTGCATTTGTTCCTGGAAGGTTGATAACAGATAACGCTCTCCAGGCTTTCGAATGTCTTCATTTCATGCAACATGAGAAGAGAACGGATAATAGTTATTGTGCATACAAATTGGATCTTTCTAAAGCATATGACAGAGTGGATTGGGTCTTCTTGAAGCAAACGATGCTGAAGTTGGGCTTCGCTCACCAATGGGTACAGTGGATTATGACATGTGTGACCTCGGTGAGATACTACATGAAATTTAATGGAGCCATCTTAGATTTGTTTACACCATCGTGAGGGCTTCGGCAAGGTGACCCGCTCTCCCCATTTTTGTTCCTATTCGTTGCTGATGGACTTTCTGCCTTACTCAAACAAGGAATAGAAAACCAGAGTCTCCAAGCTGTAAATGTTTGCCCAAGAGCTCCTGCCATATCACACTTACTATTTGCAGATGATACACTACTGTTCTTTAAGGCAAACCAAGGGCAAGCTCAGTACATAAAAGATGTGATAAATAGGTATGCACAAGCTACTGGTCAGCTCGTCAACCAACAGAAGTGCTCCATTCAATTTGGAGATGCTTGTCCACCTCATGTATAGCAAACCATTAGGCAAGAACTTCTTGTTACAAACTCTGAATTTGAAGGAAAGTATCTTCGCTTACCAACCCCGGATGGCAGAATTCCTAGGGGTAAATTTCAAATGTTGCAAGCTAGCCTCACAAAAAGGATCATGGAGTGGGGAGATACTCTATCTGAGAAGGGTATAGAAACAATGATAAAGGCCGTGGCGCAGGCCATACCAACCTACATCATGGGTGTGTTCAAGCTTCCGTCCTCTATTTGTGACGACCTCACGAGATTGGTTAGAAACTTCTGGTGGGGATCTAAAGATGGGAAAAGAAAAACGCATTGGAAATCATGGGAGAAAATAATTCAACCAAAAGGAAGAGGAGGGCTTGGATTTCGTGACTTTCGGGTCTTCAATCAAGCTCTTCTAGCACGCCAAGCTTGGCGGTTGCTCACGAAACCGGATTCATTATGTGCCATGGTCCTGAAAGCTAAATACTATCCTAATGGCTCCCTAGTGGACACTGTCTTTTCAGGTAATGCTTCACCCACTTGGCAGGCAGTCCAACATAGCTTGGACTTGTTGAAAAAAGGGATCATTTGGCGTGTGGGTAATGATGAGCAGGTGCGGATATGGCGCGACCCCTGGCTGCCATGTCCACCATCCTACAGACCTATCATGGGGCGTGCCAATTGTCATTTTCACTATGTCAGCGAGCTGCTTGATGGGAGGGGGCGTTGGATCCCAGACCTAATCCAGCGCCACTTCCACTCCATCGATGTTGCATGTATCCTCAAGATCAAAGCATCGCCACACCAACTGGAGGACGTTTTGGCATGGGCACCAGATCGTGAGGTGTCTTCACTGTCCGCAGTGCGTACCACCTCGGCATCGACCTTTCTACAAGCACCAATGTGGGTGTAACGAGCAGGGCACCGGACGGCACTCGTGTCGTCTGGAAGGCAGTGTGGGGGTGCCCTGCTCCTCCGAAGGTACGCATATTTGCATGGCGTCTTATCACTAATTCTCTAGCGATAATGGAAAATAAAACAAAAAGAAATTTAGAGATCACTAATGTGTGTAAGCTGTGTGGCATGGAATCCGAGGATACATACCATGCTATGTGCAGGTGTCCGCTCACAAGGATGCTTTGGGAGGTGATGGCAAGTACTGAATGTATGCCTTGCCTCGAGGATGTCGTCAACTCGGGCCCAGAGTGGGCTCTACATCTGATGAACCAATGCACTGATGAGCAGCGCTTGCCGGTGATCATGACACTCTGGCGTAGCTGGGATGAAGCCGTCCACAACAAGCCAGCCCCACCAGTATATGCTTCTTGTCGATTCTTGAGTAGCTACATGCAGAGCCTAAGATGCATCCAGCAACACCCACATGAGGATGTAACTAAAGGGAAGATGGTGGTTCAGCATCGTAACAGCAAAGCTCGTCTGAAGATGCCGGCCACCCCTGCTGATTGCACTAGGCCGCCGGAACGATGGGAGAAGCCACCCGAGGGCTGGGCAAAGCTAAATGTTGATGGTGCTTGGCATGAGTCTGATGGTATAGGAGGAGCTAGGATGATCCTACGTGACAGCAATGGAGATATAATTTTTGCATCATGCAGACTACTGACCACATGTGCAAGTGCTCCGGAGGGAGAAGTAGCTACGTGCATGAAAGGAATCGCTCTCACCCTTGAGTGGTCTACGCTGCCGTTCATTTTGGAAACTGATAGTACCACTGCTGCAAGCATGATTGGTGACAGTGAGAAAAATAGATCCCCTGTTGCTGCACTAGTTGATGAAGCTAAGTGGCTTCTAGCACTAGGCCGTGAGTACATGTTATCACATGTTAGTAGAAGTAAGAATAAAGCTAGTCACGCTCTAGCCCAGCTAGGGATCTCTGAACCACGTACTGTTGTGTGGCTTCATCATGGACCTAATAATATTGGCGTCATTTGCCAACAGGATTGTACTAATCTTCCTTAATTAATACAATCCTTTTACCTCGCAAAAAAAAGAGAGTCCAACGGGAGGACGACTCGCGTAGGTGGGATAGCAGAACACGTACTCCCCATATTTCATCCAAGGGCTAAACACACATAATATATTAATCTGATGGTTAAGCTTTCTTAATTTTAAGAATTAACGTGGTTCCTCGTATGGTGCCTCCAATTAGTAAATATAAGATGATTCTGGACACTGTATTGTAGAGAGTGTATACAATAGATTTTCAGAGCAAATTCTTATTCTTACTGTAAAAATTCAGAGCAAATTCTAGTAATATTTGTACTGCTTGTGCTTGTAGTAATATTTCTACACTTTGCTAACTAATTTTTCAATTTCAGTCATAACACTTTGCTTACTGTTCATATGTTCTTTTCCTTTTTTGGAACCATGCATACTCTGTTCTATTAGTATGTCCAATGGTAAGTTTTTGCCACACCCACATTCCAGATATGTCCAGCAGCACTTGCTCGTCTCCATCTGACAAAAAGCAAAAAACTGCCTTCAGTTTGGTAGCATGAGTACACTAATCTCCCTTGTTTTTATGTAAACAGCATTTGGTTGAGCATTTGGCCGTGCTGCTGCTCACACTCAAGCTTAGCATAAAGACAGATGCAGAAATAGGCCGGCCAAAATCTGTTAGGAGGAACACTTTGCCAATCTTTCCAGATTTAGCTAAGCTAAGGTAAGGTTAGCAACAAAACAAACACATGTTATTGTGAATTGATAGCAATAGTACCTTCCTCTGCACTGAATCAAGGTTATTTTTTTCTTCTGATAATCAAGGTTATCTCTTGTCTAGAAATTTTAGGACTATGTGAATAAAATGCTTTCAACTAACTGTGCAACCGTTCAGCCAATTGTTTCAATCAAGAGAACAGTTTTCTACTGAATGTAGGAGTACTCTGCAATGCCATATGCCATTGCTCAGGTAAGAAAAGAGTAAAATAGAAGAGCTATAACTAAACACAGTGGTAGCTAAAGTACGTAAGAATGTCATTGGTTTCTTTGTGTATCTTAAGCCTTGTGTATTGCTTCAGGTTGTCATGGCCAAAAATTAACTGAATTAGCATTAGCTAAAGAGTTAACTGAATTTTGCAGATTGTCATGGCCAAACACTTCAGGTTGTATCTTAAGCCTTCGCTAAAGAGTTAACTGAATTTTGCAAATTCTGTTGGCAAAAAATTCAGTTAACTGCCTCTTTTTTTTGCAAATTCTGCTGGCCAATAATTTGCATGTTCATGGGCTGACATGAACATGTAACATAGGAGGAGGATCAACATCAAACTACTCACATTTAACTGAATTTTTCCAAATTAACAATTTACTAATTTTTTTCCAACATCTAACTACTCACATGAACATGTAATGTAGGAGGAGGATCAACATCAAACTACTCACAGTTAACTTCTGCTTAGCCAATAATTTTGATCACTGAACACTTCAATTCCTCAGCACATAAACTGGTTTTTTTCCAAATTAAGAGTTAACTGAATTCATCAATTTTACTTTGCACATTTTCTCACCGGCAGCCCTGTACTTCTTCTGGTGGTGCTTGCGGAGGTGTTACTGGGAGCAAGGTACTGGAGATGAACAAGCAAGGAGTCCTGTACTTGTTCTCACCAGCAGCAGCACGAGAAGGGGAGCTCCGACGGCAGCACTCGAGCAGGGGAGCTCCCAACGGCAGCACAAGCAGGGGAGGAGCAACAAAAGGAGCTCGAGCTTGAGTCCTAGGCCCGCGAAAGAGCTTAAGGGAGCTCGAGGTCCAGGCGCGGCAGGAGCTCGCGGTCCAGGCGCTCGAGACCCTAGCGCGGGTAGGTCCTGGGCGGCGGCGGTGCAGGTCGTGGGTGGCGGGAGGGGATATCGGCGGTGCAGGGCTGGCAGCGGCAGCGCAGGTCTTGGGTGGCGGAGGAGCACGTCCTGGGCGACGGCAGAGCAAGCAATTGGGCGGCGGAGGAGCATGTCCTTGGCGGCGGCGGAGCAAGCAATTGGGCGACGCAGAACCTGGGCGGCGGAGGAGCAAGTCATGGGGCGGCGGTGGAGCAATCAATTGGGCAACGTAGGTCCTGGAAGGCAGAGGAGCAAGCCCTGGGCGACACCAGCGCAGGTCCTGGGCGACGACTGACCCTGGCGACGCGCGCGGGCGACGGGCATAGGAAGAAGGAAGGAGACGACCACATGTTTGTAACAGATTTAAAGCTACGAGGGTGTTTTTCTCAAAATTGGCAGTACACTACACTGGTGACAAGTTTTCTCGTACGGAGGGAGTATGCATTAATATGCTATTTTATATCATTTTTTGGCACTAATCTATTTACCTAGTGCCCAGTGCCTGTTGCTGTTTTTCCCATGTTTTTGTCTTTTACAGAAAATCAATACGAAACGGAACAAAACTTTTTGAGGATTTTTCTTGGACCAGAAGACAACCACGAAGCTTCGGGAAGAGTCCAGGAGACCCACGAGGGAGCCACACTTTTGGGCCCCTCGCAAACCTCCTAACCCTAATCTCTGCTCTATAAATACCCAAATATTCCCCTTACGTCAGAGGGCACACCGAAAATACTTTTCCGCCGCCGCAAACTTCTGTTCTTGTGAGATCCCATCTTGGGGCCTTTTCTGGGACTTTGCCAAGGGGGATTCGATCACAGAGGGCCTCCACACCAACCTTGCTGCCCTTCCGATGAGGTGTGAGTAGTTTACCACAAACCTACGGGTCCATAGCTAGTAGCTAGATGGATTCTTCTCTCTCTTTGATCTTCAATACAATGTTCTCCTCGATGTTCTTGGAGATCTATTCGATGTAATCTTCTTTTGTGGTGCGTTTGTTGAGATCCGATGAATTGTGGATTTATGATCAGATTATCTATGAATATTATTCGAGTCTTCTCTGAACTCTTTTATGCATGATTAAGATAGCTTTGTATTTCTCTCTGATCTACCGATTTGGTTTGGCCAACTAGATTGTTTTTTCTTGCAATGGGAGAGGTGCTTTGTGATGGGTTCACTCTTGCGGTGTCCTCACCCAGTGACAGTAGGGGTAGCGAGGCACGTATTTGTATTGTTGCCATTAAGGATAAAAAGATGGGGTTTTTACCATATTGATTGGATCTATCCCTCTACATCATGTCATCTTGCTTAAGGCGTTACTCCGTTCTTGTTAACTTAATACACTAGATGCATGATGGATAGCGGTCGATGTGTGGAGTAATAGTAGTAGATGTAGGCAGGAGTTGGTCTACTTGTCACGGACGTGATGCCTATATTCATGATCATTGCCTTAGATATTGTCATAACTTTGTGCTTTTCTATCAATTGCTCAACAGTAATTTGGTCACCCACCGTATGTGTTCTTTCAAGAGAGAAGCCTCTAGTGAAAACTATGGCCCTCGGGTCTATTTCTCATCATATATTTTCAGATCTATAAAATCAAAAAACCCAAAAATACCTTGCTGCAATTTATTTATATTTACTTTATTTTGCCTTTTACTTATCTTTTATATCTATCTCTATCAGATCCCACTCTTGCTAGTGACCGTGAAGGGATTGACAACCCATTTTTCGCATTGTGTGCAAGTGTTTGTTAGTTTGTGCAGGTGCATCTATTGGGGACTTGCTTGCACCTCCTACTAGATTGATACCTTGGTTCTTAACTGAGGGAAATACTTATCTCTACTTTGCTGCATCACCCTTTCCTCTTCAAGGGAAAAATCAACGCAAGATCAAGAAGTAGCAGGGGTCCACATCCTCTTGTCCTTGCAACTCCATTGTTGAAGTTATTTGAAATATACTAGATAAACCTATTAGTCCAACAAAAGATATGTTGACATTAATTACCAAAATCACCCAGGGAGCACTTGTGCTTTCACCATCTCAAGAGAATGTCACGGCTAATGTTTACTATCCATACAAATAACTCTACAGACCTAGTATTAATTTTCTAACCCAAACAAAGTTTGCTGTCAACACGCTTTTCATAAAAAGAATGGTAAAACCGGTTTTCCTAGAAATCAGTTAAAAACTCATTTTCTATAATCTCATCAGTAATCCTCATCATCCAAACAACCACAAGCTCCCTTAAAATGCAGCCTTTCTAGTGTATCAAGGGTAAGGAATGCGCGTGGGCACTGTGTGGGCCGGTGGGGAAGGTCGTTTGGGCCCACTCACGCAGTTAGGCGGTGTTGCGGCCCGTTTGATGTTGGTCCGGTCAGGTTACACGGCGCCGCCCCCAATCTTCTTCGTTTCTGCTGACCCATCATCATCCCCTTCTCTTGCCTCCATCGGCGCATCATACCAATCCGCGGCTCTCCCAAGGCTGTCGTACCCCATGCTCTCTAATTAGCTCATAGGGCCTAGCGGTGAAGGGACTAGGTTTCCCTCGCCTCCACCACCAACGAGTCGCCGCCACCCATCTCCACCTCTGCCCACAATCCATGACCTCCGAGCTCCACCTCTGCCCACCGTTCATGCCCTGAGGTGAGTACATGCTCCTTCCACCATTCTCCTTATATAGAGTTGTTTATGCCTTGCTGCTATGCCTGCACACGATATGTCATATGACTGTTGCATGTTATATGTATTGCCCATTGTGGTCTCTCTCTCTGTGATGCTTTGCCATGTTCTTTGGTTTGGATTCATCTTGATGTTCTCGGTACAAATTCCTTGCAGATTGATGGTTGATAACCCACAAGTATAGGGGATCATAACAGTTTTTTAGGGTAGAGTATTCAACCCAAATTTATTGATTCGACACAAGGGGAGCCAAAGAATACTAGTAAGTGTTAGCAGTTGAGTTGTCAATTCAACCACACCTGGAGACTAAATATCTACAGTAAAGTGATCAGTAGCACAGTAGTATGGTAATTTGATAGTAGTAGTAACGATAGCAATGGTAACAGTAACAATAGCTTGTAGCAGTTGTAACAATAGCAGCAACAGTAGTAACTTAGCAAGAACAATATGTGAAAAGCTCGTAGGCATTGGATCGGTGATAATGTTGGATAATATTCGTCATATAACAGTCATAACCTAGGGCGACATAGAACTAGCTCCAATTCATCAATGTAATGTAGGCATGTATTCCGTAAATAGTCATACGTGTGATGACCCACAAGTATAGGGGATCAATCATAGTCCTTTCAATAAGTAAGAGTGTCGAACCCAACGAGGAGCAGAAGGAAATGACAAGCGGTTTTCAGCAAGGTAATTTCTGCAAGCACTGAAATTGTCGGTAACAGGTAGTTTGATAGCAAGATAATTTGTAACAAGCAAGTAACAGTAACGGTAAATAAAGTGCAGCAAGGTAGCCCAATCCTTTTGTGGAAAAGGACATGCCAAAACAGTCTCTTAGAATAAGCAAAGCGTTCTTGAGGGCACACGGGAATTTCATCTAGTCACTTTCATCATGTTGGTTTGATTCGCGTTCACTACTTTGATAATTTGATATGTAGGTGGACCGGTGCTTGGGTGCTGTTCTTACTTGAACAAGCCTCCCACTTATGATTAACCCCCTCGCAAGCATCAGCAACTACGAGAAAAGTATTAAGATAAAATCTAACCATAGCATTAAACATATGGATCCAAATTAGTCCCTTACGAAATAGCGCATAAACTAGGGTTTAAGCTTCTGTCACTCTAGCAACCCATCATCTAATAACTACTCCACAATGCATTCCCTTAGGCCCAAAGATGGTGAAGTGTCATGTAGTCAACGTTCACATAACACCACTAAGGGAATCACAACACACATATCATCAAAATATCAAACACATATCAAATTCACATGATTACTTGCAACATGACTTCTCCTGTGACCTCAAGAACAAAAGTAACTACTCACAAATGATATTCATGCTCAAGATCAGATAGGTATTGAATAGCATAATGGATCTGAACATATAATCTTCCACCAAATAAACCCTATAGTAATCAACTACAAGATGTAATCAACACTACTAGTCACCCACAGGTACCAATCCGAGGTTCCGGTACAAAGATTGAACACAAGAGATGAACTAGGTTTTGAGATGAGATGGTGCTGTTGAACATGTTGATGGAGATTGGCCTCCCAAACATGAGAGGGTTGTTGGTGATGCCGATGGCTTCGATTTTCCCCCTCCGGGAGGAAATTCCCCTGGTGGAATCGCTCTGCCGGAGGGCAAAAGTGCTCCTGCCCAAGTTTCGCCTTGAGACGGCGGCGCTCCATCCCAAAAGTCCTCTCCTTATTTTTTCTAGGTTAAAAGACCTTATATACCAGAAGATGGGCACCAGAGGTGGGCTGGGCTGCCCACCACCCACCAGGGTGCGCCTGGGGGGCTTGGCGCGCCCTGGTGTCTTGTGGGCACCAGGCAGCCCCCTCTGGTAGTTATTTGCTCCAATATTTCCTATATATTCCAAAATAATTCTCCATAAAATTTCAGCTTATTTGGAGATGTGCAGAATAGGTATCTCTGACATAGCTTTTTCAGGTCCAGAATTCTAGCTGGCAGTATTCTCCCTCTTTGTGTAAACCTTGCATATTATGAGAGAAAAGGCATTATAATTACTCCATAAAGTGTTATTATGCATAAAAACATTATAAATAACAGTAGGAAAACATGATGCAAAATGGACGTATCAACTCCCCCAAGCTTAGACCTCGCTTGTCCTCAAGCGAAAGCTGATATCGAAAATCAGGTCCACATGTTTAGAGAGGGAGGTGTTGATAAAAATAAAATACATACATAGTAGCATCATGCTTATTATCATAACAGCAACAAACTTAATCATAAAGCTTTATCATACAACTTTTATCATAAAACTTCCCATGAACAAGTAACAATTAATCACAACATTGAAGTATACAGCATAAACTCTATTGAAAACCAGCAAACTATGTTCTCAGTCTACTTTGCAACTACAATTCATCATATTTTCAGGAAGGGTCATGTATCAGAGCCTTTTGGCAAGTCCACATACTCAACCATCATTGAACCTTCTATGATTGCTAACACTCAAAGCATACCCATGAGCAAAAAGTTTCAACCGGACACATAGAAAGATAGGGGCTTATAGTTTCACCTCCCAACGTATTCACCTCAAGGGTGATGTCAACAATAATAGCTCATGCTCACTCATATCCAACGGGATATATGTTCCTAGATCTTTCTTCACCACATGATGCTTGCAAAAGGAGAAAATAAAAAGGAATAGGGAAGAGTACTTTGACTCTTGCATAAAAGTAAATACATAAAAGTAAAAGATAGGCCCTTCGCAGAGGGAAGCAGAGGTTGCCATGCGCTTTTGTTTGTATGCCAAATCCCTTAATGCAAAAGAACGTCATGTTATATTGCCCCTTGTGATAGCAACCTTTATTATGCAGTTCGTCGCTTTTATTACTTTGCCATCACAAGTTCGTACAACGCTCAATTTTTTCTTACACTAAATGATCCAACACATTTAGAAGCAATTTTTATTGCCTTATTGCACCGATGACAACTTACTTGAAGGATCTTACTCAATCCATAGGTAGGTATGGTGGACTCTCAAAATAAGATTTTGGGTTTAAGAGTTTTTGGATGCACAAGTAGTATCTCTACTTAGTGCGGAGTTTTTGGCTAGCAAAGATATTGAGCAAGCACCACATGTTGAAGGATCTATGACAATATAACTTCTATGTGAATATGAACAAACATAAATCATTACGTTGTCTTCCTTGTCCAACGTCAACAATTTTGACATATAATATTTAATGGGGGCTCACAATCATAAAAGATGTCCAAGATAGTATATTTGCATGTGAATCTTCTCTTCCCTTATTAATTCTTTCATGAGTTGCATCATTGACCAATGCTATGTTTGTCAAATTTCAATAAATTTTATCACTTATACTTTTCCTTATGTGGTGTCATTACTTACCATAAGATTAGCATATGATATTTTTTATTTATTTCCTTTATTTTGATTGCAACATAAAAGTAAAGAAGCAAAAACTCAAACTAAACTTCATTATATAGCTCTCACTCAATTACATAGATAGATAGATCACGAAACTAGCACTCAAAAATAGATCATACTAAACTTTTATTCAACTAAATCATGAAATAGCTAAGGATCGAACTAAAATAGGTAAAGGTAATAAAAGTGATGGTGATACGATACCGGGGTGATAACCCACAAGTA
Organism: Thinopyrum elongatum; assembly: GCA_011799875.1. Taxonomy (NCBI): domain Eukaryota; kingdom Viridiplantae; phylum Streptophyta; class Magnoliopsida; order Poales; family Poaceae; genus Thinopyrum; species Thinopyrum elongatum. The sequence continues at coordinate 237,634,298 of CM022303.1, forward strand.
TAGGGGATCGCAATAGTTTTCGAAGGTAGAGTATTCAACCCAAATTTATAGATTCGACACAAGGGGAGCCAAAGAATATTTGCAAGTATTAGCAGCTGAGTTGTCAATTCAACCACACCTGGAGATTAATTATCTGCAGCAATATGATCAGTAGCAAACTAATATGATAGTTTTGATAGCAGTAATGGTAACAATGATAGCAATAATTTTGTAGCAGTTGCAACAGTAACAAAAGCAGTACTAACTTAGCAGAAACAATATATGGAAAATTTGTAGGCATTGGATTGGTGAATTCGTTGGATGATATTCATCATAATAGTCATAACCTAGGGCGATACGACACTAGCTCCAGTTTCATAAATATAATGTAGGTATGTATTCCGTAAATAGTCATACGTGCTTATGAAAAAAACTTGCATGCCATCTTTTGTCCTACCCTCTCGTGGCTGCGGGGTCCATAAGGAAACTAAGGGATATTAAGGCCTCCTTTTAATAGAGAACCGGAACAAAGCATTAACAAATAGTGAATACATGAACTCCTCAAACTACGGTCATCACCGGAAAGTATCCCGAATATTGTCACTCCGGGGTTTACGGATCATAACACGTAATAGGTGACTATAACTTGCAAGATCAGATCTAGAACATAGATATAATGGTGATAACATAAATGGTTCAGATCTGGAATCATGGCACGCGGGCCCAAAGTGACAAGCATTAAGCATGGCAAAGTCATAGCAACATCAATCTCAGAACATAATGGATACTAGGGATCAAGCCCTAACAAAACTAACTCGATTACATGATGAATCTCATCCAAATCCTCACCGACCAGCGAGCCTACGAAGGAATTACTCACTCCTGGTGGGGAGCATCATGGAATTGGCGATGGAGATGGGTTGGTGACGACGAAGATCGAAGAGCCCCCTCTCCGGAGCCCCAAACGGACTCCAGATCTGGCCTCCCGATGAAGAACAGGAGGTGGCGGTGGCTCCGTCTCGTGAAATGCGATAATTCTTCCTCTCATGATTTTTTTCTCCGAAAATGTGAATTTATACCATCAGAGATAGGGTCTGCGGGGCCACCAGGTGGGGACAACCCACCTGGGCGCACCAGGAGGGGGCGCGCCCTGGTGGGTTGTGCCCACCCAAGGACCCCCCCTCCGGTGGTTCTTGGCTCCAGTATTTTTCTTTTATTCCATAAAAAATCTCTAGAAAGTTTCATTCCATTCCAAGACCTTTTATTTCTGCACAAAAAATAACACCATGGTAGTTCTGTTGAAAACAACGTTAGTCCAGGTTAGTTTCATTCAAATCATGCAAATTAGAGTCCAAAACTGTGGCACCCCAGCTCAGAGAGACCGGAACACCCCGTATTCCAGCCCAGAGATCAAGTCTTTTGGAATACGGCACTGCTTGGCATAGAACAAATCAGCTCTTTATTACAAATACTCGGAGATACAAGGGTTCCGATATAACGGTGAATTACATCGGCACGGCGACACTACGCCTGCTAAGGTTGCTCTATGCTAGCAGCCAAACAACTCATAGCAGCAGAATATCCTCTAGCAGCGGAACAACAACGATAGCGATGGAATCCACTCCGCAGGGACTCTGGCTGGAACGCTTATCCTAGCTCACCAACAAGGGATCCACGACAAACAAGTAAGCAGACAAAGCATGACCTGCAAACTGGCATGACACGCCAGGTCAGTACATTGAATGTACTTGCAAGCTCACAACAACCAAAGGAATCAAGACAAGCAATAACACGGTGTTTACAGGTTAAACAAGCATGAGCATGATACAACTAGAACAACATGGCATGTACAAGATGAACATGATACCGCTAGAACATTATCAGCATGGCATGAACATATTACTCGAGACATGAACAATGATGATACTAACATACATCATGCTAACAGATATCACTTACTCTGTTCGGGGTTACCTCGTAACCACCAAATATATGCCACTCTTACTTACCATCATGGTCACGGGATCACTTCAATCATTATCAAGAATACCATCGGGATCTTCACAAGATCACCTCATCATTATCAAGAATACCATTGGGATCCTCACAAGATCACCTCATCATTATCAAGAATACAATCATGATCCTCCCGAGACCACATAAAGATCAACCAACTTCTTTCCTCATCAAACCGGGGTTGTTTATTAGTCAGGTTATTATTATTGTTAACTCATAGTGTGACCTACTACGAACTGGGCCCATATTCACAGGCGCGGCTATCGATAGATTATACACTCTGCAGAGGTTAGTACACTGCACCCACACTACGGAACCCAAGGCCTCGTGCTCCCATTCGGGTGGACCAACGGTGTTCCGACAAAACCGATCTATTGCATGACACTCTCCCGGCCACTCCGAGAAACTCCCCTTTGGGCTAAGTCATGGGTGGCCCCGATGTCACCTCGTGACACCCAACGACCACCGCCGTGGCAAAACAAAAACGGTCCCAAACGGGGACAATGGATCCATACAACTCGGGCACACAAGGCTTATGTCCGCCTACCTGATCAGGGTAGCGCGCGCCCATAACCTTCCCTAGTTGGAGGAACCAGCAAGAGGCATGACAATAGACCCAGTTAGGAACCCCCATAAGGCAAGTGTGGCTGCACTAGTCAGCTCAATTCGATGGCACTATGACTCAGCCAACAGGTGTTCAAGTTTGATTAAAGTACGGTTAAACTTGAATGTAATGAGCTGAGTCACAATAACATGATGAAATAACAATGCACATGAGCATGATATCAACATAAGCATGGATAGGAAGCCTAACCATTTAACATGTGAAGCATTAGCATCAACAATAATAAAGCACTTAGTTTACTGGATGCAGATGAACATGGCATAGCGATGATCATGCATATCACAAATACTATCATAACAGACGATAATAATGCATCGAAGAACATTACTAATACCAGCATGTACTACCAACAAGCATGACACATGAGAATAATACTAGCAAGTAGCACATACTAACAAGAGGCATAAGAACATAGCATGAAGATAAGCATGTATCCATAAACACAACCGAAATAGCAGTAGTAGTAGTAAATGAGCAAACATTTATTAAACATTCAAGTGGAAACCATGGCTACTACAAATCCATCATGCAAGTGCCTGTCATGGCTTGCCTGGGGTGGAAGAAATCACCGGGGAGAAGTGCGAAGCATTCGCGGAAAGATTCGCCGGAAACAGTTCTCTCTCAAAGGGGGCTGTTTGGGGCAAGGGCAAAATGGTCATTTTCACAATGTGAAAACAGTACCAACAGAATGGACTCAACGAGACAAAGACGTGGGCTTTGGAATCACCTTATCCGGAGTTACGGTCGCGGAGATACGGAAGGTTGAAGATCAGGGACTAATCTGTAAAAGAATCTTCACAAACAAGTCCCTGGCGGCTGAAAACAGAAAGCGCCTTTGCGAGGAATACGTTTTCAGAACAGGGAAACGTAATTGTGTTAGAAGCATAACCAAAGTATTCTTTTGCTAAAGGAAAACGTACTTACGGGAATACGTCGTCACTTATCCACTTCAGCGACTGAGTCAACTCCCTCTACAGCTGACTTGCGGGGCTCGCATGGAGGTGGGGCCAGCCGGCAGGTCCTTCTTATTCCTCCTCCTGTCGCTCGCGAGCCAGAGGCAGAGGGGCGCTACGGGCATCCGTCCCAGCGCCCTGGGCCGTCTCCGGCGACGCCCAGCACACTGGCGGAATTGGGAAGACGTGGCGCTCCTGCCTGAACACCTCTCGCTTGCCGAGGTGCACTGGAGCGGGCGCGGCCTCGACCATGGTGGACAGCGGCTACGGCCGGGGTCGAGCTCGACACTTCGGTCGTGGGGAAGGAGCTGTGGGGTACTGGGGAGGCGAGAGGAGGTCTGTAAGGGGCTCTGGTGGTGGAAAGAAGGAGAGAGGGGTTCGCCATTGCCTGAATTTAGGCCGGAGGGGGTGGCGGCCATGGTGGCAGAAGAAGGCGAGGAGAGTCTCCGGGAGCAAATTGAGGGGCTGGGGTAGTAGCTAGGAGGAAGGAGAAGAGCTTGGCGAGGTCGGGGGACCTTGGGGTCGGCTTAAATTTCCCGGGGCGAGGTGCCGTGGCCGAGAGCCGCCGCACGGGTCCGGCCGAAGCTCTGGCACAGAACAGCGCGCTCGTGAGCCGGGAGGTGACGGGAGAGAGCAGAGAAGGTTCACGGAGGAGTAGAGGGACTCGACGGCTCGGGAGGAAGAGGCCAGGGGAGAGGAAGACTACGGCGGTCACGGGCACTCACTGGTCCTCGACGGAGACGACGCGTAGAGGTAGAATCCGGAGGGGGAGAGGGATCCAGAGCAAAGGCAAGGCCAAGACGGAGCTTCTGGACATGGAGAGGTGTCGAGGGAGAGGAGGAACATACGAAGAAGAGGGGGTCCATTACCAGAGCACGTTGTTTGGCAAGCCAGACGCGTAGTCACCGCGTGAATGCGGCGGTGACATGCGCTCTAGGCGGCCAGACCGTGTCTGTACGATCGGCCACTCACCAGAGAGTGCCAAAAGGCAAAGAAACAAAGGCAGGGAGCAATGAGGTGACCAGAGATAGCTCGAAGACAATTGAACAGGAAGGTGTTTGTAGTGTGGTGGGGAACACTTACTTGGAGATGAAGGATTAGGTTTGGCAGGGTGTGATCATACACTAAGATGATCATGTAGGCAAAGTTTCAGCTCAAGACAATGAATATAGCTAGCACTTGCTGTACAATGTACCAAACTGGACAGGAATGCAAATAATCAGCAAAAATGAAGCAATATAAAATATAGTTGCTTCACAACCTGAAAATTTGACCAGAAACCAAGATTTAATACTGAGCTCACATAGAGTGATGACATGAGCTCAAATCTTGAGGAGAGTGATTATTTGATCATATAAAGGACCTTGCAAAATTTCAACTCATTTGGATTACCCTAGCTAGTACTTCCTTCACAAAGGCTTCCCACAGACAGGAACTTTGGAAATTTGCTGTGGAAGGTTCACTAGGCAAATTAAGTTAAATTTTGGCAGGGGGCAATGATATGGACAGGAAAAAGGTGTCCAAAAAGTTTGGGGTCAATCAAGCAAAGATAAATGACACTTCCTTCTCAAAAAGCCACTTAGGGCAGAATGAGAAAAGGAATATTTGTGAATTATCTTTGATGATGCCAAGGAAGGGTTTTGACATATCTGTGGAAGATATGACCCAAACAATTTATGAGAATTATTTGGGAATTTTGGGAGTGACAGAAATATAGGTTGTTTCACAACCTAGGGCAAAAAGGATTATTCCTTTAATAGAAGAAGGAACATTCCCAATAAAAAGAATATTGGGATTGGTCCAAGATGGGAAATGAAATGATCTTGGGATGGTTTTGAGGATGACAAGCCACTTTGGAGACTTGAGAAGAGATGATCTTCCCAAGTTTCCAGACCACACAGCCACGGAAAAAGAAATCTCAAGCAAAACCCTCAGAAAATCAAAAGAAAACGAAAGGGCCAAAAATCAGGGTGTGACAAACCTTCCCCCCTTAAAGAAATCTTGTCCTCGAGATTTGGTTGCTCGGGGAACAATTATGAATATAGCTGACTTTAAGGAATCCGTTTCCAACTCGGGTATCCTTTTTCCTGTATGATACTCCCAAAAAATTTCATATGGCTGACTGCCTGGCTCTGGGGTGGTTTGCTTCACTGTATCCTCATTCTGACAGGTCTTACCTCACATGTTCATGCTAACACTTGCTCCAGTTTCTTTCATATCTGCTGACTTAACTGGGGTGCGATAGATTGTCGTGACTGAGATATATACCCTTTTCACAAGCCCATGAGTGGTGATGGATGTGTCATCCAGCATTGACAACATTCCCCGGAGTCGCGAACCAATTTTCTCGGTGGACACCCAAGCTTTTACATCCTTGCAATGTGTTACTCAAACAGATGCATGTCCTCCAAATTCAAAACAGTGTTGTGAATCATAACCATTTTCCTGACGGAATCTGATTTCTAGCAGGTGAAAGGATCGATATGGTTGACTAGAGGGGGGGGGGGGTGAATAGGCAACTACCAATTTTTAGCTTTTCTTAACAAAAGGGTTTAGCAGCAAATAGGTTGTCTAGATGTGCAACTAGGTGCGCAACCTATATGATCCAAACAACAACAACAACAACAACAAGTGCAAGCAAAGGATACAACACAACAATAGCTTGCACAAAGTAAATGGAAGAGATAACCACAAGTGGAGCCGGTGGAGATGAGGATGTGTTACCGAAGTTCCTTCCCTTTGGGGGAAGTACGTCTCTATTGGAGCGGTGTGGAGGAACAATGCTCCCCAATAAGCCACTAGGGCCACCGTATTCTCCTCACTCCCTCACACAATGCGAGATGCCGTGATTCCACTAGTGGTGCCCTTGAAGGCGGCGACCGAACCTTTACAAACAAGGTTTGGGCAATCTCCACAACTTGATTGGAGTCTCCCAACGATACCACAGAGCTTCACCATAATGGAATGTGGCTCCGAGGTGACCTCAACCGTCTAGGGTGCTCAAACACCCAAGAGTAACAAGATCCACAAGGGATTAGTGGGGGGAATCAAATATCTCTTGGTGGAAGTGTCGATCCGGGCCTTCTCAACCAATCCCTAGAAAATCAACAAGTTTGATTGGCTAGGGAGAGAGATCGGGCGAAAATGAGCTTTGCACCAACAACGGAGTTTGGGGGAGGAAGAGGTGAGTCTTCTTGGGGAAGAAGACCCCCTTTTATAGTGGGGGAACAAATCCAACCGTTATGCATCTCTCAGCCCGCAGACAGGCGGTACTACTGCTCTAGGAGCGGTACTACCGCTCCCTAAAGTATGCACAGGAGACAAAGAGAAACAGGGGAGAAAACAAAGCACCGGGCGGTGGTAGCCGTGGTAGTAGGAGCGGTACTACCACCTATAGGCAGTACTACCGCCCTAACTACCGCTGCTACATCCGCCCATTATACTGGGGACAAACGAGTACCACGGTAGTACCCGGAGGAACCACCGTAGATATTGACACGAAAAATCGAGGTCCCAGCCACGAACGGTAGTGCGAGCGATGGTTGCAGCGGTACTACCGCTTGTGGCTCTTCTCCCCTCCTTCGGTGCAAACAGAGGACAACTCCAATGAACGGAAGTGGTTGATGGGTACTATATGAGTGTGTACGTGTTGATTCCACTCAAACATTTCCGATGCGGACCCCCTCTTGATAGTACGGTTTTCCCTACGACTCAAGTCCACCAGAAAAGAAACGCGGGAAAGAAAACCGTCTTCTCTTGAAACTCCGAAGGGCACTGATCGTCTTGTGCCATATGCTTGATAGTCTAAAAAAGCTCAATGCACACGATTAGTTCGCAAATATGTTGTCATCAATCACCAAAACCACTTAGGGAGAAATATGCCCTAACAATCTCCCCCTTTTTGGTGGATTGATGACAACGTGGGATTTGCACAAAAGATATAACAATAAGAGGTAAGCAATCCCACAATCTACAAAATATAGACAGGCTCCCCCTAGATGTGTGCACTATTTTCGATATGCTTTTGGAATGCAAAATGCACACATGTAGGACCCACACTCCCCCTATATTTTGTAGACCAAACCATACTTGCATAGATAGAAAGATGAAAGCAAGCAAGTGATACTGTGAGAGCCTATGAATAAGAGCATAAACAAGATATATCTCACAGGCAATAACTGACATAAAGTACTTGACATAGAAAGATAAGGAAGGGATAGCTCATATGTCTCACACCATATGGTCTCAAACACACGGGACGAACATAAACCAAAGCAAACGAGTTCGAGTGAGGAAAGCAACTGCGAAAAGGAAATACACTCAACTCACAACACACTGCAAATCCCTACACTCTCTCCCCCTTTGGCATCGAGACACCAAAAGAGTAGAGAGGACACCTAAACACGACGGTGGTAGCAATACTCCAGGACATCACCAATCGTGCTCCTCCTCCTTGTCAGACTCCGCGGCAGCAACTGAAGGTCCTCCAGTACCATCATCAGAATCAGTCCACGAGCAGTGCACATGGATCCAAGCCTCCTCATCAGTGATCCTCTCCTCAGAGCCATCTAAAACCGTGAGACCAACCTGCCTCATAATGGCCTTGTCATGGCAACTGGCCTTCTTTGTGTTCACATGAGCCTTGTACTGACCCTTGGCTTGGAGACAAAAGAGCTTCTTCATCTTCTGCTTAAGCTTCCTAGCCCAAGATGGCTCCTCTAACGGCTCATAGTTAGGCTCATCATCCTCAGACTGCACTTGTGGGGCCGGAGTTGCCGTTCCCCACTTCTCCTTCTGCCTCAACTAAACAACATCATGAGACACTAGATCTCCAGTGAGAAGCTCCTCATCCGGAAACGTAGATGCCCATGTCTCCTCAATGAGCTGCATCAGGTAAGGGCCATAAATGATGCACTTGCACTCTAAGATCGCACACCGGAGCTCCAACCACATGACATGAGACACATCCAGAACTTCCTGAGAGCCCTTCTCCTTCTGGCAAAAGAGAAGAAGATCCACCAGATAGGAATGCACCATATCCTGGTTGCCAACACAAGGGAACAGAGTGTTCCTGAAGATCATATGCATGATATCCAGAAAAGGCCAAAGCTTGTAGGAGACATGTCCAGTATCAGATACCTCCTAGTGGAAAACTGCCACAGAGCCTCCTTGTGAGTAGCATTGGCCTCCCGGTGAGGGCGAAACCCAACTAGGGTTTGGGCGCCCTTATCCTCATAAGACAGCAAGGCCATAAAGTTCGGCCAAGAAGCAGACAAGTGTCGTCCATTGGTCATCCAGGAGAGGGTCCTGGCCTCATCATGCCCAAAGTGAGCCGTGGCATATAATTGGGCCACAAGCTCTGCATCAAAGTCCTTGTTGAAAGATATGATCCTCTTGATATCCAGCTCCTCGCACCTCTGAAGAGCCTCTCCAAAGTAAGGCAAGTCCCTTTCCATGTGAGAGAGATCAACTGACTTCACTTTCACATACATATTCTTGTTGGTCTTCAACACATCATGGAATATGGACTGCTGAAACCTGTTCCAGAACATACGATGAACCAAAGCAGGATCCTGAGGCTCCCGGTATGGATTGCGCTTTCGTGCCGTACCAAACTCCAAAGCAGACATCTAATGAGCGCCCTTGGTCCCCTTGTTCTTGGTTGCAATCACTTGACTCTCTGACATGGCTGCTCGCCTAAGGCACGAGCAGGCATAGAGCCACCCTCTGGAATGGTGCTCCCCACAGAGACATCGGCAGAACGGTAGCGCTTGGAGCCACCGAAATGGGTGGGGTTCTTGCGACGAGCCTGATGCCCGAAGCTACTACCACCTGGAACACACACACAAGTACACGAACGAGACAAAAAGCATAAGACCAGAGAGAAAGAACACACAAAAGTGAAGATAAAACAGAGAAAATCTGAAGTTGGAACCTTCGAGCGATAGTACCGCACCTCCAAGCGGTAGTACCACCTACAAGCAGTAGTACCGCTCGGGGGAGCGGTAGTACCGCTCGGGGGAGCGGTAGTACCGCTCGAGGCGGAAGTCAACAGGCTGACTACTTCCATGGTGAGATCCGGTAGTACCGGAGATGCCAAATTCAAATATTCACTGTTAAATCTTCAATCTACCTACTCTAGCAGTCTTCTACATCCTACTCAAGCCCCGATTTGGCCAAAAATTGAAGAATGCAATGGATATTGCCCTAAGCCTAGATCCAAGAACTAGAACCAAAGAAGAGAAGATCGGGGGAAATACCGGCACCCATGGCAAGAGGAAGAGGTGGGGATCGATCCCACCGGTCGGAAATGCGGAAGACGGCCCGGAGACGGAGGCCCAGCGGCAGCCCTCCGCTGCCCTGTACATTGCCTGAGAGAGAGAGAGAGGAGAGAGGGGAGAGTGAATGGGTATGGGGAGTGGAACCTCCCCTGGCCCGATTCATAACCCCCTTTCCACCTCCCCGCGCGGTAGTACCGCTGGTCAGGGCGCTAGTACCGCTAATAAGCCGTAGTACCGTGCTGGCCTGGCAGTAGTACCGCTCAGGCAAAACCAGGCAGGAGCAGAAAAAATAAAAGGGCTTATGCAATCAAAACGACCAAGAGAACAACGAGAGAGACATGACGAAGAACTACAACAGCGGGAAGAGACACCTCAAGCTCAAAAGCAAGGGAAAAAGAACCACACAAGAAGTGACTCAAACCCACACAAAAGACCTCATGACCAACAACAACCGTTGATCACGAGTTGAAGGCAGTGGCCGAAGCCACCTATGTTTGAGTTAATAGGTATGGCACCACGAAGATTTTAACCTTGGGCCCATGACCAACACTCTTCTTTGAAGCACAAGTACCATAAAAATGGCTAATGTGAAAGACTAGATCAATTTATGCATAATGGGGGGAGGGAGAGTTCATTGAGAGAACAACACTCCCCCTATGTCCATGCCTACATCTAGAACAAGATATGATGATGAGTGTGGTGGGGTGTGCCTAGATTCAAGCCACATTGCTCAAATCAATGATATTTAGCTCATGCCTTAACTCGCAAGATCTTGCTTCATCTAGAGGCTTGGTGAAAATATCCGCTAGTTGCTCTTGAGTGTTGATCTAGATGATATCAATATCTCCCTGCTTGATGTGATCCCGAATAAAATGATGACGAATCTCAATATGCTTCGTCTTGCTATGTTGCACCGGATTGTGAGAGATCTTGATAGCACTTTCATTGTCACATAGAAGAGGCACTTTGTCACAAGTGACACCGTAATCCTTTAAAGTTTGCCTCATCCATAGCAATTGTGCACAACAACTTGCGGTGGCTACATATTCGGCCTCGGTGGACGAGAGAGACACACAATTTTGCTTCTTCGAGGACCAACTCACCAAAGAGCGACCAAGGAATTGGCACCCTCCGGAAGTTGACTTCCTCTCCACACAATCTCCTGCCCAATCCGAGTCCGAGTAACCCATGAGATTGAAGCTTGCTCCTTTGGGGTACCATAAGCCAAAGTTTGGGGTATGAGCCAAATATCGAAAGATTCGCTTGACCGCCACATAGTGACTTTCCTTAGGTGCGGCTTGAAACCATGCACAAATTCCCACACTCAACATGATATCCGGTCTAGATGCACAAAGGTAAAGCAAGGATCCAATCATGGAACGATATACCTTTTGATCCACCACTTTACCATTGGGATCACTGTCAAGCTTGCATTTGGTGGGCATTGGAAACTTGACCGGCTTGGCATCATCTAGCTTGAATCTCTTGAGCATGTCTTGGCTATACTTGGCTTGGTTGATGAAAGTTCCTTCTCTTCTTTGCTTGACTTCGAACCCAAGAAAGAACTTCAACTCTCCCATCATAGACATCTCAAACTTCTCTGTCATTAGTGCGGCAAACTCATCATTGAAAGATTTGTTAGGGGAACCGAAAATAATATCATCAACATATAGTTGTCATATGAACAAATCCCCTTTGACCCTCTTAGTAAAAAGAGTGGGATTGATTTTCCCAATTTCAAACCCACGATCTTGCAACAACTCGGTAAGGTGCTCATACCACGCACGTGGGGCTTGTTTAAGGCCATAGAGCACTTTTTTGAGTTTGTCACTACTAGAAAAAGGGCTATAGCTAATATAGACATTAGTGGCGCACTATGTATGTGGTGCGCCACTGCCAAATAGCAGTGGCGCACCACACATGGGTGCGCCACTAATGTTTATATTACTAATGGCGCACCTTGTGTGTGGTGCGCCACCGCTAAGTTTCTCCTGGGCACACCCCCTCCCCAGACTTACCAGTGGCGCACCGTGGTTTGGTGCGCCATTACTAGTTTTAACTAGTAATGGCGCACCACACCCACGGTGCGCCACTACTAACAATTTTTTTTTCAATTTTGTTTTTCAAAACTAGTAATGGCGCACCACACACTAGGTGCGCCATTAGTAACCCTGGTTACCAATGGCGCATTCTTAGGAGGTGCGCCATTGGTAACCTGAGAGCAGCTAGATATTTTTGACAGCCACCTACCACACTCACTTTCCCCACTTCATTCTCTCCACCTCTACCAAGCTTGGTCTCAGATGCCTCCTCCTCCTCACCTCATTTGCACCAAAGATTCACCCAAATTAAGTGGTTAAATTTCCTTTTTTTGATAGGTAAGTAAGGGGAAAGCTTTCTTTATGTTCTAGATCTACTTTTTTCTCCCTCCAACAATGTACACACTTTTTATGGCCTAGATCTACATATGTTTGTGGTGTTGCATATGTTTGTGTTTGCAGGTACCGGTATTTGATATGCGATAGTTGCCAATATTTTGCCGGAATGTTGATTCATTTCCGTTTCGGCGAGAATTTGGCACTATGCATTCTTTTTGGTCCTATTTTTAGGCAAAGTCATGCCAATTTTTTTTTTGGTTCTAAAATATCGTTTTGCTCTACCCCGCAGGCGACCATGGTCCGCACGATGACCGAAGGCATCATGAATAGGTTTTTGAGCTCCACGAAGGCCGAGATGCTTCAAAAGAACGAGACGGAGATAAGATGTCCGTGTCGAAGATTTAAGCCGAAGAGCCTTATGGACCCGGATTCCAGACAGGTGCGGGACCACCTGCTCTTGCATGGTTTCATGGATGGCTATCGGTGGCAAGGTGATGAAGATGATTATCAAGTCATCCATGGGGGCCGGGCAAGAAATAAGGAAGGGCAGCAAGACAATAGCGGCGAGGGCGGGCGAGAAGACGAAGAATCTCCAGGACATGATCACGAAGTAGATGCAGGACACAGTCATCATGTAGAAGATGCCGGACATGATGATGAGGAAGATCAAGATGAAGGGCATGATCATGAAGATGAAGATGCCGGAGCAGACGACGATGGACCATCGATGGGCTGGGTGCAGGACCCTCATATTCAAGAGCTGCTTCTCAAGCAGACTGGTAACGCAAGAGCTGCCGCCCGAGAGAAAGCCAAGCTGGATCAACTGGAGATAGACGCGGTTACTCCATTGTATGAAGGATGCAGGCCCGAGGATACCCGCCTGAAAGTAACGCTCATTGCTCTGGAGATGAAGGTAAAACACAAAATGACCGACGCATGCTTCGACGAGAACATGTCATTCTGGCACGAACGTCTTCCCAAGGGGAACAAGTGCCCGACCAGTTTTGAGGAGGCGAAGAAAATTGTGTGTCCTCTGGATTTACCGCACATGAAATACCATGTGTGCATGAATGATTGCATCATTTATCAGGACGAGCACGCGGAGTCTACCATATGTCCGGTGTGCGGCGTCACTCGATACAAGAAGAGGAAGAAAGCTCCTCGAAAAGTGGTGTGGTACTTTTCGATCACTCCTCGTCTGCAGCGGTATTTCACGGACCCTAAGCTAGCAAAGCTCCTGCGTTGGCACGCGGATAGGGAGGAGAAGAAGCGAGAAGATGACGGAAATGATCCGGAGATAAATAAAAAAGACAAGATGTTGAGTCACCCTAAGGATGCGAGCCAGTGGCAAGCGTTGAACTTCGAACACCCAGAATTTGGGGACGATCCAAGGAACAGCGTGCTGGGCACGAGCACCGATGGAGTCAATCCGTTTGGCAGCCAGAGAAGCACACATAGCAACTGGCCTGTGTTTGTGTGGATGTACAACCTTCCCCCCGGGATGTGCATGAAGAGGAAGTACATTCACATGAGTATGCTAATTGAAGGGCCAAAACAACCAGGGAACGACATCAATCTGTATCTGGGGCTGCTGAAAGAGGAGCTAGACACGCTGTGGAAAACGCCAGCCAATACGTGGGACGCCGCAGCGAAAGAATATTTCCCTATGAGAGCCGCACTGCTCACGACGGTGCACGACTATCTCGGTTACGGATATGTCGCGGGGCAGGTGGTCCATGGATTTTGTGCATGCGTCAGGTGCATGGATGACACAACGTATCGCCGGCTAGATAGAGATCCCGGGTCTTTGAAAACCGTGTTCATGGGACATCGAAGGTGGCTTCGCGATGATGATGCATGGAGAAAACGCAAGGATCTGTTCGATGGTGAAACCGAACCCCAAAGACGCCCGCGTACGAGGAGCGGCGAGGAAATAGATGAGCTGTTGAAAAATTGGAAAGAGTGCCCACCGTAGGGAAATAAGCGAAAGGTGCCAGAGCCGCTGCTGAAGGTATGGAAAATGAGGTCTGTTTTCTGGGACTTGCCGTACTGGAAGATCCTCCGTGTGCCTCACAGCCTTGATGTCATGCATATCACGAAGAACATGTGCGAGAGTCTGCTTGGTACCCTGCTCAACATGCCAGAGAGGACCAAAGATGGGCTGAAAGCAAGGGCAGACTTGCAATCAATGGGCATCAGGGAGGAGCTTCACGCAAAACGCCCTAATGATGATGATGATGATGATGAGGCGAAGGACATGGAAAGTCGTCGCAAAGGCAAAAAGGCCAAGAAGATCGAATATGACTGCCCTCCCGCGTGCTTCACTCTAAGTCAGGAGGAGATCGAGCAGTTTTTCACCTGCCTCGTAGGAGTAAAACTTCCTTACGGTTACGCGGGGAAGATAAGCAGATACCTAGACTCAGCGAAGCAGAAGTTCAGCGGGATGAAGTCTCACGACTGTCACGTGCTGATGACGCAGATACCTCCAGTTGCAATCCGTGGGATCATGGACGCGCACGTCCGTGAAACGCTATTTAGCCTATGCAACTTTTTCGACGTCATCTCTCGGAAGTCGGTTAGCGTGAGGCAACTCAAAAGGCTACAGGAAGAGATCGTGGTGATACTATGCGAGCTTGAGATCTACTTCCCGCCCGCATTCTTCGATGTTATGGTGCATCTGCTGGTCCATATCGTGGAGGATATCATCCAACTCGGGCCGACGTTCCTGCACAGCATGATGCCGTTCGAAAGGATGAATGGTGTCATCAAAGGATAGGTTCGCAACAGGGCACGTCCAGATGGAAGCATAGCCAAGGGCTTTCTGACTGAAGAGTGCATCTCCTATTGCACGAATTATCTAGACATCGAGAACCCCGTTGGTCTGCCCGTCAACAGGCACCTCGGCAGGCTCGCTGGATGGGGTCACCGCGAGGGTCGCCGCGAAATGCATGTCAACTTCAAGGGTCGACTCGCCAACTTTAAAAGAGCAAACCTAGTCGCGCTACAACACATAGACGTGGTCGATCCTTGGGTGGTAGAGCACAAAACCTTTATTGAGAAGACGTACAATGACCGAGGCCAACAGAGGACGGACGGAGATATAATCAAAGAGCACAACTCATGTTTCACGCGTTGGTTCAAGGAGAAGCTTCTGTCGTACCCTTTACATGAGGATTCTTCCGCGGAAGAAAAACTCATATTCGCCATGTCACAGGGTGCCGAGCATAACCTGATGACCTATGAGGCATACGATATCAACGGCTACACATTCTACACCGAGGAAAAGGACATGAAGAGCGATTATCAGAACTCCGGGGTAACGATGGAATCCTACACCGGTAACGACAAGGACAGATACTACGGAAGGATCGAGGAAATCTGGGAGCTGAGCTACACTGGAGAGAAGGTCCCGATGTTCCGTGTCAGATGGGCCAAGAGCGTCCTAAAAGAAGACCGGTATTTCACCACCATGGTTATACCCGAAGCCAAATCCAAGACCGTGGGCGCAAACGTCACCGCGAAAAATGAGCCATGGGTACTGACTTCCCAAGTGGACCAATGCTTCTTCATTACCGACCCGTCAAAGCCCAGTCGTGTTGTCGTGAGGAGGGGCAAAAGGAACATCATCGGAATGGATGGAGTCGCCAATGAGCAAGACTTCGACAAGTACGGCGACCCGAAGATGGAAGATGACGACGATGATGAAGTACCATACAACACAAGAAGAAGCAGGACCACCCTACCTAAAGGACGTCCGTTCAAGAGAAGAACTCCATTTGTGAAAAAGAAGGGCAAGAAGATTGTGAAAAGATAGCTAAGATCGAATCACGACGTGTCGGCCGCGTGTGTGTGTGTCAGTGGCAAGCTCAATTATTACATGCAACTAAATTATTACATGTATCACTTCATTTCAACCATGTCATCTAATTCTAAATCTTTGCACAATGGTTTTATCACTCCATTTGCATTTTCCTTTTCTTTTATCTCAAATCTTAAATTATTACATGCAACTAAAAATCCAAAAAAATAAAAAAAAGTTAGTAATGGCGCACCAGGAGAAGGTGCGCCATTGCTATCACGGTGTTTATGGCGCACCCCTAAAAGGTGCGCCATTGATATACCCCTTTTTATGGCGCACCCCTAAAAGGTGCGCCATTGCTAACCGAACCGGCTAGCCGCGGCCCAGCCCAACTACTAGCTTCAGTAGTGCTACCTCCACACCCTCCCAAGAAGAGGGCAGCCCGAGAGAGCAGATCCCGGCGAGGCGGCGGCGACACCGCTGGAGAAGAATACGTCCGCGACAGCCGGCGACCACATCGGCATCCCCGTCTCCTTCCCCACCCCACACCACCCCACCCGTGAGGCTCACTCTCCCTCCCGCCACTTCACCGAAACCCTAGCTGGTTCAACTTATCTTTGTTTCCTTTTTTTCTTTGGATGAATCGCTTCCACTTCTTGGTTGGATGTTTTAGTGGATTCTGGTGTAAGATGCACTGTGATTACCTAACACAGGCTAGATTTAGAGTAGATTGAGTGGACTAATCGAGGTTTCGACTTAGCTAGCACTACGATTTTGGATACTCTGACATGGATTCAGTTTTGGTTTGTTCCCCGTTTTTAGCAAATTCGAGTGCCCCCTCCCCTGCAATGGAATGGAAGAAAGAAAATCACACACTGAGAAACTTCTCGACAGCACTTTAATGCATCGAAAGCGCCGTATCATTGTTTAGAGGACTAGAGCAGCACCTGTCAATGTACAGATGTATACTGCTAGCATCGAAATGTTCTGAATGTACATATGTGCTTCACAAAAAAGATAAAATGGAGGACACATTTCCATATGCAAGTTTCTTGCTATTAGCTTATTCTGAACCTGAACACTACATGGCGACCCACCAAAATGTAATCCGATTAAACTGTTGTTTTTAGTCTATAGCATGTTTCTTTGGTTGTTTATGTATTTGAAGAAGTATCGCGTGTTTATTTATCCATGCTTCGTAATCCCGATACATAGCAAGTTTCTTTGATACATAGGCATATATGTCTCAACTGCAGAATATCAATATCATCTGTTTCCCCATGGTTCCGATTAACATGCCATTCACCTCGTATTTCCTAGCCAGCTTAGTTGCATACAATTTAATATCATCTGTTACTCCCTCCGTCGAGAAATATAAGTGTTTAGATTTAGTGATCTAAATGCAGAGGGAGTACTGGGTAAGCATTTAGATGCTTGTCCACCGTTGATCTATCCAGTTGGTGCTGGGACAATCGGATGTGCTGTTGACAGTAGATCAAAGATAAATAGTTACCCCTTTCTCCTGAAATGTTGATTAATTTCTGTTTCGGTTGAGAATGGGGCACTCCTAGGTCAAGAAAATTAGCAAAGGTCATGCCCAATTTTCTTGACCTAGAAGGTGCCCGATTCATGTCGACGTCTGAATACAAACACAGTTTTTTCTTAGTTTAACTAGTACATGGCCCCTAGTTTTGACCTTGTTATTACCCAGCCGCTGCTGGCTCAGTAATGTGATGAACACCTAGGCGTCCTCACTTGCGTACGTGGCAAAATGCTTTCGCCACCGTCTTACAATTAATCATTCTAGCCTTTTTTTTCCTATTTAGAGCGAACATGGCTGACAACGATGAGGCCGGCGGTTCGGGCAAGTCATTCTGGGAGCTGTCCCAGGAGATGGAGGAAGAACCTCACTGCTATGAGGACGCCGCGGAAGACACCGATCCCGACTACACAACCCCTAGTGGCGTCGGGGATGACACCACTGATGGTGCCACCGAGGATGCCACCACTGATGATGGCAGAGCACGCACAGATTGCAGCCAACCGAAGAGGCAATGGAAGGACCGGCGCCCGAACATGCTCGGCATCGTCAAGGAGGAATTTACTGAACCGTCCTCCAGTGGGCATCCAACGGCGCCCAAAGAATTAGTCAGTGGGTATGCGGGACAACTCGGGTGCATTCTCCGGAGCACCGGCTCGATCAACACCGAGAACCTAAGGCATCGTGACCGACGGAATTTGCGCAACCTCCTCTTCACGAAGCTGCACGAATGATACAAGTTCCCCGGTGACTTCGCAAACACACGCCTCTCAGGGAATAAAGTGAACAGTGCCACCCTCACGAAGATGAGCACGGCCCTGGCTACTTGGAGAGCCGCGGTGAAGAGAAGGATTCTAAGTGGTGATAGTTATGAGAAGATCAAGGAGACAAATCCTTCGATCAGCGAAGCTGACTACCTGGAGTTCAAGATCAAGTGCGAGAGCAATGCATCCGCGGAATCAAGTCAGTGGGGGAAAGATATGCGGGACTTGAACTTAGGGGTCCACAAACTCGGTCCCGGCGGTTACAGAGTGGCGGAACCTATATGGGACAAGGAGGAAGCGGAGCGTGCCAAGCAAGGCCTACCGCCCCTCTTCGATAAATACCATGAAAAGCAGACCAGGAACTATGTCAGGGCCCGGTACAAGGTGGACCCGGTAACAAAGGAGCTTACCACGGATCCGAAGGTGAAGGCGCTTGAGCTTGTTCTGGTAAGGAATACACCCCCGCGTAATTAGCTCCATATGGTTGCATTCTAATTAATGAAGCCAAATTTCTAAATGGTTCACGTTCCTTCCGCAGGAAACTGAAAGCAGTAGCGCGGGGTCTCAGAGCTCCCCATCTACCCCTTGGGACACCACTTTAAATAGGGCGTTGAACGTAATGAAACACAAGGATAAGTTCAGTAAGCCGTCGTCAGCTGGTCGTGTGGCCGGCAAAGGCTTGTCCACGAAATGGTCGGAATACTATAAGGCTGGGCGAAAGGAGAGAAAGACCAGCTCAGAAAGCCAGGAGCGCGAGGTTAAAGAACTCAAGGCACAAGTGGTGCGGATTTCAGAGATAGTCCAAGAGCAAGTGCGAGACCAACTGGGAGCGACGATCACCGCCATTATGCCTACCTTGCTTGAGGGGCTGCAGGCGTGGATTGCGGGTGGCCAACAGGGGCCGCCCCCGATTCCCAACTTCACGGGCAGCAACTCGCACAACGCGCCGACATTGGTGTCTCCGGCGTCGGCGCCGGCATTGGAGCTTAATGCACCCGGGTGTGGGAAGAATACGCTGGCCGGCACCTCGGCAGCAAGCGGCCCCTCCGTCACTTGCACGCCCGCCGTTGGCGGTGCCTTGACATTAGCCGAGCTCGACGCCATCACGGTAACTAAGCCTCGGCCGATGACTTCATCTCCTTGCCTTTGACTGGGCATCCCTGACGCCCTACATGTTTTCGCAGGGCGCCGTCGACGTTCCATGCACTCTCCTGCACTTCGTGGACGGTGAGTTGATTGATGTCGCCAAGGCCAAAATTGTTCAACCGGGCAACCGTGTGTTCCACGGTAATCCGATGCCACCCACCGTGTATAGGGTTCAACTGGTTCGGGTGCTGCGGGGCTGCGACGACTTGTTACCTCCGTTTCGACCCCCTGGGGCCGACAAAGATGATGTGATGACCCTCAGCGCCTGCTTAAGCTGGTCCATGCTTTGGCCGAAGAGCCAGATTCGTTTGGGGGCGGGGGACACCACCCCACAGACAACACCGCCAGTCGTGCCGGCGCCAAGCCATGGCAAGACCGCCGCAACGCTACCGCCGTCAGCTGATCCGGACATGCATATGGCACAGGATCCGGACGACGACGATGGTACATTTTCCAACATCGATAAGTAATTCAACGAACATGGGTACGATGACGAATTCTTGGGGCCTCCTTCTCAAGAACCCAACCCTGCAAAAGACGATCGCGATCTAGCTGGTACCGCGGAGAAACCCAATTGCAACAGGCGTCGTCTGGCATTCAGTTCTCAGGAGACGCCTCCAGCTGCCGCCTTCACCGAGACTCAAATAGCCGAGGTGCGAAATATTATCAGCCCCAACACATTCAAGAAGGTGGTCTCTGAGCAGAACTCGATCCCATTACAGCAGAAGAAGCAGAAGGGACGGAGAAGAAAAAATAACAAGGGTGCGAGCCAGCCGGCACCGAGTACGATCCGTGCTCAGGACGGGCCACCAATACCTAAGGATATCTCGAGGAGGGTGCATGTGGCGGGCAGGCTGATGCTACCGACTAATCTGCTCAATGCTGCAACTGGTGCTATGCGGAGTCTGCATGACAGTGTTCTTTCTATGGAGAAGCGGCGTCTCTCCGAGAATGATGTGGCATACCCGGTTTTCGTGGCCAAGGTGCCAGAGGGCAAGGGCTTTGTCGATAGCACCATCGGGCGTATGATCGTCCTGCGGTTTGATGACATCTTCGCTATGTTTAACCTTCATCCGCTGCACTACACCTTCATTCGGCTATTTTCGCTCAGTATGGAGATGCGGATCATTAGAGACAAGACCCCAGACATCGTGATAGTCGACCCCTTCTACATGCGTGCCAAGATCTTGGGCAGCGCTGGGGACCGGCAAGTCGCGAGTTCATACCTCGAAGGCGTCATTCTGGCGAACACAGATAAGGATAACTTCCTTGTGCCTTACTTTTCCGATTAAGTCATCCCCTCACCGCCCCGTAACATATGATTTCTTAGATTTCGATTGTTCTTTTTTTTTTCTAACATTACGTGTTTTGTGCAGTGACACACATTGCACACTCATCCTCTTAAGCCTGAAATATTCCATGGCCACGTATTTTGACTCGGACCGTCAGTCGAAGAAAGACTACACAAATATGAAGAAAGTTCTTGATGATGCTCTCCCCGGCTATGCCAAATCTGGAGGCACCTTCAGGAGGCCAATTTGTAGGTACGGCAAGCACGTGTTCACCCACGTAACGACGTTCCCCTGCGTCAAGCAGCCGCCTGGCAGTCAGAAGGATGCCTACTACGCCCTCCATCACATGCGGGCGATCTTACGGGACCATAATCACCTTATGCTACCAAATAATCTCAAAGATTGGGCCGCACGCTTGTCGGCAATCCAGGACGAGGACATCAGACAAGAATTCTTTCGCATCCAGTCGGAGTTTGTGGAAATCATCTATCAAGATGTCCTTCGTACCTCGGGGCAGTTCTACCTCAAATATCAACCGTCCAACAGTGAAATAGAAACAACGCTACAAATGCAGGCTGACAACGACCGCACATTCATGACCATCACGAAAGACGGCGGCTTCATCCACGCTCCGGTCCCTTAGTCGAGTCGAAAGTATTGATGCTATGTAGTTCTGAAATATCGATTAACTCATGTTGTAATTAAACTTTAAGGAACTTGTATGTCTCTTTAGTTTGGACAGTTGTTCAACTTATATGTAATCGATGCTATTTATTAGTAGGACCATGAATCGTGCTATTAATGTGTTGCTTTTCTCTTCCGATCCTTTTGTTGCATACTTATATATTGCTTATATATTATCTGTGAATTGCTACTAATGTTTTGTTTGTCTAGTGCATAGAGATGCCGTCGTATGTCGTGTACAAGGGTAAGGTTCCCGGAGTCTACGACGACTAGGAGGAGTGTCAGAGACAGGTTCACCGTTTCAGCGGTAACAGTTACAAAGGGTACACCACTAGGGCAGAGGCGGAAGCTAGATACGCGCGCTATCTAGCGGGAGAGAGGAGGGAGCAGAGGAGGAACCGGATGAAGACCAGTTTCATCGCGATGATGCTCATCGTGACCGCAACTCTCTTCTATGTGATGGTAGTTTAGATGATCGATATCGACTTTGTAATGTGACGACAAACTCGGCTAATATGATGAACTTTGCTAATGTCTCGAGACCTAAACTTGGCTAATGTTTGAACTTTGTTCGCTATTTCTAATTTGGAGACTAATATGATGAATTCTATTGTGTGATGTTTATATTCTGTGCTGTAACGTATTTTGTAACCTGTGCAAATACCAGAAAAGCAAAAAATAATAATTCCTAATATTCATAGTAGTGGCGCACCATATTGAGCATTAGTGGCGCACCAAGGCTAAATACCAGTGGCGCATTATGGGGCATAGTAATGGCGCACTTGGGGGCATACGTGAAGGTAAATATGCCCCCCTAGGAGGCATAGTAATGGCGCACTGTTGGACATAGTAATGGCGCACTATGTGGTGCGCCACTATTATCTGGGATACTAATGGCGCACCAGAGGTGCGCCATTACTATTTGTTACTAGTGGCATGTTAATAGTGGTGCACCTATAGTGCGCCATTAATAGCAAAAACTGGTGCGCAACTAACAACCTTTTTTCTAGTAGTGTGTATACATGAGTGGGGAGCTTGGGATCCTCGAATCCCGGAGGTTGTTTGACATATACCAACTCATTCAAAGGACCATTAAGAAATGCGCTTTTCACATCCATTTGTTGCAATTTAAAGTCATGATGAGATGCATATGCAAGCAACATGCGAATAGATTCAAGACGAGCAACGGGAGCAAAGGTTTCACCGTAGTCGATACCCTCGACTTGGGAGTAGCCTTGTGCCACCAATCTTGCCTTGTTTCGAACAACCACACCATTTGCATCTTGCTTGTTCTTGAAGATCCATTTGGTCCCGATGACATTATGTTCCGCCATTGGCCTTGGCACTAATTCCCAAACTTGATTTCGCTCAAAGTTGTTGAGTTCATCATGCATGGCTTCAAGCCAATCCTCATCATCGAGCGCCTCATGTACCTTTTGGGGTTCAACACACGAAACAAACGCGTGATGCTCACAAAAATTTGACAATTGTTTACGAGTTGTTACCCCTTTTCTCAAGCTTCCAAGCACATTCTCCATGACATGTTGTTGACGTTCGAGCTTGGAAGCCACCTTGGCGGAACAGCGCTCCAAAAGTTCCTCAATGGGCATTTGAGGATCATCTTGATGAGCACCGTCTTGAGTTTGCTCTTGATGTTGAGCTTGCTCTTGATCTTGAGCACCGTCTTGAGCTTGCTCTTGTTCTTGAGCTTGCTCTTGATCTTGAGCGAGCTCGGAGTCATGAACTTGATCTTGGGCATCATTTGGTGCATCACCATCTCCATGGGGTTGATCTTGCCCTTGATCTTATTGATTGAGATAAGGGCCTTCACTTTGTTCTTCGGAAGCGTGTGGGTCTAGCATAGGTGATGGCTCCACTTGAGTAGAGCATTGTCCTGCTCCTTCGACCACAAGGGGTTCCTCAATGGGGAGTATTTGACCAATCCCCATTCTTCTTATGGCTTGGGGAGGAATTTCATCACCTACATCACAAAGACCACTTTTCTCCACTTGGGAGCCGTTATTTTCATCAAACTCCATGTTACACGTCTCCTCAATGAGTCTGGTGGACTTGTTGAGGACACGGTAAGCCTGAGAGTTTGTAGCATAACCAACAAACATTACTGCAGGATGGTCCAAACGCGACAGTCGAATCATAGACCCTTCGACGAAACTGTATGCGATGCATCAATCACAAACGGTGATGTAATAAAACCGTCAAAAAAGATGCAAAACATTTGCGATGGCGGCAACATCAAACACGATTCATATTAGAGTTGCGTTTGCGATGAGTGGCAAACGGTTAATCCAGAAGAACTATTTGCAATGATGCAGAACAACAGAAACGGGCAGCCAGATGAGGGTGTGTGCGATATACGGCATACAGTTCACTAGGATGAACTGTGTGTGATTAGGCAACACAATGGAAATGGTTCAACTGAACAAGATGTGTGTGATACATGGCAAACATGTCCGTAATCAGAAATGTGTGCGAAGACCAATAATAACACAGACGATTGCTGCTAATAAGCCGTGTGATTTTCTCTGTCTACAGAAGAATAACATGTATATATATATATATGTATAACTGAAATAAACATTCAATTACATAAGTGACTATACAGATCATTCTCACACACCTCAATAAACAATTGCATGCATTCTAAACTAGGAGAAACGATCGTCTAGTCATCTACTTCTTGTGACGCTCCCGCCACTGCTCTGTGGCTCGATCCCTTGTCTGGGGCAGGAAGAAGACACTCCCTCATGTCAATGATCCGCATGTACATCTCGTAGGTTGTGTACGCGTCCTTGGCCGCGTACTTGACGTGTTGTTCATCTAGTCTCTCATGCCAAACACTGTGCCAGGCGTTCTTATCCTTCTTGCTCTCATCTTTCATCTTCATGTAGTAGGGGTCGATGATGGCCGAGGCGAGGTCAACCAGGGAGTTCTGTTTGTTGTTGTCGCTGCCCCCGACCTTGTAGTGGTCCTGTATGTTGACAAGATTCTGGCATTTCAAGCCCGAAACCTTGAGTGTTTTGTGATCATTTGTGGTGTCCACCATAGCAAAACTGTAGTCGGAGCTATTGGTAAACCTGGAGAAACGCTCGCAAGGCCTTGTGGCCAGGTGGTAGTGGTAGACAAGGACGTCATGTCGCACGCACAACTGGGCGACGGCAACCTTCTGATCATGCCCGCCATGACCGATGGTGTACTCGAGGTCGAAGCCGACCACTTGGTACTTGTCCTCGGCAAGCAACTGCTCCATAGTTTGGATGGAGCTCTCCACCGAGACCGGATCGTTCGTGTACACCACTGAGAGGGCCTTCCCCCTCACGTGGGTGTCCACTACGTAATGCATTGTGAATTGCCCGCCGTTGTCGTCGTCGACCGCTAGGAGCGCCATTGGAGGCACGGGGAGCGCCATTGGAACCGCTGGATGTCCTCTCTGTATGTGTCGTTGTGGGTGTGCTTATTGTGTCGTGTGGCGCAAGAGATGAAGGTAAATGGTTGCAGGAATAAATGGGGGCCGGGCGGCTTGGATTTTCGGCGCGTCCGCATGGCAGTTTTTGCAGCGGGTAACTGCATCGTCGCGCCGCGCCCGGCGCAACCGCATGCACATGAACGTGCGTGATCGTGGGCCGGCCCCAAACACTAGCAGCGCGCGTGGAGGGACGAGGGCAGAGCACTCGGAGGGACGCGAGAGGAGAGCACGGCACGGCCGCCTCAACCACAAGCAACCAATCGCATAGAGTAGTTGAACACGCAGGAAATGGTCGCGTACAAGCCGGCCGACAGTTGCGTTGCTGCGTAGAGAGCGGCCGTGTGCTACTACCTCCGTCTTGGTCTATGAGTCCCCTTTATATAATTATATTCTGTGCCATACTTTGCCCTTAAATTTAACCAACAAAATGTTAATGCATGTTATGAAAATTATATAATTGGAAACTATGTTCAAATACGAATCAAACGATATAATCTTTGGTGACATGCATTCATATTTTATTAGTTAAATCCTACTTATAAACCAGGATGGGGGTATAGTAGGTAACTAAATCGCAAACGTTTTTTTATTAACCGTATGTGTACATGGCCTTTCGTCCTCCTCTCGCACGTCTTTTCACCCCGCTGCCGCAGACGGCTTACAGCGCAAGCTTGCGCAACGCGTGGGGGCGTTCTTTTGGCCAAACGGTGGCTCAAAGTGGCGCCAATGAATCATCGGTGAGCCCGTTCCCGTGCAACCTTGCAGGTTCCCGCGCAAGCTTCCCGCCCAACTCGGTGAAATCCCCCAAAATCCCAATGCTTATCGGCCTGCTATACAAACCCTCATGGCCGGCGATTCCTGCGTCGCATTTTCCCCTCCCTCCATGTAGCTTAGCTCGTCTGCTTCTCCCACCATCCCCAATGGCACCAGTCCATCATCGTCGCTCAGCCACTCCGCCGTCATCAGAGGACAGCTCCAGCTGGGAGGCTACACCGTGGCGGCGGCGCAGTCCTCGACGTAGTGTAGTGCGCGTGGCGTCCCTGTTGGGTGTGCGCGGAACACCCACGACACGCTCCACTGCCGCTGCCCGTTGGTAGCTGTTGCTGGTTGCCATTGCCGCCACCCCACCGTGTGCCGCTGTGGACGCCACACCACCGTCGAAAGCCAGGGCCATCGCCCGCTCCGCCGCCGCAGCCCGAAGGCGGGAGGTGGCCGTCGTGGCCGCCACCCCACTGCCAGCCACCGTGGCCATCACCTGCTCCGCCACCGTGGCCCGAAGGCAGGAGGTCGTGGTTGTGGCCGCCACCCCATCGTCGGCCGCCGTGGCCGCCAGCCCACCGTCGACCGCCGGGGTCATCACCCGCTGCCCCACCACCGCCCGAAGGCGGGAGGCGGAGGTGGAGGCCCGCACGTGTGTCAGAGACCTTACGCGCTACACCGAGTTCCTGCGGGAGGAGGAGGAGCACCTCGTCGAGCATGCAAAGTGCCTTACCGCCGCCATGGCTACAGAACATGCCGCCACAGAGGTGAGGAATCAGGAGGTCTACAAGGAGAACCACCGCTTCGAGAGGGGTCGTCTGGAGCGGCAGAGGGTGTTCGAGGTGAGCGTCGATGAAGGTGCAGCAGCGACAGGCACCGTATTACAGTTGTCCAGCTCATCGGTAGGCTCCTCCTCCTCTGCCACTTACTGAGCGTGCTCAGCAGAGGAGAGGCTGCCGGAAGTATTACAAAGCTCCTCCTCCTCCGTAGTATTTAGGGCTATTTTTTTCAGTTCATCTGACTATAGATGTGGTGAAACTGTACAACATACTTAAAATTAGCTACTATATATAGTTGAACTAGCTATTTCAGTACGTGGTTGGCAATAATTGGGTAAAAGTTTGGTCGGTTCAGATGTCGAGTTGAACTATTTGTATAAAGAATGACTGCTTAATCTATGAATGAAATCTATGCCTAATTACTGAATTTTAGTTGCGAAAATTAGATAGTGCTAGTGATTTTTAGCTGCATATTTTGACAAATCGCAGTGTTACAAGGTTGACAAATGGCAATGCTACTAGATCAACAAATGTCAATCTTTCCAGTTTGACAAATGGCAATATACCCAATATGACACATGCAAATCTTACCAAATTGTTTGTACGTGGTTGCACACGGGTCATCCAAAACAACCATTTACGTTGAAGGGATGTACAAATCCTGCTCAGCACATTTTCTCTTGGCTTAGCGCTGAAGTCTGGTTTTGCATACCGTATTCAATCTGAACCGTTTGCATTGAAGAGATGCACAAATCCCGCGTTGCGAATTTTCCCTTGACTTAAGGGGGAATACCATAGCTCCCACTTTGCATACGGGTGTTCTATCTAAAACGTTTGCGATCAAGAGCTACACAAATCCTGCTCGGCACACTTTCCCTTGGCTTCCTGGGGAAGCTGTTGGTTTGCATACGGGTGTTCTAACTAAAATGTTTGTGATGAGTGTTTTATATTTAAAAACCATTGATGTTTTTTTCAAAAGAAAATCGTTTGATAAGTCTGTATATTAAGAGAGAAAAACGCAAGTTCATTCGTTCAAACATAAACTTCATGAACGGATCACAAAGAGAATGCTTACACAAGTTTCCAACACTAGCTTATATGTTCATCATGAATCAAGGAGGAGATAGAAATGTTGCCGATGGGATCAACATCAATTCATCCAGGCTTCCATATAGATGGAATTCCACAATTAAGTGAACATAGGGATAGCATTGGTCAGACCAAAGGATATAATGATGTATGCTCGAGGAAACAACCACGGGTAAGACAACAATACGAACATTGTTGGTACTGATTTGATTTGACGATAGCCCATACTCAAATCAAAGTTTGGATAAGACAATAGATCCAACAACTGATCACGGAGATCAATTGATGAAGATATTATATTTCTTCAACACACACACAAATGCAGAGATATCCCTTCGGAATGAACTAAGTTAGGCAAGCTTTTATCTTCCAACTCTCCAAGTTGTTGTTTAGCTTAACCAACTAGCTCAGGGGTATCCAACACAGATTCTTGGAGAAGGGGTGGTTTACAAGAAACCAACTTGATCACGGACTCAACATAACGGTCAGGGGACAACCTGGTAATACTTCTGAGAAGACATCCGAAAAATCACAAACCACCGATATGTTATTAAGCTCGAGAACAATCTTGCTTTCCAGGCAAGATGATATGATCGAAAGAGCGAGAGATTGATACAATCCTAACTCATTGATCGAAGGGTGCACCAAGAAATATGGACTAGGTAGCACGATCAATCTTAGGATGATGATTCAATAACCATCACGCTAAGAATGAGAGTATTGTCCATTAACTACCAAGCAACAGAGTTGCTAGGAGTATTGATTTCACACCTCACAATTCACTTGTCGGTATTCCGGTTACAATAACACGGAGACCTGGGAATGAATGATGATGGCGAGAAATATCACTGTATCAAGAGTTCGTAGGAGGTAATGCAATTCCCATGACATTCTTGACATAAGGATGGTAATACCCCAAGGTAGAACAGAACAAAAGCTGGATTGGCATTTTGATCAGCGGAATACAACTACTTTGACCAGTCCAAGAAATGGATGAGGTGCTGGGGTTTGTTTCTCCTAGTCATTCCTGCATAGAATGGCTTAACGGATCACAGGAATAATAAGCATCGATAACACGAATGCACAACTACTCCTGGCTATCAATTCATAGACAGAGGTCAGAAAACAACTAAAGAGGGATAACTCAAGGGAACGTATGATTTTTTGAGTTGTGGATGCATAGATTAGCATGTCGAACAAAGCTGAACATTTCTTCCAGATAACCCATGCAGAACAGGAGGACTAGCAGATTCACAATGCAGCATGGATAACTCATCAAGAGCACTCTGGTTGTGATCTTTTGGTTCAAAAGAACTTCTGCCATAATCGTTCATGGTATTGGAAGAATGATATACCACGGACCGCAAAGACTATCACAAAAGGTTACTAATACCCTAAAGGAACGAGCAAACACTATCAACAGGAAGTAAGTAGAGTGAATTTTGGGTTCAAGAACCCAGAAATAGAATACCTACCAAATAAATAACATCACGAGATGCTTTCGAGAATGGTGGCCAGAATCATCACACTAGGAACACAAAACATGGCTAGACTACTAGGTGGTTCTCTAAGATGCCCTAATGTCCTAATAACTTCAACATACTAGTCATCTACCCGTGCACTTGCACGGGCTAGCTTTTAACAATGCATTAGTTAAACCCTTCGAAAAAAAGGTATGATGAATATAGCCTTATAGTTAAGCTATTGAAAGTTTAATTTCTTCACACTACAGTTTGTTTTGGGACACATGCATCACATGATACTTATTTCATTTTACAAACTGATTCGACAAAAAATCTGTTTTTGCTTAGGCATCGTGAAGAAGAATCAATATTTATACAACTAATATAGCCTGAAAGATAAATATTAGAAAATGCTAGTTTGATTCACTTAATATTTCTCATATTATTATTTTTTAGGGCGTTCTAATTACGGATTTTTTATAAAGCGTAGACTAATTGTATAAAATAATCATATCCAAAACATCTATGAACTTTGTTTTTCTAATAGCAACCTTGTCACAACGAAGCGCACGGGAAAACCAAAAGGTTAGAACAGAACGAACTTACACTTTGGTTCACATGGTACAAACTTGAAATGTTTTCCATGTAATAGTAGTATTTCTCTTTTCTTTTATCCACCAAGGCACCATCTAACTTTAGCCAGTGTCTATGCTACGGAGTTCTGAACCATTTGACCCTGCAACAACTCATTTTATAATTGAAAGAGCGTGTCCAACTGAGCTACCAAATTATCTTTCTCTCACAAAAGAGAAGCTACCAATTCGTCTGTTCCGTATTCCTCTCACCCAAGATGCATCTGGAAGGTGATCCAAGTTGGTAACTGAAAAGTGCATGCGGTGATTATAATATATATAGACAATCTAAGATGCAATTTGACAACCGTTAGGACTGATTTTATTGAATTATTAATTAGAGAACGCTTATTATTCTACCACATAACAGGATAATAACCTACTTAAGAAAAGTGCCATGTCATTTTCATATGGAAGGATGGCTCACATTTGTTCACTTCCCAATAAGTGAAAGTTCCACATAAAATATAAAGCACATTGATATGTATTTGAAAATATAACTATAACCATGGGGTAAAATAGTATTAGATACTAAATGACAATATTAACCAAAATAACATGGTAATTTTCTTAAATATAGTATTATTAATGAACGAAAAATAAAGTAGCTAGCAATATGTATATGAACCATGTCACACGTACAACCAAACAACTTAACAAACCTGAGCTTTACATCCATATTTTTGTCTTGACTAACACATGGTTTATTGATACATAATCAATCTATGTTTTCCCAGTGGAACTAAAGAAATATAGGAGGTGTTTGGGTCCATGTTGGTATCGTTTTTGATTTTCAGTGTCGGGAAGCATTGCCTCTGATATTTCCTCCTGATTACGCTTTTTGTTGGTTCGGCTGCGAGTGAATGCGTAGCGGAGAGGATTCTGTATCCAGCCATGATCGGATGTTTTGGCGGAAGCGAAGTGAAGCGCTGTATCCGATAGCATCGTAACACAAAACAGAAGGGCTGAACCAAACGACTTCTACTGTCTTCTGAAAGCACTGTAATCAGAAACGAGACATTTCCACCCAAGCAAACGCGTCAATAGTACACAACTTACGATACGATCAGTTTGCAATTGATTATTGGATTCGTCCTCAGGCATGCCCAAACCTACATAGAAAAATCAGGGCAACATACATCAGTTTTCTTTCAGAAAATGGAAAGGCCTAATTACTGAATATATGCAAGAAAAATACCATATCAAATGTTTTTTCTACCCTACTCATATCAGGTATATTCCGTAGTGTACATTAAAACTTGATCATATCACAATGTTTCATGTTGGCACTGTGACTACTGAGACTATTCTGTCCAAAATGAACACTTGGTCACCATGAACTTCATAGTATTTCAACCTTATTAGATCAAAGTAACACATGGGGCGCTATACAAAATGCTTCTAGATCTGAGAGGAGTAGGTGAGTGATTACCTTATCTAATGTCGGAGGGACTCGTATCAGATCCTAGAAGAGCACTCCACAAAAGTTGATGCTGGCGGTTGCATGAAATTGGTGTCCGCTGCTGCATAAGTTCTTAACATGCACACCATGGAGAGACGACAGAGAGGAAGAGATGGCTGGTCAACCTTCCACCTTCCTAATATCAATCGGAGGGGCCTGCCTTCATCATGGTTAGATCTGAGGATAAAAATATTGAACCCAGCCTGTGCCCTCATAGGATTGACGTGAGAGGCACGAAACATATATACAACATTGTGATTTTGATTTCAAAAAAAACTGCTCATAAGAAATGGTGCATTTAGGAATTTATTGAATAAAAAATTACAACTAAACCACAAAGGACTCAAAGGCGAAGCAGCTAATTCAACTCTTACAATTGACTTGACCCATTCCAAATGCATTGGAATTGAATATTATGATAAAAAAGTGTTCTAAATAAAATTGCATCTAAATCTCAAAATCGTAGTATGAGCATAAAACATACCTTCGATAGTTCTTTTTCGGTGTTCTGTCACATGATCTCGAAGTATTTAATAGCGCCAACCAATGTAGCGTTATACTGTGCACTGTGCAGAACATTGAACTAAAATGTGAAAAGTAAAGGAATGCTCAATGGTGCCACTGTACACAGCAGATATTGTGAAATAATAGTGAAAATGGACATATTTATCAAGAAGCAAAAGCACGTCATGCAATAAGTAAGAATATAAAGTACATGGATTTGCGGGATTACTTAATATGCTAGTTTAATAAAGTAGATACATATAATCATTTATGGGCACTTGTCCTCGCTTTAAGTGTGAAATACTGAGACATCATCTTTTCACTGTTGTGGCAGTCCCACTTCATATAAACCCATCTCTTCTTTATCTTCTTACTTTAAGAAAATACCAGCAATAAGATGAAAGTGATAATTCTGTTTATGTCTCCGGAGTGGCAAATTTTCCAACGGAAGACATAATGCTGTTTTTTTTGTTACCTAAACCATATTGCATATACTTTCTGATACTATCCTAAGAATTATAAGCCATGGTGTCAATGTGTTTTCTTCTTCTAAACCAAATTGCATCCTCTGCCCTGTGTGCAACTTACAGATCAAAGCAGGTATAATTGTTTTATCTAAAAATAATGCTGCTAAAAACACATCTCTGGTAAATGCTCCCTTCCTCTACTCCACCCTGAAGTATGGATGCTGATGGATACAGAGTTGCAGACCTCTGCATCTAAACTTTCGCATATCATTTGCAGCATAAATTTTTCCCCAAAATACTTGCCACTATGGACCTCAAAATCCGTAACCTATCGGTGTGTGACCATCTCCATCTCCATATGGCTCCTTAAGCTTAGTTTGGGAGCTTAAGAAACAAAGACCACATGCATGGAGAGCATGCTCAATCAGTCCATTGCTACTGTATGTGAATAGTTACAACTAATTGCATGGAGTAACTATCAGATTTTTTTATTAATTTCAAATTCCTTTGTCATGTGAACATAATGAACTACAGAGTATTAATCGGATTGGTGAAAAACTAATAGATAAGATGCTGCTTTGCAGCCATTATTATCTACTTAAAACAACTATAATTGGATACATAATGCATACCTAGATCGGCACCAAAAGGGACCCAGGACTCTTAGTCTCCTTATTGATCATTGCAGCGAGGAACTCTTTGGACATCGCATAAAAAAGACCAGATCGTCCACTTAGGGAAAGCCCCAACACCATCGGGACGACCAGTTTGCTAGACCTGGCTACAGTGACATCATGGAAAGGGTAGGATTCTCTGTAGGAGGATGTAATCTCAGACTGAAATCATTTAGCTGCTCACGAAAAAGATGACGGACGCGTCACAATAGCGACCCGAGGAGCAAAAGAAGGAGACATAGGCGGCAAGGAGAAGAGGAGGATGCAGTGGAGACTCTTGCCGAGGGTTTGGACTCAAGGCAGCAGGAGAGATTCTTGGGTTAGGATTATAGACGCTAGAGATGTGGAGCTAATAAGAAAGATAAAAAAAGGTTAAGGTGGAGATTGATGGCCGGTCAGATTAGCAACGCACAACAGATAATCAGTAACTATAAGGTTTAGATCTGAACCTGACAACATGGAAAGGGTAGGATTCTCTGTAGGAGGATGTAATCTCAGACTGAAATCATCTGGCTGCTCATGAAAAAGACGATGGACGCGTCACAATAGCGACCCGAGGAGCAAAAGAAGGAGACATAGGCGGCAAGGAGAAGAGGAGGATGCAGGGGAGACTCTTGCCGAGGGTTTGGACTCAAGGCGGCAGGAGAGATTCTTGGGTTAGGACTCTATAGACGCTAGAGACGTGGAGCTAATAATAAAGATAAAAAAAGGAGGAATGGTCATGGGCGCCGTGGTGGGTGGAGGGGCGTGCACGGGCACGGGCACGGGCGCTGGCGCTGGCATGTACACGAGCTCGCGCGGGTCCGCGGAGACCTCGCTGATGCCAGCGGCTTCTATCTTTGCGATAGTGCTCGGCGACTAGCTGTCAATGCTACGGGGATGGTCGCTGGCGCGGGCGCGGTGATGGGAGCTGGGACGGGCGCAGGGGCAGCAGCCGCCGTGGCTAGCTCATTCAGGGCCATGTCCATGAGGCCCCATTCCTCCTTATTTTCTATCTCCTCCGGCTCGGAGCCGACTTCACCAAACTTGAAGACTAGTGGCAGATGATCCTTCTGCGCCATGGCGTTGGTGGAGGTCTGCGGGAGGGAGGGGAATGGGAGGCGAATAGTAAGGCCGCCCATATTAAACAGCGGCTCGGGCGCCATTAATGGAGAGGATGCGAGCAAGGCAGGCGGCCATGGAAGTTAAAGGGCTCGCTTCCCAGTGAGCCTGCGCAGCGTACAGCTTGCATGCTTCCCGGTGAGCCTGCGCATTGGAGGACAGCTTGCATGCCTCTCGGTCAGCCTGCACACCGGACTGCGCTCGCACGCCTCCCGTTTAGTCAAGCAGCTGTCCGCATGGCACCTCCTATAGACATTAAAACCAAGACACGTGGCGTCACGTGAATGGTTAACAGAACACACACGAGTTAAATTATACAAATGTTTGAGATATTAAAGTGGCAGCTATTTTTTCAAAATGCCTTTGTTGGCTGTTATTCGAGTGCGCCTTCTCTCAAAATGGACACGAAAAATACCACAGCATGTTGGGTGCCATTCATGATAGCATGCCAAGTTTCATGAATTTCAGACGAGTTTTGGATTTACTAGAATTTAAAAACAAAGTATCTCAACGTTTTGCCGGCAATCAACAGTGCCCTGGTGTTTGAAATTCATTCCCATTTCTTGCATGGGACCTAAGCATGCACCCAAGGACACACATTTCATATGTCAACCCATTTTTCTGCACTAGAGCATGTGCATGTAGTTCAAATTTGAATTATGCACATAACATGCCTAGAAAACCCAGTTAACGTATAAAAATGTCCAAGCGAACCCCAAAAAATCCCAAAAATTGACACAACACTCCTGTCGTTCTATGTTGACACTAGAAAATTTTTGAAAGCAAGAAGAGGCAACGGATATAGTTTCGTCCCCAAGGGTGGCACGTTCCCTACCGAAACCATCAGGCTTGTTGTGAGAAGCTCTGGTTTGCGAGAACCTTATACCCAAACCTGCCCCAAATGGGACAATTTTTTTACCACATCATGTTGATGCCGCTCCATGATAGCATGTCAAGTTTCATGAACTTCAGACGAGTTTTGGATTTACTAGAATTTAAAAACCATGTATCTCAATGTTTGCGGCCGAGCGACAGTGGCAAGGTGTTTGACATTCATTCCCATTTCTTGCATGGGACCTAAGAATGTAGCCAAGGACACAGATTTGATTTTTCAAACAATTTACATGCACTGGAGCATGTGCCTGTAGTTCAAATTTGAATTATGCACATAAATGCATAGAAAACTCAGTTAATATATAAAAATGTCCAAATGAACCCCGAAAAATTCCTAAAATTAACACAACACTCATGTTGTTCTATGTTGACACTAGAAAAAAAATTGAAATCAAGAAGAGGCAACGGATATCATTTTGTCCAGAAAGGTGAAACGTTCCCTACCGTAACCATGAGGCTTGTTGTGAGAAGCTCTGGATTGTGAGAAGCTTATATACCCCAACCTGCCCCAAATGGGACAATATTTTTACCATGGCATGTTGATGCCGTTCCATTCTAGCATGTCAAGTTTCATAAATTTCAGACGCATTTTCGATTTACTAGAATTTAAAAACCATGTATCTCAATGTTAGCGGCCGAGCGACGGTGGCAAGGTGTTTGACATTCATTCTCATTTCTTGCATGGGACTTAAGAATGCAACCAAGGACACACATTTCAGTTTTGAACCCATTTATATGCACTGAAGCATGTGCATGTAGTTCAAATTTGAATTATGCACATAAATGCATAGAAAACTCAGTTAATGTATAAAAATGTCCAAGCGAACCCCGAAAAATCCCAAAAATTGACATAACACTCCTGTTGCTCTATGTTGACACGACAAATTTTTTGAAAGTAAGAATAGGCAACAGATATCATTTCGTCCCCCAAGGTGGCACGTTCCCTACCAAAACCATCAGGCTTGTTGTGAGAGGAGCTCTGGTTTGCAAGAAGCTTATACCCAAAGCTGCCCCAAATGGGACAATATTTTTACCACGGCATGTCGATGCCGTTCCATGATATCATGTCAAGTTTCATGAATTTCAGATGAGTTTTTGATTTACTAGAATTTTAAAACCATGTATCTCAATGTTAGCAGCCGAGCGACAATGTCAAGGTGTTTTACATTCATTCTCATTTCTTGCATGTGACCTAAGCTTGCAACCAAGGACACACATTTGATTTTGCAACCCGGTTTTATGGACTGGAGCATGTGCATGTAGTTCAATTTTGCATTATGGACATAAATGCCTAGAAAACTCAGTTAACGTATAAAAATGTCCAAATGATCCCCGAAAAATACCAAAATTTCACACGACACTCCTGTTGTTCTGTGTTGACACCAGGAAAAAATTGAAAGCAAGAAGAGGCGACAAATATCATTTTGTCCACAAAGGTGACACATTTCCCTAACGGAACCATGAGGCTTCTTGTGAGAAGCTCTGGTTTGTGAGAATATTATACCATAACCTGCCCCAAATGGGACCATATTTTTTACCCCAGCATGTTGATGCCATTCCATGATAGCATGCCAAGGTTCAAGAATTTCAGATGGGTTTTGGATTTACTAGAATTACAAAAGCAAGTACCTCAACGTTTGCCGGAGAGCCACGGTGTCGTGGTGTTCGAAATTCATCCCCATTTCTTGCATGGGACATAAGCATAAACCCATGGACACATATATGATTTTACAACCCATGTTGGTGCACCGGAGCATGTGCATGTAGTTTAATTTTGAATTGTGCACCTAAAATGGCTAGAAAACCTATTTAATGTACAAAATGTCCAAACGAACCGTGAATAATTCCAATTTTTTGACGACACACATATAGTTGCATGTTCACTACAGATAAAAGTTCTAGCAATTCAAACACCCTCCATTGCCGCTGTGACCCCATTATGTAATTCAAATCAAGATCAAAAATCAAGTAGATCGCACACAATTTATTATCACCAACCGTGTGAGATGCAGTACAAAATATCTTGGAGCACCGTCGGTGTATAGTACACCTATGGCTTACGCGAGAAGGTGCATCGGCTACAGTCCATAGCCGGCGTGTCAAGCACACTAGCTCGCTCCCCAAATATCATTTCACTATTCAATCATCGCCGGTGTAAGATGGGGACGTGGACCCGCGTCGTGAGGGCAACTTTGGCGGCCCACTCCGGCGAGAGCGCGGCCGCAGCCGCCATGCGCGTGCTAACAAGGTGCATGAACGCGGCCGCAATGTGCGACCGGGCGGCCAAGGCAGCCCAAATGGCCGTTGTTGCTTCTCAGGTGGCGGCAGCAACATCTGCCTCGGGGATAGCAACTGGCGAGAGCAGCATAGCAGCGGTCCATTCGGCAGCGGCGGCCTTAGCCCTTATGGAGGCCACCCACGACCATGTCGAGGCCGCCCACGCCCAGCTCGTGGCGGTCACCGCACAAATCGAACGAAGCTTCTCCAACAACGGTCGGCAACCCACGACCAAAGAGTTGGCAATCGCCGAGGGCTTTCGAGCAGCCGTCCGTTCCTCCGCCGCATACCTTGCCACGATGGAGCCCATCCAAGCCCAGATCATGGCCGCCCACACCCAGCTCATGGCGGCCTTTTCCAAAGAGATGGCAGACGTGGATGGCGAGATGCTTGCCG
Source organism: Thinopyrum elongatum (assembly GCA_011799875.1). NCBI lineage: Eukaryota > Viridiplantae > Streptophyta > Magnoliopsida > Poales > Poaceae > Thinopyrum > Thinopyrum elongatum. Next base: position 237,671,736 of record CM022303.1, read on the forward strand.
AGTATGGTGTGATGGATGGCATGGAGCCCCTTCCCCAGGAGATCGTCGGGCGCGAGCTGGACATGGAGGAGGCGGCGGAGATCGACGAGCACCAGCCGTAGTAGTACTCTTTGTTTTGTTTAATTAAGAGCGCCGGTCTTTAATTTGTTAGAGTAATGTTTAGGTCAGCTAGCTCTGTTTAATTGCAGAACTTGCTCGATTAAGAAGTGTGGGTATGCTGTAGTCTCCTTTGTGTACCCAAATTATGCAATGACGTGGATGACCACTGTAACCAAGGAAATTTGAACCAAAATTTTTTACGTTCAAACTCATCACACATGGGTTAAGCTATCTAAATTGTTTGTGATGTTCACATATCGTACACAGTTTTGAATAAGGGACCGTGTCTGATGACACTTTGCGCGCCAGTTTTTTCGCTGAACCGATTCAAAATTTTCGGCTTCCGTGGAAATATCTACCACCCCACCCCCTCCCCCTTACCAAAAAGCCACATTTCCCCTGTTTCCACCTTCCTTTCCAAGTTGAAACCTTCACTCCTTGCTTGCAGCGCCGCCTCCTCGCCGGCGACCCTCCTTCACGCTGCTCGGCCTCGTCTATCCAGGCAGGTAATCCACACCCGACCCCCATCCTCCTCCTCCCACTTCCCACATGCCCCGACCGCCGGCGTGACACCTTCCACCCAAATCACTGACCCCTCCACCAAATAAGCGCCGCCCTAAGCCATGGTGCACGCAGTATAGGCAGGAGCTCAAGGAGCATTTGGCAGCAGAGAAGCAAATCGCGGCTGCACACGCGGATGAGGTTGCGATGGCTGCCATTCGTGCCGACCCCCAGATCTTGGAGGAGCACCTTGCCATTTGCTAGCTACGCCGGTTAAGCATGCTCGGTTTACCCGTTGCATGTGCTGCTCCTTCCTTTCCTTAACAAATTCTAGTGAATTGTGCCATCTAATTTTACCATGCAGTCTGTTGCTCTAGTGTATATGTTCTATATGTCGTGCAATGTGGTGCTCACTTATTAACTATTTGGTTAATTAGTTGTCATCTTTAGTTAACTGTTTGGTTCAATTATGCAAATGTGATGTTCAATTCTTCAGGCTGCAATTTTGTATTGTCTTCCATGTGAGAAATAAATCAAATTTATCTTTACAAAATACATGAGAAACGAATACAATTGCTATATTTCCAATTTGTCAAGCATGCTTGGTTTGGTTAACTGTCTGATCTTCTAGTATGTTATACATTGTGCAATGTGGTGCTCAGTTAATGTTTGGTTCATTTGTTGTGGTGTTTAGTTAACTGTTTGGTTCAATTCTGCAATGCGATGTTCAATAGTTGAGGGTACATTCTGTTATTGTATACCATGTGAGAAGTAAATTGAATTTGGCTATACTAAATACACGAGAAACAAATACAATTTCTATATTTCCAAGTTGTTAAGCATGCTTGGTGTGGTTAACTGTCTGATCTTCTATTAGGAGTATGTTATATTGTGCAATGTGGTGCTCAGTTAACGTTTGGTTCATTTGTTGTGGTGTTTAGTTAACTGTTTGGTTCAATTCTGCAATGCGATGTTCAATTGTTGTGGGTGCATTCTGTTGTTTTATACCATGTGAGAAATAAATTGAATTTGGATGTACTAAATACATGAGAAACAAATACATATGCTATATTTCCAAGTTGTTAAGCATGCTTGGTTTGGTTAACTGTCTAATCTTCTATTAGGGGTATGTTATATTGTGCAATGTGGTGCTCAGTTAATGTTTGGTTCATTTGTTGTGGTGTTTAGTTAACTGCTTAGTTCAATTCTTCAATGCGATGTCCAATTATCACGGGTAGAATTTTGTATTGTTGTGCATGTGAGGAATAAATCGAATTTGGCTGCACTTAATACATGAGAAACATATACAAGTGCTATATTTCCTAGTTCTAAATCATGCTTGGTTTGGATGAATGGGTTTTTTCCATGTGGCTTGAATTAATCTGATGAATCTGCAATGTGCTTATTTTTCATCAATATATTTTACTGATAGCATGCAAACCCTCACTTAACCTGATGACTAACTACCTTATATGTGTTGCAGGGAAACAATGGGAAGCACTGAGGTTTACAATCGAGGTTAGCACATGCATGGTCTATTGTCTAATAGCACAATATTGTGCAATTGCAGGAACCATTCTAATATTTATGTTTTTAACAATTTGGTCTTGCACATGTAGGTCCTGCTGTCAGAGGTTTTGACCCACTGTTCGACCCTTTTTGCATATGGGGAAATGAGTTGTCCATGAATATCAATCAAGTCAAGAAATTCTGAAAGATTGTTAGGATAAAGAAATTAGCGACAAAAAATAACAAGATCTTTGTCTGCACAATGAAGAAGACATCAGTTCACTACAAGATGGTACTAACTATTATATCTTGCCTTTTTTTATTCCTTTGCCCCATTTCCAATATAGAGAAGATATTTATGCACATCCTTGTTTTCAGGCCTTTCCAAAGCAATTCACTGATGATTACCTCTCAAACCACCTCTATGGTCAGGAGGCGAGGAAGGTTTTCATACAACACCCACGGTTCAATATTGAAGTGTTCCTGAAGAGGACAAAGGATGGACAGTCAATCATCCTCATGCACTGGCCTAAAGTTGCAAAGACCTTCAACATCAATGAATTCTCATTATTCGCCTTCCACTTCAGCAGTTTTCCATATGAGATGCATCTGTCTATGTACCGTCTATGATGCTAATTTCAAAAGGTTCTAGATGTTGCATGTGAAACTTGGTGCTGGTGCAGTTGTGTAATGGGGTAGCTAAGTGCTGAAGCTGTATGATGTTGTACTCTGATGTATTTCAAGTATGAAATCCTGCTTCCTTAATATGGAAATGAAATATATTGTGTGCTTAATATGAAATGTCAATTAGATTAATAAATGGATTATTAATAATAGGGTAATTAGCCTGCTAATTGGGTTTTTCTATTGCAAACTGTTATTGAGAAAACACCATGGGCAATGACCTCAGGCAACACACATAGTTTCTAGGAATAAACCGTGTTGGATCAATGAACAATCACACACGACATCCTCTTGAAAACTGTTTGTGTTAGGCCACCTTGCGCAAACGTTTACCACATAAAAACTATGTGTGATGGACAGCCTTTGCCACATAGTTTCTTCTATGCACCGTGTGTGATGCATTCAATAACGCAAACGATAAAATTGTTAATATCGTGTGCAATGGCAACGCCATCACAAATGATTTAATGGGGAAAATTGTGTGTGATGTACCTGCGAACGGAAACGTTTTCCTTGGAGCGACTGTGTGGGATGTATATACGAACGGAAACATTTAGCGGGGACTGACTGTGTGGGATGTACTTACGACCGGAAATGATTTCGCCTATATAATTGTATTTTTTAGCACTACTATACGTATAACTGTAGTTGATCGCTCGCTGGTCACACACGACCTCATTTTGCTGAGCGTGTGTGCCAGGAGGGCATATCCCCGACGGTTTCTGGGTCGTGTGGGAAGGACCCCCCTATCGCAGTCACTCACTAGGCGACGGTTCAGTACGCCATCGCGGAAAGGGGTTAAAAACCGTTTGTATAGCACCTCACTATACCAGTGAAATATGCCCTCTTGAGCTCTAGGTTCGAATTTAGACAAATGAACACCTTTCTTGAGAATGAAACACTTACAACCGAACACCCGGAAGTACTTGAGGTTGGGCTTGTTACCGGTATGTATCTCATAAGGAGTCTTGTTCAAGCCTTTGCGGAGGTAGAGCCTATTGGATGCATGACATGCGGTGTTGATGGCTTCGGCCCAAAAGTTGTACAGAGATTTGAATTCCACCATCATGGTCCTTGCCACATCCATCAATGTCCGGTTCTTCCTCTCTGGCACACCATTTTGTTGAGGGGTATAGGGTGCAGCATATTGGTGCTTGATCCCCTCGTCACTAAGAAACTCATCCAAGGTGTAGTTCTTGAACTCGGTGCCGTTGTCACTTCTAATCATCAAGATCTTTGCTTCATGTTGACGTTGAGCTTCATTTGCAAAGTTGATGATGGTTTGTTGAGTCTCACTCTTCCTCTTGAAGAAATATACCCATGTATATCTTGAGTAGTCATCCACAATCACCAAGCAATACTTTCTTCCACCAAGACAATCAAAGGATGGAGGTCCAAAGAGATCCATGTGAAGGAGCTCCAAGGGCCCCTTCGAGTAGATGATAGTCGAGGGTCGGTGAGCCATTTCCTGAAGCTTCCCTTCGATACAAGCACAGCAAGCACGGTCTTTGGAAAAACTCACATTTTTTAGTCCACAGACGTGGTCCCCTTTGAGGAGACTTTGCAAAGATCTCATATTGACATGGGCTAGTCGGCGATGCCAAAGCCAACCCACATCAACTTTAGCCATTAGGCAAGTCGCGGTCTTAGTGGGTCGCTCCGAAAAGTTCACCACATAGAGACCATTCTCGACATGCCCAACAAAGGCTACTTTAAGAGTCCTGCTCCACAAAAGGGCCATGGTATCAAGATCAAAGAATGTTGCAAAGCCCATAAGTGCAAGTTGACGAACGGATAGTAAGTTCTATGCAAGGGACTCAACAAGCATGACCTTCTCAATAGATAAATCTTGAGAGATGACCACCTTGCCAAGTCCCAATACCTTAGAAGTTGATGCATCACCAAATTGGACATGGGTGGGCATAGATGGAATTGGATGTACATCCACCACCAAGTCCTTGTTCCCGATCATATGATTTGTTGCTCCACTATCGAGTAACCATGACACCCCACCGGAAGCAAACTCCTACAAGAGATCAATGCTTGGATTTAGGTACCCATTTTTGAATGGGTCCTTTGATGTTAGTAACAAGGGTCTTAGGAACACAAATAGACCATTCAATGTACTCATAAGAAGAACCAACAAATTTAGCATAAACATGCCCATCACTAGCACGACACAAAACATAAGAGGGGTTAAAGTCGCCAGCTTTGTTGCTAGGGGCGGTTATGCCCTTCTTGGCATTACCACCCACTTCCTTGTTCTTCTTCTTCTCATGAGCACCCTCACCCGCCTTGACAAAGGTGTCCTTGAGCGAAAGAGATTGCTTGGTCTTGTTCTTCTTCTTCTTATTTGACTTGGGTACAAACCCAGGTCCTTCCTTTCCTACAACTTCCTTTTGATTGCTCAAAAGGTCGTTGAGGTTCTTCTCGCCTTGTATGCAACTCACAAGGCCCTTCTCAAGTTGCTCTTTCAGCTTAGCATTTTCCTCCACGAGATGCACATGCTCGCAACAAGGATTAGTAGCATGGGCGTTATCAATTAGAACGAAGGGAGGACAAGTGGAAATCTCCTTAGTTAGCTTCACTTGGAGTTGATCATGAGAATCTTTGAGAGAAGCATGAACACCCTTCAAGACCTTGTGAGCCTTGTCAAGTGTATCAAATTTTTCCTTGAGTCTATCATGGCCAACCCCAAGTGCAGCTTTCTCGGATTTAAGCACACGAGTAAGAACAATAGCATGATCAAGATCTTTTTGCAATTTGGCATGATCAACATTGTGTGACTCCTCAAGAGTCAAATGAAGATCTCGCTCTTCCTCTAGAGCTATGGAAAGATCCGCAATCTCATCGGCATAGTGATGATTATGCCCCTCCAACTTGGAGATAGTATCCTCATGCGACTCATTTATATCATTGGCCTCACCAAGTTGTTCCAAGAGAGCAACAAAGTGCTTCTTGGACTCACCCTTGAGTTTGCTCACAAACTTGGTGAACTCATTCTCATCAACTTTCTCCACCTCACTATCATCAACACAATCTAACAATGAAGGAGTAGTAATGATGGTGGTTTTGATGTTAGGAGTTACCTTGTTCATACCTTTGGCCATGAGACACTTGGCAATGGTGTTTTCATTGGGTGCGCCGAAGAGAGACACCTTGGAGGGAGAAGATGTAGAAATGGCAATGGTTGCCATTGCCATTCCTTCTCCACTTGTATCTTCCTCATCATCATCGGAGGGGTACTCTTCATGTGCCACCAAGCACTTTGGAGGAGATTTCTTGGTGAAGTTGTTCTTGCTAGGGAAAGACTTGGCTTTGTCTTTGCGAATGAGTTTGCCACCATTGTCTTCCCTCTTCTCGTAAGGGTAATCCACCACAAAGTGACTCACATTGCCACAATTGTAGCAAGTTCTTACTCGTTGCTTGTTCTTTGACCCACTTGAGTTGTTCTAGGTGAAGTTGGGCCTTGAGTTCCTCTTGTTGCTCTAAAATTGCCTTGATGCAAGAGCCATGTGCTCATGATAAGCATATTTGGTGTCCTCGAGGCCACACTCCTCCTCTTCTTCTTTCGAAATGGCCTTGGCCTTCAAAGCAAGGGTGGGAGTGCTTTTCTTTGACCGGACATGAGCAAGAGCATTGTCGGCAGTCTTGTTCGTGATGTTCATGGCAATAAACTCATCCAACACTTCACTTGAGGTTAAGGTGTGAAAGTCCGGCCATTGACGAATCACGGAAGACATGGCCTTGTTGAATGGCATGATGGCCTTGAGAAACTTGCGCTTGATCCAAGTATCATCCGTATCCTTGCTTCCATGGTCTTGGAGAGCAACCACAAGAGTTGTCACCCTCCGGTAGAGATCACGCGGATCCTCATCTTCAAGCATCACAAATTCATCTGCCTCATCAAGGACCACTTCAAAGTTCGACCGTTGGATGCTTGAGCTCCCCTTGTACATAGAAACAATGTGCTCCCAACGATCCTTTGCACGAGTGAAAGGTCGTAAGTGCGATAGATCTTCGGGAGGGACCGCATCTTGAAGGATGAATAATGCGGAGTGATTGTATTGATTGTCCACTTCTTCTCTTGGGGTGAAGTTGTTTGGATCATGCGGGTAGAAGCCTTGCTCAATGATTCTCCAAAGGTTAGTTGAGCAATGATTCAAATGAGACTTAATGCAAAAGACCCAATTAGCAAAATCACCCTTAACAGGCTTGGGAGGAGGACCATAATTATTAATGCGAGGTGTGGGGACCGGTCCTCCATAGACTGGGGGAGGGGGAACCAAGGCAAAGGTTCCCGTCCCATTCTTGTCATGAGGGGAAGGAACATGAGTACCTTTAGCCGCTTCCTTGGCGGAATTGGCCTCCGACTTCGATGCCATGGGATTAACCACAAGCAAGGGATCGGGAGTGGATTTCATCCCCTCAAGTAATTCTTTAAGCATGGACTTGACTTCGGTCATCATAGACGTCTTAAGTGAAGCAATAGCTTCATTTAAGTCATCTCGAGTGATCGAAATCAACTCCACGGCCTTGGGCACTTCCTCCCCGGTGTCAACCATACTCTTCGGGTGGTGAAACCCTTAATAAAGAGACGAGGCTCTGATACGAACTGAAAGGATCAATATGGTTGACTAGAGGGGGGATGAATAGGCAACTACCAATTTTTAGCTTTTCTTAACAAAAGGGTTTAGCAGCAAATAGGTTGTCTAGATGTGCAACTAGGTGAGCAACCTATATGATGCAAACAACAACAACAAGTGCAAGAAAAGGATACAACACAACAATAGCTTGCACAAAGTAAAGGGAAGAGATAACCACAAGTGGAGCCAGCGGAGACGAGGATGTGTTACCGAAGTTCCTTCCCTTTGGGGGAAGTACGTCTCTGTTAGAGCGATGTGGAGGCACAATGCTCCCCAAGAAGCCACTAGGGCCACCGTATTCTCCTCACGCCCTCACACAATGCGAGATGCCGTGATTCCACTAGTGGTGCCCTTGAAGGCGGTGACCTAACCTTTACAAACAAGGTTGGGGCAATCTCCACAACTTAATTGAAGGCTCCCAATGATACCACGGAGCTTCACCACAATGGAATGTGGCTTCGAGGTGACCTCAACCAATCTAGGGTGCTCAAACACCCAAGAGTAACAAGATCTGCAAGGGATTAGTGGGGGGGAATCAAATATCTCTTGGTGGAAGTGTAGATCCGGGCCTTCTCAACCAATCCCTAGAAAATCAACAAGTTTGATTGGCTAGGGAGAGAGATCAGGCGAAAATAGGCTTTGGAGCAACAATGGAGTTTGGGGGAGGAAGAGGTGAGTCTTCTTGGGGAAGAAGACCCCCTTTTATAGTGGGGGAACAAATCCAACTGTTATGCATCTCTCAGCCCGCAGACAGGCGGTACTACCGCTCTAGGAGCGGTACTACCTCTCCCTGAAGTATGCACAGGAGACAAAGAGAAGCAGGGGAGAAGTCAGAGCACTGGGCGGTGGTAGCCGCGGTAGTAGGAGCTGTACTACCGCCTATAGGCGGTACTACCGCCCTAACTACCGCTACTACATCCGCCCATTATACGGGGGACAAACGGGTACCACGGTAGTACCCTGAGGAACCACAGTAGATATCAACACGAAAAATCGAGGTCCCAGCCACGAACGGTAGTGCGAGCGGTGGTTGCAGTGGTACTACCGCCTATAGGCGGTACTACCGCTGCAGCCAGCGATACTACCGCTTGTGGCTCTTCTCCCCTCCTTTGATGCAAATGGAGGACAACTCCAATGAATGGAAGTGGTTGATGGGTGCTGTATGAGTGTGTACATGTTGATTCCACCCAAACCTTTCCGATGCGGACCCCCTCTTGATAGTACTATTTTCCCTATGACTCAAGTCCACAAGAAAAGAAACACGGGAAAGAAAACCATCTTCTCTTGAAACTCTGAGGGGCACTGATCGTCTTGTGTCATATGCGTGATAGTCTGAAAAAGCTCAATGCACACGATTAGTCCGCAAATATGTTGTCGTCAATCACCAAAACTACTTAGGGAGAAATATGCCCTAACAGCAACGATTCCTGAATTTTCTTGGCTAGCCCCACTGTCTTGAGTATCAAGTCTGTACCAAAAGTTTGACTATCGCCTGTCGTGACTAGCATAAAGGAATACGACCTTATAACAAGAGCATCTCGAGACTTGTCGTGGGAAACCACGGCCACCTATGGGGCCATGAGCCCCTTTTGGTTCGGCGGGGGGATGGGCACGTTGCACAAAGAGCGGAGAAGCGTCGCGCAGCACGGCAGAGATCACACGGGTAGTCTTTACCAAGGTTCGGTCCGCCGTGAGGCGTAAAAACCTACTCCTGCTTTGGTGGATTGATGGTGGATAATGGTGGTGGACGTAGCACACTCGCTCGGCAAGGTCGCTCTGGGGGCGAGAGTGGCTATGAGCGTATCAATATGCGAGGGTCCAACCCTTTCTACGGTCGCCATGGGCCTCCTTTTATAGATTAAGGGGTCACGACAGTGGCAAATCAGTCTTTGCGTACTGATTAGATTGCTAACAATGGAATCATATCTAACTCTGCAAGCTGACAGAGCGCATTAAATGCGCCGCTCAGTGTCACATCACAGCACGCCCGGCAGGCCCTGCCGGGCTGTTTTGCCAGCTTCGCGCCTGCTCATTTGAGACGTCTCAGGACGGGTGTCATATGGAGGTGTTTCCTGTAGGAAGTGGCTGTCATGTGGCAGAAAGCAGCCACTTAGTCACCTTGGAGCTCGACACCGCTTTGATTAATGACTTGCATTGCTTGTGAGGTGGAGTGGCTTGCCTCCGCCAGCCCCGGCAGGCCTGCCGGGATGATCTGGGAGCTTGCTTCCGAGGCAAAACCCAACCCTGCCGGGCTCGCCTGCCCGGTAAGGTAGGTCCTTCCCTTAGCGATGCCTTGTTCCTCTAGCTCACCTTGGCCTTCTCGACTTGCACTTGGATCCTTCAAAGGAATTGATCCTCCTTGTTTGGTCTGATCTTGGTCTTGTAATCTTGTCTCTGGCCTGTGCACAGTCCGTGCAATGGAGCCAGGGTCTGTTGCACCGACAGGAGTCCCCGGGCCTTGCACGAACATGCCGTTGGGCATCGTCGGGGTAGGCCCTAACCAGTGCACAGGCAGAAATGTAAGGGCGGCTCCGCCCTTTGAGATCTTCTTTGCTTCTTCATTAACTTGAGCTCGGGTTAGTTTCCAGTTTCCCCGCGCGTCGTGCGAAATGTTTAGGGGAGAAACTGAACCACGATCTGTGGGCAGCCCACGCCCCACGATCACGGGGTAGGAAACTGCCATCCCACTTGCCTCTTGCCCCGAGGCGCCTCCGCCACGTGTACTGCATGCATTGTGTAGGATAGGTGCTGGACGCGGAGGGCGCGGGAACGGGCGCCATGGCAGAAAGCCAGGCATCGCCGAGTGGTGTAGAGGGGCGGCTCTGATTCCCCGAGCCATTGGAGGTGCAGGGGAACCGAATTGGAGGAGCAGGGTGGTCTCCAGCTAGACGAGAGGCCAGCCCCCTGCCTCGTTCTCCTATAAAACGGGGGTAGGAGTAGTGTGTCTGCTCACACACTATCCTTCTCCCTTTCAAAGCTTCCCTTGCTTTCCATGGTGAGGCGGCGAGGTCGTGGTGGTACTCCGGTGGTGGCGACGAGAACTTCTGCTCGACAGCGTCTCCCCCTCCTCTTGATGATGTGGGGGCTGAACCCGTTGTGAGAGGAGGCGGAAGGGGGCGCGGCCGAGGTCGTCGTGGTGTGCCCGGCCGAGGAGGCCGGGGCGGTGCCTCAATTGCGCCCGCACCGGACGCTCCTCCCCCGATGGAAGGCCACGTCGGAGATCAACCCTTGGAGTTTGTCATTAGGCTGTATAAGCCTCCGCGCGGCCACCTCCACCTCCCTACTCCATTTGCAAGGGTGATGGAGCTCGAACAGCCGCGTGCACTGAGGTTGCACATGAGGGGCTGTGGGAATGGTGGCATGTGGGTGGATGTTGACTTCCCTGCTCCTCATGTTATGTACTTCCGCCACGGCTGGAAGACCTTTGCTCGAGCCCATAGCTTGTCGGAGAGGCACGTTCTCCAGTTTAAATTAATGGAGAGCAGCCTGCTTTCCATCAAGGTCTTTGGGCGCTCGGGAGCTCACTTAGGGTGCTGCGCGGAGAGCTCGACCGACGACGAAAGCTCCTCCTCTATCGAAAGCGATGAGGAGGACAGTGATGGCGATGACAACGGCAGCGACCGGGAGGGTGACGACTCTGACTCCGGCTGAACGTCGCCCGCACCATCTTCATCAGGCGGTAGCACCATCATCTGCACCTGCGTTTTCTCCCCGGCAAGGTGGTTTGCCGGGGAGTTGGGTGCAGAGGTGGTGATGGTGCCCCCTGGCTCCTCTAGCAGTCCTCTAGCTGGTCCCCAGCAGGCTTCCTCTCGGGCTGCAGCTCCGTTAGTCTTGCCGTGTCCTGCTGGCCTTGGTGGTGGTGGTTGACGGGTCGTCTCCGCCGGTCTCTTCACCGTCGCCTTCGTCCACGCCCTCTCGCCCCTACCGGGCAACCTCTCCTAGAGCCCGAGAGGGTCAGGCTGAGCTTCTGCCCAGGCACTCCTTTTGCCCTCTTCGCCTTCTACCGCCATGCCTAGGAGGAGAGGGACAAGAAAAGGCATTACGAGGCACTTATCTTTTTTTAATCTTAAATCTGTAGGCACTTGCCAAATTTTAGTTCAAATAATGTAATCTCTCGTATCCATGCTTATGTTCTATGAGATTTATACTTGTTGATCAGCATATTAATGAAAAAGATAAGCTTTGCCGGGCACTTGTGCATGTACGATATCCATGCAGAGGTGAAACGCCTCCATACTTTCATGTAAACAAGTAAATCCCGGTAAGCTACCTTGCCGGCACCCCATAGGACTGCTGCCGCGAGGCTGAGCCTGCCGAGCGCAGAACCCATTGGGAGAGACCAGCCCCCCGCCAACCCCTTTCAGCCAAAGGCCACTACGACCATCCTGACCGAAGCAGCGTTCATCTCAGTAGATGGGAGTACCTTTGTTTCCGAGGCGGCGAGGTTTTCATATGCACAAGTCGTACTCACCGAACATGTATGGATAAGAGATGGAACTTATCTGTTTGGCTTGCCGGAGATCGCAGTGCTGGCTTGTCTTCGCATCCTCTTCCTAGGACTAAGTCCATGGCAGGAGCCTACAGTTTATGCAAATGAAGATGATGCCAGATGCAACCTATCTACATGATCATGCAACCTATCTACATGAATCATGCGATGCTTATGATATGCTTATGCATACATGCAACTTGTCGGGGGGCCCCAGCGCTTCATTTATTTCTCTATTGCTCAGGGTCTGCGCCTGGCTTTGTACAAGGGGTTACATGCAGCTGAGGCAAGGCCTGTACAAAAGGTTGGCTATCGGGTAGGGCTTGCTGAGATGCTCAATATTCCATGAGTTTTGCAATTGAATGCCATCTCCGGTCTCTGATGGACCGCGCCAGGTCTGGTGACTCGTACTACCCAGTAAGGGCCTTCCCAGTTTGGCAACAGCTTGTTTGTACCCTTGGCGGACTGAATGCGCCTAAGGACAAGGTCGCCTTCCTCAAAACACCGGGCATGAACCCTGCGGCTATGATAGTGACGTAGGGCTTGCTGATAGCATGCAGCACGCGTAGCAGCCCGGAGACGGTTCTCCTCGAGAAGCACGGCGTCGTCAAGCATGTGCTGTTCCTGTGCGACTTCATCGTAGGCAAGCAATCGAGGTGACCCGTAAATGAGTTTCGTGGGGATAACTGCTTCTGCCCCATAGACTAGGGAGAAGGGAGTCTGCCCGGTAGCTCGGTTTGGTGTCGTTCTGAGGGGCCAAAGAACCACCGGCAGCTCATCGATCCATCGCCTGCCGTGCTTCCGCAGCTTATCAAACATTCTTGTCTTGAGTCCTCACAGCACTTCAGCGTTCACCCTCTCAGCTTGTCCATTGCTACTGGGATGTGCGATAGAGGCAAATGAGATCTTGCTTCCGAGGGCATGAACATATTGCATGAAGGCGCGGCTCGTGAACTGGGTGCCCTTGTCGGTGATGATCCGGGCAGGGACACCGAAGCGGCACAGCAATCCTTTCAAGAACTTGATAGCTGACTGAGCAGTCACCTTTCTCATGGCATCTACTTCTGGCCACTTTGTAAATTTGTCGATTACAACGAACAAGAATTCAAAGCCCCCGGCAGGTCGGGGGAAAGGGCCGAGGATATCAAGCCCCCAGACCAAATACGGCCATGACAAAGGGATTGTCTGGAGTGCTTGGGCAGGCAGATGGATATTTTTGGAATGGAACTGACAGGCTTTACACTTGGTGATGAGCTCAACCGCATCTTGGAGGGCTGTGGGCCAATAGAATCCTTGCCGAAATGCTTTCCCAACCAAAGCCCTTGATCCAATGTGGGAGCCGCACATGCCTTTGTGTATCTCTGCCAGCAGTTCCTTTCCTCCTTCCCGGCAAATGCACTTCAATTTCACACCATTGGGCCTTCTTCTGTATAGTGTGTCATCGACAAACTGATACATACTGGCCCTCCGGGCTACTCTTTCAGCTTCTTCTTGCTCTTCGGGAAGTTCTCCGGTTTGGAGGAAATGGACTATGTGCCTTGCCCAAGTTGGAGCCTGAGGCTCGGCAACGAGGACTAGCAGCACCTCCTCATTCATGGGGGCACATCCCTCGACCGCAGGGACCAGTGGCCCGACAAGAGGGTGCAGCCCGGCAATCGAAGGGGAGTTGTTTCCGGCAGGGTCCCTACCAGGAGCCCCGAAAGGCTCTACCGGGAGAGGCTTACCGGAGTCCAATTTCCTCCTCTTTCGGGACATTGTTGTCGGGGATACGGAGGGCTTAGTAAGATGGAGAACAAAAGTTCCTGGTTCCACAGGAAGCTTCTGCGCAGCGCACTTTGACAGGTGATCAGCAATGCTGTTTTCCGCACGGGGTACGTGCTCTGTTTGCAACCCGTCAAAGTGCTCCTCCAATCTTCTCATTTCCTCGACGTATGCCTCCATCAATGGGCTTTGGTCATCCTTGTTGACTTGTCTCACCACCAGTTGAGAATCTCCTTGAATGATCAGCTTCTGGATTCCCAATTCTGTGGCAATCCTGAGCCCGGCAAGAAGCCCTTCATATTCTGCTGTATTGTTGGTCGCCTCCTCCCAGGGAAAGTGCATCTGGATGACGTACCTTAGGTGCTCTCCAGTGGGAGCCACGAGAAGCACGCCAGCCCCTGCTCCTTGTAGGGAGAAGGCACCATCGAAATACATGATCCATTCTTGGGGCGCTTCCTTGCCGGGGATAACTGTTCCCAGTACTTCTTCATCAGGGGTTGGCGTCCATTCTGCGATAAACTCTGCCAATGCCCTGCTCTGGACTATTGATGTGCTTTCAAACTTCAGGCCAAAGCTGGACAACTCCAATGCCCACTCCACTATCCTGCCGGTGGCCTCTGGGTTTCGAAGTATCCTTTGTAATGGGAAGCGGGTGACAACCGTGATCTCATGGGCTTGGAAGTAGTAGCGTAGTTTCCTTGAGGCCATGACAAGGCCAAAGATCAATTTTTGCACGCCAGAATACCTGGATCTAGCCCCCTGCAACAGGGAGCTGACGAAGTATACTGGGCGCTGCACCACCTTCTTCCTTGCCGTGTCCTTGGGGTTGCTTCCGCTGCCGTGCTCCTCTTTGTCCTGATCCGTATCTGGCCTTGCCGGGCCGCTCTCTTTCTCTTCCCCGGGCAGGACACTTGTTGAGGTGGCTGCTTCTTCTACTTCCCGCTGCACTACTAGGGCCGCACTAACCACTTGATTAGTTGCTGCCAGATATAGCAGCAACCACTCTTGTGGTTTGGGTGCGACCAAACTAGGCACAGAAGACAAGTAGGCCTTCAGATCCTGCAGCACTGCATCTGCTTCCGGGGTCCACTTCATGGGTCCTGCCTTCTTCAAAATCTTGAAGAACGGCAAGGCGCGCTCGGCAGACTTGGAGATGAATCTGCTAAGCGCGGCAACATTTCCTGTCAAACGCCTCACATCCTTAACTGTCTTTGGTGCCTGTATCTGCTCAATGGCCTTGATCTTATCGGGGTTGGCCTCTATTCCACGGTGAGACACAAAGAAACCAAGTAGCTTGCCGGAGGGAACGCCAAACACGCACTTCTTCGAATTCAGTTTCAAGTTGATCTTGCGCAGATTAGCAAATGTCTCTTCTAAATCCTGGATGAGGGTTGATCTATCCTTGGTCTTGACCACAATATCATCCATATAGGCTTCAATGTTCCTGTGCAACTGTGGTTCAAAGCCAATCTAGACTGCTCTTGCAAAAGTGGACCCGACACTCTTCAACCCGAAAGGCATGCGCACAAAGCAGTATGTGCCGCATGGGGTGATGAATGAGGTCTTTTCTTCGTCTTCCTTGGACATAAAAATCTGATGGTATCCAGAGTATGCGTCCAGAAAAGAGAGCAACTCACATCCTGAAGTAGAATCCACGATCTGGTCGATGCACAGCAAGAAAAATGGGTCCTTTGGGCATGCCTTGTTCAGATCCGTGAAATCTATGCAAAGCCTCCATTTTCCATTAGCCTTGCGCACAACCACTGGGTTTGCTAACCATGTTGGATGCAGTACTCCTCTGACCAAACCAGCTGCTTCAAGTTTCTTGATTTCCTCGGCAATAAACTACTGCCGCTCCAAGGTCTGCTTCCGAACCTTCTGCTTGACGGGCCGGGCATGTGGGCAAACAGCAAGGTGGTGCTCAATTACCTCCTTGGGAACACCGGGGATATCAGATGGTTGCCAGGCAAACACATCAATATTTGCTCGCAGGAAGGCAATGAGCGCGCTTTCCTATTTGTCATCAAGGGTGGCGCTGATAGTGAAAGTACCGTCAGCGCCAGCCGTGACCTTTTTCACTTGGGGTGGAGCAGCCTTGGATCTCTTGCTGTTGGAACTCTTTGGTATGTCATCAACGGGCGCGGCACATTGCACAGAGGTACGCTTCCCGGATTCTTTGCCAGTGCCTCTGCTATGCTTTCCCTTGGCGGGAACTGTGGCTTGCGCGACCTCTGCCGCGACCACGTCCTGGTACATCTTATCCACACAAATAATTGCGTCTTTCTTGTCCGACGGAACAGAAATGATGCCCATCGGCACTGGCATCTTCAAGGTGTTGTAGGCATAGGGGGATGCTGCCATGAATTTGGCCAGGGCCGGGTGCCCAAGGATCCTGTTGTACCGCAGGGGGAGGTCAACCACATCAAACACAACTTTCTTAGTCCTGTAGTTCTACTCTCCTCCAAATGTCACTGGCAATGTAACCTTTCCCTTAGGACGGCTCCTGCCGGGATTGACTCCTTGAAACGTGCCTGTGGCCTTAAGTTCTTCCTCTGCTATCTGGAGTTTGCTGATAACCTTTGGGGAAATCAGATTCAACCCGGTCCCGCCGTCAACCAGCATCTTTGTGACCTTGAGGTTGCGAATTGTTGGTGAGACCAACAATGACAAGCACCCTACTGCAGTAATGCGGTCGAGGTGGTCCTCTTCATCAAAGATGATGGGCGTGTGTGACCACTTGAGCGGCTTCCGAGAATCTGCCGCTGGCTCCACGGCATTGACTTCACGCACTCACTGTTTAAGTTGGCGGTGAGAGGAGTGCAAAGATGCACCCTCGTCAATGCACAGGGCGTCAGTGGCCTTCTGGAATTCCTGCTCACTAGTTTCCTCTTCATTCCCTCCATCACTCTCATTACTGCAATCCTCCTTCTCTCGGCCTCTGGCGGGTTTCCCTTGGTTCCGAGGAGCCTTGCCGGGGCGATTTGCTTCACCACCCGGCCCTTCCCACCAGCGCCATTCTGACCTTTTTCCTTATCGCGCTTCTCATACTCAGCCTTCTGCCTCTTGATGAGCTGCTCAACCTGATGACACTCCTGGAGATCATGGCCCTTGGTCCGATGAATCTTACAGTATGGCCCATCACTTTTCCCAGCTTTCTCGGCAACCGCCGCCTCCCGGCAGTCAGTGCATGCAATAGCCTTCTTGCCGGGGGCTTCAGCCTTGGTCTTCTTGCTGGTACTAGGCATGCCTGACCCCTCAACAGTCATCACTGTCTTATCCTTGCGCTTCTTGTTGTGCTTCTTGTTCTTCTTCTTC
This sequence comes from Thinopyrum elongatum, assembly GCA_011799875.1. Classification (NCBI taxonomy): domain Eukaryota; kingdom Viridiplantae; phylum Streptophyta; class Magnoliopsida; order Poales; family Poaceae; genus Thinopyrum; species Thinopyrum elongatum. The sequence continues at coordinate 237,688,740 of CM022303.1, forward strand.
TTACTGATGGCCTCATCGTCATCTTCTGAGTCAATGTCGACGCAATCTTCCTCTCCAGGAAGTTTCCTCCCCTCCTCCACCCGAACACATTTGTCCACCAAAGTGTAGAGCTCCTTCACAGTCTTGGGCAACCGAACATTCATCTTGGAACGTATCCTGTGGTTACGCACGCTGGATTGGAAGGCAGCTATCACGGCAGCTAGGTGGATATCTGGGATATTTCTATGGACTCGGCTGAATCTCTATAAGTACTTCCGTAGAGTTTCTCCCTCTTCCTGCTGGAGAAGCTGCAAGTCGCTGGGCCGCCCGTGAAGGCACCAATGAACTCGTGGCACAAGTCAGCCCAGGTCGAAATGGAGTTCTCCGGCAGGTGCATTAGCCAAGACCTCACATTTGACTTGAGGGCCAAAGGGAAGTAGTTGGCGAACACCTTCTCATCTCTTCCCCCGGTAGCTTGAACAACGATGGTGTAGATGCTCAAGTACTCTACCGGGTTTAGTCTCCCATCATACTTCTCGGGTATCTCTGGCTTGAACGTGCGAGTCGATGGCCAACGGACTTGCCGCAGCTCACGGGTGAAGGCAGGGCACCCAACCTCGAAAGGCAGGCACCTACCATCTCCGAGCGCGGGCTCGTCGACGTCGGGGCCATCACACCCATTGTACCGGTGGGGGTTGTCGTGGCGTCGCTCGTCGATGACGCGCGCGCCTTCCCTTCGCCTGCCCTCTGGGGCACGCTGTTGGCCTTAACGCACTCGAGGGTCTGATGAGGCCATCGAGACGTCATTGGGTGCTTTGTTTTGCGGCTCTCGGGCGGCTTGCCGTGGTGGGGATTGCACCGTAATGGCGGCCCCTCCTGCACGGCTAGCCGCACGAGCCGCCGTTGCTGCCTGGGAAGGCCGTGGCGGTCCGGCCGGCTGTGATCCTTCTGCCTCGGCAAAACCAATCAGACTTTGGATGGTGGCTCGCCACTCATCCATCTGGTCTGCCGCCGGTTGAAATCTCAATAGCAGTTGGGCTCGCGCCATGGCCTCTGAGGCAGTGCTTGGCATAGGTTATGACGATGTGGATCGTAGTGTCACTCAGCTCCTGACGTTGCCGGTGGCGATCGCGCCGCGCCCTTGCTGCTGCGAACCAGCCGTTTGGACGGCATGGTGATGCGGCGGAGGCGCCTGAGGGCCAGCGGCTCCGTTGGCATAGTAGCCGGGTCAGCCCGCCCCGGGGGTGGCGCGTGCCCTGCGGTCGCGCCCGCAGCGGGGGCGGTCGGAGGGTTGCGATTCGCCCCAGAATGAGCATCATCACTGCTGCTGTGCCCGTTGGCGAGGAGAAGGGGTTCAGGCGGAATGATCCCTCCATCCGTACCTCGTGGAGCATGGCCGTTGGGATGTTGCTGATGCTGTCCTTCCCCGGTACCTCCCATTCCTGCTTCGGCCATGGGAGAGATGGTGACGGCAACGCCTGCGCCGACCACGTCCCCCGCAGAATCCACACCCTCGCGAGCCCCCGCATTCCCCGTGACATCAGCGGTCTCAAGTGGCAGAGCCTTCGAGGTGGACGGGTGATTTGCAGCTCCGGGCTTCCTCTTGGGCACTATAGTCGATGACGCCGTCGACGACGAAAATGTCGATGAATATGACGCGTAGCGTAGGCTCTCAGTTTCACGCAAGTGATCCCCCTACCTGGCGCGCCAAAGATGTCATGGGAAACCATGGCCACCTATGGGGCCATGAGCCCCTTTTGGTTCGGCGGGGGGATGGGCACATTGCACAAAGAGCGGAGAAGCGTCGCGCAGCACAGCAGAGATCACACGGGCAGTCTTTACCCAGGTTCGGGCCGCCGTGAGGTGTAAAACCCTACTCCTGCTTTGGTGGATTGATGGTGGATAATGGTGGTGGACGTAGCACACTCGCCCGGCAAGGTTGCTCTGGGGGTGAGAGTGGCTACGAGCGTATCAATATGCGAGGGTCCAACCCTTTCTACGGCCGCCATGGGCCTCCTTTTATAGATTAAGGGGTCACCACAGTGGCAAATCAGTCTTTGCGTATAGATTAGATAGCTAACAGTGCTATCATATCTAACTCTGCAGGCTGATAGTGTGCGTTAAATGCACCGCTCAGTGTCACATCACAGCCCGCCCGGCAGGCCCTGCCGGGCTGTTTTGCCAGCTTCGCGCTTGCTCATTTGAGACGTCTCAGGACAGGTGTCATATGGAGGTGTTTGCTGTAGGAAGTGGCTGCCATGTGGTAGAAAGCAGCCACTTAGTCACGTTGGAGCTCGACACCGCTTTTATTAATATCTTGCGTCGCTTGTGAGTTGGAGAGGTGGAGTGGCTTGCCTCCGCCAGCCCCAGCAGGCCTGCCTGGACGATCTAGGAGCTTGCTTCCGGGGCAAAACCCAACCCTGCTGGGCTCGCCTGCCCGGCAAGGTAGGTCCTTCCCTTAGTGATGCCTTGTTCCTCTTGCTCACCTTGTCCTTCTCGACTTGCACTTGGATCCTTCAAAGGAATTGATTCTCCTTGTTTGGTCTGATCTTGGTCTTGTAATCTTGTCTCTGGCCTGTGCATAGTCCGTGCAATGGACCCAGGGTCTGTTGCATCGACAAGACTTGATAGACGATGGTTCCGGCAGGCTATCCTTTAATTGATTCCCATATGCGAGGGCACATGCTTCGAAAATATTGTTCAACATTTTGATTACTCATCCTGTCGGTATATCCATGTGAATCATGTAACAATTATCATACTTGTATTGCCGGTCTTGCTCCTTCATTATTGGTTTCTTTGTTTGGATCCTTTGCTGGAAGGAGCTTAGCCATATATATATATATATATATATATATATATATATTCCTTGTGGGACCATAGGTACTGTCAGGGGAAATATTTCGACAGGCGTACTTTTATCCTCATCTCCTAACATGATAATATCGTTTAAATGGCAGGTTCATCGTCTCTCAAGTTTTTAACCATAGGGAAATGATCATCCGAACCCTTGCAAGAAATCGGCAAATAAATCAGTCGCCACCAGAACGGTATTTACAACTCAGATCTGGGACATTACTGAAATAACTCAACCACGGCTCAAGACGGCCGAAAGTAGCTCAGAGCATGAGACCGTGTTGATAAGAAGAGAGTGGCAGTTCCCTAAGACGGCTGAAAAGCAACTCAGAGCATAGGGCCACTACCACAAAAAGAAACTCAACAGTTGTACGAGATGGCCGGAAAGCAGCTCAGAACTCGTGACAGTTGTGGAATAGAAAAATATAAAGTCGGCATCCACCCCGGACGGCCAAAAATAGCTCAAAAGACAGGCGTGGTGCCGTCATCGGAGAAAAGTAGACAAGGGCTCATCAGGATCATATACCAGGTTCACAGGTACTTGTAGATAGCTCACTATTGTCGTCAATCTTCATAGTCCTTTGTCACCCTGAGGTGGATAATTGGCTTCCTTTCTTTGGCATAACCAGGAGGTTGTCAGCTTCTTACCATGATTTCCTCATCGTACGAGTGTCTTGCATGAACTTGGCAGCAAGCTTACAATACATATGGAAGTGTGTGTAACTGATCATATGATTCCCGAGGTAGACACTTCTGTCCTGACTGATTCTTGCTTGTGACCAAACTGCTGCGGGTCTGATGTACTGCCATATGCTGCCAACTCACTGTGTAATATCTTGTACCAGCGCCATACTAAAGAAGATCGGACAACTTGCATTGGAAGTCATTGAGGGTATCAAACTGAGGAAGACTGAATAGCTTATGCTTGAAGCTTTCGTCAGACATCTTGCTGAAGAAGACTGGGTACCGTACTGCAGAAGCTTCCCCCCTTAAAGACTTGCTGGGGAAGACTCGGTACCTTATGCTGGAAGCTTTGGCGGTAGCTTACTGAAGAAGCCTGAGTATCTTGTGTTGCAAGTCATCCACATATCGTACCGAGGAAGACTGAGGAATCTTTCCTTGTAAGCTTCTCTGGTAGTTGGTGACAGAAGACTAGATTGTTTGCACTAGAAGCTTCTTTCTGTGATAGGCGGACTGAATATCATATATATCCTTTAATATTTATGCTGCCGGTCACTTGCATAAAAAAAGGTGTTCGACTATCCTTCTTACTGAGCACTGAATTCGTAGTACATTCTGGCTGGTTCCCCGGATATAGCATGGTTCAAATCTTACTCATAGCAGAATTAGACCTTGTATATGAACCATACCTTTGACTGATAATATACTGTTGGTCTCGCACACCACTTGTCTTCCGGCTATTTTCATCATTACTGCTGTGAAAAGTGTACACTGATATATATATATATATATATACTTGATGCTGACGATCCATCTAGGGTATCATTTGCATTCAGACCAGATGTTCTCAATACGATGCAGTTGGCTGAGAATTCCATAATGTTTAGCTGAGCTTCCTAATATTTGAACTCCTTGCTGATTCTTCGGGTCCGGTGTCGGTTGACGAGAAACTTTAATAAGGGGCAAATAAGGCAACACCGAGGGCCCAAAGAAAGAAGCAAAAGAAAGGAATAAAACAAAAGCACACAAGGCATACAAACAACATTACAGCTAATCACAATAACAATATGAATGCATGCTTAAGCACACAAATCTCACGGAAACTCCGGCATTGCGGTCTAACATGCTGTGACAACGTGCACGAAAGTGAATCCAAGTGTGGAAGGAGTTGGTGTAAACAAGGCTACACCAAGCACTGGCTTAACACCGGTTGCATCTGGATGGATACATAGGTGAGGACGGACTTGGTGATCATGTAGCGGAACACGAAGATCTTGACCACATCACCATCAAGTGGACGGAAGGGAACCGTACTCGTCCAGGGAATGGGTGACAGGGTAGGATAGTGGTGGAAAATTGGGCTTGCTGGCACTGCCCTTTTCTGATAACAAAGATCAGTAAGGGTTGCCAATGCGGCGGGTCGGAAAGCACGATTCGGGATAGAAACATGTCCATCACCGAAACGATAGGGGTGGCTGACAGACAGATAAGGATACGATACCCGCAAATGGTGTCTAGAACACTTGGTACCATGGCATCACTCCGCTGGGACAGAGATGACGCCAAACACCGAAGAGCAGGTATGAAAGGATGGAGGGAGCGGGTAGTGGATCGGAACCGATACCACCTACACTCTCAAGATCAATCGTTAGCGACAAGATAATAAGTCTATAGGCATGCTATGCACAAACAAATGCAACAATCAAGTGTAGCAAACCGACTAAACTATATACTACCACTTTCTAGCGCTCAGATGGACTAGGGTGTCCTACAGCCAGACCTGCTCTGATACCAACGCTTGTGGCACCCCGGCTAAGAGAGACCAGAACACCCCGTATTCCAGCGTAGAGATTAAGTCTTCTGGAATACTACACTGCTTGGCATAGAACAAATCAGCTCTTTATTACAAATACTCGGAGATACAAGGGTTCCAATATAACAGTGAATTACATCGGCGCGACGACACTACGCCTGCTCAGGTTGCTCTATGCTAGCAGCCGAACAACTCATAGCAGCAGAATAACCTCTTGCAGCAGAACAACGACGATAGCGATGGACTCCACTCTGCAGGGACTCTGGCTGGACCGCTTATCCTAGCTCGCCAACAAGGGATCCACGACAAACAAGTAAGCAGACAAAGCATGAACTACAAACTGGCATGACACGCCAGGTCAGTACATTGAATGTACTTGCAAGCTCACAACAACCAAATCAATCAAGACAAGCAATAACACGGCGTTTACAGGTTAAACAAGCATGAGCATGATACAACTAGAACAACATGGCGTGTACAAGATGAACATGAAATCGCTAGAACATTATCAGCATGGCATGAACATATTACTCGAGACATGAACAATGATGATACTAACATACAACATGCTAACAGATATCACTTACTCTGTTCGGGGTTACCTCGTAACCACCAAATATATGCCACTCTTACTTACCATCGTGGTCACGGGATCACTTTAATCATTATCAAGAATACCATCGGGATCTTCACAAGATCACATCATCATTATCAAGAATACCATTGGGATCCTCATAAGACCACCTCATCATTACCAAGAATACCATCGTGATCCTCCCGAGACCACATAAAGATCAACCAACTTCTCTCCTCATCAAACCGGGGTTGTTTATTAGTCAGGTTATTATTACTATTGACCCATAGTGTGACCTACTATGAACTGGGCCCATATCCACGGGCGCGACTATCGATAGATTATACACTCTGCAGAGGTTAGTACACCATACCCACACTACGGAACCCAAGGCCTCGTGCTCCCATTCAGGTGGACCAATGGCGTTCCGACAAAACCGATCTATTGCATGACACTCTCCCGGCCACTCCGACAAACTCCCCTTTGGGCTAAGTCATGGGTGGCCCTGATGTCACCTCGTGACACCCAATGGCCACCATCGTGGCAAAACAAAAATGGTCCCAAACGGGGACAATGGATCCATACAACTCGGGCACACAAGGCTTATGTCCGCCTACCTAATCAGGGTAGCGCACGCCCATAACCTTCCCTAGTTGGAGGAACCGGCAAGAGGCATGACAATAGACCCAGTTAGGAATCCCCATAAGGCAAGTGTGGCTGCACTGGTCAGCTCGATTCAATGGCACTATGACTCAGCCAACATGTGTTCAAGTTCGATTAAGGTCCGGTTAAACTTGAATGTAATGAGCTGAGTCACAATAACATGATGAAATAACAATGCACATGAGCATGATATCAACATAAGCATGGATAGGAAGCCTAACCATTTAACATGTGAAGCATTAGCATCAACAATAATTAAGCACTTAGTTTACTGGATGCAGATGAACATGGCATAGCGATGATTATGCATATCACAAATACTCTCATAACAGACGATAATAACGCATTGAAGAACATTACTATCATCAGCATGTACTACCAACAAGCATGACACATGAGAAAAAAACTAGCAAGTAGCACATACTAACAAGAGGCATAAGAACATAGCATGAAGATAAGCATGTATCCATAAACACAACCAAAATAGTAGTAGTAGTAGTAGTAGTAGTAGTATTAGTAGTAGTAGTAGTAGTAGTAGTAGTAGTAGTAGTAGTAGTAGTAGTAGTAGTAGTAGTAGTAGTAGTAGTAGTAGTAGTAGTAGTAGTAGTAGTAGTAGTAGTAGTAGTAGTAGTAGTAGTAGTAGTAGTAGTAGTAGTAGTAGTAGTAGTAGTAGTAGTAGTAGTAGTAGTAGTAGTAGTAAATGAGCAAACATTTATTAAACATTCAAGTGGAAACCATGGCTACTGCAAATCCATCATGCAAGTGGCTGTCGTGGCTTGCCTGGGGTGGAATAAATCACTAGGGAGAAGTGCGAAGCATTCGCGAAAAGATTCGCCGGAAATAATTCTCTCTCAGAGGGGGCTATTTGGGGCAAGGAAAAAATGGTCATTTTGACAATTTGAAAACATTATGAAAACGGTACCAACAGAATGGACTCGATGAGATGAAGACGTGGGCTTTGGAATCACCTGATTCGGAGTTACGGTCGCGGAGATACGGAAGGTTGAAGATCACGGACTAATCTGTAAAAGAATCTTCACAAACAAGTCCCTGGCAGCTGAAAACAGAAAGCGCCTTTGCGCAGAATATGTTTTCAGAAAAGGGAAACGTATTTGCCTTGGAAGCATAACCAAAGTAAGCTTTTGCTTGAGGAAAACGTACTTACGGGAATGCGTCTTCACTTATCCACGTCAGCAACCAAGTCAACTCCCTCTGCGGCTGACTTGCGTGGCCCGCATGGAGGTGGGGCCCGCTGGTAGGTCCTTCTTCTTCCTGGGGCGCTGCGGGCGTCCGTCCCGGCGCCCTGGGCCGTCACCGGTGACGCCCGGCACATCGGCGGGATCGGGAAGACGTGGCGCTCCTGCCTGAACACCTCTCGCTCACCGAGGTGCACTGGAGCCGGCGTGGCCTCGACCGTGGCAGATGGCAGCTACGGCCGGAGTCGGGCTCGGCACTTCGGTCATGGGGAAGGAGCTGCGGGGTACTGGGGAGGCGGGAGGAGGTCTGTAAGGGGCTCTGGTGGTGGAAAGAAGGAGGGAGGGGTTCGCCATTGCCCGAATTTAGGCCGGAGGGGGAGGCGGCCATGGTGGCAGAGGGAGGCGAGGAGAGACTCCGGGAGCGAATTGCGGGGCTGGGGCCGTAGCTAGGAGGAAGGAGAAGAGCTTGGTGAGGTCGGGGGACCTTGGGGTCGGCTTAAATAGATCGGGGCGAGGTGCCATGGCCGAGAGCCGTCGCACGGGTCCGGCCGAAGCTCTGGCATGGAACAGCGTGCTCGTGAGCCGGGGAGGTGACGGGGGAGAGCAGAGAAGGTTCACGGAGGAGCAGAGGGACTCGACGGCTCGGGAGGAAGAGGCCAGGGGAGAGGAAGATGACGGCGGTCATGGGCACTCACTGGTCCTCGACGGAGACGACGTGTAGAGGTAGAATCCGGAGGGGGAGAGGGATCTAGAGCGAAGGCGAGGCTAAGATGGAGCTTCTAGACATGGAGAGGTGGTGAGGGAGAGGAGGAATGGACGAAGAAGAGGGGGTCCATTGCCAGAGCACGCTGTTTGGCATGCCAGACGCGTAGTCACCGCGTGAACCCGGCGGTGACACGCGCTCTGGGTGGCCAGACCGTGTCTGTACTGTGACACACCTGGCTTAATCGTGCACTAATCATACATGCAAATGCACACAATAAAGCCTAAGAACTCACTTAAAGGAATCACAACACAACTATAAAGCATAAATAAAGGCATACAAGCATTATATTACAAGCCAGGGGCCTCGAGGGCTCGAATTCATAAGCTCGCTTACAAGCGTCAGCGGAAGCATTAGATATCTGAGTACAGATATAAAAGAAAGACAGATAGGCCTTTAAAAGGCGGGGCAAAAGAAAACACTACGATCGAAATGGCGCAGGCCTCCTGCCTGGGACCCTCCGAACCTACTCCTGGTCGTCAGCCATCTCATAGTAGTAACCACCCTCGGGGTGGTAGTAGTAGTCGGCGGCGGGGTCAGCTGTCTCTAGGGCTCCGTCATCTGGTTGCATCAAACGGATATGGGGAAAAAAGAGGAAGCAAAGCAACCGTGAGTACTCATCCGAAGTACTCAGCAAGCAAGGATCTACACTACATATGCAACATTATCAAAGAAAGGCTGTATATGTGGACTGGGCTGCAGAAATGCCAGAATAGAGGGAAGGCCTAGTCCTATCGAAGACTAGCATCTTCAGCGGTCTTGCAGCATTAGAAGAGTGTAGATTAGCACAGTATAAAGTAATAGCAGCATTAAGTATCAACCTCGGCCAGAGATCCTTTCTCGACTCCCTGCGAGAAAGCAATCCCAGAGCCCTAGTATCCATTTCTCATTTCATCAATAAGTTCTAGTTGTATCGATCGGGATACAACTCCGAGCGTCCGTTATCGAGGATTCGGCTATTCATAGATTAGTTCTTCCCTGCAGGGGTGCACCAACTTACCCACCATGCTCGATTAACTCCGGCCGGACACACTTTTCGGGGTCATGCCCGGCCTCGGCTAAACGACACACCGCAGCCCTACCTAGAGCTCAGCAGAGTGGTCCCCACCGGTCTACATCCTAAGCACTCCGGGGTCTTGGGCCCATCCTAGTTGCACTCCGGGTCATTGTGCGCAGGGCGGATACCAGCGTCGCCTCAGATGGCCGACACGATCTGACCGTGCCACAATGCTGAACTGGACGTCTGACAGAGCTTTCGGCTGATGCCACGATGCAGAGTACCCATATTTATTCCTGCATGATGGTTAGTGCTATCGGGCCAGAGGCCCCCTTAGATCACATATCCAAATCGTTAGTGTATTGGTAGTGGGGTAATGAGCAGAGACTCACGATCGATGTGACCCCGTCGCCCCGTCTCGAGGACTTGCGGCAAGGGCTAAGAATGCCCGGCCACGCCTCGTATTTATCTCTCGGGCACCCTCTAGGTCAACCCGTCTCCACATCACTCGCGGGTACCCCTCAGGGTCGACCCGCCTTTCCAAGTAGCAGTTGTAAAGTCCAAGTATCCGTGTGTCCATAACATCAGGGAATCCGAGGTATCACCCTCGTTGGATTCCTACTCGAAGTATCCGTCAAGGTGAACTTAGGAGGAATCACCCTCGAGGTTCACACTTGAGGTGTTGCACGACGGCGTCGTTATCAGAAGTGGTGAAGGAGGAATCACCCTCGATGACCACGACCGAATAGCTACTCCACAGAGTTAACATCGGAAGTGCTGACGGGGTATCACCCTCGGCACTCGATAGTAACGCTGTAGTGTCGTACAGATAAAGGGAATGTGATGTGCGGTGCTGGGGCCTGGTTGTCGAGTCTTCTGATAATCCAGCGGGGCAATCGGGACAAGTGGGGTCACTGGGGTCTCTAACCATCCTATTCTAAGCAGTTTAGGATAAGCAGGTAATCATCAAAAGCAGGTTACAAAAATCAGGCTATGCATCAGAATAGGTAAAGTAGTAGCAGCAGCAATTCTAATGCAAGCACAAGAGAGAAGAGAATAGGCGATATAGGCATGCTCAAAGGGGGGGTGCTTGCCTGGTTGCTCGGCGGCAAAGGCAGGGTGGTCAGCTGTTTAGTCGAACTCCAGGGCATCGTCAGCGGTCTCGGGGGTCTACCGGGAAGAAAGGGGGAGAAGAAACAAATAAATACATGGCAACAAAAGCAATCACAAAACAAGACATGACTACGAGCTAAGCCGGGGTGATCTATCGCGAAGTTAAGTGCTACAGACGGAGCGGGAAATTACCGAGAAAGTTTTCTCGGTTCTGGACGTCTGTCAGATAGATGATTCGGAGGGGACGGTTCCATGTTCAGGTAGTTAGGCACACCTGACAGGCATGTGGTTAGCGTATCCGGGTTCGCCTCATTTTTCTGATCAACTTTGATGTATAAAGTTTTTCCATCCGAGTTACGGATGAATTTCTACGAATTTCCGAAGATTTAAACAGTTATTTGGAATTCCTGAAAATTGGCCAAGTCTGAGGATTGCTCAGTTTTTGAACATTACTTAGCTCTTTTACAAAGGCTATAACTATTTATCTGCCCATCCTATGGATTAGTGCCTTATATCAATATTGATCACTTTCCTGTGATCTACAAGATGGTACCAATTGCATCATTTTTAGAGTTCATTTGGTTAATCAAAAATTCGCTTGAAAAGTGCCACTTGATGTTAATTCCAGAAACTGTTAAAATATACAAACATAGGATTTTGTGATTTTTATAGGATTTAATCCATGCAACAAATGGATTTGATCCAGTGGAGTAAAATGGAGTTTGTCAAGTGTACTTTCTATGCATATTATTTTTACTCACATTAGAAGTTGTTTTGTTGTTGTTTTGCTACAGTACAGAGGGGTAGTCAGTGTAATCATAGCAAAGCTGGCTACTGCTACAGTAACTGAATGTTACTGTAGCAGATGAGCGGCAGCAAAGTAGCAGCAGCGGCGCAGTAGCAGAGAGCAGCAGCCAGCGGAGCAGTGGCAGCCGGAGGCGAGCGTGGGCAGCAGTAGGCAGCCGTAGCAGGGGAGAGTGGGCGTGGCCGGCGCCACACACACACACACACACACTGCATGCACCACACACACACACACGCTCGGCCCTGGCCACAGCCATAGCCGAGGCCAGCGCCGGAGCAGCGAGGGCGGCGAGTTGCAGCATCATCGGATAGGAGCGGCGGCAGTCAGGCACAGCAGCAAGTAGCAGCTAACGATAGCAGGAGTAGCGCAGCGAGCAGCTGCGGCGGCAGGCATGTACGCGTACACATACGCAGGAGCTCGGACGAGCTCGGGGACGACGGCACGGCTACAGATCGAAGGGGGAAACAGGGGGAATCCACAGAGGAGCTCACCACGAGACGGTAGTGCTGCAATGCGTGCTTGGGGAGGGCTCGACGGCGACGAATCGGGGCGGCGAAGTTTGGCGACCGAGGAGGAAGACGACGTCGAGGAGCTCGCTGCGGTGGCGATGGGCTCAAACAAGCCGCACCAGACGAAGCAGCGGTCCATGGCGGAGCGATCTGAGGCAGCGATAGGGCGAGGTGGTCGGTAACGACGGCTATGGCGGTGAAGCGGTGGACATGTGCTTCGGCGCGAGCTCAATCTACTCGGGGGAGAACGAGGGAGGGAATGGGGCTGCTAGGGTTTGGCTCGGGGTCGCGGGGAACCTTATCTACCCTGCTAGAGCCTCTGTAGCGGCACGCGTCGATGATCCAGCCGACGAGATCGAGCTCGGTGCCCGTGGCGTCGACACGGAGGAGGGGGACGATGGTTGGCGCTATGGGTTGGGCTCTAGCCACTGTAGCCAGTGGGCCGAAGGGAGCACAGGAGGTTTTCTTCCTTTTCTTTTCTGGAAATAAAAGAAAGCTCATGTTGAACTTAATTGAGCTAGCAAATGATTTCTTCTAAGAGTGAGACTTTGCACAAAATTACTCAACAATAAACTGGGATGGCACAAAAAGTTTGGAGGCAATTTGAATGGTGCAAGCATTTTTGGAAAAGGAAAAGAGCCAAAATAATGCTGTTGAACCACTGGAATAATTTCCAGGGGCAATTTGGGAATTCCAAAATGTTGGTTTCAACATGAAAATTAGCTAGGGATTATTTGCCAAAATGTGAACTATTTAGATTGCATGACAGAGGAAGTAAATTTTTGCCTTACAATTTAAATTGGAAATTGACTTTGATTTTAGACAAGTGGCAGATTAGCATGATGATCATGATGACATGACCATCATTAGGGGGGATCACTGTAGTGTGATGCTGGGGATGTTACATGTACGATCGGTCACTCACCAGAGAGTGCCAAAAGGCAAAGAAACAAAGGCAGGGAGTAATGAGGTGACCAGAGATAGCTCGAAGACAATTGAACAGGAAGGTGTTTGTAGTGCGATGGGGAACACATACTTGGAGATGAAGGATTAGGTTTGGCAGGGTGTGATCATACACTAAGACGATCATGTAGGCAAAGTTTCAGCTCAAAACAATGATTATAGCTAGCACTTGCTGTACAATGTACCAAACTGGACAGGAATGCAAATGATGAAGCTGTGCTCACATTCTTCCTTGGATTGAGCTGAAATTTGGAGGAGGCTAGTTATTTGGGCAAATAAGCACATTGTAAAAATTTCATACCAATTGGATACACCAACATGGTACTTCCTTTACAGTGGTCCTCTATGAACAGAATTTAAGAAAAATAGCATAGGGCAAATGGCTATATGAGATGAGCCAAAATTTGGTTGAGAGGGTTTATATGGATAGGAGAATGTCCTGGTAAATTTTCAGCAAAAATGAAGCAATATAAAATATAGTTGCTTCACAACCTAAAAATCTGACCAGAAACCAAGATTTGATGCTGAGCTCACATAGAGTGATGACATGAGCTCAAATCTTGAGGAGAGTGATTATTTGATCATATGAAGGACCTTGCAAAATTTCAACTCATTTGGATTACCGTAGCTAGTACTTCCTTCACAAAGGCTCCCCTCAGACAGGAACTTTGGAAATTTGCTGTGGAAGGTTCACTAGGCAAATTAAGTTGAATTTTGGCATGGGGCAATGATGTGGACTGGAAAAATGTGTCCAAAATGTTTGCGGTCAATCAAGCAAAGATAAATGACACTTCCTTCTCATAAAGCCACTCAGGGCAGAATGAGAAAAGGAATATTTGTGAATTATCTTTGATGATGCCAAGGAAGGGTTTTGACATATGTGTGGAAGATATGACCCAAACAATTTATGAGAATTATTTGGGAATTTTGGGAGTGACAGAAATATAGGTTGTTTCACAACCTAGGGCAAAAAGGATTATTCCTTTAATAGAAAAAGGAATATTCCCAATAAAAAGTATATTGGGATTGCTCCAAGATGGGAAATGAAATGATCTTGGGATGGTTTTTGAGGATGACAAGCCACTATGGAGACTTGAGAAGAGATGATCTTCCCAAGTTTCCCGACCACACAGCCACGAAAAAAGAAATCTCAAGCAAAACCCTCAGAAAATCAAAAGAAAAAGAACGGGCCAAAAATCAAGGTGTGACAAAAACAGGAGTAAAAGCGTTAGGAAAAGTAGATATGACAGAGACGTATCAACTCCCCCAAGCTTAAACCTTTGCTTGTCCTCAAGCAATTCAGTTGATAAACTGAAAGTGAGAAAGAAAAACTTTTACGAACTCTTTTGCTCTTCTTTACATAAATAAGCTTAAGTAGCACACAGGTTTTCAGCAAAGATTATAACTAACCATGTCAACAATAACTCTTAAGAATTATATTAACTCATATCAATGACATAAGCAACTAGCGGGCAATAATAAGATATCTTGAATGACAACACTTTGTTAAAATAATCATGATATAATATGACAACAGTGGTGTCTCGCTAACCCTTTCTAAGACCCTTTCTGAGACCGCAAAACATAAATGCAGAGCACCTCCAAAGTTCAAGCAGCGACTAAACATTGTAATTCATGGTAGAAAAGATACAGTCATGATGCATCCAACATTAGCTACTCACAATGCATGTGGATGGCAATAGTGCTCTCAGGTCTGGTGCTAGCTTATGAGAAGGTGATGACACAACATAAAATTAAATAGATAGTCCCTTCGCAGAGGGAAACAGTGATTTGCAGCAGTGCCAGAGCTTATATTTTTAAAACAGAGATAAATGAAATTTTTAGAAATGCACCCTTCCTGTTCACTTCGTGACCATTAGTTATCGATATCTTCCATGCTAAACACATTAGTGGCGGTTCCCAAGCGATAAAAGTAAAGGTTTACTCCCCCTCCACCAACAAACACACTCCACGGCTAGCCGAATCCACGGGTACCGTCCATACAAACATCAGTCCTGGGGGAGTTTTGTTTAATTATTTGCATTTTTTTGAATTCGGGACTGGGAATCCCTATTACTGCCCCTCTTATTCAAGGACGAGTGAATAAACACTCATCATGAGAATAACACGCTTAGCATGGAAGATATTGACTACCTCCTGTCACTCTATGAACAATCCAGGCACACAAAAAGGATGTTTATTTGAAGTTTTTAGAGGTGGCACATGCAAATTTACTTAGAACGGCAGGGTAATACCGCATATACGTAGGTATATGGTGGACTCATCTAGAATAACTTGGGTTTAAGGATTTTGATGCACAAGCAGTTTTCACGCTTAGTACAAGTGAAGGCTAGCAAATAGGTTGAGAAGCGGCCAGGTAGAGAGCGAAAACGGTCATGAACATGTATTATGCATAAGTAACATTGGATACTAGCATGAGTAGGATATGAACACCATGAACATAAATATCATAGAGGCTATGTTGGTTTTGACTCAACTACATGCATGAACATGTGCCAAGTCAAGCCACTCGAACATTCGGAGGAGGATACCATATCATCATACTACATCACAATCATTTTAATGCATGTTGACATCCAAGATAAATCATTATCCACTTCTAGCTACTTAAGCATGGCATGAGAAACTATAATCTCTAATTGCCATTGCAAACATGTTTGATCATAATAGGCTAAATAACGGATACTAGGTTAAACATAGTTACAAAAACAAAACAAGTTGAGTTCATACCCGTTTCTCTCTGCCACAGCCAGTTCATCAAATATTGTCATTATTGCCTTTCACTTGCATGACCGAATGATATGAAAATAATAATAGTGCAAGAGTGCCATGGACTAAGCTGGAATCTGCAAACATTTTATTCAAGGAGGAGAAGACAAGGCAATTTGAGTTCTTTGTTAGATCAACAATAATGCATATGAGAGCCCCTCAACATTTTCATCATGGTCTTCTCCTCGGCATGACTCAATAAAAGGAAAAGAAATTCAGAGAAACACACTGAAATATTTTTGGATTTTTTAGTTTTTCTTGAACAAAGCAAGTTAAAGAGAAAAACAAAAACGAGAAAAACTATTTACACGGGAGAGCTCCCAACAAGCAAAAGAAGAACAAGGAAATCTTATTGGGTTTTCTTTAAAATACTACAACTAACTACACTAGAAAGAAAAGCGAAAAGAAGCAAACAACATTTTTTTTAGATTTTCTCAAAGTTTTTCAAACACACAAGAAGAAAGCGGGAAAATAAATCGAGCATGGATAATACAATGAAAAAGTGTGAACATCGACAACTGGAATGAAATGTGTGAACATGAATGTAATGTCGGTGGAAATACGTACTCCCCCAAGCTTAGGCTTTTGGCCTAGCTTGGTAATCACCTTCTGTAGCTTGTGTAATAGTCGGAGTGATAGCTCAGGGAGGCTCTTGGCGCAGCCTCCTCAACCTGCCGAGCAGCCACAACCTCTGCGTTGTGTGCGCGGGCCTCGCTCTCAAGAACATAATATCTTCTCTTGCTATGAAAATCAAAGAGAGCAGGCGCAAGCAAAAAGGTGTCCACAATGGACTTTTTATTGAACAATAGGTTGTAAGTATAATTATGGATTTCTCCCATAAGGAACTTATGACGTTTCATGGCATCAAAGTCTAAGTACTGAGTGGGTAAGATGGGGTCATTTGGCCAAGGTGATACACCCAGCTCCTTTGCTAAACGTGAAGCATAAATCCCACCATAAAAATATCCACTACCAGTGTTGTGTTGCAATCTGCGTGCAACAATTGCTCCAAGGTTATAACATGTAACACCGTTGAGAGAAGTATGAATGAGGCTCAAGTCAGGAGCACAAAGTGTACTACAGTCTTGTTTGCCTATGATGCATTTTCCATTAAACAGTGCAAAGTATTGAATTGATGGGAAATGAATACATTTTATTCTACCTTGCGTCACCCCTCTATTCTCACCGTAGCAAAGACTAGTTAAAAATGTCTCATACTCAAACCTTGGTGGTTCATCCATCAAACCCCAATATGGAATTTTACATGCAACATAGAATGCATCTAGAGGCATAGTGACTGAACGATCATAAAGCTTAAAAGAAACTCTAGACTCACGAGGATGAAATTTAAATTCTTTGGTAAACGATTCTGTGAGACTGAGATACTGGTTGCACTTATCTTCAATGTAGGGGCCGAGCATGGCATTGTGAACATATTTCTCAAATTCTTCTTTAATACCTGCCATCACCATGAAATCATTGCACGGCCATAAGCATGATTTGGTGGCAGCATCCCGTATTGAACTTGCGCTTGGTTCAACATAAGACCGGCGAATTGTGCCACTATAGAAGGTGCCTCCAAGGACTTCCGCCTCGAAGAAATCCTTCCAAAGAAGTTCATCATATATGCGTACAATTTTCTGAAAATTTTTGGGCCACAAAATTTTCATCAACAAAACTTCACAAGGTTGATAGCAACAACTCATAGGGATGCATAGAGACCATATTGAGCATTAAAACTACTTAGAACTCTAAGAATTCAACATGCAAGCTCATCTACAGCAGCACCAAGAGTTGCTAATTATTCAAAATATAATCCACTAAAGCAAAAACTAATTGGAGCAACAGAGGTGTCACATACCAAGTAGCAATTCCCTGAAACAGTTTTGGAAACGGAGCTTCGAGCAAAGAGATCGAAATCTGTGGGTTTGAGAGCAAGAACACGAGAGAGAGAGAGCAATGGTGATTTTTTTTCTGGAGGTAGGTGATGGTGTGGACTAAAAAGATAAGTGAGGGGGCCCACGTGGAGACCACAACCTACCAAGGCGTGCCTGGGGCTGCTGGCGCGCCCAGGTGGGTTGTGCCCACCTGGTGCACCCCCCTCCGATGTTATTTGCATAAAAAATTCTTAAATATTCAGAAAAAGTCGTATTAAAACTTTAGGGCATTCTAAGAACTTTTATTTTTGGGTCAATTTTTTATTGCACGGGAAATTCATAAAATAGACAAAACATGGCATTTTATTTTATTTAACCAAGAAAACAGAGAACAAACATTGGAAACAGAAAGTTGTGCTTACTAAATTCATCAACTTCATACCTCTAAAAAATGATCCATTAATAAGGTTGATCAAGTCTTATTAACAACCACATTCGATTAGCATGAAACCGAAGAACTTTCGTAAAACACTAAGTTACCTCAACGGGGATATGCATGTCCCCCACTATAAGCATTTCATATTTCTTTTTGGTAGTAGGTAGAGGTAGTTGAAAACTTCCAATAGTGAGTGTCGAAGATTTTTCAATAACATTAGTACCATTCACTTGGAATTGTTTCTTCAGAAAGTGCATCGTATGCTCATCACCATTGATATGAAAAGTGACCTTGCTTTTATTGCAATCAATAACAGCCCCTGCGGTATTCAAGAAGGGTCTACCAAGGATAATCGACATGTTGTCGTCCTCGGGCGTCTCAAGTATAACAAAGTCAGTTAAGATAGTAACATTTGCAACAACAACGGGTACATCCTCACAAATACCGATAGGTATGGCAGTTGATTTGTCAGCCATTTGCAAAGATATTTCAGTAGGTGTGAGTTTATTCAAATCAAGTCTTTTATATAAAGAGAAAGGCATAACACTAACACCAGCTCCTAAATCACACAAAGCAGTTTTGACATAATTTCTTTTTATGGAGCAAGGTATAGTTGGTATTCCCGGATCTCCAAGTTTCTTAGGTACTCCATCCTTAAAAGAATAATTAGCAAGCATAGTGGAGATTTCAGCTTCCGGTATTTTTCATTTATTAGAGATGATGTCTTTCATATATTTTGCATAAGGGGCCATCTTTAATATATCAGTCAAACGAGTGCGCAAAAAGACTGGCCTAAGCATTTCAGCAAAGCATGCAAATTCTTCATTATCTTTCTTCTTAGTTGATTTAGGTGGAAAGGGCATGGGTTTTTGAACCCATGGTTCTCTTTCTTTTCCATGTTTTCTAGCAACGAAGTCTCTTTTATCATATCTTTTATTCTTAGGTTGTGGGTTATCAAGATCAGTAGCTGGTTCTATCTCAACATCATTATCTGGTTGTTTATCATTGTTTGGTTGTTTATCACCAGGTGAATGTTCATTACCAGATTGGGTTTCAGCATCAGAGATAGAAACATCATTATTTTTATCAGGAGGTTTTTTTATTTCAGGTTCACTAGAGGCATGCAAACTCCTATCTTTTTTCTTTTTCTTCTTCTTCTTAGAAGGACTAGGTGCATCAGTATTTATTCTTTGAGAGTCTTGTTCAATTCTTTTAGGGTGTCCCTCAGGACAAAGTGGTTCCTGAGTCATTTTACCTCCTCTAGTTGCTACTCTAACAGCAAAGTCATTTATATTATTATTCATTTCATCTAACAACTCTCTTTGAGATTTAGCAACTTGTTCTAGTTGAGTTTGAACAATAGAGGCATGTTTTCCTACACCTCTAACATCATTGGTGATTCTAAATAACAAGTCACTCAAGCGAGCAATCATATCAGAATTATATTTCAATTGTTTCATAACATTTTCATTGAAGTGATCTTGCTTTCTAATGTAATTATCAAACTCATAAAGGCATTGATTAGAATGCATATTATAAGGATTGTCCTTTTCATTGAATTTCATTAAAGAATTTACCTCTACCACCTTGGGTGGTGGTGTGTCAAGTCCATGTATCTCTTCAATAGGAGGCAAAATTTTAACATCCTCTACTTTAATACCTTTTTCCTTCATAGATTTCTTTGCCTCTTGCATATCTTTCGGACTGAGATATAAGATACCCCTCTTCTTTGCAGTGGGTTTATGCGGTGGTTCAGGAAGAGTCCAATCATCATAAGTTTTCAATATATTATTCAATAATTCCTCAGCTTGTTCAATGGTTCGTTCCCTGAAAACACAACCAGCACAACTATCTAGGAAGTCCCTAGAAGCATCGGTTAGTCCATTATAGAAGATATCAAGTATTTCATTTTTCTTAAGAGGGTGATCAGGCAAAGCATTAAGCAATTGGAGAAGCCTCCCCCAAGCTTGTGGGAGACTCTCTTCTTCAATTTGCACAAAGTTAAATATTTCCTGTAAGGCAGCTTGTTTCTTATGAGCAGGAAAATATTTTTCAGAGAAGTAATAAATCATATCCTGGGGACTACGCACACAACCAGGAGCAAGAGTATTGTACCATATCTTAACATCACCCTTTAATGAGAACGGAAATAATTTGAGAATATAGTAGTAACGAATTTTATCCTCATGAGCAAAAAGGGTAGCTATATCATTTAATTTAGTGAGGTGTGCCACAACGGTTTTAGTTTCATAGCCATGGAAAGCATCAGATTCAACCAAAGTAATTAACTCTGGGTCGACAGAGAATTCATAATCCTTATCGTCAACAAAGATAGGTGAAGTAGCAAACTTAGGATCAGATTTCATTCTAGCATTCAAAGATTTCTCTTTCAGTTTGTACAATAATTTCTTAAGATCATCCCTATCATTGCAAGAAAGAAAATCTCTAGCTGTCTCCTCATCCACAACATAACCTTCAGGTACCTTAGGCAATTCATATCTAGGAGAGCTAGGTCTAATAGGTGTTTCAAGATTTTCAGTTTCAGGCATTTCATCAGTTTCAACAATTTCATCAATTTCAGCATTCTCAATATCTTTAGCTCTAGCAATTTGTTCATCAAGAAAATCACCTAGTGACACACCATCATCAAGCAAGGTACTAGCATCATCATGAATAACATTCATAGAAGTAGCATCATCAATAACTTGCGACATATCAGGATTAATAGCATGTGGTGGTGTTGCAAGTATACTCAAAACAGAAGGTGAATCAAGTGCCGAGTGTGATGGCAGTTCCTTACCTCCCCTCATCCTAGAGGGAACGATCTTGGTTTTTGTATCCTTCAAATTCTTCATAGTGATAAATTGATAATAATCCCAAGTGACTCAACAAATATAGCTATGCTCCCCGGCAACGGCGCTAGAAAAAGGTCTTGATAACCCACAAGTATGGGGGATCGCAACAGTTTTCGAGGGTAGAGTATTCAACCCAAATTTATAGATTTGACACAAGGGGAGCCGAAGAATATTTGCAAGTATTAGCAGCTGACTTGTCAATTCAACCACACCTGGAGATTAATTATCTGTAGCAATATGATCAGTAGCAAAATAATATGATAGTTTTGATAGCAGTGGTAACAATAGCAGTAACGGTAACGGTGATAGCAATAATTTTGTAGCAGTTGCAACAGTAAAAAAGCAGTAGTAACTTAGCAGAAACAATATATGGAAAATTCGTAGGCATTGGATCGGTGAATTTGTTGGATGATATTCATCATATAACAGTCATAACCTAGGGTGATATGGCACTAGCTCCTGTTCATAAATATAATGTAGGCATGTATTCCGTAAATAGTCATACGTGCTTATGAAAAGAACTTGCATGACATCATTTGTCCTACCCTCGCATGGCAGCGGGGTCCATAAGGAAACTAAGGGATATTAAGGCCTCCTTTTAATAGAGAACCAGAATAGAGCATTAACACATAGTGAATACATGAAATCCTCAAACTACGGTCATCACCGGAAAGTATCCCGAATACTGTCACTCCGGGATTTATAGATCATAACACGTAATAGGTGACTATAACTTGCAAGGTCGGATCTAGAACATAGATATAATGGTGATAACATAAACGGTTCAGATATAAAATCATGGCACCCGGGCCCAAAGTGACAAGCATTAAGCATGGCAAAGTCATAGCAACATCAACCTCAGAACATAATGGATACTAGGGATCAAGCCCTAACAAAACTAACTCGATTACATGATGAAACTCATCCAAGTCCTCACCGACCAGTGAGCCTACGAAGGAATTACTCACTCCCAATGGGGAGCATCATGGAATTGGCGACGGAGAAGGGTTGGTGATGACGAAGATCGAAGATCCCCCTCTCCGGAGCCCCAAACGGACTCCAGATCTAGCCTCCCGATGAAGAACAGGAGGTGGCGGTGGCTCCGTCTCGTGAAACTTGATAATTCTTCCTCTCCTGATTTTTTTCTCCGAAAATGTGAATTTATAGCATCGGAGATACGGTCTGCGGGGCCACCAGGTGGGGACAACCCACCTGGGCGCGCCAGGAGGGGGGCGCCCTGGTGGGTTGTGCCCACCCAGGGACCCCCCCTCCGGTGGTTCTTGGCTCCAGTATTTTTCTTTTATTCCATAAAAAATCTCCAGAAAGTTTCGTTCCATTCCGAGAACTTTTATCTCTGCACAAAAAATAACACCATGTTAGTTCTGCTGAAAACTGCGTTAGTCCGGGTTAGTTTCATTCAAATCATGCAAATTAAAGTCCAAAACAAGAGTAAAAGCGTTAGGAAAAGTAGATACGATGGAGACGTATCACGGGGCATCTCCCATAAGCTTGGCACAAGCCAAGTGGAGTGCCCATACCCATGTACTCAAGTCTCCTTTGGTGGGGAATATGATGACGATGGTGGTGATGCATTCTTCCTCCCCAGCTTGCGTCAGAGGCTAAAATTATCCTCCCGTAAATCATCGTTCTCTTGCTCAAGCTTTAATATCCTCTTGCATAATGCTGCCTTGCTTTTTCCTGCACAAAGCGAGAAGGGATAGATTGGGTCTTAGTTTTGTTTGCCCTGTTGGGAAGGCTTGACTTCTTGAACTCCGCGTGCATATCTCTAGGTTGAGGTAGTGGGACTTCATCTTCATCTAAGGATGCATCCTCCGTCTCCTCCGGATTGGTATCCTCCTCCTCATCCATGAGCCAGAAATAGGGGAAGGTGTTCTTAAAGATATTTGGATCTAGAGTATGGTGGGTACCATGGCCCTCTCCATCCGAATCTTGAGACGACATATTTTCAGATCTGTCAAAAAAACAACATGAAACAAGAACAGAGGATTTCTCCGTGATACGATGGTCAAATCATCCGGGAGTATATATAAAGATTTTTTATCTTGGGAAACAAGCATATGGAAGGAAAACGGAGTCAGGAATGTGCCCGAGGGGCCCACCACCCACCAGGGCGCGCCCTGGTGTCTTGTGGGCACCTGGATTGCCTTCCTGGTTGTTTCTTATTTTCCTTTTTTTCTAATATTCCAAAACTGACAGAAAATATTTTTGCGGATTTTTCAGAGTCCGTTTACTTACCGTATCATGTACCTCTTCCTTTTTAGGGTTCTGGAGTGTTCTGGAAGGTTTCTTTTATGTGTTCCTCCGGTGTCATGGTTTGAATAATATTGGTTTCAACATTAATAGGCATACCTGAGATATGGTGCTTAATTCTTTGCCCATTGACAACCTTCGGATTAGTACCTTCGGCATTATTGATCTTAATGGCTCCAGAGTGATAAACTTCTTCGATAACATATGGTCCTTCCCATTTGGAAAGAAGTTTTCATGCAAAAAATCTAAAACGAGAGTTGTATAATAGTACATGTTCACCAACTTTGAATTCCCGCTTTTGGATTCTTTTGTCATGCCATCTTTTAACTTTTTCTTTAAATAGTTTGGCATTTTCATAAGCTTGGGTTCTCCATTCTCTAGTGAGCTAAAAGCAAATAACCTCTTTTCACCAGCAAGTTTGAAGTCATAATTGAGTTCTTTAATTTCCCAATATGCTTTATGTTCTAACTCCAGAGGCAAATGACCATTTTATATGGAGACATACCCATAGGATTTTTATAAGCTGTTTTATAGGCCCAAAGTGCATCATCTAGTTTCTTAGACCAATTCTTTCGGGACCTACTGAAAGTTTTTTGTAATATTAATTTTATTTCTCTATTGCTAAGTTCAACTTGACCACTAGATTGAGGATGATATGGTGATGCAATTCTATGGTTAACATCATATTTAGCAAGCATTTTACAGAAAGCACCATGAATAAAGTGTGAACCACCATCAGTCATTAAATATCTAGGGACTCCAAACCTTGGGAAAATAACTTATTTAAGCATTTTAATGGAGATGTTATGATCAGCACTACTAGTTGGAGTAGCTTCTACCTACTTAATGACATAATCAAGAGCAACCAAAATATGTGTATACCCATTAGAGGAAGGAAAAGGTCCCATATAGTCAAAACCCCAAACATCAAATGGTTCAACAACAATTGAATAATTCATAGGCATTTCCTGACGCTTACCGATATTACCTATTCTTTGACATTCATCACAAGATAGAACAAACTTACGGGCATCCTTGAAAAGAGTAGGCCAATAAAAACCAGATTGTAATACCTTATGAGCAGTTCTATCTCCCGCATGATGCCCTCCATAGGCTTCGGAGTGACATTTCCGTAGGATTTGTTCCTGTTCATGCTCAGGTACACAATGTCTAATAATACCATCTACTTCCTCTTTATAAAGATGTGGGTTATCCCAAAAGTAATGTCTTAAGTCATAGAAGAATTTTTTTTGTTTTGCTAGTATGTGAAACTAGGTGGTATAAATTTAGCAACAATATAATTAGCGTAGGCAGCATACCAAGGAGTGTTATGAGAAGCATTTATTACAGCTAGTTGTTCATCAAGAAAGCTATCATCAATAGGTAGTTGGTCATCAAGAATATTTTCTAACCTAGACAAGTTATCTGCTACAGGATTCTCAGCTCCTTTCCTATCAGTGATGTGTAAGTCAAATTCTTGTAGCAAGAGAACCCACCTAATGTGTCTAGGTTTAGCATCTTTCTTTTCTGTAAGGTATTTAATAGCAGCATGATCGGTGTGAACAATTACCTTGGAATCAACAATGTAGGATCTGAATTTATCACAAGCAAACACAACTGCTAAAAAATATTTCTCAGTAGTAGCATAATTTCTTTGGGCATTGTCTAGAGTTTTGCTAGCATAATGGATAACATTTAATTTCTTATCAACTCTTTGTTCTAGAACGGCACCAACAGCATAATCACTAGCATCACACATAATTTCAAAAGCCAAGTTCCAATCAGGTGGTTGAACAGTAGGTGTAGAAGTTAAGGCTTTCTTAAGTGTTTCAAAGGCTTCTACACAATCATCATCAAAAACAAATGGAACATCGTTTTGTAAAAGATTGGTAAGAGGCCTAGAAATTTTAGAGAAGTCTTTAATAAACCTCATATAGAAACCAGCATGACCAAGGAAACTACGAATACCTTTAATATCTTTAGGACATGGCATTTTCTCAATTGCATCAACTTTAGCTTTATCCACCTCAATACCTCATTCGGAAATTTTATGCCCCAAGACAATGCCTTCATTAACCACAAAGTGGCACTTCTCCCAATTCAAGACAAGATTAGTTTCTTCACATCTCTGCAAAACTCGATCAAGGTTGCTTAAGCAATCATCAAAAGAAGTTCCGTAAACAGAAAAATCATCCATGAAAACCTCAACAATCTTTTCTCAAAAATCAGAGAATATAGCAGTCATACATCTTTGAAAGGTAGCAGGTGCATTGCATAAACCAAAGGGCATACGTCTATAAGCATAGGTTCCAAAAGGACAAGTAAAGGTGGTTTTCTCTTGATCAGGTTGTGAAACAGGTATTTGCGAAAAACCAGAATATCCATCAAGAAAACAAAAGTGTGTGTGCTTAGATAATCTTTCCAGCATTGGATCAATAAAAGGCAGAGGGTAAGGATCCTTTCTAGTAGCTTTATTTAATTTTCTAAAATCAATTACCATTCTATAGCCAGTAACAATTCTTTGTGGGATGAGTTCATTTTTATCATTAGGAACAACAGTAATACCTCCTTTCTTAGGGACACAATGAACATGACTTACCCATCTACTATCAGCTATGGGATAGATTATACCTACTTCCAGAAGCTTTAGTATTTCAGTTCTTACCACTTCTTTCATCTTAGGATTCAATCGCCGTTGGTGATCAACAATGGGTTTAGCATCAGGTTCCATATTAATCTTGTACTGACAGAGAGTGGGACTAATGCCCTTAAGATCATCAAGAGTATATCCAATAGCAGCATGATGCTTCCTCAGAATTTTTAATAATCTCTCTTCTTCATGTTCTGAAAGGTTTGCACTAATAATAACAGGATATATCTTTTTCTCATAAAGATAAGCATACTTCAGGGTGTCAGGCATTTGTTTTAATTCAAACACAGGATCACCTTTAGGTGGAGGAGGACCTCCTAGAGTTTGAATAGGCAAATTGTGTTTAAGGAGAGGTTGTTGTTCAAAGAATATTTTGTCTATTTCATTTCTTTCATGCAAGTGCATATCGTTCTCATGGTCTGGCAAATATTGTTCTAGTGGATAAGTAGGAGGCATAGCAATAGAAGCAAGACCAATTATTTCATCGTTACTAGGTAATTCTTTATTACGAGGTTGTCTACGAAACTTAGAAAAATTAAACTCATGAGACACATCACCAAAACTAACACTGACAGTTTATTTTTCACAATCTATCTTAGCATTGACAGTGTTCAAGAAGGGTCTACCAAAGATAATGGGACAAAAGTCATCTTGTTGGGAACCCAGGACTACAAAATTAGTAGGGTATTTTATTTTCCCACACAAGACTTCAACATCTCTAACTATCCCAAGTGGTGTGATGGTGTCTCTATTAGCAAGTTTAATAGTAACGTCTATGTCTTCTATTTCAGCGGGTGCTATGTCATTAATAATTTCTTGGTATAAGGTAAAAGGAATAGCACTCACACTAGCAACTAAGTCACATAAACCATGATAGCAATGATCTCCTATTTTAACTGAGACAACAGGCATGCCAACTACAGGTCTATGTTGATCCTTTTCATCGGGTTTGACAATTCTAGCTGCTTCATCACAGAAGTAAATAACATGCCCATCAATATTTTTGACCAAGAGATCTTTAACCATAGAAACACTAGGTTCTACTTTAACTTGTTCAGAGGGTTTAGGTGCTTTAATATTACTTTTGCGAACCACGGTTGATACCTTAGCATGATCCTTTATCCTAACAGGGAAAGATGGTTTTTCAATATAAGCATAGGGCACAACTGGATCAACATTGTAACTGATAGTTTCATCTTTAGCTATAACCGGTTCTTTGATTTCTTCTTTAATAGGGGGATGATATTTAAACCACTTCTCATTAGGGAGATCAACATGAGTAGCAAATGATTCACAAAAAGAGGCTACTATCTCAGAGTCAAGTCCATTTTTTGTGCTAAACTTGTGAAAAGTATCGGTATTCATAAAAGATTTAACACAATCTATCTCAAGCTTAATACCTAACTCTTTACCTTCGTTGAGTTCCCAATCTTCAGAGTTGCATTTAATTCTTTCCAAGAGATCCCACTTGAATTCAATAGTCTTCTTCATAAAAGAACCAGTACAAGAAGTATCGAGCATGGATTGATCATCACGAGAAAGCTGAGCATAAAAATTCAGAATAATAATTTCTCTCGAGAGCTCATGATTGGGGCATGAATATAACATTGACTTAATCCTCCCCCAAGCTAGAGCGATACTTTCTCCTTCATGAGGCCAAAAATTATATATATAATTCTGATCACAATGAACTAGATGCATAGGATAATTTTTTTGGTGAAATTCCAAATTCAATCGATTCCAGTTCCACGATCCAATATCATCGCATATCCTATACAATGTCAATGCTTTTCCCTTCAAAGATAAAGGGAAAATCTTCTTCTTAACTTCATCTGCGGGTAAACCTACAAGATTAAATAATCCACAAATTTCATCCACATGTATCAAATGCATATCGGCATGTACTGTTTCGTCTCCTGCATAAGGATTAGCTAGCAGTTGCTCTATCATACCAGACGGAATTTCATAACTAATATTTTCAGTAGGTGTAGTAGGTTGAGGGGAAACTCTATGTGTTTCCGGTCGAGGTGAAGATACCCCGAACAAACCCCTGAAAGGATTGTTTTCCATAGCTGGGTTAGCGTCAGTGTCCATGACCTCAGAAGGTGCCGTATCAGTTTGTGGAGGCGGATCCTCTTGCTGGTTGACATGATCTTCAGGATTTTGGATGGGGACCTCAGGGGTTTCTAGCACCTGCTTCTCCGGCTCAGAAACCTCGGGAGCTTTGGAAGAGCCGCCCACCTTTTGCTTTTTACCAGTTTTTGCCTTAGCCCTATGACAAGAATATAAAAGCTTATGAGTACATGACAACAAGTTTTCGTTAAGCAAATGTTGACACTTACCCTGGATTAACAACGAAGGCAGGAAGTTGTGTTCCAGTTGAGTCGCCAGATGACGGAGGCGTACCCTGATAGTTGGAGTCAGAAGGGTTAAGAGGTTGTCGCACGAGACCGGCTCGTGGAAGAGATAGAGTCGGGCTATGAGGCACCTCATTGCGACATTTTCGAGGAGCCGGTGTGTTGGATAAGCCGGCCACGAGATCTTCAGTGCCGCCGCTCCGGGTCTGATGCCTAGACTCATGTTGCTGTTTCTTCAAAAGAAAAATGGGGTCCAAGTAAGCATGAGGGTGAGAAAATTTTACTTTCCGGATGACCCGCCGTGTTTTCTTTCTTGGCAAGTGTTCTGAGTCAGAGGAGACCGGAATTACCTCTGCTTCATTGGCCTGGCTGGTTTCCACTTCGTCCTGAGAGGAATCAGCATCAATAAGTTGCATGAAAAGAAGACCAAGGGAGTCAAGTTGTACCTCCGACTCATCTAACTAGAGTAGATCTTCGGCTGTTTGTTTTTTCCGGCAAGCCGGACCATGAGGCTTTGCTGCTTTGTTCTTCTTAGCCGGCGGGGCTGCTGTTAGTTTCCTCCTCCAGAAGGCAGAGTCGTCCTATATACATATATTGGCAATGATTTAAAAGGGGATGAAACATAAAGGTAGATAAGCAAGATGAAGATTTGCTCAAAGTATTTACTGCAGGGGCCGGGTTAAGAACGCAGAAAGGATTCAGCCCCGTTTTATTGCAGGCTTCTTGAGGCTCCCCAAGTAGTGTCTTAACCATTTCATTGATCTCCTTATCAGTCAGAACTTTTTGATTATAGCATTGTGGGTCCTTCACATCACCAGTATATTGGCACATTAAGTCGTTGCGCTGGCTCAGTGGTAAAATCCTCCATGAGACCCAGCAGCGGGTCAAGTCGACTCTAGTTAAGCCGTTGGTTATTAAAGCCCTTATCTTTGAAAATACATGCACATATTGGGCACGTTCTGCGGTGGTTAATCGACCAGGGGGCTCGCTGCTGGTACTGAGCCGGTAGGGGTGATGACCCGGCAAGGGATTTTCTTCAGCCAGAGCAGTGATTCGGCAATAGAACCAAGTGTGGTCCCAGCCCTTGGGGTGGCTGGGCAGTACGGCTGAGGGAAAGGTTACATCTCTCCGCCTTTGGATGGAAAGACCTCCAAGCTCTAGACTGGGCCCGTCTGTCATCTCAGTTTGGCAGTTGATATAAAAGAAGTCTTTAAAAAGATCAACGATGGGCTCTTCTTGCAGATACACATCATAGAATACTTGAAATTGGCACATATTGGAGACGGAGTTTGGTCTGATGTCTTAAGGATGAAGATTGTAAAAATGTAGAGCATCCCGAAAAAACTATGACCCGGGTGCTGAAAATGAAGGAAATATGCCCTAGAGGCAATAATAAAGTTGTTATTTATATTTCCTTATATCATGATAAATGTTTATTATTCATGCTAGAATTGTATTAACCGAAAACTTAGTACATGTGTGAATACATAGACAAAACAAAGTGTCCCTAGTATGCCTCTACTTGACTAGCTCATTAATCAAAGATGGTTAAGTTTCCTAACCATAGACATGTGTTGTCATTTGATGAACGGGATCACATCATTAGGAGAATGATGTGATGGACAAGACCCAACCATTAGCTTAGCATAATGATCGTTGAGTTTTATTGCTATTGCTTTCTTCATGACTTATACATGTTCCTCTGACTATGAGATTATGCAACTCCCGAATACCGGAGGAACACCTTGTGTGCTATCAAACGTCACAACGTAATTGGGTGATTATAAAGATGCTCTATAGGTGTCTCCAAAGGTGTTTTGTTGGGTTGGCATATATCGAGATTAGGATTTGTCACTCCGAGTATCGGAGAGGTATCTCCGGGCCCTCTCGGTAATGCACATCATATGAAGCCTTGCAAGCAATGTGACTAATGAGTTAGTTGCGGGATGATGCATTACGGAACGAGTAAAGAGACTTGCCAGTAACGAGATTGAACTAGGTATGATGATACATACGATCGAATCTCGGGCAAGTAACATACCGATGACAAAGGGAACAACGTATGTTGTTATGCGGTTTGACCGATAAAGAGCTTCGTAGAATATGTGGGAGCCAATATGAGCATCTAGGTTCCTCTATTGGTTATTGACCGGAGATGAGTCTCGGTCATGTCTACATAGTTCTTGAACCCATAGGGTCCGCACGCTTAATGTTCGATGATGATCGGTATTATGAGTTTATGTGTTTTGATGTACCGAAGGTAGTTCGGAGTCTCGGATGAGATCACGGACATGAAGAGGAGTCTTGAAATGGTCGAGACATAAAGATTGATATATTGGAAGGCTATGTTTGGACACCGGAAAGGTTTCGGATAGGTTCGGGCATTTTCCGGAGTACCGGGGGGTTACCGGAACCCCCCGGGGAGTCAATGGGCCTTATTGGCCCTTAGTGGAAGAGAGGAGGAGGCGGCCAGGTGGAGGGCGCCCCCCCCCCCCAAGGCCAATCCGAATTGGGGTGGGGGGCCGGCCCCCCCTTTCCTTCTCCCTCTCTCCCTCTTCCTTCTTCTCCTACTCCAACTAGGGAAGGGGGGAAACCTACTCTTACTGGGAGTAGGACTCCCCCCCTTGGGCACGCCATAGAGGGACGGCCCTCCCCTCCTCCACTCCTTTATATACGGGGGAGGGGGCACCCCATAGACACACAAGTTGACAATTGTCTTAGCGGTGTTCGGTGCCCCCCTCCACAGAAACACACCTCGGTCATATGGTTGTAGTGCTTAGGCGAAGCCCCATGTCGGTAACTTCATCATCACCGTCACCACACCGTCGTCCTGATGAAACTCTCCCTCGTCCTCAGCTGGATCAAGAGTATGAGGGATGTCACCGAGCTGAACGTGTGCAGATCGCGGAGGTGCCGTGTGTTCGGTACTTGATCGGTTGGATCGCAAAGACGTTCGACTACATCAACCGCGTTACTTAACGCTTCCGCTTTCGGTCTACGAGGGTACGTGGACACACTCTCCCGCTCGTTACTATGCATCACATAGATAGATCTTGTGTGATCATAGGTAATTTTTTTGAAATACTACGTTCCCCAATAGAAAAGCCACGGAGGAGATGATCCGTAAATATTACAACTTCACCCTCTCCGGGTTGTGGAATAGCTTCAGGACCAGGAACCCGCCAGTGGATAACTTCTTTGGCCGGTAAAACACCCATGTTTACATACTCATTGAGCATGAGCTCTGAGACTTGGGAGGCTTCCCAATAATAAGAAGTGCGAGCTTTAGACATGGCTGGCCGGGTTAAGAGCTGCGGACAAGGAATAAGAATATGGCGGGTTAAAATTGCAATGGTGAGCCGCCTAAATGATTACACGATATCTCAGCAGTAATAGGCCAGTTATGATCAAAGGACTACGTGGTATGGCGAGCCATTGAGAAATTATGAGCCGCCCTAATTATGGGAGTGAGATGACTTTCAGGTCGTTAAAATATGGCAGGTTAATTAAGAGATAATAACTCGCCGTCATGACTACGAGTTGGACAGTAAAGATAAGTTGCCTTGAACAAAGGCGTGTTATACGAGGAATGCAGACTAGAGTGCTGGCGGGTTAAGAGTATATTGGTAAGCCGCCCGAGATGTAATGGTGAGTTATTTAGATTCAGAATAAATTGCTAAGTCGCCTCTGGATGTAAGGGCGAGTTACCCGAGGCTCAGGATCGGTGAAATTTTTGCTAAGTATGGACAAACAGGTTTTACAATCTACAGCTATATTTATGGATCTACAGGCAGTTCAAATAGAAAAATAATTGCGAAACCTAATGGTGGCAGTGGAAAAGCTAGTGGGCTGTTAATCGATTTTGAAGGGGAAAACTACCTATGCGAGATACAGGGATGAAGGCCAAACTGCTACCGCTCTACTGGTACATCATTTTTGAATTGAAATACAAGTTATGTTTAAAGGCAAGATGAACTTAGATGAACAATGATGAACTCTATGAACTTGGGTGACCTAGTGTAGATCTGAGAAGGGAGAAACATGGTACATGATGGTGATGGAGGAGAGCTGACGCATGCCGCATAGTTTCGATGACAACAAGGTGATGCAGCGGCCTCGACGGGAGCGGCTGGCACGGTTCGACCGGTGCGGCAGAGTTACAGTCGCGAGGTAGTCGTGAGGAAGAATAAGAAGTGGAGGCGACGGGGGTGAAAGGTGAAAAAATCAGGCCCCCGTGCCTATTTATGAGGAAAAAAGAGGGAACAGAAACATGCATGTGCAAAAATCGAGGAGGCATGATAACTTCTACAGCAAAAGGGCGCCTCAATTCTCGGAATGGCCGATTAATGCACTGTGATGTCATGAGGATTTTTCTGAATTTATGAAGATGACATCATTTTTTCATATGGCGGGTTATGAAGATCTATTCAACACAACAATAAAAGACACATCCGTGACATTTTGGGCCAAACGATTTTTTTTCTGTCATGCTTATGACACTTCTATGACGATAATTGTGGCAAAAGCATGTATCATCATAGATGTGGTGGCTCCTACTTCTATGACAAAAAATCATGACAGAAAATGGGCTTTTCCTCCTGGGTGGGCCGGGGACACACCTGCATGACATTCTTTGGGCTGTCCATGACGAAAAAAATCATGGTAGAAGCGAGGGTGAGGAAAATATCGGGGAATTCCCAGTTACGATGGGTGGTCGGGGCCGAGCGATGCACGGAGGTTTGCACATTTCTCTCGTGTATGCGTGTGTGTGCGAGGCGTTGGCTAACTGAACCTGAGCGATCGCACGTTACTGAACCTGAGCGATCGATCCCTTGGCTGTTAACTGAACCCGAGCGATTCATTCGCTGCCGACTGAACCCGAGCGATTCCTTCGCTGCTGCTGCTAACTAAACCCGAGCGATCGATCACTGCTCCTGCTTACTGAAGCCGATCGAGCCCCCGTGCGATACGTAGCTAGCCGGTGTTGGGTTGCCTCTCGATGAACAGTCACCGTTGCTACCGTGTGCGTAGTACGTAGAATGAGTCGAGACATGGTGAGTCGAGCCGGTTGGTTGGCTGTGGATCAACAGTTCCCAGTGGGGGTTGGATGAATAGGACCCCGTGGTAGTAGGCCGTTGCCGCTGGATGAACAAGACCCCAACGAGGCCGCCGCACCCCAGCCAGTTGGGGGTGGATGAACAGGACCCCGTGGAGGCTCTATGAACAGTAGCCGGTAGAGGCTGGATGAACAATAGCCCGTGGATGAACAGTAGCTGGTGGAGGCTGGAGGAAGTCGATGGTGGATGAACAGTAGCCGTGGAGGCTGGAGCGAGGCAGTAGACGGTGGATGAACAGGACCCCATTTCGACCGTAGGCGCTCCAACAGAAGTCTGTCTCCTCTGTTTTTCGGTATGCCACACCCCTCCCGATCAACAGCACCCCGTTTCGACCGTAGGCACTCGAACAGAAGTCCGTTTCCTCCATTTTGTGGTACGCCAGACCCTTCCCGATGAACAGGACCCCGTTTCGACCGTACGTGGTCGAACAGAAGGCCGTTTCCTCCGTTCTGCGGGATGCCAGACCTCGTTTCAGCTGTTCTGTCCAAGCTGGTTGGCTCCCGATGAACACGACGCATTCTGTTCCCTCCCGATGAACACGATACAGTTTCTCCGTACTGACCCAGCCGGTTGGCTGCCGATGAACAGGATGCCATCGCTGTACGCATTTGAGACCCCGCCCGTATGTACGTATGTAGCCGTATTTACTTTCTTGCAGCGTGGTTGTACGTACATGTATATAATTTATACAGGACTGCCTCAACTGCTACGTCACACGTGCCACTCCTTGCTCGGCCACAGTTCGTCCTTGCAGAGAGACCGATTGACCAGTATGTATGTACACGTTCGCTACCAGAGAGACAACCCTACGTATGGTTCGACCTGGTGGGTCCCAGCTATCCGGGAGGATAAGGAGGCACTTCCTTGCGTGCGAAGATATAGCTGATGGGTCCTAGCTGTCTGGGGGAGGAATCATTTTTTACCCATAATAAGGGCGCACTTCCTTGCGTGCGAAGATGTAGCTCGTGGGTCCCAGTTGTCAGGAGGAGAAAACATTATTTTTTAGGGTAAAAAGGATGCAGTTGCATGCATGCGTCCATGGGCGTGGTGCGTCCCCACTGTTAGCCTCTCACGTACAGTCATCTTCCGATGACTCTCGTTTGTTGACCACGTTGACCACACCGTGCCGAATGCACCAAGGCCGGTGGACAAGGGCGAGGCCCCATACTGGAACGACCCGAAGATGGGGAAGATGCGGCAGTGGAGTCGCAGATGGAGAGGGGTGGGAAACTTGACTGGTTTGGTTGCATGGCAGCACTGCCGCCCACGGGAGATAGGAGCAAGATCAGAGGTTGAAGAAGCAGCATGGCTGTTGGATTAACATCCAACGGTCCAGCTGCTAGAATCATTTGTTGATTAAATTGACAAAGCCCTGCGTATGCCTCAGCTTAGTAGGACCACAAGTCAGCGACCAAATCTGCCGGGTCCGAGTTGTCATCGGGAGGAATAGTTTCTTTCGCATAACAAGGAGGCACTTCCTTCCGTGCGAAGATACAACCGGTGGGTCCCAGCTGTCAGCAGGAGCAATCGTTTTTTCACGTAATAAGGGGCCACTTGCTTTTGTGGGTACCTACTGTCAGCGTCTGCACTTACATCCCTCTTCCGATGGCTGTTGTTTGTTGACCATGTTGACCACGCCGCTCCGAGAGCACCAACGCATTGGATGATGGCGAGGCCCTGGAAGGGAACGACCCGGAGCGGGCGAAGCCACAGCAGCGGATGCCCACGCTGAAGGGAGTATGAGGGCTAAATGGTCGGCTGCGGGGTGAGGCTGACGTTGCCAGAAAATAACAGGAGGTGCGGGTGGGTAAAGGGATGGCCTGGCGGCAGCATAGCCGGCCACGGGAGGAGGGAGCAGGCAGTCCTGCCAGCGCTGGTTTGGGCGGCTGGAGCAGGAAGATCAGAGACTGAAAAAGCACGACGGCCGTTGGATGGCCATCCAACAGTCACTGCTCTGTGTTGACTTAAGTTGACAAAGCCTTGCGTACGCATCAATTTTTTAGGACAGCGTCATCATCAACCTAGTAGGCCCAAAAGTCAGCCTCCAAATCCGTGGAAAATAGCATACAACCCATTTTCCATTATTTTCAATAATTTACATCCCATTTGCTAATTCTTAAGGATATTTTGAAGCCCATATTCTTTTTATTAGCATTACAGACCATATTCTGGCCACTGCTAAAAAATTCAACGAAATTTTGCATATTTCGGTGAGGTCTGAACTCTTTTAATCACGAAATTTCGAGTCACGTTAATAATAATTTTTAAAAAAATATATCAAAATAAAATACAAATAAATTTTCTTCGCAAAATAATGAATGAAATTTAAAATCTTGAAATCCAGAAAAAACGAAATTTGAATGTAATTGCCGGTTGGCTTTGGTTTAAAAATTTACAGCCCATTTCTTACTACTTATAGCCCATTTTCTGGGGAAGCCAAATACATCCCTCCTCGTCTTGAAAGATTTGATTGGCCTCGGTTGGGTATTGTCGGTGCAACAAACCCTGGGTCTGTTGCCCAGACCGTGCACCGGCCCGAGATCAAGATAGCAGCATCCAAGACCAGACCAAGCACGA
The DNA here is from genome assembly GCA_011799875.1 of Thinopyrum elongatum. Classification (NCBI taxonomy): domain Eukaryota; kingdom Viridiplantae; phylum Streptophyta; class Magnoliopsida; order Poales; family Poaceae; genus Thinopyrum; species Thinopyrum elongatum. The sequence continues at coordinate 237,724,582 of CM022303.1, forward strand.
GAGATCAGCTCTTTGAAGAATCAAAGGGCAGATTGAGAAGACCAAGTCAAGCCAAGGAGCAAGACACAGTTAAGGGAAAAAACCTCCCTTGCCGGGTAGGAGAGCCTGGCGAGGTCAAGGTTGCCCCGGAAGCAAGCCTCAAGACTGCCCCGGCGGGACTGCCGGGTCCTACGAAGGCAAAAACACCCCACCAAGGCTTCACCGCTCCACCTCATAGCAACGCAAGTCATCGATCGGTGTGTTGTCAAGCCCCAAGGAGACTAAGTGGCTGTCTTTTGCCACATGGCAGCCATTTCCTACAGGAATCGCCTCCAAATGACACCCGTCCAGTGACGTGTCATGCAGACAGGAGAGAAGGTGGCCGAACAGCCCGGCAAGGCGTGCCAGACAGGCCATGATGTGACACTAAGCGGTGCATTTAATGCGCGCTGCTCTGTCTGCAGAGTAGATATGATAGCACTGTTTGCTATCTAATTAGTACGCAATGACTGATTTGCCACTATGGTGACCCCTTGATCTATAAAAGGAGGCCCATGGCAACTATAGAAAGGATTCGGACCCTTGTACACTCATACGCGCGTAGCTGCTCTCACCCCGAGGCAACCCTGCCGGGCAAGAGCGCTGCATTTCCACCACCATCCACCATCAATCCACCAAAGCAGGGGTAGGGTTTTATGCCTCGCGGCGGCCCGAACCTAGGTAAAACTGCCCATGTGATCTCTGCCGCGCTGCGCTGCGCTCCTCTGCTCTTTGTGCAACGTGCTTAGTCCCCCTGCCGAACCAAAAGGGGCTCGTGGCCCCATAGGTGGTCGTGGTTTCCCACGACATTTTTGGCGCGCCAGGTAGGGGACAGTGCTTGCGCGAACCCGAGAAGCGTATGTAGTGCGTCATCTTCACCGCCATCTTCTTCATCAACGGCTCCATCGTCCATGGCGCCCAAGAAGAAGCCCGGTGCCGCAACTCACCCATCCACCTCAAAGGCCCCGCCGCATGCGACGCCGACGCCGCGGGGGCTACGGGGACGCCTGGAGGTGTGGATGCTGCAGGGACGTGGTCGGCACTGGCGGCATCGTCACCACCTCCCCTGCGGCCGAAGCAGGAGCAGGAGGCACCGGAGAAGGACAGCACCAACAACATCCCAGCGGCCACACCCCACGAGGTACGAGAGGAGAGATCATTCTGTCCGCAACTCTCCGTCCGGCCGCGGGGCACAGCCGCAATGGGGGTACCAGCTCTGGTGGGAATTGGAACTCCCAGGCTGCTCCCGCCATGGGTGCGACCGCAGAGCACGCGCCACCCCCGGAACAAGCTGACCCAGCCACTACGCTAAATGGAGCCACTGGCCCTCAAGCGCCTCCACCTCATCACCATGCCGCCCAGACGGCTGGCTCACGACGACGAGAGCACGGCGCGACCGCTACCGGCACCATTAGGAGTCGGGCGACGTTGCGGTCTTCATCAACATCCATGCCAAGCACCGCTTCGGAGGCCATGGCGCGGGCCCAGCTGTTGTTGAAATTTTTGCCAGTAGCCGATAAGATGGATGAGTGGAGAGCCACTATTCAGAGCCTGATTGGTTTCGCTGAGGCAGGAGGATCACAGTGAGCTGGCCCACCACGGCCTCCCCAGGCAACGACAACAGCCCTCGCTGCTGGCCATGTGGGAGGGGCCACCCCCACGGAGCAGTCCCCTCCACGGCAACCAGCGCGGGAGCCGCGCAACGAAGAACCCGACGACGTCCTGATGGCTTCGTCCGACCCTCGAGTGCGTCAAGGCCAACGACGGGTCCTGGAGGGCAGGCAGAGGGAAGGTGCGCGTGCCGCCACCGAGCGACACCGCGGCGCCCACCGCCAGTCAGACAGTCGCGATGGCCCCGACGTCGACGAGCCCGCACTCACTGAAGGCGGGTACCTGCCTTTCGAGGCTGGGTGCCCTGCCGTCACCCGCTAGCTGCGGCAAGTCCGTTGCCCGTCCACTGGCACGTTCAAGCCAGAGATACCAGAAAAGTATGACGGGAGACTGAACTCGGCAGAATTCTTGAGCATCTACACCATCGTTGTTCAAGCTGCTGGGGGAAGAGATGAGAAGGTATTCGCCAACTACTTCCCTTTGGAACTCAAGCCAAATGTGAGGTCTTGGTTGATGCACCTACCGGAGAACTCCATTTTGACCTGGGCTGACCTATGCCATGAGTTCATTGGTGCCTTCATGGGCGGCCATCAAGAACCAGGGCGGCCCAGCGACTTGCAACTTCTCCCGCAGAAGGAAGGAGAGAGCCTACGGAAATACATCCAGAGGTTCAGCCGAGTCCACAGGAATATTCCAGACAACCACCCGGCAGCTGTGATAGCTGCGTTCTAGTCCAACGTGCGCAATCATCAGATTTGTTCCAAGATGAATGTTCGATTGCCCAAAACTGTGAAGGAGCTTTACACTCTGGTGGATAAGTGTGCTCGAATAGAGGAGGGGAGGAAGCTCCTCGGAGAAGAGGATGGCATCGACATCGATTCAGAGGATGAAGACGAGGCCACCAGTCAGAAGAAAAAGGACAAGAAGCGCAACAAAAGGCGCAAGGATAAGGTAGTGATGACCGTTGAGGGATCGGGCACGCCTAGTACCGGCAAGAAGGCCAAGGCTGAGGTACCCGGCAAGGAAGCTGCTGTGTGCAGTGATTGCTGGGAGGCCGCGGCTGCCGAGAAGGCTAGGAAAGGCGATGGCCCGTACTGCAAGATCCATCAGACCAAGGGCCACGATCTCCAGGAGTGTCATCAGGTTGAGCAGCTTATCAAGAAGCAGAGGACTGAATATGAAAAGTGAGATAAAGAGAAAGGCCAGAATGGCGCTGGCAGGAAGGGCCGCGGCGGCGGAGCAAGCAGCCCCAGCAAGGCTCCTCAGAATCAAGGGAAAACCTGCCAGAGGTCGTTAGAAGGAGGATTGCAACAAGGAGAGTGATGGAGGAGATGAAGAGGAAACCAGCGAGCAGGAATTCCAGAAAGCAACTGACGCCCTATGCATTGACTGAGGTGCATCTTTGCACTCCTCCCACCGCCAACTTAAATGGTGGGCGCGTGAGGTCAATGCCGTGGAGCCAACGACAGATTCTCGAAGGCCGCTCAAGTGGTCCCGCACGCCCATCATCTTCGACGAAGAGGACCACGCTGACCGCACCACCGCGGTAGGGTGCTTGACGTTGTTGGTATCACCAACAATCCACAACCTCAAAGTCACAAAGATGTTGTTTGACAGCGGGATCGGGTTGAATCTGATTTCTTCAAAGGTCATCAGCAAACTCTAGATAGCAGAGGAAGAGCTCAAGGTTACTGGTACGTTTCAAGGAATCAGCCCCGCAGGAGTCGTCCTAAGGGGAAGATCACGTTGCCGGTGACATTCGGGGGAAGAGTTGAGCTACCAGAGTGAGAAAATCACATTTGATGTGGTTGACCTCTCCCTGCTGTACAATGGAATCTTTGGTCGCCCAGCTCTGGCCAAGCTCATGGTGGCATCCCACTATGCCTACAACACCTTGAAGATGCCAGGGCCGATGGGCATCATTTCCATTCCATCAGACGAGAAGGACGCAATTATTTGTGTGGACAAGATGTACCGGGAAGCAGTCATGGTAGAGGCCACTGAAGCTGCAATTCCCGCCAAGGAAAGTAATGGAAATAAGAAGGCTAGCAGGGACGCCAGCAAGGAATCTAGGAAGTATGCTGCGCCAGTTGATGACTTGCCGGAGAGTTCCAATAGCAAGAGATCCAAGGCTTCTGCACCCACTGTGAAAAAGGTCCCGGCAGGGCTGGCTGGCGCTGATGGTACCTTCACTATCAGTGCCACCCTCGATGACAAATAGGAAAGCGCGCTCGTTGCCTTCCTGCGGGCGAATGTCGATGTGTTTGCCTGGCAACTATCTGACATCCCCGGTGTTCCCAGGGAGGTAATCAAGCACCACCTTGCTATCTGCCCACATGCCCGACCCGTCAAGCAGAAGGTCCGGAAGCAAGCTTTGGAGCGGCAACAGTTTATTGCTGAGGAGATCAAGAAACTTGAGGCAGCTGGTCTGGTCAGTGGGGTGTTGCATCCAACATGGTTAGCGAATCCTGTGGTGGTACGCAAAGCTAATGGGAAGTGGAGGCTATGCATAGATTTTATGGATCTGAACAAGGCATACCCGAAGGACCCATTTCCCTTGCCACGCATCGACCAGATTGTGGATTCCACCTCCGGGTGTGATCTGCTTTCCTTCTTGGATGCCTACTCTGGGTATCATCAGATCTTCATGTCCAAGGAAGACGAAGAGAAGACCGCGTTCATTACCCCATGTGGCTCATACTGCCTCGTACGGATGCCTTTTGGGTTAAAGAGCACCGGGTCCACTTTCGCAGGAGCAGTCCAGATTGGTTTTGAGTCACAGTTGCACAGAAACATTGAGGCTTATATGGATGATATTATGGTCAAGACCAAGGATAGATCAACCCTCATCCAGGATTTAGAAGAGACGTTTGCTAATCTGCGCCAGATCAACTTGAAGCTAAACCCGGAGAAGTGTGTGTTTGGCGTTCCTTCTGGCAAGCTACTTGGCTTCTTTGTCTCCCACCGGGGGATAGAGGCCAACCCCGACAAGATCAAGGCTATCGAGCAGATTCAAGCACCCAAGACAGTCAAGGACGTGAGGCGTTTGACTGGATGTGTTGCCGCACTTAGCAGATTCATTTCCAAGTCTGCCGAGCGTGCCTTGCCGTTCTTCAAAATTTTGAAGAAGGCAGGACCCATGGAGTGGACCCCAGAAGCAGACGCTGCACTACAAGATTTGAAGGCCTAACTTTCCTCTGTACCCACTTTGGTCGCTCCAAAACCTCAAGAGCCATCGCTGCTATACTTGGCGGCAACTAATCAAGTGGTTAGCATAGCACTGGTGGCGCAGCGGGAAGTGGATGAAGTAGCAGACATAGCTGGTGTCCCTTCCGGGGAGGAAAGTGGGCACACCCCGGCAAGGTCAGGTGCAGATCAGGATGGAGAAGAGCAAATCAGTGGAAGCAGTTCTCTGGTCGTGGCAAAGAAGAGAGTGGTGCAGCGCCCAGTGTACTTCGTCAGCTCCCTATTGCAGGGGGCTAGATCCAGGTACTCTGGCGTGCAAAAATTGATTTTTGGCCCTATCATGGCCTCAAGGAATCTGCGCCACTACTTCCAAGCCCACGAGATCACAGTTGTCACACGTTTCCCTTTGCGATGGATACTCCGAAACCCTGAGGCTACCGGTAGGATAGTGGAGTGGGCTTTGGAGTTATCCAGCTTTGGTTTGAAGTTTGAGAGCACGTCAACAATTCAGAGCAGAGCATTGGCAGAGTTTATTGCAGAATGGATGCCAACTCTAGATCAAGAAGTGTTGGAAACAGTTATTCCCGACAAGGAAGCACCCCAAGAATGGATCATGTATTTCGATGGTGCCTTCTCCCTGCAAGGTGCAGGGGCTGGCGTGCTTCTTGTTGCTCCCACTGGAGAGCACCTGAAATACGTCGTCCAGATGCATTTTCCCCGGGAGGAGGCTACCAAGAATACAACAGAGTATAAAGGGCTCCTTGCCGGGCTCAGAATTGTAACAGAACTAGGGATCAAGAAGCTGATCATCCGCAGAGACTCACAACTTGTAGTGAGACAAGTCAATAAGGATTACCAAAGTCCATTGATGGAGGCATATGTTGAGGAAGTGAGAAAGTTGGAGGAGCGCTTTAACGGATTGCAAACAGAGCACGTACCCCGTGCGGAAAACAGCATTGCTGATCATCTGTCAAAGCGCGCTCCGCAAAAGCTCCCTGTGGAACCAGGAACTTTTTTTCTCCATCTGACTCAGCCCTCCGTATCCCCGGGAACAATGGCCAGAAAGAGGAGGAAACTGGACTCCGGCAAGCCTCTCCCGGTAGAACCTTCCGAGGATCCCGGCAGAAAGCTTGTCGGGCACAACTCCCCTTTGGTCGCTAAGTTGCATCCTCCTGCCGGGCCACCGGTCCCCGCGGTAGAGGATTGCATTCTCACGAATGAGGAGGTGCCGCTAGTCCTTGTTGCCAAGCCACAGGCTCCGTCTTGGGCATGGCACATAGTCCATTTCCTCCAAACTGGAGAACTTCCCGAAGAGCAAGAAGAAGCTGAAAGAGTAGCCCGGAGGGCCAGTATGTATCAGTTCGTTGACGCCACACTGTACAGAAGGAGGCCCAACGGTGTGAAATTGAAGTGCATTTGCCGGGAAGAAGGAAGCGAACTGCTAGCAGAGATACACAAGGGTATGTGCGGCTCCCACATTGGATCAAGGGCGCTGGTTGGGAAAGCTTTCCGGCAAGGATTCTACTGGCCCACAGCCCTCCAAGATGCGGTCGAGCTTGTCTCCAAGAATATCCACCTGCCTGCCCAAGCTCTTCAGACAATCCCTTTGTCATGGCCGTTTTCGGTCTGGGGGCTCAATATCCTCGGCCCTTTCCCCCGAGCTGCCGGCGGCTTTGAATTCTTGTTCGTTGCAATCGACAAGTTTACAAAGTGGCCGGTAGTAGAGCCCGAGAGAAAGGTGACTGCTCAGTCAACTATCAAGTTCTTGAAAGGATTGGTGTGCCGCTTTGGAGTTCCTGCCCGGATCATCACTAACAACGGCACCCAGTCACAAGTCGCGCCTTCATGCAATACGTTCATGCTCTCGGAAGCAAAATCTCGTTCGCCTCTGTGGCCCACCCAAGGAGCAACGGACAAGCTGAGAGGGCGAACACTGAAGTGTTGCGAGGACTCAAGATGAGAACATTTGATAGACTGCAGAAGTGTGGTAGGCGGTCGATCCACGAGCTGCCGGTGGTTCTTTGCTCCCTCAGAATAACACCAAATTGAGCTACCGGGCAGACTCCCTTCTCCCTAGTCTATGGGGCAGAAGCAGTTATCCCCATGGAACTCATTTACGGGTCACCTTGAGTGCTTGCCTACGATGAAGTGGCGCAAGATCAGCACCGGCATGACGACGCTGTGCTACTCGAGGAGAACCGTCTCCGGGCTGCTACGCGTGCCACATGCTATCAGCAAGCCCTGCATCGCTATCACAGCCGCATGGTTCATGCCTGGTGTTTTGAGGAAGGCGACCTTGTCCTTAGGCGCGTTCAGTCCGCCAAGGGTGCAAACAAGTTGACGCCAAAGTGGGAAGGCCCTTACCGGGTAGTACGAGTCACCAGACCTGGCGCAGTCCGTCTGGAGACCGAGGATGATATTCATTTGCAAAACTCATGGAACATTGAGCATCTCCGCAAGTTCTACCCATAAGGCGCGGCTATCGGACCCTGCCCGGTAGCCACCCTTTTGTATAGGCCTTGCCTCTGTTGCATGTATCCCCTTGAACAAAGCCAGGCGCAGACCCTGAGCAACAGAAATAAATTAAGCGCTGGGGGGCCCCCAACAAATTGCACGCATGCATAAGCATATCATGAGCATTGCATGTTCATGTAGATAAGATCGCATGAGGCATCATTTTTATCTGCATCAAATTGCAGGCTCCTACCGTGGATTCAATCCTGAAGAGGAAAAGAGAATACAAGCCTACATTGCGATCCCCGGCAAGCCCAAACAGATAAGTTATCTCTCTTATCCATACGCGTTCTGTAAGTAAAAACTTGTGCATAGGGAAACCTCGCCACTTTCAAAACATAGGTGCTCCCGTCCCTTGACTCGAACGTTGCTTCGGTCGGGGTGGTTGTAGTGGCCTTTGGCGAGAAAGTTGGCGGGGGTCTGGTCCCTCTATACAGTTTGGGCCCGGCAAGCTTAGCATTATGGCAGCAAACTGAGGGTACCGGCAGGATAGCCTACCGGGAAAAACTTGTTTACTTGAGCGTATGAAGGCATTCTACCTCTGCATGGACATGTTACATGCACAAGTGCCCGGCAAGGTTTATCTTTTTCATTAATATGCTGATCAACAAGTACAGACCTTACAGAACACAAACATGGATAACAAAGATTACATAATTTGAACTAAAGTTTGGCAAGTGCCTATAGATTTTAGATTGAATAAAGATAAATGCCCCGTAATCCCCCTTTTCTCCCTCCTAACTCCCAGGTATTGCGGTGGGAAGAGAAGAGGGCAGAAGGAGTGCCTAAGCAGATGCCCGACCCGATCCCATCGAAGGCCTGCCGGGCGCAGCCTGACCAGATCGAGAGTGGTGAGGCTGCGAAGTAGGAGGGCGGAAGGAGCAGCTCGGCAGTGCCCTGGTCACCACCTCCAGAACCAGCGAGAAGCCCCAGCACGAGCACCGGCGGGGAGAACCGTCAGAGCTTAATTGGAAGACTGCTGGAGGAGGCGAAGACACCAAGAGAGCAGCCCCCTCCCCAGCAACCAAGAGGCCGATGATGATGGTGCCGGGGAGGGAGGGGAAGAACAGAAAGACGATACGGCAGGTCGCCAATACGAGACGAAGGCGTCAGTGCCATCGTACTCCGACCTGACACCCTGCCACCCGCCTTCTCCGTCTTCCCTTGTTCTTTCTTCATCACCACCGCTCCGGGAAGACGATGACCCCTCAGGCCATCACCTCCCTCGGAGAAGCAGCGGGTGATGGCGGCATCCGAGACGCGCGAGGGGCATCACTCCCCTCCTCAACGGACAGGGAGGTACCGCCGTCTTCAATGTTCGCCCCGACCTGACCAAGGGGAGCAATGCTGGGATTACCACTAGCTCTAGGCGCTGCACTCCAGATGGATACCCGGAGCCCCAGCGGCTCCGGCATCGTAGGACGGCTGGTCCGGGCAAAGAAGACAAGCACTCCCCCATAATGAGAAAGCTTGATATCTCCTGTGCCAAGAGCGGCTCGCCCATCGCATCCTCTCGGAGACCGGACCAGACTCACTCCCCAAGCATCCACACGAGCATTCGACACCATCAACCCCAAGCTAGGGCCTGGGACTTGGCCCCGAGCTCTCCTCTTTGGCATACCCCAGGAGAAAACAGAGAATGAAGGAGGAAAGGTGAGTGGATGAATACTCCCACTCCTCCCCCGTTCCTCCTTTTATAGACGGACCGGGGTCAGGAGCCGCTCCCTCAGCGGGTAACCGCCATCCTCCTCCACCAATCCATGAAGGCCGGGCCCCTGTCTTAATGCTCTCCCACACCACGCGCCTCTGTTACTTACCCCACTCAATGCATGTGGCATATGTGGCTAAGGATAAGAGCGTGGTGGGAAGGGTGAATTGGCAGTTACTCACCTATGTGTTAAAGTCATTCATGGGCCATCACTAAGGTGGACCCACCATGATTGGTGTTACGCGATGCACGGGAAACCCGGAAACTAACGTGGGCTCAGATTAATGAAGAAGCAAAGAAAATCTCAAAGGACAAGCAGCTATTTCCCTCTCGCCTGTGCATAAGTTAGGGCCGACCCCGACGACGCCCGACAGCGTGTTTGGGCCAGGCCCGAGGGCTCCTGTCGGTGCAACAAACCCTAGGTCTGTAGCTCAGACCGTGCACAAGCCCGAGATCATGATTGCAGCATCCAAGACCAGACCAAGCATGAGATATTAGCTCTTTGAAGAATCAATGGGCAGATTGAGAAGACCAAGTCAAGCCAAGGAGCAAGGCACAGTTAAGGGGAAAAACCTCCCTTGCCGGGCAGGAGAGCCTGGCGAGGTCAAGGTTGCCCCGGAAGCAAGCCTCAAGACCGCCCCGGCAGGCCTGCCGGGTCTTTCAAAGGCAAAAAAACGCCGCCAAGGCTTCACCGCTCCACCTCACAGCGACGCAAGTCATCGATCGATGCGGTGTCAAGCACCAAGGAGACTAAGTGGCTGTCTTTTGCCACATTGCAGCCATTTACTACAGGAATCGCCTCCAAATGACACCCGTCCAGTGATGTGTCATGCAGACAGGAGAGAAGGTGGCCGAACAGCCTGGCAAGGCGTGACGGGCAGGCCATGATGTGATACTAAGTGGCGCATTTAATGCACTCTGCTCTGTCTGCGGAGTAGATATGATAGCACTATTTGCTATCTAATCAGTACGCAATGACTGATTTGCCACTGTGGTGACCCCTTGATCTATAAAAGGAGGCCCATGGCAACCATAGAAAGGATTTGGACCCTTGTACACTCATACGTGCATAGCTGCTCTCGCCCTGAGGCAACCCTGCCGGGGAAGAGCACTGTGTTTCCACCACCATCCACCATCAATCCACCAAAGCAGGAGTAGGGTTTTACGCCTCGCGGCGGCCCGAACCTGGGTAAAACTGCCCGAGTGATCTCTGCCGCGCTGCGCTGTGCTCCTCCGCTCTTTGTGCAACGTGCTTAGTCCCCCTGCTGAACCAAAAGGGGCTCGTGGCCCCATAGGTCGCCGTGGTTTCCCATGACATGTATTCTCCAAAAAAAATAGAACTGGGCTAGCCATTTTCAGAAAGAAAAAAGATATCAACTGGGTTCGTCATGTGCTTAAATAAAAGCATAAGCGTGGGCTAGACGAGCCACAACCCCCACACAGCGCGCCGTTGAGCTCTGGGTCCGTGGTGTTAGCCACTCGTTGTGTAATTTTCTCGTTTATTGACTACATTGACAATGGCGTGGGACCTAGATGTCAAACAATTAGGAGGAAGTATTTTTTGGCTTGTAATAATGAGGCACCTACTTGCATAATGCCATGACCCTGGTGGGTCCCTACTGTCAGCCTCTCCACGTACAGTTATCTCCTAATTCCTCTTGGTTGTTGACCATGTTGACAACGCCAAACGGCAGCGGGCACAGCGAGCGAACCAAGGCGGAGAACGACGACGAAGCCTCGGACGGGAACGAACAGGAGCTGTGGAAGATGCGGCAGTGTAGTGGCAGGCGGAAGGGAGTACAAGGGCAACAACATGTAACTCAAGCTTACAAATGGTACAAAAGCCCAAGGATTAATTGTTCATCAAATTTAGACAAAACCCAGATTGAACATGGCAATAACATCTAACTGAACCACTGTTTTTGACATTCACAAACAAATGGATCGGTCTGATCCATAAAATGAACATCATGTGCCAAAAAAATTATTGGAACATGACCACAAGTTGTTTTAAATAGAAGCCGAGCACATTCAGAAGCCCATTTGTCCACCTGAAACTTCTTTTTTTGCTGTTCAACATGTCCGTCCATGAGAAATTTCTTGTTGAAAAACTTTAGCCTCATGGACAATAGTAACCTCGCATTCAATAGGAAGAATGTGACAAAGCTTCTGTTTGCCTGGTTGGATGCATATCCTTCCATCGTTATTGTCCTCAAACGAATGTCATGAGAACTGGGAAAATCCTGGTGCTTATTACGCCACCGATTGGTTATATGTTTTTCTCCATGCATTAGTGCCTAAGTAGACATGAAAATTGAAAATAGTTAATGTCTAAAAAAGAGTATGTCAAAAGAGCGATAGCTGAATGGTTAATTCTAGTACAATATATACGGGCTTTCAATGTGCATGAAATCATCACCTTTATATATAAATTCTCCGGACATGGAAAGCATCGCAGCAAGCCAATAATTATGTTCAGATCATAACTAAACATTCCGATATATAAGATCTTAACAGAATCCAGCAGCATTGATAGGCTATCCATGGACGAACTCTTCATTGAGCATATATAACATAATATTAGTACCCAAAGTGTACTCCAAGATGATATAAAACTTATGCGCACAAATGAAAAATGCATCTTATGATTACAAATGGGTAGATGATAATATACGGTACCTGAATAAGTGTGGAGCCAAACACCAACTGGTGATCATTAAATGGATCATGAATTACACCCAAGGTCTCCAGTTTGGACGCAGAGACGATAGTTATTTGCGAAGGTATATATCAATAATAAAGGAGCAACCTTTGAAGTGAAGTGGCATCTTCGATGATGAGCTGCTATCCTTCAAAACAAATTCCAATGCTTTTAAGGTGAGGCGACTTTATTTGGAGACAATTGATACGGATTTCTATCCCCAAAACAATCAGAAAGCGCTCCAGGGCAGGGCAACCGGAGTGGATGATGCTATGCAGTGAGGCCTCCGACAGATAAACCACCACAAGCGAAAGTTTTTTTAGTAGTGGGAGTCGAAGCATTTGTACTAGATCGTCTGGTAGATGGCACCAGGCGAAGGTGGTGGTGTGGAGAGATGAGGAAAACCATGAGATGGACAACGGTGGTGTGGGCACAAATTCTTGGTGTTCGTTTCGTGGTATGAAACTTTCGTGGAAATGGTAGAATTCAAACTGCTGGAGTTTTTTGAATTCAGGGGATGTCAGCTAGGCATCCACCATGCAGGGTATGGACAGCAGGTAGCATGTCGGGATGCAGAGGCATTGAATGGAGCCCTGGTGGGAGGAGATGATGGCTTTGAGGAGTTCAAAAATCATGAACGACAGAGAGCTAACGACAGTCGAGATTGAGGGGCGTGGTGCGCCATAGAGGGCGCCACCGAGTTGAGAGGACTTGGGTGCGGCAGCAATCCTTGGTGGGGACAAGCGAGATGATCTCCCCAAGGATGGCGTCCGGGAGATCGCTGATACGTCTCTAACATATCTATAATTTTTTATTGTTCATGCTATTATATTATCTGTTTTGGATGTTTTATATGCTTTAATATGCTATTTTATATTATTTTTGGGACTAACTTATTAACCCAGAGCCTAGTGCCAGTTTCTGTTTTTCCTTATTTTTGAGTTTTATAGAAAAGGAATATCAAATGGAGTCCAAACGGAATAAAACTTTCGCAATGATTTTTCTTGGACCAGAAGACACACGTAGGACTTGGAGAGGAAGTCAGAAGAGTCCCGAGGGATCCACAAGCCCTCAGGGCACGCCCTAGGGGGCACACGCCCCCTGGCTTGTGGGCCCCCTGTGAGTCCTCCAACCCTAATCTTTGGCCTATAAATTCCGAAATATTCCCAAATGACCAGAAGCGTCCACCAAAATACTTTTCCGCCGCCATAACCTTCTGTACCCATGAGATCCCATCTTGGGGCCTTTTCTGGCATCCTGTCGAAGGGGGATTCGATCACGAAGGGCCTCTACATCAACTTTATTGCCCCTCCGATGAAGCATGAGTAGTTTATCTCAGACTTACGGGTCCATAGCTAGTAGCTAGATGGCTTCTTCTCTCTCTTTCATACCATGTTCTCCTCGTTGTGGAGATCTATCTGATGTAATATTCTTTTGCGGTGTGTTTGTCGAGATCTAATGAATTGTGGATTTATGATCAGATTATCTATGAATATTATTTGAATCTTCTCTGAATTCTTATATGCATGATTTGATATCTTTGTATTTCTCTTCGAATTATTGGTTTGGTTTGACCAATTAGATTGGTTCTTCTTACAATGGGAGAGGTGCTTAGTTTTGGGTTCAATCTTGTGGTGTCCTCACCCAATGACAAAGTAGGGGTAGCGAGGCACGAATTGTATTGTTGCCATAAAGGGTAAAAATATGGGGTTTCATCATATTGCTTGAGTTTATCCCTCCACATCATGTCATCTTACTTAAGGCGTTACTTCGTCCTTTATGAACTAAATACTCTAGATGCATGCTGGATAGTGGTCAATGTGTGGAGTAATAGTAGTAGATGCAGAATCGTTTTGGTCTACTTGACACGGACGTGATGCCTACATGCATAATCATTGCCTTGGATATCGTCATAACTTTGCGCTTTTCTATCAATTGCTCAACAGTAATTTGTTCACCCACTGTATTATTTGCCTTCAAGAGAGAAGCCTCTAGTGAAACCTATGGCCCCCGGGTCTATTTTCCATCATATAATTTTAGATCCATAAACAAAAAAACAAAAAATACCTCATTGTGTTTTATTTGTTTTTACTTTGTTTTACATTTTAGTAATCTCTTATATCTATCTCTCTCAGATCTCACCTTTGCAAGTGACCGTGAAGGGATTGACAACCCCTTTATCGCGTTGGGTGCAAGTGTTTGATTGTTTGTGCAGGTGCATAGATTGGAGACTTGCTTGTATCTCCTACTGGATTGATACCTTGGTTCTTAACTGAGGGAAATACTTATCTCTACTTTGCTGCATCACCCTTTCCTCTTCAAGGGAAAAACCAACACAAGCTCAAGAAGTAGCACGAAGAATTTCTGGCGATGTTGCCGAGGAGATCTACATCAAGCCTACCAAGTACCCACCATAAACTCTCATCTCTTGCATTACATTATTTGCCATTTACCTCTCGTTTTCCTCTCCCCCACTTCTAAAATGATTTTCAGAAAAAAAAACACAAAAAGATTTGCCTTTTTATTCACACTTCTTCCGTTCGTCTTTTCGTTTGCTTTTTGGTTGCTTGTGTGCTAGATTGCTTGTTTTGTCACGATGTCTCAAGAGAATACCAAGTTGTGTGACTTTTCCAATACTAATAATAATGATTTTATTACTACTCCGATTGCTCCCGCCACTAGTGCGGAATCTTATGAAATTAATGCCGCTTTGCTGAATCTTGTTATGAAATATCAATTTTCTGGCCATCCTAGTGAAGATGCCGCATCCCATCTAAATACTTTTGTTGAGTTGTGTGATATGCAAAAGAAAAAATATGTGGATAATGATATTGTTAAATTGAAGCTATTTCCGTTCTCACTACGAGATCGTGCTAAAACTTGGTTTTCATCTTTGCCTAAAAATAGTATTGATTCATGGAATAAGTCTAAAGATGCTTTTATTTCCAATTATTTTCCTCCCGCTAAGATCATCTCCCTTAGGAACGATATAATGAATTTTAAGCAACTTGATCATGAACATGTTGCATAATCTTGGGAAAGGATGAAATTGATGATAACAAATTACCCTACTCATGGTTTAAGTTTATGGATGATCATACAAATTTTTTATGCCGGATTGAATTTTGCATCTATAAATCTTTTAGATTCGGCCACGGGAGGTACCTTTATGGAAATCACATTAGGAGAATCTACTAAACTCCTAGATAATATTATGGCTAATTACTCTCAATGGCATACCGAAAGATCTTCCACTAGTAAAAAAGTGCATGCGATTGAAGAAATTAATACTTTGAGTGGAAAGATGGATGAATTAATGAAATTGTTTGCTAGTAAGAATTCTCCTATTGATCCTAATGATATGCCTTTGTCTTCTTTGATTGAGAATAATAATGAATCTATGGACGTGAATTTTGTTGGTAGGAACAATTTTGGTAATAACGCGTATAGAGGTAATTTCAACCCTAGGCCGTTTCCTAGTAATTCCTCTAATAATTATGGTAATTCCTACAACAATTCTTATGGAAATTATAATAATATGCCCTATGATCTTGAGAACAATATTAAAGATTTTATTAATTCTCAAAAAGTTTTAATGCTATGGTTGAAGAAAAATTGCTCAAGATTGATGATTTGGCTAGGAACGTTGATAGAATTTCGCTTGAGATTGATTCTTTGAAAATTAGATCTATTCCACCCAAGCATGATATTAATTAATCTCTAAAGGCTATGAAAATTTCTATTGATGAGTGCAAATAAAGAACCGCTAGGATGTGTGCTAAGCGAGATTGGTTTGTAAAAGCGTGTTCTTCGATCTCTTGTGATAATAATGATGAAGATCTTAAAGTTATTGTTGTGACTCCTATTGAATCTTTGTTTTATAATATAAATATTGATAAATATGGGACTAGACATGAGTCGACTTTAGCTAGAAGGCGTCCCAATGATTCGGAGTTTATAGATCTTAATGCAAAAATTGATAAAAGTGGGATTGGAGAGGTCAAAACTTTAAGTAGCGATGAAACCACTCTTTTGGATTTCAAGGACATTAATTATGATAATTGCT
Source organism: Thinopyrum elongatum (assembly GCA_011799875.1). Taxonomy (NCBI): domain Eukaryota; kingdom Viridiplantae; phylum Streptophyta; class Magnoliopsida; order Poales; family Poaceae; genus Thinopyrum; species Thinopyrum elongatum. The sequence continues at coordinate 237,740,386 of CM022303.1, forward strand.
CTTTGATAGATTGTATTTCCTTGTTGCAATCCATGTTGAATTCTCCTCATGCTTATAATCAAAATAAAGCTTTTACTAAACATATCGTTGATGCTATGATGAAATCTTTTGAAGAAAAACTTGAGTTGGAAGTTTCTGTACCTAGAAAGCTTTATGATGAGTGGGAACCTACTATTAAGATTAAAATTAAATATTATGAGTGCCATGCTTTGTGTGATTTGGGTGCTAGTGTTTCCACGATTCCAAAAACTTTATGTGATGTGCTAGGTTTCCGTGAATTTGATGATTGTTCTTTGAATTTGCATCTCATGGGTTCCACTATTAAGAAGCCTATGGGAAGAATTAATGATGTTCTTATTGTTGCAAATAGTAATTATGTGCCCGTATTTTTCATTGTGCTTGATATAGATTGCAATCCTACATGTCCTATTATTCTTGGTAGACCTTTCCTTAGAACGATTGGTGCAATTATTGATATGAAAGAAGGAAATATTAGATTTCAATTTTCATTAAGGAAGGGCATGGAAAACTTTCCATGAAAGAAAATTAAGTTGCCATATGAATCTATTATGAGGGCTACTTACGGATTGCATACCAAAGATGACAATACCTAGATCTATGTTTTATGCCTAGCTAGGGGCGTTAAACAATAGCGCTTGTTGGGAGGCAACTCAATTTTATTTTTATGTTTTTTTTGTTTTTGGTTCTGTTTTTCAATAATTACACATTATTACCTCTGTAGTAATTGTGTTTTGGTGTTTCAATTAGTTTTTTTAGCAAAGTAAGACCTTTGGGATGGCTTACTGCCGGGGCCAGGACACGAAATCCCAGAAATTAACCCCTCGTGTCATCACCAGCCCAGGATTTACCGTTACTGGTGGACACGTCCTTGTTACAGATTACCAAGCTATTACGAGAATTGGATACAAGACCATGAAGGTCTAATGATACAACGGTGATTCTGGTGGTGGATGACGGAATTGTCTCACGATTATTCAACGTCGATGGGGCTCCATTCCCACAGGAACGGCTGACCTGGATAATTCCTATCCCGCATGGCTGCCATTCTAGGCTCCGCACGGACATCACTGTGGTACTCCTTGTAGAAATCCTGACCTGGCCAATTAAATAGCCAGGGACAAGCCTGTGAGTATGTTTGAATGTACTCGCAAACATCATGAACAAAAGATATACCGAATGCAACAATTAAATTATAAGATCATGATGAACCAAACTTTATGCGTATGCTCATGCTGGACTATATAAAATGCATGCTGACAGGGATTAATTCATGGCATGATAAAATATTAGCATGTGAAAATATATAAAATTGTTAGTGATAAACAAGGAAAGTCAAAGGAAAAAAAAATAAAAGAAATGCCGGTTGGATGTCAAGTGACACCACGGTAGGTCTTGAAGAGAAATGCCAAACGGGTGTCTAAAAGAGAAATCGGACGAGACAGGACCATTCGAGAACTCAGGCGACGCCACGAGAGGTCTTGAAAAGAAATGCCAGTCGGGTGTCAAGTGACGCCACGGTCGGACTTGAAGAGAAATGCCAATCGGGTGTCCACAAGAGTAGTGGCGTGATAAACCGCCTGTTAACTCGAGGGACGCCACGAGAGGTCTTGAAAATAAAATTGAGTGCCCGGGGTAGTGTAGCCAGCCCCTGGGACACTCAGGAAAATTAAAATAACAAAAACAGGTTAGTTCATAATAATATGCATAACCATAAAAAATTTCACAGCAATAGTATTCAAATAACCATGACGGCGTTAGTGATGATAACAATATCCTACAAAATAGTTCAGGCCCAATTAATTATTTTCCTCCGAAGACCGACCCTAAGACCGACACTTGACAAACCCAGACTGTAGCCCTTAACCGTGGACACGGCTATTCGAATAGGTTTAAAACTCTGCAGAGGGTGTACTCTTTACCCACAAGTAAAGGATTTCTTTAGTCAGTACCGTGACACTGACTAATTCCCATTACGGTCTTTGGGTTGAAAACACACCTGACCAGCACACACCAGATTAACTTTCAGGATGCCCGGAATCACCCAAAGCATCGTTCAAGAAAAACTCTAAGACGGAGAGACCAACGTCCTGCATGGGATCACTATTAATACGCGCGGATTCCAAGGGGTGCCCCCCTCTCAGTCACAACTGGAAACACCCATGCCCCCTGACCCGATGACAGGATTTAGTCCCGGATCCCTGGGAAACCCTCAACGTGGCCCTCTGTATGGTGTGTGCATGGAAAGGGGTTATCAACTTACTGAACCATACCCTACCTGTGGCAGCACGAAACAAGTATGGGGGTTACCGGAACAAGACTTGATCTATGGTCGACTCAGGAGGCATTAAGTTTCCTGCAACGGTTAGCACAACAAGGTATTCCTTTAATAGCAATCCCAACAGGGCCACAACCCTTGCATGCTCCAACATGCACAACAAACAAGGCATGATCACGCTACAACGTGATCATCCTCCTGCCGGTAACGGTATTTTTCTTATGCCTGCTCCTGCAAGTTAGTCATGGCAACACACGATGCACGGTACGATGAAACATGCCAACACTACACACATGCAAAAATTAGCCATATGCCAGTTTTATTTGAATTCAACTTAGTCATGATCAAATTATTCTAGCAAATAAACTACCATGCATTCACCATATTGAGTGTTCAAGATGCTTGCCTTGAGCATGCAGAAATACTGGGTGCACTCCAAAAGTTTGAAAATTTATCTTCCCTCCATTTCCTGTTTCCAAAAATATTTAAATTACCACATAAAACAAAAACAGTGCTAAAAATTGTTTCAAATATTTTTGAAATAAATACTAAAATAAACTAGATGAAAATTGAAAAATAACAGAAAAATAATCAAATTATTTGGAGTTCATATAAATTACTATGGAATTTCTAAGATGGAATAAATGATTAAAAGGACTATTAAATTGGTCCAACAAAAACTAAGCTTAGCAAAAATGTTCACCCTAGCTAGATTAATAGAACATTATTTTAGGAGTATTTAGAAATTTGAACCATCAGATTTGGGTTTGAAATGGATCCTGTAGTATTAATTAGAGATATGCTGAAATAGAAAAGTGAAAGGGCAGAGGCGCTCCTTGAGCGCCGTATAGCTATGGGTGCTACTGGGCCGACCCAGCTGCTCAGCCGCGCCAGAAGGCATGGTCTGGGGTCGCTGACAGAGGGCCCCGCCTGACAGGTTTGAAATCGGGCGAGCTACGCGCCGAAACAGAGAAGGAAGGGGAGGTCACCGACGGCGATCGACGGCGTATCAGGGGATGGCGATGGTGCAGGCGTGCTCAGGGTGATCCTCCGCGTTGGTGGGTGGTGGAGTTGACCGCTGGCGTGCACCACAGCAATGGCAGCGCCAACTCCGGCGGACGGCGGCGTCGGGTGATGTGGGATCTCGTCGGAGGAGCCTCCAATCGTCAAATTGATGTGAGGGTCAGACGAGGGGTGGATTTGGAGGCTACTGGTGAAATTTGGGAGGTGGGGGTGGACGAACGACGTCGGCTTCTTCTCGGAAGCAGAGGCGGATCGGGCGGCCGGAGTTGGGGAAGAAGACCTCCCCGGGGCCGTTCGGTCCCTCTGGAGTGTGATTGCGGAAGGGTGGAGGTGGGGTGAGTTCGAAACGAGGCCTGGGGCGGCCTTTATATAGGCAGGCGGAGATGCCCGGAGCGGAGTGGATCACGGCGGAGTAATTCCGGCCGGTGGGGTTGGTTTGGATCAGTTGGCTTGGACGGTGGCCATAAGTGAGGTCGGTGGAAGCTCCCCGAAGCGCCAGCGTTGACGATTTCGTCCTCCATTCACTTCCTCACAGTAGAGCCCGAGGACGGCCGTGGCGGACGGTGCCAGCTCCGGCGACTAACAACAGGGTCCTGGGTGGTCTGGACAGTGGCCTGGCGTTGTGAGGTGGTGCCGCATGGAGGGAGAGTTAGGGCTGGACGGTGTGGAGGAGTCATATTCGAGGCTTCCCGAGCAAGATACGACGGCGGCGGCGATTGATGACGGTTGGCGTGGTCGGTGATGGATGGCAGGGGCTTAGGCGGTTGGGAGTTAAGAAGGAGGCTTGCTGGCGGCTGCGGATTGGGCCAGGTGCCCTTGGACGGTGCTGACAGTGACGGATGGCGGCGCTGGGCGGTGGCGTATCCGGGTGGGAGACGATGGCGGCAGCTCGGGTCGGTGGCTGGCCGGTGCCAGGCGACAAGGAGGGGGTGCGGGGAGGTTGCAGGTGGCGGCTTGGGCATGGAGGGGAGCCAGGGGAGGTGAAGCTTGGGTGCACGGCTTCGGGCACCGTCGGCTGCAGTCCAGTTTGGAAGCTTGATGTACTCCTTCCTCCATAGACATGTACTCCTCAAAGCATAAACCAGATGATTCTCCCCTTCACCTGTAGGGTGGTCAAGCTCCAGCTCCTCAAATCCCTCCATTATTTTATCCACCGTCACAACAGCATAGCCATGTGGAATCGGACCACAGTGAAAAGTTTCATCAGCTTGAGGAGATGCAACAGAGCCGACAGCCGCCTTCAAAGTGAGGTTCTGCCATTTCGTCATTAGCTCGCAATGTTGAGCCTCCGTGATAGTATCCACGGGATGGCGAGGAGCCGTGAAATCAGGCTGAACGAGCTCCGTGGAAGCCACGCTGCTTCTTCGCTGAGATGGTGGGGTAGCTTCTGGGGCAGCATCTTCGTGCCGCTGAGATGGTTGGCCGGCAGCTGCAAGTTCCTCTAGCTTTGCTATTCTTGCATTGAGCTTCTGCATTTCGCTCACCTCCTCTTTCCTCTTTCTCTCTCAGCTTCTGTAACCACCACTGTCGGCGAACCCAACCACCCACGGAACGGAGCCTGGTGTGCCTCGTGTTCGTCCAGGGTGCTCAGGATTCCCGAGGGCCTCTGCCAGCTCGTCCTTCTCTCTGTCGGGAATGAACGTCCCTTCCTGCGCTACCCTGATATATTGCTGAAGCTTCTTGATGGGTATTGCAAGTTGCTCATCCATCCAATGACACTCCCCTGTTTCTGGGTCCAAAGTTCCCCCAACCCCGAAGAACCAAGTCCTTGAACGGTCTGGCCAGTTCAATGTCGCTGGTTGGACCCCTTTAGCAAGCAGGTCTTACTCAGCTTTGTCCCACAACGGCCGGGCTTTGTGGTAGCCACCTGACCCCGTGTGATGGTGATACAACTTCTTTGCAGCATTTTTCTTGTTTGTCTCCGACCTTTTCTTACCCTTCTCCGAATTCTTGTAGGCCACAAATGCGGGCCAATGATCTCTTATATTCTCATATCGGCCGGTGAATTCTAGAGTCTTCCCTTTTTCGACAAACTTTGTGTTCAACTCTTTCTTCCAGTTCCTGAATAGATCTGCCATCTTCTTAAGAGCAAACGCCTTGACCTTTGGCTCTATAACTAGCTTATTCGGATCCTCCTCTGGCGGTAGGGTGAAATTTGCCTTCAGCACGGTCCAAAGATCATCTTTCTGTCTATCCTGGACATAAGAAACTTCAGGGTGGTCCTTACTCTTATTCCATTGCTCGACGCTGATCGGGACGCTGTCCCTAACAATAGCTCCGCACTGACTAACAAATGTGTCCTTGGCCCGCTTGGGTTCAATCGGTTGGCCATCGTCCGCGATTGCTGTGATCGTGAACCTTTCATCCTAGCGCAACCTTTTCTTCGGGCCTCGTCTCCTTACGGAAGTTTGGCTCGATCCGGAGGGCTGTAAAAGAAGAAAGAAGCATTAATATATGTACATACCAAAACAATTAATGCATCAATTAGTCAGCACAGGCTTAATTAATATATATACCTTGCCAGACTTTGCAACAGCTGCCTCCTCCGTTCGGTCACCGGAGCCGTCATCATGGTCTTCTTCCTCCGACATTCGGTCACTGGAGCCATCATCATCTCCTTCCTCCTCCATTTTTGGATTACCGAAGCCAGCATCCTCTCCTTCCTGACCATCGGTGTCGTTGAGAAACGACAAGGGATCACCTCGCTAGCTGAGAGGGCTCAAGAGTGGTTTATAAGCGCTGCTGCGCCAACCCTCTCGAGCTCCTCTCAACTGCAGGCTTACTGGCCTAATCGCACACTTCTCTGCCCGTTGGCCTGGGCTACTACGGGCCTAAATCTTGGCCCAACTAGCTGATTGGGTTTCTAGTCGTATTCAGGCCGTGGTGGCCCAGTAGGCGGCATTTTTTATTTTTTTTCCCAGTTTTTTTGTTTTCTTTTTTGCTTTATTTATTTTCTTTTGTTTCTACTTACAGCTAAATACTTACTGTTTTTCAGTGATTATTTTTTGCTTTTAGGTCACAAAAATTATAAAATTTCTGTTAGTGCCATTAGTTTTCAAATTTGAATAGTTTAAATTTGAATTCTTTGAAATTTGTGTGAATCACTAGTTTGTGAATAACTTTTCTATAATAATAGATTTTTGAGTGATTCTTTTTCCTGCTATTTAATATTACTGTGTTTGATCATTATATTCATTTTGGTAATTTTTAGGTTATTTTAAATGACTGTTTTAATCAAAAATAGATTTTGTTATTTTAGTTTGCATTAAAGTTTCAACAAAAAAATTCTTTATGAAAATTCTGTTGCTATTAATGTTTTGAACAAAAAATACTTTGATAATTTTAGTTGCATAAATTTATATAATTTTAGTTTCAAAAATACTGAGAGGTTTATAAATCTTTTAGTTGATTCGTTTTGCTATAGAGTTTTATAAAAGCTTTTTTGTTCATTCTTTTTGCTATTGAAGAATATTATAGTTTTGTTTTAGTTGATCATAACAGAATATTTTAATTGATATTTTTAGTTCATTCTTTTTGCTATTAGAGTTTCATAAAAGTTTTAGTCTCTTCTTTTTGCTATAGTTCATTCTTTTAGCTAAAGACCCTGAAATCGAAAAGCACTACAAATGAACTCTGAAAAAGTTGAAAGTTGGCATGGATATCATTTCACCCACAATAGCATGTTTTAAAAAGTTGAGGGTTACGGCAAAAGCTGGATGCACTTCGTGTACAAAATGGACAATCTCTTTCGAAGTATCAGGGTTTCGAGGAAAACTCATCGTTACAAAGGGATTTCATCTTTTTGAACTTATTTGAACTCCAGACTTTTTGTGTGTTCAAAATGCACCATTCAAAGCCACAATAAATTTTCAACCCTTTCTGACTTCATTTGGTATTTTTCATGCTTTACTAATTTCTTTTAGCTAAATGACCCTGAAATCGAAAAGCACTACAAATGAACTCTGAAAAAGTTGAAAGTTGGCATGGTATCATCATTTCACCCACATAGCATGTTTTAAAAAGTTGAGAAGGTTACGGCAAAAGCTGGATGCACTTCGTGTACAAAATGGACAATCTCTTTCGAAGTATCAGGGTTTCGGATGAAAACTCATCTGTTACAAAGGGATTTCATCTTTTTGAACTTATTTGAACTCCAGACTTTTTGTGTGTTCAAAATGCACCATTCAAAGCCCCCACAAATAAGATTTTCAACCCTTTCTGACTTCATTTGGTATTTTTCAGCTTTACTAATTTCTTTGAGCTAAATGACCCTGAAATTGAAAAGCACTACAAATAAACTCTGAAAAGGTTGAAAGTTGGCATGGTATCATCATTTCACCACATAGCATGTTCTAAAAAGTTGAGAGGGTTACGGCAAAAGCTGGATGCATTCGTGTACAAAATGGACAATCTCTTTCGAAGTATCAGGGTTTCGAATGAAACTCATCTGTTAAAAGGGATTTCATTTTTTTGAACTTTATTGAACTCCAGACTTTTGTGTGTTCAAAATGCACCATTCAAAGGAACATCATCAATTTTCAAACCCTTTCTGACTTCATTTGGTATTTTTCATGCATTTACTGATTTTTTGAGCTAAATGACCCTGAAATTGAAAAGCACTACAAATGAACTCTGAAAAGGTTGAAAGTTGGCATGGTATCATCATTTCACCCACATAGCATGTTCTAAAAAGTTGAGAGGGTTACGGCAAAAAATGGATGCACTTCATGTACAAAATGGACAATCTCTTTCGAAGTATCAGGGTTTCAGACGAAAACTCATTTGTTATAAAGGGATTTCATTTTTTTGAACTTATTTAAACTCCAGACTTTTTGTGTGTTCAAAATGCACCATTCAAAGCCACATCATCATACAAAAACTCATCTGTTACAAAAGGCATTTTATTTCTTCACATGTAACTGCAGTGATATTCTAGATCAAAGGCATCGTCATAATAGTTGTGGAGAGAAAGCCTTCACTTTTTCTTCGCTTGTGTCCTTTGCTTATTGCACCGTAACCATGGATAATCTTCATCGTTTAACAGGGTGCTTGGGTCAGCCTTGACTTTGAAGGGAGGAATTTCATGAAACTTTTCATAATCTTCAGACATGTCTGTCTTACCCTCCACTCCCACAATGTCTCTTTTTCCTGAAAGAACTATGTGGCGCATTGGCTCATCGTATGATGCTTTCGCTTCCTTATCTTTTCTTTTTCTCGGTTTGGTAGACATGTCCTTCACATAGAAAACCTGCGCCACATCATTGGCTAGGACGAATGGTTCGTCTGTGTACCCAAGATTGTTTAGATCCACTGTTGTCATTCTGTACTGTGGGTCTACCTGTACCCCGCCTCCTAACAGATTGACCCATTTGCACTGAAACAAAGGGACCTTAAAATCATGTCCAAAGTCAAGTTCCCATATGTCCACTATGTAACCATAATATGTGTCCTTTCCCCTCTTGGTTGCTGCATTAAAGCGGACACCACTGCTTTGGTTGGTGCTCTATTGATCTTGGGCGATCGTGTAAAATGTATTCCCATTTATCTCCTACCCTTTGTAAGTCAATACAGTCGAAGATGGTCCCCTGGCCAACGCGTACAGCTCATCAGAAATAGTGTTGTCACCCATGAGACGTGTTTGCAACCAACTACTGAAAGTCCTGATGTGTTCACATGTAATCCAGTCATCACACTGCTCCAGGTGTTTGGAGCGCAGAATATTCTTATGTTCATTGACATACGGGGTCACCAAGGTAGAATTCTATAGAACTATGTAGTGTGCTTGAGACCAAGAATGCCCGTCCCTACATATTATTGAGTCCGCTCCTAGCGTGCCTTTTCCAGTTAGTCTCCCCTCATACCGCGATTGAGGGAGACCAATCTTCTTAAGGTCAGGAATGAAGTCAACACAAAAGCCAATGACCTCCTCTGTTTGATGGCCCATGGAGATGCTTCCTTCTGGCCTAGCACGGTTACGAACATATTTCTTTAAGGCTCCCATGAACCTCTCAAAGGGGAACATATTGTGTACAAATACAGGGCCCAGAATGGCAATCTCGTCGACTAGATGAACTAGGACGTGCGTCATGATATTGAAGAAGGATGGTGGGAACACCAGCTCGAAACTGACAAGACATTGCGCCAAATCACTCCTTAACCTTGGTAGGATTTCTGGATCAATCACCTTCTGAGAGATTGCATTGAGGAATGCACATAGCTTCGTAATGGCTAGTCGAACATTTTCTGGTAGAAGCCCCCTCAATGCAACCGGAAGCAGTTGCATCATAATCACGTGGCAGTCATGAGACTTTAGGTTCTGGAACTTTTTCTCTACCACATTTATTATTCCCTTTATATCGACGAGAAGCCAGACGGGACCTTCATATTGAGAAGGCATTCAAAGAAGATCTCCTTCTCTTCTTTGGTAAGAGCGTAGCTGGCAGGACCTTCATACTGCTTTGGAGGCATGCCGTCTTTTTCGTGCACACGTTGCTGGTCCTCCCATGCCTCCGGTGTATCTTTTGTCTTCCCATACACGCCCAAGAAGCCTAGTAGGTTCACGCAAAGATTCTTCGTCACATGCATCACATCGATTGCAGAGCGAACCTCTAGGTCTTTCCAATAGGGTAGGTCCCAAAATATAGATTTCTTCTTCCACATGGGTGCGCGTCCCTCAGCGTCATTCGGAACAGATAGTCCGCCAGGACCCTTTCCAAAGATTACTTGTAAATCATTGACCATATCAAGTATGTGATCACCAGTACAGACGGCGGGTTTCTTCCGGTGATCTGCCTCACCTTTGAAATGCTTGCCTTTCTTTCGACATTGATGGTTGGTCGGAAGAAATCGACGATGTCCCAGGTACACATTCTTCCTGCATTTGTCCAAATATATACTTTCGGTGTCATCTAAACAATGCGTGCATGCCTGGTATCCCTTGTTTGGCTGTCCTGAAAGGTTACTGAGAGCAAGCCAATCATTGATGGTTACAAACAACAACGCATGTAGGTCAAATTCCTCCTGGTTGTGCTCATACCACACACGTACACCTTTTCAATTCCACAGCTGTAAAATTTCTTCAACTAATGGGGTTAGGTACACATCAATGTTGTTGCCGGGTTGCTTAGGGCCTTGGATGAGCACTGGCATCATAATGAACTTTCGCTTCATGCACAACCAAGGAGGAAGGTTATAGATACATAGAGTCATGGGCCAGGTGCTATGATTGCTGCTCTGCTCCCCAAAAGGATTAATGCCATCTGCGCTTAAACCAAACCATACGTTCCTTGCGTCACCTACAAAGTCCCCCCCCCCCACCTTCTCTCAATTTTTCTCCACTGCGACCCGTCAGCGGGTGCTCTCAACTTCTCGTCTTTCTTGCAGACCTCTTTGTGCCATCGCATCTACTTGGCATGCTCTTTTTTTCTGAACAGACGTTTCAACCATGGTATTATAGGAGCATACCACATCACCTGGGTAGGAACCCTCTTCCTGGGCCACTTGCCCTCAACATCACCAGGGTCATCTCGTCTGATCTTATACCGCAATGCACCGCATACCGGGCATGCGTTCAAATCCTCGTACGCACCGCGGTAGAGGATGCAGCCATTAGGGCATGCATGTATCTTCTGCACCTCGAATCCTAGAGGGCATAGAACCTTCTTTGCTCCGTACGTGCTGTCGGGAAATTTGTTATCCTTTGGAAGCTTCTTCTTCAATATTTTCAGTAGCTTCTCAAATCCGTTGTCAGATACACCATTGTCTGCCTTCCATTGCAGCAATTCCAGTGTGGTACCGAGCTTTGTGTTGCCATCTTCGCAATTGGGGTACAATCCTTTTTTGTGATCCTCTAACATGGGATCGAACTTCAACTTCTCATTTTCACTTTCGCATTGTCTCTTTGCATCAACAATGACCCGGCGAAGATCATCATCGGGCACATCATCTGGTTCCTCTTGATCTTCAGCTTCCCCCGTTGCAGCATCACCGTATTCAGGGGGCACATAGTTGTCATCATCCTCTTCTTCTTCGTTGTCTTCCATCATAACCCCTCTTTCTCCGTGCTTGGTCCAAACATTATAGTGTGGCATGAAACCCTTCTCAAGCAGGTGGATGTGAAGGGTTTTTGAGTCAGAGTAAGACTTTGTATTCCCACAGATAGGGCATGGATAGCACATAAAACCATTCTGCTTGTTTGCCTCAGCCACTTCGAGAAAATTATGCACGCCCTTAATGTACTTGGAGGTGCGTCTGTTACCATACATCCATTGCCGGTTCATCTGCGTGCATTATATATAATTAAGTGTGTCAAAAACCATTACAGAACATCATGAATAGAGAAGTGACCAAATTAAGAGAAGTTCATCATCACATTAAAACCAAAGTACAGTAGTGATCAAATGTTATTACTAAAAAAATAAATACATAAAGTTCATACATAGTTCTCATTGAACAACATATAGCTCTCCAGAGCATCTAATTAAACCATACATTGAAACTATGTAAAACATTTCAATGCAACAACAAATGTGATCATAATCGCAACTAAGGTAACAATTGATCCAACGGCATAATGATACCAAGCCTCAGTATGAATGGCATATTTTTTAATCTTTCTAATCTTCAAGCGCATTTCATCCATCTTGATCTTGTGATCATCGACGACATCCGCAACATGCAACTCCAATTCCATATTCTCCTCCTCAATTCTTTTCAATTTTTTCTTCAAGTAATCATTTTCTTTTTCAACTAAATTTAACCTCTCGACAAGAGGGTCGGTTGGAATTTCTAGTTCCCATACCTCCTAGATAAAAACATCTATGTCACGTTGGTCGGCATAATTGTCATAAACACTAAATGAAACAAATAGTTGTAAAAGATAATATACCACATCTGAATCATAGACAGGACGAGGGCCGACAGGGGCGGATACCAAAACCATCGCACTATATAGTAACAAACAATAATAAAATTAAGAAAATTATACAAGTATCTATCTAAATCATACAAGTAAGAATTTTTTTTCTTTTAGAAAGAAGATAAGAACAAGAGGCTCACCACGGTGGTGCTGGCGACGAGATCGGGGCGGGTGATCGACGGCGGTGAGGACAGGGACGGGATAGGACGGACCGCCAAACCTAGACAAATCTTGAGTAAAATGGAGCTTGGACAAGGAGCTTTGAAAGGAGAAAGCTTAAGTGTGGCTCGGGCATTTCATCGAACACCTCATGTGCATAGGAGGTGAGCTAGAGCACCACAAAGCTCTCCCACGGCCGGCCAAAAAAACAGAGCAGTGGCTCTGCTCGCGGGCAGGGGCGGGGGTATATATAGGCCTCTCTTTAGTCCCGGTTGGTGGCTAAAACCGGGACTAAAGGACTACATTTGGTTCCGGTTCCAGCCACCAACAGGGACTAAAGGTTGTGGGCCAGGAGCGAGGCCCATTGGTCCCGGTTCGTGTCTGGAACCGGGACCAAAGGGGTCAGACGAACCGGGACCAATGGCCCCCCAGGCCCGGCCAGCGCCCTGGCCTCATGAACCGGGACTGATGCCCCCTTTGGTCCCGATTCATGAGTGAACCGGGATTAATGCCCTAATCCTGGCCTCAACCAAAGCCCTGTTTTCTACTAGTGCAAGTACCTCGAGGTTTAATTTGACAGACATGACTTATATGTTGACAGAGTTCATATTACTTTTTTTAGAAACATGCCGTAAAGTAACGCGATAGACCTTCAATTAACATGTGTTCAAAAAACAAAAGTTGTCAAAAATTACAAAACAAAGACCTCGAGGTTGAAATAATAGGATGGAGCACTATAAAGGTTTAATTAAACCTTTGCAGTAACCCATCCAACTAGTTAATATCGAGTCCACTTCCCATTCGGTCACCCATCTGATGACTACTCCAGCCTCAGCACAGTTAACTTGAGAGTTATGTTAGATGAGCTGTCGGTAGGGAAGCTGGTCCTTGCTGATATAGGATGCCTCTTCGTATCCTTTATGGCCCACCGGGATGACCGCCTGTTGCCGCCCAATGGCCAATGCCATGTCTCTTGCGAATGTAGAAACCTCCCTCCCTCGTCTAGCTGCTTCCCACGTTTTCCCCTATTTTTTGCCGCCTGCCCACCCATAGAACCTTCTCGCGCCGGCCAATTCCTCTCCAAACACCTAGCGAGGTGGTTGAACCGAACAAGTCTCAAGTCTAGACTTGTTTCTAGTGGATTCATTGATGTGGCACCGGAAGGGTGTGATAGCTGACTCTAGAAAAATAATTGACTACCACGTTGGCATAAATGAGCATGGGGCCCACTTGTCAGCGTGCTGGACGAATGACGTAACGCAAGACAAAATGGAGCGCGGAAGGGTGTGAATCAATTAGCTCACATGTGATGACCACTGGAGCAATGCACTCAGATTATACGTAAAAAAATTCATGCCAACACGGCCGGATTTCATTACATTTACATAAAATAACCGGTTTCCACCCGGAGTAGGTTTCTTGGATTCCACGCGGGTTTAATGTTCAGCCGGGCGTGCAGCGGGCGGTGCCCTCGGCCAGCGCACCGCTTCAATGGCGGACGCAGTGAGAGGTTGCGTCCGCCCTATGCTGCCTTGACCGTGGACCTTAGTACATTAGTCATTTGATTCATAGGATTGAATCCTATAGGTATTTTTACTAGTATGGAATCACGTGTACTACTACAACATTTCATTGGAAATCTAGAATCCGCTCACACTTTTTTTCACTTCCTTTCTTTCTCCTGTGGCATCAAACACTCAGTGCTAACACTCCTTTGTTTTTCCTATTCCTGCATTTTAAGAATCCTAGTACTTGCTCTAAATGATGTGCGAATCAAAGAAAAGAAACGGAGGGAGTACTTACCCTAAATGATGTGCAGTTCCGTTCCTCTTGGTCAATGTGTAATTCTCTATATGTACAATCTTTCACAGACAGAGGGAGTTGGTTGAGCACTTGAGCGTGAGCGTGTGTGTTGCGTCGTGTGCTGTGTGCCGCATGGATGCGTGCGTGCATGTGTACGTGTGAGTGTTGCATGCATGCATGAGGCTTCTACTCCCTCCCATTGACATGTTCATATTTCAAGCTTCATTAAAACGTTGCATGCAAGAATTAAGAGAAAACTCACCAATGCATGTAAAGTTCTGGTCTTTTGTTCTTCACGCATGCACACATGCATTCCAATTAATAAGTTCGTAAACACAATTTTCTTGAGGAAAACAAGCCCATTATTGAGTACTACTTTTGGAAAGAAAAAAATCTTTGAGCACTCATCATTTACTACTACCTTGGTTGATGATTTTTTTATTGAACTGCATATAAACCGGAAGGAGGGAGTAGGTACTAGTACTAGTAGTACTCCTACATAATTGGCGCTGGGTGCATTGGCCAATGGTTCTTGTTGTTGGACAGGATGAGAGTAGAGAGGAAGTCTTGGCGATCCATTATTCCCCATCTCGGTCAGAGAGAACTACTTATTCACCTAGTCAGTGAAGTGACAATACACGATGCAGCAGATGGGACACTTAACTAATAAGCTGAGCCAGAGTGTTGGTGTTACTAAATCAGCCTTACCCTGTACTGCCATCATGTTTGCCAGTGGAGCACGCTTCCGCAAATACGCCTACGCACCTCTCTCTTCCATTAACTGACATATGGGCCCTCTTGTGGTAGACCCACATGTCATTGGCTTAACTATTTACACTCCGAAGGACGAAGGGCCACGGAGGGTAGTCCGGAATTATTAGGCCGGACGAAACTAAGACCCTGCTTTTCGCTTGGCTCTGTTGGCATTGCGTTTACTCATTGGGTGAATTAACTTACCAAGAAAGAAGGGACTGCATGCAAGCGCGACGGTCAAGACTACATGCAAGGAGGAGAGAGACAGGGCTGCATGCAACTGTATTAATTAATATAAGCATCCAATGCATGCCCGATTTAAGGGGTCTTTCTCTCTTTCCCATACCCAGCTGTGTAGGTGGAACCGATTACTTTCTGTAACTGCCCAGAGTTATTTTTGCCTTGGTCTTAGAGATTCTGATGGATGTAGTACTATTTAGTACTCTCTCCAAAAAGGGCCGACCATGTCCATGGCTAATCCCCCCGTCTAGGTGTATAAGTCATAGGTTGTGCACCGTGACCAAGGCGAAGGGAAAAACGAGAGATTTTAATGCTTATTTGCTAATTAATAGCATTGCATGCAATGAACTGACCACTTCATTTCGTGTTTGAAAGTCTAAGTCATTGATGTCATACACGCCCCACATCTCTTATTGGTTGATTCCTTTATTTATGTCAAGAGAAACAAGAAACGAGGTGAAAGTTAATGCACCGCGTCCAAGTGTTTTGGGATTATTTGGTTTTCATAAGATGACTACACCTAGAGGGAGGGAGTACCATCGCTTGCTCCATCATTGAGTGTGTGCACGATTCATGTTCCATTGAAGAAAATAATGTTGCGTACATGCTATCGAATAGAATAACTTCATTTATAAACAACGCGCCACCGCGTCATGGTCGGACTTTGATTCGTTCATGCCTGGTTCCCGACCCACCACTGACAACTACTACACTCGCCAAATTATCACGTGAGCTGCCTCTTCGTACAGAAATGAGCTCACCGTGTACCCGCGATGAGTACGAAAGAGGCAAAGAGTACCTGCATCGGTGCCTGCACCTCTTCTCTTCGTGCACGTATTCCTTTATTTCGGGTGATTCATGCACGTACTCCACCTACGTTCATGACCGTTGGTGAGTCTCTCCTACTACTTACTCCATTTTCTTGCATGACCCATGGACCTGGATGCTGGATGTCCCATGTGTCGGCAAAATGAAGAAGAACGCTTTTCGATGACCGAGAAGGAGCAAGGAACCTCGCGATGGAGCGTTCTGGACTCTTAATATATTTTATATATTCAGCGATATAAAATCAACCCAATCTTCTCCACATCTAGTAGACCTCCGAAACACGGCAGCCCACTGTAGTTTACATCATACATGACACACCTCACGCTATCACCATATTTCTTCGCCTCCATGCGACACCTAGCTCTAGTAATCCACCAGCTCGTACCGCTTCTCGCTCCTCGTCTCTCTCAAAGTGCGGCGGGCTGGCGATTTTGCCGTCTATTGAGGTCGGTTAGCAACATGCCAAGAGCATACTATACTCTATTCTTATGCCAAGAAGAGGAAGCGCTTTGACCGACGGACCAAACGAGACAGGCATGCCGTGCCATGAGTGGGTCCAATTTCTCGTTTTGAACTTGTTTGGTGTAGTAGTAACACTTGGTTTTGCACCTTCATAGAATGATGAAAATCCCTGCTAAAATGCCGCTTTGCTTTCTGCTAATCCCGTCTACCGTTCTTGTTTTGTGCATTAAATTGTTAAGTGCCATGATTAAGATATAATTAACCAATGCATGTAAAACATTCTTGTTTAGTGCTGTAGTACTCCTCACGCGTGCATGCATTGCGATTAGCCCTTCATCCATGCATTGCGATTAGTAATGTATTCTTCGAGGTTGCCTTTGACTATTGATAAGATTTTATATAACTTGACAATTATATCATTCGAAGATCCTTTCACGTACGAAATAGACAGTATGCTTTGAGCAACTTGTATGTCAGTTAGTCTCGAAAAACGCTTTAGGCCCTATATATACATCAACAGACGGAGTACATCATACTAGCAAATGCTAACCATCTAGTATTTCATTGGTTGGTTTTGATTTTTTAATTGAGTAGTGCTAGTACACTTGATGTTGTGCTGCTACCGTTCAATATTCACGTGTGGTGGTTTCTAGAATTAAAAAAAAGGTAGTACTTACTGTGGGAAAGGTGAAGTGATGGTTGCTTCATCCGAGCAACTTAGTATTCTGGGAATATTGGAGTACCAGCGGATTCAACGAAAGAGTGAAATGATGGTTGCTTCGTCTGAGCAACTTACTATGGCGAAGGTGGGGTTCTGTGATTTGACTGCTCACTAGTCATTATTACTGTGGCGCAGCAACCGGGTTAAATCTCCCCTGCAGTTGTGCACTCAATATTGGTGCATGGCAGGTGGAGTCGGATGAAGGATGTTCCACATGTCTGCGAAATGAAGTTGAATGGTTTCTGGCATCGCTCTCAATCTTTCAGGATTTGTCTATATGTACGCATAATTTTCCAGCATAATGAAATTGTACTGTAATGCTATGAAGGTTCCAACATTGGTTCCCGCAGAAAAAAAAAGGTTTTTAGGATTCATGTGTCCTCTTGCCTCAAGATTATCTCGTTACAACATTCCATCAAATACAAATGAAACTACCATGGCTGCTAATGCATCTCAATGATTCGCAGATCAGCGCCAATATTCACATCACAACTGAAGACAAAGTTGTGAGAAGGTGCACAAATAAAGAAAAATGGAGTATAATTGATCGATGCTGTTCGTAGGCATGGCTCCGTTTCCTGGCCATGGTGTTCATTGGTTGGTACCTAGTTTAACGCAGCTCTGTAGCCAAGAAAGAGGTGTATGGAGGACATCACAATCCGATCATTTTATGCAGTTCCACTAAAATCAAGCTGATCATCCCTGTTTACAAAGATATTCAGTCAGTGTGATTACAATAATAGTGGAACTAGATGATGAAACATAACACTCACAAATAGAAGCCGATCACCTCTGCGATCTCTCTTTAAGACTAACTACTTGTTGGAGAAGATTAGGCTCGGAGTTGGATGAGGAGGATAGCAAAATCAATCTCCCTTTCTGCAGTCCCACAGAAATGTAAAAATGTTGCCCGTGTGACATTTTGGCAGAACTGCACAAAACACACTTAAGAAAAAAGTGATTTGTGCAGTTCACCAAAAGGTCACAATAGCAACGAGGTGAAATGGATAGCCCTGTTTGCAAAAAGAGGTGGAAAGGAAACAATTACTGCCCAATAAAGGGTTGAAGACACATACGCCGACAAAAAAGAAGCATATTCCATGTCATAAGGGAAAGATAGTAGCATGGTAGATTATCAAAAACGGTGTGAGGACGAGATTGCAAGATGGAAAGTACGCCGGACGAGCTAGGTTTTGGGCAAAGAACTAGGGAAGATCCACATGCAGGATTTTCCACATGCAGTAATGTGGGAAGATGGGCACTGGAGCAAGGCCGGAGGGGATACCTGGGGTTCGTCGGGATGTAACTAGGAGGGCAGCGACGGGCGGGTTCTGCCCATATTGCGGTAGCGAGCAAGTGGCGTAGGCCCTACCATGTCGGAGCTTGGTCAGAGAGAACGGCGGGTACCGCAGATCGGGACGTGCTGCCTCGACGCCGTCGAATGGAGGAACGATGCACATCCTCCCTTTCCACCGGCGGACAGGATGCGGCCGGACCAGTGACCGATGTTGAGAGAGAGAGAGAGAGGCCATCGCCGCCTTGTGTGAGATACTCTGAAGAGAGACAAAACCCAGTAGACAAGCTCCATTGTATATAGTGGAGCGAACTACTTTTTCCTCCATAAAAATCATTTTATATTCTGTGTACGTGCCATTGAGCAATATAACTTTATTTTTAATAATAATGCGCCAACGCATCAAGTCGAACTTTGTTTCGTGCACGCGTGGTACACGACCTCCCTAGGTAAACAACAGCTACACGCGCTCAAATTAGCATGTGGGCTACCACGTGATACATGTGGTAAGCAATCCAAACAAATAAAAAAAAAGCACGTGGGCTGCCATTTCGTACAAAAATGAGCTCCACCGTGTACCCACGCGGGTGTGGCCGGGCACGAAGCGTGAGTATGTGCACCTATTCTCTTCGTGTACGTACACCACCTACGTGCGTTTGTGTGAGAGAGATACAAACCTAGAGAGAGATAGTGTGTGGGTTCGTGAGTGTTTTTTTGGGGTGCGTGAGAGATAGACAGGGAATATGTGTCGATGATATTTCAAACAAAAAATGTAACATATGGAATGTGTGTGAAACAGAGGCCTAGATATATCATATATAGAGGGGGCGATCCACGAGAAGAGAGTGGAGGTATCATCGGCGTGAGGTATCCATAGAATCGAAGAGAGGGATGAAGTGTGTGTGTGTGTGTGTGCGCGCGCGATCGATAAAAAGTGCCATCGAATTTGTGTGTGCCCACGTCAAAGATATAGGGTGGCTGACCTACTGGAACATGATAGGGGACAGGTGCAGTTTGTCTTTGTGGCATGGATACCTACCTACAGCGGTATAGAATGGCTGGTATATGTGTGGAGGAGGAGAGAGACCTACCTTCACTACAAAAAAATACACTTCCGTGATGATACGTGTTTGTCACAGTAGGTCACGTATTCTGTCATGCATGTACATGCATGACAATTTTATGACAGAATCAAGATAGTCATACCTGTGATGTCGTAGAAGTGTTCCATGACATTACCAAAATTATCATCATGGAAGTGTCCACTTCCATCACGATAAATCACACGTATAGAAGTGCTTTCGTCAAGCGTAACCGACACGGGGCATCCACCGTAACGGGTCGCCGTTAAGCTATCGGGTTCCGGTTTGGATCCGATAACCCGTTAACAGCCCTGACCAGTGGGGATTTTCCACGTGTAAAATTCTCATTCGCCGGAGTATCCATGTGTCAGCTCAGTGCTGGGACAGATGTCATCCAGCGAATGGATGGGACGCACCTATGATACGTCGACACGTGGCATGGCGCAATAGTGGCCCATTTAGGTCAAATGGCCGGCCCGTTTGACTTAGTCAAAAGGTAGCGGCCCGGCCCACCGAAGGCCTGTTAATGGCATGTTCGCATATAGCCCATTTACAGCCCGCAAACTCACGGCCCGTTATAGCCTATCGGAATTAGGCCCAGTAGTGCCATATGGGCCGTCCAATATGATTCCAGCCCATTGTAACTTCCGGCCCATGACATCTTTCGGCCCATATGAGGCCCTTTCTAAATCTTGGCCCATAAACGGCCCGTGGTGAAACTGGCACATAATGAACAGTATTAGCTTTATACCCATTAACGGCCCATTGTTCCATTGGGCCGTTTTAGCCTGTGTTATCTTTCGGCCTTCTAAGGGCCCATTTATTATTGGGCTCATTTCTGGCATTCGATTACTTATGGTCCGCTACTGGCCTGTTCCGCTTGTGGGCCAAATTCAGCCCGTGGTTAAAGTCGGCCCGTCTGTGGCCCATTAATCCGTTGGGCCGTTTTCATGGCGTCATCACATATGGCCCATTAACGACCTGTTATGCCTGCCGTTTTAATTAAGCCCGTTGTACACATGGGCCTATTAATGGCCCATAAACAGACGACTCCCATTACAGCCCGTTTACGTCCCATATTGCGGTCCGTTAATTGTCCACGAAAGTATGGCCCATGTTTGGCCAATCGATCATATGGCCCGTAGAAGTCCCATTGAATCTATAGCCCGTAGAAGGCTCATGGATCATACGGACCTTAGGAGGCCCACTACAGCAGGCAGCAGGACTACTTCTAAATAAAAATGTTACCGCGGAAAAAGAACTGCAGCGACTACCAGCAAAAAAATAAACAAGACAATAAGGAAATAAATAAGCAAGCAACTTACGCTAGGCTATTACGGCTATTACAAATATTACATCCACTGGGCATCAAAATTCGCCACTAGTGCAAATATAGTGAACAAAGCAGCATATTACATACACCGGGCGTCTAAATTGGCCACCAGTGAAAATAAATGCGGCAGCAAAACAAGTCCAGAAGTGAAACCACTTCAGAATAGCTCAAGAAACGATATCCTGGATACCCACCATGCTGGCAAGAAGCTTAGCAAGCTTATTAGTTTTCTCTTGTTTGGCGCTAAAATCATCCAGCGCTTGCTGTTGCACCAGAAAGTATGCATCTGAATTCTGCACGGACTTCCTTAGTCCTTCGGCTTCTTGCCGCAGCACAGCTGACTGATGCCTTTCAGCTTGTAGCTGAGACTGAAGAAGCCAAAGTGATTCAGGCAGCGAGTTCGAAGAGCTTGTGCCAGTGGTAGTGGCCAGTAACTCGAACACTACATCAACACAGGAATTTGGGGTTGTCTCACTATCTACAAAATCATTTTTATCACCTTTCTTGGAGACCAACAGGGTTGTCTCACTATCTTGAACCTTATCTACATTACTTTCTCTACCATTGCATAATGGGGTGCTCTTCTCCAATATTATGTTTGCATTCTACAAGAGAAACAAGCAGACACATCACAGGTTTAGCATGTAATATATGAAACTCATTTTGGTAAACCGGTTCAGTAGTAAGGTGGACAGTATAACAGCATGAAACAAACATATATCTATGTACTATGGTCACTGTATTGTCCATATCATTCTAGTTTATGTTGCCAAATCAAGATAGAGGCACAGTTAAAATCATATATTTTTAAGACACATCAGCATAGACAGAATATAAGTGTGAGAAACTACACAGCACTGGCAACACTTGTAATGTGCATGACATGAGAACATAACTGTTTATACAACTGAAACTGAAATCAACATAGAGCAAGAAGTTAGAACAGCAATCCAGTTAAAGAAATAGGTTTAGAACATACTTGTTGCGCCATTGGAGTTTCAATTGGATCCTTCAAATTCAAAAGTAGTTGGTATGAGTAAATACAGTGATGCAAGAGCAAAGGAGTATGGACCATAACTACGGAATCTGACCTGAGAACAGTCGCTCTTCTGCTTTAAACGTGGAGTTTGGGTTCGCTGTGGTAGTCTTCGTGCTTTGGGCACTGCAGTTGCTTTACAAACTGCTCGTGTGGGGGTACTCTGTGGTGGACATGGTGTTGTGTCAACTAGAAGTGGGTTACTATCCGCTGGGGTTGGGGTTAGATGGGGTGTAGTTGGTTCTCTGTCCAACGGTGTAAGTGTACAATCTGGAAGAGTCTCGATTATGTGTGGTGGGGCTAGTTTGTGGGCTAGTACAACCATGGTTCTATGTGCATCGATGGGTAGCACCGTCTTTTGTGAAGAACGGGTTTTTACTCCCTTTGATACTGCCATCACCCCTTCCAATTCAAATGGCTGATAAACAAGAAAAGAAATTGAACGTACAGACATTGTATGATAGACAGAGGTGGTAATTCACATATATGTTGTGTAACCAAACAGGACAGCATGACACAATTTCACATATATGATGGCACTCCCTCTGTTCCTAAATATTTTTCTTTTTAGAGATTTCAAATGGACTACCACATACGGATGTATATAGACATATTTTAGAGTGTAGATTCACTCATTTTGCTCCGTATGTAGTCACTTGTTGAAATCTCTAAAAGGACAAATATTTAGGAACGGTGGGAGTATGATATAGAAACCAAACAGGTGGCATTCACACAAAGCAAATCTAAATTAAGCTGATGACATATAAGATGTATATTGTAAGCAATGCAAGGCACCATATGCATGATATGACCAACATCAGCATGCCAGGTTAGAGCAAACACCTCAGGGGGTAAATAGGAGTGGTTGGCTCCCTCTGAATCCCCCTCTGAACAGTTATCTTCCTCTGGAATACAATCTGGAATGGCGGGAGGGGGGGCCCACTTCGCTCACCATGGAGCGGCATCTGCATGACATTATATTCCCACGCAACGGTCTTCTCTTTTTCTCTACATGTTCAGTACGATTGTGTACAATAACTGACATGCATAATAAAAAAACATAGTTAGATTATGTAAGGCCTAAGGGGTGCATGCAGAAATCAAGACTGATGGTAGCAAACGAGTGGATAGATCCAAAACTAATGATAGCAGGTAGATTATAGCTTCAGTTTAAAAAGAAAGACGATGGATCATCTACTGTTTGTTGCCCACCCAACATGAACCACATAGAAGACCCCAGATGAACCAGATAGTAGACAGATACTATTCATTGCTGCCTCGATATGTGCCCCACAGGCATTTTAAAACTCAAGTTTGAACATTAGTTTGGATCTGACTCGGAGTCTAAGAGGTGAACAGGACGATAAAGTAGCAGGTAATAATAACCGATGTATAACGTAAGCAGACACGAAAGAGTGCGACCTCTCTTCCGGAACTGTGTAGTCCTCAGGTTCATCTGCTCAGTCGATGATGGTAATGCAGTTGGCATGGCTGCCGGCAATGGGGAAGATGACCTGAGGCGGCGAAAGAAAGTCAACATGGGGAATCTCTGCTGCAATGAACGCTTCCGTCGATGGTGCACCTCAGGTGGGGTGGATGACAGCACGGCAGGAGCAGGACATAACACACAGAGTTTTCTTTGACACCTATCTAAAAATGAAGTAAATCTGTAAGGGCTCCTTAGAATTGGAGGATTCTATAAACGCAGGGATAGGAAAAACACAGGAATAGGATAGGAATGCACGTGCAAAACAGAGCATTTGCAAACATAGGATTTCTGTCAACCTGGGTGTTTGGTTCACATGAATTGGAAGAACACAAGAATGGAGAAACATGGTCAAATTATAGTCAAACCACATGAAAATGAAAAAATAAAAATCTTATTATGCCAGTAATGCAATTAGTCCTGTTCTTCATGCATATTAATTTGAAAAGGACGTCCAAGTGGATATTAAAATTCCCACATTTTTTCTTTGAAAGAGACACCAAAGGAAAATAAATCCTCCAGTTTTGCTTTGCTCCATTCCTTCTAACCAAATGCACGAATAGTAGTACCATAGTAAAGTTTCCAATTCCTATATTTTCCTTCACTTTTTCTTTGAACCAGTGGCAATTCTAGTAGGCAGTCTTCAACAGGCTGAAGCCTGCCCTCAAAATATTTTGTGAGCTTAGATTTGGTCCACATGAGTATCATATAATGGCTATCTTACTAAACCGATTCAAATTGTGGTTCAAAAGAGCATTTAGTTTTCTCCCTATTAACTTTGTGACCATGATTCATTTTTTTCTAGATTTGCAACTGCTTTGAACCAAAGGATCCCTGAGGGATCGACATGAATGTAGAGTAAAAAAGTGATGTGACGAGTGTACAACCTCTTTGGCATAGCCTTGTCGACCTCAGCATCATTGGGTTGGACATGGAGGATGGTGATGCTGGTGTGACTGTCGGAGGCGGGGAAGAATATCTGAGGCCTCTGGAGATGGCGCCGAGGGTACTGCTCCGCTGTGATGGACGGTTCCGTCGTTGGAGCAGCTCCGGTGAGGTGTATGACGGCGAGGCTGAAGCAGGACAAGATAGAGAACGTTAATCTGAAGTGGGACTCTAATAGCATCTACAATAGATGATGTAAAATACATCACCAAAAAGTGCTAGATGTAAAATGCATCAGCCGCACCACGGTCGCTCCGACAGATGCTGCAAATATTGTTCACTCTAAACTTAACTGAAGAAAATGAACTTTACAGTCGAAACTGAATTTTACTATCGAAACTGATTGAACTAGTAGCAGAGCATTGCAATAGAAGTTTAGGGCGTTCGAGCACTAGTAGCAGAGCAGCAGTGATCTAAATCAGCAGCCGCTCGAGTAGGGAACACACTAGCAGAGAGCAACTCATGCAACAGCATCGCGGGCGAGTGCGAAAGCAGCAACTCCTGTAGCTACCGCAGGTCGTGCAGCAGCAGCAACAACGCGAGTGAGAGCAAGAGCAGAGCAGAGCAGTAGCATGAACGAGAGCAAGATCGGAGCAGCAGCGCGACCGACAGCAATAGCAGAGCAGAGCAGCAGCATGAACGAAAGCAAGAGCAGTGCAGCAGTGCGACCGACAGCAAGAACAGAGTCACAGCGCGAGCGAGAGCCGGAGCAGCAGCAGCGCGAGCGAGACCCGGAGCAGCGGCAGCTAGTGCTAGTGTGGAAGTCGCAAGCAACGACATGGGGGAGAGACGCCATGGAGGAAGTGGCCGGTGATGGCGCCATCGATGGAGACCCGCCATGGCTGCTCGGTATCGAGCCCCGGCAGCCCCGTGAGATCGAATAAAAGATAAAATGCAGCGGTGAGTGCAGAACCTCCTTGGTGGCGCCGAGTAGGCCTCGGCTTCATCGGAGGAATTGGTGAGGGTGCTGCGGTTCCGGTGGGGTGGTTAAGACGGCGCCGTGGGGATGGAGGTGGCGCGATAGACAAGGCGAACGTCGTGGCAGATCCTTGGAGGTGGAGGACGGGGCAGCTGATCCGGCAGGACGACGAGATCGACGACGGATCCTCATCCGGTGCGGTGGATGAGGGACGGCGAGCTATTGCTGTGGACGACGTCGTCGGGGAAGAGTCTCCGGCTGGGCGCCGGTCAGGAGGCCGACGGAGGAGCGTGGGGTTTCGCGGCTTTGGGCGGCCTCGGTGTACGAATGGGGGTGAAGGGGGAGGTAGGGGGAGCCATGGCTTAGGGACACGCTTGTCTGAAATGTAGGGTAAGTTACGAATGTACCCCCACTGGTTTTGACCGCGCAACGTTGAGGCTGCATTTTTGGCTGAGGAGTGGAAGGGGGATTTCGCATGTCTGGGCTGCGGGACCAATTTCGGATGAGGAGGGAGTTTTCGCGCGTGTTGAAATTTTGGGATAACAAGGCGTGGCGAGGGTTGAAAAGGCGGGAGTTTCACAGCAGAAGAGACAAAAGATACTCGAGCTTGAAAATTTCGGGACAACAAGGCGCGGATTCCATGTTCGGCAGAACAAACTTAACATGTACAAAAAAACAATTCATACAAGACACAAGAGAGTCATGTCCCCTTTTACTATATTGCTATAAATGCCATTGAAAAAGCTACAAGAAAATGTAAAAAAAATCGGGAGAACAAGATTAGCCTGTACAGTACCAAATCAATTCGCACTTCCCTCAACAACAACAAAAAACAAATCAATTCCCACCACAAGAAAGAGTCATGTCCCTTTTTATATGATTACAAATGCCAGGACCTCGAATTTCAATTTTCGAACCCACATTATGTTGAATTTGAATATATCGTTAGGTGATCTTGCGGTTTATAATGGATGTAGTCCTACATTTTGATCTTCCATCTTATATGAACATTTTACTCCACCTTATGAACATATATATTGTCGTCTACCATATGGACTAAATTTGAATCAATTTTCCTTATTTGAATATGATTGTTGTCAAGTTATACCATCATTTAAATATTATCTTGATAACAGAAAACATGCATATAGTAGTAATCATATTTCACTATGAACTACATGTACCATACGATCTCCAATTCAAATATTTGTATCCATTTTATGTTGAATTCAAATCATAGTACATTGGTCTAGGTAGCGAGATGTTCGGGATAATCTAAACCCTGTTTTCATACGTATAATTTTTGGCCGAATTGGGACAAGTTTTGGTATAAGCTTCTTGCAAACCGGAGATTCTCTCAACAAGCCTCGTGGTTCCGAGAGGGAACGTGTCACCTTTGTGTGCGAAACGATATACGCTGCCTCCCCCCTGATTTTCTTTACAGAGGCAACATAGAACTATATGAGTGCCCTGTTAAATTTTGGAATTATTCGGGGT
The DNA here is from genome assembly GCA_011799875.1 of Thinopyrum elongatum. Taxonomy (NCBI): domain Eukaryota; kingdom Viridiplantae; phylum Streptophyta; class Magnoliopsida; order Poales; family Poaceae; genus Thinopyrum; species Thinopyrum elongatum. The sequence goes on from CM022303.1 coordinate 237,767,180, forward strand.
TCGTTTGGCCTTTTTTATACATTAATTGAGTTTCTAGACATTTAATGTGCATAATTCAAATTTGAACTGCAAGCACATGCTCGGGTGCACCAAAGTTGGTTGAAATATCACATGTGCGTCCTTGGGTGAATTTCTAGGTCCCATGCAAGAAATGGAAATGAAATTCAAAGATCTGGGCATCGTGACTCGGCCGAGAACATTGAGAAACTTGGTTTTTAAATTACTGTAAATCCAAAACTCGCCTGGAAATCATCAAACTTGGCATGATGTCATGTCATGGCACTAACATGCTGTGGTAAAAAATTTGGCCGAATTGGAACAAGTTTTGGTATAAGCTTCTTGCAAACCGAAGCTTCTCTCAAGAAGGCTCGTGGTTCTGAGAGGGAACGTGTCACCTTTGTGTGCGAAATGATATACGCTGCCCCCCCCCCCTTGATTTTCTTTACAGAGGCAACATAGAACTATATGAGTATCGTGTTAAATTTTGGAATTATTCCGCGTTCCTTTGGCCTTTTTTATACATTAATTGAGTTTCTGGTCATTTAATGTGTATAATTCAAATTTGAACTACAAGCACATGCTCCAGTGCACCAAAGTTGGTTGAAAATTAACATGTGTGTCCTCGGGTGAATTTCTAGGTCCCATGCAAGAAATGGGAATGAAATTCAAACATCTGGGCGTCGTGGCTCGGCTGAGAACATTGAGAAACTTGGTTTTAAAATTCTTGTAAATCCAAAACACGCCTGAAAATCATGAAACTTGGCATGGTGTCATGTCATGGTACTAACATGCTGTGGTAAAAATTTTGGCCGAATTGGAACAAGTTTTGGTATAAGCTTCTTGCAAACCGGAGCTTCTCTCAAGAAGGCTCGTGGTTCTGAGAGGGAATGTGTCACCTTTGTGTGCGAAACGATATATGCTGCCCCCCCTTGATTTTCTTTACACAGGCAACATAGAACTATATGAGTGTCGTGTTAAATTTTGGAATTATTCCGGGTTCATTTGGCCTTTTTTATACATTAATTGAGTTTTTGGTCATTTAATGTGCATAATTCAAATTTGAACTACAAGCACATGCTCCAGTGCACCAAAGTTGGTTAAAAATCACATGTGTGTCCTCAGGTAAATTTCTAGGTCCCATGCAGGAAATGGGAATGAAATTCAAACATCTGGCGGTCGTGGCTCGGCTGGAAACATTGAGAAGCTTGGTTTTTTAATTCCTGTAAATCCAAAACACGCATGAAAATCATGAAACTTGGCTTGGTGTCATGACATGTCACCAACATGCTGTGGTAATTTTGCTGTCCGATTTGCGAAGGCACACACATTAACAATCAACAAAGTCATTTTGGAACAAGTGCTGTCACGTTACAATCGGAAACACAAGTATTAATGAAACAGTGGCCGTTCTACTTACCATTTACGTGCCACCACGTGTCCCCTTTTTTTATTGGCTAGGAGGCGCCTTGCGGGGTAGCTATTTGAGTACGGGAGACGTGCGATCAGACCCCTACGCGTGATTATCGGGAGGAGAGCCCTTTGACCTCCATCTGCCGCCCACCTCTATCCCAAGGTCTCCATTAATGGCTCCCGAGCCCCTGTTTAATGGCGTGGCTATGGCTCACTCGACTGAGATTTAAGAGAGAAAAAAGAAAATCTGAAAAGAAAATTTTGCACGGATCTTGATGTAAGATCCGACGGACCTATAAGGACGACGACAGTGGATAATAATTGTCTTACATATTTACGAAGATAATTAAAAAAGCCACATGTGGCTACGCCCGAAATACACAAGGGCAAAAGAAGAAGGAAGATGATGTTTGCTTGAACTAAGTCGGTATTTCCCCAAAGAGGAAGGGATGATGTAGCACAGCAACGGTAGGTATTTCCCTCAGTGATGAGACCAAGTTTATCGAACCAGTAGGAGAACCACGCAACACCACGTAAACAACTCCTGCACACAAAAAACAAATACTTGCAACCCGACGTAAGAGAGGGGTTGTCAATCCCTCACGGGTAAAAAGATAGGTAAAATTGTAGTAGATTGGATAAATAGATCTCGCGGGAATGCGAGATAAAATAAATAAGTAAAAATTCCAGCAAGGTATTTTTTTTATTTTTTGAATTAATAGATCTGAAAATAAAAGCAAATAAAAATAGATCGCGAAGGCAAATAGCAAATAGATCTGAAAATATATGATGAGAAAATAGACCCGGGGGCCGTAGGTTTCACTAGTGGCTTCTCTCGAGAAAAATAGCATACGGTGGGTAAACAAATTACTATTGGGCAATTGCTAGAACTTCAAATAATCATGACGATATCCAGGCAATGATCATTATATAGGCATCACATCCAAGATTAGTAGACCGACTCCTGCCTGCATCTACTACTATTACTCCACACATCGACCGCTATCCAGCATGCATCTAGTGTATTAAGTTCATGGAAAAACGGAGCAATGCAATAAGAATGATGACATGATGTAGACAAGATCTATTTATGTAGAAATAGACCCCATCTTGTTATCCTTAATAGCAACGATGCATACGTGTCGGTTCCCCTTCTGTCGCTGGGATCAAGCACCGTAAGATCGAACCCATCACAAAGCACCTCTTCCCATTGCAAGATAAATAGATCAAGTTGGCCAAACAAAACCCAAATATCGGAGAAGAAATACGAGGCTATAAGCAATCGTGCATATAAGAGATCAAAGAAGACTCAAATAACTTTCATGGATAAAAACCATAGATCTGATCATAAACTCAAAGTTCATCGGATCCCAACAAACACACCGCAAAAAGAGTTACATCATATGGATATCCAAGAGACCATTGTATTGAGAATCAAACGAGAGAAAGAAAGCCATCTAGCTACTGCCTACGGACCCGTAGGTCTACAATGAACTACTCACGCATCATCGGAGAGGCACCAATGAGGATGATGAATCCCTCCGTGATGGTTTCTAGATTGGATCTGTGGTTTCTGGAACTTGCGGCGGCTGGAATTGATTTTCGTCGACCCCCCTAGGGTTTCTGGAATATTGGGGTATTTGTAGAGCAAAGAGGCGGTGCGGGAGGCCATAGAGGTGGGCACAACCCACCTGGGCGCGCCTGGGCCTCCAGGTGCGCCCTGGTGGGTTGTGCTCCCCTCGGAGGCCCCCTCAGGTGCTTCTCCGGCCCATCTGGTGTCTTCTGGTCCAAAAAAATCCACAAAAAGTTTCGCTGCATTTGGACTCCGTTTGGTATTGATTTCCTGCGATGTAAAAAACAAGCAGAAAACAGCAACTGGCACTGGGCACTATATCAATAGGTTAGTACCAAAAATGATATAAAATGATTGTAAAACATCCAAGAATGATAATATAACAGCATGGAATAATAAAAAATTATAGATACATTTGAGACGTATTAGCATCCCCAAGCTTAATTCCTGCTCGTCCTCGAGTAGGTAAATGATAAAAACAGAATTTTTGATGTGGAATGCTGCCTAACATGTTCATCACATATTCTTTTCTTTGTAGCATGGACATTTGGACTTTTATATGGTTCAAAGCAATAGTCTAGTTTTGACATGAGGACTTTAATACTCAACCATATCAACAAGCAACCATGTCTTTCAAAATATCAACACTAAAGCAAGTAATCCCTAGCCCATTATGCTCAATCATTGATCCATTCATGAAACACACTCGAATACTAGCTATACCCAATGCTCAAGTACGATCATAGTGCCCCTTAGTTGGTGCTTTATAAGAGAAGATGGAGACTCAAGTAAAAATAAAAATTGCATAAAGTAAAAGAAAGGCCCTTCGCGGAGGGAAGTAGGGATTTGTAGAGGTGCCAGAGCTCAAAGCTTAAATTGAGAGATAAAAACATTTTGAGAGGCATAATTTTCCCACCAACGAAAACGACTTAGAGTTCCCTATACTTTCCATGCTAGATATATCATAAGCAGTTCCCAAACAGAAATTAAAGTTTATTCCTTTTTCCACCATACTTTCACTTTCCATGGCTAGCCGTATCCACGGGTGCCCTCCATACCAACACTTTCCAAGGAATTTATTATTTGATAACATAAAGTAAATTAATTTTTTTCATTTTGGGACTAGGCATCCCTAATACCTTTGCCGTACTCTCGTGCAATGACAAGTGAATAAACACTCATCATGAGAATAACACATCTAGCATATAAAAATATCGGCCACCGCTCACCGCCTCGCGAGCGGTACGAGCACACAAAAGAGAAATTGATTTTGAAAATTAGAGATGGCACATACAAATTTGCATAGAACGGCACGGAAATACCGCATATAGGTAGGTATAGTGGACTCATATGGCAAAACTGGTTTAAAGGGTTTTGGATGCACAAGTAGTGATCATACTTAGTGCAAATGAAGGCTAGCAAAAAGATTGAGAAGCGTCCAACCAAGAAACGAAAAATCTCGTAAGCAAGCATTAAGCATAATTAACACCGAATAATGCACCACAAGTAGGATATAATTTCATTGCATAACTATTGACTTTCGTGCTTGCGTAGGGAATCACAAACCTTAACACCAATATTCTTACTAAAGCATAATTACTCATCAACATGACTCACATATCATATCGTCATATCTCAAAACTATTACTAAGAATCAAGTTTATTTTGTCCAATGATCTTCATGAAAGTTTTTATTATATCCTCCTTGGATATCTATCACTTTGGAACTAATTTCATAAGTTGCTTTTACTAAGCTCAAACAAATATAAGTGAAGAACATGAGCATAATATTTCTTTCTCTCAAATTAATTTAAGTGAAGCAAGAGATAATTTCTTTAAAATTTTACTAACTCCCAAATCAATCTAAGTGAAGCATGAGAGCATTTCTTCAAAAATAACAACGCACACCATGCTCAAAAAGATATAAGTGAAGCATTGGAGCAATTCCATAGCTCATAAAAATTTAAGTGAAGGATAGGAGCAAGCATAGCAGAATTTTTGGCTCTCTCAAAAAGGTGTGTCCAGCAAGGATTCAAGAATTAAAATAAAAAGAAAAACAAGCAAAGACTCATATCATACAAGACGCTCCAAGCAAAACTCATAATATGTGACGAATAAAAATATAGCTCCAAGTAAAATACCGATGGTCGTTAGAAGAAAGAGGGGATGCCACTCGGGGGCATCCCCAAGCTTAGTTGTTTGATACTTCTTAAATATTATCATGGGGTGCCTCGGGCATACCCAAGCTTAGCCTTTTTCTACTCCTTATTCCTTCATCCATCGTGATCTCACCCAAAACTTGAAAACTTCAATCACACAAAACTCAACAAAACCTTCGTGAGATCCGTTAGTATAAGAAAACCAATCTTTACTTTAAGTACTGTAGAAAACCAATTAAAATCTTGTTCTTGCATTATATATACTGTATATTAACTTTTCTATGGCAAAAACTCTTCAAAGGAAACCACAGATTCATCAAAATAAGCACACAATGCAAAGAAAACAGAATCTGTCAAAAACAGAACAGTCTGCAAAGATACGAATTGTTCTCATACTTATGTAACACCAAAAATTCTGAAACATTAGGAAAGAAGAGGAAATTTGTATATAAATCTTTTGTAAAAAAATCAGAATTTTTCGTCTCTATTTTGAATTTCCAAAATTGTTTTACTGGACGCAAAAGTTTCTGTTTTCCAACAAGATCAAATCAACTATCACCCAAATCATCCCAAAGGCTTTGCTTGGCACAAACACTAATTTAAACCACAAAAACACATCTAACCAGAGGCATAATTGGGTACTTTATTGAAAACAGCAAGAAAACCAAAAAGCAAAAACATACAAGTTGGGTTGCCTCCCAACGAGCGCTATCATTTTACGCCCCTAGCTTGGCATGATGCAAAGATCTAAGTATTGTCATCTTTGTTCTCCAACTCTTCAATCAAACACTTAGAATTCTTCAAGGATTTAGCATATAAATTCTCAATGACAATACTTCTAGGAACGAGATTGAAAAATTCATTCTTGCAAAAAGGGTCTCTTATCACTTCAATAAAATTGGGATGGATACTAATCATCTTAAGATCTCCTTTATCATTACTAGAAATTGCACCCTTGTTTTTAGTAACTTGAGTAGTCTTGCCAATTTTTACGGGAGTTTTGGCGGAAGCAAAAGCCGTACTTAAATTACTAAAGATTTCTTCCAGTTTAGCAATCCTAGAAGGGCTTTCTTCAATTCTTTCATGAATTATAGTCCCCTTTTCTTTTAACAACTTAAAAACCTCTCCCGCTTTTGACCCAAATTTAGTAGCAAAATTATGCATCTTTTTATCCAAGTTTTAAATATGTTCTTCGGTAAGCATTTTCTTTTCAATAGCATCTAGTCTTTCCATAACATGCTCGAGAGTCAAAGTTGTTTCATTGATTATAAGCGGTGGTGAACCCACTAAATTTCCCATAGCATTAAAAGCATCAAGAGAGGGACACATCAAGAAATTTCCATCGGTAATTGTATCAAGGACGAATCTATACCAGGTGGTGATGCCCACATAAAAATAGTGAAGAAGAACAATGGTAGATTGCTTACGGATAGATCTGTTATGAGCATTGCAAATCCTATACCAAGCATCTTTTAAATTCTCCCCTCTCCTTTGCTTAAAGTTAAGAACTTCGTTCTCGGGGGTGTACGCAATAGAGGAAGAACTATCCATGATGACAAAAAGTGGTCAACAAGATTGCACACAAAAGCAGATCTGACGAGAAAACGGCGAACAAAAAAGGGGGCGAATAAAATGGCAAATTTTTGTGAAGTGGGGGAGACGAAAACGAGAGGCAAATGGCAAATAATGTAAATTGCAAGGAGATGTGATTTGTGATTAGGAACCTGGTAGATGTTGATGATGTCTCCCCGGCAATGGTGCCAGAAATTCTTTTTGATGTTTGCTTGAACTACGTCTGTATTTTCCCAAAGAGGAAGGGATGATGCAGCACAGCAACTGTAGGTATTTCCCTCAGTGATGAGACCAAGGTTATCGAACCAGTAGGAGAACCACGCAACACCACATAAACAACTCCTGCACACAAAGAACAAATACTTGCAACCCGACGTAAGAGAGGGGTTGTCAATCCCTCACGGGTAAAAAGATAGGTAAAATTGTAGTAGATTGGATAAATAGATCTCGCGGGAACGCGAGATAAAATAAATAAGTAAAAATTGCAGCAAGGTATTTTTGTATTTTTGGATTAATAGATCTGAAAATAAAAGAAATTAAAAATAGATCGCGAAGGCAAATAGCAAATAGATCTGAAAATATATGATGAGAAAATAGACCCGGAGGCCGTAGGTTTCACTAGTGGCTTCTCTCGAGAAAGATAGCATACGGTGGGTAAACAAATTACTGTTGAGCAATTGATAGACCTTCAAATAATCATGACGATGTCCAGGCAATGATCATTATATAGGCATCACGTCCAAGATTAGTAGACCGACTTCTGCCTGCATCTACTACTATTACTCCACACATCGACCACTATCCAGCATGCATCTAGTGTATTAAGTTCATGGAAAAACGGAGTAATGCAATAAGAACGATGACATGATGTAGACAAGATCTATTTATATAGAAATATACCCCATCTTGTTATACTTATTAGCAAAGATACATACGTGTCGGTTCCCCTTCTGTCACTGGGATCAAGCACCGTAAGATCGAACCCATCACAAAGCACCTCTTCCCATTGCAAGATAAATAGATCAAGTTGGCCAAACAAAAACCAAATATCGGAGAAGAAATACGAGGCTATAAGCAATCGTGCATATAAGAGATCAAAGAAGACTCAAATAACTTTCATGGATAAAAACCATAGATCTGATCATAAACTCAAAGTTCATCGGATCCCAACAAACACACCGCAAAAAGAGTTACATCATATGGATATCCAAGAGACCATTGTATTGAGAATCAAACGAGAGAAAGAAAGCCATCTAGCTACTGCCTACGGACCCGTAGGTCTACAATGAACTACTCACGCATCATCGGAGAGGCACCAATGAGGATGATGAACCTCTCCGTGATGGTGTCTAGATTGGATCTGTGGTTTCTGGAACTTGCGGCGGCTTGAATTGATTTTCGTCGACTCCCCTAGGGTTTCTGGAATACTGGGGTATTTATAGAGCAAAGAGGCAGTGCGGGAGGCCACCGAGGTGGGCACAACCCACCTGGGCGCGCCTGGGCTTCCAGGCGCGCCCTGGTGGGTTGTGCTCCCCTCGGAGCCCCCCTCAGGTGCTTCTCTGGCCCATCTGGTGTCTTCTAGTCCAAAAAAAATCCACAAAAAGTTTCGCTGCATTTCGACTCCGTTTGGTATTGATTTCCTGCGATGTAAAAAACAAGCAGAAAACAGCAACTGGCACTGGGCACTATGTCAATAGGTTAGTACCAAAAAATTATATAAAATGATTATAAAATGGTTGTAAAACATCCAAGAATGATAATATAACAGCATGGAACAATAAAAAATTGTAGATACATTGGAGACGTATCAGAAGACACATATAACGATCTGGCTCGCTGATCTCTACTTTCTTGATGCGCTGCAGGTCGCGAAGACTAGTTATTGCAGCAAGCGGCGATGATCTCTTTCATCAGTTTCATGTCCTTAATACGCTGCTTGGTAGCATCCACGGATTCCTCCACCAGCCTTTCGCACTCGATGCGGAGCATAGCATTCTCGTCCATAAGTTTCTTGGCGATGACGCCCGTCCTCTTCATGTCCCTTTTTATATGATTACAAATGCCAGGATCTCGAATTTCAATTTTTGAATCCACGTTATGTTGAATTCGAATATATCATTAGGTGATCTTGCGGTTTATAATGGATGTAGTCCTACATTTTGATCTTCCATCTTATATGAACATTTTACTCCACCCTATGAACATATATATTGTCGTCTACCATATGGACTAAATTTGAATCAATTTTCCTTATTTGAATATGATTGTTGTCAAGTTATACCATCATTTAAATATTATCTTGATAACAAAAAACATGCATATAGTAGTAATCATATTTCACTATGAACTACATGTACCATACGATCTCCAATTCAAATATTTGTATCCATTTTATGTTGAATTCAAATCACGGTACATTGGTCTAGGTAGCGAGATGTTCGGGATAATCTAAACCCTGTTTTCATATGTATAATTTTTGGCCGAATTGGGACAAGTTTTGGTATAAGCTTCTTGCAAACTGGAGATTCTCACAACAAGCCTTGTGGTTCTGAGAGGGAACGTATACCTTTGTGCGCGAAACGATATACGCTGCTTCCCCCCTGATTTTCTTTACAGAAGCAACATTGAACTATATGAGTGACCTATTAAATTTTGGAATTATTCCGGGTTCGTTTGGCCTTTTTTATACATTAATTGAGTTTCTGAACATTTAATGTGCATAATTCAAATTTGAACTGCAACCACATGCTCCGGTGCACCAAAGTTGGTTGAAATATCACATGTGTGTCCTTGGGTGAATTTCTAGGCAGCGGTCTCCTCTGCCTGCTTCGCCCTTCCGGCGATCTTCGCCCTCAGCAGGTCGCGCTCGGCCCGGAGCTTCGCATTGCCCTCCCCTAGTTGCCGGATGACACCGGTAGCCTGTTCAAACGAGGCTTTCATGTCTTGCTGCAACCTCACCTAGCCGGAGATCTGATCCATCTGGCTATGGACGATCGCATGCATGCGCCTGTACGACTCCTTGCCTGCCCACGAGACATTTTTCCAGGCCGCCGCGGCGTGGGAGGACATCTCTGCTGCATTCGCGGTGCGGCGGGACATCTCTGCTGCTTCTGTGGCGCGGCCGGACCAGTTTGCTGCATCGACGGCACGGCGGGACCTCCGTGCTGCTTCGGCGGCGCAGCGGGACCTCTGTGCTGCTACGGCCGCGCGGCGGGACATGTCGGCTGCTTTTGCGGTGAGGCGGGACTTCTCTCGTGCTTCCGCTTCCATGCTCGCCTCTCCCTGGTGGTAATCTCTCGACCCAGAACTCACGCTGGCCATGGCAGACGCAAGGGAACGATGATGAATGACTTGTTTGTTTTTGTGGATGAGGAGTTGAGGAGGAATGTGCAGTCATCTTGGCATAGTAGTATTTATAACCAAGTACTAATACGCTCCTAAGTGGGAAACCGTTTAGGTTGTGATCGGTGTGAACAGGTTTGCAATTAAATATAGCGTGGTAGTAATTTGGAATGTGACGAGACGCAAGCTCAAAATTTATTGACGGTTCTAGTTTCGAAGTGCGGCAATATTCCCGGATGGCGTAACATGGGCACGCGTTCTCGGCCGTGGTGTAGTAGTTTTGTAATATGCCATGGTACTTCTTTTTCTACTGATGTGTACGTGCAATAACTGGCACCGTCGGATACATATCTTACAGTTATTGGGGCGTTCGATAGGAATAGCCTCGTGGCAAGCTATAGACTAGTCTTTTTTTCACACGCATTACATCAACACATATCACCTCTCTCCCTCTTTCCCACGCACACACCTAGTCTCTCGGGACTTCTCGCATGCACCATCTCTAGCTCCCTAGGTCGATGCCACCCACATACACTTGTACTCTGAGTTTAGTACTTTATACACGAAGAGAAGAGGTGCACGCACGCACTCATCCTCTCTCAGACACGCATCTGTAGCTACGAATTGTAGTGTTCTCAACCATCCGATTGGCTCTATCATAGGTTCCCGTTGCTCCTTGGCCTTGAGATTGAGAAGTTTAAAACATGGAGGCTAAGCTGGAGGCGTCAGGTTTTGGTTAATGTGAGGGCCGCACACTGCACCAACAAGACACGAGCTTCGTCTGCCTGGTGCGCAGTCGGGTGAGTACTACTAGTAGTAGTACTACTTTGATGTGTCGCGTCAACTCGCAGAAGTATGCAACACTTCCTAAACAAACAAGCATATAAGCTGCTTATACTTCTTACCCAAAGGATCTTTATATCCAACAGACACAAAATATCCGTTTGACTTTTGGAAATTATGATCTGATGTCAAAGTAATTGCTGCATCGCCACCAAAACCCACCATTTCTTAAGCTAAAGTAGACCGAGCTAACCCCTATATTAGCATATTACTAAGATAAACAGAAGGCACTGTAGAATCATTTAGGAGGTGAGCTTGTCAATCTCAATGTGGAGGGAAACTGTCCTCGACAACCCAGCCCCGGCTAGCAGCTTGGGCGGAACTATGAAGAAGGTCACCTCCTGCACGGCGACATCGCCGGGATCCTTGTTGCTTGTCACCTCGATTTCCACCTCGACGGCGTCGGTCCTACCTTTGGGCTCCCCCAGCGGGCCGTTCGCCCACAGCTTGGTTGCGTAGTGCGGCGGTGGGGACGCCCCCGCTCTGATGCAGATGACCGACACGGCGATAGGGGCACCGATGTCGAGCACGCTGCCGACCAAGAAAAACGCCCGGTCGTCCTCCTCCGTGAACAGCAAGTGCCGCGGCTCTGACACTCGCACTTGCAGCTGGAGCACCTTGCCGTACTGGATCCTGCGCATGGGCATGGGATGCACGGTGCTGATGTGGTGGGGGATCGCCGGCGACGGGCCTTCGTAGCCGCAGACGGGCACGGGGCATTTGCAGGGTGCGAGCGGACAGACGCTCTGGTGATCGGCTGATGTCTACTACACAACATGTTCTTGTAGACTCGTGTTGGGCCTCCAAGCGCAGAGTTCTGTAGGACTGTAGCAAATTTCCCTCAAGTGGATGACCTAAGGTTTATCAATCCGTGGGAGGTGTAGGATGAAGATGGTCTCTCTCAAACAACCCTGCAACCAAATAATAAAAAGTCTCTTGTGTCCCCAACACACCAAATACAATGGTAAATTGTATAGGTGCACTAGTTCGGCGAAGAGATGGTGATACAAGTGTAATAATGATAATAGATATTGATGTTTGTAATAGGAACAATAAAAAACAGCAAGGTAGCAAGTAACAAAAGTGAGCACAAACGGTATTGCAATGCTTGAAAATGAGGCCTAGGGTCCGTACTTTCGCTAGTGCAAACTCTCAACAATGCTAATATAATTGGATCATATAACCTTCCCTCAACGTGCGATGAAGAATCACTCCAAAGTTCCTATCTAGCGGAGAACATAAGAAGAAATTGTTTGTAGGGTACGAAACCACCTCAAAGCTATTCTTTCCAATCAATCTATCCCAGAGTTCGTACTAAAATAACACCAAGCTATTCTTTCCGATAGATCTAACAAAGAGTTCGTACTAAAATAACACCATATGATACACATCAACCAACTCTAATGTCACCTAGATACTCCAATGTCACCGCGAGTATCCGTGAGTTGATTATGCGATATGCATCAAACAATTTCAGATTCATAATACTCAATCCAACACAAAGAACCTCAAAGAGTGCCCCAAGATATTTACCAGAGAAACAAAGACGAGAACGTGCATCAACCCCTATGCATAGATTACCCCAATGTCACCTCAGGAATCCGCGAGCTGAGTGCCAAAACACATATCAAGTGAATCAATATGATACCCCATTGTCACCACGGGTATTCATAGCAAGACATACATCAAGTGCTCTCAAATCCATAAAAGTATTCAATCCGATAAAACAAAATCTCAAAGGGAAAACTCAATTCATCACAACAAGATAAAGAGGGGAAAACACCATATGATCCGACTATATTAACAAAGCTCATGATACATCAAGATCATGCCAACTCAAGAACACGAGAGAGAGAGAGAGGTTAAACACATAGCTACTGGTACAAACCCTCAGCCCCGAGGGTGGACTACTCCCTCCTATCATGGTGGCCGCCTGGATGATGAAGATGGCCACCGGTGATGATTTCCCCCTCCGGCGGAGTGCCGGAACAGGGTCTAGATTGGTTTTTCATGGCTACAGAGGCTTGCAGCGGTGAAACTTCTGATCTTGGGTTGCCCCGAGGGTTTTTGGAATATTTGGGAATTTATAGGGTGAAGAGGCGGTGCGGGAGGCCACCGAGGTGGGCACCACCGTGCCCTGGTGGGTTGTGCTCTCCTCGGAGCTCCCCTCTGGTACTTCTTTGGCCCACCGGGGGTCTTCTGGTCCAGAAAAAATCTCCAAAAAGTTTCGTTGCATTTGGACTCCGTTTGGTATTGATTTCCTGCGATGTAAAAAACAAGCAAAAAACAACAACTGGCACTGAGCACTATGTCAATAGGTTAGTCCCAAAAAATGATATAAAGTTGCTATAAAATGATTGTAAAACATCCAAGAATGATAGTATAACAGCATGAATACTTCATAAATTATAGATACATTGGAGACATATCAGCATCCCCAAGCTTAATTCCTACTCGTCCTCGAGTAGGTAAATGATAAAAGAAATAATTTATGAAGTGTGAATGCTAGCAAAGTGCATAAGTTTGATCAATGATAATTTCAATCCCTTTTCCTAGCATCATAACAGCAATTCTTTCTTCTAAAACTTCTCATTTTAAAGTAGCAACCAATTCACATGTTAAGGTTCAAACAATGAATTCTCTTGAAACTCAACAACCTATTTTCTTAGTCACCAAACAATTGCAATTCAACTTATTCAACAGAGTCTAAGTAAGAGCTCCACATAATCAATCATCATATAGTCTTCCATGATTGCTAGTACTCAAAGCATATTCTTAGAACAAATGGCATCCATCGAACACAGAGAAAGATAGGGGCTTACTATTCTGCCTCCCAACTCATTTATCATAGAGATAATTGTCAACAATAATAAATCATGATCAAATATATTTGACTGGTCATATGTGCCTAGATATTTCCCCACCACATGATGCTTGCCAACTAGAGAATAATTGAGATTGAAATGAGAATGCATACTATTGACTCTTTGCATAAAAGTAAATATTGAAAAGTAAAAGATAGGCCCTTCGCAGAGGGAAGCAGAGGTTGTCATGCACTTTTTATTTGGATGCTCAAGCTCTTAATGCAAAGGAATGTCATGTTATATTGCCCCTTATGATAGCAACCTTTATTATGCAGTCCGTCGCTTTTATTATTTTGCCATCACAAGTTCGTACAACGCTCAATTTTCCTTTACAATAAAAGATCAAACATATTTAGGAGCAATTTTTATTGCTTTATGCACCGATGACAACTTACTTGAAGGATCTTATTCAATCCATAGGTAGGTATGGTGGACACTCATGGCAAGAAACTGGGTTTAACGGTTTTTGGATGCACAAGTAGTATCTCTACTTAGTACGATTTTTTGGCTAGCAAAAGATCCTAGGCAAACACCACATGTTGGAGGATCCGTGACAATATAACTTCTATGCAAATATACACAACCATAACTCATTACATTGTCTTCCTTGTCCAACTTCAATTAATTTGCTCAAGTTTGAAAATAATTAATGGGTATTCACAATCATAGAAGATGTCCAAGAATATATATTTGCATGTGAAAGTTCTCTTCCTTCTACTAATCATTCATGAATTGCTTGTATGACCAATATTGTGATTGTCAAGCTTCAAAAGATTTCACTTTCTAAACCCAATGTGAAATTACTACTAGGCATAATATGAACATATAATTTCAACTTCATGATATTCAATTCATTCAACAATTTACTCATAGGATATAAGTGAAGCACGAGAGTAAATGAAAAACTACTCCAAAGATATAAGTGAAGATCATGCGAGTAGTTATGTAAATGGGTAGCTATTTGAGGACTCTGTTTTATTTAAAAACTTTCATCTAAGTATTTTATTAAAATAGCAAGCAAAACAAAATAAAATTACATTCTAAGAAAAGCACAACTCATGTGAAGAAGCAAAAACTTAGGCTCAACTGATACTAACCGATATTTGTTCATGAAGAAAGGTGGGATGCCTACCGGGGCATCCCCAAGCTTGGATGGTTGAGACTTCTTGGATTACTAACTTGGGATGCCTTGGGCATCCCCAAGCTTGAGTTTTTGTGTCTCCTTAATTCCTTTTATATCACGGTTTCCCTAGATCTTAAAAACTTCATCCACACAAAACTCAACAAGAACTCGTGAGATAAGTTAGTATAAATGAATGCAAAAACCTTATCATTCTCTACTGTAGAAAATCACTAAAATTATTATTCAACATTGCATACTAAATGCCTCTGCATATTTAATACTCCTATCCTCAAATAGAATCATTAAACAAGCAAACATATGCAAACAATGCGAACATAACAGCAATCTGTCTAAACAGGACAGTCTGTAAAGAGTGCAATTCTACTAATATTTTCCTAACTCCAAAAATTTGGAAAATTTACCAAACTGTAGAAAATTTATCAGAGCTTATTTTTGCAAAAAGTTTCAACATTTTATCACATTCTTACTTTTCTAGAGAATTATTGCAACAGCAATAAACTTTCTGTTTTGAAACAGCAAGTCATATATTTGCAAAATAAGCATGGTGAAGGCTATCCTTGCCACTTTTATTGAAGTAAGAGATGCAAAACATTATTATAAATAACAGCAAGCAAATCCTAATAAAATAAAATGATGCTCCAAGCAAAATACATATCATGTGACGAATGAAAATGTAGCTCCAAGTGAGGTTACCGATAATGTTGGAGACGAAAGAGGGGATGCCTTCCGGGGCATCCCCAAGCTTAGTTGCTTGGATATTCCTTGAATATTACCTTGGGGTGCCTTGGGCATCCCCAAGCTTAGGTTCTTGTCACTCCTTATTCTCCTCATATCGATATCTCACCCAAAACTTGAAAACTTCAATCACACAAAACTTAATGGCACTTCGTGAGATGGGTTAGTATGATAAAGACAAATCATTTACTTTGGTACTGTCAAAATAAGATTCATAATTGTTATCACACAATTACTACTGTACCCTATCATTTCTACAATTTATATTGAGCAATATAAGCCATAGGAACTAGAAAACAAGCAAACTATGCATTGAAAACAGAATCTGTCAAAAACAGAACAGTACGTAAGGATCTGAATTAAGGTCATACTTATGTAACTGCAAAAATACTGAAAAAACATTAAACCGTATAAAAGTTGTATACTCATAAGCTGTAAAAAAATCAGAGTTTTTAGACGCTCCAGTCAATTTAAACAATTCTGTTACTGGGCGCAAAAGTTTCTGTTTTTGCACAGAATCAAGTCAACTATTATCCACACTATCCCAAAGGCTTTACTTGGCACTTTATTGAAACAAAAGCTATAAAACAAGATCACTACAGTAGCCTAACCATGTGAACACACAAAAACAGTAGGTAAAATTGTTGGGTTGTCTCCCAACAAGTGCTTTTCTTTAATGCCTTTTAGCTAGGCATGATGATTTCAATGATGCTCACATAAAAGATAAAAATTGAAACACAAAGATAGCATCATGAAGCATATGACTAGCACATTTAAGCCTAACCCACTTCCTATGCATAGGGATTTTGTGAGCAAACAACTTATGGGAACAAGAATCAACTAGCATAGGAAGGCAAAATAAGTGCAACTTCAAAACATTCAACATAAAGAGAGGAAAGTTGATATTATTGCAATATGTGGAAGCATGTGTTCCTCTCTCATAATAATTTTCAGTAGCATCATGAATGAATTCAACAATATAACTATCACACAAAGCATTCTTTTCATGATCCATAAGCATAGAAATTTTATTACTCTCCACATAAGCAAATTTATTCTCATTCATAGTGGTGGGAGCAAACTCAACAAAATAACTATCATGTGATTGGAAATTAAAATCATGGTGACAAGTTTCATGGTTATCATTATTCAATATAGCATACATGTCATCACCATAATCATCATATATAGGAACTTTGTTGTCATAATCAATTGCAACCTCCTCCAAAATAGTGGATTCATCATTAAATAAAGTCATGACCTCTCCAAATTCACTTTCATCAATATAATCATCATAAATAGGAGGCATGCTACCATTATAACAAATTTGCACATAAAAACTTGGGGGACTAAAAATATCATCTTCATCAAACATAGCATCCCCAAGCTTGTAGCTTTGCATATCATTAGCATCATGGATATTCAAAGAATTCATACCAACAACATTGCAATCATGCTCATCATTCAAAGATTTTTTGTCAAACATTTTATAGAATTCTTCTTCTATCAACTGAGCACAATTTTCCTTTCCATCATTTTCACGAAAGACGTTATAGAGATGAATAATATGATGCAACCTCAATTCCATTTTTTTGTAGTTTTCTTTTTATAAACCAAACTAGTGATAAAAAAAGAAACTAAAAGATTCAATTGCAAGATCTAAAGATATACCTTCAAGCACTCACCTCCCCGGCAATGGCGCTAGAAAAGAGCTTGATGTCTACTACACAACTTGTTCTTGTAGACTCGTGTTGGGCCTCCAAGCGCAGAGATTTGTAGGACAGTAGCAAATTTCCCTCAAGTGGATGACCTAAGGTTTATCAATCCGTGGGAGGTGTAGGATGAAGATGCTCTCTCTCAAACAACCCTGCAACCAAATAATAAAAAGTCTCTTGTGTCCCCAACACACCAAATAAAATGGTAATTTGTATAGGTGCACTAGTTCGGCGAAGAGATGGTGATACAAGTGTAATAATGATAGTAGATATTGATTTTTGTAATAGGAACAATAAAAAACAGCAAGGTAGCAAGTAACAAAAGTGAGCACAAATGGTATTGCAATGCTTGAAAATGAGGCCTAGGGTCCGTACTTTCGCTAGTGCAATCTCTCAACAATGCTAATATAATTGGATCATATAACCTTCCCTCAACGTGCGATGAAGAATCACTCCAAAGTTCCTATCTAGCGGAGAACATAAGAAGAAATTGTTTGTAGGATACGAAACCACCTCAAAGCTATTCTTTTCGATCAATCTATCCTAGAGTTCGTACTAAAATAACACCAAGCTATTCTTTCCGATCGATCTAACCAAGAGTTCGTACTAAAATAACACCATATGATACACATCAACCAACTCTAATGTCACCTAGATACTCCAATGTCACCGCGAGTATCAGTGAGTTGATTATGCGATATGCATCAAACAATTTCAGATTCATAATACTCAATCCAACACAAAGAACCTCAAGGAGTGCCCCAAGATTTCTACCAGAGAAACAAAGACGAGACCATGCATCAACCCCTATGCATAGATTACCCCAATGTCACCTCGGGAATCTCTGAGTTGAGTGCCAAAACACATATCAAGTGAATCAATATGATACCCCATTGTCACCACGCGTATTCATAGCAAGACATACATCAAGTGCTCTCAAATCCATAAAAGTATTCAATCCGATAAAACAAAATCTCAAAGGGAAAACTCAATTCATCACAACAAGATAGAGAGGGGAAAAGACCATATGATCCAACTATATTAACAAAGCTCGCGATACATCAAGATTGTGCCAACTCAAGAACACGAGAGAGAGAGAGAGAGAGAGATTAAACACATAGCTACTGGTACAAACCCTCAGCCCCAAGGGTGGACTACTCCCTCCTCATCATGGTGGCCACCGGGATGATGAAGATGGCCACCGGTGATGATTTCTCCCTCCGGCGGAGTGCCGGAACGGGGTCTAGATTGGTTTTTCGTGGCTACAGAGGCTTGCGGCGGCGGAACTTCTGATCTAGGGTTGCCCCGAGGGTTTTTGGAATATTTGGGAATTTATAGGGCGAAGAGGCGGTGCGGGAGGCCACCGAGGTGGGCACAACCGACCTGGGCGCGCCTGGGCCCCCAGGCGCGCCCTGGTGGGTTGTGCTCTCCTGGGAGCTCCCCTATGGTACTTCTTTGGCCCACCAGGTGTCTTCTGGTCCAGAAAAAATCTCCAAAAAGTTTTGTTGTGTTTGGACTCCGTTTGGTATTGATTTCCTGTGATGTAAAAAACAAGCAAAAAATAGCAACTGGCACTGAGCACTATGTCAATAGGTTAGTCCCAAAAAATGATATAAAGTTGCTATAAAATGATTGTAAAACATCCAAGAATGATAGTATAACAGCCTGAATACTTCATAAATTATAGATAAGTTGGAGACGTATGATCAACGAGTTTGTGGTAAGTGACGTAGATCCCACAGCCTTCGTGCGGGCACTCCACCCTCACCGAGGAGAGGACGACGTCCATCACAGTGTTCCGCACGTCGAAGCTGCTGCCGCGCTCGCACTTCTGGCACTACCGCTGGTTCCCGGGGCGCTCACCGTGGTAGTCCGCGCAGGCCAGGTGCCCTCCCTTGCGCTGCACAAATCAATCGAACAGCACATCAATCAAGAAACCTGCACCTTGCTCGATCAGGCGAACGGACGAGGTGTATTCGAACCTCATACACTGGAGGCTTCAAGGGGCGGAGGCACAAGGGGTAGTGGAGCAAGGTGAGGTCCATAGAGACCATAGAGAGCTCCATCGTCGGGTCCTGTTCAGTCGGCATGATCTCGCCCTCCTCGTGCACAACCATCTCTCGCTTTAGGGCCGAGGCATTAGAAAGTTTTACCATCACATATTCATACTACTTCAAGGTGCACTAAATCAACACATGCAAGTATCAAAAGGAAAGTCACGGCATGCATGCATGCGTTGTAATTAATGCATCAGTAAACACAAATTATTGAAATATTTCGAGTGCACTGCTTTGATGTGTCGCGTCAACTCGTACAACAAGGAGAAGTTTGATTACAACGCCCTCTCCCTCGCCCATGAGCATGGTGGCTCGCAGGACTAGGAGAAGCTTTCGCTACACGCTCTCCCTCCCGCACGCGGTGGACATGCAGCAGTGCATTCGGTGTCAGATGGCCAGAAGCATACTAGTAGTACTCCACTGTAGTAGTACCATCGTTGTTCGACTTCCCGAAGAGGCGAAGAGCGAAGCGCAACCCAAACGCTCGTGTGGCAGTTTCATGTGTAGGGGAGGTAGTATAGTGACATAGTCTAGGATAGTGTGTACCGTGCGTCTAAGCTTAAAATTGTTGGAGTCGGCTCCATGCTATGAGGCCGTCTCGAAGCATTTTTTTGATTAAAATAATCTTCTGGCCCTACCTGTCATCCTAGTGATTGTAGTTTGCATGTTGATCTGGTCAAGACAGGAATATATATTTTAATTTGTGGTGGGGTAAATGTTAGAGGTTGCAGCAAATATATTGTACACTGCGGGTCTTTTAGCCAAGTTTAGAGGCAAGCATGTGGGTCCAGTGCTATGATGGGTCGCGTCAACTCGTACAACGAGGAGAAGCTTGATTTTACTACTAGTACGCCCTCTCCCTCGCCCATGCGCATGGTGGCGCGCAGACGAGGACAGGCTTTTGCTTACTACAACAAGCTATCCCTCCCACACGCGGTGGACGGACATGCAGCAGTTGATTCGATGTTGTAGAAGTAGTAACATCATTGTTCGTCTTCTTGAAGAGGCGAAGAGCCAAGCGCAACCCGAACGTGGCAGTTGCGAACGCTCACTTGGCAGTCTTTGTGTAGGGGTGGGGCGTGGTGCGGCAGTTTTGTGGCAATTCTTTTCTACTGCTGTTTGCGTCCAATAGGTGCCACCGTTGGATGCAGATCTTATGGTTATTGTGGCGATTGCTAGTGTTGCCATATCATTTATAGCCAACACATATACAACAAGCTTAGCCTCTCATCTTCTCTCTATCTCTTTCCTCACATTTATTGCATCTGCCTTGGAGCACGCATATAGCCAGGCTCTTGCATGAGATTAGACTAGCCACAATGGAGAGTAACATACACTGGTAACATAGACATATCCCTAGACTATGTTACTATCTTCATAGTGGGTAGTAACATAAGTGTGGTGTCATGCAAAGCTTCATTTATTAGGTTGTAGACTCATATTGCATTGGGACATGTGATGTTACAGTAACTAGCTAAGTTACTCAAACTACCTCTCTCCTCATTAACTCATTGCCACATAAGCAAATTTGCTGAGTTGGACTCGATGTTACTGCTGAAGTTACTCCCACTATGGCTAGTCTTAATTTTTTATGTCTCTCTCCTCCACATAGACAAAAATGCCATGTAAGCAGGCTATAAGCCCAGTATTGTACTTGCTCTTAATAGTATAGCCCTGTAAACCGAAAAGGAGGGACTACTCCCTCTGTTCCTAAATATTTGCCTTTCTAGAGATTTCAACAAGTGACTACACCGTAAATGAGTACATACGAAGCAAAATGAGTGAATCTACACCGTAAATAAATACGTAGTTCTCTCGTTTTCCTCTCCGCCTTGGTCGCGGTGCACAATATTGAGTATACTACTACTGACTAGTCTCTTTTTGACACGCATTTACGTTGATACGGCTTGAATGCCAACGAGGCAGAGGGTAGCGGTTCCCGAAACATTGAACGGTCAATGATGCCTCCGCATTTAATTAGCATGCAGAGGTAAGTAATTGGAGAAGCAGAATGGAGCCAGCACGATGTGAATGCAACGCAGTTTGGACTCTCATATAAAGGCGCCCCACCACTCCAATCCATCTACTCCTAGTCTCTGCGCAACACTGCCCACTCCAATCCAAGACCAAGACCAAGTGACCAGAAGCCACAAGCACCCATGGCGTCGATGGACGCGAGCGGCAGTCAGCTATGCCAGATCGTCCAAGATGCCGGCCTGCGGCCCCGCACCGCACAGCGTTTCCAGACGGTGCTGGCGACTGCCGGCGTCATAGCCCTCGTCGACGCCGGCTTCGCCTCTCACATGTGCCAGATGATGGTCGACTCCATCCGCAAGTTCACCGCCGTCAAGAAGCGCGCGGACGACCTTGCCGTACTGCTCCATCCCACGCGCCCAGGCTCCTCGTTGCCTGCCACCCTCATCGGCCTCCAAGGTGACGAACTCTTTGAAGCACTGGTGGACCTGCAGCTGCCGGAGGTCGCGACAAAGAATGTGCACCTCGAGGCCACGCTCGCCGCGCAGCGCCTCACCATGCAAGAAACCGTCGACCTGCACATCCACGTCTACGAGGAAATCATCTACATAGGCCACTACAAGGCCAGCGAGGACAGAAAGACGTTGGCCTTCTTCCAGCAGCTGGAATCTTTGGACGCCATTGTTCAGAAGCACGTCGACCTGGCCACGAAAGCCGCTGCTACTTAGTCGCCGTTCGGTGGGCTAGTACCCCGAGTCGAGGAGGTGGACGTCGTCGATGGATGCATCTTTCTTGCCTCCTGTAACCAGCACTGCATCGCCTCGTGGCCTTAATGTTTTATTAGTGTATGGCATTTTTATTCCAGTCGTAAATGACATGTGTGATCCCTTGCTCTTATTTGGCGTTAATTATATGTAGTATCACTATCTTTGTCCTGGTGTACTACCTAGGTCCTGGTTTATTAGTCCCTTTTGTAATTTGTGCTAAATTTTGACCAAAGATTTAATTGAAAAAATGTTAGTGCATGTCAATAAAAATTATATCGTTTGATTTGTATTTGAACATAGTTTTCAATGATATAGTTTTGGTGACATGCATGAACCTTTTGTTAGTCAAATTTATGGTCAAAATTTGGCACAGATTATGATGGGGAGCAATAAACCAGGACGGAGGTAGACTGGTCCATCACCATCGTGTTTTGTGTCTAATTTTTACTTCAGCAACCCAACCTACATGGAGGGAGTACTGTATATATTGGCGCGACAACCAAACTTATAGTATATTCAAAACTGAGCGTTACTACATGTCACGAGTTCAAAACAAGAAAGTGGAACAAGTACAGCATGTCTGTGCCGTTCGCGTCACACCCCCACATGGTCTGTCCGGCACGCCGCTCAAGCTAGGGAATGCTTGTTGTCTTAGCATTTTCACTGTCAGGTGGGGCCGCAGTTGAGCAAACCGACTATCGGCAAATCCCCACCCCGCCCACCGCGCGTCGGTTGAGTTAGAATTAGAAGAGAGAAACTCTTATAAAAAATAGAGTTGGTGATGATGGTGTGCTTGCCATCTTGCAATATAGGCCGTCTGATTTATATCCGACGGATAGGAAGGAAACTATGGCAATTTTGCAAAAAGATACCCACACCCCTCTCCACATTTGCAAATAAGGCCTTCCCTCGTTCATCCTTTTCTCTCACAAGATAAACTACTCATATAAATGCATCTTGATGTTACGGCCAACGCATGGGCATCTTGCTAGTAGAAGAGAGAAACGAGGGAGAAGAGATAGCTGTAGCACGGACGACGTTGTCAGATGGGACTCGCGTTGATAGAATAGGAGTACTGAGTACTTGTACCTATTTTTTTTAGGGAAAAAGTAGTCGTACGTCTAGTACCACTAGTTGGGTGCGTGCGACCGATACCTGTCATCACTTTAGTTCTCCTTTTCGAACCGCAGCTACGCTTTATAGTACATATTTTTTCACGCATTTATCCTCCTATATGTACTCCTAGGCTATTTCCACGTGCTCCCTTTCGTCGACATGTGGGACATAGAGCATCTGGGTCGTAGTGCATGCATGACTCGGAGCATATGCAACCATGCCGGCGTACTTTACATTTTAGACCTCACGAATTACATGCAAATCCCCCGCAGAAGAATAAATAAATAAATGAATTACTACATGCAAACCGGATTATTTTCATAGAAACTGGAGCACGTTCGTTAAATTTTGGACATAACACATTTATAAAAAATGACCGGACCTAAACCAGTCTAAGGGCCTCTTTGATTCGCAGGATACTGAAAACACAGGAATGGGGAAAGTATGATGGCGATGAACCGAGAGGAGGAGTACTGTACATGCTAGAGACTGGACTGTAGCACATTGTTATTTATGGCCATATCACCACATTGTTTTCTATGGCCTATCGCCTACTAGTTCACTGGGCTGCCGTGGTTCGCACTCCTCCGACATGAGTAGTAGTACTTCGCCGACATGTGGAAGAGCCAGCATCCGGGTTGATGTGTCATGCACCAGATTAGAGTGGGGAACGGAAGGGGGGCATCACCCTGGTCGTAGCGCCAGTAATTAATGACTATACTGAGTAGTCATATCACAAGACCCCGTCTTTCCAGCAGTAACGCGCCGTCAAATCGCACAGCCCTACCTTTCCAGCAGTAAGTTGAATCCGCTACTCCCTGACCCTCCTCGCCTCTCTGTCAAACCGCCTACGCGAAAACTGCCGCGCGTACTGCCCGGGAAAAGCCACGCCCTTAACTTTTAACTACTCATAGTATAATTTTGTATCGATGAATTGCGCCATGGAGTAGAAAACCAAAATAAAAAGGTGATACATGTAAACAAATATAGTTCAAGCTCTAGCTAGCAATTCAGAATGTAAACCATGCATGTGTTTATACGTATAGGTTACTTCAAAGTACTGAGTCCATTGATGCAATGTGGTCAAACTGTACCATCGATATCTCCAAGCCAAAATAGTTCGAGCTTGTTCATTCTATATAAATACTAATACTGTATGTTTATTCACCCGTGGGGTTGTTCAATGAATGGAGGGCCGGGGAGCACAAGTGAACAATACTACTACTCCCTCCATTCCCTTATACAAGGCCACAAACTCAAATTACAGGTACCAAGGTAAACTTTAATGACTGCTTTACAAGCCAATTTTTCTTTTTGTTAACCGGGTTCATTAATATGCCCGCATGCATGCAAGGAATGATTGAGAAGGAAGTAGTATAGTGTCATTATGACTACATGCATGCAAGTATTAAACAAGTTGCTAGTACAAGGAAACATCATTAATTTTTGCCTCGATTACTGTTAGTGGCCTTGTATAGATGAAAAACGTATTTTTCATAGTGGCCTTGTATAAGGGAATGGAGGGAGTACTAGTAAGTAGGAGTCATACAGTTAGTTATGTTAAATAGAGAGTTTCTTTTCTTTAATGCCACGTACACAAATTGAAACGCTTGTTGTGGAGAGAAAAAGATAATCACTCCACTATATATATATATATAGGCAAGGGCCTGAGCACTTGCTTTACTAGGGTTGCTCTCTTCATTCTCTCATCCTCTCCAGATCTAAACAAGACAGCGGTAGCAACATTTTCTCTCTGCTCACCGCTGGTCACAGATCCGGCCGGATCCCTTCGGCTGGTGTGTGTAGAGGACTAGGTGCATCGTTCACGCGGTCATCGGCGGCAAGGGAGGAAACCCACAGCTGCCGGCGGGTCCCGATCCTCTGCCCGTGCCGTTATCTCCGACACAGCGCCGGCTCGGGAGGTCCTCCGACCCTTCTTCCTCCCTGCCGTATTGTGCGCAGATCCGACCTGCCACCACCGACATCCCGACGACCCTCAGGTATAAGTTCCTTCAAAAGCGGCCTTGCTCTACTGCCCCAGCTCCCCACGTGTTTGCATGTGGATCTTTTTCAACTTCCATCAGCTCTTCCAAAGCCACCTAAATTTTTAGTATTATTGGAGGTAAAGCTACTTCATGCAGTCGAATCTAGGACTTGGTTCAAACAACGAAGAATGGGGGGAAAGTCGTAGCATGAATCTAGGACTTGATTCAAAGAGGAAATAACAGGGGGAAAGTAGTAGAGACTTGATAACCAACCAGTCTCTTGGTTGAAAATGGAAATAATGGGAAAAGGCAGTACAAACTGGATAAGGAACAGATCTATTATTGGTTGAAAAAAGGATAGAAAGTGGTGGCTAGTGGACAAGTCAACAGAGTATGTCCATGATTAGATTTGCTGCCCTCACATAGTAAAATGTCTCTAGGATTAGATTTGTTGCCCTCACAGAGTATGAACAAACTCGGTATCACCACTTTATGCCTCCTTGTAGGTACATTGTGCTGATGCATCCACTGTCGCATGTCCTTATACCAACTTTTTGTTGTTGTTAATGTAAGGGCGCATGTAAAAGGAAGCGATCACACTGTTACCTTAAGGACATGTCTAACCAGTGTTATTGCTAATCTAATACCTCCAGTGATATGATGCAATTAAACTGTGTTACAAATGGTACTCCTGCTGTTTTCCCCAATATGATAAGTAAGTTGCTTCTTTACGCTGCTGAGTGTCCTGGTGTCCCCACGGTCCCATGCCCTTAAACCAACTCTTTAGCTGCTGTTGATCTACTGTAACTGGTAAACAAGCAATGCCACCATTAAAGTAATCCCATATTTGACGAATGTCATTGTTGATCGTAATGCTTCCTGTAACATGAAGCAATGCTACCATTTTTAAATTTCTACTGTCCTTGCATGATTGCCATGAACATAATCAAGATGCTTCTTTTCATTTCATGTATGTTTCGTATCTTGTTATTGAACAACAACTGTTTTCTTTCTATCTTTTTGGGCAGATAGGGATATCCATTTCACCTTGTTGCTATTGTGACCTTTTGGTGAACTGCACAAAACACTTTTTTTTGGAATGAGTGTCTTGTGCAGTTCAACTAAAATGTCATGTGGGCAACATCTCTCAATTTTGGTGGAACTGCACAAAATGGTGATTGGAGTTTCCAAAATCTCCGTCAAACTCTGTTGGTAATCTCGTGCAACATTTTATTAGCCTTTGCAAGATGAGCCATCACTGTCACAACAATGACACTTTATTTTAGTGGAACTGCACAAAAGGATATGCAAATTATAGTTGCACCTTACATGAGCAGGACAGCCAACCTTAATGTTGCTCAATTTTAGTGCAACTACTAAAGAAGAACCTGCCAGCTCACGAGAGCAAGTACTTCTTGCTAGCAGAATGATGCAATCTTTGCTTCATTTCAGGTGAACTGCAGAAAAAGTTGCATGAATTGAATCATCGAGTGGAGCTGCAGGTTGACCACATCGAGTCGTGGCGGCATAGGGGCCCCTCTCTCAGTTATGGTTCCCATGACCCGGAATGTTCCTTTTTGGTTGATTTAGACTCTGCATCCAGCTAGTGATCTTGTGCTACTATTTTGGCACTGCTACTGCCACTGATAAAATGAAGTAATAATACATTTAAAATAGAACTACTGTCTTAGCTACCATTTCATTTCCAATGTAGATAATTTGCATAAAAAAGTGATTGAAATGAGTCGACGCTCCTCCTCTCTAACTGGCGGGCACCATAATTTTAGTTGAACTGCACAAAAAAAGTGATTGAAATGAGTCGACGCTCCTCCTTCTACTGCCACACTGAGGTGTTAATGAATGTCAATGAATCGCTTTCATAGCAAGATATGGGGACATGAAGAATAACTTGATCTCCCAAAGTCATCTCACACCGGTCAGTACTGTCCTTTATCAACATGATTGTGCTTTGTCATACTGTGCTAACGTTGTATTTTTTAAATAAAGCTATTCTATCGCAATCTTTTCTCATTTTGGAAATAAAGTTTGCTTCAACTAGTGCCACTATTATAGTAATCATGCTCTTTCTTATCTATGCAAACAGGAATACTCAACTGCAGATGTTGTGATGGTCAAGAGCATTCGCCAAGTTTTTGGGTTGTATGACACGACTAGCCAAGATGGATTTAATCCCGATATTTACTTTATCAAAAGGCTCTAATGGGTTCGTTCTGAATCTTGCAAGCTGGGAATCAATGAGATGTGTAGGCATCTTTGTTGTACTTATTATTTGAATCTTATTTGTTGGTTCTGAATCTTGCAAGCTGGGAATCAATGAGATGTGTAGGCATCTTTGTTGTACTTATTATTTGAATCTTATTTGTTGGTTCTGAATCTTACAAGCTGGGAAGCACGGCATGATGATGCAGAGGACAGCAACTATAACAAACTGTTCAAACTTGGTAGTATTGTCTGTGTGAAAGTGCGACAAATGTGCTGATCGTGTGCATCCTGAGAATAATAATTCTAATTGTTGTGCATGTTGATCCTGTGGCACTGATAGAACGAGCCAATGCATTGCTTGTTTTAAGAATAAATTTTAATTAAATCTAATTAAATTTAAGTAAAGTGACCACTAACACTTGTTATTACAGTACCAATAAAGACCCGCTCGTGAACCGATGTGTGGCCAGAATAGGTTTCTTAATGGAGGCGTTTGAATGTGCTGAGGGTGCATGTTCTGTCGGGCTTGCAGGGGGCGAGGGAGGGGTAGTAACTATTGTCGCCTGTACACACTCAGTTTACTATTGAATCTAGTTACCCAAGAGCTGAAAAACGAACTGCTGCCGCCGCCTACTCACTCGTTCACTTAAAGAGACTCCAATGCCGCTGCTGGATATGGACTTCAGCAAGGAGTTCACCTTTGAGTTCACCGTTCAGACCCATAGCTGCACCAAGTTGAATGTGATGTACACCAACGATCCAGACTCGGTGAAGCTCTGCCTCGCCGAGTTCAAGCAGTACCTACAGGACAAGAAAGCATAAGGTTGCAGGACTAGACCTTGTGCCCATCCATTCGTCTCCTGACAGGGACCAGCGGATCACCGTGGCCCAAGTATGCGTGCGGGATGAGGTTCTCATCTACCACTATTGTAGGGCCATCAGAGGTTCTGGAGCATTCGCTCGTTTCATCGGCAGCGCCGACTGCACCTTCGCTACAGTGGAGAGAAGGAAGAACTCGACGATTCGGCCATCTGGTGCAACAAGCTTGTCGACATCCAGAAGCAATACAAGATCATCGGCAACGGGCAGGAGAAGGACTCCGTGGTTGACCTCGGTGAGACCATCATCGACACCTGCTACGCCAACATGAAAGAAGACGATGATACCAAGGACCTGAACACGTGGGAGGAACCTCTGAATCTAGCCTATATAACCTACGCGGCCAAGGACGCATACACATGCTACGACATGTACACGCGGATCTTGGACATGAGGGCGTGTCTGCTTCCCGTAACCGACAAGTACACGGACAGCCGCAGCATCATGATCAAGCGTGCCAGGAAGGTCTAGATGATGTACTTTATCCGTTTAAGCACCTTTATCATCTGAGTGTTTCATGCATTAGCCTATGTGTAGTAATTATCTATTTTATCCGAAATATTTCGTCTAAGAACCCATTAACATGTTTGCTTTTTTTAGTGGCTATTTGCTTATGTATGTAACTAGTTCACTGGGCTGCCGTGCTTTGAATCTCCTTCCTCCCAACATTTCCCCTTCTCAGGTGGACCTAGCAGGTCTTGTACACAGACATCTGGGACCAACCACCTATCCATTTGTAGTTCTTTATTTTGGTCAAGCTTTTGTCCACTTCCTACTGTGGCTGGCGGCGCTGCCGCGCATGCCTCGGTGACCCATCATAGCCTATGGCATTGGCCAGGCCATCCCTCTACTGTCACACATTGTTCGACGGGGGTAGCTCCATCGGCCCACCCTGCACCCAAACAAGTCAACCCTCGTACTCCCCTCTGCCTGCGTCTTCCCCCGCTCCGGTTCATTCGGTCCGAGGTCTCGATGTCATCCTCCGCCTTGGTGCTCTCGCCGTGGTGCTGCCGTCTGTCGTTCCCAACATGGTCAGCAAAACAAGAGGAATCGGGAGACGATTGTTCGTCGAGAGGCTGACAGTCCTGGGCCCACCAGGTCCATGGCCTAGGTTTTGTTGTTTAACATGCGCAGCCCATGACATGTTTCAACTTTTTTTGGATCTAGCAGGTATCAAGCGGCCTCTGGGCCTCCCAGCCTAGCTTGTCTATAACATCAGCAACCCAAGTTATGTTTGTTTTTTCAAGACGACGCACAGCTCAGTTCTATTTTTATATAAGAATGCAAAACTGAACCTATGTTTTCCCTTCTATAATAGTATATATATTTATATTTATATCTTATTTTATTACATATATATAATAGAAACAACATAAGGTTCCGTTAAACCTGTCGTTCGTCCAACCAATTTATAGACCTTCCCACTTCCTTTATTTTTTGTTTTCATTAATCCTATATCTGAATTTTCTCCTACTTTCTTTTTCGATGTAATCTGAGTTTTCTCCCAGTTCTTTTCCCTAGAACCAACTCAACTGTCCCACGTCTAGCCTAAAAAATAATAATATCCCACGTCCTATTAACTCTTCAAATTAAAATGATATTTTATTTCGTAAATCGAAAGTTCTTACAAAATAATAATAATAATTGTTTATATATAACTTGGTAAGTTAACTCCTGGTGATTGCGTATATAAGTTTGCAAAGATTTTACTAACCAATGCAGTAATAGATGTGCAATCATGTGTTTATGTTTTTATAACATTTCTTCGTCCAACCCAACATGATATTTTCACCCAGCCCAGCAAGTCCGCGGATTTCGAGAAAAATGGAAATGGGCTTTAAGTTCTACCATAATATATAAACGGGCTGCATAGACGCTACATCATTGTTTCACCCAGCCCACCAAATGGACTAAAAAAACCAAATGGACTGGCTGACATGTGGGCCAGTAGGTCGAAGCCTAAGCACTTTCGCAAAAAATAAAAATACAAAGGTCAAAGCCTAAGCAAGGTGTTGGATTTACATCCAACATCCGACATTCTTCTTCAATCTCTCGTCTTCTTCCCCCAGCGCTGCCGGGACCGCCTTCTCCAGCCTCCGGCGTCCAGCGGCGCTGTTTTGAGCGCCTCGCAGCGAAACGCTACCCCACCGACAGCCAGGCCATCCCTCCACTCCTCTGCACCTCCTGTTATTCTCTGCCAAGTGTAGGCGCACCCCGCACCCGAACCAGTCAAGTTTCCCACTCCTCTCCGTCTGCAACTCCACTGCCGCGTCTTCCCCATCTTCGGGGCATTCCAGTTTGGGGCCTCGCCGTCGTCCACCGGCCTTGGTGCGCTCTGCACGGTGTGGTCAACATGGTCAACAAACAAGAGTCATCGGAAGATGACTGTATGTGGAGAGGCTGATAGTGGGGACGCACCACGCCCATGGATGCATGCATGAAATTGCATCCTTTTTACCCTGAAAAATAATGATTTCTCCCCCTGATAGCTGGGAGCCACCAGCTACATCTTCGCACGCAAGGAAGTGCGTCCTTATTATAGGCAAAAAAATGATTCTTCCCCCTGACAGCTAGGACCCACCAGCTATATCTTCGCACGCAAGGAAGTGCGTCCTTATCCTCCCTGATAGCTGGGACCCACCCGGTCGAAGCATACATAGTGTTGTCTGTGTACAGACCGGCCGATCGGTCTGTCTGCCATGATGAACCATGGCCGAGTAAGGAGCGGTAGCAGTTCAGGCAGTCCAGTCAAAACCGTGTACATGTATGTATAGCCAGATGCCAAAAAATACGGCCGCGTACGTACATATGGGTGGGATCTCGAATGCGTACTCACGCATACGTACGGCCAGGGCTCATGTACATGGAGAGGCAACGGACGGCAGCAACAGCGTCCTGTTCATCGGAAGCCAACCGGCTGGGTCAGAATGGAGAAACTGCGTCGTGTTCATGGGGAGGCAACGGAATGTGTCGTGTTCATTGGGAGGCAACGAAATACGTCGTGTTCATCGGGAGCCAACCGGCTTGGACGGAACAGCCAAAACGAGGTCTGGCGTACCGCAGAACGGAGGAAACGGGCCTTCTGTTTGATCGCGTACGGTTGAAACGGGGTCCTATTCATCGGGAAGGGTCTGGCTTACCGCAAAACGGAGGAAACGGACTTGTGTTCGACCGCGTATGGTCGAAACGGGGTCCTGTTGATCGGGAGGGGTGTGGCGTACCGCAAAACGGAGGAAACGGACTTGTGTTGGAGCGCCTATGGTCAAAACGGGGTCCTGTTCATCCACCGTCTACTGCCTCGCTCCAGCCTCCACGGGATACTGTTCATCCACCGTCGACCTCCTCCAGCCTCCACGGGCTACTGTTCATCCACCAGCTGCTGTTCATAGAGCCTCCACGGGGTCCTGTTCATCCACCAGCTGCTTTTGTCACAATTATCGTCATAGAAGTGTCATAAGCATGACAGAAAAAAAAACATTCGGCCCAAAATGTCACGGATGTGTCTTTTTTTGTAGTGCTTATGTATTGAGGGAGATCGATCGGCATCCATGCATATGTGTAGGAGAGGAATAAGGTTGGGAGAGAGACAGAGCTAGAGTGTCGAAGGGGTTGGTGGTGGAGTTGCTTCTAACAAATGGTGGGTGAGGCCTGCTACACAAACGGAGGGCACACCTGCAATATCAATAAGAGAGGGGATGCCTGCCTGTCTGTGCATGTGCGTGTGAGACACGGGTCAGGAGGCATGCATGAATGATAAGGGGGCGATATGGCTGTGGTAAGCAGACGTAACTACATAGGAAGATCAATCGTCCTTTGTCGGAGAAAGGGAGAGACATAATTTGTGAGGTACGTCGATCGATGCGTGGGGGAAAAGAGTTATAGTCAACCTAGGTATATGTAGGGAGATCGATCGGTATAGATGCATGCATGTGTTAGAAGCAAATAAGGCCCGGAGAGAAGGATAGAGAGAGAGGGATGCAGCTAGGAGGTGGTGCGAGAGGCCTACTATATCGAGGGGGAAGGAGTGTGCGAGTATGAGATCGATGAAAAGAGGGGCAGGAGTGAGGCATGGACGGTGAGAAGAGAAGAGGGAAAGCTTGTGTTTGTGGTAGGCACACCTGGCTAGAGAGGTATGTTGATCGGTGTGTGCTGGAAAGAAGGAGTTAGGGGTCCTACACACACCATGGGTGAATGACCTAAAGTGAAATGATGAATGTGCGCGATGGAGCTAGAGAATGCTGAGGGAGGGTGAGAGGGAGGCGGGCGTGTGCATGCACGAGAGAAAGTTAGCGCTAGCTACAAAGATAAGAGGATTGTGTGGGTGTAAAAGACGAATAGAGATCATAATTCATTATAAAAGTGGATTCGGATATTTGAAGAAGATATCATAGTGTTTTAAACCGACGCATGCATGAATATATATAATGGTGATACGCATGGTGTGGTTATGAACATGTTATACTACATATAATATATATAACATTTATTTGAATTTGTGATAATGTGTGGCTTTTGCATCTCAGGGGTAAATACTTGTCATATTGTAGGGGGCGGGGCACTATACTTTGTGTGATAAACACAGTGTACGTATGAAACATGGTTTAGATTATGAAGATCTAGTTAGTACATCAAATGTACTATTATTTGGAATCAACATCAAGTGTATTCAAAATTTTGAATTCGAGTTCATATAGTACACATAGTTCATATCTATCTCTATAGTAATCATGTGGTGTGTTGTTAAGATAATATACGAATGATGGTTTAAGTTGGCAACAATCATGATTGTAGATTCTTATTCGAATAGAGAAATGAATTCAAATTTAGTTCGAATTGCAGCGGTAGTATGGACATTTGGAATGCACTAAAATGTTCGT
This sequence comes from Thinopyrum elongatum, assembly GCA_011799875.1. Lineage (NCBI taxonomy): Eukaryota > Viridiplantae > Streptophyta > Magnoliopsida > Poales > Poaceae > Thinopyrum > Thinopyrum elongatum. The sequence continues at coordinate 237,800,415 of CM022303.1, forward strand.
ATGAGTAGGTTACATGCATTATACATCCAGCGAAAAAATTTAATTGGACATAACATGAATTCATAGCTTTGAGAATATCATTTGTACAGTAAAACGGGACATGACTCTCTTTGTGTGGTGCGAATAGTTTTATTTTTTTTGTTTTTTTCGTTGAGGGAAGTGCGAATTGATTTGGTACGTACATTATTACACGTTAGGCTTGTCCCTCAAATTCAACCCGCGCCTTGTTATCCCAAAAATTCAGATATCGTGCTCCCAAAACTCGCGCCTTCACAACCCGCGCCTTGCTATCCCGAAATTACAACGCACGCGAAAACTCCCTCCAGTTGCCAAATCCCGACATGTGAAATCCTCCTTCTAACCCTGAGCCAAAAGGGCCGCTAGTTCAAATCAGTGGGGGTACTTTTGTAACACACCCTACATTTTGGACAAGCATGTCCCTAAGTCATGGTTCCCCCCTCCAATCACCTCCTTTTCGCCATTCAAAATCTCAGGCCGCCATAACCTCTCTGCTCCAGCCGCGAAACCCCACCCTCCTCCATCCGCCACCCCACCGCTGCCCAGCCGGAGCCTCTTCCCCAACGACATCGTCCACCGCAACTACTCAGTGTCCCTCATCCACCTCCCCGTATGAGGATCTGTCGTCGATCTCGTCGTCCCGCTGGTTCAGCCGCCCCGTCCTCCACCTCCAAGGAGCTGCTCCGGCAATCGCCTTGTCTATCACGGCTGATCCATCCCCACAGCGCCGCCTTAACCTGCTCCATCGAAACCGCAACATCCTCACCGACTCCTCGGATGAAGCCGAGGCCTACTCGGCGCCACCAAAGAGGTTGTACACTCATCACATTGCACCTTCTCCTTAACTCGACCTCCCGGCTTCGACGGTGCTCGATCCCGCACCCCCATGGTGCGGCTACCTCGAAGCCGGCGGTGCGGGCGACATCTCCATGGCGGCTCTCCCCCAGTGTAAGGCTCCTTCGGCGGCGGCGGCCGTACCAGTCGGATCTGCTGCAGCTGCTCCGGCTCTCGCTCGCTCGCTCGCACTGCTGCTGCTGCTCCGGCTCTCGCTCGGTCGTGCTGCTGCTCTACTCTCCCCCTCTCTCATGCTGCTGCTCTACTCTTGCTCTCGCTCGCACTGCTAATGCTGGTACATGGGCTGCTGCAGCTACATGAGTTACTGCTCTGGCTCTAGTTCGCGCTGCTCCTCCAGGCGTTGCTACTCTGGCTGCTATCTACTATGTTGTTCCCCACCGATGGCCTGCTGATTTCGATCACTGTTTCTCTACTACTAGTGCTCGAGCGGCCTAAACTACATGTGAAGTGCCTCTCTGCTATCAGTGCGTTCAGTTTCGATAGTAACATTCAGATTACACAGTAAATTTCAGTTTCGACAGTTAAGTTCAGAGTCAACAGCTTTTACCTCATCTATTGTAGTCAGGTGTTTTTTGGTTATGTAAATTTTACATCTATCACTTTTTGGTAATGTATTTTACATCATCTATTGGAGATGCTATTAGAATCCCACTTGAGATAAATGATGTCTGTCTTGTACTGCTTCAGCCTTGATGTCTTACAGCTTGCCAGAGCTGCTCCAACGACGGAACCATCCATCACAACAGAGCAGTGCCCTGGACGCCGTCTACAGACGCCTCAGATCTTCCTCCACACCTCCGACAGCCACCTCTGCCACAACTTCTTCAGCGACCAACCCAATGATGCTGAGGTCGACATGGCTACGGCAAAGAGGTTGTACACTTGTCGCATCACTTATTACTCTACATTCATGTCTATCCATTAGGGCTATTTTGGTTCAAAGGAAAAAGTGGAGGAAAAACATAGCAATAGGAAATTTTCCTATGGCACTCTACTATTCAATTATTCATGCATTTTGTTGAAAGGAATGGAGCAAAACATCCACCTGGACCTACTTTTCAAAATCCTATGCATGAAAACAAGACCAAGTGCATTAGTGGCAGAATAACATTCTAACTGTACACACTTTCATATGGTTTCACTTTAATTTGGCCATGTTTCTTTGCATTCCTCTGCTCTTCCAATTCCTGTGAACCTGTCGTGGTATCACACGGCCACCTATGGGGCCATCGGCCCCTTGTGGTTCGGCAAGGGGGAAGGGCACATTGCACAAAGAGTGGAGAGTATAGAGCAGCACGACAGCGATGACACGTGCAGTTTTTACCCAGGTTCGGGCTGCCGCGAGGCGTAAAACCCTACTCCTTCTTTGGTGGATTGATGAAAGGACCGTGGTGGAGATGCAGCGCTCTAGCCCAGCAAGGTCGCCTTGAGATGAGAGCAGCTACACGCGTCTAAGAGTACAGGGGTCCGAATCCTTTCTAAGGTTGGCACGGCCCTCCTTTTATAGGTCAAGGGGTCACCATAATGGCAAAACAGTCATTATCCAGTGATTAGATAGCCACAGTGCTATCATACCTAACTCTGCAGACAGGACAAGGTGCATTAAATGCACCACTTAGTGTCACATCGTAGGAGTAGCCCGACAAGCCTGGTCGTGCCATGCAGCCACCTCCTCGCCTGTCTGCGTGACACGTCTTCTGGACGGGTGTCATTTAGAGGTGTTCTTCCTCGGGAATGGCTGCCACGTGACACGTAACAGCCACTTAATCACTTGGGGGCTCGACACCGCACCGATAAGTGACTTGCGTTGCTGTGAGGTGGAGCGGCGGAGCCTTGGCGGGGTAAGCTGCCCTCGGCGTCCCCGGCAAGCCTGCCGGGGGAACCTTGAGACTTGTCTTCGGGGTAACCTCGACCCCGCTAGGCTCGCCTGCCCAGCAAGGGAGGTTTTTCCTTAGTGATATCTTGCTCTTTTGGTTGGTCTTGGCCTTCTTGATCCGCCCTTTGATTTCTCAAAGAGCTATTTCTTCTGCTTGGCCTTGTCTTGGATGCTTGGTGCAGTTTGCTTTGTTGCTGTCATGCCGGAGACTTGCCTATCCGGGCACAAGTCAGGGGGAAACATACACCCCTATTTGTGTACCCTGACAGAAGCCCCCGGGTCTGAGCCAAACGTGTCGCCGGGCACGGTGGGTTAGGCCCAAAAATGGTGCACGGACACGTGTCGAAGAGGCGCTGCGCGTGCAGCAATTCTGTCATGATGACCAGTCAACCCAACGTCCACTGCGCGTAATTATCACGGGCCGTGGGGTTGTGGGACTGTAGCAGTTAATGTCAAACGGTAACTTTCTAAGGGAAAGTGCGGAAGAACCGCCCCTCTCCCCCACGTTCGTTCCTCATAAAGGGGGAAAACGCGGAGAGGCGTGGCTCATTCGCACCCGTTTCCCCATCCCTCATCTTCTTCCTCAAGCCATGTAGTAACCCCGCGCCCATTCTTGCTCCCAATCGCCTTGCTCGATCATCCACCCCTCCATTGCTCATAAAGATGGGGAAGAAAACTGCCGCTGACAAGGGGAAGCGTGTGGCTGCCGCGAAGACAGCAGCCACGGAAGGGAACAAGAAGAGAGCGGCAGAGTTGGATAAGAAGCTGCGGGGAGATGTGGTCTTCTTCCCGTCGAATCTGGACAGTGATGCCCTGGTTGCGAGGTACGGATACATGTGGGGGACGGAAGTTCCAAAGGGGCATGGGGCACCCAAGGTTCTATCGGAGGGAAAAAAGGATCCACCGAATGCATACCGATTCTTCTGTGGCCTCTGTCCCCCTTTCTCAGATTTCTTTGGGGCGATGATGGTGGTATATGGATTCCACCTCTTGGATTTCATGCCAAATGCAATGGCGTGCATGGCGATCTTCGCCCATTTGTGCAAGAATTTGTCGGGGTCGCCCCCAATGTGGGGCTGTTCCGGCACTTCTTCGTCCCGTGGGTGGAGAACAAGACCCACCATTCTGGAAACATAAGCTGGATGCCTCAGGTGTCGAGGAAAACTTGGGATTACCTTCCCGGCCAGCAGCGCGGCAGATGGGAGGAGTGGAGGGCGGACTGGTGCTGGATCCAGGATGAGGCAGCCCCATAGTATTGCCAGGCGCAGACGGAATGCATCGTGCACCGCAATGACTGGAGGGAATTCGGCCTCACTGATGACAGGCTTCATCCAGCGCTGAACAGGATTGCTCGCCTGAAGGCTACTGAGCTAACCATTGAGCAGGTGGGAGCCGATTTCCTCCGACACCGCATCACGCCGCTGCAGAAGAGGGACAGGTTTGCCTGGCTGTACGGGGATGCCGCTGACAGGATGCGGTTGTACCTGGGCCTGGCCAACAACTTGTTGGTCTATGGCCATGCCTGGTTGTGCGAATAGCTGTTCGACAGCCTTGGGCCATTCAAATTGCCGGAAATGTCATCCCGTTGAACATCAACTCCGCCCGGGACCAAATTCTGAAATGGATGCCAGATTTCAATGCTCATGGGGTTGCGGGTGACTGGCAATTACCCGAGCTTGATGAAGAACTTGTGTGGGCCTCCAGCTTGGTGGAAAGGGCTACCAGGGTGGAGGCCAACATGTTCAAGCGCACCTCCAAGGCGGAAGAGGCGTTCATCAAAAAACAGATTGAGGAGGACAGAGTGCTCTGGGCCGCCGGGAAAGCAAGGCCCAGAAGGGGGAGGAGGAAGAGAAAAGGGAAGCTGAAGGCGAGGGGTCTTCCCACGGCAGGAGTGAGGGGCGAGCCATGGATGAGGCTTCCGTGGATGAACCTGCCACGGAAGAGCCTGCCGGGATAGAGGCTTTATACGCAGCGGCAGCAGAAGCCCAGCAAGGGGATGATGACGAAGAGGTGGAGCAGCCCGGGGAAGAGTGGCTTGCTGCAGGTCCCCAGTCCCCGGAACCGGACTTGGATCCTCATCCTAACAGGCTGCCCAGCTGGGGAACAGCAGCCCCAGCCCCCGGGCCCGCCAAGAAGGTGAAGAAGATTGCCTCTAAAGGCGACAGGGCGGAGGTGGTGCGCCGCCATTCTTCTCGCCTTGCTGAAGCCAAGACCCCTCCCGCCAAGCGATGAGTAGTCATAGGGAGCGAGTCTAGCTCCCAGTTAGACTCGAGCTCTTCGAGCAGCTTGTCCTTGTCGGAGATCCTCCCGCCCAAGAAGGACTTGAAGCTACCGGGGAGTACTGTCCCTCAAGTCCTGAAGAGAGGCAGAGCGCCTACGCTATCCAGGGAGTTCGAGCTGGGCTCCATGCTGATGGACTCAGAGTAAGAACAATATTCTCCGTCCTCATCCAAGTCCAACGTATTTGCTAGTTTGGTAATTCAATCTTGCTTGTTGCCTTCGATAGGGAAGAGGAAGAGGAAGAGGAGAAGGAGACCCTCATCCACCGAGCCAAGCGGCTCAGGCATGTGGAGCCACCGAAGTCCTCGGAAGGCACGAGCCAGGCGGGGAGCAGCACGAACGATCTGGTGGCAAGCCCCCAGCCCAGCTCTTGACGCAAAGACATGGGGTTGGTTTCCCCTGCCAAGGATGACACAGAAGAGCACCCCCCATCTCCAACCAGAGAAGAAGAGGAGTCTGCCCAAGACGGGGCCTTCTAGGAGGGGCCCACTTCGCCTGCTGACCAAGCTAAGGGGACCCCGACAGGGACTCCCACGGGAGGCTCTGCCCAGGTCGACGCCATAGTTACTGGGGAAGGGGGTGGTGTCCATGTCCCGTCTATTGAGGTTGCCGAGGAAAATGAAGACCATCCACGGCAGACAACTCCCAGTAACTTATTTGTTTTTCCTTTATGATCTTGCTCCAAGTTCTTGGTTCTCCAATGTTTCTTCCTCCTCAAGATTGCTGATTTGCTTTTGCTTGCAGCACCATTGGCCGAGGAGCCCGAGTTGTTGGAGGAGGTGCCCAGCATTGGGAAAGATGCTGGCAAGGAAGCCGCCAAAATTGTTGCTGTGGAGGGGCTGGAATACACTGCCGGGGATGCCCAGGAGCCCCTGAAGGAATTAGGGCAGGCCCCTGGTAGTGTGTCAGGATCGGGGACGCTGGTTGAAGAGAAAATCCCCCTTCAAACCATGATCCCTCCTCCATCTTTTGGCACCACTGCTGGGATCCCGCAGCCAACCTCAAGCCAACTGGCATTGGTGCTTGCCCAACCTAGTCTCGAAGCCCCCGGTTCTTCGGCAGCAACGAGCGCAGAGCTCGATGAAGAGATTCAATGTATCATAGCGCCATTGTCTCAGCAACTCGGAGAGACCGACGGCTCTGTCAACGCGGTCTTATACTTGTTCATCCTGGAGTCCATGGCGGCGGGCATCAAGGAAATGCAGAACCGGTACGGCCAGAAGTGGCAGGCACTCAAGGAGCAGCGTAACTCCGCCAACAGCGTAGACCAGAAGCTGAGGGAGAAGGGCATCGAGCTACACGAGTGGCATGGCAAGCAGTTCAAGTCCTTCTGCGGTAGCAAGAGATGATCTCCATGGCGAAAGAGGATGTTGCCGCCCGAGAAGCCTGCCTGGCGGAACGCACAACGCTCCTGGATGCCAAGGAGCAGAGCCTCTCTTCCCGGGAGGAAAACCTCGAGGCCACCCTCCATGCCAAGGACGATGAACTGGAAGCCCTCGTCCAGCAGCGTAGCAATGAGCAGAAGGACAAGCACAAGGCAGCCCTGGACGCTCTTACTGCTGACTCTGCCGCCCAATTAAAGAAGCTTGCTGATGATCTTGCCACTGCATCTACTGCCAGGGTTGACCTTGACCAACAGGTGGCCAAACTGATAGAAGAGCTTGCCGGGAGTGCCAAGGAAGTCGTGACCCTCATGGAGGAGGCGCAGAAGGCAGAGATCCTTCTGAAGGAGGTGCAATCGCAGCTCTCCTCCAAGAGCCAAGACCTTGAGACTGCCAACGGCACCATTGAGGACATGAAGGCCAGGGTTGGCACCCTGGAGAGTTCGATCGAGTCTGGCGATGTCTGCGAGAAGTAGCTAATGAAGGATCTGGACAACGCGAGATGCCTTCGAAAAGATGCGGAGGACAAGCTGGCGAACCAATCCGAGCAGGTCGACCTTTGGATCCAGAGCTTGATCGACATCGCCGAGCGCCTTACTGCCCAGGCTGCAGCGATGGGCATGGAGGGGCCGGTCTTCTCGGTCAGCAGGCATGAGGTCCCGAGCGTCAAGTTAGGGCTCTTCTTCAACGTGTTGATTGAAAAGCTAAAGGCTCATCAAGAAGGAAGAGACGCCCTTTTAGAAAGCGAATCTCAAAAGCTTGCCCGCAATGCTCTCTTCATGGTTTTGAGCAACCTCGCATACCGCCACCACGAACTCAACCTCGCTGATGGTTTCAGGAAGCTCCCGGCAGGTGCTGATGTTTCTACTGCTAAGAAGAAGGTTGCCCCCTACGCTGAAAAGGTGCTCTTCGTTCCCAGGGCTCAATGAGACCGCCAAGCACGGCTTTGAACCATTCGCATTGGTGTACCGCCCTATAATAAAACATTATGCATGTCTCGTGTTTAGAACTGGTACTACTTATGCTTGTGTTGAACTAATGTATTAATTAGTTTCAAATGCATTTTATCCCTCTCGAGTCTTATCCATGGATGCTCGTATGGCTAGTGTCTTTTTATGTGCTTTGGCTGCCTGCCGGTAGCATACTGCCGCGATTGCTGTGAGGAATGGGTCCTTAGCGTTTGTCTGGCGAAGGTACGCCTCGGCAGCTTTTTCCTTTAGGAGCCCTCGATGCAGCCACCCGCTCCGTGAGCAGGCTCAGAACAGAGCGGGGGCGCAGGCAAACCCGTTAAGGTGCCATCACACGAAAGGCTTGACCATACGAAAAACAGTGATTGTCCGAGGGATAAGCAGGTGCAAATTCTGGATAGAAATTTAAAAGACATGTTAACTTAGCTTGCGTTGGTGCTTATTTTCCTCTCTGGTCATGGTCATTCGTCACGCCCACGCACCTGTAACATCCCAAATTTTTAATTTGGAATGTTATACATAGGTCATTCATGCATATCATATTTTATTGCATTTCATTTTGCGATCCTCGAAATCCTGAGCAACTCAAGGACCACGAAGAGAGTTGGGGATTTCACCGTTTTCATATTTGAATTTTCTCAAATATTGAAACAAGGATCAATTTGGTTTAATTATTTTTCTCTCCGAAAATATTTCATATTAAAAATATATGAGAGGAGATAATATGACTTCTCCAAAATAAATGGAATATTGGAGGAAAAATATTAAAATCAAATAAATATTTTATTTGGATTTTTATTGCAATTTTATTTGAATTTAGAAAAATATGCATTTTTCAAAATTGCATTAGAGTCCCAAATAAATGTTTACCTTGTCCGGGAGATTTTTAGAGGACGGGGAAAATTTATTTCGGGAATTTTGGAGTCCGTTTAGTATTTCTTTTATTTGTTTTTCTGCGCGGAATTATTTAAAAAAAAAAAAACTCCGCCGGACCGAACTGGGCCGAAGCCCAGCCGGCCCAGCAGGCCGCCGCCGCCTTCCCCCGCACGGGAGTCCGCCCCGCCGCCGCCGGCCGTGTCCGAGCCGACGCCGCCTCCGCCTCGTCGCCCCTTCCCCAAGCCGCCACCCCTCCCCCTCTTTAAAAGCCGACCCGGGGCCCCCCCTGGAGCCCCAAGCCGCCGCCGCCGCCTGCCCTCGCCGCGCCGCCGAGCCGCCGCGCCGCCTCGCTCGCCGCGCCGCCGCCGCCGCCGCCGCCGCCCGACCCCGCCGCCGGAGCCGCTGCAGCCTCGCCGCCGCACGCCGCTCGCGCCGCCGCGCCGCACCCCGCCGTCCCGCCGGAGCCCCGCCGGAGGTAGCCGCCGCCGCCGTCGGTTTTCGTGAGAAAAACCGATCGGTTTTTGTTTAAACCCTAGATGCGTTTTTTTTTCGGTTCGTTCGGTTTTCCGTCGGTTTAGTTATTTAGCGGACGTTCGTCCGTACGTTCGTTTTAACGAACGGTTTTCACCGTTTAACCGCAGACAGCGAACGTTCGTTCGTTAGCCTGTTCGTTAGTTTTTCTTTTTCTCGGATTTTCCGCGATTATTTTCAATCGCGATTTCTGATCCGATTTTCGTTTTAGTATAACTTTTCGCTCGTTTGTCGGAATCAGGCGATTCAAGCGCCTAGATCTTCGTCTCGAAGCCCTCTTTCTGTTTAACCAACTTAAACAAGTTTTTGCTACTGTAAAATTTGACTTTAGTCCAGATTAGCAATCAAAGCTTGTTTCTTTCGCAGTTTGAGTTTCGTTGCTCCGTTTGATTTGATTCTTTTTGCAAACCGGAGTTCTTCAGTTGAACTTTCTGGTTAGGTCTTCTCATTTGGGTTTTACCCATGCATGTTCGCTTGATTGCTTATGTATGCTATTGTTTGTTGCGATAGAATTCCCGGAGTGCGAAGCGTGCTACTACGAGTCCCTAGGATTTGCAGATCGTCAGCAAGGCAAGTAACACATTGATCATACTTCTTCATTACCCAGTTTTTATGCATTAGTTTCGACCCTCAAATATTGCATGATTAGGATGTGATTAACTTGTGGGTACTGGGAAGTAGATGATGAGGTAGAACCTATTGCCCTTTTTATAACAAACCCTTGGGAGTTACTTCTACGCTATGCTTATGTTGCCATGCTATGCTCGTAGACGTGGATTGGGTTTAAGGGTATCCATGACAGATGTGAGATTTTTAATTAATGGTTCAACTTAAGGTGGCAACTTCAATACACATCTGGGTGGATTGCTTGTTTGGGCACCTGGGGATATACCAGTGTTGTCCTAGGAGATCCCGGGGATATACCGTGTGATCCTCCTACGGTCCGCCACCCAGGCTCAAAGGGATCATAAGATTATTCATGCTAGAAACTTCCGTGTGCAGCCACAAGCTATTATGGGCTCTAGCATAGTTGAGTATGTTACATGACCTCTTTCAGTGGTAGGCTAGCAGATGTAGGGGAAAGTAGGTGTAACTGTCTACCCAGAGTAAAGAGTAAATGTTTCTGAAAGACTGTGTCTCGGTCATCCGTTTCTCAAACACCATGTAGTGCGAGAAATCCAACGGAGGAGATCGAGTCTTGTGGGGAAAAGTGCACAAACCTCTGCAGAGTGTACAAACTAATCATGATTAGCCGTGTCCCCGGTTATGGACATCTTGAGTATCTGGTTCTTGGATCATCATATTGAATCCCATCACTCTAAATTAATTTGTTGGGATTAATGATTACTTTTAATTGGGATTGAGAGGGGGTTTTACCTTCTCAATGTTCAACAACCACCATGATAGTTAAATAAAATATATTCCTTTGTTGTAGGGAAAAATTGGCTTTTCGCAAAACAGTATAACCCTAGAGCTTTTCCACCGGCCAAATATGCATGTAGTATTAGCAATTATTCTGCTCATTGCTCTACTGTGTTATATTGCCAGCATATTCCATGTGCTGACCCGTTTCGGGCTGCAACGTATCATGTTGCAGACTTTTCAGACGAAGAGTAAGGTGTGCTAGGTCGTTGTCGTGCACTCAGCTATGCCGTTGGAGTTGATGGACTCACTTTATCTTCCAAGCCTTCCGCTGTTATCTTATTTAGATGGCCTTAAGCCATATTTATTGTAATCAGTTCTCTTTTGAGACATTCGATGTAATAAGTGTGTGATTGCACTCTGTTATAAATCCTTCGAGTACTGTGTGTGTCAGCATTACCGATCCAGGGATGACACTTGAACACAGAGATTCGATCCATTCGGGTCGGGTCGCTACAGCACCTCAGGAAAATGGCGCTTCGTTTGCTGCTTACGGATCCCCGGCAAGGGCCGGAGGGGACCATAGATCTCTTCGTGGGTGGTGACACATGACACAAGGTGATGTCGGTTTCCCTCCCTTCCCCTTCACACCTTTGACGATCTTACGGTGCTGGCGCAAAGGTCACGCTGACATGGATGGCCTTGCCAGGGCATGCTTGCCGGGGCGTCAACTAATGGATTCGCATCGGCACTCCACTCAGGATTTTCCCTTAGCAGGGAAAATACTGAACCGAGTTTTGTGCGGGCTCATCGATGTTGTCGATGCTGAAAACTCGGTGTGGCCCGATCGTCGATAGGTGGAAATGACGGGGAGAGAAAGCCATATACCTTATCATCTTACCCCCTTTTTCGCATGGGGCTCGCATGGTGACCATGTTGCCCGACCCGTTCGAGGCTGTCATGCCGTTGACATTTCTTGCCCCCGCCACTGCTGCAGCCGCGGCGGAGAATGATGATAGGAACCAGACAAAGTGGGTGAAGGAACGAGCTTGCTTCCTGCCTGATCCACTACGCCGCGTTCTTCCTTGGCGCCATGGATGATGAGGCCGCTGATGAAGAAAACGATCATCAAGACGGTGCGTTGATTACAGCCTCGGGTTCGCGCAAGCGCCTCCCCCTACCTGGCGCGCCAAAGATGTCGTGGTATCACACTGGCACCTATGGGGCCATCGGCCCGTTGTGGTTCGGCAAGGGGGAAGGGCACATTGCACAAAGAGCGGAGAGCATAGAGCAGCACAACAGCGATGACACGGGCAGTTTTTACCCAGGTTCGGGCCGCCGCGAGGCGTAAAACCCTACTCCTGCTTTGGTGGATTGATGAAAGAACCGTGGTGAGACGCAGTGCTCTAGCCCGGCAAGGTCGCCTTGAGACGAGAGCAGCTACGCGCATCTGAGAGTACAGGGGTCCGAATCCTTTCTAAGGTTGCCACGACTCTACTTTTACAGGTCAAGGGGTCACCACAATGGCAAAACAGTCATTATCCAGTGATTAGATAGCCATAGTGCTATCATACCTAACTCTGCAGACAGGACAAGGTGCATTAAATGCACCGCTTAGTATCAGATCGTAGGAGTAGCCCGGCAAGCATGGCCGTGCCATGCAGCCACCTCCTCGCTTGTCCGCGTGACACGTCTTCTGGACGGGTGTCATTTAGAGATGTTCTTCCTCAGGAATGGCTGCCACGTGCCAAATAACAGCCACTTAATCACTTGGGGGCTCAACACCGCACCGATAAGTGACTTGCATTGCTGTGAGGTGGAGCGGTGGAGCCTTGGCGAGGTAAGCCGCCCTCGGTGTCCCCGGCAAGCCTGCCGGGAGAGTCTTGAGACTTGTCTTCGGGGTAACCTCGACCACGCCAGGCTTGCCTGCCCGGCAAGGGAGGTTTTTCCTTAGTGATATCTTGCTCTTTTGGTTGATCTTGGTCTTCTTGATCCGCCCTTTGATTTTTCAAAGAGCTATTTCTTCTGCTTGGCCTTGTCTTGGATGCTTGGTGAAGTTTGCTTTGTTGCTGTCATGCCGGAGACTTGCCTGTCCGGGCACAAGTCGGGGGAACATACACCCCTGTTTGTGTACCCCGACAGAACCAAACACCCAAGTTGACAGAAATCATGTGTTTACAAATGCTTTGTTTCCCACATGCATTCCTATCCTATTCCGGTGTTTTTCCTATACCTGCATTTTTAGAATCCTGCAAGCCAAAGGAGCCTTTACAGAATTACTTCAGTTACAGATAGGTGTCGAAGAAAACTTTGTGTGGTTTGTCCTGCTCCTGCCGCGATGTCGTCCACCTCACCTGAGCTGCTTCATCGACAGAAGCATGCACCATACCAGACATCATGACTCCTGACCGTCTTTCGCCGCCTCAGATCTCCTTCCCTGCTGCCAGCACCCACCGCAACTGCATCACCATCATCAACTCAGCAGATGAACCTGAGGATTACACGGGTCCATAAAAGAGGTCACGCTCTTTTGTTTCTGCTTATGTAATGCATTGCTTAATATTACCTGCTACTTTATCGTCATGTTCACCTCTTAGACTCCAAGTCAGGTCCAAATTAATGTTAAAACTTGAGTTTTAAAATTACTTGTGGGGCACATATCGAGGTAGCAATGAATAATACTCCCTCTGTCCAGAAATACTTGTCGAAGAAATGGATAGAAATGGATGTATTTAGAGCTAACATACGTCTACATACATCCATTTCTCCGACAAGTATTTCCGGACGAAGGGAGTATCTCTGTCTATTATTTGGTTCACCTAGGGTATGCCTATGTTGTTCATCTTGGGTGGGAAACAAATAGTAAAGCAATCATCATCTCTCTTTTTATTAAATTAATGCTATCATCAGCCTGCTATCATTATTTTTGGATCCATCCACTGGTTGTTAGCATCACTCTAGATTTCTGCATGCTCTCCTTACATATTCTCACTATATTTTTTCATATGCATGTCAGATATTGTACACAGTCATGCTGAACATGTACAGAAAAAGAGAAGAGTTTTGCGCGGCAATACAATGTCATGCAGACATCGCTCCATGGTGGGTTCAGTGGCAAACCCTCCCCCCCTCCAGATTATAATCCAGAGGAAGATATCTGTTCTGAGGCGGATTCAAACGCAGCTGACCACTCCTATTTAACCCCCGAGGTGTTTGCTCTAACTTGGCATGATGATGTTGGTCATATCATGCATATGTTGCCTTGCAGTGCCTACTTTCGACATCAGTTTAGACATGCTCTGTAATACCACCTGTTCAGTTTCTATATCATATATGAGAATTATGCAATCTCATCTCTTTTAGCCAGCCATAATATATGTGAAATATGCAATGCCATCCTGTTTAACCACACATCATATATTTGAATGATATCTTGTCAATCCTTTTCTTCATTACATTTCCATTTGTCGACAATGTTTGTACATTCAACTACTCTTCCTGTGAATCAGCCATTTGAGTGGGTGATGGAAAAATCTAAAGTGAAAACAAGGTCTTCAGTGCAGACAGTGCTACTTGTCGAAGCAGATCTCTTGCTGGGTCCCAATAGCTCCTCAGAGATGGATTCAGAGACAGATGACCAATCCTATTCCCCCACCGAGGTGTATGCTCTAACTTGGCATGGTTATACTGCTCATATCATGCATATAGTGTCTTGCATTGCATAGTTTAGACATCATATACACAATATTCAACACCATGGTCTTAGTTTAGACATCATATATGCGAATGCCCTCTGCTTAGTATATAAATCACATATGCGAATTAAATCATGCGATCCTGATTACTTAGATAACATGTATGTGAATTATGTCATGTGAACCTGTTTACTAAAGACATCGTATAATTATCTCATGCCATCCTGTTTAGTTAGTCATCATATCTTTGAATTATGTCATGCTAGGCTATCCAGTTTAGATAGACATCATACTAGCACAAATGCCCGTGCGTTGCAACGGGAGTAAAAATACCTCACCAACCTGTTTTAGTCACTAAAAAATGCACGATCATGTTAATCGTGTTCAGACTCATCTACATCAACATGTTGTAGTTCAGTCTAGTTCAAATTATTAAATCTGACATTGCTTTGAAATAATCAAAAGTATTGTTAACTTTCCATCACAACAATCTACAACAACCAATAAATAATAAGCTTCGACAACAAATAATTATAACAAAAATAGCAATTTCTATCCATCTCTCTCACTGCCCCTTCCCTCCATACAATAATGACATCATCACACAAATAATGGCAGCATCAGTGCAAAGCAAAACCAACAAAATGGCTCCAAATCTCAATTCCAATCTATATATTGCCATGTACAAATTGCACCCACAATCAGCGTGTATATCCTCCAACCTCGACCTAACCAAAGCTCCCTCCCTCCCTATCTCGATCTCGGTCTGGAAAAATGGGTGAGAAAGGAACTATTTACTTGAGATAAAAAAGATAATTCCCTAGTAAATTAAAAGAAGTTATTGTGGCAATACATGAGTTTATGGGAACCTCATATAGTCATGCAAAAACCTCAAAGCCAAGTGATCTGCCAAAATTAGGTGTGCCATTATGCTTGAAAAACTGAACAATTCACTTTCTGTCGTTCCTTACCTACTATTTTGCAAACTGAAAATAATGGGGCGGGCACAAGTGTGTATGTCAAAAGGATCATAAACCAAAATATGTTTAGTAAATCACCATACCAAAGCACAAACATGAGTATGCAGATTGTCTCCTCCCAGTCCACCACTAAAATCAATCACGATTGAAGTAGCTTGGGTCAAATCGAGTAGCATAGCATGTCCAGCAGCAAATGTGGATCTGCTTTTTGCAACGGGATTTTTGGCACACATAAACGAGCTTCAGTATGAGCTACTGATGGCAACCGGAGCAAAGCACAGGTGACGACATCCTTAGCCACCCGATGACTAAGCTCTGTCGATATGCCCGTGCATTGCAACGGGTATAAAATAAAGATGTGCCTAGAAATTTGAATCTAATTTACCACCAAAACAACTTTGTAAGTATCAAAATAATATTGGAAGTACTCAAAAGTACAATTTCTATTCCATGTTGATGGGCCAATATCAAATTCACAAAAAATTATTTTCTAACAAATGAAGAGGCACCTCTGGAAGGGAAATGAAGAGCATGTCCAATAATAACAAAAACAAAGATATATGCATAGAGGATTATGAACAACAAAATGTGGAAATAACTCATTTTGGGCACTTCCAAGTATCATTTTTCTCATGTGCAGTTGAGGTAGCCGAAGTGTTGAACTCAATATCTGCATCACAATTGATACTTGGCTGCAAATCTCTTATTATGGGACATACTATTGGTAATGAATTTTAATGATATTAGGCATGGTTTAAAGCAGTAAATAGAAATATCTATACATGATTACGAAAAATACATGAAATATAACAACTATGAGTCTGCAACAACACCAGCATGCTTGTCTTCAATCAATGTGCAGGAACAACATACGTTTCAATGAACAATATCACTTAAATTGAACCTATTTACATCATGTGGCATCATTCTTGAACACTACAAATTCCAGTTGGATCAAACTAATATCACATAAATAAAAAACATATACTCCCTTCGTTCCTAAATATAAGTCTTTCTAGAGATTCAACTATAGACTACATACGGAGCAAAAAGGGTGAATCTACACTCTAAAATACGTCTATATACATCCATATGTAGTTCGTATTGAAATCTCTAAAAAGACTTATATTTAGAAACAGAGGGAGTAGTTATTACGTATCATAAATCATGTCAACCAATAGAAAAATAGTAAATGTCCATGTTGAAAGTTACAACAGCAAGGGAAGTTGATACTTCAAGGCTATACATTGTCTAATCATGTAGAATCTCATACTCATATTGTACAACGGCATAATAGTTACAACAGCAAGGGGGTGTGCTACTTCAAGACTATTCATGGTCTGATCATATAAAATATAGTACTCAAGTTGTACTACGGCGTACCTCAGGTGGAGCATAGGCACACGCCGTTGAAATCCTACTTTCCTTTTTGTGAAAAATAATAATATATCTTCAATGCAATTGGAAGCGACACATATTAGACAAAAAATTGTAAGGAAAAGGGACAATGAAATCAATAAGGAGTTAAGGGTTTCATGATTTTTATTGAACACATTGTATATTAAGTAATTTTGCAATAGAGGGCTCAAAAGAGAATCTGATCCTGAGAAATATTAGAGAAAAGATAACAGATAGTCAGTTCAATTTGCAACTAAAGTTAAAACATACATATCATCTTCTATGTACTGTATAGGTTAGTATTGAGCAGCAGCAAAATCAGCAGCAGTAGCACACAATCAGTGTCATGAAGGGCTGACCCGAAAGCCGCACTTTCCATCGGCAAGCATGCACCACACAGACACACGGCTATAGACGGAGCACACACAAACACATACATAGAGCACGCCATAACCCTGGTGTTATCTAGCATCAGAGATCTTTCTCAACAATAACACAGGAAGGCAAGTAACAATACTCAACAAACCTTATTTCTCTATAGCAGCTGTATTGGTCAACAAATGTATATTTTCATTGTATTAAAAAAACTTAATTTTTTGACCATTCATGTGTGCAAATATGTACAAATGACTTCAGATTTCCATGTACCATGTAACAGTCCATCAATGTGACAATATAAATACAGCCAGCCAAGTGGTGGTCACCATAATCAAGGCAGTATGCCTGTAGATATAATAGAAGAAAAATACTTTAATATATTATTTAAGAAGCAGTAAAATGCTTGATACCTGAGAACAGTACACGTAACGCTGCACTTGATAGCTACATTGGAGAGGAAGAGAACTTGGCTGGCTGGCTGCTGCCACCGCAAAGGCACAGAGAAGAGATGACAACAGGAACAGATGGTTGGCAGCAGCGGCAAGAAGAGTCTCCCTCAATTACATATACTGGCGCAAAAAAGGAAGTGGAATTTAGAAATTAACCAAGTAGATTTGTACCTGAACCTCCTGTAGGATTTGGGGGAGGTCGTTGGTGAGCCAGGCGTAGAAGTCTACCCGCGACGACGACGGTTCA
This sequence comes from Thinopyrum elongatum, assembly GCA_011799875.1. NCBI lineage: Eukaryota > Viridiplantae > Streptophyta > Magnoliopsida > Poales > Poaceae > Thinopyrum > Thinopyrum elongatum. The sequence continues at coordinate 237,817,710 of CM022303.1, forward strand.
CGGGGAGGATGCGGAGGATCTCGGCTAGCGCGGGGCAGCCATTGTAATCCTCCACGAGAGAGGCTCCACCGCCGCCATCCGGTGGCGCGCGGCGGTCGGCGCAGCCGCCGTAGAGTGTGGCCCGTTGGGCCCCGATTTGGCAGCAGAGGGCGGCGCGCGCTCTGTCGCAGGCGTCGCAGAGTGGAGCACACGGGTGGAGGCTCACGAGCGGGCAGAGGTGCGGCCGCGGCCGCGGTGGCGGGCGGGTTGAAGTCGGCCGTGGAGCGAGTGGTGCGGCGGTGGCCGGGGGGATTTGGCTCGGCCTGTGCAGGGTGGAGGCCAGGAGCCACATCCCGACGGGTATTTTTTCCAACGAATCATTTTTTCGTGGCAGATTAGTGATGGATTGAGGCTTAAATATACAAAATCATAGGGGCTTTTATGCAAAATCGTCGTGACGGTGAACCCGATAGAGTCAATCCGTGCTTTATTATTAGGGAATGATATGTGAAATTATGTCATGCTATCCTTTTTAGTTAAACAATATACATGTGAACTATTTCATGCCCTCTTTTTTCCACACTATCTATTGCATCTGTCTCTCATACAAGGTCTGTACATTAAACTACGTTTCTTGTTTACCAGCCATTTGAATTGGAGTGGGTGATGGCAGTATCTAGCGGAGTAAAAACACGGTCTTCAAATAAAACAGTGCTACCTCTTGGTGGAGATAGCACCCCAATTGTACATGCACGAGAATCAGCCCCACCACACATAACCTAGACTCTCGCAGATTGTACCCCTATTGCGATGGACACAGAACCAGCTTCACCCAATCTAACCCCAACCCCAGCAGATAGTAACCTAGTTCCTGTTGACACAACACCATCTCCACCATAGAGCTCCCAAACAAGAGCAGTTAGTAAGGCAGCTCCAGTGCCCAAAGCGCCAGTACTACCACGGCGAACCCCAACTCCACCAGTTAGTACACCTATTCCTGTGGAGGAAGCACAACCAGCCATTCGTAGTTTAGCATCTATCGCATTTGATGTTGTTAAATCTTATGTGTGTATCTTCCCATCATGGAAATATTATACTGAAGATGAAGGAAAATTCCAGTTGCAGGTGTTTCCAGGAGTTATGTGTAAGTAATGTTATTCATGGCAATTACTTTGCTTTGTCCCATACATTCTACCTCCATGATGGTTATAATACAGCAAATGTTCCCAATTTTCTCTATAGAGAAGGACCGATTTGGAAACTCAGGATGAGGTAACCTGTGCTAATACCTCTGCTATCTTCAAGAATGCTTGGTGGCAGTATCGAAATTACCTAAAGAAAACATACTTCACTGGCAAAGAAACTCATCAAATTCCCTTACGTTCTCCTAAGACACATTTACGGGATGATGACTAGGAACGCCTTGTTCTGTATTGGTCCCGAACCAAGAATGTGGTAAGGTCTATGAGCTCATTTTTTATTTTTAAGTAATATATGCCTGTGTCTTACTGTACTTTGTTCGTGTAGAATAAGTGCTTAAACCTGAAGAACAACTGTTCTCATTTAAGATTCCATTGCTATCGTGCATATTGCTTTGCTCTTGTATCACTGTATTTACTCATACAAACTTATTTTTAAATTGAAGGATCCAATCGAAACTCCAATGGCACAACAGGTATGTTTAAGCATGTTTCTTTCACAGGTTTGCTCTTCTAAATAGCTATGTTGATTTCAATTTCAGTTGCGTATACAATTGACTTCTCATATCATGCACATTACTAGCATCACAACAGAGCCAATCGTGTTGTTGTACATGTAGACCAGTTGTACCCATCTGAAATCTTGTTGTGCCGTGTAGTTTCCCACGCTTTGTATTCTTTCAATGCTGCTTTGTCTTGAACTGATATGATTTGAACCGTGTCTCTATTTTGGTTTGGCAAGACAATGCAGTGACCATAGGACATAGATATATTTTTGTTTGATGCTTTTATTATATACTACTTGGCAATAGAAGACTTGGTAGTTTAATCCTGTCCACCTTACTAATGAACTGGTTCACCGAAATGAGTTTCATATACTACATGCTAAACCTGTTATGTGTCTGCTTGTTTCTTCTTTTAGAATGCTGACAGAATATTGGGGAAGAGTACCTCAATGGTAAAGGAAGTAATGCAGATAAGGTTCAGGATAGTGAGACATACTTGTTGGTGTCCAACAAAGCTGATAAAACAGCTAAGGAAAACTATCTTGAAGACAGTGAGACAACCCCAAAGTCCTGTCTTGGTGTAGTGTTCGAGTTACTGGCCACTACCGCTGGCACAAGCTATTCGAACTCACTGTCTGAATCAGTTCGGTTTCTTGAGTCTCAACTACAAGCTGAAAGATATCGATCAGCTATGCTGCGACAAGAAGCCGAAGGACTGCGGAAGTCCCTGGAGAATTCAGATGCATACTTTCTGGTGCAACAGCGAGCGTTGGAGGATTTTAGCGCCAAATAGGAGAAAGCTAATAAGCTTGCTAAGCTTATTGCCAGCATGGTGCATACCCAGGATAACGTTTCTTGAGCTATTTTGAAGTTGTTTCAGTTATGGACTTGTTTTGCTGCCGTGTTTATTTGCACCGGTGGCCAATTTAGACGGCCAATGTATGTAATATGCTGCTATGTTCCCTATATTTGCACAGGTGGCGAACTTTGATGCCCAGTGGATGTAATATGTGTAACAGCCGTAATAGCCTAGCGTTAGTTGCTTGCTTATTTATTTCCTTATTGTCTTGTTTAGTTGTTTACTTGTAGCCACTGCAGTTCTTTTTCCGCGTCTTTCTAGTGGCCACAATAACCTATTTTTATAACTAGGCCACAATAACCATGGGCAACATACGAACCATTGTAACCATGGTCCTACTAACTGCTGTAGTGACCATGGGCCTCCTACGGGCCGTAGGATCCATATGGGCCTTCTACAGGCCATAGGATCCATGGGCCTTCTATGAGCCGTATGATCGATTGGCCAAACATGGGTCATACTATTCGTGGACCAATAACGGTCCACAAAATGGGCCGTAAACAGGCTAGAGTGGAAATCGTCTGTTTATGGCCCGACCATAACGGGCCGTTAATAGGCCAAAATGTATAGCCGGCTTAATTCTATCGACATGCATCACTGTAACCATGGGCTGAATTTGGCCCACAAGTGGAACAGGCCAGTAACGGACCGTAAGTAACCGAATGCTGGAAATGAGCCCAAAAATAAATGGGCCCTTAGAAGGACGAAAGTTAACGACCCAACGAAATATGGGCCGTTGATGGTTATAAAGCGATACACTGTTCATAATGGGCCAGTTTCACCACGGGCCCTTAATGGGCCTAGAGTTACAAAGGGCCTCGTATGGGCCGAAAGAAGTCATGGGCCATACATGGGCCAGAAGTTACAACGGGCTGGAATCATATTGGACAGACCAGATGATGCTACTGGGCCTAATTCGGATAGGCCATAATGGGTCATGAGTTAGCGGGCTGTAAATGGGCTATATGTGAACAAGCCCTTAACAGGCTTTCCGTGAGCCGGCCCGCTACCTTTTGACCAAGTCAAATGGGCTGGCCTTTTCACCCGAATGGGCCTCTGTTAGGCCATGCCACATGTCGACGTATCATAGGCACCTCCGGTCCAATGAGTGGATGAGATCTGTCCCAACGGTGAGCCGACACGTGGTTCCTCTGGCCCTTGAGAATTTTACACGTGGAAAATCCCCATTGGTTCGGGCTGTTAGCGGGTTATCGGATCCAAACTGGAACCCGATAGCTTAATGGCGACCCATTACGGTGGATGCCACATGTCGATTACCCTTGATGAAAGCACTTCCATGATGCGCCATTTATCGTCATGGAAGTGGACACTTCCGTGATGATAATTTTGGTATTGTCATGGAACACTTCTACGACAGCACATGTATGACTATCTTGATTCTGTCATAAAATCATCATGGATCTACATGCATGACAGAAAACATGACCTACTGTGACAAACACGTATCATCACGAAAGTGGTTTTTTTTGTAGTGCAAGGTTAAGCATTTAGAAGAATCAAGGAAGACTCGCCAACTAGAGGCATTGAAGATTGACATGAACAAGTTCAAATCAATCTGGGGCATAATGTTGGGGATATGACCCCACGATGTAACTTGCCCTAGGAGGTCCGGGTTAGGTGGTTGGCGACTTAATAATGAAGCCTTAGACATGCCCAGGAAACAAGACATGGAGCCAGGGAGGCGGCTTACGAGGTGGGTCAGTTGGAGGCCCAAGACCAAAAGACGGTGCGTGACCCAGAGGTGTAAGCCGCCCGACGGCGACTTGCCAAAGAAGGCAAGGCGGCTTAGAGCCAGGGTCGGTTACAAAGCATAACCCGACCCGGATTCTTGTAAACCCAGGGCCTCGACCTGTGTATATAAAGGCGAGTCCCTGCGGCGGGTAAACTTAGGTGACAATCAAGCGATAACTAGGACAAGCGAATCCGCTCCCTTGTAATCGATACTCAAGCAATATAACACAAAGCAGGACATAGGCTTTTACCTCGGTCGTGAGGGGGTGAACCTAGGTAAACTCATGTCTCTCGTCCCGCTCAACCCCTTCAAGCTAGTCACCATAGCGATGGCCTCGCACCTAAGTCCTTTCACGAGGGCATCTGCCGTGTTAACCCCACGACAGGGTCCATTCAGAAACTAAGGGATATTAAGGCCTCCGTTTAATAAAGAACTAGAACAAAGCATTAACACATAGTGAATACATGAACTAAAACTACGGTAATCACCAGAAAGAATCCCAATTATTGTCACCTTGGGGTATGCGGATCATAACACGTAGCAGGTGCATACAACTTGCAAGATCGGATCAAGAACACAAATATATTGGTGAAAACATAAACGGTTCAGATCTGAAATCATGGCACTCGGGCCCTAGTGACAAGCATTAAGCATAGCAAAGTCATACCAACATCAATCTCAGAACATAGTGGATACTAGGGATCAAGCCCTAACAAAACTAACTCAATTACATGATGAGTCTCATCCAACCCATCACCGTCCAGCAAGCCTACGAAGGAATTACTCACTCCCGGCGGTGAGCATCATGAAATTGGTGATGGAGGATGGTTGATGATGACAAAGATGGAAGATCCCCCTCTCCGGAGCCCCGAACGGACTCCAGATCTGGCCTCCCGATGAAGAACAGGAGGTGGTGGCGGCTCCGTATCATAAAACGCAATGAAACTTCCTCCCTGATTTTTTTTCTCGGGAAATAGGATTTTATAGTATCCAGATTAGGGTCAGCAGAGCCTTGAGGGGCCCACTACCCACCAGGGCATGCCCTAGTGCCTAGTGGGCAGCAGCCCCCCCCCCTCCGGTGGGTCTTTGCACTAGTATTTTTCTTTTACTCCAAAATACTTCTCCAAAAAGTTCCGTCCAATTCCGAGAACTTTTATCTATGCACAAAAAACAACACCATGTAGTTCTGCTGAAAATAGTGTTAGTCCGGGTTAGTTTCATTCATGCAAATTAGAGTGCAAAACAAAAGCAAAAGTGTTTGGAAAAATAGATACGACGGAGACGTATCAACTCCCCCAAGCTTAACTCATTGCTTGTCCTCAAGCAATTCAGTTGACAAACTGAAAGTGACAAAGAAAAACTTTTACGAACTCTTTTATTCTTGTGTCCATATATATGCTTAAATATAACCCAAGTTTTCAGCAAAGATCATGACTAACCATGCAAATGATAACTCTTAGAAATTACTCATATCAATTGCATAATCAACTAGCGAGCGATAATAAAATATTTCAAATGCCAATACTTTGTCAAAACAATCATGATATAATATGACAATAATGGTATCTCGCTAGCCCTTTCTGAGACCGCAAGACATAAATGCAGAGCACCTCCAAAGTTCAAGCAGTGACTAAACATTGTAATTCATGGCAGAAGAGATCCAGTCATGATGCACTCAACATTAACTACACACAATGCATGAGAATGACAATAGTGCTCTCAGGACTGGTGCTTGTTTGAGAAGGTGATGACTCAACAATAAAAGTAAAATAACATAGAAGTAAATAGATAGGCCCTTCGCAGAGGGAAGCAGGGATTTGCACAGGTGCCAGAGCTTGAAGCTTAAATTAGAGATAAATATAATTTTGGAAGGTATACCTTTCCTGTCAACATTACGACTAAGAGTTATCAATATCTTCCATGCTAAACAAATTAGCGGCGGTTCCCAAGCGGTAAAAGTAAAGTTTACTCCCACTCCACCAACAAACACAAGCCATGGCTAGCCAAATCCTCGGGTGCCCTCCATACCAACAATAGTCCTGGGGAGTTTGTTTTATTATTATTGCAATTTTGATCATGGGACCGGGCATCCCAATACCGGCCCCTCAAGTGCAAGGACGAGTGAATAAACACTCATCATGAGAATAACCCACTTAGCATGGAAGATACTGACCGCCCCCTGTCGCTCCATGATAGGTACAGGCACACAAAAGAGATGTTCATTTGAATATTTAGAGGTGGCACATGCAAATTTACTTGGAACGGCAGAGTAATACCGCATATAGATAGATATAGTGGAATCATCTGGAATAACTTTGGTTTAAGGATTTTGATGCACAAGCAGTATTCCCGCGAAGGCTAGCAAATAGGTTGAGAAGCGACCAACTAGAGAGCGAAAACGGTCATAATCATGCATTATGAATAATTAACATTGAATACTAGCATGAGTAGGATATAAACACCATGAACATAATATCGTGGAGGCTATGTTGGTTTTGAATCAACTACATGCGTGAACATGTGCCAACTCAAGCCACTTGAAACATTCAGAGGAGAATACCTATCACACCCTGGTTTTTGGCCCTTTCTTTTTCTTTTCAATTTATTTGAATTTTGCCTTGGATTTCTTTTTCTGTGGCTTTGTGGTCTAGAAACCTGGGAAGATGATCTCTTTTTACTCTTCAAAGTGGCTTATCATCCTCAAATCCATCCCAAGACCATGTCATTTCCATCTTAGCCCAATCCCAGATTCTTTTTATTGGGAATATTCCTTTTTCTATTAAAGGAATAACCCTGTCTACTCTAGGTTGTGAAGCAACCTATATTTCTGTCTTGCCATAAATTCCCACAAAATTCTCAAAATTCATTTGGACCATATGAACCTTGGATATGCAAAAATATTCAAGATTTCATGCTCATTTTATATTGCTCCATAAATTCTGATATTTCATAAATTCTGAAATTTCACCAGAACCTTCTCCTACCTATATAACCTATCTCCACAAAATTTGGGCTCATTTCATCAAGCCATTATTTTTCTGTAATTCTCTCAAGATTCTGTCCAGAGAGATGCATTATGAAGCAAGTACCATTTTGGTGTATACAAATGGTATGAAATTTTTACAGTGTGTTCATATGATCAAATAACCCATCTTCACCAAATTTCAGCCCAACCCAATCAACCATGTGAGCATAGCTTCATCTTTTGCATTTCTGTCCAGTCTGGTGGTTTGTACAACAAGTGCTAGCTACACTCCTCCATTTGGGCTGAAACTTGTCCACAATGCTCATCTTAGTGTATGATCACACCCTGCAAAACCTCATCCTTCATCTCCAAGTATGTGTTCTCCAGAAACCATCAAACACCTTTTGGTCCAGTGTCTCTTAGCACTGTGTGGTCACATCAGGGGCTACTATGCTCATTTCTTTGCTCTTTTGGCATTCTATGATGAATGACCAATCTACCTGACAAGGTTAGGCCGGTCAGAGCGCACCGCATGCGCCTGTTTACGCGGTGACTACGTGCCCGGCATGCCTGTCCGCGCGCTCTGGCAGTCTGGGCCCTCTGTTTTTGTCCGTTCACTCGAGCTCGTGCCACCACTCCATGTCTAGCAGCTCCGCCGTGTCATCGCCCTCACTCTCGACCATGTTCCCCTTGTCTCTCTCACCCGATGAGTCGCCATCGGCCGCGCCCGTGACCTGCCACCTCTGCTCCTCCATTGTTTGCTTGCCTGCGAGCTCTCAAGCCATCCTGAGCCTCCCCTCTACTATATAAGGATTGCTCGCGTTCCACCGCAGCTCATCGCCCTCTCAAACATCCTCCTAGACCTTCGGAGCTCCCCTGCTCACCCTCCATTCTCCATGGTCGCCGCAGATCCCCTCGGCCATCTCCAGCCGTAGCCCTCTCCCTCCATCTCTCTTGCGCCCTAGACTCTCCTCGGAGCCCGCCGAACCGCCGTCGCCCCCATCTCCGGCTGAGGAGCCCTGCGGGCGCGGCCCTCGAAGACCATCGGCCGTCACAGGTCTTCTCTGTTCTTTTGTGGCCACCTCCTTTCCACGCCCTCCCGCACTCCTCGGTGACCTCCTTCGGGCGCGATGCAGAGCCATGAGCCAACTGGACTCGTCGGCAGGTGCAGCCGGTGAGAGGAGCGCTGGCGTTGGCCATGGCTGAACAGCCGACCGCCCCCTCTGTTTTCCCCCGTCGCGAGCTAGAAGAAGAGGAGCGGGAGGAGAGAGAGAAGCTAGGTGGGGCCTGTCGGTGTCAAAACCGGCGGATCTCGGGTAGGGGGTCCCAAACTGTGCGTCTAAGGTCGATGGTAACAGGAGACGAGGGACACGATGTTTACCCAGGTTCGGGCCCTCTCTATGGAGGTAATACCCTACGTCCTGCTTGATTGATCTTGATGAATATGAGTACAACAAGAGTTGATCTACCACGAGATCGTAATGGCTAAAACCCTAGAAGTCTAGCCTATCTAATTATGATTGCCTCTATGGACTAAACCCTCCAGTTTATATAGACACCGGAGGGGGCTAGGGTTGTACAAAGTCGGTTACGGAGAAAGTAATCTTCATATCTGAACGCCAAGCTTGTCGTCCACGCCAAGGAGAGTCCCATCCGGACACGGGAGAGAGCCTTCTGTCTTGTATCTTCATGGCCCATTAGTCCGGCCCACATTACGTAGCCGGGATGCCCGAGGACCCCTTAATCCAGGACTCCCTCAGTAGCCCCTGAACCAGGCTTCAATGAGGATGTGTCCGGCGCGCAAATTGTCTTCGGCATTGCAAGGCGGGTTCCTCCTCCGAATACTACAAAACAGACTTCGAGCACAGAAAACGTGTCCGGCTCTGGAAAACAAGTACCACACACAACCGCAGAGAGTATAATATTTCACGAGTCCAATCCGCAGACAACTTTTTGTAACGCGACACCACGTTCCTGCACGGTCATTATTTCGAACCGTTCTTAAGCCTCCCGCTCCATGCTTTAAGATGCGGTTTCCAGTGGCACGTCTTGTCACAGCAGAGATCGTGTCCCTTCATTACGGGATTCTCATCAATACGGGCGTGGGTAATCCAACCGTGGCGTTTGCACGGCCCTTGGGAATAGGCGAGTTTTAAGGCGAGTGGGGAGGCGCTTGATATTCACTCCCTTTATAAGGAGATAAGGATTCCCCCCTTTCACCCACACCTTCTCTTTCTCTGCTTCTCCATTCCTGAGCTCCAGCGACCAAGTTCTCATCTTTTCCGCCTCAAAGAAGCACTCCGACCATGTCCGGATCCGGAGCGCAAGGCAAGTGGATGGCCTCCTCCGTCAAGGAGAAGGACATCACGAAGCTCTGGGAGGCGGGGTATTTGGCCAAGGAAATCGCCCACCGGCTTCCGGCCAAGGGACAGATCATCCCCACCCCCAAGCCTCATGAGAGGGTGGTGTTCATCCCCCACTTCGTCCGCGGGTTAGGGTTTCCTCTCCACCCTTTCGTCCGCGGACTCAAGTTCTACTATGGGCTAGATTTCCATGATCTAGCCCCAAATTCTTTCCTCAACATCTCGGCATTTATTGTCGTGTGCGAGGCCTTCCTCCGCATCCCACCCCACTTCGGACTGTGGCTCAAGATTTTCAATGTGAAGCCGAAGGTGGTGGATGGCCAACACGCAGAGTGCGGAGGCGCCATGGTGAGCAAGGTGCCCAACATCACATGGCCCAAAGGTACCTTTGTGGAGACCGTCAAAGGGTGGCAGCAACTATGGTTCTACATCACAGAGCCCCGCAACGCCACCTGGGCCGCGGCTCCCGAATTCAAGTCCGGAGCCCCAATGCGGCTCACCTCCTGGCTAGAGAAGGGACTGAATTGGGCATCGTCGGACAAGCTGACAGCGCTGCAGGCATGTATCCAGAGCATGGTGGACAAGAACATCAAGCTTGTCAATGTGATCCAGGTGATGGTAGTTCGCCGGATCCTTCCATGCCAAAGCCGGACTTGCCATCTGTGGGAGTTCCATCCGGCCGAGCACCAGACCTTGCAACAGTTCTTCGGAACTACGCACAAAGACATCTGGAAGGTGCTTTTTAAGGCCAATGAGAAATGGCCGGAGACGACCGAGGACCGTGGGCACGACCTGGCCCATCCCGCCAGTCCGGTAAGTCTTTCGCGCTTCAAGGTATATCCTTTACTTGCTTACTCAGGGAAAATGCCTAAGCCTCCCTATTTATTTTTTCAGGGCTGGACGAAGAAGGTAGAGCGGATTAAGTGTTTGGCTCCGCTGCCCGAGGAACCAGCCATCCCACTTCTGACGAAGATGCTGGTCCGGCGCCCTACTAGGCGCCGGAGAAGAAGGCCAAGAAAAAGGCCAAGGAGATCAGAAGTGGCCTCCATCGCAAGGGAACTTCAGACGCGACTTCCGAAGACGCCAAGACTCACTCCACCACCGCAGAGGACAACGAGGAGGAGGAGGAAAGAAACTCTCCCCGTGAGGGGGGAAGGAAGAAAAGGGCGGCCCCCATAAATCTGGAGGCAGAGGCGTCCAAGAAGGGGAAGGTCTCCCTCGCAGATAACTCCGCGTGGGACGTCGACAGTAGCCCGGAGCGGCGCCCCTGAGACAAGCCCCTGGCCGAGTCGTGAGTACTCAAAGACCCTGACGCATTCATATATCCAGCCTCTTTTCTCCATAGTTTTAACATGCTGAATCATGTACTTGCAGTTTGGCTTGTTCCGACCTCAAGCGATCCTCATCTTCGAGGAATTCGCTGGACCCGAAGGTGATGGACAGTGGGTCCCTTCCGGCAGCCTCCTCTCCCAAGGCCATGGATGACACTGAGGCATTGTCCTGAAGGATCCCAGGCTAGGGAGAGACGCAGGAGGCCGTCAGCGCGGCGCCAGAGGGTGAAACCTCGGCCGCCGGACACATGGGGGAGCAAATCCCCATGGAGACTGGCAATGGGGGCCAGGACCAATTCGGCCCCTAGCCGAATACGGTCCCGGAGACCTATACGGTTCTGGAATCCAGCAAGCAACCTCCTTCGAAAGAAGGGGGTGTGCCTATTTCGCCGGTGACCTCTGTCCAACCAGAGGCACCGGATACCCTACTGGAAGCGCTGCGAAGTGCTTCCATTGTAGAGGAACACCGTGCCCTCATGGGTACGGTGATTGAGAAGATTCAGTCCGCGAAAAGCGGACTGACCGAAGCCTGCACAAGCCTTCTAACAAGTTTTGAGGTATGAAACGCAATTATGTAAAAAGATTGTCACAGTATAGACAGTAGCCCCTGAGACACTGTCCGGTGGTCGAAAAGAAAAGCCGGACAGAGGATCAAACAATTTTCGCAGAAGACTAACCATACATGTCTATGTGAAAAAGCACGCATCAGTGCTGGCTGTGACCTCCCATGCTGCTGAAGTCTCCGGACTGAAGCAGAGTCTGGAGCAGGCCGAGGAAGAACTCGGCCGTGTGAAAAAGCAGCTGGAGGACAAGCAAGGTATGCCATGACCTTCTGTATATCAGAAAGGATAGATGATTTGTATTGACCATAGTGCCATGCTATTTGTAGGTGCGACGACCGAGGTGGAGGCCCTTAAAAAGGCACTGGCCGAGGCCCAGAAGAGAGCGGCGGAGGAACAATCCATCTGTGAAAAGCACGAGGCCAGGGTCGGTGAGGTCCAACAAGAGCTCCAGGACGCTGTAAAGAAATGCGAGTCCTTGGAGCACAAGATTATGGATCAAGAGTCCGAGCTTGCTAAGGCCCACCAAAGCACGCAAGAGGCCCGGGTTGAAGCCCAGGGCGCCCTCCATGAAATCCAAGAGGCTAGGAAAATCACGGCGGGTAAGGCCTTTATAATGCAAAGCAAATTTGTGAAGAAAAGGTACCTCTTACTGACCCGGATTTGGAGTTCTCCAGGAGCGTTAGAGGATCTGCTGTGACACCCTGATTTTTGCCAACTTTTTCTTTTCAAAACTGGACTTGACTTTATTTGAATTTGAATGGATTTCAAATTCTTTCACATGGACTTGGTCATTTTTGAATCTTTGTCAAGTGGTTCCTAGCCTCATCATCTTGCAAATGTCCTGCCAGGAACCTCAAGTACTCAAATTTACATTCAAATTATTTTCAAAAGCTCTTTTCTTTTAATTGGGAAATTAGGGCATTGGCATAGGTTGTGAAGCAACCTATAGTTTTGATGCTCCTAAACTTCTCAATTAATTCCTAAAAATCTCTTGGATCATATCTCCACCAAATCTTCAAAAACATTCCTTGGTCATGTTCAAATGTTTTGCTTAAAAATCCTTTTTCCTCTCTGTCCAGAACCAGCCATTGTGAAGGAAGTGCATTTTTGGTTTGTCCAATTGCTACCAAATTTTTACAGCAATGAGACAACACCAAATGAGCACTCTCCACAAATTTTCAGCTCTCCAAGAATTATCATGTGATCAGTACTTCCATTTGCAGATTCAGGCTAGTTTTGTGCATTTCACATGAGCTACCCTCAAACTTCAACAAAATGAGCTCAAACTTGGTCAGCTTGTAGATCATTCGACCAGGAACACACCAGACAACTCTCTTGGCCTCATCCCATCCTCTCCTCTCCTCCATAACCTCCCCAACATTTCTGTCAGCAACTGTTGTTGATGAAACCTCTCTTCTCAGACCACTTCTAGCCAAACCAAGTGCACAGGTGACATGATCCTTCGAGGGATGATGCCTCAGACAACTTTGGCCAGGCCAACGTGGCCACGGGACATGTCCTGGCGTGGTGAGCATGGGCGTGGCATGCTGTCGCTGCGCTCTATGACGCGCCCAGGCTCGGGTCATGTCCGAAACGACGACTCGCGCAGAGCGGCGCTGTCCAGACGTGCCGACTACCTTCCCCGTGGACGCGTGGACCAGCTGGAGCCCTCACCTGCGTCAGAGATGCCCTGGACGGCCGCCGCGTCTCTGCCGCCCTGTTCTGCCCGTGGAAGCACAGTGGCCATGCGGCGCGTCGCCTAGCCCCCGCCTCGTCGCTTCGGCATTGAATGCCCCTGCCCTCACCCATCCTCTCACCCACGTCGAGCCAGCCAGCAGGGCGTACGGGCGCCGTCGCCATGGCCCGCTCCGACGAGCTTTGGGAGAGATCGCCGCGCCCTCCTTCCGCCTATAAAAAGCCCCGCCCGGGCTCTCCGAGCTCTTCAACCCACTCCTCCCCCTCCATAGCATCTTCCAGCAGCAAGAACCCGAGGCACTGAGGCCTCCGGCCTCGAGCTCGACCGGAGCTCTGCCGCGATCCCCTCTCCTCCTCCAGCTCGCTCCAGTCCACCTCTGCTCCACCCGAGCCCTCCATCGTGATCAGATCGTTCCACTAGTGCTCCCAGAGCCGCCGCCCCGGTCGAATAGCTGCCGGAACCGCCATCGCCGGCGAGTGCCGAAAGCTGCCGCCGCCGGAGAGGAAGGGGGCGACGTCATCCGTCCACCTCTGACCGAGCTGCGGGTACAAGGAGAACCGCCGTTCGATGCTCGATCCATCCCCGTCCTTCTCGAGCCCAGCCGCCGTCCCTATCGCCGGTGAGCACCGCCGGAGCTCCGCCCCTCTTTGTTCCTCTCTCTCCCTCCTCTATTTAAACCGAGCAGGCCCCACTGTCAGCGACTCAGCACACGCGCGCGAAGGGGTAAGTGAAGGCGCATTCGGCCTTTACGCCTTCGACGTGGCCCGCTGTGAGTTTTTCTATTTTTGGTTTTATTTTCAGCTTTGACCAGTAACTTTGACTGCTTATATCTTTTAATAGAAAGGTCCAAATGACCTGATTCTTTTTGCATTGTGTTCATAATGGAATTCTTTATTTTTCCACCAAGTTTAATATTTTTATCCCACTCACAAAATTGCTGGTGATTGAAACAGTGTTATGTGACATTTTCTTTTACTATTTTAAAATATTTTCAGAGGGAGAAACTTGTGGATTTGAAGGTCAAGAGTTTCTGGACCACCCAACTGATCAAGGCAAGCCAGGATAACCATGTTTTGAAGCATGTCATGGCATTGCATTTTCATATTCATTTTGCACATTAAATTTAACCACAAATAATTCCAAGTAAATTAATAAATGACTAAGATGACCAACTAAGTTAACATGAGTTGATAACCTGCTGAATGCTTAATGAAACTTAGTTGGTTGATCGAGAGTCACCTGTCTGGGTTAAAACGTGCAGCCACATTTGCCGGTATGGGAAGGCCTTGACTTGGGCTGGCTACGTGCTCTTTCACCGGTACCTCCAAAGAGGGAGGGTTATGCGTGCGTGCTACCCTGATCAGGTAGACGACGATAACTCTGTGAGCCCAGTTGAGTTATTTGCCGGCGTCCCCGTTTGGGACAGTTAGTTTGGCCACGACGGTGGCAGGTGTCTTGAGGACACGGGGCCACCCAGGGCTTGACTCCAAAAGGGAGTGTGATGGCCGGTGGTACGATGGAAGAGTCACGGGTTAGACAGGTTTTGTCGGAACGTCGTTGGTCCACCCGAATGGGAGCACGAGGCCATGAGTTCCATGGTGTGGGTAAAGTGTACAACCTCTGCAGAGTGTTAAATCTATTCGAATAGCCGTGTCCACGGAATTGGACAGCCCGTCCAGACCTCTGTAGGAGATCAACCATTATAAGGATACTGATGAAAGAACTTGTCTTACATGCGGAAGTACTCAATGAGGTGGAGTACTCCGTGGGTTGTGAAGCAACCCGGATATGAGTAAGTTGATGATCGTGATCTCAGCAATTAAGACTCAACATGTTTATTGCCATGCTATTACTTGCTGCATTATTTGGTTGTCATGTGCTTGCGAGTACATTCAAAGTACTCACCTGGCGTATCATGCCAAATGCAGGAGAAGACTGAGACGCAGGTCTTGGAGGTTCGTGTTATAATGCCTAGGATGTGTCCACAGCAGTGTCCCTGTGGATGGAGTTGCTGCCATATTCCGCTACGCTTTAGCCTTCCGCTGTAGTATCGCTAAGTTATGCCGAGGCCCATCATGTTTGATAAATAATGTACATACTGTATAGCACTTGTTGTGCTCTGGCCTCGAGGATCTTGTAAGCTTGTACTCTTTATTATCAATAAAGTCAGCCATGTTTCTGTTGCCAAGATGTTGAGTGTTTCCAGAAGACAATGGTCTCTAGGCTGGGAACACTGGCATTCCGGTTCTATGAGCCGGGGTGCCACAGCGCTTGGTATCAGAGCCAGGCTGACTATAGGACACCCTAGGTAACACGCGCTAGAACTGCGAGTAGTATAGGACCTTGAGTGTGCATATTGCTTGTTGCATTTGTTTGCGCATATCATGCATCCTTATATTACTAACTCTTTTCATGGTGAGTGTAGATGGCACCAGTTCCATTCCATGTCACCTATGAGCCAGAGCCCCACTCTTTCTCAGCTCTGCTTCATTGTGTCTGGCTTCGGCTGTATCCCTACGGAGAAGACCCGGTGTACCAGGTGTATCGGGATCAGCTGGCGGAGTCAGTGGACGAGTACCATGCAGTGGCCTACTTGACCGCGACCTCGGATATTGGGAGCTCTTCTCGCTCTGCTAAGGGAGGAGTAGCTTCTACTCCGGAGTTGGCAATCCAGTTTGCTGCCATGGAGGCCATCACCGACTTGCGCTATCACGAGGTCCAGATGCAGACACACCCAGGTTTCTTCCATTACCCCACCCTGTCCCCTACGACAGGGCGAGTCATTTTCTCACCCACCGATCCGGAGGTTGATCGTGCCGCTGGTGTGTTATCCCAGTATATTCACGCCAGTTACCGCATGATCATATCCTTGGCTGTGGAGCTTAATCGTGTGCAGGAGGCACTTGCTGCAGTGACTCCCGCACCCCATCCTGTAGTTCCACCAGTGTATCCGCCACCAGTTCCACCCCCACATACGTTTAGCGTGCCTTCCAGTTCCTCTGGGCCATCAGGCATATCGTCTGATAGCCAACGTGAGACCCCAGCTGAGTGGGCCTCGCTCCTCGCCACTCCTGCTTCGCCGATGCTGAGGTGACGCGCTTCCTTTTCTGTGGAAGGGGAGACGTCTTGTCAGCGTCATCGTGTTTCCTTTGACCCGGTAACCCACATCATCAGTTCTGACTCAGACTCAGACTCAGGGCCTGGTGATGACTCTTCAGAGGAGCAGTGTCCGTGCCATCGATGCCACTAGACTAGAGTTGGAGTAATTATGCATGCATCGTTGCATCTGTCAACTGCCGTTTGAGCAGTTTATCATGTTATCCACTACTAGCCTGCCATGTATTATGTTGGGATGTCTTGTATAATTATGTTGTTATTCGCCTTTGCTTAATGATTTCTTTTGGGTGTCACATGATTATATCTTACCCTTATGGATCTTGCTCATCGATTCGGTATTTCCTTTGGGAACAAAATTTAGATGAAGAGAGGCAGTAGCAGTCAAGGCAGTGATGGAACCCCAGTCCGTCGCTCAGCCAGACAAGCAGGGCAAGAGCCCGAAGACTTACCGCCTCCACCACCACAAGCACCTACAACTGAACAAATCATGAGGATGTTTGAAGAGAAGAGGAACCAGGACTTTATGGAGTTCCTCAGAACTATGCAGACAGTGGTTGGTCAAAACAATGGTAACGGGGTGCACTCTAAGCTGACAGATTTTCAGCGGACCAAACCGCCTAGCTTTGGCCAGGCCGTTGATCCTATTGAGGCAGATGACTGGCTTAGAACAATGGAGAAGAAACTGGAAATTGCCCGCTGCAATGGAGCAGATAAGGTTCCATTTGTTACCCACTATCTTGAAGGTCCCGCCGCAATCTGGTGGGATAATACTAAGCTGACATGGCCAACTGGAGAAGAAATCACTTGGGAGCGATTCAAGGAATTGTTCCGCAAATACCATATCCCCACGGGAATTATGAAGATCAAGCAGAAGGAATTTCTGTCCCTCACGCAGGGGAGTATGACTGTGGTAGAATACTTGAACAAGTTCAATAACTTGGCTCGATACTCACCTCACGATGTGGATACGGAGGAAAGAAAGATAGACCGCTTCCTCGGAGGACTGAATCATGCCCTCCGGTGCCAGTTATGTATGTTGGATTTTGCTGATTTCCAGACACTGGTGAACAAGGCCTACATTGCTGAACGTGAACACAAGCTTGCAAACAATGAGCATAAAAGAAAATTCGAGCCAAAGAAGGATAATAAGGAACCATATGCTCAGAAGTTGCGCAGTTGGCAACCTGTCCCAGCAGAGAGCAAGCCTGCGTGGAACAACAACGGTAACAACAACAAGCTCGGCACCCAGACTAAAGCCCTCGGTAAGCAGCCTGTTGCGGAAGACTGTCGCCGCAACAATACTTGCTTCACCTGCGGACAAAGCGGGCACTATGCTAAACAGTGTCCTGCCAATGCTGGAAAGCAGCCAACAGACCCCAAGTCGCAGGTCAACCACCTTGGATGCCGCAATGTCCATCACGGATGCGTCCATCACATCTCAGCCAAGGAAGTATGCGAAGCCCCCGACATTGTACTTGGTATGTTTACTGTTAATGACATACCTGCACTTATTTTGTTTGATTCCGGGGCTTCCCATTCGTTCATTTCTCGGAGTTTTGCCAACTCGCATAATCTTTCCCCATCGGTTTTGGACAAAATCATGGTGATACAATCCCCCGGTTCCATGCTCAGAACCAATATTGTATATAGGGGCCTAGAAATCTCCATTCATGGAGTACAATTTCCAGCCACCTTGGTTGCTATAGATTCCCCAGGATTGGATATAATTCTGGGAATGGATTGGTTAACCCCGCACCAGGTGTGCATTAACTGTGCCACCAGAACGGTAACGTTGGTAAACCCCGCTGGACAGATGATCCAATTCCTAGCCAGTCGACTGATAGCTAGAAAAGGCTCAGCATATCACACCACTGCCACTGATATGAACTTGATTCCGGTGGTATGTGAGTTTCCGGACGTGTTTCCGGAGGAATTACCAGGAATGCCGCCAGATAGAGAATTGGAGTTTCCATTGAAATAGTTCCTGGCACAGCCCCCATATACAAGAAGTATTATCGAATGCCAGGTCCGGAGCTGGCCGAGTTGAAAAAGCAGCTAGACGAGTTGCTTCAGAAGGGATATATTCGTCCCAGCATTTCACCATGGGGATCACCAGTACTGTTTGTGAAGAAGAAAGATGGGAGTCTACGGATGTGCGTAGACTATCGACAGCTCAATGAGGTAACTATCAAGAATAAGTACCCGCTGCCGCGAATTGATGATCTATTTGATCAATTAAGTGGAACCCGGGTATTTTCAAAGATTGATCTTCGGACGGGATATCACCAATTGAAGATCCGCAAAGAAGATATCCCCAAAACAGCATTTACTACTCGCTATGGACTGTATGAATTCACAGTCATGGCGTTCGGGCTGACAAATGCTCCCGCATACTTTATGAGCATGATGAACAAAATTTTCATGGACTTCCTGGATAAGTTCGTGGTAGTGTTCATCGACGATATACTCATATACTCTAAGGATGAAGAGGAGCATAAGCAACACCTTCGAGCTGTTCTGGAAAGGTTGAGAATCCATCAATTATACGCCAAATTCAGCAAGTGCGAATTTTGGCTCAAGGAGGTGGGATTTCTTGGGCACATCCTGTCGTAAAATGGTATAGCCGTTGACCCCGGCAAGGTTACGGCTGTCTTAAATTGGAAGACACCAGCTACGGTAATAGAGGTCCGTAGTTTCCTTGGATTGGCGGGATACTACCACCGCTTCATTGAAGGCTTCTCAAAAATAGCCAAGCCTATGACGGAGCTATTAAAGAAGAACCAGAAGTTTATCTGGACCACTGAGTGTGAGAACAGCTTCAAGGAATTGAAGACAAGGCTGACAACAGCCCCTGTTCTAGTCCTCCCTGATATTCATAAGAGTTTTGACATTTACTGCGATGCGTCCAGACGTGGGATTGGATGTGTACTTATGCAAGAAGGAAAGGTTGTGGCTTATGCATCACGACAGCTACGACCTCATGAGGAAAATTATCCCACTCATGACCTGGAGCTAGCCGCAGTAGTGCATGCCTTGAAAATCTGAAGACACTATTTGATTGGTCAAAGGTGTGAGATATATACAGACCACAAGAGTCTTAAGTATATCTTCACGCAACCCGACTTGAACCTCAGGCAACGCAGATGGCTTGAGCTTCTCAAAGATTATGATGTTGGTATCAACTATCATCCAGGCAAGGCGAACATAGTTGCAGACGCCTTGAGCAGGAAGCAAGCCGTTGTAACTGCTCTAGTAGAGGGTATGAACCAAGGTTTACGCAAAGAGTTTGCTAAACTTAACTTAATACTATGTGGTCCTATGACTCCAAACACGTTGGAGATTAAGCCAACCTTGATGGAGGAAATCCAAGAAGCCCAAAAGATGGATGAGGGAATCCGAGATATTAAAGGATTGATTCAGAAAGGGAAGGACAAGTCCTTCCGGGAGGATGAACAAGGAACCGTATGGTTCAAGAATCGAATTTGTGTCCCCGATCGAAATAACTTGAGGCAGCAAATACTTAAGGAAGCACATGAATCTGCCTACTCAATTCATCCAGGTAGTACTAAGATGTACCAAGACCTAAAGGAGACATTTTGGTGGCCTGGAATGAAGAACGACATTGCATATTATGTCGCATGTTGTGATGTTTGCAACAAAGTAAAGGCAGAACACCAAAAACCAGCTGGACTGCTGCAACCGTTACCAGTACCCCAATGGAAATGGGATGATATATGCATGGATTTTATCGTGGGACTACCTAAGTCTGCAAAAGGTAATAACGCAATCTGGGTCATAGTGGACACACTTACAAAAGTGGCTCACTTCATCCCCGTGAAGACCACTTACAAGGCCAATCAGCTGGCACAGCTATATATGTCCCGGATCGTAAGTCTGCATGGGGTACCTAAGACCATCACTTCAGATAGAGGTTCCCTCTTTACCTCAGCATTCTGGTATCGGCTACATCAAGCTTTGGGCACTGTGCTGAAACACAGCACAGCGTATCATCCTCAAACAGATGGACAGACCGAGCGAGTAAATCAAATATTGGAAGATATGCTTCGGTCATGTGCACTTTCTCATGGGCCCAAGTGGGAGGATAGTCTGCCATACGCAGAATTCTCCTATAACAATAGCTACCAAGCCAGTCTCAAAATGTCGCCTTTCGAGGCTTTGTACGGACGGAAGTGCTGCACACCACTGAACTGGTCTCAGACAGGAGACAGTCGTATCTTTGGGACAGACTTGATGCTCGAAGCAGAAAGACAGGTCAAGGACATACAAGAACGCTTGCGAGCAGCCAAGTCACGCCAAAAAGAGCTATTACGACCTGAAGCATCGGGAAGTAACCTTTGAACCAGGAGATTATGCTTATCTAAGGGTGACTCCTATGAAGGGAGTGAAAAGGTTTGGAATCCGAGGGAAGTTAGCCCCGAGATATATTGGTCCTTTCCTAGTAACTGCTAGGAAAGGGAAAGTCGCTTACCAGCTAGAGCTGCCACCAGCACTGTCGGATGTGCATGATGTGTTTCACATCTCACAGCTAAGAAAATGCATTGCACCCCCAGCTAAACAAGCAGACATGAGTGAATTGGAATTGGCAAAGGACCTGACATACGAGGAAAAGCCAGTTAAGATCTTGGATGTGATGGAGGGAATAACGAGAAGTAAGACAATAAGGTTCTATAAGGTGCTGTGGGAACACCACACAGAAGAAGAGGCTACTTGGGAGAGAGAAGACTTCCTAAGATCTGCCTATTCCTATTTGTTCCCTGAGCAACCAAATCTCAAGGACGAGATTCATTCTAAGGGGGGTAGGTTTGTGACACCCTGATTTTTGCCAACTTTTTCTTTTCAAAACTTGACTTGACTTTATTTGAATTTGAATGGATTTCAAATTCTTTCACATGGACTTGGTCATTTTTGAATCTTTGTCAAGTGGTTCCTAGCCTCATCATCTTGCAAATGTCCTGCCAGGAACCTCAAGTACTCAAATTTCCATTCAAATTATTTTCAAAAGCTCTTTTCTTTTAATTGGGAAATTAGGGCATTGGCATAGGTTGTGAAGCAACCTATAGTTTTGATGCTCCTAAACTTCTCAATTAATTCCTAAAAATCTCTTGGATCATATCTCCACCAAATCTTCAAAAACATTCCTTGGTCATGTTCAAATGTTTTGCTTAAAAATCCTTTTTCCTCTCTGTCCAGAACCAGCCATTGTGAAGGAAGTGCATTTTTGGTTTGTCCAATTGCTACCAAATTTTTACAGCAATGAGACAACACCAAATGAGCACTCTCCACAAATTTTCAGCTCTCCAAGAATTATCAGGTGATCAGTACTTCCATTTGCAGATTCAGGCTAGTTTTGTGCATTTCACATGAGCTACCCTCAAACTTCAACCAAATGAGCTCAAACTTGGTCAGCTTGTAGATCATTCGACCAGGAACACACCAGACAACTCTCTTGGCCTCATCCCATCCTCTCCTCTCCTCCAGAACCTCCCCAACATTTCTGTCAGCAACTGTTGTTGATGAAACCTCTCTTCTCAGACCACTTCTAGCCAAACCAAGTGCACAGGTGACATGATCCTTCGAGGGACGACGCCTCAGACAACTTTGGCCAGGCCAACGTGGCCACGGGACATGTCCTGGCGTGGTGAGCACGGGCGTGGCATGCTGTCGCCGCGCTCTATGACGCGCCCAGGCTCGGGTCATGTCCGAAACGACGACTCGCGCAGAGCGGCGCTGTCCAGACGTGCCGACTACCTTCCCCGTGGACGCGTGGACCAGCTGGAGCCCTCACCTGCGCCGGAGATGCCCTGGACGGCTGCCGCGTCTCCGCCGCCCTGTTCTGCCCGTGGAAGCACAGTGGCCGTGCGGCGCGTCGCCTAGCCCCCGCCTCGTCGCTTCGGCATTGAATGCCCCTGCCCTCACCCATCCTCTCACCCACGTCGAGCCAGCCAGCAGGGCGTACGGGCGCCGTCGCCATGGCCCGCTCCGACGAGCTTCGGGAGAGATCGCCGCGCCCTCCTTCCGCCTATAAAAAGCCACGCCCGGGCTCTCCGAGCTCTTCAACCCACTCCTCCCCCTCCATAGCATCTTCCAGCAGCAAGAACCCGAAGCACTGATGCCTCCGGCCTCGAGCTCGACCGGAGCTCTGCCGCGATCCCCTCTCCTCCTCCAGCTCGCTCCAGTCCACCACCGCTCCACCCGAGCCCTCCATCGTGATCAGATCGTTCCACTGGTGCTCCCAGAGCCGCCGCCTGGTCGAATAGCTGCCGGAACCGCCATCGCCAGTGAGTGCCGAAAGCTGCCGCCGCCGGAGACGAAGGGGGCGACGTCATCCGTCCACCTCTGACCGAGCTGCGGGTACAAGGAGAACCGCTGTTCGATGCTCGATCCATCCCCGTCCTTCTCGAGCCCAGTCGCCGTCCCTATCGCCGGTGAGCACCGCCGGAGCTCCACCCCTCTCTGTTCCTCTCTCTCCCTCCTCTATTTAAACCGAGCGGGGCCCGCTGTCAGCGACTCAGCACACGCGCGCGAAGGGGTAAGTGAAGGCGCATTCGGCCTTTACGCCTTCGACGTGGCCCGCTGTGAGTTTTTATATTTTTGGTTTTATTTTCAGCTTTGACCAGTAACTTTGACTGCTTATATCTTTTAATGGAAAGGTCCAAATGACCTGATTCTTTTTGCATTGTGTTCATAATGGAATTCTTTATTTTTTCACCTAGTTTCATATTTTTATCCCACTCACAGAATTGCTGGTGATTGAAACAGTGTTATGTGACATTTTCTTTTACTATTTTAAAATATTTTTAGAGGGAGAAACTTGTGGATTTGAAGGTCAAGAGTTTCTGGACCACCCAACTGATCAAGGCAAGCCAGGATAACCATGTTTTGAAGCATGTCATGGCATTGCATTTTCATATTCATTTTGCACATTAAATTTAACCCCAAATAATTCCAAGTAAATTAATAAATGACTAAGATGACCAACTAAGTTAACATGAGTTGATAACCTGCTGAATGCTTAATGAAACTTAGTTGGTTGATCGAGAGTCACCTGTCCGGGTTAAAACGTGCAGCCACATTTGCCGGTATGGGAAGGCCTTAACTTGGGCTGGCTACGTGCTCTTTCACCGGTACCTCCAAAGAGGGAGGGTTATGCGTGCGTGCTACCCTGATCAGGTAGACGATGATAACTCTGTGAGCCCAGTTGAGTTATTTGCCGGCGTCCCCGTTTGGGACAGTTAGTTTGGCCACGACGGTGGCAGGTGTCTTGAGGACACGGGGCCACCCAGGGCTTGACTCCAAAAGGGAGTGTGATGGCCGGTGGTACGATGGAAGAGTCACGGGTCAGACAGGTTTCGTCGGAACATCATTGGTCCACCCGAATGGGAGCACGAGGCCATGAGTTCCGTGGTGTGGGTAAAGTGTACAACCTCTGCAGAGTGTTAAATTTATTTGAATAGCCGTGTCCACGGAATTGGACAGCCCGTCCAGACCTCTATAGGAGATCAACCGTTATAAGGATACTGATGAAAGAACTTGTCTTACGTGCGGAAGTACTCAGTGAGGTGGAGTACTCCGTGGGTTGTGAAGCAACCCGTATATGAGTAAGTTGATGATCGTGATCTCAGCAATTAAGACTCAACATGTTTATTGCCATGCTATTACTTGCTGCATTATTTGGTTGTCATGTGCTTGCGAGTACATTCAAAGTACTCACCTGGCGTATCATGCCAGATGCAGGAGAAGACTGAGATGCAGGTCTTGGAGGTTCGTGTTATAATGCCTAGGATGTGTCCACAGCAGTGTCCCTGTGGATGGAGTTGCTGCCATATTCCGCTACGCTTTAGCCTTCCGCTGTAGTATCGCTAAGTTATGCCGAGGCCCATCATGTTTGATAAATAATGTACATACTGTATAGCACTTGTTGTGCTCTGGCCTCGAGGATCTTGTAAGCTTGTACTCTTTATTATCAATAAAGTCAGCCATGTTTCTGTTGCCAAGATGTTGAGTGTTTCCAGAAGACAATGGTCTCTGGGCTGGGAACACTGGCATTCCGGTTCTATGAGCCGGGGTGCCACATCTGCCGTGCAGCATTGCTGATGCTGCGGATTTCTTCCAAGCCGAAGAGGGGAGCTCAACGGAGAAGCTGTTCTGGTCGCAATACCTTGCGCCAAAGCATCCCGTGCCCTTCAGCGATCAACTGAAATAGCTGACCGAACTACATAGGGCGGCCGAATTGGCCATGAAGGATTTGATAATCCGTCTATGGCCTGCCGAAGCCATACCCAACAGCTACTTCGGGCTCGTGAAGCGACTGGTTGCTGCCTGCCCTCGGCTTGATGCCATCAAGCGGTCGGTCTGCATTGAAGGTGCGCGGATGGCCTTCGCCCGTGTCAAGATATAGTGGGCGAAGATGAACACCGTCAAGCTCGCGACCGAGGGACCACCCGCGGGCAAGGAGCACCGCACGCCCGAGCGATATTTTGACCATGTCCTGGAGGGATCCCGCATTGTAGCGGAGCAGTGTGCAAAAGACATTATCTTTGGATGAATATATTCATGTTATCCTGCCCTGTATAATGGAACAAAACTGATATGTAATATAATATTAGTTGTTTATATCAAGATTTATCCTCCTGTGCGGCCGTTTTATTAAATCTGAGAGTTGGCCAGTCGTCGGCTTCAGCCCCCACGTAGGTAGTACGGGGGTGTTTGGGATAAAATCTAAACACTCTTGATCCAAAGTTTGGTCCTTGAAGGAGGTGTTTAGCGCAACGAACCAGGCAATCGGACTATGTGGCTTTATCACCCTCACTTAGCATAGGAGTTTTATAATAGAAATTTAGGCGCAGCCGCTAGTATTCGTGAGTCCGAACTAGGGTGCTGTAAACACCTGATTGGGTAGAGACCGATTCGTTGCATAATGCGGAAAAAATCGCAAAAGATTTGTAACCTCCGTAGAGCTGACCGGCTCACGCCGCATCATGACAGTCAGTTTTCGGCTTTCTCTACTGAGGTGCTCATCCGAATAAACCAGGGCACAATCACAGTAGTTCTCCCTTTACTACCCTAGCCGATATAGCGGAATGTAAGGTAGTAAGCACAGGAGCCGGGCAACCCAACTATTGACCAAAGACATGATTCGGAGCCGATGCATATAATGCTAAATTCGGGGTGCCGAACTATACTGTAAAAAGTGTTCGGACTTTGTTGCCGTAATATGGGGCGCAATAAAGCCCCTGGCAAGTATAAGCCGTACCAAAGTGTACGGGTGCAATTGATAAGATTATCAAGAACAAAATGAAGTAGTAAGCTAGTGCTGCAGAAGTTGGGCCACAAACTGTTTCCATTATAATTTTATTGATACGTCAAAGCGTATAAGTAGTGCGATAAGCAACAGGGCTATTTAACATGCCATGACCAAGGGAGAGCTGCGTGCGGGTCCTGAGAACAGGTAGAGTGATCGTCAAAAAGACCTCCTAGAGATTCCCGTATACCTCAATACTTCTCGCTGTCTTGGTGTATCTATCCTTTGAAAGGACCGATGATCAGGCCGTCTTGAGGGGCCTGTGGAAAAGAAACCTGAAAAGGATGAAAAAGAAAAAGTGAAAGTATGTGTGTCCAGGGGAGGTCGAGCCGTATTATGGACCACAATCTAGTTATGCCTCCGTCTATGCCCATGGTATTTTAAGTGCATAGTTATGTACGCGTGGTACGTATGCCGCCATTTGGCCGAGACGGAGATGGAGGCCGGATTGCTAGTCTAACTCCTGACGAGCCGGACTATTAAGCTGCGGAGTAGTCCAGATCCGCTTGACAGTGTCCGGGAGCTTGGCCGCTGAATTAAGATTCTTCTTGGCAAGGCCGCTCTGTACTTCCGCTGCCAAGGCCGTGGTGTGCTCCTGGGTACGGAGGGAGCACTCCGTGTTTCCGTCAACTGTTATGACGCCGCGTGGTCCCGGCATCTTGAGCTTGAGATAAGCATAGTGTGGCACCGCATTGAATCGAGCAAATGCGGTTCGTCCGAGCAGTGCGTGATAGCCGCTGTGGAAGTGGACGATATCAAAGGTCAAGTCTTCGCTTTTGAAGTTGTCCGGGGATCCGAAGACAATATCCAGTGTGATTGAGCCCGTACAGTGGGCCTCTACACCTGGTATGACTCCTTTAAAGGTAGTTTTTGTGGGTTTGATCCTTGACGGATCGATGCCCATTTTGCACACTGTATCCTGATAGAGCAGGTTCAGGCTGCTACCGCCGTCCATGAGGACGCGTGTGAGATGGAATCCATCAACAATTGGATCGAGGACCTGTGCGGCTAAACCACCATGACGGATACTGGTCGGATGGTCCCTGTGATCGAAGGTGATCGGGCAGGACGACCATGGGTTGAACTTTGGGGCGACTGGCTCTATCGCGTAGATGTCCCTGAGCGCTTGTTTGCGCTCCCTTTTGGGGATGTGAGTGGCGTATATCATGTTCACCGTTTTAACCTGGGGAGGGAACTTCTTTTGTCCTCCTGTGTTCGGCGGACAGGACTCCTCGTCGTCGTCCTTGCTTTGCGACCCCTTCTCCTTGTTTTCGGCATTTAACTTGCCGGCCTGTTTAAAAACCCAACATTCTCTGTTGGTATGATTGGCTAGTTTATCAGGGGTGCCGTGGATCTGACATGGACGATCGAGTATGCGGTCCAAGCTGGATGAGCCCGGAATGTTTCTTTTGTATGGCTTCTTCCGCTGGCCGGACTTGGAGCCGCTGAAACCGGCGTTGACCGCCGTGTCATCGGCAGTGCCACCATTGCTTCGGCGCTTGTGCCTATTGCGTCGGGGCTTGTCATTTCTATTCTTGGCTTCAGAGGTGCCGGCATCGCTTGTAGTGTTATTGCTATAGGCTAGCCAACTATCCTCGCCCGCACAAAAGTGGGTCATGAGTGACATGAGGGCTGCCATGGACTTCGGCTTTTCTTGGCCGAGGTGACGAGCGAGCCATTCATCACGGATGCTATGCTTAAAGGCTGCTAGGGCTTCGGCATCTGGGCAGTCGACGATCTGGTTCTTTTTAGTTAGGAACCTAGTCCAGAATTTCCTGGCCGACTCTCCAGGCTGTTGAACTATGTGACTTAAGTCATCGGCATCCGGAGGTCGTACATATGTGCCTTGGAAGTTGTCGCGGAAGGCGTCTTCCAAGTCCTCCCAGCTACCTATAGAGTTTTCAGGCAGACTGTTTAACATGTCCTGAGCTGGCCCCTTGAGTTTTAGTGGGAGGTATTTGATGGCGTGAAGGTCATCGCCGCGGGCCATACGAATATGGAGAAGAAAATCCTCAATCCATACCACGGGATATGTTGTTCCATCATATGATTCGATATTTACGGGTTTAAACCCTTCTGAGAATTCATGCTCCATTACTTCATCAGTGAAACAGAGGGGATGTGCGGAGCCTCTATATCGGGCCAAGTCACGATGTGGTGCAAATGTAGTCCGTCTGTGGTTTTCGGCCCGGTCGTGGTTATGCTCGTTACGTCTGGCTTGATAGCCGTCGTCGCGCACCAGGGCATGCCCCCGCGATCCGTAGATTGATCTGGACTGGCCTACTCTATTTTCCGGGTCTTGCCGCAGGTCATATGTGTATTCCCGAGCTGTGGTATCTTTGCCTTTACGGTGAGGTAGTATGGGCAGGTGTTCGGCTTGAGTTGCCGTTTTGTCCCGGCCACGTGGTGGTCGGTCAGCCGCATTACGTGTTGATGGCATGGGCTCAAGTGCCTCGTCGTCAAATTGGGGTAGCAGTTTACGCTTCGAGTAACTTTTAATGGGGCGCTCGAGTCCGTATTCCTCGGCTGCCAGGACATCAGTCCATCTGTCGTTGAGTAGATCTTGATCAGCTTGAAGCTGCTGCTATTTCTTTTTCAGGCTCCTCGCAGTGGCTATTAGCCGTTGCTTAAAGCGCTCCTGCTCGACGGGTTGCTCAGGCACGATAAAGTCTTTGTCGCCGAGGCTCACCTCATCCTCGGAGAGTGGAAGATAGTTGCTGTCCTTCGAGTCTTCGTTTATAGCCTGTTCGTCAGGGCTGACTTGCCCATCTTCCCTATCGTCCCGTTCGGAAGTTGGCTCGATGGGATCTTCTTTGTCTTCGGCATAGTCCGGAGTATTGTTTTCTCTCGTTCCAGTATTGCTGTCTTTTCCACGGCGTGATTTAGAGCGGTGCCGCTGACGTCGGCGCTTTGGCTGTGTCTCAGGAGGTTTATCCTCGACTGGATCTTTCTCGTTATCACCGTTATTCTCTTTGGGAGTATCCACCATGTACATGTCTTAGGAGGAGGTGGCTGTCCAGCGCCCAGTAAACGGCGGGTTTTGGGCCTGCTCCTCTTTGGCATCGTCGTCCATACCGTCGATGTCTTCGGAGTCGTAATCGAGCATGTCGGTTAAGTCTTCGACAATGGCAATGAAGTGGGCGGTGGGTGGGAAGCGAAATTCTCCGTCATCAGCCTCTAGTTCAAACCGGATATAATTCGGCTGTGAGTCCCTCGCTAAGGAGAGGGTTTTTAATGAGTTTAGCACATCACCCAAAGGTGAGTGTCGGAAGATGTCCGCGGAGCTGAACTCGATGATCGGCGCCCGATCAAGCTCGATGGGCGCGGACGCACGCGGTTCAGAACCTGTGGCCGGAGACGAATCTGAGGTTCCGGTGACACAGATCCCGTTCGAAGTTGGGTCTGTGTGCGGCTCCAACGCCGCTGAGTCTGCGGCTTCCGTGGCGGGGTTGAGCTTCCCGTCCTCGGATGGCGCAATCTGCTCCGAATCTAGGGCCAGAGCAGTTACAGGCGCTATCTCCCGGGTATGGTCCGATGACAGATTTAGGTCATGTTCATCGCGGTGGCAGGGAGCGGCTGCCATGGGCTCGAATCCGTCGAAGATCAAGTCTCCGCGGATATCAGCAACGTAGTTCAAGCTTCCAAACCTGACCTGATGGCCAGGGGCGTAGCTGTCGATCTGCTCTAGATGGCCAAGCGAGTTGGCCGGCAGCATGAAGCCGCCGAATACGAAGATCTGGCCGGGGAGAAAGACCTCCCTCAAGGCAGCATCATTGTGGATGATTGATGGAGCCATCGAGTCTTCTAGCGACGACACAGTGGAACTCTCAATGAAAGCACCAATGTCGGTGTCAAAACCGGCGGATCTCGGGTAGGGGGTCCCGAACTGTGCGTCTAAGGTCGATGGTAATAGGAGACGGGGGACATGATGTTTACCCAGGTTCGGGCCCTCTCTACGGAGGTAATACCATACGTCCTGCTTGATTGATCTTGGTGAATATGAGTACTACAAGAGTTGATCTACCACGAGATCGTAATGGCTAAAACCCTAGAAGTCTAGCCTGTCTGATTATGATTGCCTCTATGGACTAAACCCTCTGGTTTATATAGACACCGGAGGGGGTTAGGGTTGTACAAAGTCGGTTACAGAGAAAGGAATCTTTATATCCGAACGCCAAGCTTGTCGTCCACGCCAAGGAGAGTCCCATCCGGACTCAGGAGAGAGCCTTCTGTCTTGAATCTTCATGGCCCATCAGTCCGGCCCACATTACGTAGCTGGGATGCCCGAGGACCCCTTAATCCAGGACTCCCTCAGGGCCCGCCTATAAGCCTCACCCGTTGACTCAGCCTCCGGCCTGCTCATTTTTAAGTTGAAGCGTATTGGGCTGAATACGTTTCCCTTACTTGAAAGCGTATTCTGGAGCTCTTTGGCTGTAAGTGCGCTTTCTCAGTTCTGAAAACGTATTTTCTCCAAAGGTGTTTTCTGTTTTAACCGCCAAGGACCTGTCTATGAATATTTCTGTTACAGATTAGTCCCTGGTCTTCAAGCGTCCGTATCTTCGCGACTGTAGCTCTGAATCAGGTGATTCCAAAGCCCACATCTTTGCCTCGCCGAGCTCATTCTGTTGATACCATTTTCACTATGTTGCCACATACTAAAAATGACCACTTTGCCCTTGCCCTTAACTAGCCCCCTCCGAGAAAGAAGCTTTTCCGGCAAGCCTTTCTGCGGCTTCACCGCACTTCTTCCCGGTGTATTCTTCATCCCCAGGCAAGCCACGATAGCCAGTTGCATGAAAGTATTGCAGTAGCCATGGTTTCCACTTGAATATTTAATAATTGTTTGCTCAGTTACCACTGTTATTATTGTTTCGGTTATGTTTGTGGATCGATGGTCATCATCATGCTATGTTTTTATACACCCTGTCAGTTATGTGAATACTTGCTAGTACTATTCTCATATGTCACTCTTGCTATTGTTACATGCTAGTAATAGTGATGTTCTCTGATGTAATATTATCGTCTGTTATGAAAAGTACCTGTGATATGCATGATCATCGCTATGCCATGTTTATCTACATCCAGTAGACTATGTGCTTTATTATTGTTGATGCTAATGCTTCATATGTTAAATGGTTATACTTCCCATCCATGTTCATGTTGTTATCATGCTCATATGAATTATTGATTCATCATGATATTTTATTATGACTCGTCTCATTACTTCTCAAGTTTAAACGAACATTAATTGAACTTGAACACCTGTTGGCTGAGTCATAGTGCCATCGAGTCGAGCTGACCAGTGCAGCCACACTTGCCTGTATGGTAAGGCCCTAATTCGGTCTATTGTCATGCCTCTCGCTGGTGCCTCCAACTAGGGAAGGTGATGCGCGCGCGCTATCCTTGCCCGATAGGCAGCGATAACCTTGTGTGCCCGTAGTTGTTGCAGGGCCCTCTGTCCTCGTTTGGCACCGTTTTGTTTTGCCACGACGGTGGCCGTTTGATGTCCAGAGTGGCATCCGGGGCCACCCATAACTTAGCCCAAAGGGGAGTTGGTCGGAGTGGCCGGGAGAGTTTCATGCAATAGCTCGGTTTTGTCGTAATGCCGTAGGTCCACCCGAATGGGAGCACGAGGCCATGGGTTCCGTAGTGTGGGTACAGTGTACTAACCTCTGCAGAGTGTATAATCTATTGACAGCCACGCCCGTGGATATGGGCCCAGTTTGTAGTAGGTCACACTATGGGTCAACGGTAATAATAACCTGACTAATAAACAACCCCGGTTCGATGAGGAAAGAAGATGGTTGATCTTTATGTGATCAGGAGAGGATCCCAGTTGATCTTTATGTGATCAGGAGAGGATCACAAGTATATCGTTGATACGGAAGTGGTTGATATTTTTGGTGTTATGTGACGGGTAAAGATCAAGCTCCTTGTGGTCATGTGATGATTACCACGGTATTGTTAATTCCAGGCTTGATTTGATCCTGAGGTGATCGTGTGATAACCATGATGGTAAGTCAGACATGAGGTGGTTACGAGGTAACCTCCGAACAGAGTAAGTTGTTCATGATACCTCAAACATGTTGCATCTTAGGATCATCTTGTTCACATCATGAGTAACATGCCATGTTCATTTCATATGGTTCTAGTTGGGTGATGTTCAACATGTTCATGTCATGACATGCTTATGTGTTCTAGTGATATCATGCTCATCATTGTTTAACCTGTAAATGCCATGTTATTGTTTGTCTTGATTGCTTTTGGTTGATGTGAGCTTGAGAGTACATTCAAAGTACTCACCTGGCGTGTCATGCCAGTTTGCAAGTCATGTCGTGTTTGCTTTCTTGCTGAGGATTCCGAGTTTGCGAGGTAGGATACGCGTTCCAGCCATAGTCCCTGCGGAGTGGAGTCCATCGCTGTCGTCATGTTCCACTGCTAGAAATTATTCCGCTGCTTCGAGTTGTTCAGCTGCTAGCATAGAGCAACCTGAGCAAGCATAGTGTCGTTGTGCCAATGTAATTTGTTGTGATATCGGAACCCTTGTATCTGTATCATTTGTAATAAAGAGTTGATTTGTTCTATGCCAAGCAGTGCCGTATTCCAGAAGACTTGATCTTTGAGCTGGAATACGGGGTGTTCCGGTCTCTCTAAGCCGAGGTGCCACAACGGTTGGTATCAGAGGCAGGTCTGGCTGTAGGACGCCCTAGTCCGCACGAACATTAGAAGTTGGTAGTATAGAGCTTAGTCAGTTTGCTGTACCTGATTGTTACATTTGCTTGTTGCATAGCATGCATATAGACTTATTATCTTGTCGCTAACGATTAATCTTGTGAGTGTAGGTGGCATCGGTTTCGATCCACTATCTGCAACCTCCAGCTTTCCATACCTGCTCTTCGGTGTTTGGCGTCATCTCTGTCCCAGTGGAGTGATGCCGAGGCACCAAGTGGTGTCCTACACTTGCAGGAGTTATGCTCAGGTATAGTGTCGATATCTTTCTGCCAGCCACCCCTATCATTTCGGTGATAGACTTGTTTCCATCCCGGATCGTGCCATCCCACTCGCCACTTTGGCAACCCTTACTGATCTTTGCTATCAGAAAAGGGCAATGCCAGCAAGCATTATTTTTCATCCTACCCTGTCACCCATTCTTTGGACGAGTATGGTTCCCTTTCGTCCGCTTGATGAGGATGTGGTCGTGACCTTCGTGTTCCGCTACATGATCACCAAGTCCGTCCTCACCTCCGTGTCCGTCTAGCTCCAACCAGTGTTAAGCCAGCGCTTGGTGTAACCTTGTTTACACCAACTCCTTCCACACGTTGATTCACCTTCATGCACACCGACACAGCATATTAGACCGTAATACTGGAGTTTCCGTGAGATTTGTGTGCTTAAGTATGCATGCATAATATTGTTGTGAATAGCAGTTTAATAATGTTACTCGTATATAATATTGATTGCCTTGTGTGCTTTTGTTTCATACGTTTCTTTTGCTTATTTCTTTGGGCCCTTGGTGTTGCCTTATTTCCCCTTATTAAAGTTGCTCACAAACCGACACCGGACCCAAAGAATCTGTGAGGGGTTCAAATATTTGGAAGATCAGCTAAACATTATGGAATTCTCAGTCGACTACATTGCATTGGGAATATCTGGTCTGAATGCAAATAATATCCTTGCTTGACTATCAGCATCAAGTCTACATCAGTGTGCAAGCTTCACAACAGTAATGATGAAACCAGCTGGAAGACAAATGGTGTGCAAGACCAACACTATATTTCAGTCAAAGGTATGGTTTATATACAAGGTTTGATTCTGCTATGAGTACCATTGGAAGCGTGTTATACTCCGGAAGCAAGCTAGAATATGCTATGAACTCAGTACTCAGCAAGAAGGTAGTCGAACAACCTTTTCCATACAAGTAATCAACAGCAGAAATATCAAGGTTATATATATGGCATTGAGTCAACATATCACAGAGAAGAGCTTCTGGTATAAGGAACTCTAGTCTTCCTCCCCAAGCTACCAAAGAAGCTTATGACACAAGATTCCTCAGTCTTCCTCAAGATGTGGATGACTTCCCGTGCAAGATACTCAGACTTCTTCAGTAAGCTACCGCAAAAGCTTCCAACATAAGGTACCGAGTCTTCCCCAGCAAGCCTTTAAGGGGGGAAGCTTCTGAAATACGGTACCCAGTCTTCTTCAGCAAGCTGCCCGACAAAAGCTTCAAGCACAAGCTATCCAATCTTCCTCAGCATGATACACTCGATGGATTCCAACACAAGATGTCCAATCTTCCTCAATACGGCACTGGTGCAATATATTACACAGTGAGTTGGCAGCATCCCAAGAATCAGATCCGCAACAGTTTGGTCAGAAGCAAGAATCAGCCAGAGCACAAGTCTGCCCCGGGAATCAAATATTTCTATACTGTGAGCATGCTGCCAAGTTCATGCCCGTCACTGTACGATGATGAAATCACGGACCGACAAGTTTTGAAGAAAGATAACATGGGGCAACAATTTTTGGCAGTGCTTATCAAGGTCAGCTTCCTCACACCCGACAAAGTGATATCATTAACCTTTGGCATGGTCTTGGATGATTGATGACAACAATGAGCTACGTACAAGCCCACGTGAACCTGGTATATATTCCACAGCCCGAGAAATGAACGAGGATAAAGTATGATTGCCAGAATATTGCACCTAACATCACCTATGGCCACACAAAGAATTAAGGATATATAAGGCCAAGCTCTTTCAGCAAAGAATCCAGACAAAGAGAATAATAATAAAGAAGCGAAACCAGCAATACAGGTATGCTAATCATTGCAAGAACAACATGGTACAGACACCCAGGACAGTCGGATCCCGTATCGATCACCGTAAATATCTACGCAGGAGTCTACTCTGTTTTGGTAAGGACCTCATATCAAGGTAACCCACTTAGCCAACTGTATATGCTCAGAATTGTCAGTATCGAATATCCAAGTCTGTCATGTCAGACCAAAGGCCCGCTCAACAGTTTGACTCTAGCGACCGTGTTAAAGCATCACACGGCCTACTATCCACGTGGATATACCGACATAATAAGTAATCAGAAGGTTGAACAACAGTCTCAAAGCATGTGCTCTCACATATGGGAATCAGTTAAAGGATAGCCTGTCGTGAACAAGATTCTTCTGCCAGAACCATCGTTAGTCACGTTTGTGGATACTATCGTTATACGGCCGTACACCTTTATACTGGTGACCATAGGCGACAATCAAATCTTTGGTATGGATCTGATACTCAAGACAGTGGAGTAAACCAAGATGACTCAGAACTCTCCACAAGTAGTCAAATTACGCCGAGAGAACGGTTATGATTCACTGCACTGTTTTGAACTCAGAGGACATGCATCTATTTGAGCAACCCAATACAAGGAGTAAAAAAATTGGGTGTCCACCGAGGAAATTTGTTCACAACTCCATGGAATATTGTTAGTGCTAGATATAAGAATGACACATCCATAGGAAATCACTCTTGGACTTGTGAGAAGGGCACATGTGGTATTCATGATAATCCATCGCATCCCAGCTAAGCCTACAAATACAAAAGAAATTGGAGTCCGTGAAAGGTTGAACATATGAGGTAAGACCTGTCCGAATGTGGATACAATGAAGCAAACCACCCCAGAGCAAGGTAGTCAAGTCATATGACATCCAGTGGGAACATCATATAAAGGAAAAAGGATACCCAAGTTGGAAACGGTTTCCTTGAGTCAGAATATTCATACTTGTTCCCTGGGCAACCAATCTCGAGAACGAGAGTTCTTTAAGGGGGGTGGTTTGTCACACCATGGTTTTTGGCCCTTTCTTTTTCTTTTGGATTTATTTGAATTTTGCCTTGGATTTCTTTTTCTGTGGCTTTATGGTCTGGAAACCTGGGAAGATGCTTTCTTTTTACTCTTCCAAGTGGCTTGTCATCCTCAAAACCATCCCAAGACCATGTCATTTCCATCTTGGCCCAATCCCAAATTCTTTTTGTTGGGAATATTCCTTTTTCTATTAAAGGAATAACCCTGTCTGCTCTAGGTTGTGAAGCAACCTATATTTATGTCTTTCCACAAATTCCCACAAAATTCTCAAAATTCATTTGGACCATATGAACCTTGGATATTCAAAAATATTGAAGATTACATGCTCATGGTGAGCACACCATCAAATCTTTGTTTCTGGTCAGATTTTCAGGTTGTGAAGCAACTACATTTTATATTGCTCCATAAATTCTAAAATTTAACTAAAACCTTCTCCTACCTATATAACCTATCTCCACAAAATTTGGGCTCATTTCATCAAGCCATTATTTTTCTATAATTCTCTCAACATTCTGTCCAGAGAGATGCATTGTGAAGGAAGTACCATTTTGGTGTATCCAAATGGTATGAAACTTTTAAAGTGTGTTCATATGATCAGGTAACTCATTTTCACGAAATTTCAGCCCAACCCAATTAACCATGTGAGCACAACTTCATCTTTTGCATTTCTGTCTAGTGTGGTGGTTTGTACAGAAAGTGCTAGCTACACTACTCCATTTGGGCTAAAACTTATCCACAATACTTACCTTAGTGTATGATCACACCCTGCAAAACCTCATCCTTCATCTCCAAGTTTGTGTTCTCCAGAAACCATCAAACACCTTGCTGTTCCAGTGTCTCTTAGCTCTCTGTGGTCACATTAGGGGCTACTATGCTCGTTTCTTTGCTCTTCGGCATTCCATGATGACTGGCCAATCTACCTGACAAGGTTAGGCCAATCAGAGTGCACCTCGTGCGCCTGTTCACGCGGTGACTACGTGCCTGACATGCCTGTTCGCGCGCTCTGGCAGTTGGGGCCCTCTGTTTTCGTCCGTTCACTCGAGCTCGTGCCACCTCTCCATGTCTATCAGCTTCGCCGTGTCATCGCCCTCGCTCTTGACCATGTTCCCCCTTGTCTCTCTCCCCCGACGAGTCACCATCGGCCACGCCCGTGACCTGCCTCCTCTGCTCCTCCATTGTTCGCTTGCCTGCGAGCTCTCGAGCCTTCCCGATCCTCCCCTCTGCTATATAAGGATTGCCCGCGTTCCACGACAACTCATCACCCTCTCAAACCTCCTCCTATACCACCGGAGCTCCGCTGCTCATCCTTAGTTCTCCATGGCCGTTGTTGATCCCCTCGGCCATCTCCTGCCGTAGCCCTCTCCCTCCATCTCTCTTGCGCCCTAGACTCTCCCTGGAGCCCGCTGAGCCGCGGTCACCCCCATCTCTGGCTGAGGAGCCCTGCCGGCGCGACCCTCGAAGACCATCGGCTGCCACGGGTCTTCTCTGTTCTTCTGTGGCCGCCTACATTCCACGCACTCCCCGGTGACCTCCTCCGGGCGCGATGCAGAGCCACGAGCCCGCTGGACTCGTCGGCGGGCGCAGCCGGCGGGAGGAGCGCCGGCGTTGGCCACGGCCGAATAGCCCGCTGCCCCCTCTGTTTTCCCCCGTCGCCAGCTAGAAGAAGAGGAGTGGGAGGAGAGAGAGAAGCCTGATGGGGCCCGCCTGTAAGCCTCACCCGTTGACTCGCCCCGGGTCCGCTTGTTTTTAACTGAAGCGCATTGGGCTAAATATGTTTCCCTTACTTGAAACTATATTTTGGAGCTCTTCGGCCGTAAGCGCGCTTTCTCCCAGTTCTGAAAACGTATTTCCTCCGAAGGCGTTTTCTGTTTTAACCGCCAAGGACCTGTCTGTTAATATTTCTGTTACAGATTAGTCCCTGGTCTTCAAGCGTCCGTATCTTCGCGACCGTAACTCCGAATCAGGTGATTCCAAAGCCCATGTCTTCATCTCATCGAGCTTGTTCTGCTGGTACCATTTTCACTATATTGCCGCATACTGAAAATGACCATTTTTCCCTTGCCCTTATTTAGCCCCCTCCGAGAAAGAAGCTTTTCCGGCAAGTCTTTCCGCGGCTTCACCGCACTTCTTCTCGGTGTATTCTTCATCCCCAGGCAAGCCACGATAGCCACTTGCATGAAAGTCTTGAAGTAGCCATGGTTTCCACTTGAATATTTAATGATTGTTTGCTCAGTTACCATTGTTATTTTTGTTTCGGTTATGTTTGTGGATCCATGCTCATCATCATGCTATGTTTTTCTACATCCTATCAGTTATGTGAATACTTGCTAGTACTATTCTCGTATGTCGTTCTTGCTATTGTTACATGCTGGTAATAGTGATGTTCTCTGATGCAATATTATCGTCTGTTATGAAAAGTACCTGTGATATGCATGATCATCGCTATGCCATGTTTATCTGCATCCAGTAGACTATGTGCTTTATTATTGTTGATTCTAATGCTTCATATGTTAAATGGTTATACTTCCCATCCATGTTCATGTTGTTATCATGCTCATATGCATTATTGCTTCATCA
This sequence comes from Thinopyrum elongatum, assembly GCA_011799875.1. Lineage (NCBI taxonomy): Eukaryota > Viridiplantae > Streptophyta > Magnoliopsida > Poales > Poaceae > Thinopyrum > Thinopyrum elongatum. The sequence continues at coordinate 237,855,795 of CM022303.1, forward strand.
TGCTATTTTATTATGACTCAGCTCATTACTTCTCAAGTTTAACCAGACATTAACTGAACTTGAACACCTGTTGGCTGAGTCATAGTGCCATCGAGTCGAGCTGACCAGTGCAACCACACTTGCCTATATGGGAAGGCCCTAATTCGGTCTATTGTCATGCCTCTCGCTGGTGCCTCCAAGTAGGGAAGGTTATGCGCGCGCGCTATCCTACCCCGATAGGCGGCGATAACCTTGTGTGCCCGTAGTTGTTGTAGGGTCCTTTGTCCCTGTTTGGGACCATTTTTGTTTTTCCACGATGGTGGCCATTTGATGTCCAGAGTGGCATCCGGGGCCACCCATGACTTAGCCCAAAGGGGAGTTGGTCGGAGTGGCCGCGAGAGTGTCATGCATGCAATAGCTCGGTTTTGTCGGAACGTCGTTGGTCCACCCGAATGGGAGCACGAGGCCATGGTTTCCATAGTGTGGGTACAGTGTACTAACCTCTGCAGAGTGTATAATCTATCGATAGCCGCGCCCACGGATATGGGCCCAGTTCATAGTAGGTCACACTATGGGTCAACAGTAATAATAACCTGACTAATAAACAACCCCAGTTCGGTGAGGAAAGAAGATGGTTGATCTTTATGTGATCAGGAGAGGATCACAAGTGTATCGTTGATATGGAAGTGGTTGATATTTTTGGTGTTATGCAATAACCACGGGTAAAGATCAAGCTCCTTGTGGTCATGTGATGATTACCATGGTATTGTTAATTCCAAGCTTGATTTGATCCTGAGGTGATCGTCTGATGACCACGATGGTAAGTGAGACATGAGGTGGTTACGAGGTAACCTCCGAACAGAGTAAGTTGTTCATGATACCTCAAACATGCTGCATCTTAGTATCATCCTGTTCACATCATGAGTAACATGCCATGTTCATTTCATATAGTTCTAGTTGGCTGATGTTCAACATGTTCATGTCATGCCATGCTTATGTGTTCTAGTGGTATCATGCTCATCATTGTTTAACATGTAAATGCCATGTTATTGTTTGTCTTGATTGCTTTCGGTTGATGTGAGCTTGCGAGTACATTCAAAGTACACACCTGGCGTGTCATGCCAGTTTGCAGGTCATGCCGTGTTTGCTTTCTTGCCGAGGATTCCGAGTTTGCGATCTAGGATACGTGTTCCAGCCAGAGTCCCTGCGGAGTGGAGTCCATCGCTGTCGTCGTGTTCCGCTGCTAGAAATTATTCCGCTGCTTCGAGTTGTTCAGCTGCTAGCATAGAGCAACCTGAGCAGGCATAGTGTCGCCGTGCCGATGTAATTTGTTGTGATATCGGAACCCTTGTATCTGTATCATTTGTAATAAAGAATTGATTTGTTCTATGCCAAGCAGTGCCGTATTCCAGAAGACTTGATCTCTGAGCTGGAATACGGGGTGTTCCGGTCTCTCGGAGCCGGGGTGCCATAACGATTGGTATCAGAGGCAGGTCTGGCTATAGGATGCCCTAGTCCGCGCGAGCATTAGAAGCCGGTAGTATAGAGCTTAGTCAGTTTGCTGTACCTGATTGTTACAGTTGCTTGTTGCATAGCATGCATATAGACTTATTATCTTGTCGCTAATAATTAATCTTGTGAGTGTAGGTGGCATCGTTTTCGATCCACTATCTGTACCCTCCAGCTTTCCATACCTGCTCTTCGGTGTTTGGCGTCATCTCTGTCCCAGCGGAGTGATGCCGAGGCACCAACTAGTGTCCTACACTTGCAGGAGTTATGCTCAGGTATAGTGTCGATATCTTTTTGCCAGCCACCCCTATCATTTCGGTGATAGACTTGTTTCCATCCCGGATCGTGCCATCCCACTCGCCACTTTGGCAACCCTTACTGATCTTTGCTATCAGAAAAGGGCAATGCCAGCAAGCATTATTTTTCATCCTACCCTGTCACCCATTCTTTGGACGAGTACGGTTCCCTTCCGTCCACTTGATGATGATGTGGTCGTGACCTTCGTGTTCCGCTACATGATCACCAAGTCCGTCCTCACCTCCGTGTCCGTCCAGCTCAAAAAGAAACTAAGTGGGTGTGCATCCAACTCGCTTGCTCATGAAGACCTAGGGCAATTTGAGGAAGCCCATCATTGGAATATACAAGCCAAGTTCTATAATGAAAAATGTACACTAGTATATGAAAGCGACAACATAGGAGACTCTCTATCATGAAGATCATGGTGCTACTTTGAAGCACAAGTGTGGAAAAAGGATAGTAACATTGCCCCTTCTCTCTTTTCTCTCATTTTTCTTCTTTACTTTTTTTATTGTGGGATTCTTTGGCCTCTTTTATTTTTTTGTAAAGTCCGGAGACTCATCCCAACTTGTGAGGGAATCATAGCTTCCATTATCCTTTCCTCACATGGGACAATGCTCTAATAATGATGATCATCACACTTTTATTTACTTACAACTCAAGAATTACAGCTCGATACTTAGAACAAAATATGACTATATGAATGCCTCCGGTGGTGTATCGGGATGTGCAATGATTTAAGAGTGACATGTATAAGTATGAAAAGGTGGCCTTGCCACAAACACGATGTCAACTACATGATCATGCAAAGCAATATGACAATGATGGAGCGCATCACAATAAACAGAACAGTGGAAGTTGCATGGCAATATATCTCGGAATGGCTATGGAAATGCCATAGTAGGTAGGTATGGTGGCTGTTTTGAGGAAGGTATATGGTGGGTTTAATGCACCGGCGAAAGTTGCGCGGTACTAGGGAGGCTAGCAATGGTGGAAGGGTGAGAGTGCGTATAATCCATGGACTCAACATTAGTCATAAACAACTCACATACTTATTGCAAAAGTCTATTAGCTATCGAAACAAAGTACTACATGCATGCTCCTAGGGGAATAGATTGGTAGGAAAAGACCATCGCTCGTCCCCGACCGCCACTCATAAGGAAGACAATCAATAAATAAATCATGCTCCGACTTCATCACATAACGGTTCACCATACGTGCATGCTATAGGAATCACAAACTTTAACACAAGTATTTCTACTAATCCACAATTACTCACTAGCATGACTCTAATATCACCATCTTTATATCTCAAAACAATCATAAGGAATCAAACTTCACATAGTATTCAATGCACTTTATATGAAAGTTTTTATTATATCCCTCTTGGATGTCTATCATATTAGGACTAAATTTATAACCAAAGCAAATTACCATGCTGTTTAAAGAGACTCTCAAAATAATATAAGTGAAGAATGAGAGTTCAACAATTTCTATAAAATAAAGCCACAGCCGTGCTCTAAAAAGATATAAGTGAACCACTAGAGCAAAATTGCCTAGCTCAAAAGATATAAGTGAAGCACATAGAGTATTCTAATAAATCACGATTTATGTGTGTCCCTCTCAAAAGGTGTGTACAGAAAGGATGATTTTGTCAAACTAAAAATCAAAGACTCATATCATACAAGATGCTCCAAGCAAAACACATATCATGTGGTGAATAAAAATATAGCCTCAAGTAAATTTACCGATAGACGAAGATGAAAGAGGGGATGCCTTCCGGGGCATCCCCAAGCTTAGGATCTTGGTTGTACTTGAATATTACCTTGGGGTGCCTTGGGCATCACGAAGCTTAGGCTATTGCCACTCCTTATTCCATAGTCCATCAAATCTTTACCCAAAACTTGAAAACTTCACAACACAAAACTCAACAGAAAACTCATGAGATCCGTTAGTATAAGAAAATAAAATCACCACTTATGGTACTGTTGTGAACTCATTATTTCTTTATATTGGTGTAATATCTACTGTATTCAAACTTCTCCATGGTTCATACCCCCCGATACTACCCATAGATTCATCAAAATAAGCAAACAACACATAGAAAACAGAATCTGTCAAAAACAGAATAGTCTGTAGTAATCTGTAAACTTCGAATACTTATGTAACTCAAAAAATTCTGAAAAATTAGGAAAAAATAGGAAATTTGTATATCAATATTTTGAAAAAATAATCAGTATTTTATCACACTTCTGTGATTTTTAACAATTCTGGTACTGAGCGCAAAACTTTCTGTTTTTCAGCAAGATCAAATCAACTATCACCGTAAGCTATCCCAAAGGTCTTACTTGGCACAAACACTAATTAAAACACCAAAACAGAATTACTACAGAGGTAATAATGTGTAATTTATTCAAGAACAGTAGCAAAACAAAAAACACCAAAATAAAATTGGGTTGCCTCCCAACAAGCGCTATTGTTTAACGCCCCTAGCTAGGCATATTGCAATAGATCTAGGTATTGTCATCATTGGTATGCGATCCATAGGTAGCTCTCATAATAGATTCATATGGAAACTTAATTTTCTTTCTAGGAAAGTGTTCCATGCCCTTCCTTAACAGAAATTGAAATCTAATGATTCTTTCTTTCATATCAATAATTGCACCAATCGTTCTAAGGAAAGGTCTACCAAGAATAATAGGACATGTAGGATTGCAATCTATATCAAGAACAATGAAATCTACGGGCACATAATTCCTATTTGCAACAATAAGAACATCATTAATCCTTCCCATAGGTTTCTTAATAGTGGAATCTGCAAGATGCAAATTTAAAGAACAATCATCAAATTCACGGAAACCTAACACATCACATAAAGTTTTTGGAATCGTGGAAACGCTAGCATCCAAATCACACAAAGCATGGAACTCATAATATTTAATCTTAATCTTAATAGTAGGTTCCCACTCATCATAAAGCTTTTTATGGGTAGAAACTTTCAACTCAAGTTTTTCTTCAAAAGATTTCATCATTGCATCAATGATATGTTTAGTAAAAGCTTTATTTTGATTATAAGCATGAGGAGAATTCAACATGGATTTCAACAAGGAAATACAATCTATCAAAGAACAATTATCATAATTAAAATCCTTGAAATCCAAAAGAGTGGGTTCATCGCTACTTAAAGTTTTGACCTCTCCAATCCCACTTTTATCAATTTTTGCATCAAGATCTATAAACTCCGAATCATTGGGATGCCTTTTAACTAAAGTTGACTCATCTCCTGTCCCATATTTATCAAGATTTATATTAGAAAACAAAGATTCAATAGGAGTCACATCAATCACTTTAAGATCTTCATCATTATTTTCACAAAAACTAGAGGAACACGCTTTTATAAACCAATCTCGCTTAGCACGCATCTTAGCGGTTCTTTCTTTGCACTCATCAATGGAAATTCTCATAGCTTTTAGAGATTAATTAATATCACGCTTGGGTGGAATAGATCTAATTTTCAAAGAATCAATCTCAAGAGAAATTATATCCACGTTCCTAGCCAAATCATCAATCTTAAGCAATTTTTCTTCAACCAAAGCATTAAAATTCTTTTGCGAACTAATAAATTCTTTAATATTGTTCTCAAGATCAGAGGGCATCTTATTATAATTTGCATAAGAATTTTTATAGGAATTACCATAATTATTAGAGGAATTACTAGGAAATGGCCTAGCATTAAAATTGCCTCTATACGCGTTATTACCAAAATTGTTCCTACCAACAAAATTCACATCCATAGATTCATTATTATTCTCAATCAAAGTAGACAAAGGCATATAATTAGGATCAATAGGATCACTCTTACTAGCAAACAATTTCATAAGTTCATCCATCTTTCCACTCAAAACATTAATCTCTTCAATCGCATACACTTTTTTACTAGTAGAAGATCTTTCGGTATGCCATTGTGAATAATTAACCATAATATTATCTAGGAGTTTAGTAGCTTCTCCTAAAGTAATTTCCATAAAAGTACCTCCCGCGGCCAAATCTAAAAGATTTCTCGAAGCAAAATTCAATCCGGCATAAAAAATTTGTATGATCATCCATAGATTTAAACCATGAGTAGGGCAATTTCGTATCATCAATTTCATCCTCTCCCAAAATTGTGCAACATGTTCATGTTGCTTAAAATTCATAATATCGTTCCTAAGGGAGATGATCTTAGCGGGAGGAAAATACTTGGAAATAAAAGCATCTTTACACTTATTCCATGAATCAATACTATTTTTAAGCAAAGATGAAAACCAAGTTTTAGCACGATCTCGAAGTGAGAACGGAAATAGCTTCATTTTAACAATATCATTATCCACATCTTTCTTATTTTGCATATCACACAACCCAATGAAATTATTTAGGGATGCGGCATCTTCACTAGGAAGGCCGGAAAATTGATCTTTCATAACAAGATTCAGAAAAGCGGCATTAATTTCATAAGATTCCGCACTAGTGGCGGGAGCAATCGGAGTACAAATAAAATCATTATTATTAGTATTGGAAAAATCACACAACTTGGTATTCTCTTGAGTCATCATGACAAAGCAAGCAATCTAACACACAAGCAAACAAAAAGCAAATGAAAAGACAAATGAAAGTAGGGTGAATAAAAAGGCAAATCTTTTTGTGTTTTTCTAAAAACATTTTAGAAGTGGGGGAGAGGAAAATGAGAGGCAAATGGCGAATAATGTAATGCAAGAGATGAGAGTTTATGATGGGTACTTGGTATGCTTGACGTAGATCCCTCTAGCAACAAAGCCAGAAATTGGCAAGTCGATGGGAGACTAGTCTTGACTTGGCGTAAATCTCCCCGGCAACGGCGCCTGAAATTCTTCCTACTACTTCTTGAGCTTGCGTTGGTTTTTCCGTTGAAGAGGAAAGGGTGATGTAGCACAGTAGAGATAAGTATTTCCCTCAGTTAAGAACCAAGGTATCAATCCAGTAGGGGAAAACGCGCAAATCACCAATAGATGACCTGCACACACAATCAAACACTTGCACCCAACGCGATAAAGGAGTTGTCAATCCCTTCACGGTCACTTGCAAAAGTGAGATCTGATAGTGATAGATAAAACTAAATAAAAGATAAATAAATATTTTTGTGTTTTTTGGTTTATAGATCTGAAAATAAAAGATTGCAAAATAGTAGATCAGAAACTAGTATGATGGAAAATAGACCCGTGGCCACAGGTTTCACTAGAGGCTTCTCTCATGAAGGCAAATAATACGGTGGGTGAACAAATTACTGTCGAGCAATTGATAGAAAAGTGCAAAGTTATGACGATATCCAAGGCAATGATTATGCAGATAGGCATCACGTCCGTGTCAAGTAGACCGAATTCTACCTGCATCTACAACTATTACTCCACACATCGACCGCTATCCAGCGTGCATCTAGAGTATTAAGTTCATAAAGAACGGAGTAACGCCTTAAGTAAGATGACATGATGTAGAGGAATAAACTCAAGCAATATGATGAAAACCCCATCTTTTTATCCTCAATGGCAACAATTCAATACGTGTCTCGCTACCCCTACTTTGTCACTGGGTGAAATCATGCAAGATTGAACCCTAAGCTAAGCACCTCTCCCATTGCAAGAAAAACCAATCTAGTTGGCCAAACCAAACCGATAATTCGAAGAGAAATACAAAGATATCAAATCATGCATATAAGAATTCAGAGAAGATTCAAATAATATTCATAGATAAGCTGATCATAAATCCACAATTCATCAGATCTCGACAAACACACCGCAAAAGAAGATTACATCGGATAGATCTCCAAGAACATCAAGGAGAACATGGTATTGAGAATCAAAGAGAGAGAAGAAGCCATCTAGCTACTAGCTATGGACCCGTAGGTCTGAGGTAAACTACTCATGCATCATCGGAGGGGTAATAGAGTTGACGTAGATGCCCTCCGTGATCGAATCCCCCTCCGGCAGGATGCCGAAAAAGGCCCCAAGATGGGATCTCACAGGAACAGAAGGTTGCGGCGGTGGAAAAGTATTTTCATGGACTCCTCTGATGGTTTGGGATTATTTGTGAATATATAGGACGAAGAGCTAGGTCAGGGGAGCCTCGAGGGGTGTGACGCCCCCGATTCAATCGTACACTAATCATACACGCAAACGTGTACGATCAAGATCAGGGACTCACGGGAAGATATCACAACACAACTCTAAAAACAAATATGTTATACAAGCATCATATTACAAGACAGGGGCCTCGAGGGCTCAAATACAAGTGGTCGAACATAAACGAGTCAGCGGAAGCAACAATATCTGAGTACAGACATAAGTTAAACAAGTTTGCCTTAAGAAGGCTAGCACAAATTAGCCACGATCAAAAAGGCAAGGCCTCCTGCCTGGGACCTCCTAACTACTCCTCGAAGTCAAACTCCATGTAGAATCATCCTCCAGATCCTCTAGCTCCTGGACTCCACCATCTAGTTGTGTCATCTGAGAAGAAGGAAAAGGGGAGAAAAGGGGGAGCAAAGCAACCGTGAGTACTCATCCAAAGTACTCGCAAGCAAGGATCTACACTACATATACATTGGTATCAATGAAATGGGTAGTATCTGTGGACTGAACTGCAGAATGCCAGAATAAGAGGGGGAGAAGCTAGTCCTATCGAAGACTACACTTCTGGTAGCCTCCATCTTGAAGCAATAGAAGAGAGTAGCTGGTAAGTTCACCAAGTAACAACGTATAGCATAATCCTACCCGGCGATCCTCTCCTCGTCGCCCTGTGAGAGAGCTATCACCGGGTTGTATCTGGCACTTGAAAGGGTGTGTTTTATTAAGTATCCGGTTCTAGTTGTCATAAGGTCAAAGTACAACTCCCGGTCGTCCTTTTACCGAGGGACACGGCTATTGGAATAGATAAACTTCCCTGCAGGGGTGCACCACATTACCCAACACGCTCGATCCCTCTGGCCGGGCACACTTTCCTAGGTCATGTCCGGTCTCGGAAGATCAACACATCGCAGCCCTACCTAGGCTCAACAGAGAGGTCAGCACGCCGGTCTAAATCCTAAGTGCGCAGGGGTCTGGGCCCATCGCCCATTGCACTCTTGCATGTTACGTGGGTGGCCGGAAGCAGACCTAGCCTCCCTAATACAAGAGCAGGCATTCCAGTCCAATCCGGCGCACGCCACTCTGTCACTGATGTCTAGAAGGTTTCGGCTGATACCACGACGTCGAGTGCCCATAATTGTTCCCGCGTAGTTGGTTAGTGCGTATAGGCTTGTAGCCAGACTCAGATCAAATACCAAGATCTCATTAAGCGTATTATTTTGAAGTAACTGCGGACACCGACCAGGGACCAGGCCCACCTATCTCCTAGGTGGTCGCAACCTGCCCTATCGCTCCACCACAAAGTAACAATTAGGGGGCTGTCGGGAACCCAGGCCCACCACTACTTGGGTGGAACCACCTGCCCCTTCAGCCCCCATCTCCGAATCATCAACGTAAGTATGTAATAATTTAGTATATACCCGTGATCACCTCCCGAGTGATCACGGCCCAGTAATATAGCATGGCAGACGGACAAGAGTGTAGGGCCACTGAAGTAAAACTAGCAACCTATTCTAAGCATTAGGATCGCTGGTAAAGGTATCAACAATTATAGCAACAATGACAGGCTATGCAACAGAATAGGAGCTATCGAATCAACAACAGTGGCAAACCTAATGCAAGAATAAGAGAGAAGAGAGTGGGCGATATCTGGTTGATCAAAGGGGGTTTGCTTCCCTGGAAGCACAGTCGAGAAGGAGGGGACGTCAACACCGTAGTCGATCGGGGCAGCAGCGGCGTCAGTCTCGAAGTCTATCGAAGAGAAGAGGGGGAAGAAACAATGAATACAATGCAAATAGATGCATGACGATGCATGTCATGACAAATAATGGTGCTAGGTGTGCCCTAACACGGTACTAGGCGATACTGGTGAAGGGGGAAAACATCCGGGAAAGTATTCCCGGTGTTTCGCATTTTCGGACAGACGGACCGGAGGTGGATTGTTGCATGTTCGCTATGCTAGGGACGTGTGGCGGACGAACGGACTGCGTATTTGGATTCGTCTCGTCGTTCTGAGCAACTTTCATGTACAAAGTATTTTCATCCGAGTTACGGATTATTTAATATTAAATTCCAAAGTTTTAATTCATTTTTAGAATTAACAGAATTAATTTAATTAGAAAATGCAATTATGATGCCAGCATGATGTCAGGGTGATGTCAGCAGTCAACCAGTCAGTTGACTTAATCAAACTGACGTGTGGGTCCCACTTTCATTGATTGTTAACTAATTAACCAAGTTAATTAGTTTAATTAACAGTTTAATTAGGTTAAGTTAATTAATTAATTAATTTAATTATTAATTATATATTTTCTCTTTTCTTTTTTTATTAACGTTCTGGGGCTGGGCCCCATTTGTCATAGGTACAGGGGGAGGGCCCAGCTGTCTGTGGCCCCTGCGGCCTAAGCAGGCACGCGAGCTGGCGGTTATAGGCGCGGGCACCCGAACGGGCGCGGCTGTGCGGGGCTGGCCCCGGACACGGCCAGTCACACGAGCACCGGCAGCCACGTCGCCGGCCAGTGGGGGTGGGGGCGAGCCGCGGTGGCCGGGGTGAGGCTAGGGGCGGGGACGAGCGAGGCGAGCGGTGGGGCTGCGCCGCGGGTGGGGAAGAGGGCGCCGTGGCGCGGTCAGAGCTACGGCAGAAGGCATAGCAGCGGGGTGATGGAGGCCGCGAGCGGTAGAGGGGAGGAGCGCGGTGCGGGAGCTGCGGCCGACAGCGGGCGCGAGCACCGTAGCGGGGCGCGACGCGGGCAAGGCGGCGCGGCGTGGCTACATGGGCGGACGCGGAGCAGGGGCGAATGGCACGGGGCACGCGCGCGGGTCGCAGTAGGCACGGGACAAGGCACAGGCCGCCGTGGTTGGGTGGCCGGGCGCAGTGGCGAGCGCGTCGACGCGAGGCGGGCTGGGTGCGTGCAGCGAGCAGCGGAGGCGAGCGCGGGCGCGCGCGACAGCGGGTGGCACGGCGCAGCGGATGCAGCAGCGCGTGGCGAGCACGGGAGGGAGCGAGCGCGCCACGGCGGACGGTGCGGCAACGGCGAGGCCAGCGCGGGTGGTGGGCTTGGCCACCGGGCATTTGCGTCGGAGCGAGTGCGGGGTGGTGACCGTGAGGAAAGCGAGAGGAAGAGGGGGTGGCGCTCACTTGCGTCGTGAGAAGGGGGGCGGCGAGGCTTGGGGAAGCCGGTCGGGGAGGAGGACGAGGACGGGCGATGGAGGCGGTCCGGCGAGGAGGACCGGCGAGGGGGAGGGCTCCGGGCGGCGGTGGTTTCTTGCCCCCGATCTCGATCTAGATCGGGGGGGAGAGAGAGACGTGGGGGAATGGGTGTCGGTCGTTAGGGTTTCGGGTAGTGGGGGGGTATGTAGGTGCGGCTGGGCTGGCCTGGTTGGCCCAGAGGCCAGCGGGGCCATGGCCCAGTGGGAGGGGTTTCCTTTTTTTTCTTCTTATTTTATTGTTTCTGTTTAATTGTTTTCTTTTAGTTTTAAATTGTTTTAGTTTTATAAAATATAAAAATAGTTTAATTTAGTACTACTAATTATGCTATTGCCCCAATAACTTTTGGGCAACTAAATGAATAGTTTGTTATTTTACAAAATACAAAAAGGCATTTATTTAATTGTTTTACCTACTGTTTATTCATTTTAGAGTTTTTAAGCATTCTATAAAAGTATGATTCCTTCACTATAATTACCTATGCAATATTTGGCACAACCCGAACATTTTAGTTTTAAATTGAAAACTTTTGTTGTTTGCCTCTATTTTGAATTTGAATTCCGAATCGGTTTTGAACTAACGCGAGATTAACAACAGTAATCATGGTGACTCAGCATCATTAACGTGGGATTACTGTAGCCTAATTATCCGGGCGCCACAATTCTCCTCCACTACAAGAAATCTCGTCCCGAGATTTAAGGGGTGGAGTAAGGGGGAAGGACTAGGTTACGAAATTCTAACGATTCTCCTCGGTCTTGGTTGCTCCTCTCGAAGAGGTCGATCCACTACGTTGATGTCTTCATTTCTCTGCTTGATGTCATCATGATGAAGCCGGCATCCTTTCTTCAGGATCTCCATCGTACTTACGAAAAAGGATAAGGGGGAAGACTCGGGAAGTATGGAGCTCAACACATGCTAGGTACCTGAGGGCTATCTTAGTGAATGAGGCATAGATGCATCTCTCGAGTTGAAATTCAAGAAAGTCATCGAGAGCAAGGTAAGAAGGTGCAATAAGAAGTTTCAAGCGGATAGGCAATTGTTCGATGTCCGAAAAAGTGTGTGAAAGGGGTTCGGAGCATCAATATTAAGTATTGCATCTGATACCGGAACAGATCACTAGGAAGGTGGCTCATGAATTACATACAAAGCCAAGCGTGAGGGATAACTTTCAAAACAGGGGTGTACAGGAGAGTCAGGTTTTGATCCTATGGAACTGTGGGTTATGGGCCCACCATGTGGGTTAAAAGTAGAAAGGGCGTTGACATCTTGCACAGTCATGATAGCAAGGCATGTCAGAGAATAGCCTGTCAGTTATGTCGTCAACAATGTTGGTACTAAGGGCGAGGGACGAAGAGAACCATTTTCCTGCTTGTTGAACGAGGCAGACCAATAGGCAAAGTTCTCATCCATCAGTGGCTACCGGAATGTCATCAACAATAGTAACAGGGTCTTACTGACAGGGTTGTACACCGAAGTGTTTACATAAGCAAGGAAATATTACTGCTAATGTCATATAGATCACAAGAAAGGTTAAACAAAACAATTGAAAGGAAAATGTGATTATTATGTTAATTAGACCAATGGAAAGGAAAAGGTGTTTATACTCAAGTATTATAGTATATCCTTCCAAAGGACAAGCAGGGATTGATATACACAACATGATAGAAAGTAGAAAACCATTTAGGTAAGGGATGAGGAATTTCATGACATTACCCATACAACAGTGTTTAGATAATTGATAAAGAAAATTTAGCATTGTGTTTCCAATGTTCTTATTGATAATCGGAGTCCCAAAGACATGCTCCGAGATAGCATTGACATGGTCTTCAAGTAAAGGTCAGACTTTGGATACACAAAGGATCCATCAGGAACAACTCATAGAATAAGTCTTACAATTTCCTCATGGAAAAATGGCTAACCTTGCTAAAAAGGAAACTATAACAATAGGGCCTCCGGCCAGGTGTGCTAGGCATGACATCACCTTACCGGGTCATATAAAGACCAATGTTATAACTCTTGAAAACATGTTCCAACCATCATATCTGACCGAGATTCAGATCTGATTGGTGTCAGGATACCTCAGACTCAGGATGCCTGAGAAGAAAAAGGTGCGACACAAATTGACGAGATGACATTGTAAGATTCTCGGGAAATGAACTATGGAAGCGAGTTCTGAAACAAGAGTTCATCATTAAATCAAGGAGAGGATGAGGATGTGGCTGATGGACTCAGGAACAACTCATCAGGATTTCCAAAAAGATGGGATTCCACAATTATGTGAACAAGGAGATAACATTTGTCAGATCAAATGATATAATGATGTATGCTCGAGGAAAACATACACAATTAAACATTGGTTGAAAGGTGCGCCCGAAATAAGGGCATAGGTAGCATAATCAGTGTTAGAAAGGTGATCCCATAACCAATGGTCTAAGAATGAAATGTCGACCATTAAATTCAAAGCAATAGGGTTGCTAGAAGTACAGAATCCAAGCAGCATCGTTCACTTGTTTGTATCCCGGTTAGAATCAACACGGGGACCTAGAAATAATGGTGATTGTGAGAAGTATCACTATACCAAGAATTCTTAGGAGGTGGAGTAATCCTCGCAACATCCTTGACATAAAATATGGTAATACTTCAAGGTAGAACATAATACAAGCTCGACAGCAAGTTGCATCCACAACATGAACAAGTTTGTGATGAAAGGAAGATAAGGATGTCGTCGATGGTAACTCAAATTACCAAGGGACGAGGATGGCACTTATCATCATGAAGTCGATTGATATTCTGGAAGGAGTCAAAATGTTGATGATGATCATGACAATTTTTTTTTGTCGAGAGGCTCCACGAAGAAGCAATCGAACAGTGACTACATCAAGCAAAAGGACTAGCTAATGCAGCGAAAGAATATTGGAACCACGAATACGACACCAACTCGGAATCAAGCTTGCTGTTTGAGGTGAAACAATAAGACAAGGAATATCAACGTAAGCTTAGCTCGTCGTCGAAAGTTGTGCTTCGGGAATAAGGACCAGGTAGCAAAGCTAACATCAGCATGATAATGATATAGCCAATCAGGCTAGGAATGACGTGATCGGGTACAAACTCGCAAGTAATGAAGGTCACCAAGAGTTGTTTAATCACGGTGCGGACTCGATTCACTTGTCGGTGTCCTTGAGGGGTTCTAACAACTTAGAACCCGTGGAAGAATGGAATTGGCGAGAATAATAGTTGATGAAGAACACATAAGAAGTAATGTAGTTCCGTGGTATTCTCGAGATACCAGAGGGTAATACACAGAGGTAGAGCAAAATAAAGGTTGAAGTGTTGTATTTATCTGCAGAAGACGAGTGCGTAAACTTGTCTCAGAAATGGAAGCGAAGGAGAACAATATGGTCGGAACCACATTTGTAAATGATCAAACCACATATACGAGATGAACTTATAACAAGGGGGGAATATTTTTACGAGAGCTTCAATGATAGGGGCTACATCATGTCCATGGGCATGAACACAAAGTTCAAGGTCGACTCCCACTTCTCCAATGCATGACCATTCATTCACCGCTCTATTAAAAATGATTTGAGTGTGAAAACCTACCTGGTGAATTGCCAGAGGAGTATGACCCGTGAAAACTTTCGGGTTCACACAGATTAAGGAAGGCATAGGTTCAACCCATCGGGGCATCTTAGAAACATATACCACAAGCTTCAAGAGTAAACATCACCAGCTTGAAAGCAGAGCATGGTTGGCCAAATTAGAGAATAGGATTTACCAATGGCATTATGTATCCGAGGAAAGGCTCACCAGGTTTTGAGAATATGGAGGAGCGATCGGATAATAATCAAACAAAGGATCTGGGGGTCCACAAGGGATCTGATGTGAGCATCAGTACTCAACCAGAAGAAGAAGGAATGCAAGGAGATCAGATCATAGAAATGACTAACTAATTCAAAGCTCCAATGTAAAGGAATTATGATTTCCAAATCAAGGGATCAGAAGCAACCGCTCTGATTAAGGATGGATAAGTTGAGTACGCTTATGGGTACAATCGATGACAATTTGATTGGTCGAGATCCAACTCATGTTTAGAATGACGTCTGAGTCAGAAGGATGAATTCTGGGATTTGATTGAGGATTGCGAGCATTCACAACATATTGAATCAAAGGACTCAAGATGATAAGGCAAAGGACGTCAATGAATATTGCTAGGCATTTGGAATTAACCATAATGCAGGCAGACAAGAATTTCAAGAGCAATAAGCTAATGAGGATTTTTGGAAGATCGAATAGTTCTTCGAAGACCTTTGTTTCATACATGATCAACTGGGCATGGGCGGATACCCGATAGGTGCAAGAAATTATCCGTAGGGGTATTCAGGTTGCAAAGAACTGCAAGGCATTAGGCACAAAGTATTCTCGGGACAACAAAGAGAATTTCGGGGTATCTTGTAATAACAAGATCAACGGGGAATGATTGTATGAATGGCAAGTGTACGTGGTTATCCATAGGGGGTTTATCGCTGAAAGGGAATTGCAAAAGCAATGGCACAAAGTCTCGAGAGAACATCGTACAGTATCTTCGGGGTCTTCTGGTGCAGCGGGCGATCATCTGTAATAAGGGGCTCTCCGGGTGGATGTGATCACGAGATCCTAATGTTAGAGTTAGTAAAACCATTTAACCCGAATAGAAGAGAGATCAGAGTCCCAGAGTAAAGATCGAGGAATAGAGATCCTAATACCACCCAATGGCGACGTGGGCCCGTAAGCCACACAGCCATGTTAGTAAAAGTTTTGCAATGACTATACTCGACTTCGGCCAAGGACTTTGGAAGGGGGATTCCTATAGGCAGTCGGCTCTGATACCAACTTGTGACGCCCCCGAGTCAATCGTACACTAATCATACATGCAAACATGTACGATCAAGATCAGGGACTCACGGGAAGATATCACAACACAACTCTAAAAACAAATAAGTCATACAAGCATCATATTACAAGCCAGGGGCCTCGAGGGCTCGAATACAAGTGCTCGAACATAAACAAGTCAGCGGAAGCAACAATATCTGAGTACAGACATAAGTTAAACAAGTTTGCCTTAAGAAGGCTAGCACAAATTAGCCACGATCGAAAAGGCAAGGCCTCCTGCTTGGGACCTCCTAACTACTCCTCGAAGTCGAATTCCACGTAGAATCATCCTCGGGATCCTCTGGCTCCTGGACTCCACCATCTGGTTGCGTCATCCGAGAAGAAGGAAAAGGGGGGAAAGGGGGAGCAAAGCAACCGTGAGTACTCATCCAAAGGACTCGCAAGCAAGTCTCTACACTACATATGCATTGGTATCAATGAAATGGGTAGTATCTGTGGATTGAACTATAGAATGCCAGAATAAGAGGGGGAGAAGCTAGTCCTATCGAAGACTACGCTTCTGGTAGCCTCCATATTGAAGCAGTAGAAGAGAGTAGCTGGTAAGTTCACCAAGTAACAACGTATAGCATAATCCTACCCGGCGATCCTCTCCTCGTCGCCCTGTGAAAGCGTGTGTTTTATTAAGTATCCGGTTCTAGTTGTCATAAGGTCAAAGTACAACTCCGGGTCATCCTTTTACCAAGGGACACGACTATTCGAATAGATAAACTTCCTTGCAGGGGTGCACCACATTACCCAACACGCTCGATCCCTCTGGCCGGGCACACTTTCCTGGGTCATGTCTGGCCTCGGAAGATCAACACATCGCAGCCCTACCTAGGCTCAACAGAGAGGTCAGCATGCCGGTCTAAATCCTAAGCGCGCAGGGGTCTGGGCCCATTGCACTCCTGCACGTCATGTGGGCGGCCGGAAGCAGACCTAGCCTCCCTAATACAAGAGCAGGCGTTCCAGTCCAATCCGGCGCGCGCCACTTAGTCGCTGATGTTAAGAAGGCTTTGGCTGATACCACGACGTCGAGTGCCCATAACTGTTCCCGCGTAGTTGGTTAGTGTGTATAGGCTCGTAGCCAGACTCAGATCAAATACCAAGATCTCGTTAAGCGTGTTATTTTGAAGTAACCGCGGACGCCGACCAGGGACCAGGCCCACCTGTCTCCAAGGTGGTCGCAACCTGCCCTGTCGCTCCGCCACAAAGTAACCATCAGGGGGCTGTCGGGAACCCAGGCCCACCACTACCTGGGTGGAACCACCTACCCCTTCAGCCCCCATCTCTGAATCATCAACATAAGTATGTAATAGTATAGTATATACCCGTGATCACCTCCCGAGTGATCACGACCCAATAATATAGCATGGCAGACGGACAAGAGTGTAGGGCCACTGATGTAAAACTAGCAACCTATTCTAAGCATTAGGATAGCAGGTAAAGGTATCAACAATGACAGGCTATGCAACAGAATAGGAGCTATCGAATCAACAACAGTAGCAAACCTAATGCAAGAATAAGAGAGAAGAGAGCGGGCGATATCTGGTTGATCAAAGGGGTTTTGCTTGCCTGGAAGCTCAATCGAGAAGGAGGGGTCGTCAACACCGTAGTCGATCGGGGTAGCAGCGGCGTCAATCTCGAAGTCTACCAAAGAGAAGAGGGGGAAGAAACAATGAATACAATGCAAACAAATGCATGACGATGCATGTCATGACAAATAATGGTGCTAGCTGTGCCCTAACACGGTAGTAGGCGATACTGGTGAAGGGGAAAACATCCGGGAAAGTATTCCCGGTGTTTCACATTTTTGGACAGACGGACCGGAGGTGGATTGTTGCATGTTTTCTATGCTAGGGACGTGTGGCGGATGAACGGGCTGCGTATTCAGATTCGTCTCGTCGTTCTGAGCAACTTTCATGTACAAAGTATTTTCATCCGAGTTATGGATTATTTAATATTAATTTCCAAAGTTTTAATTCATTTTTAGAATTAACAGAATTAATTTAATTAGAAAATGCAATTATGACGCCAGCATGATGTCAGGGTGATGTCAGTAGTCAACCAGTCAGTTGACTTAGTCAAACTAATGTGTGGGTCCCACTTTCATTGACTGTTAACTAATTAACCAAGTTAATTAGTTTAATTAACAATTTAATTAGGTTAAGTTAATTAATTAATTAATTTAATTATTAATTACATATTTTTCTCTTTTCTTTTTTTATTAACGTTCTGGGGCTGGGCCCCGTTTGTCATAGGTACAGGTGGGCGGGCCCAGCTGTCTGTGGCCCCTGCGGCCTAAGCGGGCGCGCGGGCTGGCGGTTATAGGCGCGGGCGCCCGAACAGACGCTGCTGTGCGGGGTTGGCCCCGGACGCGGCCAGTCACACGGGTGCTGGCAGCCACATCGCCGACCAGTGGGGGTGAGCCGCGGTGGCCGGGGTGAGGCCAGGGGCGGCGACGAGCAAGGCGAGCGGTGGGGCTGCGCCGCAGGTGGGGAAGAGGGTGCCGTGGTGCGGTCGGAGCTACAGCGGAAGGCATAGCAGCGGGGCGATGGAGACCGTGAGCGGCAGAGGGGAGGAGCGCGGTGCGGGGGCCGCGGCCGACGGCGGGCGTGATGCGGGCAAGGCGGCGCGGCGTGGCTACGCGGGGCGGACGCGGAGCAGGGGCGAACGGCATAGGGCGCGCGCGCGGGTCACAGCAGGCGTGGGACAAGGCCCAGGCCGCCGTGGTTGGGGGCCCGGGCGCGGTGGCGAGCGCGTCGACACGAGGTGGGCTGGGCGCGTGCAGCGAGCGGCGCAGGTGAGCGTGGGTGCGTGCGACAGCGGGTGGCGCGGCACGGCGGATGCAGCAACGGGGCGCAGTAGCAGCAGCACGCGGCGAGCAGGGGAGGGTGCGAGCAACGCCATGGCGGACGGTGCGGCAATGGCGAGGCCAGCGCGGGTGGTGGGCTTGGCCACCGGGCGTGTGCGTTGGAGCGAGTGCGGGGCGGTGACCGTGAGGAAAGCAAGAGGGAGAGGGGGTGGTGCTCACTTGCATCGTGAGAAGGGGGCGGCGAGGCTTGGGGAAGCCGGTCGGGGAGGAGGACGGGCGACGGAGGCGGTCCGGTGAGGAGACCGGGAGTAAAGATAAGATGGGGGCAGAATAGATGGAGCGATCGTTGCGGGAGATGGTGGAGGGAGTTTACACGGTCAAGTAGGTCCGCATTGGGTTTTGCCTACCGCAAGCGGGCTACTAGTATAAGTGTCAGGCCGGGTTTGCAAAGGGTAAAAGTCAGGAGAGAAGGGTCGGCTAGGTTGTAGTTAATGATAGAGTTAAATTTAGGGATATGTATTGGCCCCGAGCCGTACCGTCCTCAAGTACAGGCGGGAATAGTAACGAACTGACCGCCACAGCTGACGGCGTGGGTGACGAGAGGGAGGCTCCGGCGCGGTGTTTTCTTGCCCCCGATCTCGATCTAGATCGGGGGAGGGGGGGAAGAGACGTGGGGGAATGGGTGTCGGTGTATGGGTTTCGGGTAGTGGGGGGGGGGGTATGTAGGCACGGCTGGGCTGGCCTGGTTGGCCCAGAGGCCAGCTGGTCCATGGCCCAGTGGGGGGTTTCCTTTTTTTCTTTTTTATTGTTTCTATTTAATTGTTTTCTTTTAGTTTTAAATTGTTTTAGTTTTATAAAATATAAAAATAGTTCACAATTTAGTACTACTAATTATGCTACCGCCCCAATAACTTTTGGGTAAACAAATGAATAGTTTATTATTTTACAAAATACAAAAAGGCATTTATTTAATTGTTTTACCTACTGTTTTATTCATTTTAGAGTATTTAAGCATTCTATAAAAGTGTGATTCCTTCACCATAATTACCTATGCAATATTTGGCACAACCCGAACATTTTAGTTTTAAATTGAAAACTTTTGTTGTTTGCCCCTATTTTGAATTTGAATTCTGAATCGGTTTTGAACTAACGCGAGATTAACAACAGTAATCATGGTGACTCAGCATCATTAACGTGGGATTACTGTAGCCTAATTATCCGGGCGTCACAAGGGGGCCACAAGGCAGGGGGCGCCCCCCCTAGGGCGCGCCCTCCACCCTTGCCGCCGCCTCGTGGCTCTTATGGCTTGGACTCCAAGTCCCCTGGGTGTCTTCTGGTCCAACAAAAATCATCGCGAAAGTTTTATTCCGTTTGAACTACGTTTGATATTCCTTTTCTGCGAAACTCAAAAACAAGGAAAAAACAGAAACTGACACCGGGCTCTAAGTTAATAGGTTAGTCCCAAAAATAATATAAAATAGCATAATAATGCATATAAAACATCCAAAACAGATAATATAATAGCATGGAACAATCAAAAATTATAGATACGTTGGAGACGTATCAAGCATCCCCAAGCTTAATTCCTGCTCGTCCTCGAGTAGGTAAATGATAAAAATAGAATTTTTGATGTGGCAGCTGTATAAGAGCGCACAATCCTACCCGCCTACTTTATTCGGTGAGGCGGCTGTTTGGCCGGCCAAAGGCCGTGGAAATCCATGCCCATGCGCCTGGTGTGCCCGCCAGCTCTACCTTACCCCTCCGCTCGGGCTGTTGGCCGAATGGTCGCCTAGGCCAGAATTTATTTTTCTCTCTCCGTTTTTATTAACAGAAGCACTATTTATTAGTATTTGCATGTTTTAGCCCCTGTTATTTCCTGTATTTGTCTTAAATACTATGTTTCTGTATAGTACCTTGTATTCCAGAACATATGCATGATGTAATATATTTCCATGTCCTACATGTTAAAATTATACATCCACTATTTACAATTAAGATTTTTAAAATTTATTGCAAAAAAATCAATTCATCTTAATTGAGCCTTTTTGGCTTAGTACGAGCAAGAATTGATATGCAAAATTCAAAGTGATTTTCTTCAAATTGATGCTTGGGATCACAAGGTAGTCATATAGATCTACTGCCTACGCAGATTACAACGACTACTATTAAAGCTTACATTTTGTCATTTTGACATTATGACCGCTTTACAAAGTGCTCTCTCACACATTTTACTCAGTCATGACATACGGCATTAGGAGTGAGTATCTACTGATTATACTCCTTAGTGCTGCGAGATCTACTCCATTTTGGAGATTGTCTTCAAGGTGTCATACTTAACAATTTGAAGTTCACACTAATGATTTCAAGCCAACTTCTTAAAATTTCCATTAGTTTTGCAAAATTCATTACAACATTAACCATGATGGTCTTTAGTTTACTGACCGTAAATTAATTATCTCTGGTAATCGATGGCTAGAGAATTTGAGGCATTCGCCCTTAGTGGCCATCACTACCCTACCTGGGCTATGGACATCATGACCGGTTTTGTGTCTCGTGGGATAATGTGCGCAATCTAAGACCCGTAGTATTCACCTCTAGTCGGAATCACACCGCTAATAGAAAATATTGTTGTCTTATACATTTTAAGACATTATATTGATCCAGATCTCAGCATCTAGTTATTTTGTATCAGTAATTTTTGGGACGCAAAGGCCCGCAAGGGAAAAGGTTTGAAGCTCACTTCAACTTTCAACCCGACATCACCAGCGATGATGGGACCCTATGGGCACGAAGAACGTGATGGTTGAATATGTCTCAACTGACATGTCTGGAGACTATGAATTGTCTCTCAATCTCCTAAGTGGTCAATATAATTTATGTCCATTTCTGATGTTGTAATTAGAACATAAGTATTGTTGTCATCATATATTGTATATCATGATATATCGTATTGATACAAATACAATTGTATATATTCTATATATACAATAGAGATTTTCATACTGAGAATCTTTAAGTCTATATATAGATTTCTATGGGGGTCAATCTGATCAAAGGATGTGTGCTTTGTGGACATATGCACCACAAACTCCATATTTAGGGAAAAATATTTCCACTCTACCTAAGAGAAAGAATATATTTTAGAAATCTCTAGATGCGATGAGATAATTGTTGGCTCAACTTGGGTCATATTTACTATCCCTATGGGTACCTGAGTACCATCAACGATGCTTTATTGTGTTCCGGTTCAACTCATACCCTACTGAATTATGGAGATATCTGTCAAAATATTTTCCATAGCGAAACCTATGATGACAACAAAGAGGAATATCTTCTCTTTACCATATGCAACGGATATGGCAAACACATTCTCTATGTATCATCAGGATTATACTACACATACTACAAAACTAGTAGCACAGGTTGCGTACAAGATAGTTTTCCAAAATGTCTTTTACATGATAAAATTGGCATACTCACCTTGGTCATCCAGACATTGGGTTGAAACTGAAACTATCAGCAATTCCATTGGTTATACTATTATGATGCTAAATTCCAACAATATTTGGATTTTATGCTCGCTACGTGTGATGCAGGGAAGCTAAATTTAAGGCTCGCGCACCTTAAAATCTACGCTGAACCACTCACACTCCTTGAATGCATCAAGTCAAGATAAGTGGCTTAATAACCCACAAGTATAGGGATCACAAAAGTTTTCGAGGTTAGAGTATTCAACCCAAATTTGTAGATTCGACACAATGGGAGCCAAAGAATATTTGCAAGTATTAGCAGCTGAGTTGTCAATTCAACCACACCTGGAGATTAATTATCTGCAGCAATATGATCAGTAGCAAAGTAATATGATAGTTTTGATAGTAGTAGTAACAGTAGCGGTAACGGTAACAGTGATAGCAATAATTTTGTAGCAAGTGTAACAGCATCAACAGCAGTAGTAACTTAACAGAAGCAATATGTGGAAAATTCGTAGGCATTGGATTGGTGAATTCGTTGGATGATATTCATCATATAACAGTCATAACCTAGGGCGATACAAAACTAGCTCTAGTTCATAAATATAATGTAGGCATGTATTCCGTAAATAGTCATATGTGCTTATGGAAACAACTTGCATGACATCTTTTGTCCTACCCTCCCGTGGCAGCGGGGTCCATAAGGAAACTAAGGGATATTAAGGTCTCCTTTTAATAGAGAACCAGAACAAAGCATTAACACATAGTGAATACATGAACTCCTCAAACTACGGCCATCACCGAAAAGTATCCTGAATACTGTCACTCCGGGGTTTACGGATCATAACACGTAATAGGTGACTACAACTTGCAAGATCGGATCTAGAACATAGATATAATGGTGATAGCATAAACGGTTCAGATTTGAAATCATGGCACCCGGGCCCAAAGTGACAAGCATTAAGAATGGCAAAGTCATAGCAACATCAATCTCAGAACATAATGGATACTAGGGATCAAGCCCTAACAAAACTAACTTGATTACATGATGAATCTCATCCAAGTCCTCACCGACCAGTGATCCTACGAAGGAATTACTCACTCCCGGTGGGGAGCATCATGGAATTGGTGATGGAGAAGGGTTGGTGATGACGAAAATCAAAGATTCCTCTCTCCGGTGCCCCAAACGGAACCCAGATCTGGCCTCCCGATGAAGAACAGGAGGCGGCGGTGGCTCCATCTCGTGAAATGCGATAATTCTTTTTCCCTGATTTTTCTCTCTGAAAATGTGATTTTATAGCGTCGGAGATAGGGTCAGCGGGGCCACTAGGTGGGGACAACCCACCTGGGCGCGCCAGGAGGGCGGGCGCCCTGGTGGGTTGTGCTCACCCAGGGCCCCCCCTCCGGTGGTTCTTGGCTCAAGTATCTTTCTTTTATTGTATAAAAATTCTCCAAAAAGTTTCGTTCCATTCCGAGAACTTTTATTTCTGCACAAAAACAACACCATGCTAGTTCTGCTGAAAACAGCGTCAGTCCGGGTTAGTTTCATTCAAATCACGCAAATTAGAGTCCAAAACAAGAGTAAAAGCGTTAGGAAACGTAGATACGACGGAGACGTATCAACTCCCCCAAGCTTAAACCTTTGCTTGTCCTCAAGCAATTCAGTTGATAAACTGAAAGTGAAAAAGAAAAACTTTTACGAACTATTTTGCTCTTGTTTACATAAATAAGCTTAAGTAGCACCCAGGTTTTCAGCAACTAACCATGTCGACAATAACTCTTAAAAATTATATTAACTTATGTCAATGGCATAATCAACTAGCGAGCAATAATAAGATATCTCAAATGACAACACTTTGTCAAAACAACCATGATATAATATGACAACAGTGGTATCTCGCTAGCCCTTTCTGAGACCGCAAAACATAAATGCAGAGCACCTCCAAAGTTCAAGCAGCGACTAAACATTGTAATTCATGGTAGAAAAGATCCAGTCATGATGCATTCAACATTAACTATACACAATGCATGAGGATGACAATAGTGCTCTCAGATTTGGCGCTTATTTGAGAAGGTGATGACTCAACATAAAAGTAAATAGATAGTCCCTTCGCAGAGGGAAGCAGGGATTTGCAGCGGTGCCAGAGCTTGAAGCTTTAAAACAGAGATAAATGAAATTTTGGGAAATGCACCCTTCCTATTTACTTCACGACCAAAAGTTATCAATATCTTCCAAGCTAAACACATTAGTGGCGGTTCCCAAGTGATAAAAGTAAAGGTTTACTCCCCCTCCACCAACAAACACACTCCACGGCTAGCCGAATCCACAGGTACCGTCCATACCAACTTCAGTCCTGGGGGAGTTTTGTTTAATTATTTGCAATTTTTAATTTCGGGATTGGGAATCCCTATTACCGCCCCTCTCGTGCAAGGACGAGTGAACAAACACTCATCATGAGAATAACCCGCTTAGCATGGAAGATATTGACTACCCCCTGTCGCTCTATAAACAATCCAGGCACACAAAAAACAGATGTTCATATGAAGTTTTTGAGGTGGCACATGCAAATTTACTTGGAACGGTAGGGTAATACCGCATATAGGTAGGTATGATGGACTCATCTAGAATAACTTGGGTTTTAGGATTTTGATGCACAAGCATCATTTCCGCTTAGTACAGGCGAAGGCTAGCAAATAGGTTGAGAAGCGGCCAGCCAGAGAACGAAAACAGTCATGAACATGCATTATGCATAATAAACATTGAATACTAGCATGAGTAGGATATGAAAACCATGAACATAAATATCGTAGAGGCTATGCTGGTTTTGATTCAACTACATGCGTGAACATTTGCCAAGTCAAGCCACTCGAAACATTCGGAGGAGGATACCATATCATCATACCACATCACAATCATTTTAATGCATGTTGACATCCAAGATAAATCATTATTCACTCCTAGCTACTTAAGCATGGCGTGAGAAACTATAATCTCTAATTGTCATTGCAAACATGTTTGATCATAATAGGCCGAATCATGGATACTAGGTTAAACATATTTACAAAAACAGAACAAGTTGAGTTCATACACGTTTCTCCCTGCCACAGCCAGTTCATCAAATATCGTCATTATTGCCTTTCACTTGCATGACCGAATGATATGAAAATAATAATGATGCAAGAGTGTCGTGGACTAAGCTGGAATCTGTAAACATTTCATTCAAGAGGATAAGACAAGGTTATATGGGCTCTTTGTTAGATCAATATCAATGCATATGAGAGCCACTCAACATTTTCGTCGTGTCTTCTCCTCGGTATGACTCAATAAAAATGAATTTCAGAGAAACACACTAAAATATTTTTGGAGTCTTTAGTTTTTATAGAAGAAAGCAAGTTAAAGAAAAAGGGAAAACAAAAATGAGAAAAAACTATTTACACGGGAGAAGTCCCAACAAGCAAAAGAAGAACAAGGAAATCTTTTTGGATTTTATTTTTAATACTACAACTAACTAAACTAGAAAGAAAAACCAAAAAGAAGCAAGAAACATTTTTTTTGGATTTTCTCAAAGTTTTTCAAACACACAAGAAGAAAATGAGAAAATAAATCTAGCATGGATAGTACAATGAAAAAGTGTGAACACCGACAACTGGAATGAAATGTCTGAACATGAATGTAATGTCGGTGGAAATACGTACTCCCCCAAGCTTAGGCTTTTGGCCTAGCTTGGTAATCACCGTCTGTAGCCTGCGTAATAATCGGAGTGATAGCTCACGGAGGCCCTCGGTGCAGCCTCCTCAACCTGCCGAGCAGCCACAACCTCTGCGTTGTGTGCGCGGGCCTCGCTCTCAAGAACATAATACCTTCCTTTGATGTAATAATCAAAGAGAGTAGGCGCAGGCAAAAAGGTGTCCACGATGGAAACTTTATTAAACAGCAGGTTATAAGTATAATCAGTGATCTTGCCCTTAAGGAACTTATGGTGCTTCATGGCCTCAAAGTCTAAGTACTGAGTAGGTAGGACGGGGTCATTAGGCCAAAGTGATACACCAAACTCCTTTGCTAAATGTGAAGCATAAATCCCACCATGAAAATATCCACTACCAGCGTTGTGTTGCAATCTGCGTGCAACAATCGCTCCAAGGTTATAACATTTAGCACCAGTGAGAGTAGTGTGTATGAGGATCAAGTCAGGAGCACATAGTGTACTACAGTCTTGTTTGCCTACGATGCATTTTCCATTAAACAGTGCAAAGTATTGAATTAATGGGAAATGAATACTTTTTATTCTACCTTGTGTCACCCCTCTATTCTTACCATAGCAAAGACTAGTTAAAAATGACTCATACTCAGACCTTGGTGGTTCATCCAACGAACCCCAAAATGGAATTTTACACACACCACTGAACGCGTCTAGAGAAATGGTAATTGGACGGTCATAAAGTTTAAACGAAACTCTAGACTCATGAGGATGAAATTTAAACTCTTTAGTAAACTACTCTGTGAGACTGAGATGCTGGTTGCACTTATCTTCAATTTAGGGACCGAGCTCAGTATTGTGAACATATTGCTCAAATTCTTCTTTAATACCTGCCATTATCATGAAATCGTCACACGGCTATAAGCATGATTTGGTGGCAGCATCCCGTATTGAACTTGCACTTGGTTCGACATAAGACTGACGGGCTGAGCCACTACTAGAAGATGCCTCCGAGGACCTCCGCCTCGAAGAACTCCTTCCAAAGAGGTTCATCATATTTGCGTACAATTTTCTGAAAAAAATTGGGTCACAAAATTTTTGTCAACAAAACTTCGCAAGATTGATAGCAACTACTCATAGGGATGCATAGAGGCCATATTTAGCATTCAAACTACTTAGAACTCTAAGAATTAAACATGCAAGCTCATCTACATCAGCACCAAGAGTAGGTAATTATTCAAAATATAATCCACTAAAGCAAAAACTAATTGGACCAATGGAGGAGTCAGATACCAAGAAGCAATCCCCCAAAACAGTTTCGGAAACAGAGCTTCGAGCAAAGAGATCGAAATCCGTGGGTTTGAGAGCAAAAACACAAGAGAGAGAGAGAGAGAGCAATAGTGATTTTTTTTCCGGAGGTAGGTGATGACATGGGCTAGATGCATAGAGGCCATATTAAGCATTCAAACTACTTAGAACTCTAAGAATTCAACATGCAAGCTCATCTACAGCAGCACCAAGAGTAGGTAATTATTCAAAATATAATCCACTAAAGCAAAAACTAATTGGACCAATGGAGGAGTCACATACCAAGAAGCAATTCCCCAAAACAGTTTTGGAAACGGAGCTTCGAGCAAAGAGATCGAAATCCGCGGGTTTGAGAGCAAGAACATGAGAGAGAGAGAGAGCAATGGTGATTTTTTTCCGGAGGTAGGTGATGACATGGGCTAAAGAGATAAGTGAGGGGCCCACATGGGGACCACAACCCACCAGGGCGCGCCTGGTGCTGCTGGCGCGCCCAGGTGGGTTGTGCCCACCTAGTGCACCACCCCTATGATATTATTTGCATAAAAAATTCTTAAATATTCAGAAAAAAATCGTATCAAATTTTCAGGGCATTCTGAGAACTTTTACTTTTGGGTCATTTTTTTATTGCACGGGAAATTCAGAAAACAGACAAAACATGGCATTTTATTTTATTTAACTAAGAAGAACAAAAACCAAAAGTTGGAAACAGAAGGTTGTGCTTACTAAATTCATCAACTTCATACCTCTCAAAAATGATCCATTAATAAGGTTGATCAAGTCTTATTAATAACCACCTTCGATTGGCATGAAACCGAGGAACTTTCATAAAACATAAGTTACCTCAACGGGGATATGCATGTCCCCAACAATAAACATTTCATATTTCTTTTTGGCAGTAGGTAGAGGTAGTTGAAAACTTCCAATAGTGAGTGTCGAAGATTTTTCAATAACATTAATACAATTCACTTGGAATTGTTTCTTCGGAAAGTGAACTGTATGCTCATTACCATTGATATGAAAAGTGACCTTGCTTTTATTGCAATCAATAACAGCCCCTGCAATATTCAAGAAGGGCCTACCAAGGATAATCGACAAGTTGTCATCCTCGGGCATCTCAAGTATAACGAAGTCAGTTAAAATAGTAACATTTGCAACAACAACGGGCACATCCTCACAAATACCGATAGGTATGGCAGTTGATTTGTCAGCCATTTGCAAAGATATTTCAGTAGGTGTTTGTTTATTCAAATCAAGTCTTTTATATAAGGAGAAAGGCATAACACTAACACCAGCTCCTAAGTCACACAAAGCAGTTTAACATAATTTCTTTTGATGGAGCAAGGTATAGTTGGTATTCCCGGATCTCCAAGTTTTTTAGGTACTCCATCCTTAAAAGAATAATTAGCAAGCATGGTGGAGATTTCAGCTTCAGGTATCTTCCTTTTATTAGAGATGATGTCTTTCATATATTTTGCATAAGGGGCCATCTTTAAAATATCAGTCAAGCGAGTGCGCAAAAAGACTGGCCTAAGCATTTCAGCAAAACATGCAAATTCTTCATCATCCTTTTTCTTAGTTGATTTAGGTGGAAATGGCATGGGTTTTTGAACCCATGGTTCTCTTTCTCTTCCATGTTTTCTAGCAACAAAGTCTCTTTTATCATATCTTTTATTCTTAGGTTGTGGGTTATCAAGATCAACAGCTGGTTCTATTTCAACATCATTATCTAGTTGTTTATCATTGTCTGGTTGAGTGTCTTCATGAACATTATCATTATCTTTTTCATTATCACTAGGTGAATGTTCATTACCAGATTGAGTTTCAGCATCAGAAATAGAAACATCATTATCATTATTAGGAGGTTTTTCTACTTCAGGTTCACTAGAGGCATGCAAAGTCCTATCATTTTTCTTTTTCTTCTTCTTTTTAGAAGGACTAGGTGCATCAGTGTTAATTCTTTGAGAGTCTTGTTCAATTATTTTAGGGTGACCTTCAGGATAAAGTGGTTCCTGGGTCATTTTACCTCCTCTAGTTGCTACTCTAACAGCAAAGTCATTTATATTATTATTCATTTCATCGAGCAATTCTCTTTGAGATTTAGCAACTTGTTCTAGTTGAGTTTGAACCATAGAAGCATGTTTTCCTACACCTCTAACATCATTGGAGATTCTAAATAACAAGTCACTCAAGCAAGCAATCATATCAGAATTATATTTCAATTGTTTTATAATATTTTCATTGAAGTGATCTTGTTTTCTAATGTAATTGTCAAACTCATAAAGGCATTGACTAGGATGTTTATTGTAAGGGATGTCACTTTCATCAAATTTCATTAAAGAATTTACCTCTACTACCTTTGGTGGTGGTGTGTCAAGGCCATGTATTTCTTCAATAGGAGGTAAATTTTTAACATCCTCTGCTTTAATACATTTTTCCTTCATAGATTTCTTTGCCTCTTGCATATCTTCTGGACTGAGATATAAGATACCCCTCTTCTTTGGAGTGGGTTTATGCGGTGGTTCAGGAAGAGTCCAATCATCATAATTTTTCAATATGTTATTCAATAATTCCTTAGCTTGTCCAACAGTTCGTTCCCTGAAAACACAACCAGCACAACTATCTAGGAAGTCCCTAGAAGCATCGGTTAGTCCATTATAGAAGATATCAAGTATTTCATTTTTCTTAAGAGGATGATCTGGCAAAGCATTAAGCAATTGGAGAAGCCTCCCCCAAGCTTGTGGGAGACTCTCTTCTTCAATTTGCACAAAGTTAAATATTTCCTGTAAGGCAGCTTGTTTCTTATGAGCAGGAAAATATTTTTTAGAGAAGAAATAAATCATATCCTGGAGACTACGCACACAACCAGGAGCAAGAGTATTGTACCATATCTTACCATCACCCTTTAATGAGAACGGAAATAACTTGAGAATATAATAGTAGTGAATCTTCTCATCATGAGCAAAGAGGGTGGCTATATCATTCAATTTAGTAAGATGTGCCACAACAATTTCAGTTTCATAGCCATGGAAAGGATTAGATTCAACCAAAGTAATTAACTCTAGGTTGACAGAGAATTCATAATCCTTATCATCAACAAAGATAGGTGAAGTAGCAAACTTAGGATCACATTTCATTCTAGCATTCAAAGATTTCTCTTACAGTTTGCATAATAATTTCTTAAGATCATCTCTATCATTGCAAGCAAGAAAATCTCTAGCTGTCTCCTCATCCATAACATAACCTTCAGGTATCTTAGGTAATTCATATCTAGGAGAGCTAGGTCTAATAGGTGTTTCAATATTTTTAGTTTCAAGTACTTCATCAGTTTCAACAATTTCATCAGTTTCAGCATTCTCAATATCTTTAGCTCTAGCAATTTGTTCATTAAGAAAATCAACTAGTGGCACACCATCATCAAGCAAGGTACTAGCATCATCATGAGTAGCATTCATAGCAGAAGTAGCATCATCAATAAATTGCGACATATCAGGATTAATAGCATGTGGTGGTGTTGCAAGTCTACTCAAAGTAGAAGGTGAATCAAGTGCAGAGCTAGATGGCATTCCCTACCTCCCCTTGTCTTAGAGGGAAAAATCTTAGTCTTTATATCCTTCAGATTCTTCATAGTGATAAATTGATAATAATCCCAAGTGACTCAACAAATATAGCTATGCTCCCCGGCAACGGCGCTAGAAAAAGGTCTTGATAACCTACAAGTATAGGGGATCGCAACAGTTTTCGAGGGTAGAGTATTCAACCCAAATTTATTGATCCGACACATGGAGAGTCAAAGAATATTCGCAAGTATTAGCAGTTGAGTTGTCAGTTCAACCATACTTGGAGAACTAAATATCTGCAGCAAGGTGATCAGTAGCATAGTAGTACGATAGTTTGATAGCAGAAGTAACAGTAGCAATAGTAATGGTAACAGTAACAATAGTAGTTTTTGTAGTGATTGTAACAGCAGCAGCAGCGAAAGTAACTTAGCAAAGATCAATGTATGAAAAGCGTAGGCATTGGATCAGTGGATATTTGTGTTGGATGACATTCATCACATAATAGTCACAACCTAGAGTGATACACAACAGCTCCAATTCATCAATGTAATGTAGGAATGTATTTCTTATATAGTCATACGTGCTTATAATAAGAATTTGCATGACATCTTTTATCTTTTGTCCTACCCCCCCCCCCCGGTGGCAGCGGGGTCCATATGGAAACTAAGGGATATTGAGGTCTCCTTTTAATAGAGAACCGGAAAAAAGCATTAACACATGGTGAATACACGAAATCCTCAAACTACAGTAATCATCGGAAAGAATCCCAACTATTGTCACTTTGGGGTATGCGGATCATAACACGTAATAGGTGTGTATAACTTGCAAGATAGGATCAAGAACTCAAATATATTCATGAAAACATAAAGGGTTTAGATCTGAAATCATGGCACTCAGGCCCTAGTGACATGCATTAAGCATAACAAAGTCATAGCAACATCAATCTCAGAACATAGTGGATACTAGGGATCAAGCCCTAACAAATTGACTCGACTACATGATAAATCTCATCCAACCCAATCACCGCCCAGCAAGCCTACGAAGGAATTACTCGCCCCCGGTGTTGAGCATCATGAAATTGGTGATGAAGAAGGGTTGGTGATGATGATGGCGACGAATACCCCTCTCCAGAGCCCCGAACGGACTCCAGATCTGGCCTCCCAGTGAAGAACAGGAGGTGGCGGCGGCTCCGTATCGTAAAACACGATGAAACTTCTTCTCTTATTTTTTCTCGGGGAAAAGGAATTTATAGGCTTGAGATTAGGGTCAGCGGAGCCCCGTGGGCCCCACAAGGTAAACTGGCACGCCTGGGGGTGGCCGCGCCCTGTTACCTTGTGGGCAACAGGGGCCCCCCTCTGGTGAGTCCTGGCTCCAGTATCTTTTCTTTCTGCACAAAAAACAACACCATGGTAGTTCTGCTGAAAACAGTGTCAGTCTGAGTTAGTTACATTCAAATCATGCAAATTAAAGTCTAAAACAAGAGCAAAAGTTTTTGGAAAAGTAGATACAACAGAGACGTATCAACTCCCCCAAGCTTAACTCATTGCTTGTCCTCAATCAATTCAGTTGACAAGCTGAAAGTAATAAAGAAAAACTTTTACGAACTCTTTCGTTCTTGTATCCGTATATAAGCTTAAATAGTACCTGGGTTTTTAGCAAAGATCATAACTAATCATGCAAATGATAACTCTTAGAAATTACATTCACTCATATCAATGGCATAATCAACTAGGGAGCAATAATAACATATCTCAAATGCCAACACTTTGTCAAAACAATCATGATATAATATGATAACATGGTATCTCGCTTGCCCTTTCTGAGACCGCAAAACATAAATGCAGAGCACCTCCAAATTTCAAGTAGCGACTAAACATTGTAATTCATGGTAGAAGAGCTCCAGTCATGATGCACACAATATTAACTATACACAATGCATAAGAATGACAATAGTGCTCTCAGGACGGGTGCTTTAATTGAGAAGGTGATAACTCAACAATAAAAGTAAATAACATAAAAGTAAATAGATAGGCCCTTCATAGAGGGAAGCACGAATTTGCAGAGGTGCTAGAGCTCGAAGCTTAAATCAGAGATAAATGGAATTTTGAGAGGCATGCCTTTCCTGTTAACGTCACGACCGAGAGTTTTTAATATCTTCCATGATAAACACATTATCGGTGGTTCCCAAGCGGAAAGGTAAAGTTTACTCCCCCTTAGCCAACAAACACAAGCCATGGCTAGCCGAATTCACGGGTGCCCTCCATACCAACAACTTTTTGGGGGAGTTTGTTTTATTATATATTATTTTCATTTTGATTATAGGACTGGGCATCCCAATTACTAGCCTCTCTCTTGCAATGATAGATGAATAAACACCCATCGTGAGAATAACCCGCTTAGCATGGAAGATACTGAATGCCCCCTGTCACTCCATGAGCGGTACGGGCACACAAAACAGATGATTATTTGAAGGATTAGAGGTGGCACATGCAAATTTACTTGGAACAGTAGAGTAATACCGCATATAGGTAGATATAGTGGACTCATCTTGAACAACTTTGGTTTAATGTATGTTGACACTCAAGATAAATCATTATCCACTCTAGCTACATAAGCATGGCATGAGCAACTATAATCTATAATTTTCATCATAAACATGTTTACTCATAACATGCTAAATCATGGATACTGAGTTAAACATATTTACAAAAACAAAAACAAGTTGAGTTCATACCCACTTTTCCTTGCCACAGTCACTTCATCAAATTATAGTCATTATTGCCTTTCACTTGCATGAACGAATTTAGAACAGTAAAACTGAGCCTAAAGCGAGCTCTTTCACGCCCTTACCATTTTTTGCCGTTGGATTTCGCATTTTAGTAGTTTCTGGCCGTCAGATCTTCCATCGAGTGTTAGTTTACCATGATCTGGGCTAGCTGTCCTAATGGGCTGCTACTCAAGGAACCTTTTTGAAGGCATGTGCTTGATTGGGCTCTATGGGCTGACCGATCCGTCGCTGCGCCCAAAATAAATCCATTCGCTTGAGGGCATCCGAGAGGCTCGATATAAAGGATGCGCCTAAGGTTCATAGCCCAATGCTTCGTTCGTATGTCCTCACAGGGAACCCCGTCCTCCCTTCTTTCCCCCTATTTGATTTTGACATGGTGAAATAAACGGTTAGGCGACATAGACAGCGGTTCCGAAAAGACTCAAAAATAGCGCGCCGGCCAGTACGAGGTGTGTCCTGGTGTCCACTGTGCCATTGGTCTCAACACCGGCAGATGGTATTTTCTTCCTTCCTGATGTTCAATTCATAAGCATGACGTGGTGTTATACAACATGCTCACATGCTCTCAAGAAATAGTTGCCTGCTCATTTTTTTCTTTAGATGTTCTTCATTGTTTTGTTACTCCTACATATTGGTGCATGTGCTACTAGGAGATTATATGGTTGTCGCTCATTTAATTAGTTCATGTTGACCACCATTATCCATGCATTAAGGATGTATGATTGCTTAGCTTGTGTTTCCATATCATTCATGCAATGGTACTATTTTTTGCTATATGCAGCAATTTACTTTTATGAAAGCATGAGGCGACTGTGACAAAGCCCTCCTTTCATGATGGTTTGAGGTGAATGGCTCAATGATGCCAAAGAGATTAATATTGAATTAAACTTTCCCCCATAATCTCTGCTAAGAAAAAATGTGCAGGAAACTTAGGTACTGCTATTTGCCTGATCTTCCATCTCCCATACTCGATCTTCTCTGGCTTCATCTCACAAAGTCACAAGCGATGTCATGCAGGTATCAGTTTCCAGATTTTTGAGTGACCAGGGAGCAAACTTTTCACCATAGATGACTATGCATTGGCTTCTCTGTGCTTTGCGCCCTTCTTCAACGAAAAATATTTACTTCATCAACAGAATTAAGAGACTTCTAATGACCATCGGTATTAATATATATGTGATTGAGTTTATTCTAGGTATGTTTTTTTTCTCTTCTCAACTCCATCTCAATCCCCAACCATCTCCCCTTAGATTTTCTCTTGGTTCTATATAGGTTAGGTTAATGAGGTTTAGAGCAAGGTACAAAGCTTTGTGAGGACTATCTTCTTGGGATGCAAAAGGGTGAAGCTAAGTTGATGTTTCTTAGTTAATTAAAAATAGGCCAGGAAGATTAGAACATGTTTTCTATCTACACGTATTATTTGGGAGATGATCAGTTACTGTACGATGTAAAGTTTACATATTTCAATGATGGTTTTATCATGCGTAGTTAAAACATGCCTATCGACAAACCATCAGATGCAGCAAATGTCGCATGGGTATTACAAATCATGCATCAAGGGTATTTTGATTCTAATATGATGATTCAGTAATTCTACTATTGGTCCAAAAATCTTCAGCAAGGATACACTGACTCTCATTTCTTTTTGAGTTTTGTAGAAATTGCTTGATCAGAATTACGATAAAAGATCTATTGATGAGGTCGTACCACGTACTTATTACTGGGCAGTAGTAGTATAGTCTCTTAATTATCCTTTAAAAATTAAATTTCATGTCTACCTATTATTAGAGAATTAGAAAGCATAGGCTCTTCAGAAGCTTTCTTGCCAAAAAAGAAGGCCCTTCAAAAGCTATTTATAGGCTCACATCATATGCATGTTTTTCTTCGTTTAATTTTCAAATGCTTATGAATCATCGGCAAAAGTAGTGTAGCTTGTAAATCTATGTGTTGTACTAAATACCAATCCAAGTTGGAGTGTAAGGAATATAATATAGGTTTTGATCTGCCGAGAGGTCATGCAATGCTTCTCTATTCCCATTTCAGGTCAGATTTACCTCCAAAATACTACATGGATCTGTGCACATATTATCTACTTTATTTATGTAACTTCTTGCAGTCTAATTACTTGCAAGTTTTGTTCTCTATTAAGTATGTTATTTGTCTTCTGGATTGTATGAATGATTTTTGCTAATACGCTGCACACATCTTCACCATAGACTGTTTCAAGACACACCACAAAAATATAAATCAATCTAGACATCAGAAACCAAAGATGAATCATTTATATATACATTTGATTTCCTGAAACATAAGAATAACCATGCATGATTTTCTTTCCATGTGGAAATTATTATGATATCATTTATCAGAGGTGCACACATGCATGATTTTCTTCTTATAAAGAAATTCACATTTAGAACTTAGATTCAGAAATTATTTGACATGGCATGTAGTGTGTACTACGCCACTCACAAAAAGCGTAGCATCCATCGAATGGGTTTGGCAGAGTTAATCCGTATGTGGATGTTTAGCTGATTCCTGAAGTATAACTCTTACGGTTTCCTGCATATTATTGTTCAGGTTACTGCAATTAGCCCACTGATTGAAGGCTAGTTGTTGCTTTTTGATCAACCCTATTAGCTTTTAGATGTGTTTTCAAGTATGTTCATAGTAGTCTAGTGTTGTTGTTTAACTTAAAGTAAGAGCTATTACATCAATTTGTTTTTGACCTTTCATTTGAAAGTAGCTAAAGATACAAATGGATATGCAGATTGTATACACAACTTCTATGAAACAACTTTTGTCAGACTATTGTATCCTTTTCAATATTTTGTGATTCAGTTATGTTTATCTTTTGTCTCCTTGCATTTATATAAATTCCTACCATTTTATTGCCAAAATAGACGGGCGCAACAACGTGCTCCAATCATGATCTAGTGATATGAAAATAATAGTAGTGTAAGAGTGTCGTGGACTAAGCTGGAATCTGCAAGCATTTTATTCAATGGAGAGGACAAGGTAATATAGGCTATTCATTAGATCAACAATAATGCATATGAGAGCCACTTAACATTTTCATCGTGGTATTCTCCATACGATGAATCAACAACAAGAAAAGAATTTCAGAGAAACACACTAAAATATTTTTGGAGTTTTTAGTTTTTCTGAAGAAAGCAAATTAACGAAGGAAAAACAAAAGGCGAAAAAAACTATTTACACGGAAAAGCTCCCAACAAGCAAAAGAAGAAACGAGAAATCTTTTAAGGTTTTCTCTTAATACTACAAACTAATTTTGGATTTTCTGAAAAGAAGCGATAAAAGCCAAAAAGAAGCGGTCAATGTTAGTGGATTTTCCAAAGTTTTTCAAACACACAAGAAGAAAGAGAAAATAAAACAAACATGGATATACAATAAAAGAGGATGAACACCAACAACTGGAATGAAATGTGTGAACATGAATGTAATTAATGTCTATGAGAAAATGTACTCCCCCAAGCTTAGGCTTTTGGCCTAGCTTTGTAATCACCACCCGTAGTAGCCATCAGGTCCGGCAGGATAGTGGTGAGGCGGCGGCACTTGAGCGTCCCAAGCCTGGGCCTCGTTCTCAGCCGCGGCCAACGCGTTCTGGTAAGCAGTGATGTCCGGTGGCATGACGGTGTATCCGTTCCTGGCATGAGAGAGTCAAACAAAGAACGTGCAGGCAACGGAATAATATCATGAGTATTCTCACTAAAGATCAAGTTATAACGAATGTGGTGAGGAGGCTCGGGTTCATCAATAAAGTGGTGATCTTTCATAGCCTGGTGATCTAAGTAAATCTTAGGCAGCAAGTAATCATTGTGGTGTATGTTAACATTAAAACGTCTCGCAAAGCGAGTAGCTTAAATACCACCATGAACTTTACCCCAAGTTCTGTTAGTGTGCAGGCGGCGCGCAAATAATAGCTCCAAGGCTATAAGTGTTGTCAGCAAAAAGTGTGCGGCGTAAAATGGCGAGGTCAGAGGCACTGAGCCTACCACCTTCCTCCCTAGCAGTCAAACATTTGCCTATGAATAAAGCAAAGTAGTGCATAGCGGGAAAATGCAAACTAGTGACTCGGGCTTTTGACACGCCCCAATATTCTCCCATAGTTAGAGTACGGAAGAAACCCTCAAACTCCTTGATACGTCTCCGTCGTATCTACTTTTCCAAACACTTTTGCTCTTGTTTTGGACTCTAATTTGCATGATTTGAATGAAACAAACCCGGACCGACGTTGTTTTCAGCAGAACTACCATGGTGTTGTTTTTGTGCAGAAATAAAAGTTCTGGAATTGGACGAAACTTTTTGGAGATTTTTACGGAATATTTAAAAAGTACTGGAGCCAAGATCGACAGGAGGGGACCCACCAATGGCCCATGAGCCACCAGGGCGCGGCCACCCCCTGGGCATGCCCTGGTGCCTCATGGGGCCCACGTGGCTCCATTGACCCTAAAATCAAGTCTATAAATTCCTATTTCCCAAGAAAAAAATAGGAGAAGAAGTTTCATCATGTTTTACAATACGGAGCCGCCGCCACCTCATGTTGTTCATCAGGAGGCTAGATCTGGAGTTCGTTCAGGGCTCCGGAGAGGGGAATTCATCGCAATCATCATCACCAACCCTTATTCATCACCAATTTGATGATGCCCACCATCGGGAGTGAGTAATTCCTTCGTAGGCTTGCTGGAGGTGATGGGGTTGGATGAGATTTATCATGTAATCGGTTCAATTTGTTAGGGCTTAATCCCTAGTATCCACTATGTTCTGAGATTGATGTTGCTATGACTTTGCTATGCTTAATGCCTGTCACTAGGACCCGAGTGCCATGATTTTAGATCTGAACCCTTTATGTTTTCATGAATATATTTTAGTTCTTGATCCTATCTTGCAAGTTATACGCACCTATTACGTGTTATGCTCTGCATACCCCAAGGTGACAATAATTGGGATTCTTTCCGATGATTATCGTAGTTTGAGGAGTTCATGTATTCACTATGTGTTAGTGCTTTGTTTCGGTTCTCTATTAAAATGAGGCCCTAATATCCCTTAGTTCCTATATATGGACCCTACTGCCACAGTAGGGTAGGACAAAATATGGCATGCAAGTTCTTATCATAAGCATGTATGACTATATACGAAATACATGCCTGCATTACATTGATGAATTGGAGCTAGTTCTGTGTCGCTCTAGGTTGTGACTGTTATATGATGAATGTCATCCAACACAATTATCCATCATTGATCCAATGCCTACGACTTTCGCATATTGATCTCTGCTAAGTTACTATTACTGCTACTGCTACTGTTATAATTGCTACAAAATTGCTACTCCTACTGTTTCCGTTACTATTGCTATTGCTATACCGCTATCAAACTATCATATTACTGTGCTACTGATCACTCTGTTGCGGATATTTAGTTCTCCAGGTGTGGTTGAATTGACAACTCAACTGATAATACTTGCATATATTCTTTGGCTCCCCTTGTGTTGAATCAATAAATTTGGGTTGAATACTCTACCCTCGAAAACTGTTGCTATCCCCTATACTTGTGGGTTATCAAGACCTTTTCTAGCTCCATTGCTGGGGAGCATAGCTTTGTTTGCTAAGTCACTTGGGATTTATATCTGTTGATCACTATGAAGAATCCGAAGGATGATAGAACCAAGATCGTTCCCTCGAAAACAAGGGGAGGTGAGAAATTATTATCTAGCTCTGCACTTGATCCACCTTCTGTTTTGAGTAAGCTTGCGACGCCACCACCTGCTATTAATTCTGATATGTCACAAGTAATTTATGATGCTACTTCTGCTATGAATGATGCTATTGATGATGCTAGTACTTTGCTTGATGAAACTGTGCCATTAGGTGAATTTCTTGATGAACAACTTGCTAAAGCTAAAAAAATTGAGAATGCTGAAACTGATGAAATTTATGATTAACCTATTAGATCCAGCTATCCAAGAATTGAAATGCCTGAGATACCTGAGGGATATGTTGTTGGTGAAGAGATAACTAGAGAATTTCTTGCTTGTAATGATAGAGATAATGTTAAGGAACTACTATGTAAGCTGAATGAAAAATCTCTGAATGCAAGAATGAAATATGATCCTAAGTTTGCTACTTCACCTATCTTTGTTACTGATAAGTTTTATGAATTCTCTCTCAATCCTGAGTTAATTACTTTGGTTGAATCTGATCCTTTTCATGGTTATGAATCTGAAATTGTTGTGGCACATCTTACTAAATTGAATGATATAGCCACCCTATTTGCTCATGAGGAAAAATATCGCTACTAATTTATCCTTAAGTTTCTTCCTTTCAAGCTAAAAGTTGATGCTAAGATATGGTTTAATACTCTTGCTCCTGGTTGTGTTCGTAGTCCCCAGGATATGATATATTACTTCTCTGGAAAAAAAAATCCTGCTCATCAGAAACAAGCTGCCTTACAGGAAATATTTAACTTTGTGCAAAGTAAAGAAGAGAATCTCCCTCAAGCTTGGGGGCAGCTTCTTCATTACTTAATGCTTTACCTGGTCATCCTCTCAAGAAAAATGAAATACTTGATATCTTCTTTGACGGACTAACTGATACTTCTAGGGACTAACCGATACTTCTAGGGACTACCTAGACGGTTATGCTGATTGTGTTTTCAGGGAATGAACTATTGAACAAGCTGAAGAACTATTGAATAAGTTACTGAGGAATGATAATGATTGAACACTTCCTGAACCACCACCTAAACCAACTCCAAAAAAGAGGGGTATTCTATTTCTCAGTCTTGAAGATATGCAAGAGGCAAATAAATCTATGAAAGAAAAGGGTATTAAAGCTGAAGGTGTTAAGAATTTACCACCTATTGAAGAAATACATGGACCTGACACCCCAGCACAGGTCGTAAAGGTAAATTCTCTTATAAGATTCGATGAAGGTGATATTCCTTATAATAAATCTGCTAGTCAATGCCTGGATGAATTTGACAATTACATTGTTAAGCAAGAACACTTTAATATGTATGTTACCAAGCAATTGAGACATAATGCTTACATGATTAATCGCTTGAGTGACTTAATGTTCAGAATTGCTAATGATGTTAAAGATCTAGGTAAACATGCATCCATGGTTCAAACTCAGTTAGAACAAGTTGCTAACTCTTAAAATGATTTGCTCAATGAGATGAATAATAATATGAATGATCATGTTGTTAGAGTTATGACTAGAGGAGGTAGAATGACTCAGGAGCCACTTTATCCTGAAGGTCACCCTAAAAGGATTGAACAAGATTCTCAGGGAATTAAGACTGATGCACCTACTTCATCTAAGAAGAAAAATAAAAAGAAAAGGAAAAAGAAAAATAATAGGACTTTGCATGCTTCTAGTGAACCCGAGGTAGAAAAATCTTCTGAGAATAGTAATGATGTTTCTATTTCTGATGCTGAAACACAATCTGGTAATGAACATTCACCTAGTGATAATGATAATGATAATGATGACATTCATGTTGATGCTTAACCAGACAATGATAAAGAACCTGATAATGATGTTGAAATAAAACCTGTTGCTAATCTTGATAACCCACCTCCTAACAATAAACGTTATGATAAAAGAGATTTCATTGCTAGAAAACATGGTAAAGAAAGAGAACCATGGGTTCAGAAACCCATGTCTTTTCCTACAAAACCACCTAAGAATAAGGATGAGGAAGAATATGAACATTTTGCTAAAATGCTTAGGCCAGTCTTTTTACGTACTCATTTGGCTGATATTTTGAAGATGGCCCCATATGCTAAGTATATGAAAGATATTGTCACTAATAAAAGAAAGATACCTGAAGTTGAAATTTCCAGCATGCTTGCAAATTATTCTTTTAAGGGTGGACTACCTAAGAAACTAGGAGACCCAAGAATACCTACTATACCATGGTCCATTAAAATAAATCATGTCAAAACTGCTTTATGTTATTTGGGAACCGGTGTTAGTGTTATGCCTCTCTCCTTATATAGAAGACTTGATTTGAATAAACTGACACCTACTGAAATATCGTTACAAATGGCTGACAAATCAACTGCCATACCTATCGGTATTTCTGAGGATGTGCCTATTGTAGTTGCATATCTTACTATCTTAATGGACTTTGTTATACTTGACATGCCTGAGGACGACAACATGTCGATTATCCTTGGTAGACCTTTCTTGAATGCTGCAGGTGCTGTTATTGATTGCAACAAAAGCAAGTTCACTTTTCATATCAATGGTAATGAGCATAGGGTGCACCTTCCAAAGAAACAATTTCAAGTTAATAGTATCAATGTTATTGAAATGGCTTCGAGAGTTACTATTGGAGGTTTTCAATTCCCTCTTCCTGTCAAAAAGAAATATGAAAATCTTACTATAGGGGAGATGCACATCCCTATTGAGGTAACTTAGAGCATCTCCAGCCGCGCCCCCAACAAGCCCCCCAAGGCCCTTTTTTATCGCCGGCGCCGAAAAATCGGCCCAGCTGCGCCCCCAGAAGCCAACTTTTCGCAGGTTAGGCCCGAATTTGGCGCCGGCGGACTCAGGCCGAACCCGGCGTGCTGGGGGGCGCCCGAGGGCGCCGGGGGAAACAGTTTTGGCACGAACGCCTGGCGGGACCACCTAGTCAGTGACCAGGCGTGTCGTCGTCCTCATCGCCTCGGTTTCCCGTGGGGAATGAATGCCAAGGTTGCCGCATTGTCGCGCCGGTCAGCCTTCCATTGATGCCTCACAGGCGGCACAGTGAAGGCGCGGCGACGCGCGTCCCGCCCACTCACCACACGTACACACGGTAGCCGCCCTCTTACCGCCCACACTCGGCTATAAAAAGCCACCCCTCCCTCGTCGGTGAGCGCACACTCCAGCGCCACAGAAACTCTCTCCCCCTCTCAACGCCGACGCCCCTCT
Organism: Thinopyrum elongatum; assembly: GCA_011799875.1. NCBI lineage: Eukaryota > Viridiplantae > Streptophyta > Magnoliopsida > Poales > Poaceae > Thinopyrum > Thinopyrum elongatum. The sequence goes on from CM022303.1 coordinate 237,898,408, forward strand.
CAACCGCATGCTTCTCTCCTCTCCTGTCTCCCCCACCGACGAGCATGGCCGAGTGCTACCCAGGCGATGGTGCGGCGGCCAATGGCTTCGGCCGCCACCACCTGCACGAGGACGAGGCACGCCTCCTCTACGAGGCCGATTACCTGGCACCATCGGACATGCGGGTGCCGGGCACGTGGAAGCTGAGCGCCGGCGGAGTCCCGGTGCCACCACCGCCCACCGGCGCTGCCCGGCGTGGTGAGATAGCGCGCATCTGTTCCTCGTTGCCGGAGGAGTCGCAGAACGAGCCGAGATATGCCCCCGACAGCAACGTGTTGTGGACGGTGATAACCCACAAGTATAGGGGATCACAACAGTTTTCGAGGGTAGAGTATTCGACCCAAATTTATTGATTCGACACAAGGGGAGCCAAAGAATTTTTGCAAGTATTAGCAGCTGAGTTGTCAATTCAACCACACCTAAAAGACTTAATATCTGCAGAAAAGTTCTTAGTAGCAAAGTAGTATGGAAGTAACGGTAACGGTGGTAAAAGCAACAGTAGCAGTTTTGTAGTGATTGTAACGGTGGCAACGGCAAAGTAACTGAGCAAAGATCAATATGTGAAAAGCTCGTAGGCATCGAATCAGTGATGGGTAATTATGTCGGATGGCATTCATCATGCAACAATTATAACATAGGGTGACACAGAACTAGCTCCAATTCATCAATATAATGTAGGCATGTATTCCGTATATAGTCATACGTGCTTATGGAAAAGAACTTGCATGCCAGTTTTGTCCTACCCTCCCGTGGTAGCGGGGTCATAATGGAAACTAAGGGATATTAAGGCCTCCTTTTAATAGGGAACCGGACCAAAGCATTAGCACTTAGTGAATACATGAACTCCTCAAACTATGATAATAACCGGAAAGAATCCCAATTATTGTCACCTTGGGGTATGCGGATCATAACACATAATAGGTGTCTACAACTTGCAAGATAGGATCAACAACACAAATATATTCATGAAAACATAATAGGTTCAGATCTGAAATCATGGCACTCGGGCCCTAGTGACAAGTATTAAGCATAGCAAAGTCATAGCAACATCAATCTCAGAACATAGTGGATACTAGGGATCAAACCCTAACAAAACTAACTCGATTACATGATAAATCTCATCCAACCCATCATCGTCCAGCAAGCCTACGATGGAATTACTCACTCCTGACGGTGAGCATCATGAAATTGGTGATGGAGTAAGGTTGGTGATGATGATGGCGACGAATCCCCCTCTCCGGAGCCCCGAACGGACTCTAGATCAGCCCTCCCGATGAAGAACAGGAGGTGACGGCGGCTCCGTATCGTAAAACGCAATGATTCCTTCTCTTTGATTTTTTTTCTCCCCGAATAGGGTTATATGGAGTTGGAGTTGAGGTCGGAGGGGCTCCAGGGGGCCCACAAGCCTGTAGGGCGTGCCTAGGGGGGTGGGTGCGCCCCTAGGGCTTGTGGCATCTGGGTGGCCCCCCTCTAGATAATTCTTGCGCCAGTATTTTTTATATATTCCAAAAATATTCTCCGTAAATTTTCAGGTCAATCCAAGAACTTTTATTTCTGTACAAAAATAACACCATGGCAATTTTGCTTAAAAGTAGATACGATGGAGACGTATCAACTCCCCCAAGCTTAACCCATTGCTTGTCCTCAAGCAATTCAGTTGACAAACTAAAAGTGACAAAGAAAAATACAAACTCTGTTTGATCTTGTTGTTGCAAATATGTATAGCCAAGATTCAGGTTTTCAGCAAAGGTTATGAACTAACCATATTCACAATAACATTTAGGTCTCACATTTACTCATATCAATGGCATAATCAACTAGCGAGCAATAATAATAAATCTCGGATGACAACACTTTTTTCAAAACAATCATGATACGATATGACAAAATGGTATCTCGCTAGCCCTTTCTGAGACTGCAAAACATAAATGCAGAGCACCCCTGAAGATCAAGGACTGACTAGACATTATAATTCATGGCAAAAGAGATCTAGTCACACACATACTCAATACCAATTAATAACAAAGCATAAAATGACAGTGGTGCTCTCTAACTAGTGCTTTTTATAAGAGGATGATGACTCAGCAATAAAAGTAAATAGATAGGCCCTTCACAGAGGGAAGCAGGGATTTGCGGAGGTGCCAGAGCTCGAAGCTTTTAAAACAGAGATGAATATAATTTTGAGCGGTATGCTTTCATTGTCAACATAACAACCAAGAGATCTCGGTATCTTCCATGCTAGATACATTATAGGCGATTCCCAAACAGAATGGTAAAGTTTTTACTCCCCCTCCACCAACAATCACACTCCACGACTAGCCGAATCCGTGGGTACTGTCCATACCAACAACAGTCCTGGGGGAGTTTTGTTTGATATTTATATTTTATTTTGATTTTGAGCATGGAACTGGGCATCCCGAATACCAGCCACTTTCTTGTAAATGATAAGTGAATAAACACTCATCATGAGAATAACCCACATAGCATGGAAGATACAGACAGCCCCTAGTCTCTACATGAGCGATTCAGGCATACAAAACAGATTATTATTTGAAGGTTTAGAGTTTGGCACATGCAAATTTACTTGGAACGGTTGGTAAATACCGCATATAGGTAGGTATGGTGAACTCATATGGAACAACTTTGGGTTTAAGGAAGTGGATGCACAAGCAGTATTCCCGTTTAGTACAAGTGAAGGCTAGCAAAAGATTGAGGAGCGACCAACTAGAGAGCGACAACGGTCATAAACATGCATTGAGATTAACCAACATTGAGTGCAAGCATGAGTAGGATATAAATCACCATGAACATAAATATCGTGGAGGCTATGTTGATTTTGTTTCAACTACATGCGTGAACATGTGCCAAGTCAAGCCACTCGAATCATTCAAAGGAGGATACCATCCTATCATACTACATCATAACCATTTTAATTTTCATGTTGGCACACAAGACAAACCATTATACACTCCTAGCTAATTAAGCATGGCATGAGTAACTATAATCTCTAATTGTCATTGCAAACATGTTTCATTCATAATGGGCTGAATCAGGAATGATGAGCTAATCATATTTACAAAAAAAAATAGGTCAACTTCGTACCAGCTTTTCTCCATCTCAACCATTTCATCATATATCGTCATTATTGCCTTTCACTTGCACGACCGAACGGTGTGAATAATAATAAGAGTGCACGTGCATTGGACTAAGCTAGAATCTACAAACATTTATTCAAAGGAGAAGACAAGGTAATATGGGCTCTTTGTTAGACCAACAACAATGCATATGAGAGCCACTCAATATTTTTCATCATGGTCTTCTCCTTACGACCCAAAGAAAAGGAAAAATAATTTGAAAGAAACACACTGAAATATTTTTGGAGTTTTTGTTTTCTGAAGAAAGTAAAACGAAAATGAGAAAAAATATTTACACGGGAAAGCTCCCAACAAGCAAAAGAGGAACGAGAAATCTTTTTGGGTTTTTCTTTTAATACTACTACTAAATAAACTAGAAGGAAAAACTAAAAAAAGAAGCAAGAACTATTTTTTTTTTGATTTTTTCAAAAAAAATTCAAACACACAAGAAGAAAGCGAGAAAAATAAACTAACATGAATAATACAATGAAAAAGTATGAACACCGACAACTGAAATGAGTGTGTGACCATGAATGTAATGTCGGTGAGAAATACGTACTCCCCCAAGCTTAGGCTTTTGGCCTAAGTTAGTCTAGGGCTACGGCTAGCCTGGATAGTATCCAAAATCGTAGTTGGGGTTGTACTGAGCTGCGGCTGCCACTGCCTGAAGGGCTGCAGCGTGGAGGTGAGCGGCCTCCCCCTCTCTCTCATACTCATCTGCCTCCTCTCTAGTTATAAATTATCTTCGTTTTACCTGAATGTAAAAGAAGGCAGGAGCAGGAAGCGTAATATAGTAGACGCGCTCCCTGTCAAAGATTAGTCGGTACAAGAGGGACTATTCGTTCCTCTCAAGAAAGTGATAGCGTACCATAGCACTATAATCAAGGAAAGCAGGTGGTAACTCAATGTCATTTTCCCTTATGGGTACCCCAAGATAATTAGCTAACCGGGTGGCATAAATCCCACCAAAGAAATCTCCATCTTTAGCATTATTATGTAACCTCCACTAGTGGAAAAAGTGCTAGCCACAACTTCAATTAGTGGCGCCTCATTTTCAATCCACGCCACCACTATTTTTTTAAATAGTGGTGGCGTTGGCATATTTGGTACGTCACCACTAATCGGTTACTGGTGGTGTCCCGTATAAAATCCACGTCACTACTAAATAAGACCCATGAATGGGACACGACCTAAGTTACTGGTGACGTGCTAATATATGGTCACGCCATTGATAACTTGATTACTGATGGCGTGCGGACTAATCTCACGCCACTATTAACCAGACCAATCCATCGTTAGACAAAAAAAATTAGACCAACTACTGATGGCGTGGCACAGAAAATCCACGGAAAAACACACCATCTATAACCTGTACTACCTCTACCCACCTGTAGTGTCTGAAAAAAAAAAGAAAAAGGACAAAAAAAGAAAAGGGAGAGAGACAGAATCCACATCGGAGCCTCCACCCACCTCGTCTCCCTTGCCGGTGGCCGCCGACCTCCACCATCTCCCCCATCCCCGCCCACACCTTCTCCCCCACCACTGCTGCCCCCACCCTCTCCCCTCTCTGTCCCCCACCTTCTTTCCGTACCCGAGGTGCTAGCTCAAGTGCGGACGACCATGGCGATCCCAAATCTACGGTAAGGTGGAGGCCACCGTGCACGGCTGCATGATGCAACTCCGGGCGACGTCGGCGCCTCGCACCAGCGGAAGTGGTGACAGCATGGCACTCTAAAGGAGCGGGAGGAGATGGCGCACGAGCGGCACGGTCGGCGGCGGGGGCGGAGGAGATGGCGCACGAGCGGCACGACGACGGCCGTGGCTGTACACGGTGCCGCAGGGGAAGCACTGTGAGTCACCGCAACCCTGCTGGCTCAACTATAGCTAGATGCTGGTTCTAATTATGCTTGTGGCGGAGGAATTCGATCTAACTTAAGAGATCCGCCCCCGTAATCGCGTCATGGTACTGATAGAACATACCAGGTCCCTGATCTGGTAGCCCCACTTCTAGGGTGCAATCATTCATAATTTTCTTGAATCCTGGACAACAGCCTTACTTTGCTCTGCTGCATGTTCTACATATCAATGTATCCAGATTTTTTTTTGTTCTACTGTATATTTTGATTGGTTGTGTGCAAATCATAAATTGTTGGAGCTTGGGACAAGACACTATAGCATTCCAGGTAGCGAACAGAAAGTTGTAGTTAGTAAGATTAATCACATGGTAATATTAGTGATCTTTTTCTAACTTTTGTAGAGTATTATTGGTAGCGGTAGGCCACAAAAATTATCTGATGACCATTTAATTTCCTTCACCATTGTGTTATAGACAAAAGTAATAACTTCATTTTCATTCTTCACTTCACAATACTTGGTATGTTCTATAACTTCAGAGTCGCCAAATACATATATGCAACTCTCGTCAATCATTGCTCTTAAGTGTATATTAGATTCTTCCAAATAGTAGCATGAATTATTATTGCCCTTGAGGAAACCGATTCAAAATCTCAATATTTTCACACTAGGGTTCAATTAATGTGTGTCAGCATCATACTTTTTGCCTTCAAAACTATTTTAAAATACATATAGTTGTTTATGGATGAAGGACACAGATATTCAATGATAAGTCGGTGTAACAGTATGGTAATGTACACGAAAGCAGGTTTCTCCATACTACTATTAAGGAATCTATGAAGACATTTTAATACGTGTTTATTTTTTTTGAAAAGTAGATACGTGGATATTACCTCAATTCGTTGTTGCATGCCTACTTTCACACCTTTGGGAGTTCATGACTTGGCACCTATATTGCGCATATGCACTGCTATGCTTGGCACCAGTATCCCATCTTTATTTGGCACCAGTGTTGTTTCTTATATAATCATCTGGTACTATGTTTTATTGCAGCATTGAATCATGTTCTTGTATATGCTGCTTAGTTGGTCCTGATCTTGCTCCAACTTCTCAATCTATTCATTTTATTTTGTGATTACTAGTAGAACAGATGATTCCAGGAAAGGGGTAGAAAACATTTTGCACCAACAAGGTGAAAAAGTCTTTCAATTTTGCATTGCAGAGTCATCGCTGCACTTGCCGACAATGCTTATTGGGCTATTTGATTGATTAATGCTCTGGTTATTAGTACAACAGACACCATTCACCTTTACCTTTCAAGATGTACATCAAGGTGAAAAAGTAATAATTTGGCAAAGTGATTGGGGGTGTCTTTCCCAATGGGGTTGATTGATGCTCATGTATACTCTTCGGTAGCAGTAAGTATGACCTGTTCATCGAAGTATACTTACATTCACTATGAAAGGTTTCTTTTTTGAACTCTATATAGGACATAAGGTTTGTTTCATATGAAGAAAACATGTGAATTACAAAATATCTATTGGTCTTTCACTGTTTCTTTAGCAAATGAGTCAGGTGGAAGCTCTTGACATGATCATCCTACTGATATATACATTGTCGTCTTTGGTTTTTATACTGAGAGCTGTTGTAAGTAAGTTTTGTAGATATGGGGAATGATGACAACATTCACATCATGCTGCAGCAACAATGACGAGATCCACAAGGAGCTCGGAAGAGGAGCAGTGGCGGCAACTAGAGGCACCATCGGCGACGAGCGGCGCTGCAACTTTTTCTTACATTCCAAAAATTTACAAAATGTACTGGTGGATGAAGTATATGTATATATTTTAATATATGGATGAATGTATAAATATTTGAATGCATGGATGAATTGTATAAATGATTTTTTTTAATCAATAAATACTTAGTGATGGCGTGATGGGCTATCTCAACATTACTAGTACTAGTCTATAGTGGTGACGTGGTATATATGTGCACGTCATTGCTATCTTAGCTAGTAGTGGCGTGAGTGAACAGTGGCGTGAGTGAACAGTGCCACGCCACCAGTATGTAAAATACCGATGGCGTGGGATCTAACGCCATCAGTATTTTTTAACAATGGTGCCATATTAGTGACGTTGACCCCTGACGCCGGTAAGGTGGTTTTTAGAACGCCGGCACTAGCGTTTTCTGCACTAGTGCTCCTTGCAACAATAGTCCCCAAGTTATATCGTTTATCACCCATTACCGCACACTTGAGGACACTAAGATCTGATGCACAAAGGTGGCTATGATCATGTTTACCACTAATGCGTCTACCTATAAAGAGAGCAAAATAATGTATAGTAGAAAAGTGAATGCTCCCTATAGTAGCTTGTGTTACATTTTTCTGACAATTGAACTCTAAATAACAGAAAGTAAAAAGTGGGTACAGAAAATTGTGTTTACTAAATTCATCTATCTCATGCCCATCAAAAGGAATCCATTAACAAGGTTGATCAAGTCTTATTAATAAACTTCTTCCGAATGACATGAAACCGGAGAATCTTCGTATAACACTAGGTTACCTCAACGGGGATATGCATGTCCCCAACAATAAGAATATCATATTTCTTTTTGATAGTAGGAATGGGGAATTCAAATCCTCCAATAGCAATAGTTGAAATTTTTCCAATAGAATTGATGCTATTAACTTGAGGTTGTTTCTTCGAAAAGTGTACAGTATGCTCATTACCATTAACATGAAAAGTGACATTGCCCTTGTTGCAATCAATAACAGCCCCTGCAGTATTCAAAAAGGGTCTACCAAGGATGATCGACATACTGTCGTCCTCGGGTATATCAAGAATAACAAAGTCCATTAAAATAGTAACATTTGCAACTACAACAAGCACATCCTCACAAATACCGATGGGTATAGCAGTTGATTTATCATCCATTTGCAAAGAGATTTCAGCTGGTGTCAACTTATTCAATTCAAGTCTACGATATAAAGAGAAAGGCGTAACACTAACACCGGCTCCAAGATCACATGAAGCAGTTTTAACATAGTTTCTTTTAATGGAGCATGGTATAGTTGGTATTCCTGGATCTCCTAGTTTCTTTTGTACTCCACCTTTAAATGTGTAATTAGCAAGCATGGTGGAAATTTCAGCTTCCGGTATCTTTTTTTTATTAGTAACAATATCTTTCATATACTTAGTGTGAGACATTTTCAGAATATCAGTCAAACGCATACGCAAAAAGACAGGTCTAAGCATTTCAACAAAGCACTCAAAATTCTCATCATCCTTTTTCCTGGATGGTTTAGGAGGAAAGGGCATGGGTTTCTGAACCCATGGTTCTCTTTCTTTACCATGTTTCCTAGCAACAAAGTCACTCTTATCATATCTTTTATTCTTAGGTTGTGGGTTATCAAGATCAACTGCAGGTTCTATCTCCACATCATTACCATTACTAGGTTGAGCATCAACATGAACATCATCATTAACATTATCACTAGGTTCATGTTCATCACTAGATTGTGTCTCAGCATTAGAAATAGAAATATCATTAGGATTCTTAGGTGTGTCTACAACAGGTTCACTAGAAGCATGCAAAGTCCTATCATCATTCCTTTTCTTTTTATTATAAGAAGGACTAGGTGCATCAGTATTAACTCTCTGAGAATCTTGTTCAATTCTCTTAGGGTGGCCCTTAGGATACAAAGGTTCTTGAGTCATCTTACCACCTCTAGTCATCACTCTAACAGCATGATCATTCATTTTATTGTTCATCTCATTAAGCAAATCATTTTGTGCCTTGAGTACTTGTTCTACTTGAGTTTTTACCATGAAAGCATGTTTACTAATAATTTTGAGATCATTAACAGTTCTACACATGTAGTCACCCAAGCAGTCAAGCATATAAGCATTACGTTTCAACTGTCTACTAACATATGCATTGAAGTTTTCTTGTTTAACAATAAAGTTATCAAATTCATCCAAGCATTAACTAGCAGACTTATTATAAGGAATATCACCTTCATCAAATATATAGAGAGAATTTACCTCTACTACCTATGTCAGAGTATTAAGACCAAGTATTTCTTCAATAGGTGGTAAATTCTTAACATCTTCAGCTTTAATACCTTTTTCTTTCATAGATTTCTTTGCCTCTTGCATATCTTTAGGACTGAGAAACAGAATACCTCTTTTCTTCGGAGTTGGCTTAGGAGGTGGTTCGGGAAGTGTCCAACCATTATCATTACTCAATATATTATTCAATAGTACTTCAGCTTGTTCAACAGTTCGTTCCCTGAAAACACAACCAGCACAACTATCTAGGTGGTCCCTAGAAGCGTCGGTTAGTCCATTATAAAAGATATCAAGTATTTCATTTTTCTTGAGAAGATGATCAAGCAAAGCATTAAGTAATTGGAGAAGCCTCCCCCAAGCTTGTGGGAGACTCTCTTCTTCAATTTGCACAAAGCTAAATATTTCCTATAAAGCAGCTTGTTTCTTATGAGAAGGAAAATATTTTTCAGAGAAGTAATAAATCATATCCTGGGGACTACGCACACAACTAGGAGCAAGAGAATTAAACCATATCTTAGCATCACCCTTTAATGAGAAAGGAAACAACCTAAGAATATAGTAATAGCGAATTTTTTCCTCATGAGCTAATAGGGTGGCTATATCATTCAATTTAGTAAGATGTGCCACAACAGTTTCAGATTCATAGCCATGGAAAGGATCAGATTCAACCAAAGTAATCAACTCAGGATCAACAAAGAATTCATAATCCTTATCAGTAACAAAGATAGGTGAAGTAGCAAACTTAGGATCATATTGCATTCTAGCATTCAAAGAATTTTCTTTCCACTTGCATAGTAATTTCTTAAGGTCATCTCTATCCTTACAAGCAAGAAAGTCCCTAGCTACCTCTCCTTCCATAACATAACCCTCAGGTATAACAGGCAATTCATATCTAGGAGAGCTAGGCCTAATGGGTGTTTCAAAGTGTTTAGTTTCAATAATTTCATCAATTTCAGAAATTTCATCAGTTTCAGCATTTTCAATATCTTTAGCTCTAGCAAGTTGTTCATCAAAAAATTCACCCAGTCGCACAGTATTATCAAGCAAAGCAGTAGTATCATCATAAGCATCATGCATAGCAGAAGTAGCATCATCAATTACTTGCGACATATCAGAATTAATAGCAAGTGGTGGTGTAACAAGCTTACTCAAAACAGAAGGTGAATCAAGTGCAGAGCTAGATGGCAGTTCCTTACCTCCCCTCGTAGTAGATGGAAAAATCTTGGTTTTGTTATCTTTCAAATCCCTCATAGTGATCAACAGATATAAATCCCAAGTGACTCAAAGAATAGAGCTATGCTCCCCAGCAACGGCGCCTCTTGATAACCTACAAGTATAGGGGATCGCAACAGTTTTTGAGGGTAGAGTATTCAACCCAAATATATTGATTCGACACAAGGGGAGCCAAAGAATATTCTCAAGTATTAGCAGCTAAGTTCTCAATTCAACCACACCTGAAAGACTTAATATCTGCAGCAAAGTTCTTAGTAGCAAAGTAGTATGGAAATAACGGTAACGGTGGCAAAAGCAACAATAGCAGTTTTGTAGTGATTGTAACGGTGGCAACGGCAAAGTGACTGAGCAAAGATCAATATGTGAAAAGCTCGTAGGCATCAGATCAGTGATGGATAATTATGTCGGATGGCATTCATCATGCAACAATTATAACATAGGGTGACACAGAACTAGCTCCAATTCATCAATATAATGTAGGCATGTATTCTGTATATAGTCATACGTGCTTATGGAAAACAACTTGCATGACATCTTTTGTCCTACCCTCCCGTGGCAGCGGGGTCCTAATGGAAACTAAGGGATATTAAGGCCTCCTTTTAATAGGGAACCAGACCAAAGCATTAGCACTTAGTGAATACATGAACTCCTTAAACTACGGTAATCACCGGAAATAATCCCAATTATTGTCACCTTGGGGTATGCGGATCTTAACACGTAATAGGTGTCTACTACTTGCAATATAGGATCAAGAACACAAATATATTCATGAAAACATAATAGGTTCAGATATGAAATCATGGCACTCGGGCCCTAGTGACAAGCATTAAGCATAGCAAAGTCATAGCAACATCAATCTCAGAACATAGTGCATACTAGGGATCAAACCCTAACAAAACTAACTCGATTACATGATAAATCTCATCCAACCCATCACCATCCAGCAAGCCTACGATGGAATTACTCACTCCCGGTGGTGAGCATCATGAAATTGGTGTTGGAGGAAGGTTGGTGATGATGATGGTGACGAATCCCCCTCTCTGGAGCCCCGAACGGACTTTAGATCAGCCCTCCCGATTAAGAACTGGAGGTGGTGGCGGCTCCGTATCGTAAAATGCAATGAATCCTTCTCTCTAATTTTTTTCTCCCCGAATAGGGTTATATGGAGTTGGAGTTGAGGTTGGAGGGGCTCCAGGGGGCCCACAAGCCTGCATGGTGTGCCCCAGGGGGTGGGCGCGCCCCCAGGGCTTGTGGCCTCTGGGTGGCCCCTCTCTGGATAATTCTTGCGCCAGTATTTTTTTTATATTCCAAAAGTATTCTCCGTAAATTTTTTAGGTCAATCTGAGAGCTTTTATTTCTGCACAAAAATAACACCTTGGCAATTCTGCTGAAAACAGCGTTAGTCCAGGTTAGTTCCATTCAAATCATGCAAATTAGATTCCAAAACAAGGGAACAGAGTTTGGAAAAGTAGATACGATGGAGACGTATCAGATGGCGTACTTCGAACACAGCCACGCTGACCAACTCGCCTCCTCGAACGGCGTCGAACCCCGCAGCCGCCACAACTCCAAGGGGCGGCGCCGAAGGTGGGGTGTCCCCGGCCGCACCCTCGAAGCCGTCCTCGAGCACATCAAGGCCGGCAACACGCCGCGCTTGGACTACCCGGTGCCCCCACCTTCTCTCACCGTCGCGGTAGCTCTTGGATGCCGTGATGAATGGAGGCGGCGACCTCCTCATCGTCGGGCTCCTTGTCCTCCGAATCGCCGGCCCTCCGCCCCATCAAGCTAGAGCCACAGGAGACACCACTTCAGCGCCGCGCCCGTGGCGGCGCCCTCGTCATCAACGAGGGTGGCAGTGGCCCCTCTCCTCCCTATTTCCGCCTCGTTTGGCCAAAGACCGAGCCGGGGCTGCTCCCCGTGAAGAAGGAGCACGAGGACATGGCCGCCGACAATGAGATAGCCCTCAAATGGGCGAGGGAGGACTACGTCCGCGAGGAGATGGAGCGCCAGCGCAGTGGCCTCGAGGAGTTTGCCGCTCGGCGCCACGGACGCGAGGAGGGTGGCATCGTCATCCTCGACGACAGCGACGAGGAGGCGCCCGGGCCGTCCCACCCCCCATGTATAGGAGACGCTGGTCAGTGATACGTCCATTTTGCATCATGTTTTCCTACTGTTATTTATAATGTTTTTATGCATAATAATGCTTTTGGGAGTAATTCTAATGCCTTTTCTCTCATAATATGCAAGGTTTACACAAAGAGGGAGAATACGGGCAGCTGGAATTCCGGACCTGAAAAAGCTACATCATAGTTACCTATTCTGCACATCTCCAAATGAGTTAAAATTTATGGAGAATTGTTTTGCAATATATGAAAAATACTGGAGCAAATAACTACTAGAGGGGGCCCACCAGGTGGGCACAACCCACCTGGGCGCGCCAGGCAGCCCAGGCGCGCCCTGGTGGGTTGTGCCCTCCTTGGCCCACCTCCGGTACCCATCTTCTGGTATATAGGTCATTTTGACCTATATAGAATCAAGAGGGGACTTTCAGGACGAAGCGCCGCCGTCACGAGGCGGAACTTGGGCAGGAGCACTTTTGCCCTCCAGCGGAGCGATTCCGTCGGGGGAACTTCCCTCCCGGAGGGGGAAATCATAGCCATCGTCATCACCAGCAACTCTCCCATCTTTGGGAGGGCAATCTCCATCAACATCTTCAACAAAACCATCTCCTCTCAAACCCTGGTTCATCTCTTGCGTTCAATCTTTGTACCGGAACCTTAGATTGGTACTTGTGGGTGACTAGTTGTGTTGATTACATCTTGTAGTTGACTACTATATGGTTTATTTAGTGGAAGATTATATGTTCAGATCCATTATGCTATTTAATACCCCTCTGATCTTGAGCATGATTATCATTTGTGAGTAGTTACTTTTGTTCTTGTGGTCACGGGAGAAATCATGTTGCAAGTAATGATGTGAACTTGATATGTGTTCGATATTTTGATGATATGTATGTTGTGATTCCCTTAGTGGTGCCATGTGAACGTCGACTACATGGAACTTCACCATATTTGGGCCTAAGGGAATGCATTGTGGATTAGTTATTAGGACATGGGTTGCTTGAGTAACAGAATCTTAAACCCTAGTTTATGCGCTACGTCGTAAGGACTGATTTTGATCCAAAAGTTTAATGCTATGGTTAGATTTTATCTTAATACTTTTCTCGTAGTTGCGGATGCTTGCGAGGGGGTTAATCATAAGTAGGAGGTTTGTTCAATTAAGAACAGCACCTAAGCACCGGTCCACCCACATATCAAATTATCAAAGTAGCGAACATGAATCAAACCAACATGATGAAAGTGACTAGATGAAATTCCCATGTACCCTCAAGAATGCTTTGCTTATCATAAGAGACCGTTTTGGCCTATCCTTTACCACAAAAGGATAGGGCTACCTTGCTGCACTTTATTTACCATTACCGTTACTTGCTCGTTACAAATTATCTTGCCATCAAACTACCTGTTACCGACTATTTTAGTGCTTCCAGAAATTACCTTGCTGAAAACCACTTGTCATTTCCTTCTGCTCCTCATTGGGTTTGACACTCTTACTTATCGAAAGGACTATGATTGATCCCCTATACTTGTGGGTCATCAAGGCTCTTTTCTGGCACTGTTGCCGGGGAGTGAAGCGCTCTTGGTAAGTGGAAATTGGTAAGGAAAAATTATTACTACGTGCTGAAATTTATTGTCACTTGTTACTATGGAGAACCATCCTTTGAGGGGTTTGTTCGGGGTATCTTCACCACGACCGGAAGCACAATTAGTTTCCCCTCAACCTACTGCACCTACTGAAAATATTGGATATGAAATTCCTTCGGGTATGATAGAGCAACTGCTAGCTAATCCTTACATAGGAGATGGAACTGAACATCCTGATATGCACTTGATATATGTGGATGAAATTTGTGGATTATTTAAGCTTGCAGGTTTATCCGGAGATGAAGCTAAGAACAAGGTTTTCCCTTTATCTTTGAAGGGAAAAGAATTGACATGGTAGAGGCTATGCGATGGTATTGGATCTTGGAGTTGGAATCGATTGAAATTGGAATTTCACCAAAAAAATTATCCTATGCATCTAGTTCATCGTGATCGGAATTATATATAATTTTTGGCCTCGTGAAGGAGAAAGTATCGCTCTAGCTTGGGGAAGGCTTAAGTCAATGTTATATTCATGCCCCAATCATGAGCTCTCTAGAGAAATTATCATTCAGAATTTTTATGCTCGGCTTTCTCGTGATGATCAATCCATGCTCGATACTTCTTGTACTGGTTCTTTTATGCTCGGCTTTCTCGTGACGATCAATCCATGCTCGATACTTCTTGTACTGGTTCTTTTATGAAGAAGACTATTGAATTCAGGTGGGATCTTTTAGAAAGAATTAAATGCAACTCCGAAGATTGGGAACTCGACGAAGGTAAAGAGTCGGGTATTAAGCTTGAATTTGATTGCGTTAAATCTTTTATGAATACCGATGCTTTTCACAAGTTTAGCACTAAATATGGACTTGACTCTGAGATAGTAGCCTCTTTTTGTGAATCATTTGCTACTCATGTTGATCTCCCTAAAGAGAAGTGGTTTAAATATCATCCCCTTATTAAATATGAAATTAAAGAACCGGTCATAGCTAAGGATGAAACTATTATTTACAATGTTGATCCAGTTGTGCCTACTGCTTATATTGAGAAACCACCTTTCCCTGTTAAGATAAAGGAACATGCTAAGGCTTTAACTGTGGTTCGCAAAAGTAGTATTAGAGCACCTAAACCTGCTGAACAAATTAAAGTAGAACCTTGTGTTGCTATGGTTAAAGATCTCCTGCTAGAAAATATTGATGGGCATGTTATTTACTTCTGTGATGAAGCTGCTAGAATTTCCAAACCTGATGAAAAAGATAAACATATACCTGTTGTTGGCATGCCTGTTGTCTCAGTTAAAATAGGAGATCATTGTTATCATGGTTTATGTGATTTAGGTGCTAGCGTGAGTGCTATTCCTTTTACTCTATACCAAAAATTATGAATGACATAGCACCCGCTAAAATAGAAGACATAGATGTTACTATTAAACTTGCTAATAGAGACACCATCACACCACTTGGGATTGTTAGAGATGTTGAAGTCTTGTGTGGGAAAATAAGATACCCTACTGATTTTCTACTTCTTGGTTCCCCACAAGATGACTTGTGTCCCATTATCTTTGGTAGACCTTTCTTGAACACTGTCAATGCTATTATAGATTGTCATAAACAAACTGTCAGTGTTAGCTTTGGTGATGAGTCTCATGAATTTAATTTTTCCAAGTTTAATAGACAACCTCATAAGAAATAATTACCTAGTAAGGATGAAATAATTGGTCTTGCTTCTATTGTCATGCCTCCTACTGATGCACTAGAACAATATTTGCTAGACCATGAAAATGATATGCATATGCATGAAAGAAATGAAATAAATAAAACTTTCTTTGAACAACGACCCCTGATCAAACACAATTTGCCTATTGAAACTCTAGGAGGTCCTCCTCCACCTAAAGGTGATCCTGTGTTTGAATTGAAACAATTGCCTAACACTTTGAAATATGCTTATCTTGATGAGAAAAATATATATCCTGTTATTATTAGTGTTAACCTTTCAGAACATGAAGAAGAAAGATTATTGAAAATTCTGAAGAAGCACCATGCTGTTATTGGATATACTCTTGATGATCTTAAGGGCATTAGTCCCACTCTCTGTCAGCACAAGATTAATATGGAACCTGATGCTAAACCCATTGTTGATCATCAACGATATTTGAATCCTAAGATGAAAGAAGTGGTAGGAACTAGAATATTAAAGCTTCTGGAAGCAGGTATAATCTATCCCATAGCTGATAGTAGATGGGTAAGTCCCATTCATTGTGTCCCTAAGAAGGGTGGTATTACTGTTGTTCCTAATGATAAAAATGAACTTATTCCACAAAGAATAGTTACTGGCTATAGAATGGTAATTGATTTTAGAAAATTAAATAAAGCAACTAGAAAAGACCAGTACCCTTTGCCTTTTATTGATCAAATGTTGGAAAGATTATCTAAGCACACACACTTTTGCTTTCTTGATGGATATTCTGGTTTTTCTCCAATACCTGTTTCACAAGCTGATCAAGAGAAAACCACTTTTACTTGCCCTTTTGGAACTTATGCTTATAGGCGTATGCCTTTTGATTTATGCAATGCACCTGCTACCTTTCAAAGATGCATGACTGCTATATTCTCTGATTTTTGTGAAAAGATTGTTGAGGTTTTCATGGATAATTTTTCTGTTTATGGAACTTCTTTTGATGATTGCTTGAGCAACCTTGATCGAGTTTTGTAGAGATGTGAGCAAACTAATCTTGTCTTGAATTGGGAGAAGTGCTACTTTATGGTAAATGAAGGTATTGTCTTGGGGCATAAAATTTCTGAACGAAGTATTGAGCTGGATAAAGCTAAAGTGGATGCTATTGAGAAAATGCCATGTCCTAAAGATATTAAAGGTATTCGTAGTTTCCTAAGTCATGTTGGTTTCTATAGGAGATTTATTAAAGACTTCTCTAAAAATTTCTAGGCCGCTTACAAATCTTTTACAAAAGGATGTTCCATTTGTTTTTGATGATGATTGTGTAGAAGCCTTTGAAACACTTAAGAAAGCCTTAACTTCTGCACCTATTGTTCAACCACCTGATTGGAATTTGCCTTTTGAAATTATGTGTGATGCTAGTGATTATGCTATTGGTGCTGTTCTAGGACAAAGAGTTGATAAAAAATTAAATGTTATCCATTATGCTAGTAAAAGTCTAGACAGTGCCCAAAGAAATTATGCTACTACTGAAAAAGAATTTTTAGCAGTTGTGTTTGCTTGTGATAAATTTAGATCTTACATTGTTGATTCCAAAGTAATTGTTCATACTGATCGTGCTGCTATTAAATATCTTATGGAAAAGAAAGATGCTAAACCTAGACTCTTTAAGTGAGTTCTCTTGCTACAAGAATTTGATTTACATATCACTGATAGAAAAGGAGCTGAGAACCCCGTAGTTGATAACTTGTCTAGGTTAGAGAATATTCTTGATGACCCACTACCTATTGATGATGCTTTCCTGATGAACAACTAGCTGCAATAAATGTTTCTCATAACACTCCTTGGTATGCTGACTATGCTAATTATATTGTTGCTAAATACATACCACATAGTTTCACATACCAACAAAAGATAAAATTCTTCTGTGATTTAAGACATTACTTTTGGGATGACCCATATCTTTATAAAGAAGGAGTAGATGGTATTATTAGACGTTGTGTACCTGAGCATGAACAGGCACAAATCCTACGGAAATGTCAATCTGAAGCTTATAGAGGGTATCAGGCAGGAGATAGAACTACCCACAAGGTATTGCAATCTGGTTTTTTTGGCCTACTCTCTTCAAGGACGCCCGTAAGTTTGTTTTATCTTGTGATGAATGTCAACGAATTGGTAATATCGGTAAGCGTCAAGAAATGCCTATGAATTATTCACTTGCTGTAGAACCATTTGATGTTTGTGGTTTTGATTATATGGGACCTTTTCCTTCCTCTAATGGGTATACACATATTTTGGTTGCACTTGATTATGTTACTAAGTGGGTAGAGGGTATTCCAACTAGTAGCACTGATCATAACACCTCCATTAAAATGCTTAAATAAGTTATGTTCCCGAGGTTTGGAGTCCCTAGATATTTAATGACTGATGGTGGTTCACTCTTTATTCATGGTGCTTTCCGTAAAATGCTTGCTAAATATGATGTTAACCATAGAATTGCATCATCCTATCATCCTCAATCTAGTGGTCAAGTTGAACTTAGCAATAGAGAAATAAAATTAATATTACAAAAAATTGTTAATAGGTCCCAAAAGAATTGGTCTAAGAAATTGGATGATGCACTTTGGGCCTACAGGACAGCATATAAAAATCCTATGGGTATGTCTCCTTATAAAATGGTTTATGGAAAAGCTTGTCATTTGCCTCTTGAGTTAGAACAGAAAGCATATTGGGCAATTAAAGAACTCAACTATGATTTCAAACTTGCCGGTGAAAAGAGGTTATTTGATATTAGCTCATTAGATGAATGGAGAACCCAAGCTTATGAAAATGCCAAATTATTTAAAGAAAAAGTTAAAAGATGGCATGACAAAAGAATCCAAAAGCGGGAATTCAAAGTTGGAGAATATGTTCTTTTGTACAACTCCCATTTCAGATTCTTTGCAGGAAAACTTCTCTCTAAATGGGAAGGACCATATATCATCGAGGAGGTTTATCACTCTGTAGCTATCAAGATTAATAATGCCGAAGGTACTAACCTGAAGGTGGTTAATGGGCAAAGAATTAAACACTATATCTCAGGTACGCCTATTAATGCTGAAAGCAATATTATTCAAACCATGACACCGGAGAAACACATAAAAGAAAACCTCCCGGAACACTCCATAAACCTAAAAAAGAGGAGGTACGTGATACAATAAGTAAACGGACTCCGAAAAATCCGCAAAAATATTTTTTGTCAGTTTTGGAATATTACAAAAATTAGGAAAATAAGAAACAACCAGGAAGGCACCCGAGGGGGGCACAAGACACCAGGGCGTGCCTGGGCCCCCTGGCGCGCCCAGGTGGGTTGTGCCCACCTCTGGAACCTTCCCGACTCCATTTTCCTCCCGTCTGCTTGTTTCCCAAGATAAAAAAATCTTTATATACCCCCCGAACGTATTGACAATGGTATCGTGGAGAAATCTTATGTTCTTCTTTCTTGTTGTTTTCTAACTGATCTAGATCGCCATGGCCACTTCGAGCTCCTCCAAGGACAAGTTCTTCGAGAACGTCATCAACCCGTATTTGCGGGAGGTGATGTAGCATCCTCAAGCCATCGAGATGCTTGAGGGGGTGCTCCATATCAGGGACGTACAGGGGCCCAAGAGGATGGGAACTGTGGAGGCTAGGCTCGAAGCCATGGAGTAGGAGGTATTCAAGTGCAAGGGGATGGTGGAGCATGGACTCAATGCCAATCACCTCATGATCGCGGATTTCACCCGTGATCTCAAGGTGGATGGCAAATCCATGAAAGACATCATCTTCACCTTCAACGAGCAAAACAATTTTTTGCAAAGCCAAATCTATGATCTCCAAAATCAAGTCTTTGAATATGAGGCGAGATTTAAAGGTATGAGTTTAGCTGCCAGTTGCAGGACTCGTGAAACTCACGCTTCTTCTTATGATGGTGAGCCGCTGCCATGGAAGCCGGAGGATAAGCCCGCTACTACTTCACCACCACCATCATCATCTTCTCCAACAAAAGAAACTTGAGTTCATGGTATGGGCACTCCCCTTGGCTTGTGCCAAGCTTGGGGGAGGTGCCCCGGTATCGTATCACCACCACTATCTTTGCCTTTATCTATTTTAGTTCGATCTCTACTTATCCTATGATTTAGTTGAATAAAAGTTTAGTTTGATCCTTTCTTTTTGAGTGCTTGCTTAGTGATCTATCTATCGGTGTAATCGTGTGCGAGATATATAATGAAGAGTAGTTTGAGTTTTGCTTCTTTACCTTTTTGTTTCAATAAAAAGAAAGGAAAATAAATGAAAAAGATCATATGCTAATCTTATGGTAAGTAATGACATCACATAAGGAAAAGTATAAGTAGTAAAATTTATTGGAGATTGACAAACATAGCATTGGTCAATGATGCTATTCATGAAAGAATTAATAAGGGAAGAGAAGATTCACATCCAAATACACTATCTTGGACATCTTTTATGATTGTGATCCCCCATTAAATATTATGTGTCAAAATTTTTGACATTGGACAAGGAAGACAACGTAATGATTTATGTTTGTTCGTATTCACATAGAAGTTATATTGTCATAGATCCTTCAACATATGGTGCTTGCTCAATACCTTTGCTAGCCAAAAACTCTGCACTAAGTAGAGATACTACTTGTGCATCCAAAAACCCTTAAACCCAAAATCTTATTTTGAGAGTCCACCATACCTACATATGGATTGAGTAAGATCCTTCAAGTAAGTTGTCATCGGTGCAATAAGGCAATAAAAATTGCTTCTAAATGTGTTGGATCATTTAGTGCAAGAGAAAATGGAGCATTGTACGAACTTGTGATGGCAAAATAATAAAAGCAAAAGATTGCATAATAAAGGTTGCCATCATAAGGGGCAATATAACATGACGTTCTTTTGCATTAAGGGATTTGGCATACAAAGAAATAAGCGCATGACAACCTCTGCTTCCCTCCGTGAAGGGCCTATCTTTTACTTTTATGCATTTACTTTTATGTAAGAGTCAAAGTATTCTTCCCTATTCCTTTTTATTTTCTCTTTTTGCAAGCATCATGTGGTAAGGAAATATCTAGGCACATATATCCAGTTGGATATGGGTGGGCATGAGTTATTATTGTTGACATCACCCTTGAGGTGAATACGTTGGGAGCCGAAACTATAAGCCCCTATCTTTCTATGTGTCCAGTTAAACTTTTTGTTCATGGGTATGCTGTGAGTGTTAGCAATCCTAGAAGGTTAAATGATGGTTGAGTATGTAGACTTGCCAAAAGGTTCTGATACGTGACCCTTCCTGAAAATATGATGAATTGTAGTTGCAAAGTTCACTGAGAACATAGTTTGTTGGTTTCCAATAAGGTTTATGCTGTATACTTCAAGGTTGTGATGAATTGTTACTTGTTCATGAGAAGTTATATGATAAAAGTTGTATGATAAAGTTTTATGTTAAAGTTCTTTGCTGTTATAATAATAAGCATGATGCTTCTACGTCTGTATTTTGTTTTTATCGACACCTCTCTCTCTAAGCATGTGGGCATGTTTTTCGATTTTGGTTTTTCGCTTGAGGACAAGCGAGGTCTAAGCTTGGGGGAGTTGATACGTCCATTTAGCATCATGTTTTCCTACTATTATTTATAATGTTTTTATGCATAATAATGCTTTTGGGAGTAATTCTAATGCCTTTTTCTCTCATAATACGCAAGGTTTACACAAAGAGGGAGAATACCGGCAGCTGGAATTCTGGACCTAAAAAAGCTATGTCAGAGTTACCTATTCTGCACATCTCCAAATGAGCTGTAAATTTACGGAGAATTGTTTTGCAATATATGAAAAATACTGGAGCAAATAACTACCAGAGGGGGCCCACCATGTGGGCACAACCCACCTGGGCGCGCCAGGCAGCCCAGGCGCGCCCTGGTGGGTTGTGCCCTCCTTGGCCCACCTCCGGTGCCCATCTTCTGGTATATAGGTCATTTTGACCTAGAAAAAAATCAAGTGGGGACTTTCGGGACGAAGCGCCGCCGTCTCGAGGTGGAACTTGGGCAGCAGCACTTTTGCCCTCCGCCGGGGAAACTTCCCTCCCGGAGGGGGAAATCATTGCCATCGTCATCACCAACAACTCTCCCATCTTTGGGAGGGCAATCTCCGTCATCTTCAATAGCACCATCTCCTCTCAAACCCTAGTTTATCTCTTATGTTCAATCTTTGTATCGGAACCTCAGATTGGTACTTGTGGGTGACTAGTAGTGTTGGTTACATCCTATAGTTGATTACTATATGGTTTATTTGGTGGAAGATTATATGTTCAGATCCATTATGCTATTTAATACCCCTCTGATCTTGAGCATGATTATCATTTATGAGTAGTTACTTTTGTTCTTGAGGTCACGGGAGAAGTCATGTTGCAAGTAATCATGTGAACTTGATATGTGTTCGATATTTTGATGATATGTATATTGTGATTCCCTTAGTGGTGTCATGTGAACGTCGACTACATGGCACTTCACCATCTTTGGGCCTAAGGGAATGCATTGTGGAGTATTTACTAGATGATGGGTTGCTAGAGTGACAGAATCTTAAACCCTAGTTTATGCGCTACTTCGTAATGGACCGATTTGGATCCAAAAGTTTAATGCTATGGTTAGATTTTATCTTAATACTTTTCTCGTAGTTGTGGATGCTTGTGAGGGGGTTAATCATAAGTAGGAGGTTTGTTCAAGTAAGAACAGCACCTAAGCACCGATCCACCCACATATCAAATTATCAAAGTAGCAAACACGAATCAAACCAACATGATGGAAGTGACTAGATGAAATTCCCGTGTACCCTTGAGAATGCTTTGCTTATCATAAGAGACCATTTTGGCATGTCCTTTACCACAAAAGGATTGGGCTACCTTGCTGCACTTTATTTACCGTTACCGTTACTTGCTCGTTACAAATTATCTTGCCATCAAACTACCTGTTACCGACTATTTCGGTGCTTGCAGAAATTACCTTGCGGAAAACCACTTGTCATTTCCTTCTACTCCTCGTCGGGTTCGACACTCTTACTTATCGAAAGGACTACGACTAATCCCCTATACTTGTGGGTGATTAGTCAGGGGTGCATCAGGGACGGCGGTGGCACGCAGGATGGCGGCGACGATGACGGCGACGACGACGATGACTACACCAAGATGTACAGGCTGCTCGGCATATAGGAGGTGTGCGGCGGCGGCGGCTTTAGTAGTAGTATTAGTTGTTTTTTAATTCATGTTTTCAGTTTTTGTACAAATATCAATGAAATCGCCAAGTTTGGCCGAATTCTGTGTCATGTTTGGCCGAATTTTGACCGAGTATGGTTTTAAAAAACGGCGTGTGGGCGACCTTGGGGCGGCGGCTGGAAAACCAACCGCCCCCACGCCCAATTTATCGTCGGTTCGCCCCCAGGCGGCGCTATTTCAAGCCCCTGGGGGGCCGAATGAGTGGAGATGCTCTTAGCGTTATACGAAGATTCTTCTATTTTCATGTTACTTGAAAATAGTTTGTTAATAAGAATTGATCAACCTTATTAATGGATTCTTTTTTAGGGGCATGTAGTCAATGAATTTAGTAAGCACAAACTTTCTATACCTACTATTTGTTGTCTGTTATTCTTAGTTAAATACAATAAAATGCCATGATTATCCTGTTTTCTGAATTATCCGTGTATTAAAAAATGGCCCAAAAAATAAAAGTGTTCAGAATGATGTAAAATTTTAAAATGAATTTTTCTGGAATATTTAAGAATTTTTGGCACTGAACACAACCCAGGGGGTGCCCCTGGTGCCCACGAGGCACCAAGGCGCGCCCAGGTGGCTTGTGGGCCCCACAGGGACCCCCTCACTTATCCCTTTAGCCCACTTCATCTCTTACCTCTAGAAAAAATTCCTGGTAGCTCTCTCCCTCGTGTTCTTGCTCCCAAACCTGAGATTTTCGATCTCTTTGCTCGGAGCTCCGTTTCTGAAACTTTTTGGGGGGATTGCTCCTTGGTATGTCACTCCTCCATTACTCCAATTAGTTTTTGCTTTAGTGGATTATATTTTCCATAATTAGTTGCTCTTGGTGCTACTAAAAATGAGCTTGAATGTTGAATTCTTTGAGTTCCAAGTAGTTTGAATGCTTGATATAGCCTCTAGACATCCATATGAGTAGTTGCTATCAATCTTATGAAGTTTTATTTACATCATTTTGTGGCCCAAAAATTTCAGAAATTTTTCATAGGAAAAATGAACTTCTTTCAAAGAAGTTCCTTGAAACGGAATGCCAAGGGAGTCATCGAGGACACCTCGGATAGTGACCTCAATATTCCACGTAGGACGGAGGTCCGTCCGTGCGAATGGCCGCACAATGCCTTCATGAACGAAGCCGGATTCTACCAGGAGTTTGCGCAATTTGTTGCAAATGCTGGATTGACCAACTTCCTCGCAGATGAGTGTGACCAGCACCACATCCTTACAAATTACTTTGTGCAAAATTTCCATTTCTTGAGTAGACTCGAACCTCCCATGGTGCGTTTTGATTTATATGTTCCATCATGAGATACCACTTGCTGAATTTTGTGAGATATGTTTGATTTCCCCTAATGGGGAAATAAGAGAGCCTAGACCGGAGGAGTTTGAGGATTTCCTCCGCACTTTAACTATGGGAGAGGAAAGGGGCGTATCAAAAGCCCGAGCTACTAGTTTGCAATTTCCTGCTGTGCATTACTTTGCTTTATTCATAAGGAAATGCTTGACTGCTAGAGAGCAAGGTAGCGCGCTATTCGCTCCTGACCTCACCATTTTACGCCGAGCACTTTTCGGTGTCAACACTTATAGCCTTGGAGCTATCATTGCACGCCGCCTTCACACTAATAGAGCTAAGGGTAAAATTCATGGTGGTATTTATGCTACTCGCTTAGCGAGATGTTTCCATGTTAACATGCGCCCCCATGATTTGTTGCCTAAGGTTTACTTAGATCACCAGTCTATGCTAGACCACCATTTCATTTATGCCCTTGAGCTTCCTCATCATATTTGCTATTACTTGGTTTTCAGTGAGGATACCCGTGATATTATTCCGTTGCGTGCCAGGAACGGGTACACCGTCATGCCACCGGACATTACTGCTTACCAGAACACGTTGGCAGCGGCCGCGAACGAGGCCCAGGATTGGGACGCTCAAGTGCTGCCGCCTCAGCACTTCCATATTGGACGACTACTATGGATGGTGATTACCAAGCTAGGAAAAAGCCTAACCTTGGGGGAGTACATTTTCTCACCGACATTACATTCATGTTCACACATTTCATTCCAGTTGTCGATGTTCATCCTCTTTCACTGTATAATCCATGTCGGTTTTATTTTTGCTTTCTTTTTGTTTATTTGATTTTTTTGATAAAATCCAAAAATATTTCTCGCTTCTTTTCGGTTTTCCTTTCTAGTTTAATTAGTTGTAGTATTAAAAGAAAACCCAAAAAGATTTCTCGTTTCTTCTTTTGCTTATTGCGAGCTTTCCCGTGTAAATAGTTTTTCTCGTTTTGTTTTTTCTTCGTTAATTTACTTCCTTCAGAAAAAATAAAAACTTCAAAGATATTTTAGTGTGTTTCTCTAAAATTCTTTTCTTTTGTTGAGCCGTCATAAGGAGAAGACCACGATGAAAATGTTGAGTGGCTCTCATATGCATTATTGTTGAGCTAACAAAGAGCCCATACTACCTTGTCTTCTCCTTTGAATAAAATGTTTGCAGATACCAGCTTAGTCCACGACATTCTTGCACTATTATTATTTTCATATCATTCGGTCGTGCAAGTGAAAGGCAATAATGATGACAATTTGTTGAAGTCACTGTGGCAAGGAAAAGCGGGTACGAACTCAACTTGTTTTTGTTTTTCTAAATCTGTTTAACTTAGTATCCATGATTCAGCATATTATGATTAAACATGTTTATGATGACAATTAGAGATTATAGTTGCTCATGCCATGCTTAGGTAGCTAGGAGTGGATAATGATTTATCTTGGGTGTCAACATGCATTAAAGTGGTTATGATATAGTATGATAGTATGGTATCCTCCTCTGAATGTTTCAAGTGACTTGACTTGGCACATGTTCACGCATGTAGTTGATTCAAAACCAACATAGCCTCCACGATATTTATGTTCATGGTGTTTATATCCTACTCATGCTAGTATTCAATGTTAATTATTCACAATGCATGATTATGACCGTTGTCGCTCTCTAGTTCATCGCTTCTCAATCTATTGCTAGCCTTCTCCTGTATTAAGCAGGAATACTGCTTGTGCATCCAAATCCTTAAATGAAAGTTGTTCTAGATGAGTTCACTATATCTACCTATATGCGGTATTACTCTGCCATTCCAAGTAAATTTGCATGTGCCACCTATAAATATCAAATGAACATCTGTTTTGTGTGCCCGTACCGCTCATGGAGTGACGAGGGGCGGCCAGTATCTTCCATGCTAAGCGGGTTATTCTCATGTTAAGTGTTTGTTCACTTGTCCTGACATGAGAGGGGCTGGTATTCAGGATGCCCAGTCCCATGATCAAATCACAAAATAATGAAACAAACTCCCCCGGAAAGTTGTTGGTATGGAGGGCACCCAAGGATTCGGCTAGCCATGGCTTTGTGTTTGTTGGCTGAGGGGGAGTAAACTTTACCTTTTCGCTTGGGAACCGCCATTAATGTGTTTAGCATGGAAGATATTGAAAACTCTTGATCGTGACATTGACAGGAAAGGCATGCTTCTCAAAATTATATTTATCTCTGATTTAAGCTTCGAGCTCTGTCACCTCTGCAAACCTCTGTTTCCCTCTGCGAAAGGCCTATCCATTTAATTTTTTGTTATTTTACTTCTATTATTGAGTCATCACCTTCTCAATTAAAGCACCAGTCCAGAGAGCACTATTGTCATTCTTATGCATTGTGTATAGTTAATATTGTGTGCATCATGACTGGATCTCTTCTACCATGAATTACAATGTTTAGTCATTGCTTGAACTTTGGAGGTGCTCTGCATTTATGTTTTGCGGTCTCAGAAAGGGCTAGCGAGATACCATGTTGTCATATTATATCATGATTGTTTTGACAAAGTGTTGGAATTTGAGATATGTTATTATTGCTCGCTAGTTGATTATGCCATTGATATGAGTGAATATAATTTCTAAGAGTTATCATTTGCATGGTTAGTTATGATCTTTGCTGAAAACCTGGGTACTATTTAAGCTTATATACGGATAAAAGAACAAAAGAGTTTGTAAAAGTTTTTCTTCATCACTTTCCATTTATCAACTGAATTGCTTGAGGACAAACAATGAGTTAAGCTTGGGGGATTTGATACGTCTCCATCGTATCGACTTTCCCAAACACTTTTGCTCTTGTTTTGGACTCTAATTTGCATGATTTGAATGAAACTAACCCGGACTAACATTGTTTTTAGCAGAACTACCATGATGTTGTTTTTGTGCAAAAATAAAAGTTCTCAAAATTGGACGAAACTTTTTGGAGATTTTTTATCGAATATATAAAAGATACTGGAGCTAGGACTCACCAGAGGGGGGCCCCTGTTGCCCACAAGGCAACAGGGCATGGCCACCCCCAGGCATGCCAGTTTACCTTGTGGGGCCCATGGGCTCCACTGACCCTAATCTCAAGCCTATAAATTCCTTTTCCCCGAGAAAAAATAAGAGAAGAAGTTTCATCATGTTTTATGATACGAAGCACCAGTCCTATACATCTGGAGTCCATTCGGGGCTCCGGAGAGGTGGATTCGTCGCCATCATCATCACCAACCCTTCTTCATCACCAATTTCATGATGCTCACCACCGGGAGTGAGTAATTCCTTCGTAGTCTTGCAGGACGGTGATGGGGTTGGATGAGATTTATCATGTAATCAAGTCAATTTGTTAGGGTTTGATCCCTAGTATCCACTATGTTCTGAGATTGATGTTGCTATGACTTTGTTATGCTTAATGCTTGACACTAGGGCCCGAGTGCCATGATTTTAGATCTGAACCCTTTATGTTTTCATGAATATATTTGAGTTCTTGATCCTATCTTGCAAGTTATATGCACCTATTATGTGTTATGATCCGCATACCCCAAGGTGACAATAATTGGGATTCTTTCCAATGATTACCGTAGTTTGAGGAGTTCATGTATTCACTATGTTTTAATGCTTTGTTGCAGTTCTCTATTAAAAGGAGGCCTTAATATCCCTTAGTTTTCTTATGGACCCCACTGTAACACCCCGGTAGTTAAGCTACAGTAATCACACACTAATGGTGCGATGTCATCACAATTAAATTTGCTAAACCTCGCTTTGATCCAAACTGAGTTCAAATTTAAAATTTAAAATAAAGTCAAAAATAATATTTCTTCAAACTACAAAACTAAAGTGTTCATAATTTTGAGAATATTCACTAAGTAATTGTCTTGTAGAAACCAATATTAGTTGCAATATTAAATTACCACTAATCTATTTAAAGTAGTGCCCAGAACAACCTATTTAATCCATTGGTAATTAAGTAAAATTCAAATGAAATCATCTTGCCTCCAAAATTTTTGTGGCTTTCACAAATATTGCATAGTATTTATATGACAAGTTTCATATTTCACAAAATCCATTTTATGGCTCAACTAACACAAAACAGTAGCTATTTAAAAAAAGAAATGAATAAAGAAATGAAAGAAAGAAAAGGAAGAGAGAGAGAGGGGCAGGGGGGTCGTGGCGGGCATCCACGCCATGGCTGCTACAGGGAGGCAGGGGGGTCGTGGCGGGCATCCTCCTGCTACAGGGAGGCAGGGGGGTCGTGGCGGGCATCCAAGCCATGGCTGCGCCCCTGGGCGACGTGCCGGCGATCCCACGGCTTCCTGGGAGGACAAGGCGTCGACCCATGCCCCCTCTCAGAACCCTAGCTTCTTCTCCTTCCTTCCCTTCCTCCTCCCGCCTTTAT
This sequence comes from Thinopyrum elongatum, assembly GCA_011799875.1. NCBI lineage: Eukaryota > Viridiplantae > Streptophyta > Magnoliopsida > Poales > Poaceae > Thinopyrum > Thinopyrum elongatum. The sequence goes on from CM022303.1 coordinate 237,927,113, forward strand.
CCTCCTTCCCCCCCCCCCCCCCCCCCACGTCGCTCGACCTCGTAGTCGCCTTGTCATCATCGATCCTACGGCCACCGAGCCTCCCGCAGCTCCTCATGGTGCCCACCGGCTTCCCCGTCGTCGACTACGTCGACTGCGGGCACTCGCTCGACTGGAGCCGCTCCGAATCCTCGCCATCGAGCTTGACCACGCCGTCGGCCGTAGCACTACCTCGCTGCCGCGCTGCTCCTCCGGGCCGTCCCTGACCTCGCCTTCGTGCTCGCGGTGAGCATCTCTCCCGATTCCCTCATTTCCCCTCATCGATTCGACGCCGTAGACCCGCTCCCGTGTGTCGCCGCCATGGCCGGAGCCCGAGCTCCCGTGTACGTGCTCTGCTGCTGTTCACCAGCTTTTGTTGCTCGCTTGCTACCCCTGCCGCCACCGCTGCTGCTGCCCCGCGCCCACGCGCGCCCGTCCCCCCTGCAACCGCTGCCTCCCGCCGCTGCTGCCTGCTCCCGCCCCTATGCGTTCGTCGCTGCTGCGTTGCTCTGCCTGCTGCTCTTGCGGCCGCCGCACGTGTTGCATGTGCCGTTGCCACTGCTTTGCTTGATGCTCTGTGCTGCTGCTTTACTAGCTCTTGCTGACGCTGCTGCTCGCCATCCCTGCTGCTGTTGCCCACTCGCTGCTGCCTGTGTTCTCCTGCTGCCAATGCGTACTGCTGCTTAGGCCGCTGTGCTGCCGCTGCTGTTGCTTAGCCACATCTGCTACACAACGCTGCTGGTGCTTGCGGCTGGCCATGGCCAAGTGTGGCATGTGCTGTCTGTGCGTGAGTGTGTGTGCAGAGGTGTGTGAGCCGGCCCTTGTTTACTCTAGCTTAGGATTAAATTAGTGCTAAGTTAGTCTAGTAGTAGATGACATGTAGGCCCACCCATTTAGTAGGTTAGATTTATTTAATTGTTTAGGAATAGCCTATGACATGTGGGTCACCCCTTCTCTATTTGACCAGTCAATTTGATTTGGTCAAACTCGTATTAAACAATTTCAGCAATTTCAGAAAATCGATTAAACCTCGGAAAATCATAACTAATTCATGGGAACTCGGATGAAAATAATTTATATATGGAAGTTGCTAAGAAATATATGAAGAATCCAAATATGCCATCCGTTCATTTGTCACGTGCCTCTAGCATAGCGAACATGGATCCGTCCCCTCCGATTCATCTGTCCAAAAAATGCCAAACGGTGGAAAAATATTCCCGGATATTTTCCCTCTTCGTCTGTATCACCTAGCACTGCGTTAGGTCACCCCTAGCACCATGTATTGCCGCGTCATGCTTTGTGTACATTGTTTGCCCATTATTTATTTGTTTCTCCCTCCTCTTTCTTCTTCGACAGACCCTGTGACTGCTGCCGATGCCCCTGTGATTGACTACTTCACCGTCGAGGGTCTGTATATGTCTACCGAGCAACCAGGCAAGCAAACCCCCATTGATCATTCCAATATCGCCCATTCCATTCTCTCTCATGCTTGCATTAGATTTTGCGACTGTACTTGATTGCTCCTATTCTGATGCATAGCCTGTTTTTGTTACATGCTTTCATACCTTACCTACTTATTCTAAACTGCTTAGTATAGGTTGGTTAGAGATCCATCAGTGACCCCCCACCTTGTCCCAGTTGCCCCGCTTTATGTTCGATGACTCGATCAAATTGATCAATGTCCAGGCCCCGACACCGCACATCACCCCCCCCCCTTAGTTGTACAACTCTGCAGAGTTATTATCGAGTGCCGAGGGTGATACCTCGTCAGCACTTCTGATGTCAACCCTGTAGTGTAGCTATTCGGTCGTGGTCATTGAGGGTGATTCACCTTCACCACTCCCGATAATGACTCTGTCGTGCAACCCCTCAAGTGTGGACCTTCGAGGGTGATTCCTCCAAGTCCACCTTGACGGTTACATCGAGTGGGAATCCATTGAGGGTGATTCCCCGGGTTTCCCCCTAGCTGTTTCGGACACACGGTTACTTTGACTTACCACAGAACCATGATGACATCGGGATGGCCCCGAGGGGTACTCGTGAGTGATGTGAACTCGGGTTGACCTGGAGGGTACCCGAGAGATAATTACGTGGCACGGTTGGGCATTCTTAGCCCTTGCCGTAAGTCCACGAGACGGGGCAACGAGGTCACATGATCGTGAGTCTCTGCTCATTACCGCGCACTACCAAGACACTAACGGTTTGGATATGTGATCCGAGTAGGCCTCTGGCCTTTTTCGCACTAGCCAGCACGCGTGAATAAGTATGGGCACTCTGCGTCGTATGTATCAGCCGAAAGCTCAACAGACGTTAGCGATGGAGCGGCGTGTGCCGGGTTGGACTGGAACGCCTCGCTTGTATAAGGGGGGCTAGGTCTGCTCACCGGCCGCATACGCAACGTGCAGGAGTGCAAAGGGCGATGGGCCTAAGACCCCTGCGCGCTTAGGATGTAGACCGGCGTGCTGGCCTCTCTGTTGAGCCTAGGTAGGACTGCAGTGTGTTGATCAGCTGAGGTCGGTCATGACCTGATGGTGTGTCCGGCTGGAGTTGATCGAGCATGTTGGGTAAGTTTGTGCACCCCTGCAGGGAAGTATTATCTTTTCGAATAGCCGTCGCCACGGTAACGGATGATCGGAGTTGTATCCCGATCGATACAACTAGAACTGGATACTGAATGCTGAGGCATGTTATGGATATGTGGCTCCGGGATTGCTTTCTCGCAGGGAGTCGAGAAAGGATCTTTGGGTGCTAATGTTACAACATACTTGTGAAATATAATATGCTATTCTGTACTCTTCTAAATGCTGCAAGATGGTGGCTTCAAGAAGATGCTAGTCTTCGATAGGCTAGGCTTTCCCTCTATTCTGGCATTCTGCAGTTTAGTCCACAGATTCTACCCATTTCTTTGATACCGATGCATATGTAGTGTAGATCCTTGCTTGCGAGTACTTTGGATGAATACTCACGGTTGCTTTGCTCCCCTTTTTTCCACCTCTTTCCATTCTTCTCGGATGCTAAAACCAGATGGTCGAGCCCAGGAGCCAGTTGTTACCGCCGATGACTACTACTACCCCAATGGAGCCTACTACTACGTGGAGACCGCCGACGACCAGGAGTAGTTTTGGAGACTCCCAGGTAGGAGGCCTTGCCTTTTCGATCATTGATGTTTGTGCTAGCCTTCTTAAGGCAGGTCTTCTTTAACTTATGTCTGGACTCAGATAATGTTGCTTCCGCTGACTCGTTTGTATTCGAGCTTATGTATTCGTGCCCTCGAGGCCCCTGGCTTGTAATATAAAGCTTGTATTATTTTAATTTTTGTCTAGAGTTGTGTTGTGATATCTTCCCGTGAGTCCCTGATCTTGATCGTACACATTTGCGTGTATGATTAGTGTACGATTGAATCGGGGGCGTCACAAGTTGGCATCAGAGCCGACTGCCTGTAGGTAGCCCCCTTTCCAACTCCTTGGCCAAAGTTGAGTCTAGTCTCCGGAAAACATTTACTAACATTGTTGTGTGGCTTACGGGCCCACATCAGAAATGAATGGTATTAAAATCTTTTACTCCTCGATCTTTATTCTGGGACTCTGATATCTCTTCTATTCGGGTTAAATGATTTTGCAAACTCTAACATTTGGTTCTCGTAAATACGTCCTCCTGGAGAGCCCTCATTCTAGACGATCGCCTGCTTCACTAGAAGATTCTGAAGATACTTTTTGATGTTTTTTCGAGACCCTTGTGCCCATCGCTTTTGCAATTCCCTTCCATCCATAAACCCCTATGGATGACCACGTACACTTCTCATTCATACAATCATTCCCCCGTTGATCTTGTTATTACAAGATACCATGAAATCCACTCTATTGTTCCGAGAATACTTTGTGCCTACTGCCTTGTAGTTCTTTGCCACATGAATAGCCCTAAGGATAATTCCTCGCACTTACGGAGTATCCGCTCATCCCCAGTTGTTCATGTGTTTCACAAAAAATTTCTAAATACTATTCGATCTTCCGAAATCTTTAGTAGCCTATTGCTCTTGAAATTCTTGCTTGCTTGCATTATGGTTAGTCCCATAAGTCTAGTAATCTTATTGGCATCCTTAGTCACTATCACTTTGAGTCCATTGATTCAACGTGTGTGCGAATGCTCGCAATCATCAATCAAAATTAAAATTCGTCCTTCCGGCTCAGACGTCACTCCGGACATGAGCTGGTTCTCTACCAATCAAATTACCATCGATTGTACCCCTAAGTCTATTCAACTTATCCATCCTTAATCAGAGCGTTTGCTTCTGATCCCTTGATTTGGAAATCATAATTCCTTTGCATTTGAGCTTTGAATTAGTCAGTTGTTTCTATAATCTGATCTCCTTGCATTCTTTCTTCTTCTGGTTGGGTACCAATGCTCACATCAGATCCCTTGTGGACCACCAGATCCTTTGTTGGATTATTATCCGACAGTGCCCCTCATATTTAATCACCTTGTGAGTTCTTCCCTGATACATAATGCCTTTGGTAAATTGTATCCTCTCCTTTTGTCAACCATGCTCTACCTTCAAGCTTGTGTTATTTACTCTTTAAGTTTGTGGTATATGTTTCTAAGATGCCCCTATGGGTTGAACCTATGCCTTCCCTAATCTGTGTGAACCCGAGAGTTTTCACGAGTCATACTCTACTGGTGTTTTGCCTTATAATATTTCAACACTACAACTTCATCGAAAGCGAGAAATGAATGAAAGGTTATGCATTGAAGAAGTGGGAGTCGACCTTGAACTTTGTGTTCATGCCCATGGAAACGATGTAGATCTTATCATGGAAGCTTCTCTTAAAATTAATTGTCCCCTTGGTATAAGTTCTTCTTATATATGGGATTTGGTCTTTTGCAAACATGGTTCCGACCATATTGTTCTTCTTTGATCCCATTTCTTGGACATGTTAAAGTACTTGTCTTCTGCACATGAATACACCTGTCCAAACTCTATTCTACTCTATCTTCGAGTATTACCCTCTGGTATCTCGAGAATATCAAAGAACTGTGTTGCTTCCTATGAGTCTTCTTCTAGTATTTCTTCTCACCCATTTTCAGATTTCCCCTGGGTTCTGAGTTATTAGTCACTCAAGGACACCGATAACTGAATTGAGTCCACACTGCGATTCAACAAATCTTAGTAATCTTCATTGCTTACGAGTTTGTACTCTATCATGTCATTCCGAGCTGATGGTTACATCATCATCGTCATGCTAAAGCTTGACCTTGTTATCTATGTCCTTCACCCCCGAAACACGATTCCGACAATGTGCTAAGCTACCTCGAGCTTTCAACATCATGTTGGTTGTCTTGAAAGGCAATTTTGATTCTGAGCTTGCAATCCTATCTATGGTTCCGATAACTTTTCGCTTCACCATTTCTTTTGCTTGATGTCGTCGCTGACCGATTACATCTTCATGAAACCTCTCGACAAATGTGTCATGATCATCATCAACATTCTGAGCTCTTCCAGGATATCAATCGAATTCGTGATGAGAAATACCATTCTTGCCCCTCGATGATTTGTGTTATCATCGACAACATTCTTGTCTTCCCCCCAACACAAACTTGTTCATGTAAAATTTTGGAAACACATCTTTTTGACATGTCGATGGATTGTTGCTTAACCCATCGGCCACCTCCTCATCTTTTCCTTGATAAAATTGCATGAGATGTTCTAAAAATTCCAGATGGATCCTTTGTGTTCCCAAGGTCTGACCTTTACCTGGTGACCATGTCAATGCTATCCCGAAGCATGACTGTCGTACTCCGAACATCATTAAGAACATTTGAGGTGTAATGCTAAATGTTTCTTGTCCACTTATCCAAACATTGTTGTATGGTTAACGTCATGAATTTCCTCTCCCCTTTACCTAAATGGTAATCTACTTACTATCCTGTCATGGATATCATCATCTGCTTGTCCTTGAAAGGATATACTCCTGATATTTGTGTTTAAACACATTTTCCTTTCCATTGTTCTGATTAAATTAATAATCACATTTTCCTTTCCATTGTTTTGTTTAACCTTTCTCGTAATCTAACTTATCTGAGCAGAGGCAATTCTCTACTTAGGTAAACACCTCGGTGTACAACTCTGTCAGTAAGACCCTGTTACTATTGTTGTTAACATTCCGTTAACCGCTGGTGGACGAGAACATTGCCTATTGGTCCGTCTCATTTCAACGAGCAGGAAAGTGGTTCTCTTCGTTCCCCGCCCTTGGTACCGACGTCGTTGCCAACATAACTGACAGGTTATCCTCTGACATGCCTTGCTATCATGACCGTGCAAGATGTCAGCATCCTTCCTACCTTTAACCCACATGGTGGGCCCATAACTCACAGTTCCACAGGATTGAAACCTGACTCTCCTGCACACCCATGTTTCCAAAGTCATTCCTCGCGCTTGACTCCGTATGTAATTCATGGTCCACCTTCCTAGTGATCTATTCTAGTATCAGACGCAATAATTTTTGTTGTTGTTGGTCTGAACCCCTTTCACCTTTTGATTAGGCATTGAACGATTGCCTACCCGTTCGAAACATCTCATGGTTCCTTCCTACTTTGCTCTCGATATTTTCTGGAGTTTCAATTCGAGAGTTACTTTCCGTCACCTTCCCTGATATTTTCTACCTGATAATCAACCTTGCAAAGGTCCGTTCTTCCATAGTTACCCATTATCCTTTTCGTAAGTACGATAGAACTCCCGAAGAAAGGATGATGACCTCATCATAATGCCCTGATGCAGCGAATTGAAGAAATCAACGTGATGGATCAACCTCTTCGAGAAGAGCCACCCAGAATGAGAAGATCCGTTAGAATTTTGTAACCAAAACTTTCCCCCCTTACTCCACCTCTTAAATCTTGGGACGAGATTTCTTGTAGTGGAGGAGATTTGTAACACCCCGGTAGTTAAGCTACAGTAATCACACACTAATGGTGCGATGTCATCGCAATTAAATTTGCTAAACCTCGCTTTGATCCAAACCAAGTTCAAATTTAAAATTTAAAATAAAGTCAAAAAATAATATTTCTTCAAACTACAAAACTAAAGTGTTCATAATTTTGAAAATATTCACTAAGTAATTGTCTTGTAGAAACCAATATTAGTTGCAATATTAAATTGCCACTAATCAATTTAAAGCAGTGCCCAAAACAACCTATTTAATCCATTGGTAATTAAGTAAAATTCAAATGAAATCATCTTGCCTCCAAACTTTTTGTGGCTTTCACAAATATTGCATAATATTTATATGGCAAGTTTCATATTTTACAAAATCCATTTTATGGCTCAGCTAACACAAAACAGTAGCTATTTAAAAAAAATAGAAATGAATAAAGAAATGAAAGAAAGAAAAGGAAGAGAGAGAGAGAGAGAGGCCCAAGAGGGGCTGGGAGGCCCAGCCCACCTCCCTCGTCCCCATCCTCCTGCTACAGGGAGGCAGGGGGGTCGTGGCGGGCATCCATGCCATGGCTGCGTCCCTGGGCAACGTGCCGGCGATCCCACGGCTTCCTGGGAGGATAAGGCGTCGCGCCGTACCCCCTCCCTGAACTCTAGCTTCTTCTCCTTCCTTCCCCCGCGCCGTTTCCACTCCCCCCCACGTCGCTCAACCCCGTCGTCGCCTTATCGTTATCGATCCCGTGGCCATCGAACCTCCCGCAGCTCCTCGTGGTATCCACCGGCTTTCCCGTCATCGACTACGTCGACTGCGGGCACTCGCTCGACTAGAGCCGCTCCGAATCCTCGCCATCGAGCTCAACCAAGCCGTCGGCCGCACCACTACCTCGCCGCCGCGCTACTCCTCCGGGCCGTCCCCGGCCTCCCCGACCTCGCCTTCGTGCTCGCGGTGAGCATCTCTTCCGATTCCCCCGTTTCCCCTCTTCGATTCGACGCTGTAGACCCGCTCCCGCGTGTCGCCGCCATGGTCGGAGCCCGAGCTCCCGTGTACGTGCTCTGCTGCTACGCTATTTGCTGCTGCTCGCCGGCTTCTGTTGCTCGCCGGCTACCCCTGCCGCCACCGCTGCTGCTGCCCCGCGCCCACCCGTGCCCGTCCCCCCCCCCCATGCAACCGCTGCCTCCCGCTGCTGCTACCTGCTCCCGCCCCTGTGCGTTCGTTGCGGCTGCGTTGCTCTGCCTGCAGCTCTTGCGGCCGCCGCACATGCTGCGTGTGCCGTTGCCGCTGCTTTGCTTGATGCTCTACGCTGCTGCTTTACTAGCTCCTGCTGACGCTGCTGCTAGCCGTCCCTGCTGCCGTTGCCCGCTCGCTGCTGCCTGCGTTCTCCTCCTGCCGATGCATATTGCTGCTTAGGCCGCTGCGCTGCTGCTGCCGCTGCTTAGCCAGAGCTGCTACACAACGCTGCTGCTGCTTGCGGCTGGCCATGGCCAAGTGTGGCATGTGATGTGTGTGCGTGAGTGTGTGTGCAGAGGTGTGTGAGCCGGCCCTTGTTTAGTGTAGCTTAGCATTAAATTAGTGCTAAGTTAGTCTAGTAGTAGATGACAAGTAGGCCCACCCATTTAGTAAGTTAGATTTATTTAATTGTTTAGGCATAGCCTATGACATGTGGGCCACCCCTTCTCTATTTGACCAGTTAATTTGATTTGGTCAAACTCGTATTAAACAATTTCAGCAATTTCAGAAAATCGATTAAACCTCAAAAAATCATAACTAATTTATAGTAACTCGGATGAAAATAATTTATATATGAAAGTTGCTCAGAAAAATATGAGGAATCCGAATATGCCATCCGTTCATCTGTCACGTGCCTTTAGCATAGCGAACATGGATCTGTCCCCTCCGATTCATCTGTCCGAAAAATGCCAAACTGTGGAAAAATATTCCCGGATATTTTCCCTCTTCGTCTGTATCACCTAGCACTGCGTTAGGTCACCCCTAGCATCGTGTATTGCAGCGTCATGCTTTGTGTACATTGTTTTCCCATTATTTATTTATTTCTCCCTCCTCTTTCTTCTTTGATAGACCCTGCGACTGCTGTCGATGCCCCTGTGATCGACTACTTCACCGTCGAGGGTCTGTATCTGTCTGCCGAGCAACCAGGCAAGCAAACCCCCATTGATCATTCCGATATCGCCCATTCCATTCTCTCTCATCCTTGCATTAGATTTTCCTACTATAGTTGATTGCTCCTATTCTGATGCATAGCCTGTTTTTGTTACCTACTTTCATACCTTACCTGCTTATTCTAAACTGCTTAGTATAGGTTGGTTAGACATCCATCAGTGACCCCCCCACCTTGTCCCAGTTGCCCTGCTTTATGTTCGATGACTCGATCAATGTGATCGACGTCCAGGCCCCGACACCGCACATCACCCCCCTTAGTTGTACGACTCTGCAGAGTTATTATCGAGTGCCGAGGGTGATACCTCATCAGCACTTCTGATGTGAACCCTGTAGTGTAGCTATTTGGTCGTGGTCATCGAGGGTGATTCCTCCTTCACCACTCCCAATAACGACTCTGTCGTGTAACCCCTCAAGTGTTGACCATCGAGGGTGATTCCTCCAAGTCCACCTTGACGGTTACATCGAGTGGGAATCCATTGAGGGTGATTCTGTCAGGGAACACAGACAGGGGTATATGTTTTCCCTTGACTGTGCACGAACAGCAAGCCAACAGGCTCGAAGAGGAGATTACAAGACCAAGATCAGACCAAACAAGGAGGATCAATTCCTTTGAAGGATCCAAGTGCAAGTCGAGAAGGCCAAGGTGAGCCAGAGGAACAAGGCATCGCTAAGGGAAGGACCTACCTTGCCAGGCAGGCGAGCCTGGCAGGGTTGGGTTTTGCCCTGGAAGCAAGCTCCCAGATCATCCCGGCAGGCCTGCCTGGGCTGGCGGAGGCAAGCCAATCCACCGCTCCACCTCACGAGCGATGCAAGTCATTAATCAAAGCGGTGTCGAGCTCCAAGGTGACTAAGTGGCTGCTTTCTGCCACATGGCAGCCACTTCCTACAGCAAACACCTCCATATGACACCCGTCCTGAGACGTGTCAAACGAGCAGGCGCGAAGCTGGCAAAACAGCCCGGCAGGGCCTGCCGGGCGGGCTGTGATGTGACACTGAGCGGCGCATTTAATGCGCTCTGTCAGCCTGCAGAGTTAGATATGATAGCACTGTTAGCTATCTAATCAGTACGCAAAGACTGATTTGCCACTGTGGTTACCCCTTAATCTATAAAAGGAGGCCCATGGCGACCGTAGAAAGGGTTGGACCCACGCATATTGATATGCTGGTAGCCACTCTCGCCCCCAGAGCGACCTTGCCGGGTGAGTGTGCTACGTCCACCACCATTATCCACCATCAATCCACCAAAGCAGGAGTAGGGTTTTACGCCTCACGGCAACCCGAACCTGGGTAAAGACTGCCCGTGTGATCTCTGCCGTGCTGCGCAATGCTTCTCCGCTCTTTGTGCAATGTGCCCATCCCCCCCCCCCCGCCGAACCAAAAGGGGCTCATGGCCCCATAGGTGGCCGTGGTTTCCCACGACATCTTTGGCATGCCAGGTAGGGGGATCACTTGCGTGAAACCTAAGAGCGTTGGCAGCGCATCGTCTCCATTGCAGCCCAGCCAAAGCTTTTGGCGTCGGTGGTGCTCATGGAGATATGAAAACAAAGCAGGAGAGCGGGGTCGTCCCCGCACCTGCTTTGTTCATCATTTCATCACACCACAGTCGCGGCCGCGGTGAAGATCGGTGCCAGCGGTGGTATGCTCCCCCCAGGCGGCCTAGGCGATGTGACCACCGCTCGGGCGCCGTCCGGGGAGAAGGGGCAAGGCGCGCGGGAATGAGGCTCCTCTTTCCATCTCTCTCCCTCTTCGGCAATCGAGCTGCACTGGCCCTGGCATCGTCAATGTCGATGAGTACCGCGCGATACTCGGTTTAGCATTTACCCTGCTTAGGGAAACCCTGAGTAAAACGCCGGTACGAATCCATTGATCGATGCCCCAGCAAGTATGCTCCGGCAAGGCCGTCTGCACTGGCGGGACTCTTGTGCCAGCCACTGTCGGATTGTTCAAAAATAATGGAGGAGAGAAAGAGGGGCCAGGAAAGCCCGACACCATATCCTGCCGCCCGCCAGACACGCTTGACGTATGTTGGTCCCTGCCGGGAACCAGAGAGTTATTCGCTTGGCCTCCGTCTTTCCGGGTATCGTGAGCACGCCAAACACACGCAAATGGAAAGGATGGGAAGGAGCAAGAACAAAAGCTAAGTCCACGCAGTAATTTCCTTTTGATGAATCCTAGATTTTTGCATCCGTTTATCCCTCGATTTTAGTGAGTGTTCGTACTATGAAATCCTTCATGTGATGGAACCTTGGCTAGTTCTTTGTCTGCACCCTTGTTCTGTCCCGAGCCTTGCTCATAGAACGAGCGGCTGCGTCGAGAGCTACCAAGGAAAAACTTGCCGGGACACATCCACGCCAAGATGAATGTTAAGGGCCGAACCCTTACGACAATCGCGACAATATGATACCGGCAAGCAACCAGAACATGCATAGGGACTAATCGTACGAACACAAGAATATAAGCTCAGAGGGATAAACATGCGTTTAAGGTTAAGCAGGGGACATCAGCTCCACGCAAACATAAACAGTATGACACCTAAACACGAAGCGTACATCATGTTTTGTTACAGGATAGCACGATGACAAGAATAGCTCGGAGTCAAGCCTGGCGACTGTGTGAAGCCGTTGGGACGTGAAGGGCCCTGGCGGCCAGAGGGGCAGCTTTCTCTTTGGCAGCTGGAACATCAGCACCCACCAGCGGCTTCTTAAATCCGTCGGCAAGGTTGAGGTCCGGATGATGGCAGGCGATGTTGCTCAGGACCATGAGGAGGGCGTCGTGAGCAAGCTTCCGAGACTCGGTCGCGAAGCGCTTGGCCCTCCCCTCTTCATGCACCCTCAGCTTTTCGATCAGCTCGTTGAAGAAAACTCCCAGCTTGGCACTAGGGACCTCCTGCCTGTTGATCGAGAAAGCTGGCCCATCCATGCCCATCGCTATGGTCTGGGCAGCAAGGCGCATAGCGATGTCAATCATGCTCCTGATCCAGAGGTTCACCTGCTCCGATTGGTTCATCAGCTTGTCCTCTGCATCCTTCCGGAGGCGCTAGGCGGTGTCTAGATCTTTGGACAGCTGTTTCTGGCAGGCTCCATTGGACTCTGCTGCGCTTTCCAAGATGCCGATCCTGGCCTTCAGATCCGTGATGGTGCCGTTGGCGGTTTCAAGGCCTTGGGTCCTGGAGGAAAGCTGTGACTGCACATCGCTCAGAAGGACCTCTGCCTTTCGCGCTTCCTCCTTGAGAGCCTCCACCTGCTTGGTGCTCCTGGCAAGCTCCTCAGTCAGCTTAGTCACATGTCGATTAAGGTTAGTCCTGGCAGCGGATGCGGCAGCAAGATCATCAGTGAGTTTCTTCAGTCGAACAGCAGAATCAGTTGTGAGGATGTCCAGGGTAGCTTTGTGCTTGTCCTCCAACTCCTAGGTGCGTTGCTGCACGAGGGCTTCCAGACCATCATCTTTGGCACAAAGGATGGCTCCAAGCTTCTCCTCCTGGAGAGAAATCTCTTGCTCTCTGGCATCCAGACGTGCCTTGCGATCCGCCAAGTGCGCTTCACGGGCCATGACATCTTCCCTCGTCATCAGGATCGCCTCCTGCTGCCTCATAAGTACCTGGAACTGCTTGCCATGCCATTCGCGTAGCTCCAGGCACTTGTCCTTCAGCTTCTGGTCCACTTTGTTGGCGGACTCGCGCTGCTCTTTGAGCACCTGCCACTTCTGGTCGTGTCGGGCCTGCATTTCTTTGATGCCCGCCGCCACGGACTCCAGGAAGGACAAATCCATTGCAACGGCAACAGAATCGCCCGATTCTTCAACCCCTTGGTGCAGCAACGCCAGGATTCACTGGAGCTCTTCATCAAGCTCCACGTTCATCGATGCCGACGGGCCGGGAGCTCCAATCCTAGGCTGCACCAACACCAGCGCCAATTGGCTTGAGGGGGATGGCGAGGTCCCCACCATGAGCCCAAAGTAGGGAAGGGGATCCATGGTTCGTAGGGGAATCTTCCCCTCGACCACCACTCCCACCTCTGGGGCACTTTCAGAAGTATGTTCCGCCATCGCCAAAGAATCTTGAACACTCCTGGTAGCGGGGCCCTGTCCCTCCGCGGTGGCGATCTCGGCGGCCTCGTCCGCGGCAGCTCTCCCTATGCTGGCCACCTCTTCCAGTAGTTCTGTCTCTTCGGCCTGGAGGACTGTGGATGAAAGGACAAGAGAATGGCAAAAAAGGCAGAAGTTTTAGATTACCGGGATATAGGGAGAGGGGATACATAAGAGAAAGAAGGAGAAGAGTGGAAGTTAAGTACCTAGAGAAGCCTGCCAGGCAGGGGCCTCAGTTTCCCCGGCAGCATCAATTGCCGGGCCATGAACTCCACCCCCTGCCGCTGCAGCCACGGCGACGCTCTGTGCGGGCTCGTCCACGCAGGGTCTCGCCAGGGGTTCTTTGGCTGGGTCAATGGGAGGAACATACCCTTCCAGGGAGGGCTCATCCCGTGTCGTCTTGCCACCTCCTCCAGTTGGAGGGGTGGGAAGCTCGTCTCCGTTGCCTCCAGCAAAAGGAACCAGCCCTCCACTTTTAGGCCGGGGGCTGGGCTAGGGGCTCGGTGTGGGATCCTCTGTATTGCTCCCCACCAAGCCCAAGCTCTCCACAGTCTTCGGCGACCCAGCACGCCGGAGCCTCTTCGACCGATGGATGAGGGTCTCCGTTTCCTCCTCCTCCTCCCTGCCAACGACAGCAAAACAAAAGGTCAGCCAGCAAAGATAATCAAGTATACTAAAGTTATTACAGAAAGGGAAATCTTCCTTACTCCTCATCAATGAGCATGGAGCTCAATTCAAATTCCATGGGCGGCGGGGATGCTCTGCCTCTCTTCTGGGATGGAGGGGCGGAGCTTTCCAGCAGCCCCAAACCGTGCTGAAGCGCTGGGGGCTCCGATGAAGACGAGCTCTGCGAAGAGCTCGAGCCAGAATGAGAGCTGGAATCGCCCTCCACATCCACCGATTGCTTGGCGGGAGAAGCTTTGATCCCGGCAAGGCGAGGAGACTGGCGGCACGCCACGTCTGTCTTGGTATTTCTGGTGGTGGTCTTCTTCACCTTCTTGGCAGCAGGCGCTGGATTTGGGGCCACCGTTCCACGGTTAGCAGCACGCCTGCGGGGACGCTGATCCAAAATCGGCTCGGGGGCTTGAGGACCAGCCGCGAGCCACTCCGCTTCGGGCTCCACTGCCTCAGCAGCCTCCTCCTCCTTTTGGAGCTCTGCTACCGCGGTAGCTAGAGCCTCAAGCCTGGAAATCTCGTCCCCGGCAAGATCTTCCCCGGCAACCTCTTCCGTGGCATGCGCCTCGCTACCACCGTGGGAGGAACTCTCATCCTCAGCTTTTCCCTTCCCGACCTTTGCAGCCCTTGCCATTGCAGCAATTCGGGCTGCTTTGTCCTCCTTAATCCTCCTCTTGATAAACGCTGCCTCCACGGTGGAGGTGTGTTTGTACACGTTGGTCTCCACCCTGACAGCCCTCTCCGTCAGGGCGTTGGACCATTCAAGCTCTTGGTCAAGAGTGGGCAACCGCCAATCACCTGCCACCCCATGAGCGTTGCAATCCGGCATCCACCTCAAGATCTGGTCCTGGGCCGAATTGACATTCAGAGGGATAACGATTGCCGGGAGCTTGAACAGCTCGAAGCAGCCAAACAGCTGGTCACACAACCAGGCATGGCCATAAACAGACAAGTTATTGGTCAAACCTGGGAGCAATCTCATCCTGTCCCCAGCATCACCATACAACTAGGAGGGTATGTCCCTCTTCTGCAGTGGTGAGATGCGACGAAGGAGAAAATCTTCCCCCACGTGCTCAATGGTTAGCCCGGCAGCCTTCAGGCAGGTGATCCTGTTTATTGCTAGGCGAAGCCTATCATTGGTGAGGCCAAATGCACTCCATTCCTTGCTGCGCTCGACACACACTGCCCGTGCTTCGCAGAACTCTGGGGCTTCCTCATCCTGAATCCAGCACCAGTCTCCTCTCCACTCATCCCACCTCTCGCGCTGCAGACCAGGGATATAATCCCAGTACTTCCTTGCCCCCCGTGACATCCAACTGATGTTCCCAGAGTGGTGAGTTTTGTTCTCCACCCGCGGGACAAAGTAATGCCTGAACAGATCAACATTGGGGGCGACTCCAACAAAGTTCTCACACAAATGGGCAAATATGGCCATGGTCGCCATTGCATTTGGCGTGAAGTCCATGAGGTGGAATCCATAAATCGTCATCATCGCCTCAAATAAATCAGAAAAAGGGGGGCAGAGGCCGCAGATGAAATATGCGCAGAAGAATCGGTATGAATTTGGCAGATCCTCTTCCCCCTCCGCCAAAACATTGGGCGCGCCATGCCCTTTCAGGACTTCCCTCCCCCACAGGTACCCGTACCTTGCCTGCAGAACCGGGCCATCTAGGTTCGATGGAAAGAAGACGACGTCTCCCCTCCGCTTCTTGTCCAGCTCCGCTGCCCTCTTGCTTCCCTCGGCGACCACCTCCTTCGCCGCGGCCGTCTGCTTCCCTTTTGCTGCTGTTTTCTTCCCCATTCCCGCAGACGCCGGTGCGAATGGGGGAAGGAATCAGGTGGGGGAACGGCGATGGGCGAGGGAGAGAAAGGAGGGGCGGTTGTTTGGCTTGCGGAGGAAGATGATGGGAGGGCAGGACAGGCGACAAGTGAACCGTGATGTTCCGTGTTTTCCGATCTTAAAGGGAAAAGGCGTGGAGCGGGGGTGCGACGCTTCAGAAGTTACCATTTTACATTAACTGCAACAGTCCCATGACCCCACGACTCGCAGTAATTGCGCGAAGTGGACGTTGGATTGACTGGTCATCATGACAAACCATGATGCGAGCAGCCCTTTTTTGCCATGTGTCCGTGCACTGTTTGGGGCCTAACCCAACGTGCCCAGTGACACGTATGGCTTAGGCCCGGGGGCTTATGTCGGGGAACATAGACAGGTGTATATGTTTTCCCCTGACTATGCACGGACAGCAAGCCAACAGGCTCGAAGACAAGATTACAAGACCAAGATCAGACCAAACAAGGAGGATCAATTCCTTTGAAGGATCCAAATGCAAGTCGAGAAGGCCAAGGTGAGCCAGAGGAACAAGGCATCGCTAAGGGAAGGACCTACTTTGCCGGGTAGGCGAGCCCGGCAGGGTTGGGTTTTGCCCCGGAAGCAAGCTCCCAGATCGTCCCGGCAGGCCTGCCGGGGCTGGCAAAGGCAAGCCACTCCACCGCTCCACCTCACAAGCGACGCAAGTCATTAATCAAAGCGGTGTCGAGCTCCAAGGTGACAAAGTGGCTGCTTTCTGCCACATGGCAGCCACTTCCTATAGCAAACACCTCCATATGACACCCGTCCTGAGACGTGTCAAACGAGCAGGCGCGAGCCTAGCAAAACAGCCCGGCAGGGCCTACCGGGCGGGCTGTGATGTGACACTGAGAGGCGCATTTAATGCACTCTGTCAGCCTGCAGAGTTAGATATGATAGCACTGTTAGCTATCTAATCAGTATGCAAAGACTGATTTGCCACTGTGGTGACCCCTTAATCTATAAAAGGAGGCCCACAGCGATCGTAGAAAGGGTTGGACCCTCGCATATTGATACGCTGGTAGCCACTCTCGCCCCCAGAGTGACCTTGCCGTGCGAGTGTGCTACGTCCACCACCATTATCCACCAAAGCAGGAGTAGGCTTTTACGCCTCACGGCGGACCGAACCTGAGTAAAGACTGCCCGTGTGATCTCTGCCGTGCTGCGCGACGCTTCTCCGCTCTTTGTGCAACGTGCCCATCCCCCCGCCGAACCAAAAGGGGCTCATGGCCCCATAGGTGGCTGTGGTTTCCCACAATAGATTCCTCGGGTTTCCCCCTTGCTGTTTCGGACACACGATTACTTTGACTTACCACAGAACCATGATGACATCGGGTCGGCCCCGAGGGGTACCCGCGAGTGATGTGAAGTCGGGTTGACCTGGAGGGTACCCGAGAGATAATTACGTGGCACGGCCGGGCATTCTTAGCCCTTGCCGTAAGTCCACGAGATGGGGCGACGGGGTCACATGATCGTGAGTCTCTGCTCGTTACCGTGCACTACCAAGACACTAACGGTTTGGATATGTGATCCGAGTAGGACTTTGGACTTTTTTGCACTAACCACCACGCTGGAATAAGTATGGGCACTCTGCGTCATATGTATCAGCCGAAAGCTCAATGGACGTCAGCGATGGAGCGGCGCACGCCGGGTTGGACTGGAATGCCTCGCTTGTATAAGGGGGGCTAGGTCTGCTCACCGGCCGCGTACGCAACGTACAGGAGTGCAAAGGGCGATGGGCCCAAGACCCGTGGGTGCTTAGCATGTAGACCGGTGTGCTGGCCTCTCTGTTGAGCCTAGCTAGGACTGCGGTGTGTTGATCGGCCGAGGCCGGTCATGACCTGATGGTGTGTCCGGCCGGAGTTGATCGAGCGTGTTGGGTAAGTTTGTGCGCCCCTGCAGGGAAGTATTATCTATTCAAATAGCCGTCTCCATGGTAACGGACGCTCGGAGTTGTATCCCGTTCGATACAACTAGAACTGGATACTGAATGCTGAGGCATGTCATGGATATGTGGCTCCGGGATTGCTTTCTCGCAGGGAGTCGAGAAAGGATCTCTGGGCACTAATGTTACAACATACTTGTGAAATATAATATGCTATTCTGTACACTTCTAAATGCTGCAAGATGGTGGCTTCAAGAAGATGCTAGTCTTCGATAGGCTAGGCTTTCCCTCTATTCAAGCATTCTGCAGTTTAGTCCACAGATACTACCCATTTCTTTGATACCGATGCATATGTAGTGTAGATCCTTGCTTGCGAGTACTTTGGATGAGTACTCACGTTTGCTTTGCTCCCCTTTTTTCCACCTCTTTCCATTCTTCTCGGATGCTGCAACCAGATGGTGGAGCCCAGGAGCCAGTTGCTACCGCCAACGACTACTACTACCCCAACGGAGCCTACTACTACATGGAGACCGCCGACGACCAGGAGTAGTTTAGGAGGCTCCTAGGCAAGAGGCCTTACCTTTTCGATCATTGATGTTTGTGCTAGCCTTCTTAAGGCAGATCTTTTTTAACTTATGTCTGGACTCAGATAATGTTGCTTCCGCTGACTCATTTGTATTCGAGCCCTCGATGCCCCTGGCTTGTAATATAAAGCTTGTATAATTTTAATTTGTGTCTAGAGTTGTGTTGTGATATCTTCACGTGAGTCCCTGATCTTGATCGTATACATTTGCGTGTATGATTAGTGTATGATTGAATCAGGGGCGTCACAAGTTGGTATCAGAGCCGACTGCCTGTAGGTAGACCCCTTTCCAACTCCTTGGCCGAAGTTGAGTCTAGTCTTTGGAAAGCATTTACTAACTTTGTTGTGTGGCTTACGGGCCCACATCACAAATGAGTGGTATTAGGATCTTTTACTCCTCGATCTTTATTCTGGGACTCTGATCTCTCTTCTATTTGGGTTAAATGATTTTGCAAACTCTAACATTAGGTTCTCGTAAATACTTCCTCCTGAAGAGCCCTCATTCCAGATGATCGCCTGCTTCACCAGAAGATTCTAAAGATACTTTTTGATGTTTTTCCGAGACCCTTGTGCCCATCGCTTTTGCAATTCGCTTCCATCGATAAACCCTTATGGGTGACCACGTACACTTGTCATTCATACAATTATTCCCTCGTTGATCTTGTTATTACAAGATACCACAAAATCCTCTCTATTGTTCTGAGAACTAGATGACCCGTTTGGCGCAAAGGGCGAGAGCAAGCAAAGTATTGAAAGAGTACACATAAATATATTTAGAGACGGATTGAAACATATGGAAATAAAAAAATGTTGATGTCAATGTCATGATTTTATCTAACCAGTGTAAACATATATAAATAGTCTTCTGAAAATATTAGTAGAAGGGCAGTTGATTACATATATAGAACAAGTGATCACAAACTTGTTTTGACCACAGAGACAGTAATGAGGTCTAAAGTGTACATGCAATATCATACACAAATGGAAATCTAAAGGCTATACATATCTTCTCAGAGCAACACCAAAAGGGCAAAGATGCTGGATTGATTGATACGAAACAAAAGGTGGCTGCTATTGGTTAGGACATATAGACTGAAGGTCACCAGAAACTATCTTGTGTAGTTTTTAGGCGCTGCTCTGACTTCATGACAATATAGCGTAACCTCTGCGTCAATTCTTCAATGCTTGGATTAGCTACTACTTTAGTTCTTTTGATAAAACAGTTTTCACACCAGTAGCAGCACCCCTAAGATTAGCAAGTTTCCAGCAAAAGGATCACATGAGAATCACATATATGTATCCTATATGAAGAGAAACAGAGACCCAACAAGATGATATAAAGAAACAGAGGTATCAAAACTGTAATTGCTATAAGAATAGATGCTTGATTGCACAGGGTTTCTTATTACTATTTTGTTTTATGATTCATGTATGTATTTCCAGTCTGGATTGGTAGGTAACAGGGTATTATGCTTTATTTCCTAGAGAGGTCGTACCTCTTAAGCATAGGTGATTGAGTAAGGCCAATTTCCATGGTGTTAGTAAGTGCAGTGGCAGGAGCATTAGCGGCAACGCCGGCTAGTTCAGATCCCTGTGACAGAGTCAAGCTAATCATTGGGAACCATGCAAGAGGAAAAATAATAAAGGGGATGGTAAATCCGATAGAAATACTAACAGTTGTTGAAACAAAAGAACTTATGAAAGTTGGTGTGACCACCTGGTCATCATCCTTCTCCTGCCAAACAAGAAGACCCGTTGCGCCGATGGCGCAAAGAGCAAGAGCGAACCAGGCTTTCAGACCATGCAAGTTCGAATATTTAGAGACTGATCATAAAATCGTTGAAGCATAAGGAAAGAGATATTTAGGTATTATGTTCATACATGATCCTATATATTACATTGATGGTAGGTTCATAGGCCCAAAAAAAGCATGAGGCATATGACAGTCATTTAAATTAGGTAGAGTCATCGCTGCGTGTGCCATCGATGTTGAAAATTACCTCATTGTCTAAGCAACTCTTCATGGTGGGCTGTCATTGGCAAAAGCAGATATGACTTCCATGTAATTGTCCAATCTTAGATGGATAGAATTGAACAGTTGCCCCGATACCAACGGTCCTTGCGTTGAGTGTTAAGTAGACTACGTTTGGATGGCCAAGTTGTTGCATCATAGCATCCAAAAGCACTTTTTCCATCACGGCGGACTGATGACAGAGAGGAAGACAATGTAAGCAAGTGTTGAAAGCTTTACATCATATGATTCTACATGTGTCTATATATCTATAATTTTTTGTGACAAAAAGATTGCTGATAGACAATTGTAATTATAAGTGCATGTGCAGTTCGCACATACAATCTCGAACTCTTGTGGTTTAGACATGGTAGTAAATATGAAGATACATGTGCATATACCAACAGATGATAAAAAATAAGAATAATAGGGTTTTAAGCTTGCTTTTCTGTAGAGGATAAAGCATGTACTATCTGTTAGGTACCAAGAAAATAGCACCTTTACATGTAAGTATGACTACGTGTCAATCGACTTTTAAGTTGTTGATTACGAACCATATACGCATCAAGGACCGATAGCTTGACCAAAGAAGGAACTTCATTTGCATTTGCCAGATCAGGCTATAGAAGCAAAAACAAAGTATCATCAGGCTGATCTCTAATTTTCATTGAACTAACACAAGGGCATTTTACACTACCCGCCACCACTATTGTTGTCCATAAACAAATGTTTATCTACTACTATACTCAGGTTAACTTGAATCAGCTAGCATGAATCAGACATTTCTGAAATGGGCATTAACAGATCAACATGGTATGCATCTACATGAGACGACCAATCTTTTCTTGTTAAGAATGACACAAATATTGATCTCAGTGACGGGCAATAACTATACTACTACCTCTACTTCAGAAGTAAAATTTCTCTATATTTGACCATGTCTCTAAGGAACAACATTAGTTGGAAACTGAAATAATACTGTGATGTTGGTCAAGGTTTGCCTTGAAGTGGGTGAACCGGTCTGATTCAGTGATGATCCACCAAAGGAAGTGACGTGCTGGTGCGATGCATATAGGGGAGGTAGCAGATCTTGCGGGTGAGGGAGCAGATCTTGCAGTCGACGTTGAGGTACATCAACGATGGACTGGAGGAGACAGGGTGAGTGATAGATGGTTTGGTATACGGAGGGGGAGGAGGGGACGGATAAGGTCAAGGCATTAGCAACCTGGCAAGTGGAATTCAATCCTATAGTTGGATAGTTCCAGTGGATTTTACTATATAGTTTTGTAGCTTTAATTAGTGAAAAGGCCTCAATTGGTTTCTACAACATGCTTGTCTGTTGGCAGCTGGAGCATACTTGGCAAATAATGGGCCTTGCCGTGAGTGGTGGTGCAACGGTGACCTCGACGAGCAGGGCAATGGCCAGATACGAGTCAGGCACCAAAGATGACTGGAAGCACTCAAAAAAGTTTACCACGCTAGAGCTATGTCAGGTACCTACTAATTACAAAAAATGAATTTTAGTGAACAGGAGAATCTTCACCTGAGATTGAAGTAAGAAAATGGGATTAGTTCACCTTTGATCTGCAATAGCACATTTAGGAATACCCAATTTATTCTTCAATCTTGCAAGTACCTAGGACAAAAACACTTCCAGCTCATTGGTGAGCAACCTTACCAAAGCTCCTATAAATTGGAAAACTATGATTTTAGGAGGGGAAATGACACCAATAACTATCAGGCATAGCTCGCGGTATGAAGTTGGTACCATTTGCACATTTGGTACTGACAACAGCTCTAGCGATAAACAAAGATGCAGTAGTATATGAAGAATTCTGTAGGGCCGAAATAAATGTTGCTTCTGTACATCCCTGGTCTAGAAATAAATGATATATAGTAGAAATGTTAAATATTACAGGGCAAAAGAAATCACTACCGTCCATGTGCGAATAGGTGACTGAGCTTAATGCCTAGCAAACTATTTAAGCCTACACACACATAGCAATGTTAAGATCTCCATGCATTTCTTGGAATGGAACAAACCTCTAGATTTTATACAAAAGCATGATACAATCTGTTTCTCCATTTTTGAACTCATTTCAAATGACTTTAGTAAGAAAAAAATTAGTTCTTATCTCGCAACTCATTGAAACAGACAACCTGGCATTAGATCAAGGTGACCACCTCAGGTTGCGAAACATGGCCTATAATAATATGACAGTAAACACATATTCATATGAACCTAGGCAGCAATAACCTCTGATAGGAGGTAGGGGAAGACCAAACATGAATTATAGAGGACCTCTGGAGAGGCCATTGTGCACTAATTGCTCTAAAAGCACACAAAAAGTAAGTTGACACCAACGGAATACAGTTGCATCACTTCACATACACCAAGTAAAGCAGAAATGAGTGAGCAAATTAACCAAACATTCACTCAAGGAGATCAGATCCAATTGGCTAAACAGATATTGCAGAGATAGAGTCCTAGTTTTTACCTCGCCTATTTGTGGCCAGTAACCCCATGAGAATCTCATCTCGTGCATCAAAATTCTATGACCCCCACTCCAAGCATAAAGGTCACGACCAACAACAATGGAGGGTCTGTGAAAGGCAAAGAAAGTGAGAGAAGCACCCTAGTCTGAACCAATCCAACATAAGAATGTGGCCATTTAATCAAGGAAGAACAAATAATTGTGAGCGTGTTTTACTGACAAGCTAGATCAAACATCATTAAGAAGAAACAATCTTAAACATTATATTGAAGTAAACATTAGGAAGTGCTTCAGTGTTGACTTTTATCTAAAATTCTAAACAGGGGAACACCTGGGCTTTACATGGAAATTAAGAAAAGGCATATATTAGATTTCGACACTCCACAAACCGCTGCCATGATCTGAAAATTAGGACAAGCATTGATATAATACGCTTACATAGTTCAGTAGAGATCATGAGCCACCACTGCATTGATATAATACGCTCACATAATTCGGTTGATACCATATCACACTTGCAAAGGGAGAGACAGAGCACACTTATAGTCACATAAGAATCCTTTCTTTCACAAGTTAATCCATAGCTACTGACTTCTATGCCCAATAATCAGATTATGAGATTAATACAATGAAGATGCAAATTAATTATCATGATCCAAGGGTAAATTGTTCCTGCTAGGACATATGTTTTGACTTGTAATTAATTATGAACAGAATATATAATCGAAATTCAATCAAGGTTTATATCCAGTATGAAATAATGCTCATGAACATAATCTAAAGAGGTAGCCAGTAGTATGTGGGGTGAAAGAACTATGTGGCACATGACAGCTAGAGCAGCAAAGAAGAAACATGGCTTATTGGCTTACCTATTTCCAGAGTTAACATCAGAAAAGTATGTATCACCAACATGGAAAAAGTAGGGAAAATGTTACAAAATTCAAATATATATTGATATTAAGTAAGAACACATAACTCATAATAGCCATTCCCGCCAGCATAAGATCTGAAGCTGAAAACCAAAATAACTCACTATTTCTTAGCTGCTCGAGCAGGGTTGTTTGCATCTGTATTCAATATAGAAGAAAAATAACACGCTATCCCCCATTACTTGTACCAATAACGACAAGAAGCTTCCGGCTCACATAATCAAATTACATTTCAGAAAGAAAGATGATATACAAACACACGTACATGATTCGGATGTTTTGGTAGCAAATAATAATACAGCTATGAGGTCTCTAGGCAATTACTATGGCTAATCACATGAAGGGCGTCAGCTCAATCGTACTGGCATCCGCCCATTTGGTCATACACTCATACTGCTTCAACCCTACACCCGCCCCAAAACATCAATAAGGATGTCAGCTCAATCGTACTAGCATCCGCACATTTGGTCATACACTCATACTGCTTCAACCGTACACCCGCCCCAAAACATCAATTCCATCAACAGGCAAACATTCGACCCAATTTAACACTTTCTAAGAGCAGCCCAACCAGTCTGGGACCTGCGGAGTTGCCGTATACAGAATCGCGGAAGGATGTGACACTGGTCAAACAAAGTAGTCACCAGCAATGCAACAACCATAGGGTGCAACGCCCAGCTGGGAACCACCCTGACCACCTAGAGGCGCGGTAACGCACCAAAAATTGTCTATCCAAGATGTAAACAAGAACACATCCTCGTTTGATATGCAGGTAAAGATCACACACAAATGGTTGTTATGCAAACAAAGATAACGCACACAGAGAGGCTGTACAAACTAACAGAAAACAGGGAGGCACAATTTCTTCAGGCCTAATTTTCACAAATTAGTTGTTACTTATTGTTGAATGGCAACTACTAAGTAAAACCAAGCATATAAGTGCTCTGACTATAGCAACTGCTATTAAACTAAGTAACTAACTATATTTACCAAAATATACAATGCTCAAGGTCTAGGGAGAAAACAAAAGGAATAGATCATGAACACCTAATACCTGCTAAAGTTTGCTTCGGTCTCCTTCTCAAGGGCCAATCCAGAAACATAATCAGCAAGCCTATGTGCCTCCATGCCAGGCTTTCGACCTATAATTGAGAGGCACCTGAAAAGATGGAATTGACATCAGCCATAAATCACAACTTCCAGGCATAAGAAGAGATTTCCTATAAAACAACTATCAAAATATTGCTCCCTTCTCAAGATACTGAAACAAAGAACTATAGTTTTGGATATGACAATAGAACAGAATTTCGGTTAAACATGACAATGGAAAAAAACACCATTTGCCTTGCCATTTCATACACCATTGTTATCATTTCCCTTAAAGAAATCCCAATTCCTTCATCGACGATAAAAGGAGTCATCATATACACTTGCTAGTCTGCTAGGTAGTACATTTGAAGTCTCGTAACAATGAAGTAAACTGCAAGCAGATCTCTGCTGGAAAAAAATGAAGTGATTAGAAAATCATCCAGCGCAACATCTGAATATGGGCAAGAAGAAAAGAAATAACAGTTTGAGTAAGGCATTACAAGAAATACGTACCAGGAAACCTCCACACAACAGCCACCTCGACCCAAGCTTAATCTATCTCAGGAAAAGAAATTACATCCTAGTGAAAAGAACAAAATCACTAAGACAAAAGATGTCATGCAAGTTCTTATCATAAGCACGTATGACTATATACGGAATACATGCCTGCATTACATTGATGAATTGGAGCTATTTCTATGTCGCTCTAGGTTGTGACTGTTATATGATGAATGTCATCCAACACAATTATCCATCACTGATCCAGTGCCTATGACTTCCGATATTGATCTTTGCTAAGTTACTACTACTGCTGCTGCTGTTACAATTGCTACAAAACTGCTACTGCTACTATTACCGTTACTGTTGCTATTGCAACTACTGCTGTCAAACTATCATATTAATGTGCTACTGGTCACTCTACTGCAAATATTTAGTTCTCCAGTAGTATTTGAATTGACAACTCAACTGCTAATACTTGCAAATATTCTTTGGCTCCCCTTGTGTCGAATCAATAAATTTGGGTTGAATACTCTACCCTCGAAAACTGTTGCGATCCCCTATACTTGTGGGTTATCACTCCTCAGGTCGAGGTTCTCTCAATTCCGCATCAAAGGGAATCAAACATATCTGACATAACTCAGTAAATGGTATCTCATGATGTTCAGCATATAAATCAAAACGCACCATGGGAGGCTCGAGCCTATGCAAGAAATGGAAATTTTACACAAAGGAATTTGTAAGGATGTGGTACTGATCACACTCATCTATGAGGAAGTCGGTCAAACCGGAATTTGCAATGAATTGTGCAAACTCTTGGTGCAATCCGGCTTCGTTCATGAAAGCATTGTGTGGCCATTCGCACGGTCGAACCTCCATCCTACGCGGAATGTTGAGGTCATTGTCCTGGGCATCCCCAATGATCCCCTTGGCACTCCGGCTCAAAGAACCTGTCCAAAAGAACTTCATTTTCCTACGAAAAAAATTCTAAAAAATTTGGACCACAAAATTTTGTCGATAAAACTTCACAAGATTGATAGCAACTACTCATATGAATGTCTAGAGGGTATATCAAGCATTCAAACTACTTCGAACTCAAAGAATTCAAAATGCAAGCTCATTTTCAGTAGCACCAAGAGCAGCAAAATATGCAAAATATAATCCACTAAACCAAAAACTAATTGGAGCAATGGAGGAGTCACATACCAAGGAGAATTCCCTCAAAATAGTTTCATAACCGGAGTTCTGGGCAAAGAGATCAAAAATCTCAGCTTTGGGAGCAAGAACACGAGAGAGAGAGAGAGAGAGAGAGAGAGAGAGAGAGAGAGAGAGAGAGCAACCAGGATTTCTTTTTCTGGAGGTAAGGGATGATATGGGCTGAAGTACTAAATGAGTGGGGTCCTGTGGGACCCACAAGGCATCTTGGCTCGCCCAGGCGGGTGGTCATGCCCTGTTGCCTTGTGAGTAGCAGGGGCACCCCCTAGGATGTATTCAGTGCCAAAAAACCTTATATATTGAACGTCTCCAACGTATCTATAATTTTTTATTATTCCATGCTATTATATTATCATTCTTGGATGTTTTACAATCATTTTAAGCAATTTTATATCATTTTTTGGGACTAACCTATTGACATAGTGCCCAGTCCCAGTTGCTACTTTTTGCCTGTTTTTTACTTGGCAGAAAATCAATACCAAACGGAGTCCAAACGTAGTGAAACTTTTTGGAGAATTTTTCAGGGCCAGAAGACATAGGATGGGCCAAAGAAGTACCAGAGGGGTGCCCCGAGGGGGGCACAACCCACCTGGGCACGCCTGGGCCCAGGCGCGCCCAGGTGGGTTGTGCCCCCCTCGGGGCACCCCTCTGGTACTTCTTTGGCCCATCATGTGTCTTCTGGCGTGCCCTGGTGGTTTGTGCCCACCTCAGTGGCCTCCCGTACAACCTCTTTTCTCTATAAATACCCCAATATTCTAAAAATCCTAGGGGAGTCGATGAAACACAATTCCAGCCGCCGCAAGTTCAAGAAACCACAGATCCATTCTAGACACCATCACGGAGGGGTTTATCATCCTCATTGGTGCCTCTCCGATGATGCGTGAGTAGTTCATTGTAGTCCTACAGGTCCGTAGTTAGTAGCTAGATGACTTCCTCTCTGTCTTTTGATTCTCAATACAATGGTCTCTTGGAGATCTATTTGATGTAACTCTTTTTGCGGTGTGTTTGTTGGGATCCGATGAACTTTGAGTTTACGATCAGATCTATGTTTTTATCCATGAAAGTTATTTGAGTCTTTTGATCTCTTATATGCATGATTACTTATAGCCTCATATTTCTTCTTCGAATCTTTGGTTTAGTTAGGCCGACTAGATTGATTTTTCTTGCCATGGGAAGAGGTGCTTTGTGATGGGTTCGATCTTACGGTGCTCAATCCCAGTGACAAAAAGGGAAATGATACGTATGTATCGTTGCTATTAAGGATAACAAGATGGGGTCTATTCCTACATGAATAGATCTTGTCTACATCATGTCATCGTTCTTATTGCATTACTCCGTTTCTCCATGAACTTAATACACTAGATGCATGTTGGATAGCGGTCGATGTGTGGAGTAATAGTAGTAGATGCAGGCAGGAGTCTGTCTACTAATCTTGGACGTGATGCCTATATAATGATCATTGCCTGGATATCATCATAATTATTTGAAGTTCTATCAATTGCCCAACAGTAATTTGTTTACCCACCGTATGCTAATTTTCTCGAGAGAAGCCACTAGTGAAATCTACGGCCCCCGGGTCTCTTCTTTATCTTATTTGCCTTTGAGATCTATTTTTATTTGATTTTATTTTCAGATCAATTAATCCAAAAACCCAAAAATACCTTGTTGCAATTTATCGTTATTTATTTTATCTCTTGTTCCCGCGAGATCTATTTATCCAATCTACTACAATTTTATCCATCTTTTTACCCAGGAGGGATTGACAACCCCTCTTTTACGTCGGGTTGCAAGTATTTATTCTTTGTGTGCAGGTACCGTTTACGTAGTGTTGCGTGGTTCTCCTACTAGTTCGATAACCTTGGTCTCATCACTGAGGGAAATACCTACCATAGCTGTGCTGCATCATCCCTTCCTCTTTGGGGAAATACCGACGTAGTTCAAGCCGCATCAAAAGGAATTTCTGCTGCCATTGTCGGGGAGACATAATCAACATCTACCAGGTTCCTAACCACAAATCTCATCTCCTTGCAATTTACATTATTTTCCATTTGCCTCTTGTTTTCATCTCCCCCACTTCACCAAATTTGCTGTTTTATTTGCCCTCTTTTTCATTCGCCGTTTTCTCGTCAGATCTGTTTTTGAGTGCAATCTTGTTGCGTAGTTGCGATGACTCAAGAGAACACCAAGTTGTGTGATTTCTCTAATACCAACAACAATGATTTTATTAGCACTCCAATTGCTCCTCCCGCCACTAGTGCGGAGTCTTGTGATATTAATGCCGCTTTGTTGAATCTTGTTTTGAAAGATCAATTTTCCGGTACTCCTACTGAGGATGTCGCGTCCCATCTTAACACATTCGTGGAATTATGCGATATGCAAAAGAAAAAATATGTAGACAATGATATTGTGAAGTTGAAATTATTCCCGTTTTCTTTGCGAGATCATGCAAAATTTTGGTTTTCTTCTTTGCCTCGCAATAGTATTAATTCTTGGGATAAGTGCAAAGATGTTTTTATTACTAAGTATTTTCCGCCCGCGAAAATTATTTCCCTTAGGACACAAATCATGAATTTTAAGCAACTTGGGCATGAACATGTTGAGCAATCTGGGGAAAGAATGAAATTGATGCTAAGAAATTGTCCTACTCATGGTTTAAATCTTTGGATGATCATACAAAAATTTTATGCGGGATTGAATTTTGTTTCTAGAAATCTTTTAGATTCCACCGCCGGTGGTACTTTTATGGAAATTACTTTGGGAGAAGCTACTAAATTGCTTGATAATATTATGGCAAATTATTCACAATGGCATACCGAAAGAGCACCTATTAGTAAAAAAGTTAATTCGTTAGAAGAAATAAATTCTTTGAGTGAAAAAGTTGATGCTCTTATGAAGTTGGTTTCTAATAAAAATGCTCCTATTGATCTTAATGGTGTGCCTTTGTCTACTTTGATTGAGCAAAATAGTGATGCCATAGATGTGAATTTTGTTTCGTGAAACAATTTTAATAACAATGCTTATAGATGTAATTTTAATCATAGACCTTTTCTGGGAAATTCGTCTAATAATTATGGTAATTCCTATGGTAATCCTTCTTATAATAATAATAATAATAATAATAATAATAGGAACACCTCTCATCTTGAGAATAATATTAAAGAATTTATCAATGCTCAAAAGAATTTTAATACTACGATAGAAGAAAAGTTGAGTAAGATTGACGACATGTCTAGAAGCATTGATAGAATTTCTCATGATGTAGAAAATCTCAAGATAATTTTTTTTTTGCCTAAGGTAGAAGAATCAATTAAAGCTTTATATGTTTCTATGGATGAAAGTAAGAAAATAACCGCTATGCTTAGAGCTAGAAGAGAATTTTTAGAAAAAGCATTTTCTGGTGATTGCTTTCATAAAAATGATGAAGATCTCAAAGTGATTGGTGTTTCTTCTATTGATTCCTTGTTTAGAAAAATTAAGATTGATGATAAAGGGACTGAAGAAGAGTCAACTTTAGCTAGAAGGCATCCCGATAATTTGGAGGGTGAAAATCGTGTTGAGAAAATTGATAAAAGTGGGTTTGGAGAGGTCAAAACTTTAACTAGTGATGTGCCCACTCTTTTGGATTACAAAGACTTTAATTATGCTAATTTCTCTTTGATTGATTGTATTTATTTGTTGCAATCCATGATAAATTCACCCCATGCTTATGAACAAAATAAAGCTTTTACTAAACATATTGTTGATGCTATGATGAAAGCTTTAGAAGAAAAGTTGGAATTTGAGATTTTAATTCCTAGAAAATTACATGATGAATGGGAACCTACTATCAAAGTCAAGATTAAAAATTATGAGTGTTTTGCTTTATGTGACTTGGGTGCTAGTGTTTCTACAATTCCGAAATCTTTATGTGATGTGCTTGGTCTTACCGATATTGAAGAATGTTCTTTAAATTTGCACTTGGCGGGTTCTACTATTAAAAGCCTATGGGAAGAATTAATGATGTTCTTATTCTTGCAAATAGGAATTATGTTCCCATAGATTTTATTGTTCTTGATATTGATTGCAATCTGTCTTGTCCAATTATTCTTGGTAAACCGTTCTTATGCACAATTGGTGCCGTGATTGATATGAAAGAAGGCAATATTAAATTTCAATTTACACTAAGGAAGGGTATGGAACACTTTCCTAGAACAAGAATTAAGCCACCATATGAATCAATCATGAGGGCATCTTATGGATCTAGAAACAAAGATGACAACACTTAGATCTATGCATTATGCCTAGCTAGGGGCACAAAATGATAGTGCTTGTTGGGAGGCAACCCAATGAATAAAATTTATTTTTGTCTTTTTCTTTCTATTCTTGAGTGTTTGAACAATTATGCTGCTGTTATGATTGTGTTTTTTATGTTTTAATTAGTATTTGTGCCAAGCAAAGCCTTTGGGATCATGTTGGGTGATAGTTGATTTGATCTTGTTGAAAAACAGAAACTTTTGCGTTCAGAAAAACAATTCTCATTTTTAACAGAAGCATGATAAAATTCTGAATTTTTTAAAAAAGATTTATATACAAATTTCCCATGTTTTCCTTATGTTTCAGAATTTTTGGAGTTACATACATATTCGGATTATTCAGATTGCTACAGACTGGTCTGTTTTTGACAGATTCTGTTTTCTTTGCGTTGTGTGCTTATTTCGATGAATCTATGGTTTGTATTGGAGGGTATAAGCTATAGTAAAGTTGGAATACAGTATATATAATGCAAAAATAAAATATGAATGGGTTTTCAACTGTACTTAGAGTAGTGATTTGCTTTGTTATACTAACGGATCTCACGAAGGTTTTGTTGAGTTTTGTGTGATTGAAGTTTTCAAGTTTTGAGTGGGATCACGATGGAAGAAGGAATAAGGAGTAAGAAGAGCCTAAGATTGGGGATGACCATGGCATACCAAGATATTATCTAAAGGATAAGCAAGCAACTAAGCTTAGGGATGCCCCCGAGTGGCATCCCCTCTTTCTTCTAACGACCATCGGTATTTTACTTGGAGCTATATTTTTATTCGTCACATATCATGAGTTTTGCTTGGAGCGTCTTGTATGATATGAGTCTTTGTTTGTTTTGCTTTTTATTTTAAGTCAAGTATCCTTGCTGGACACACCTATTTGACAGAGCCAAAATTATGCTATGGTTTGTTAGAATTGCTCTCTATGCTTCACTTAAATCTTTTCGAGCTATGGAATTGCTCTAGTGCTTCACTTATATCTTTTTGAGCATGGTGTGCTTTAGTATTTTTGAAGAAATGCTCTCATGCTTCACTTAGATTTATTTGAGAGTTAGTAAAAATTTTAAGAAATTCTCTCATGCTTCACTTAAATTATTTTGAGAGCAGAAATTTTTTTATGCTCATGTTCTTCACTTAGATTTTTTTGAGCTATCAAAAGCAACATATGAAATTAGTACCAAAGTAAAAGATATTCAAGAGGGATATAATAAAAACTTTCATGAAGATCATTGGACAAAATAAACTTGATTCTTTGTAATAGTTTTGCGATATGATGATATAATATGTGAGTCATGTTGATGAGTAATTATGGTTTAGTAAGAATATTGATGTTAAGGTTTGTGATTCCCTATGCAAGCACAAAAGTCAATAGTTATGCAATGAAATTACATCCTACTTATGGTGCATTATTTGGTGTTAGTTATGCTTAATGCTCGCTTATGAGATTTTTTGTTTCTTGGTTGGATGCTTCTCAATCTTTTGCTAGCCTTCATTTGCACTAAGTATGATCACTACTTGTGCATCCAAAATCCTTAAACCAGTTTTGCCATATGAGTCCACTATACCTACCTATATGCGGTATTCTTTTGCTGTTCTAAGCAAATTCGTATTCGCCATCTCTAATCTTCAAACTAAATTTCCTTTTTGTGTGCTCGTACCACTCATGAAACGGTAGGGGGTGGTTGATATTTTTCCATGCTAGATGTGTTATTCTCAAGATGAGTGTTTATTCACTTGTCATTGCACGAGAGTGCGACAAAGGTACTAGGGATGCCCAGTCCTGAAATGAAAAATGAATTTACTTCATGTTGTCAAATAATAAATTCCTTGGAAAGTGTTGGTATGCACGGCACCCGTGGATTCGGTTAGTCATGGAATGTGTAAGTATGGTGGAAAAAGGAATAAACTTTATTTTCTGTTTGGGAACCGCCTATGATATATCGAGCATGGAAAGTATTGGGAACTACTCGATCGTTTTTGTTGACAGGAAAAGCATGCCACCCAAAATGTTTTTATATCTATCTATTTCGCTTTGAGCTCTGGCACCTCTACAAATCCCTACTTCCCTCTGCGAAGGGCCTTTCTTATTACTTTATGCAATTTTTATTTTTACTTGAGTCTCCATCTTCTCTTATAAAGCACCAACTAAGGGGCACTATGATCGTACTTGAGCATTGGGTGTAGCTAAATATGCGAGTGTGTTTCATGAATGGATCAATGATTGAGCATAATGGGCTAGGGATAACTTGCTTTAGTGTTGATATTTTGAAATACATGGTTGCTTGTTGATATGCTTGAGTATTGAAATCTTCATGTCAAAACTAGACTATTGCTTTGAATCATATAAAAGTCCAAATGTCCATGCTACAAAGAAAAGAATATGTGATGAACATGTTAGGCAGCATTCCACATCAAAAATTCTATTTTTATCATTTACCTACTCGAGGATGAGCAGGAATTAAGCTTGGGGATGCTGATACGTCTCCAATGTATCTATAATTTTTGATTGTTCCATGCTATTATATTATCATTGTTGGATGTTTTACAATCATTTTATAGCAACTTTATATCATTTTTTGGGACTAACCTATTGACATAGTGCCCAGTGCCAGTTTTTGTTTTTTGCTTGTTTTTTACTTCGCAGAAAATCAATACCAAACGGAGTCCAAACGTAGCGAAACTTTTTGGAGAATTTTTCTGGGCCAAAACACACAGGATGGGCCAAAGAAGTACCAGAGGGGTGCACCGAGGGGGGCACAACCCACCTGGGCGCGCCTAGGGGCCCAGGCGCGCCCTGGTGGGTTGTGCCCACCTTGGTGGCCTCCCGCACCGCCTCTTTGCTCTATAAATACCCCAATATTCCAAAAAACCGTAGGGGAGTTGACGAAACACAATTCCAGCCGCCGCAAGTTCCAGAAACCACAGATCCAATCTAGACACCATCACGGCGGGGTTCATCATCCTCATTGGTGCCTCTCTGATGATGCGTGAGTAGTTCATTGTAGACCTACGGGTCCGTAGTTAGTAGCTAGATGGCTTCCTCTCTCTCTTTTGATTCTCAATACAATGGTCTCTTGGAGATCTATTTGATGTAACTCTTTTTGCGGTGTGTTTGTTGGGATTCGATGAACTTTGAGTTTATGATCAGATCTATGTTTTTATCCATGAAAGTTATTTGAGTCTTTTGATCCCTTATATGCATGATTACTTATAGCCTCGTATTTCTTCTTCGAATCTTTGGTTTAGTTAGGCCGACTAGATCGATATTTCTTGCCATGGGAAGAGGTGCTTTGTGATGGGTTCGATCTTACGGTGCTCAATCCCAGTGACAGAAAGGGAAATGACACGTATGTATTGTTGCTATTAAGGATAACAAGATGGGGTCTATTCCTACATGAATAGATCTTGTCTACATCATGTCATCGTTCTTATTGCATTACTCCATTTCTCCATGAACTTAATACACTAGATGCATGCTGGATAGCGGTCGATGTGTGGAGTAATAGTAGTAGATGCAGGCAGGAGTCGGTCTACTAATCTTGGACGTGATGCCTATATAATGATCATTGCCTAGATATCGTCATAATTATTTGAAGTTCTATCAATTGCCCAACAGTAATTTGTTTACCCACTGTATGCTATTTTTCTCCAGAGAAGCCACTAGTGAAATCTACGACCCCTGGGTCTCTTCTTTATCATATTTACCTTTGAGATCTATTTTTATTTACTTTTTTTTTCAGATCTATTAATCCAAAAACCCAAAAATACCTTGCTGCAATTTATCATAATTTATTTTATCTCGCGTTCCCGGGAGATCTATTTATCCAATCTACTACAATTTTATTCATCTTTTTACCCGGGAGGGATTGACAACCCCTCTTTTACGTTGGGTTGCAAGTATTTGTTCTTTGTGTGCAGGTACCATTTACATAGTGTTGCGTGGTTCTCCTACTGGTTCGATAACCTTGGTCTCGTCAGTGAGGGAAATACCTACCGTAGCTGTGCTGCATCATTCCTTCCTCTTTGGGGAAATACCGACGTAGATCAAGCCGCATCATATATTCTAGAAAAAACCATGTTAAAAATTTATGACATTCTTAGTCCTTTTACTTTTTGGCTATTTATTATTGCAGGATAATTCAGAAAACAGGAGAATCATGGCATTTTACTTTATTAAACTAGAAATAACAGAGAGCAAACAGTAGGTACAAAAAGTTGCGCTTACATTCATCGACCAAAAAAGAATGCATTAATAAGGTTGATCAGGTCTTATTAACAAACTATTTCCGAGTAACGTGAAACCGAAGAATCTTCATATAACACTAGGTTACCTCAATGGGGATATGCATTTCCCCTACAATAAGAGTTTCATATTTCCTCTTAACAGTAGGAAGAGGGAACTGAAAATCTCCAATAGTGATTGTCGAAACTTTTTCAATACAACTGATACATTCACTTGAAGTTGTTTCTTCAGAAAATGTACCGTATGCTCATTACCATTGATATGGAAAGTGACCTTGCTTTTGTTGCAATCAATAGCAGCCCCTGCAATATTCAAAAAGGGTCTACCAAGGATAATCGACATGTTGTCATCCTCGGGCATATCAAGTATAACAAAGTCTGTTAAGATAGTGACATTTGCAACTACAATAGGCACATCCTCACAAATATTGATAGGTATGGCAGCTGATTTATCAGCCATTTGCAAAGATATTTCAGTAGGTGTGAATTTATTTAAATCAAGTCTTCTATATAAAGATAAAGGCATAACACAAACACTGGTTCCCAAATCACATAAAGCAGTTTTGACATAATTTCGTTTAATGGAGCATGGTATAGTGGGTATTCCTGCATCAACTAACTTCTTTGGTACTCCATCCTTAAAAGAATAATTTGCAAGCATGGTGGAAACAGCTTCAGGTATCTTTCTTTTATGACTGACAATATCTTTCATATACTTAGCATAAGGGGTCATCTTCAAAATATCAGTCAAACGAGTACGCAAAAAGATTGGCCTAAGAACTTCAACAAAGTGTTCAAATTCTTCATCATCCTTATTTTTAGGAGGCTTAGTAGGAAAGACATGGGTTTCTAAACCCATGGTTCTCTTTCCTTACCATGTTTTCTAGCAACGAAATCTCTTTTATGATATATTTATTTTTAGGAGGTGGGTTATCAAGATCAACAGCAAGTTCTATTTCAACATCGTTGTCAGGTTCTTTATAATTATCTGGTTGAGCATCAACATGAACATCATTATCATTTTAATTATCATTGGGTGAATGTCATTACCAGATTGTGTATCAGCATCAGATATAGAAACATCATTACTATTCTCAGAAGGTTTTTCTACCTCAAGTTCTATCATTTTTCTTTTTATTTTTCTTCTTAGAAGAACTAGGTGCATCATTATTAATTCTCTGAGAATCTTGCTCAGTTCTCTTAGGATGACCTTCAGGATAAAGTGGCTCCTGAGTCATTCTACCTCCTCTAGTCATTACTCTAACAACATGATCATTCATTTTATTATTCATCTCGTTGAGCAAATCATTTTGTGACTTAGCAACTTGTTCTAACTGAGGATGAACCATGGATGCATGTTTGCCTAGACCTTTAACATCATTAGCAATTCTAAACATCAAGTCACTCAAGCGATCAACCACGAAAGCATTACGTTTCAATTGCTTGCTAACATACATATTAAAGTGTTCTTGCTTAACAATGTAATTGTCAAATTCATCCAGGCATTGACTAGCAGATTTATTATAAGGAATATCACCTTCATCAAATATTATGAGAGAGTTTACCTCTATTACCTGTGTCGGGGTATCAAGTCTATGTATTTCTTCAATAGGTGGTAAATTCTTAACATCTTTAGCTTTAATACCTTTTCTTTCATAGATTTCCTTGCCTCTTGCATATCTTCAGGACTGAGAAATAGAATGCCCTCTTCTTTCAGAGTTGGCTTAGGAGGTGGTTCAGGAAGTATCCAATCATTATCATTCCTCAATATATTATTCAATAATTCTTCAGCCTGTTCAACAGTTTGTTCCCTGAAAACAAAACCAACACAACTATCTAGGTAGTCCCTAGAAGCATCGATTAGTCCATTATAAAAGATATCAAGTATTTCATTTTTCTTAAGGGGATGATCAGGCAAAGCATTAATTAAGTAACTGGAGAAGCCTCCCCCAAGCTTGTGGGAGATTCTCTTCTCAATTTGCACAAAGTTAAATATTTCCTGTAAGGCAGCTTGTTTCTTATGAGCAGGAAAATAGTTTTCAGAGAAGTAATATATCATCTCCTGGGGACTATGCACACAACCAGGGGTAAGAGTGTTAAACCATTTCTTAGCATCACCCTTTAACGAGAAAGGAAACAACTTAAGAATATAGTAGTAGCAATTTTTTCGTCATGAGCAAATAAGGCGGCTATGTCATTCAATTTGGTAAGATGTGCCACAACAGTTTCAGATTCATAACCATGAAAAGGATCGGACTCAACCAAAGTAATTAACTCAGGATCGACAGAGAATTCATAATCCTTATCAGTAACAAAGATAGGTGAAGTAGCAAATTTAGGTTCATATTTCATTCTTGCATTCATAGATTTTTCTTTCAGCTTACATAGTAGTTTCTTAACATCATCTCTATCATTACAAGCAAGAAATTCCCATGCTATCTCTCCATCCATAACATAACCCTCAGGTACCTTAGGCATTTCAATTCTAGGAGAGCTAGGTCTAATAGGTGAATCACAAATTTCATCAGTTTCGGCATTCTCAATTTCATTAGCTTTAGCAAGTTGTTCATCAAGAAATTCACCTAGTGGCATGGTTTCGTTAAACAGAGTACTAGCATCATCAATAGCATCATCCATAGCAGAAGTAGCATCATCAATTCCTTGCGACATATCAAAATTAATAGCAGGTGGTGGTGTCGCAAGCCTATTCAAAACAGAAGGTGAATCAAGTGCAGAGCTAGATGGCGGTTCCTTACCTCCCCTCGTCTTAGAGGGTACAATCTTGGTTCTATCATCTTTCAAACTCTTCATAGTGATCAAAAGATATAAATCCCAAGTGACTCAGCAAATAAAGCTATGCTCCCCGGCAACGGCGCCAGAAAAAGGTCTTGATAACCCAGAAGTATAGGGGATCGCAATAGTTTTTGAGGGTAGAGTATTCAACCCAAATTTATTGATCTGACACAAGGGGAGCTAAAGAATATTCGCAAGTATTAGCAGTTGAGTTGTCAATTTAACCACACCTGGAGAACTAAATATCTGCAGCAAGGTGATCAGTAGCACAGTAGTATGATAGTTTGATAGCAGAAGTAATAGTAGCAATAGTAACAGTAATAGTAGCAGTTTTTGTAGTCATTGTAACAACAGCATCAGCGAAAGTAACTTAGCAAAGATCAATGTATGAAAAGCGTAGGCATTGGATCAATGATGGATATTTGTGTTGGATTACATTCATCATATAATAGTCACAACCTAGAGCGATATACAATAGCTCCAATTCATCAATGTAATGTAGGCATGTATTCCATATATAGTCATACATGCTTATAATAAGAACTTGCATGACATCTTTTGTCCTACCCTCCCGCGACAGTGGGGTCCATATGGAAACTAAGGGATATTAAGGCCTCCTTTTAATAGAGAACTGGAACAAAGCATTAACACATGGTGAATACATGAACTCCTCAAACTACGGTAATCACCGAAAAGAATCCCAGCTATTGTCACTTTGGGGTATGCGGATCATAACACTTAATAGGTGTGTATAACTCGCAAGATAGGAACAAGAATGCAAATATATTCATGAAAACATTTCAGACTTGAAATCATGGCACTCGGGCCCTATTGTAACACCCCGGTAGTTAAACTATAGTAATCACACACTAATGGTGCCAAGTCATCACAATTAATTTTTGCTAACCACTTTGTTCCAAACCGACCTCAAATTCAATTTTTAAAAGACAAGATAAATTTTTATTTCTTCGGGCAGTAAAACAAAAATGTTCGTTGGGTTGCAAATATCTTCTATGTAATTAACATATAAGAACCAACATTTTATAAGATATCAAAATGCCCTAAAATAAATAAAACACGGGCTAAAACAAATATTAAATGCCTTTTTAAAATTATAAAAATTTAAACTAATTAATTGGAGTGCCAAACTTTCTGTGGCACAGGGTTATTTTATAACTCTAATTTAGGTGTTAGTTTTATAATTTATAAAACTAAAATAATATAAAAATGAGTAGAAAACAGAAAAAGAAAAGAACAAAAGAAAAACTGGCACTGTACATCTGGGCTCTAAGTCCACAGTGTACAGCCCAGCCCATCTATCCCTCTTCTCCTTCCTACTGCTCACAGGGAGCTCGGTGGCCGCAAGCGCCGCATCCACGCCGTGGATCCTCCACGCGGCGGTCATCCAGACCTCCCCGGCGTCTACAAGACCCCCTTGACCCCTGGACGAACCCTAGCTGCCTTATCCCCTCTCTCTCGGCCACCCCTTCTCCACAGCACTCACCCGCCGCTGCCATCACCATGGATATCGCCGTTCCCGTGCTCTGCGTCGTCCCACGCCGCCAGCTAATGTCCGGGATGGATCACCGTCATCCTCTACATCGTCTACGCGTAACCGTTCGAGCTTGGAGGCTCGAAATTGCCACCATCGACCCCATCATATTCATCTCTGACTGCCGCCGCTACCACCGCCATCGATCCCACTACTCTGGACGTCCCCAACCCCCCCCCTCGAGCTCGCTGCGGCCTCCCCGGTGAGCCCTCCTTCGATTCCCCTTGTTTCCCGCTTCATTCCGCTGCTGTACGCCCCCCTCCATTCTTGGTTGCTGTCCCTGGAGCCCGTCCTCACTGTGCCCGCGACCATGTCCCTCGCGCGCTGCCCCCTGCGTGCCCCGCACCGGCCGTGCACCCGCTCGCGCGTGGCTGCGCCCGGCTCCGCCCTCTGTCGTCGCCATCTGCAGCTCCCCTACTATCGCCCGAGCTTCCCCTGCCCATGGCCGTCGTTGTCCTATGTCATGCACGCCCACGACTACAGCCGTGTATGCCCAGTCGCACCTCCGCCAGCGCCTGCCCGGGCTGCGCCCTGCCTAGCTTGCCCGCCTGTCGTCGCCGCGCACGCCTGCTAATCGCCCCCGCTGCCTAGCGTCACCGTGCTCGGCCTGCTGCTGCAGCCCACGCCCCGCCTCCGCTTGCCTCTTCCGCCTGTCCCACCTCGCCCCTCCGCGCCGCCTTCGGCCGCTGGCCCTCCCGCTCGTCCGGCCGGTCACGCCATGGCAGCCGGCGCGTGCATGGCCAAGGCCGTGCTGCTGCTGCTGCGTGTGTGGCCTTGGGCCACTGCCCCATGGGCCAGCCCCGTTTAGGCTATGGGGCTAATCCCCCTTTGCACTAACCCCCCTAATTAGAGCATGCCATGTGGACCCCCCTTAGTTAATTAACCAGGTTAATACACTCCTAAAAAAATCAGAGTCAATGACATTTGTGTCCGACACCCCCCTGTTGACTAGTCAAGCGTTGACTCAGTCAATTGTTGCTGATTAGACCCCTGGGTCCCGGCTGTCATACACCTAGTCTAGCCAACTAGTGGGAAATAAAAGCATTCTGCCGTATTTATCTTTTAAATTAAACTTTTCTAGAAATTCAGAAAATCTATAAAACTTTAGAAAATCATAGAAAAATAACGGTAGCTCGGATGAAAAGTTTTCTACATGAAAGTTGATCAAAAAAACAAGAAAAAATCCGAATATGCCCTCCGTTAGACTGCCACACGTCCCAAGCATAGCGAACATGGAACCGTCCTCCTCCGTTTCATCTGTCCGAAAATGCCAAACTTCGCGAAAACATTCCCGGATGTTTTCCCTCTTCGTCTCCAACGTGTAGCACTGCGTTACCTCACCCCTGGCACCACGTATTGCCATGTTATGCTTTGTGATGCTTTGATTGCTCTGTTATTTATTGTGCTTCCCCTCCATTACTTCTTTCCGATAGCCCCCGAGACCACGGTTGAACCAGTGATCGATTACTTCACCGTCGAGGATCCGTATTTGTCTGCAGAGCTTCCAGGCAAGCAAACCCCCTTGATAATTCCGATATCGCCCATTCCATTCTCTCTCATGCTTGCATTAGATTTTCCTACTGTCATTGATTGCTCCTATTCTGATGCATAGCCTGCTTTTGTAACCTGCTATTGTTACTTACCTGCTTATCCTAAACTGCTTAGTATAGGTTGGATAGTGATCCACCAGTGACCCCGCACCTTGTCCCAGTTGCCTGGGCTTGATGACCGATGACACGATCAACGTGATCGACGTCAAGGGACCAACACATCACATCACACCCCCTTTGTTGCTCGGCTCTGCTGAGCTACTATCGAGTGCCGAGGGTGATACCTCGTAACGCACTCCTGATGATAGCTCTATAGTGTAGCTAATCGGTCGTGGTCTATCGAGGGTGATTCCTCCTTCACCACACCTGATATGACTCTGTCATGCAACACCTCAAGTGTGAACCTCGAGGGTGATTCCTCCTAAGTTCACCTTGATGATTACATCAAGTGGATTCCATCGAGGGTGATTCATCGGATTCCCCCTTGATGTTATGGACACACAGTTACCTGGACTTTACTTGAGACCATTGTTGAAGTCGGGTCGGCCCTGAGGGGTACCCGCGAGTTGATGTGAAAGTCCGGCGGGCCCAGAGAGCAACCGCGAGTTAATTACGAGGCACGGCCGGGCAGCTAGACCGCCCTAGTGAGAGGGTTGGGCCTGGCCCTTGCCGTATTTCCTTGAGACGGGGTAACAGTGTCACATGATCGCGAGTCTCTGCTCGTCTCTGCGAGTTCCCAATGCACTAAGGATTTGGGTATTTGATCTGAGTAGGCCACTGGCCTATACACACTAACCACCACGCGGGAACAGATATGGGCACTCGGCGTCGTAGTATCAGCCGAAACTCTGTCAGGCGTCCAGTTCAGCATTGTGGCATGGTCGGATCGTGCCGACCATCCGAGGTGGCACTGGTATTCACCCTGCACACAATGACCCGGAGTGCAATGGGCGATGGGCCCCAGACCCCAGAGCACTTAGGATGTAGACTGGCGGGGACCTTTCTGCTGAGCCTAGGTAGGGCTATGATGTGTTGATCTTCCGAGGCCGGGTATCCTGATCTATCACAACTAGAATTGGATACTTAAGATATGTGATGGATATGTTGGCCCCGGGATTACTTTCTCGCAGGGAGTCAAGCCCCGGGATTACTTTCTCGCAGGGAGTCGAGGAAGGATCTCTGGGCGTTAATGCTACAACATGCTTTTAATTATATTATGCTATTCTGTACTCTTCTGAATGCTGCAAGATGCTTGAAGATGCTAGTCTTCGATAGGCTGGGTCTTCCCCTCTATTCTGGCATTTTGTAGTTCAGTCAATAGATATATCCCTTCCCTTGATACCAATGCATACTTAGTATAGATCTAATGCTTGCGAGTACTTTGGATGAGTACTCACGGTTGCTTTGCTACCCTTTTCCCCCTTCTTTCTTCTTTCTGGTTATTGCGACCAGATGGCGGATCCCAGGAGCCAGATGCCACCCCCGCCGACTACTACTACTACCCCGAGGGTGCCTACTACTACGTGGAGACCACCGACGACCAGGAGTAGTTAGGAGGTCCCAGGCAGGAGGCCTTACCTCTTCGATTGTTGATGTTTGTGCTTGCCTTCTTAAGGCATCCTTGTTTAACTTATGTCTGTACTCAGATATTGTTCCTTCCACTGACTCTTGTGTATTCGAGCTTCTGTATTCGAGCCCTCAAGGCCCCTGGCTCGTAATATGAAGTTTGTATTCTTTTATTTGTGTTTAGAGTTGTGTTGTGATATCTTCCCGTGAGTCCCTGATCTTGATCGTACGCGTTTGCGTGTATGATTAGTGTATGATTCAATTAGGAGCGTCACAAGTTGGTATCAG
Source organism: Thinopyrum elongatum (assembly GCA_011799875.1). Classification (NCBI taxonomy): domain Eukaryota; kingdom Viridiplantae; phylum Streptophyta; class Magnoliopsida; order Poales; family Poaceae; genus Thinopyrum; species Thinopyrum elongatum. The sequence goes on from CM022303.1 coordinate 237,969,821, forward strand.
AGCCGACTGCCTGTAGGAACCCCCCCCCCCTTCCAAATCCTTGGCCGAAGTTGAGTCTAGTCTTTGGAAAACTTTTACTAACATCGTTGTGTGGCTAACGGGCCCACATCACAATTGGGTGGTATTAGGATCTTTTATTCCTCGTCTTTACTCTGGGATTCTGACCTCTCTTCTATTTAGGTTAAAGATTTTACTAACTCTAAGTCTAGGTTCCCGTGACCAATTCCTACCGGAGAGCCCCTTCATTCCAGATGATCGCTTGCTTCACCAGAAGATTCTGAAGATACTCTTCGATGTTTTCCCGAGAACCTTGTACCCTTAACCATTGCAATTCCCTACCATCGATAAATCCCTATGGATAACTACATACACTTTCCGTCCATACCTTCATTTCCAGTTGCTCTTGTTATTACAAGATGCCCTAAAATACTCTTCATTGTCTCGAGAATCCTTTGAGCTTACTGCCCCACAGTTCTCTGCCGCATGAATACCCTACGATTAATTCCTCACACTTATCGAGGATTTGTTCATTCCTAGCTATTCATCTGTTTCACAAAATACCCCGAAATGCTATTCGACCTTCCGAGAATCCTTTGCAACCTATGGCTTTGGAAAGTCTTGCGTGCCTGCATTATGGTTAATTCCATATGTCTAGCAATATTCATGTGCATCCTTTGTTATCATCATTTCGAGCCTTTCATTCGATATAATTGTGAATGCTCGCAAACATCAGTCGAACTAGAATTCGTTCTTCCGGCTCAAACATCATTCTGGATATGAGCTGGTTCTCGCCAATCAAATTGTCGTCGAATTGTGCCCCTAAGTCTATTCAACTTATCCATCCTTGATCAGAGCGTCTTCTTCTGATCCTTCATTTTGGAAATCATACTTCACTTGTTATTTAAGCATCGAATTATTCAGATGTCCTATAATCCGATGCCTTTGCATTCTTTCTTCTTCTGGACGAACATCGCTACTCACATCAGATTCCTTGTGGTCTGCCAGACCCTTGATTGGATTATTATCCGACAAAGTCCTTCATATTCATCACCTTGTGAGTTCTTTCCGTGATACATAATGCCTTTGGTAAATTGTATTATCTGAATTTTCTAACCATGCTCTGCTTTCGAGCTTGTGTTATTTACTCTTGAAGTTTGTGGTGTCTGTTCCTAAGATGCCCCAATGGGTTGAACCCATGCCTTCCCTAATCCGTGTGAACCCAAGAGTTTTCACGAGTCATACTCTTCTAGTGTTTTGCCAGATAAAATTTCAAGACTACAACTCCATCGAAAGCGAGAAGTGAATGAAAGGTTATGCATTGAAGAAGTGGGAGTCAACCTTGAGCTTTGTGTTCATGCCCATGGAAATGATGTAGAACTTATCATGGAAGCCTCTCATAGCAATAATTATCTCCTTGGAATAAGTTCATCTTATATCTCAGTTTCGGTCTTTTGCAATTGTGGTTCCGACCATATTGTTCTCTTTTGATTCCATTTCTCAGACAAGTTCAAGCACTTGTCTTCTACAAATCAATATGCCTTTCCAACCTCTATTCTGATCTACCTCGAGTATTGCCCCCTATTATCTCGAGGATATCATGCCATTGCACTATCTCTTTTCTATTCTTGATGGAATATTACTCTCACCGTTTTATTCACTCCGCGGGTCTGCATTGTCCGTCACTCGAGAACTCTGACAAGTGACTCGAATCCACACTGTGATTTAGTGCTACTAGCTAGTACCTTGTTGCTGGGGAGTTTAATACCCCATCACGTCATTCCTAGCCTGATCGGCTATATCATTGTCGTGCTAATTTTAACTGTACTACCTGGTCCTTATTCCCGGAGCACAACTTTCGACAATGAGCTAATTAAGCTTACGTCGATCTTCCTCGGCATATCATTTCACCTCGAACAGCAAGCTTGATTCTGAGTTTGTGTCGTATCCATGGTTCCAATAACCTTTCGCTTCATCATTCCTTTTGCTTGATGCCGTCGCTGTTCGATTACATCATCATGGAGCCTCTCAACAAAATTTGTCGTGATCATCATCAATATTTTGACTTCTTCCAGGATATCCATCGAATTCATGATGAGAATTACCAACCTTGCCCCTCGAGGATTTGTGTTATCATCGACAACATTATTGCCTTCCCTCCAACACATAACATGAATACTTCCCCGCTTATGTAAACACCTCGATGTACAACTCTATCAGTAAGACCCTGTTACTATTGTTCATGACATTCCGATAACCACCGATGGACGAGAACTTTGCCTATTGGTCTGCCTTGTTCCAACGAGCAAGAAAATGGTTCTCTTTGTCCCTCGCACTTGGTACCTACGTTGTTGCCAACATAACTGATAGGCTATCCTCTGACATGCCTTGCTATCATCACCATGCAAAATGTTAGCGCCCTTCCTACTTTGGAACCACATGGTGTGCCCATAACCCACAGTTCCACAGGATCGAAACCTGACTCTCTTGTACACCCCTGTTTCTAAAGTTATTCCTCACACTTGGCTTCGTATGAAATTCATGAGCCACCGTCCTATGGATGATCTAGTCCGGTACCAAACGCAATATTTATTCCAGTTGCTCTGAATTCTTTTCACACTCTATTTCAGGCATCGAACGATTGTCTATCCGCTTGAAACTCCTCATTGTACCTTCTTACTTTACTCTCGATGTTTTTCTTAAGTTTCAATTTGAGAGATACTTTCGGCCACATTCCCTGAGTTATCTACCATATAATCAACCTTGTAAAGTCCATTCTTCCGAATTTACCCCTTATCCTTTTTGTAAGTATGATGGAATTCCCGAAGAAAGGATGACGGCTTCATCATGATGACCTGAAGCAGAGAAATGAAGACATAAATATAATGGATCGACCTCTTCGAGAAGAGCAACCAAGACAAAGAAGATCCGTTAGAATTTCGTAATAAAAACTTCCCCCCTTACTCCACCTCTTAAATCTCGGGACGAGATTTCTTGTAGTGGAGGAGATTTGTAGCACCCCGGTAGTTAAACTACAGTAATCACACACTAATGGTGCCAAGTCATCACAATTAATTTTTGCTAACCACTTTGTTCCAAACCGACCTCAAATTCAAATTTTAAAAAGACAAGATAAATTATTATTTCTTCGGGTAGTAAAACGAAAATGTTTGTTGGGTTGCAAATATCCTCTATGTAATTAACATATAAGAACCAACATTTCATAAGATATCAAAATGCCCTAAAATAAATAAAACACTGGCTAAAACAAATATTAAATGCCTTTTTAAAATTATAAAAAATTAAACTAATTAATTGGAGTGCCAAACTTTCTGCAGCACAGGGTTATTTAATAACTCTAATTTAGGTGTCAGTTTTATAGTTTATAAAACTAAAATAATATAAAAATGAGTAGAAAACAGAAAAAGAAAAGAACAAAAGAAAAACGGGCACTGTACATCTGGGCTCTAAGTCCACAGTGTACAGCCCAGCCCATCTATCCCTCTTCTCCTTCCTACTGCTCACAGGGAGCTCGGTGGCCGCATGCGCCGCGTCCACGCCGCGGATCCTCCATGCGGCGGCCATCCAGACCTCCCCGGCGTCTACAAGACCCCCTTGACCCCTGGACGAACCCTAGCTGCCTTATACCCTCTCTCTCGGTCGCCCCCTTCTCCACAACATGCACCCACTACTGCTGCTGCCGCCATGGACATCGCCGTTCCCGCGCTCAACGTTGTCCCATGCCACCAGCTGATGTCCGGGATGGATCATCGCCGTCCTCTATGTCGTCTACGCGTAACCATTCGAGCTCGGAGGCTCGAAATTGCCGCCATCGACCGCGTCATCTTCATCTCTGACGGCCACCGCTGCCACCGCCGTTGATCCCGCTACTCCGGCCATCCCCAACCCCCCTCGAGCTTGCTGCGGCCTCCCCGGTGAGCCCTCCTCTGATTCCCCTTGTTTCCTGCTTCGTTCCACCGATGTACGCCCCCCCTCTATGCACGGTCGCCTCCCTCGGAGCCCGTGCTCACCGCACCCACAGCCATGTCCCTCGTGCGCTGCCCCCTGCATGCCCCGCATCGACCGCGCGCCCGCTCACGCGTGGCTGCTCCTGGCTCCGCCCTCTGCCGTTGCTGTCTGCAGCTCCCCTGCTACCGCCCGAGCTTCCCCTACCCATGGCCGCCGTTGTCCTATGCTCTGCACGCCCATGACTGCGGTCGTGTACACCCGGCCGCACCTCCGCCAGCGCCTGCCCGGGCCGCGCCCTGCCTCGCTCGCCTGCCTGTCGCCGCCACGCACGCCTGCTACTCGCCCCCGCCGCCTAGTGATACGTCCATTTTGCATCATGTATTCCTACTATTATTTATAATGTTTCTATGCATAATAATGCTTTTGGGAGTAATTCTAATGCCTTTTCTCTCATAATATGCAAGATTTACACAAAGAGGGAGAATACAGACAGCTGGAATTCTGGACCTGAAAAGCTATGTCAGAGTTACCTATTCTGCACATCTCCAAATGAGCTGAAAATTTACGGAGAATTGTTTTGCAATATATGAAAAATATTGCAGCAAATAACCACCAGAGGGGGCCCACCAGGTGGGCACAACCCACCTGGGCGCGCCAGGGAGCCCAGGCGCGCCCTGGTGGGTTGTGCCCTCCTTGGCCCACCTTCGGTGCCCATCTTCTGATATATAGGTCATTTTGACCTAGAAAAAATAAGAGGGGGATTTTCGGGACGAAGCACCGCCGTCTCGAGGCAGAACTTGGGTAGGAGCACTTTTGCCCTCCGGCGGAGCGATTCCGCCTGGGGAACTTCCCTCCCGGATGGGGAAATCAGCGCCATCATCATCACCAACAACTCTCCCATTTTGGGGAGGGCAATCTCCATCAACATCTTCAACAGCACCATCTCCTCTTGTGGCGCCCCTGACTTAATCGTGCACTAATCATACACGCAAACATGCACGATCAAGCACAGGGACTCACGGGAAGATATCACAACACAACTGTAACACAAATAAACGGAGATCCACAATATTACAGACCAGGGATCCGAAGATCCGAATACATAAGTCAGTCATACAAATATAATCTGAGTACAGACATAGTTAGACAAGTTTTTCCTTAAGAAGGCTAGCATAAACAACGACTCTAGATCGAAAGGCGATGGCCTCCTGCCTGGGAGCCTCCGATCCTACTCCTGGTCGGCTGGCTTGATCCAGTAGTACGTGCCCTCTGGACCCTCCTGGTAGTAAGCTCCTGTGGTGGCATCTGGCTCCGGGGCTCCATCGTCTGATGTATCATCAAGGTGGGGTATGGGGAAAAAGAAGTACAAAGCAACCGTGAGTACTCATCCGAAGTACTCAGCAAGCAAGGATCTATACTACATATGCAACATTATCAATGAAGAAAGGCTGTATATGTGGACTGGGCTGCAGAAATGCTAGAATAGAGAGAAGGCCTAGTCCTATCAAAGACTAGCATCTTCATGAAGTCATCATATTGCAGCAGTAGAAGATAGTAGAATAGCATTTTATTTAGCAAACATGTTGAAGCAAGCCTAGAGATCCTTCCTCGACTCCCAGCGAGAAATCGATCCCGAAGCTTCAATTAAGTAACAAGTATCCAGTTCAGGTAGTAGATCGGGATACACAAACAGAGCGTCCTTTACCGTAGGACCGGCTATCGATAGATTATTCATCCCTGCAGGGGTGCACTACTGTTACCCAACACGCTCAATCAACTCTGGCCGTACATACTTGCTGGGTAATGCCCGTCCTCGGAAGATCAACACGAAGCAGCGCCCTACCTAGGCTCGGCAGAGAGGTCAGCACGCCGGACTAACCTATGCACCCAGAGGTCTTGGGCCTTCGCCCTGGGCACCCTGCGTGTTGCGAGACTGACCGGGGTGCAGGCGCGACACTGAACTCGTCAGTGAAGTATCCAGCCCAATCCCGACAATCAGCCCGCACGGTGAATCGTGATGTCTGACGAGCTTTCGGGAGAAACGTACATCGCAGAGGGCCCCATAACCATAATCCCGCGTGGTGGTAGTGCGTATAGGGCACGTCGACCCACTCAGATCACACACCCAAATCCAATAGGCTCATTTAGTATCACGCGGAGACAATCAGAGTATCTGATGCTCCGGCACAATATCACAATCGAGTGCCCTTCCGGCACACCCGACGTCATAGATCCCCAGCGGGTACCCACCAAGGTGGACCTGCCTGTAACAAAGGTCAAGTAACTGTGTGGTCATAACATCAAGGGGGAAAACCCCGAGGAATCACCCTCGGCGGATTCCACTCGACGAAATCATCAGGGTGAACGTATGAGGCATCACCCTCGAGGTTCACACTGAGGGGTTGTACAACAGAGTCGTATCGGAAGTGGAGAAGGATGAATCACCCTCGATGACCACGACCGAACAGCTACACTACAGAGTATTCATCGGGAGTGCGTTACGAGGTATCACCCTCGGCACTCGATAGTAACTATGCAGAGTCGTACAACTAAGGGGGGTGAGGTAATGTGTCAGTCTCTGGTCGACGATCACATTGTTCGAGTCATTGATGATCAAGCAGGGGCAACAAGGGAAAGATGGTGGGATCACTGATGGTTCACTACCAACCTATACTAAACAGTTTATCATAGGCAGGTAAGGTAACAATGAACAGGTTACAACAGCAGGCTATGCATCAAAATAGGAGCATCCATTAATAGTAGCAAAATCTAATGCAAGAAGGAGAAATGGAATGGGCGATATCTGGATGCTCAAGGGGGGGGGGCTTGCCTGGTTGCTCTGGCAAGAGAGAGAGGTCGTCAACGGGCTGCTCCCCGGTAGTGTAGTCGTACCCAGGTGCAGCGTCGTCGGTCTCGGCATCTATCGAGAGAGAGAAGGAGGCGGAGAGAAACAATAAATTCACGGCAATAATGCAAACAATATGTATGACATGCCTAAATGATATACCGGGGTGTTCTACTGCCTAACTAAATGATTTAGTTAATTTAGAAATTTAACCGGATTTATTTAATCAATGTTGGGCACTATTCATTTATCGAAATTGGTCTAAAAGTTCAATGTTCATATACCTACGGGCATCTGACAAGAATACGGAGGGCGTATTCGGGTTCGTATCAAAATTCTGAGCAAGTTTCATATATAAATTATTTTCATCGGAGTTACGGTTTATTTAATATGATTTTCTAAAGTTTTAAACATTTTCTAAATTTAATTATTTATTTAAATTTGAATTATCTAGAATAGTGAATGATGATGTCAGCATGAGGTCAGGGTGACATCAGCTGGTCAACTCTGGCTGACCAGAGTCAAACCTGACAAGCGGGACCCACATGTCATACACTGTGACATTAACAGAGGGGTTAAATTAATTAATTGGATTAATTAACAGGTGGGGCCTAGCAGTCAGTGACTGATTAGGATTTTAATTATTTTTATTTATCTAATTAGTTAATTACGCACCTGACAGGGGGGACCCATATGTCATAGACACAGGAAAGGGGCCCCACCAGTCAGTGACTAGGCAGTGCCCAGTCAGCCAGTTGACCAAGTCAACTGGTCAACTGGGGCCGGCCTGGCCCACGGGCAGTGGCACTGGGGGTGGCCCCAGGCCAGCCACGTCGGCGGCGGCGGCGGCCGGCCATCGGAGCTGCTCCGACGAGCACCAGGGACGGCGGCGCGGCTCGGAAATGGCGCATAGGGCACCATTACGAGCGCGGCCGGGCTCTTTCGAACGGGCAGACGACGGCGGAGCATTCTACGGTGATGGCGGGGGCTGTGGTGGTCGGTAGCGTCGATGGCAAGCAACAAGGCGGACGCCGGAGTTCGGCCACCGTCGGGATTGGGGCTACGGCGTGCAAAAAGGGCAGGGTGAGGCGGCTACGGTGTCAACGCGTTGCGGGGAGTGCAATGGTGGCACGCACGGGACCATTTGGTCTTCGTGGCCACGCCGGCGACGAGGCCAGGTGGTGGCGGGTTCGGGCATCTCCAATGCAACCACAACGGTGATGATATCGAGCCGGAAAGAGAGGGGGAGGACGGCGACGGCTCACCAGGCCCTGTAGGTGTGCAATAGCGGGCTCGGGGAGGGCTCGACGGAGGCGAATCGACGACAGAGTGCGTCCGCGATCCGAGGAAGAAGAAGATGGCGCGGGGTTGATGCAGGGCTCCCGGGGCTCGGGCTCGTGGTCGAGGAGGACGGGCGCGTTGCGGCGGAGCTCGTGGACACGTCGGCGGGGCGAAAGGGTGGCGGTGGCCGCGCGGTTTAGCCGTGGCCGACCATGGCGGCGCTCGGGTGAAGCGGGGGAGCGAGAGAGAGAGCGAACAGAGTGGCTAGGGTTCGTCCGCGGGGTCGAGGAGCTGCTCTTTATCCACCACAGCGAGCGCGGCGACGCGCTGTCGAGCGAGGGAGAGAGGGGGGCCATGCCACGGCGTGCGGGCGCGACGACAGCGCGCGCGCGGTGAACAGGGGAGGTAGGGGATGGCGCTAGGTGGGCTGGGCCGCGCTGTAGCGATAGGCTCTAGTGCACAGTGGCTTCTTTAGGCCTTTTTCCGTTTTCTCTTTTTCTGTTTCTTTCTTTTCTGTTTTGCCAATTGGTTGGGCCCCAAATGGATTTTGTAAAAAGTGTGACCTAGTCCATAAACACCAGTGCATTATACCCTAACACCAAAAATTAGTTTGGGCAAAACATCATTTCACATTTGATTTAAATTAATAAAAAAGGTTATTAAATATTATTTTCAGCCACTATTAGAGGAGGTTTGGGTTACTAAATCAATTTATTAATTGTTGGTTACAATTTTAGAATTGGCTCTGCAATATTTTTTATTTATTGAACATTTTAGTTTCTATGTTGCACAACTTATATTTTCCACTTTCATTTAAATTTTGAATTCTAACTTAGGAGTTGAAATGCAATACGATGCTAATGATGATCATGCACTGTTAATCATGCTGACTTGTCATTATCAAAAGTGATTACTATGGCTAATGACATGGGGTGTTGCAATTCTCCTCATCTATCAAGAATTCTCGTCCCGAGAATTATGAGGAAGACTGAAAGAAAGCGGGGTATTCTTCGCGAAGACGATCCTCGCGTTCCCAAGTGGCTTCATCTTCAGAATGATTCGACCATTGAACCTTGAGGAATTTAATTGACTTCTGGCGTGTCCGGCGTTCGGCTTGATCAAGAATACGGATGGGATATTCTGGATAAGACAGATCTTCCCGTAATTCAAGCATTTCATGGTCCACAGCTCGAATAGGATCCTTGAAGCAGCAACGGAGTTGGAATCCATGAAAGACATCATGTCATTTTGCCGATCATAGATACGAACATCAGCATGGTACTGCTCCTGATTGAACTCGCGGTAATCCTCATAGACCATGTACTCGGGGTACCAGCGGTAGCTAAGTCTGGTCAAGAGAGCGATCAGGACAGCTGTGTCATAGGACGCGGTGGAAACAAACGATCCATCTGAAACAGAGGAAATTTAGGGTTGTCAAACGACAATGAGAAGCTTAACACAACTCGAAGAGAAAGGTTAAACAAAACAATGGAAAGGAAAATGATTATCAGACTAATCAGATCAACGACAGGGAAATCGCACAGACATCCAGCTCTCCAGGTAGACAGAATTTACGAGATCCTATGTGTCGGCGTTAGTAAAATTTATTTAACCCAAACAAAAGAGAGATTAGAGTCCCAGAGTATATACGAGGAATAAAAGATCCTAATACCTCCCAGTTGGTGACGTGAGCCCGTAAGCCACACAGCCAAGTTAGTAAATTAGTTTTTCGGTTTCTAGACTCAACTTCGGCCAAGGAATTTGGAGGGGGCTTCCTACAGGCAGTCGGCTCTGATACCAACTTGTGGCGCCCCAACTTAATCGTGCACTAATCATACACGCAAATATGCACAATCAAGCACAAGGACTCACGGGAAGATATCACAACACAACTCTAACACAAATAAACGGAGATCCACAATATTACAGACCAGGGATCCGAAGATCCGAATACATAAGTCAGTCATACAAATATAATCTGAGTACAGACATAGTTAGACAAGTTTTGCCTTAAGAAGGCTAGCACAAACAACGACTCTAGATCGAAAGGCGATGGCCTCCTGCCTGGGAGCCTCCGATCCTACTCCTGGTCGGCTGGCTTGATCCAGTAGTACGTGCCCTCTGGACCCTCCTGGTAGTAAGCTCCTGTGGTGGCATCTGGCTCCGGGGCTCCATCGTCTGATGTATCATCAAGGTGGGGTATGGGGAAAAAGAAGTACAAAGCAACCGTGAGTACTCATCCGAAGTACTCAGCAAGCAAGGATCTATACTACATATGCAACATTATAAATGAAGAAAGGCTGTATATGTGGACTGGGCTGCAGAAATGCCAGAATAGAGAGAAGGCCTAGTCCTATCGAAGACTAGCATCTTCACGAAGTCATCATCTTGCAGCAGTAGAAGAGAGTAGAATAGCATTTTATTTAGCAAACATGTTGAAGCAAGCCTAGAGATCCTTCCTCGACTCCCAGCGAGAAAGCGATCCCGAAGCTTCAATTAAGTAACAAGTATCCAGTTCAGGTAGTAGATCGGGATACACAAACTGAGTGTCCTTTACCGTAGGACTGGCTATCGATAGATTATTCATCCCTGCAGGGGTGCACTATTGTTATCCAACACGCTCAACCAACTCTGGCCGGACATACTTGCTGGGTAATGCCCGTCCTCGGAAGATCAACACGAAGCAGCGCCCTACCTAGGCTCGGCAGAGAGGTCAGCACGCCGGACTAACCTATGCACCCAGAGGTCTTGGGCCTTCGCCCTGGGCACCCTGCGCGTTGCGAGACTGGCCGGGGTGCAGGCGCGACACTGAACTCGTCAGTGAAGTATCCAGCCCAATCCCGACAATCAGCCCGCACGGTGAATCGTGACGTCTGACGAGCTTTCGGGAGAAACGTACATCACAGAGGGCCCCATAACCATAATCCCGCGTGGTGGTAGTGCGTATAGGGCACGTCGACCCACTCAGATCACACACCCAAATCCAATAGGCACATTTAGTATAACACGGAGACAATCAGAGTCTCTAATGCTCCGCCACAATATCACACTCGAGTGCCCTTCGGGCACACCCGACATCATAGATTCCCAGCGGGTACCCACCAGGGTGGACCCGCCTATAACAAAGGTCAAGTAACTGCGTGGTCATAACATCAAGGGGGAAAACCCCGAGGAATCACCCTCGGCAGATTCCACTTGACGAAATCATCAGGGTGAACGTATGAGGTATCACCCTCGAGGTTCACACTGAGGGGTTGCACAACAGAGTCATATCGGAAGTGGAGAAGGAGGAATCACCCTCGATGACCACGACCGAAGAGCTACAACGCAGAGTATTCATCGGGAGTGCGTTACGAGGTATCACCCTCGGCACTCGATAGTAACTATGCAGAGTCATACAACAAAGGGGGGTGAGGTGATGTGTCGGTCTCTGGTCGACGATCACATTGTTCGAGTCGTTGATGATCAAGCAAGGGCAACAAGGGAAAGGTGGTGGGGTCACTGATGGTTCACAACCAACCTATACTAAACAGTTTATCATAGGCAGGTAAGGTAACAATGAACAGGTTACAACAGCAGGCTATGCATCAGAATAGGAGCATACATTAATAGTAGCAAAATCTAATGCAAGAAGGAGAAATGGAATGGGCGATATCTGGATGCTCAAGGGGGGGGGCTTGCCTGGTTGCTCAGGCAAGAGAGAGAGGTCGTCAACGGGCTGCTCCCCGGTAGTGTAGTCGTACCCAGGTGCAGCGTCGTCGGTCTCGGCGTCTATCGAGAGAGAGGAGGAGGGGGAGAGAAACAATAAATTCACGGCAATAATGCAAACAATATGTATGACATGCCTAAATGATATACCGGGGTGTTCTACTGCCTAACTAAATGATTTAGTTAATTTAGGAATTTAACCGGATTTATTTAATCAATGTTGGACACTATTCATTTATCGAAATCGGTCTAAAAGTTCAATGTTCATATACCTACGGGCATCTGACAAGAATACGGAGGGCGTATTCGGGTTCGTATCGAAATTCTGAGCAAGTATCATATATAAATTATTTTCATCGGAGTTACGGTTTATTTAATATGATTTTCTAAAGTTTTAAACATTTTCTGAATTTAATTATTTATTTAAATTCGAATTATCCAGAATAGTGAATGATGACGTCAGCATGAGGTCAGGGTGACGTCAGTAGGTCAACTCTGGCTGACCAGAGTCAAACCTGACAGGTGGGACCCACATGTCATACACTGTGACATTAACAGATGGGTTAAATTAATTAATTGGATTAATTAATAGGTGGGGGCCAGCAGTCAGTGACTGATTATGATTTTAATTATTTTTATTTATCTAATTAGTTAATTAGGCACCTGACAGAGGGGGCCCATATGTCATAGACACAGGAAACAGGCCCCACCAGTCAGTGACTGGGCAGTGCCCAGTCAGCCAGTTGACCAAGTCAACTGGTCAACTGGGGCCGGCCTGGCCCACGGGCAGTGGCACTGGGGGTGGCCCCAGGCCAGCCACGTCGGCAGTGGCGCCGGCTGGCCACCGAAGCTGCTCCAGCGAGCACCAGGGACGGTGGCGCGTCTCGAAAATGGCGCACAGGGCACCATTGCGAGCGCGGCCGGGCTCTTTCGAACGGGCAGACGACGGCGGAGCGTTCTACGGTCATGGCGGGGGCTGCGGTGGTCGGTAGCGTCGACGGCGAGCAATGAGGCGGACGCCGGAGTTCGGCCACCGTCGGGATCGGGGCTACGGCGTGCAAAAAGGGCAGGGCGAGGCGGCTACAGTGTCAACGCGTTGCGGGGAGTGCAACGGTGGCACGCACGGGACCATTTGGTCGCCGTGGCCACGCCGGCGACGAGGCCAGGCGGCGGCGGATTCGGGCATCTCCAATGCAACCACAACGGCGACGATATCGAGCTGGAAAGAGAGGGGGAGGACGGCGACGGCTCACCAGGCCCTGTAGGTGTGCAATAGCGGGCTCGGGGAGGGCTCGACGGAGGCGAATCGACGACGGAGTGCGGCGGCGATCCGATGAAGAAGATGATGGCGCGAGGTCGATGCAGGGCTCCCGGGGCTCGGGCTCGTGGTCGAGGAGGACGGGCGCGTTGCGGCGGAGCTCGTGGACACGTCGGCGGGGCGAAAGGGTGGCGGTGGCCGCGCGGTTTAGCCGTGGCCGACCATTGCGGCGCTCGGGTGAAGCGGGGGAGCGAGAGAGAGAGAGTGAACGGAACGGCTAGGGTTCGTTCGCGGGGTCGAGGAGCTGCTCTTTATCCACCACAGCGAGCACGGTGACGCGCTGTCGAGTGAGGGAGAGAGTGGGGCCATGCCGCGGCATGCGGTCGAGACGACAGCGCGCGCGCGGTGAACAGGGGAGGTAGGGGACGGCACTAGGTGGGCTGGGCCGCGCTTTAGCAATAGGCTCTAGTGCACAGTGGCTTCTTTAGGCCTTTTTCCTTTTTCTCTTTTCTGTTTCTTTCTTTTCTGTTTTGCCAATTGGTTGGGCCCCAAATGGATTTTGTAAAAAGTGTGACCTAGTCCATAAACACTAGTGCATTATACCCTAACACCACAAATTAGTTTGGGCAAAACATCATTTCACATTTGATTTAAATTAATAAAAAGGTTATTAAATATTATTTTCAGCCACTGTTAGAGGAGGTTTGAGTTACTAAATCAATTTATTAATTGTTGGTTACAATTTTAGAATTGGCTCTGCAATATTTGTTATTTATTGAACATTTTAGTTTCTATGTTGCACAACTTTTATTTTCCACTTCCATTTAAATTTTGAATTCTGACTTAGGAGTTGAAATGCAATATGGTGCTAATGATGATCATGCACTATTAATCATGCTGACTTGTCATTATCAAAAGTGATTACGGTGGCTAATGACATGGGGTGTTACACCTCTCAAACCCTAGTTCATCTCTTGTGTTCTATCTTTGTACCCGAACCTTAGATTGGTACTTGTGGGTGACTAGTAGTGTTGATTACATCTTGTAGTTGATTACTATATGGTTTATTTGGTGGAAGATTATATGTTCAGATCCATTATGCTATTTAATACCCCTATGATCTTGAGCATGATTATCATTTGTGAGTAGTTACTTTTGTTCTTGAGGTCACGGGAGAAATCATGTTGCAAGTAATCATGTGAATTTGATATGTGTTCGGCATTTTGATGATATGTATGTTGTGATTCCCTTAGTGGTGTCATGTGAACGTCGACTACATGGCACACCATATTTGGGCCTAAGGGAATGCATTGTGGAGTAGTTATTAGATGATGGGTTGCTAGAGTGATAGAAGCTTAAACCCCTAGTTTATGCGCTACTTCGTAAGGGACCGATTTGGATCCAAAAGTTTAATGCTATGGTTAGATTGTATCTTAATACTTTTCTCGTAGTTGGGGATGCTTGCGAGGGGGTTAATCATGAGTAGGAGGTTTGTTCAAGTAAGAACAGCACCTAAGCACCGGTCCACCCACATATCAAATTATCAAAGTAGCAAACACGAATCAAACCAACATGATGAAAGTGATATGGTGAAATTCCCGTGTACCCTCAAGAACGCTTTGCTTATCATAAGAGACCATTTTGGCATGTCCTTTTCCCCAAAAGGATTGGGCTACCTTGCTGCACTTTATTTACCATTATGGTTACTTGCTCGTTACAAATTATCTTGCTATCAAACTACCTGTTACCGTCTATTTCAGTTCTTGCAGAAAATACCTTGCTGAAAACCACCTTTCATTTCCTTCTGCTCCTCGTTGGGTTCGACACTCTTACTTACCGAAAGGACTATGATTGATCCCCTATAGTTGTGGGTCATCACCTAGCGCCGCCATGCACGGCCTGCTGCTGCAGCCAACGCCCCACCTCCGTCTGCCTTTGCCGCCTGCCCCACCTCGCCCATCCGCATCGCCTCTAGCCGTCGGCCCTCCCGCTCGTCCGGCCGGCTGCGTCGTGGAC
Source organism: Thinopyrum elongatum (assembly GCA_011799875.1). Taxonomy (NCBI): domain Eukaryota; kingdom Viridiplantae; phylum Streptophyta; class Magnoliopsida; order Poales; family Poaceae; genus Thinopyrum; species Thinopyrum elongatum. The sequence goes on from CM022303.1 coordinate 237,984,895, forward strand.
GCCGGCACATGCACGGTCATGGTCGTGCTGCTGCTGCGTGTGTGTGGCCTTGGGCCACTGCCCCATGGGCCAGCCACGTTTAGGCTAGGGGGCTAATCCCCCTTTGCACTGACCCCCCCCCCCCCCGATTTGAGCATGCCATGTGGACCCCCTTAGTTAATTAACCTGGTTAATACACTCCTAAAAAAATCAGAGTCAATGACATTTGGGTCCCACACCCCCTTGTTGACTAGTCAAGCGTTGACTGGGTCAATTTATGCTGACTAGACCCCTGGGTCCCGGCTGTCATACACCTAGTCTAGCACACTAGTGGGTACTAAAAGTATTCTGCCATATTTATCTTTTAAATAAAACTTTTCCCAAAATTCAGAAAATCTAGAAAACTTTAGAAAATCGTAGAAAAATAAACCGTAGCTCGGATGAAAAAGTTTTCTACATGAAAGTTGATCAGAAAAATGAGACGAATCTGAATATGCCCTCTGTTAGTCTGCCACGCATCCCTAGCATAGCGAACATGGAACCGTCCCCCTCCGTTTCATCTATCTGAAAATGCCAAACTTCGGGAAAACATTCCCGGATGTTTTCCCTCTTCCTCTGCAACATGTAGCAATGCGTTAGGTCACCCCTGGCACCGCGTATTGCCATATTATGCTTTGTGATGCTTTGATTGCTTTGTTATTTATTGTGCTTCCCCTCCATTACTTCTTTTCGATAGCCCCCAAGACCACGGTTGAACCAGTGATCGACTACTTCACCGTCGAGGATCCGTATTTGTCTGCAGAGCTTCCAGGCAAGCAAACCCCCTTGATCATTCCGATATCTCCCATTTCATTCTCTCTCATGCTTGCATTAGATTTTGCTACTGTCATTGATTGCTCCTATTCTGATGCATAGCCTCCTTTTGTAACCTGCTATTGTTACTTACCTGCTTTAATAAACTGCTTAGTATAGGTTGGATAGTGATCCACCGGTGACCCCACACCTTGTCCCAGTTGCCTTGGCGTCATGACCGATGACTCGATCAACGTGATCGACATACAGGGCCCGACACATCACATCACACCCCCTTTGTTGCTCGGCTCTGCAGAGCTACTATCGAGTGCCGAGGGTGATACCTCATAACGCACTCCTGATGATAACTCTGTAGTGTAGCTAATCGTTCGTGGTCTGTCAGGGTGATTCCTCCTTCATGACTCCCGATACGACTCTGTCGTGCAACACCTCAAGTGTGAACCTCGAGGGTGATTCCTCCTAAGTTCACCTTGACGATTACATCAAGTGGATTCCATCAAAGGTGATTCCTCGGATTCCCCCTTGATGTTATGGACACACAGTTACCTGGACTTTACTTGAGACCATTGTTGAAGTCGGGTCGGCCCTGAGGGGTACCCGCGAGTTGATGTGAAAGTTGGGCGGGCCCGGAGAGCAACCGCGAGTTAATTACGAGGCACGGCCGGGCAGGTAGACTGCCCTAGTGAGAGGGTTGGGCCTGGCCCTTGCCGTATTTCCTCAAGACAGGGTGACGGGGTCACATGATCATGAGTCTCTGCTTGTCTCCGTGAGCTCCCAATGCACTAAGGATTTGGGTATTTGATCTGAGTTGGCCACTGGTCTATACACACTAACCACCACCCGGGAACAGATATGGGCACTCGGCATCGTAGTTTCAGCCGAAGCTCTGTCAGACGTCCAGTTCAGCATTGTGGCACGGTCGGATCAAGCCGACCATTCGAGGTGGCGCTGGTATTCACCCTGCACACAACAACCCAAAGTGCAATGGGCGATGGGCCCAAGACTCCAGAGCGCTTAGGATGTAGATCAGCGGGGACCTCTCTGTTGAGCCTAGGTAGGGCTACGACGTGTTGATCTTCCGAGGCCAGGCATTGACCCAGGAAAGTGTGTCCGGCCAGAGTAATCAAGCGTGTTGGGAAATGTGGTGCACCCCTGCAGGGAAGTTTATCTATTCGAATAGCCGTGTCCACGGTAATGGACGCTCGGAGTGGTATCCCGATCTATCAAAACTTGAAATGGATACTTAAGATATGTGATGGATATGTTGGCCCAGGGATTACTTTCTCGGAGGGAGTCGAGGAAGGATCTCTGGCGTTAATGCTACAACATGCTTTTAATTATATTATGCTATTCTGTACTCTTCTGAATGCTGCAAGATGCTTGAAGATGCTAGTCTTCGATAGGCTGGGTCTTCCCCTCTATTCTGGCATTTTGTAGTTCAGTCAACAGATATATCACTTCCCTTGATACCAATGCATACTTAGTATAGATCTGATGCTTGCGAGTACTTTGGTTGAGTACTCACGGTTGCTTTGCTACCCTTTCCCCCTTCTTTCTTCTTTCCGGTTATTGCAACCAGATGGCGGATCCTAGGAGCCAGATGCCACCCCCGTCGATTACTACTACTACCCCGAGGGTGCCTACTACTACGTGGAGACCGCCGACGACTAGGAGTAGTTAGGAGGTCCTAGGCAGGAGGCCTTGCCTCTTCGATCATTGATGTTTGTGCTTGCCTTCTTAAGGCATCCTTATTTAACTTACATCTGTACTCAGATATTGTTGCTTCCACTGACTCTTGTGTATTCGAGCTTCTGTATTCAAGCCCTTGAGGCCACTGGCTTGTAATATGAAGCTTGTATTCTTTTATTTGTGTTTAGAGTTGTGTTCTGATATCTTCCCGTGAGTCCCTGATTTTGATCGTACACGTTTGCGTGTATGATTAGTGTACGATTGAATCGGAGGCGTCACACCTAGTGACAAGCATTAAGCATAGCAAAGTCATAGCAACATCAATCTCAGAACATAGTGGATACTAGGGATCAAGCCCTAACAAATTAACTCAATTACATGATAAATCTCATCCAACCCCATCACTGTCCAGCAAGCCTATGAAGGAATTACTCACTTCCGGTGGTGAGCATCATGAAATTGGTGATGAAGAAGGGTTGGTGATCATGATGGCGACGAATCCCCCTCTTCGGAGCCCCGAAAGGACTCCAAATCGAGCCTCTCGATGAAGAACATGAGGTGGCAGTGGCGGCTGCGTATCGTAGAACGCGATGAAACTTCTTCTATTATTTTTTTCTCAGGGAAAAGGAATTTATAGGCTTTAGATTAGGGACAGCGGAGCCCTGTGGGCCCCACAAGGCAACCTGCCTTGCCTAGGGGTAGCCGCTATTGGGGAACGTTGCATGGGAAACAAAACAAAAATCCTACGCTCAACAAGATCAATCTAGGAGATGACCATCTACGAGAGGAGAGATTGCATCTAGATACCCTTGTAGATTTCTAAGCTTGGGGTGGGGGCTTGCCTGGTTGCTCAAGGGGGGGGGGGCTTGCCTGGTTGCTCAGGCAAGAGAGAGAGAGGTCGTCAACGGGCTGCTCCCCGGTAGTGTAGTCGTACACAGGTGCAGCGTCGTCGGTCTCGGCGTCTATCGAGAGAGAGAAGGAGGGGGAGAGAAACAATAAATTCACGGCAATAATGCAAACAATATGTATGACAAGCCTAAATGATATACCGGGGTGTTCTACTGCCTAACTAAATGATTTAGTTAATTTAGGAATTTAACCGGATTTATTTAATCAACATTGGGCACTATTCATTTATCGAAATCGGTCTAAAAGTTCAATGTTCATATACCTACGGGCATCTGACAAGAATACGGAGGGCGTATTCGGGTTCGTATCGAAATTCTGAGCAAGTATCATATATAAATTATTTTCATCGGAGTTACGATTTATTTAATATGATTTTCTAAAGTTTTAAACATTTTCTGAATTTAATTATTTATTTAAATTTGAATTATCCAGAATAGTGAATGATGACGTCAGCATGAGGTCAGGGTGACGTCAGTAGGTCAACTCTGGCTGACCAGAGTCAAGCCTGACAGGTGGGACCCACATGTCATACACTGTGACATTAACAGAGGGGTTAAATTAATTAATTGGATTAATTAATAGGTGGGGCCCAGCAGTCAGTGACTGATTAGGATTTTAATTATTTTTATTTTTCTAATTAGTTAATTAGGCACCTGACAGGGGGGGCCGATATGTCATAGACACAGGAAAGGGGCCCCACCAGTCAGTGACTGGGCAGTGCCCAGTCAGCCAGTTGACCAAGTCAACTGGTCAACTGGGGCCGGCCTGGCCCACGGGCAGTGGCACTGGGGGTGGCCCCAGGCTAGCCACGTCGGCAGTGGCGCCGGCCGGCCATCGGAGCTGCTCCGGCGAGCACCAGGGATGGTGGCGCGGCTTGGAAATGGCGCACAGGGCACCATTGCGAGCGCGGTCGGGCTCTTTCGAACGGGCAGACGACGGCGGAGCGTTCTACGGTGACGGCGGGGGCTGCGGTGGTCGGTAGCGTCGACGGTGAGCAATGAGGCGGACGCCGAAGTTCGGCCACCATCGGGATCGGGGCTACGGCGTGCAAAAAGGGCAGGGCGAGGCGGCTACAGTGTCAACGCGTTGCGGGGAGTGCAACGGTGGCACGCACGGGACCATTTGGTCACCGTGGCCACGCCGGCGACGAGGCCAGGCGGCGACGGATTCGAGCATCTCCAATGCAACCACAACGGCAACGATATCAAGCTGGAAAGAGAGGGGGAGGACGGCGACGGCTCACTAGGCCCTGTAGGTGTGCAATAGCGGGCTCAGGGAGGGCTCGACGGAGGCGAATCGACGATGGAGTGCGGCGGCGATCCGAGGAAGAAGAAGATGGCGCGAGGTCGATGCAGGGCTCCCGGGGCTCGGGCTCGTGGTCGAGGAGGACGGGCGCGTTGCGGCGGAGCTCGTGGACACGTCGGCGGGGCGAAAGGGTGGCGGTGGCCGCGCGGTTTAGCCGTGGCCGACCATTGCGGCGCTCGGGTGAAGCGGGGGAGCGAGAGAGAGAGCGAACGGAACGGCTAGGGTTCATTCGCGGGGTCGAGGAGCTGCTCTTTATCCACCACAGCGAGCACGGCAACGCGCTGTCAAGTGAGGGAGAGAGGGGGGCATGCCGCGGCGTGCGGTCGAGACGACAGCGCGCGCGTGGTGAACAGGGGAGATAGGGGATGGTGCTAGGTGGGCTGGGCCGCGCTGTAGCGATAGGCTCTAGTGCACAGTGGCTTCTTTTGGTCTTTTTCCTTTTTCTCTTTTTCTGTTTCTTTCTTTTCTGTTTTGCCAATTGGTTGGGCCCCAAATGGATTTTGTAAAAAGTGTGACCTAGTCCATAAACACCAGTGCATTATACCCTAACACCAAAAATTAGTTTGGGCAAAACATCATTTCACATTTGATTTAAATTAATAAAAAGGTTATTAAATATTATTTTCAGCCACTGTTAGAGGAGGTTTGGGTTACTAAATCAATTTATTAATTCTTGGTTACAATTTTAGAATTGGCTCTGCAATATTTGTTATTTATTGAACATTTTAGTTTCTATGTTGCACAACTTTTATTTTCCACTTCCATTTAAATTTTGAATTCTGACTTAGGAGTTGAAATGCAATATGATGCTAATGATGATCATGCACTGTTAATCATGCTGACTTGTCATTATCAAAAGTGATTACTGTGGCTAATGACATGGGGTGTTACACCTCTCAAACCCTAGTTCATCTCTTGTGTTCAATCTTTGTACCGGAACCTTAGATTGGTACTTGTGGGTGACTAGTAGTGTTGATTACATCTTGTAGTTGATTACTATATGGTTTATTTGGTGGAAGATTATATGTTCAGATCCATTATGCTATTTAATACCCCTCTTATCTGGAGCATGATTATCATTTGTGAGTAGTTACTTTTTTTCTTGAGGTCACAGGAGAAATCATGTTGCAAGTAATCATGTGAACTTGATAAGTGTTCGGTATTTTGATGATATGTATGTTGTGATTCCCTTAGTGGTGTCATGTGAACGTCGACTACATGGCACACCATATTTGGGCCTAAGGGAATGCATTGTGGAGTAGTTATTAGATGATGGGTTGCTAGAGTGATAGAAGCTTAAACCCTAGTTTATGCGCTACTTCGTAAGGGAGCGATTTGGATCCAAAAGTTTAATGCTATGGTTAGATTGTATCTTAATACTTTTCTCGTAGTTGGGGATGCTTGCGAGGGGGTTAATCATGAGTAGGAGGTTTGCTCAAGTAAGAACAGCACCTAAGCACCGGTCCACCCACATATCAAATTATCAAAGTAGCGAACACGAATCAAACCAATATGATGAAAGTGATATGGTGAAATTCCCGTGTACCCTCAAGAACGCTTTGCTTATCATAAGAGAACATTTTGGCCTGTCCTTTGCCCCAAAAGGATTGGGCTGCCTTGCTGCACTTTATTTACCATTACAGTTACTTGCTCGTTACAAATTATCTTGCTATCAAACTACCTATTACCGTCTATTTCAGTGCTTGCAGAAAATACCTTGCTGAAAACCACTTGTCATTTCCTTCTGCTCCTCGTTGGGTTTGACACTCTTATTCATCGAAAGGACTATGATTGATCCCCTATACTCATGGGTCATCAAGGCTCTTTTTGGGCGCCATTTCCGGGGAGTGAAGCGCTCTTGGTAAGTGGAAATTGGTAAGGAAAAATTATTACTACGTGCTGAAATGTATTGTCACTTGTTACTACGGAGAACCATCATTTGAGGGGTTTGTTCGAGGTATCTTCACCTCGATCGGAAGAACAATTATTTACCCCTCAACCTACTACACCTACTGAAAATATTGGTTATGAAATTCCTTCGGGTATGATAGAACAATTGCTAGCTAATCCTTATGCAGGAGATGGAACTGAACATCCTGATATGCACTTGATATATGTGGATGAAATTTGTGGATTATTTAAGCTTGTAGGTTTATCCAGAGATGAAGCTAAGAAGAAGGTATTCCCTTTATCTTTGAAGGGAAAAGCATTGACATGGTATAGGCTATGCGATGATATTGGATCTTGGAATTGGAATCGATTGAAATTGGAATTTCACCAAAAAAATTATCCTATGCATCTAGTTCATCGTGATCAGAATTATATATATAATTTCTGGCCTCGTGAAGGAGAAAGTATCGATCTAGCATGGGGGAGGCTTAAGTCAATGTTATATTCATGCCCCAATCATGAGCTCTCTAGAGAAATTATCATTCAGAATTTTTATGCTCGGCTTTCTCGTGATGATCAATCCATGCTCGATACTTCTTGTACTGGTTCTTTTATGAAGAAGACTATTGAATTCAGGTGGGATCTTTTAGAAAGAATTAAACGCAACTCTGAAGATTGCGAACTTGACAAAGGTAAAGAGTCAGGTATTAAGCTTGAGTTCGATTGTGTTAAATCTTTTATGAATACCGATGCTTTTCACAAGTTTAGCACTAAATATGGACTTGACTCTGAGATAGTAGCCTCTTTTTGTGAATCATTTGCTACTCATGTTGATCTCCCTAAAGAGAAGTGGTTTAAATATCATCCCCTATTAAAGAAGAAATTAAAGAACCTGTCATAGCTAAAGATGAAACTATTATTTACAATGTTGATCCAGTTGTGCCTACTGCTTATATTGAAAAACCACCTTTCCCTGTTAAGATAAAGGAACATGCTAAGGTTTCAACTATGGTTCACAAAAGTAATATTAGAGCACCTAAACCTGCTGAACAAATTAAAGTAGAACCTAGTGTTGCTATGGTTTAAGATCTCTTGGTAGAAAATATTGATGGGCATGTTATTTACTTCTGTGATGAAGCTGCTAGAATTGCCAAACCTGATGAGAAAGATAAACATAGACCTGTTGTTGGCATGCCCGTTGTCTCAGTTAAAATAGGAGATCATTGTTATCATGGTTTATGTGATTTAGGTGCTAGCATCGGTGCTATTCCTTTTACTTTATACCAAGAAATTATGAATGACATAGCACCCGCTGAAATAGAAGACATAGATGTTACTATTAAACTTGCTAATAGAGACACCATCACACCACTTGGGATTGTTAGAGATGTTGAAGTCTTGTGTGGGAAAATAAAATACCCTACTGATTTTCTAGTTCTTGGTTCCCCGCAAGATGACTTCTATCCCATTATCTTTGGTAGACCTTTCTTGAACACTTTCAATGCTACTATAGATTGTCATAAACAAACTGTCAGTGTTAGCTTTGGTGATGAGTCTCATGAATTTACTTTTTCCGAGTTTAATAGACAACCTCATAAGAAAGAATTACCTAGTAAGGATGAAATAATTGGTCTTGCTTCTATTGTCGTGCCTCCTACTAATCCACTAGAACAATATTTGCTGGACCATGAAAATGAAATGCATATGCATGAAAGAAATGAAATAAATAACAATTTCTTTGAACAACGACCTTTGCTTAAACACAATTTGCCTATTGAAACTCTAGGAGGTCCTCCTCCACCTAAAGGTGATCCTGTGTTTGAATTCAAACAATTGCCTGACACTTTGAAATATGCTTATCTCGATGAGAAAAAGATATATCCTGTTATTATTAGTGCTAACCTTTCAGAACACGAAGAAGAAATATTATTGAAAATTCTGAAGAAGCACCATGCTGCTATTGGATATACTCTTGATGATCTTAAGGGCATTAGTCTCACTCTCTGTCAGCACAAGATTAATATGGAACCTGATACTAAACTCGTTGTTGATCACCAACGACGTTTAAATCCTTAGATGAAAGAAATGGTAAGAACTGAAATATTAAAGCTTCTGGAAGAAGGTATAATCTATCCCATAGCTGATAGTAGATGGGTAAGTCTCGTTCATTGTGTCCCTAAGAAGGGAGGTATTACTATTGTTCCTAATGATAAAAATGAACTTATTCCACAAAGAATTGTTACTGGCTATAGAATGGTAATTGATTTTACAAAATTAAATAAAGCAACTAGAAAAGATCATTACCCTCTGCCTTTTATTGATCAAATGTTGGAAAGATTATCTAAGCACACACACTTTTGCTTTCTTGATGGATATTCTGGTTTTTCTCAAATACCTGTTTCACAACCTGATCAAGAGAAAACCACTTTTACTTGCCCTTTTGGAACTTATGCTTATAGATGCATGCCTTTTGGTTTATGCAATGCACCTGCTACCTTTCAAAGATGTATGACTGCGATATTCTTTGATGTTTGTGAAAAGATTGTTCAGGTTTTCATGGATGATTTTTCTGTTTATGGAACTTCTTTTGATGATTGCTTGAGCAATCTTGATCGAGTTTTGCAAAGATGTGAGCAAACTAATCTTGTCTTGAATTGGGTGAAGTGCCACTTTATGGTAAATGAAGGTATTGTCTTGGGGCATAAAATTTTTGAACGAGGTATTGAGGTGGATAACGCTAAAGTTGATGAAATTGAGAAAATGCCATGTCCTAAAGATATTAAAGGTATTCGTAGTTTCCTAGGTCATGTTGGTTTCTATAGGAGGATTATTAAAGACTTCTCTAAAATTTCTAGGCCTCTTACAAATGTTTTACAAAAGGATGTTCCATTTGTTTTTTATGATGATTGTGTAGAAGCCTTTGAAACACTTAAGAAAGCCTTAACTTCTGTACCTATTATTCAACCACCTGATTGGAACTTGCCTTTTGAAATTATGTGTGATGCTAGTGATTATGCTGTTGGTGCTGTTCTAGGACAAAGAGTTGATAAGAAATTAAATGTTATCCATTATTGTAGTAAAACTCTAGACAGTGCTCAAAGAAATTATGCTACTACTGAAAAAGAATTTTTAGCAGTTGTGTTTGCTTGTGATAAATTCAGATCTTACGTAGTCGATTCCAAAGTAATTGTTCACACTGATCATGCTGCTATTAAATATCTTATGGAAAAGAAAGATGCTAAACCTAGACTCATTTGGTGGGTTCTCTTGCTACAAGAATTTGATTTACATATCACTGCTACTTCTTGAGCTTGTGTTGGTTTTTTCCTTGAAGAGGAAAGGATGATGCAGCAAAGTAGAGATAAGTATTTCCCTCAGTTTGAGAACCAAGGTATCAATCCAGTAGGAGGTACAAGCAAGTCTCCAATCTATGCACCTGCACAAACAATCAAACACTTGCACCCAACGTGATAAAGGGGTTGTCAATCCCTTCACGGTCACTTGCAAGGATGAGATCTGATAGAGATAGATGTAAAAGATTACTAAAATGTAAAACAAAGTAGAAACAAATAAATTGCAGCAAGGTATTTTTGGGTTTTTGGTTTATAGATATGAAAATATATGATGGAAAATAGACCCGGGGGCCATAGGTTTCACTAGAGGCTTCTCTCTTGAAAGAAAACATACAGTGGGTGAACAAATTACTGTCGAGCAATTGATAGAAAAGCACAAAGGTATGACGATATCCAAGGCAATGATTACTAATATAGGCATCATGTTCATGTCAAGTAGACCGACTGCTGCCTGCATCTACTACTATTACTCCACACATCGACCGCTATCCAGCATGCATCTAGAGTATTAAGTTCATAAGAATGGAGTAACGCCATAAGTAAGATGACATGATGTAGAGGGATACACTCAAGCAATATGATGAAAACCCCATCTTTTTACCCTTATTGGCAACAATACAATACGTGCCTCGCTACCCCTACTTTGTCACTCGGTCAGGATACCGCAAGATTGAATCCAAAGCTAAGCACCTCTCCCATTGCAAGAAGAACCAATCTAGTTGGCCAAACCAAACCGATAATTCGAAGAGAAATACAAAGATATTTAATCATGCATAAAAGACTTTAGAGAAGACTCAAATAATATTCATAGATAATCTGATCATAAATCCACAATTCATAGGATCTCGACAAACACACCGCAAAAGAATATTACATCGGATAGAACTCCAAGAACATCGAGGAGAACATTGTATTGAAGATCAAAGAGAGAGAAGAAGCCATCTAGCTACTAGTTATGGACCCATAGGTCTGTGGTAAACTACTCACACTTCATCGGAAGGGCAGCAAGGTTGATGTAGATGCCCACCGTCATCGAATCCCCCTCCGGCAGGGTGCCGAAATAGGCCCCAAGATGGGATCTCACGGGAACAGAGGCTTGCGGCGGCGGAAAAGTATTTTGGTGGACGCTTCTGTTGGTTTGGGAATATTTGGGAATTTATAGAGCAAAAATTAGGGTTGGAGGACTCCCGAGGGGCCCACAAGCCAAGGGCCCCCCTAGGGCGCACCCTGAGGGCTTGTGGACTCCTCATGAGTCTTCTGGCCCCCTCTCCAAGCTCCGTGGATGTCTTCCGGTCCAAGAAAAATCATTGCGAAAGTTTCATTCCGTTTGGACTCTGTTTGATATTCCTTTTCTGTAAAACTAAAAAACATGAAAGAAACAGAAACTAGCACTGGGCTCTAGGTTAATAGGTTAGTCCCAAAAATAATATAAAATATCATATTAATGCATATAAAACATCCAAAATAGATAATATAATAGCATGGCACAATAAAAAATTATAGATACATTGGAGACGTATCAATCACTGATAGAAAAGGAGCTGAGAACCCCGTAGCTGATAACTTGTCTAGGTTAGAGAATATTCTTGTTGACCCACTACCTATTGATGATAGCTTTCCTGATGAACAACTAGCTACAATAAATGTTTCTCATAACACTCCTTGGTATGCTGACTATGCTAATTATATTGTTGCTAAATACATACCACCTAGTTTCACATACCAACAAAAGAAAAATTCTTCTATGATTTAAGACATTACTTTTGGGATGACCCACATCTTTATAAAGAAGGAGTAGATGGTATTATTATACGTTGTGTACCTGAGCATGAACAGGAACAAATCCTACGGAAATGTCACTCCGAAGCTTATGGAGGGCATCATGCGGGAGATAGAACTGCTCACAAGGTATTACAATCTGGTTTTTATTGGCCTACTCTCTTCAAGGATGCTCGTAAGTTTGTTTTATGTTGTGATGAATGTCAACGAATTGGTAATATCGGTAAGCATCAAGAAATGCCTATGAATTATTCACTTGCTGTTGAACCATTTGATGTTTGGTGTTTTGATTATATGGGACATTTTCCTTCCTCCAATGGGTATACACATATTTTGGTTGCTGTTGATTATGTTACCAAGTGGGTAGAAGCTATTCCAACCAGTAGTGATGATCATAACACTTCCATTAAAATGCTTAAAGAAGTTATTTTCCCAAGGTTTGGAGTCCCTAGATATTTAATGACTGATGGTGGTTCACACTTTATTCATGGCACTTTCCGCAAAATGCTTGCTAAATATGATGTTAACCATAGAATTGCATCACCCTATCATCCTCAATCTAGTGGTCAAGTTGAACTTAGCAATAAAGAAATAAAATTAATATTACAAAAAACTGTTAATAGGTCCCGAAAGAATTGGTCTAAGAAATTGGATGATGCACTTTGGGCCTACAGAATAGCATATAAAAATCCTATGGGTATGTCTCCCTATAAAATGGTTTATGGAAAAGCTTGTCATTTGCCTCTTGAGTTAGAACATAAAGCATATTGGGCAATTAAAGAACTCAACTACGATTTCAAACTTGCCGGTGAAAAGAGGTTATTTGATATTAGCTCATTAGATGAATGGAGAACCTAAGCTGATGAAAATGCCAAATTTTTTAAAGAAAAAGTTAAAAGATGGCATGACAAAAGAATCCAAAAGCGGGAATTCAAAGTTGGAGAATATGTTCTTTTATACAACCCACATTTCAGATTCTTTGCAGGAAAACTTCTCTCTAAATGGGAAGGACCATATATCATCGAGGAGGTTTATCGCTCTGGAGCTATTAAGATTAATAATGCCAAAGGTACTAACCCGAAGGTGGTCAATGGGCAAAGAATTAAACACTACATCTCAGGTACGCCTATTAATGTTGAAAGCAATATTATTCAAACCATGACACGGGAAGAACACATAAAAGAAGCCTTCCGGAACACTCTAGAATCCTAAAAAAGAGGAGGTACATGATAGGGTAAGTAAATGGACTCCAAAAAATCCGCAAAACTATTTTTTGTCAATTTTGGAATATTACAAAAATTAGGAAAATAAGAAACGACCAGGAAGGCACCCGAGGGGGGCACAAGACACCAAGGCAAGCCTGGGCCCCATGGCGCGCCCAGGTGGGTTGTGCCCACCTCAGGAACCTTCCCGACTCCGTTTTCCTCCCGTTTGCTTGTTTCCCAAGATACAAAAAATCTTTATATACCCCCCGAACGTATCAATCACCATATCGCAGAGAAATCCTCTGTTCTTCTTTCGTGCTATTTTTCTGGCTGATCTGAAAATATGTCGTCTCAAGATTCGGAGGGTGAGACCTATGTTGCTGATTTTATTGCAAACCCCAAGGTTTACAGAGATGTGGAACATTATGGTTGGACCACGGAGGAAGAAGAAGACTATGATCCGAAAGGGAAAGAAGAGACAAGCTCAGATGAAGATGAAGTTCCATTACCCCAACCTGGGGACATGCACGTGGAATTCAAGAAGTCAAGTCTCCCTAATAAAGCAAAGAAACCCAAGATCCAATTTATCCCTTTTCATCTCTTGCACGAAAACAAGCAGGAATTATGCAAAAAAGATATTAAAGCTTGAGCAGGAGATCGATGACTTGAGGGGGGAAATTCCATCCTCAGGCGTATGCTGAGAAAGAAGAACACTCGTACCTCATCACCACCACCATCATCATCTTCCCCACCAAAAAGAACTTGAGTTCATGGTATGGGCACTCCCCTTGGCTTGTGCCAAGCTTGGGAGAGGTGCCCCGGTATCGTATCACCACCACTATCTTTGCCTTTATCTTTTTTAGTTCGATCCTTAGTTATCTTATTATCTACTTGAATAAAAGTTTAGTTCGATCCTTTCTTTTCGAGTGCTTGCTTAGTGATCTATCTATCGATGTAATCGTGTGCAAGATGTACAATAAAGAGTAGTTTGAGTTTTGCTTATTTACTTTTATGTTTCAATAAAAAGAAAGGAAAATAAATGAAAAAGATCATATGCTAATCTTATGGCAAGTAATGACATCACATAAGGAAAAGTATAAGTAGTAAAATTTATTGGAGATTGACAAACATAGCATTGGTCAATGATGCAATTCATGAAAGAATTAATAAGGGAAGAGAAGATTCACATGCAAATACACTATCTTGGACTTCTTTTATGATTGTGAGCCCCCATTAAATATTATGTGTCAAAATTGTTGACGTTGGACAAGGAAGACAATGTAATGATTTATGTTTGTTCATATTGACATAGAAGTTATACTGTCATAGATCCTTCAACATGTGGTGCTTGCTCATTATCTTTGCTAGCCAAAAACTCCGCACTAAGTAGAGATACTACTTGTGCATACAAAAACCCTTAAACCCAAATCTTATTTTGAGAGTCCACCATACCTACCTATGGATTGAGTAAGATCCTTCAAGTAAGTTTCCATCGGTGCAATAAGGCAATAAAAATTGATTCTAAATCTGTTGGATCATTTAGTGTAAGGGAAAATTGAGCGTTGTACGAACTTGTGATGGCAAAATAATAAAAGCGACAAACTGCATAATAAAGGTTGCCATCATAAGGGGCAATATAACATGATGTTCTTTTGCATTAAGGGATTTGGCATACAAACAAATAAGCGCATGACAACCTCTGCTTCCCTCTACGAAGGGCCTATCTTTTACTTTTATGCATTTACTTTTATTTATGAGTCAAAGTATTCTTCCTATTCCTTTTTATTTTCTCTTTTTGCAAGCATCATGTGGTGAGGAAAGATCTAGGCACATATATCCAGTTGGATATGAGTGGGCATGAGTTATTATTGTTGACATCACCCTTGAGGTGAATACGTTGGGAGGCGAAACTATAAGCCCCTATCTTTCTGTGTGTCCGGTTGAAACTTTTTGTTCATGGGTATGCTGTGAGTGTTAGCAATCATAGAAGCTTAAATGATGGTTGAGTATGTGGACTTGCCAAAAGGCTCCGATATGTGACCCGTCCTGAAAATATGATGAATTGTAGTTGCAAAGTTGACTGAGAACATAGCTTGTTGGTTTCCAATAAGGTTTATGCTTTATACTTTGATGTTGTGATGAATTCTTACTTGTTCATGAGAAGTTATATGAAAAAAGTCGTATGATAAATTTTTATGTTAAAGTTCTTTGTTGTTATAATAATAAACATGATGCTTCTATGTCCGTATTTTGTTTTTATCGACACCTCTCTCTCCAAGCATGTGGGCATGTTTTTCGATTTCAGTTTTTCGCTTGAGGACAAGTGAGGTCTAAGCTTGGGGGAGTTGATACATCCATTTTGCATCATGGTTTCCTACTGTTATTTATAATGTTTTTATGCATAATAATGCTTTTGGGAGTAATTCTAATGCCTTTTCTCTCATAATATGCAAGGTTTACACAAAGAGGGAGAATACCGGTAGCTGGAATTCAGGATCTGAAAAGCTACGTCAGAGTTACCTATTCTGCACATCTCCAAATGAGCTGAAAATTTATGGAGAATTGTTTTGCAATATATGAAAAATATTGGAGCAAATAACTACCAGAGGGGCCCGGCCAGGTGGGCACAACCCGCCTGGGCGCGCCAGGGAGCTCAGGCGCGCCCTGGTGGGTTGTGCCCTCCTTGGCCCACCTCCGGTGCCCATCTTCTGATATATAGGTCATTTTGACCTAGAAAAATAAGAGGGGGACTTTCGGGATGAAGCGCCGCCGTCTCGAGGTGGAACTTGGGCAGGAGCACTTTTGCCCTCCGGCAGAGCGATTCTGCCGGGGGAACTTCCCTCCCGGAGGGGGAAATCATCGCCATCACCATCACCAACAACTCTCCCATCTTTGGGAGGGCAATATCCATCAACATCTTCAACAACACGATCTCCTCTCAAACCCTAGTTCATCTCTTGTGTTCAATCTTTGTACCGGAACCTTAGATTGGTACTTGTGGGTGACTAGTAGTGTTGATTACATCTTGTAGTTGATTACTATATGGTTTATTTGGTGGAAGATTATATGTTCAGATCCATTATGCTATTTAATACCCCTCTGATCTTGAGCATGATTATCATTTGTGAGTAGTTACTTTTGTTCTTGAGGTCACGGGAGAAATCATGTTGCAAGTAATCATGTGAACTTGATATGTGTTCGGCATTTTGATGATATGTATGTTGTGATTCCCTTAGTGGTGTCATGTGAACGTCGACTACATGGCACACCATATTTGGGCCTAAGGGAATGCATTGTGGAGTAGTTATTAGATGATGGGTTGCTAGAGTGACAGAAGCTTAAACCCTAGTTTATGCGCTACTTCGTAAGGGAGCGATTTGGATCCAAAAGTTTAATGCTATGGTTAGATTGTATCTTAATACTTTTCTCGTAGTTGGGGATGCTTGCGAGGGGGTTAATCATTAGTAGGAGGTTTGTTCAAGTAAGAACAGCACCTAAGCACCGGTCCACCCACATATCAAATTATCAAAGTAGCGAACACGAATCAAACCAACATGATGAAAGTGATATGGTGAAATTCCCGTGTACCCTCAAGAACGCTTTGCTTATCATAAGAGACCGTTTTGGCATGTCCTTTGCCCCAAAAGGATTGGGCTACCTTGCTGCACTTTATTTACCATTATGGTTACTTGCTCGTTACAAATTATCTTGCTATCAAACTACCTGTTACCGTCTATTTCAGTGCTTGCAGAAAATACCTTGCTGAAAACCACCTTTCATTTCCTTCTGCTCCTCGTTGGGTTCGACACTCTTACTTACCGAAAGGACTATGATTGATCCCCTATAGTTGTGGGTCATCACCTAGCGCCGCCATGCTCGGCCTGCTGCTGCAGCCAACGCCCCGCCTCCGTCTGCCTCTGCCGCCTGTCCCACCTCGCCCATCCGCACCGCCTCTAGCCGTCGGCCCTCCCGCTCGTCCGGCCGGCTGCGTCGTGGCCGCCGGCACATGCACAGTCATGGTCGTGCTGCTGCTGCGTGTGTGTGGCCTTGGGCCACTGCCCCATGGGCCAGCCACGTTTAGGCTAGGGGGCTAATCCCCCTTTGCACTAACCCCCCCCCCCCCGATTAGAGCATGCCATGTGGACCCCCTTAGTTAATTAACCCGGTTAATACACTCCTAAAAAAATCAGAGTCAATGACATTTGGGTCCCACACCCCCTTGTTGACTAGTCAAGCATTGACTGGGTCAATTGATGCTGACTAGACCCCTGGGTCCCGGCTGTCATACACCTAGTCTAGCACACTAGTGGGTACTAAAAGTATTCTGCCATATTTATCTTTTAAATTAAACTTTTCCCAAAATTTAGAAAATCTATAAAACTTTAGAAAATCGTAGAAAAATAAACCGTAGCTCGGATGAAAAAGTTTTCTACATGAAAGTTGATCAGAAAAATGAGACGAATCTGAATATGCCCTCTGTTAGTCTGCCACGCATCCCTAGCATAGCGAACATGGAACCGTCCCCCTCCGTTTCATCTATCTGAAAATGCCAAACTTCGGGAAAACATTCCCGGATGTTTTCCCTCTTCCTCTGCAACATGTAGCAATGCGTTAGGTCACCCCTGGCACCGCGTATTGCCATGTTATGCTTTGTGATGCTTTGATTGCTCTGTTATTTATTGTGCTTCCCCTCCATTACTTCTTTTCGATAGCCCCCAAGACCACGGTTGAACCAGTGATCGACTACTTCACCGTCAAGGATCCGTATTTGTCTGCAGAGCTTCCAGGCAAGCAAACCCCCTTGATCATTCCAATATCTCCCATTTCATTCTCTCTCATGCTTGCATTAGATTTTGCTACTGTCATTGATTGCTCCTATTCTGATGCATAGCCTGCTTTTGTAACCTGCTATTGTTACTTACCTGCTTTTCTTAAACTACTTAGTATAGGTTGGATAGTGATCCACCGGTGACCCCGCACCTTGTCCCAGTTGCCTTGGCATCATGACCGATGACTCGATCAACGTGATCGACATACAGGGCCCGACACATCACATCACACCCCCTTTGTTGCTCGGCTCTGCAGAGCTACTATCGAGTGCCAAGGGTGATACCTCGTAACGCACTCCTGATGATAACTCTGTAGTGTAGCTAATCGTTCGTGGTCTGTTAGGGTGATTCCTCCTTCATGACTCCCGATACGACTCTGTCGTGCAACACCTCAAGTGTGAACCTCGAGGGTGATTCCTCCTAAGTTCACCTTGACGATTACATCAAGTGGATTCCATCAAAGGTGATTCCTCGGATTCCCCCTTGATGTTATGGACACACAGTTACCTGGACTTTACTTGAGACCATTGTTGAAGTCGGGTCGGCCCTGAGGGGTACCCGCGAGTTGATGTGAAAGTCGGGCGGGCCCGGAGAGCACCCGCGAGTTAATTATGAGGCACGGCCGGGCAGGTAGACTGCCCTAGTGAGAGGGTTGGGCCTGGCCCTTGCCATATTTCCTCAAGACAGGGCGACGGGGTCACATGATCGTGAGTCTCTGCTTGTCTCCGTGAGCTCCCAATGCACTAAGGATTTGGGTATTTGATCTGAGTTGGCCACTGGCCTATACACACTAACCACCACCCGGGAACAGATATGGGCACTCGGCGTCATAGTATCAGCCGAAGCTCTGTCAGACATCCAGTTCAGCATTGTGGCACGGTCGGATCATGCCGACCATTCGAGGTGGCGCTGGTATTCACCCTGCACACAACAACCCGGAGTGCAATGGGCGATGGGCCCAAGACCCCAGAGCGCTTAGGATGTAGATCAGCGGGGACCTCTCTACTGAGCCTAGGTAGGGCTACGACGTGTTGATCTTCCGACGCCGGGCATTGACCCAGGAAAGTGTGTCCTGCCAGAGTAATCAAGCGTGTTGGGAAATGTGGTGCACCCCTGAAGGGAAGTTTATCTATTCGAATAGCCGTGTCCACGGTAATGGACGCTCGGAGTGGTATCCCGATCTATCACAACTAGAAATGGATACTTAAGATATGTGATGGATATGTTGGCCCTGGGATTACTTTCTCGCAGGGAGTCGAGGAAGGATCTCTGGGCGTTAATGCTACAACATGCTTTTAATTATATTATGCTATTCTGTACTCTTCTGAATGCTGCAAGATGCTTGAAGATGCTAGTCTTCGATAGGCTGGGTCTTCCCCTCTATTCTGGCATTTTGTAGTTCAGTCAATAGATATATCCCTTCCCTTGATACCAATGCATACTTAGTATAGATCTGATGCTTGCGAGTACTTTGGATGAGTACTCACGGTTGCTTTGCTACCCTTTCCCCCTTCTTTGTTCTTTCCGGTTATTGCGACCAGATGGCAGATCCCAGGAGCCAGATGCCACCCCCGTCGACTACTACTACTACCCCGAGGGTGCCTACTACTACGTGGAGACCGCCGACGACTAGGAGTAGTTAGGAGGTCCCAGGCAGGAGGCCTTGCCTCTTCGATCGTTGATGTTTGTGCTTGCCTTCTTAAGGCATCCTTATTTAACTTACGTCTATACTCAGATATTGTTGCTTCCACTGACTCTTGTGTATTCGAGCTTCTGTATTCGAGCCCTTGAGGCCACTGGCTTGTAATATGAATCTTGTATTCTTTTATTTGTGTTTAGAGTTGTGTTCTGATATCTTCCCGTGAGTCCCTGATTTTGATCGTACACATTTGCGTGTATGATTAGTGTACGATTGAATCGGAGGCATCACACCTAGTGACAAGCATTAAGCATAGCAAAGTCATAGCAACATCAATCTCAGAACATAGTGGATACTAGGGATCAAGCCCTAACAAATTGACTCAATTACATGATAAATCTCATCCAACCCCATCACTGTCCAGCAAGCCTACGAAGGAATTACTCACTTCCGGTGGTGAGCATCATGAAATTGGTGTTGAAGAAGGGTTGGTGATCATGATGGCGACGAATCCCCCTCTTCGGAGCCCCGAAAGGACTCCAAATCTAGCCTCTCGATGAAGAACATGAGGTGGCAGCGGCGGCTCTGTATCGTAAAACGCGATGAAACTTCTTCTATTATTTTTTTCTCAGGGAAAAGGAATTTATAGGCTTTAGATTAGGGACAGCGGAGCCCCGTGGGCCCCACAAGGCAACCTGCCTTGCCTAGGGGTAGCCGCTGTTGGGGAACGTTGCATGGGAAACAAAAAAAATCCCTATGCTCAACAAGATCAATCTAGGAGATGACCATCTACGAGAGGAGAGATTGCATCTAGATACCCTTTGTAGATTTCTAAGCGGAAGCGTTAAACGCGGTTGATGTAGTCGAACGTCTTCGCGATCAAATCACGATCCGTCCCGCGAACTCCCGATCCAAGTGCCGAACGGACGGCACCTCTGCGTTCAACACACGTACGGCTTGATGACGCCTTCACCTCCTCGATCTAGCGAGCGATGGTGAAGTAGTAGCTCGAGTCCTCCGGCAGCACGACGGCGTGGTAGCGGTGGTGGTGGAGAAATCTCGGCAGAGCTTCGCTAAGCACTACAGAGAAGAAGATGGCTACGAGGGAGAGGGAGGGCAGCGCCGTGGCATAGATGGGTCCGGCTACCCTCCCTCTACCCCTCTATATATAGGGGGAAGGGATGAGGAGGGGGCGCCCTAGGGTTTCCCCTAGGGGGGCGGTGGCCACCACAGATGGGGGCGCCCCTAGGGAAACCCTAGGGTGACTTGCCCCCCAAGCCGGGTGGATGCAGCCCTAAGGGGAGCGCTCCAACCCTTCTGGTGATTGAGAGATGGGGTGAGGGGTGTGCATATCCCCTTAGTGGGTGGGTGTGCCCCTTCCGCTTGGCTCATGAGGCCCCCCAACACTTGCCGGGGCCCCCCGAAACCCCTTTCGGTTATGCTGGTCATCACCCGGTACCCCCGGAACAATTCCGGACTCCAATACCCTTCATCCAATATATCAATCTTCACCTCCGGACCATTCCGGAGTTCCTCATCATGTCCGGAATCTCATCCGGGACTCCGAACAACCTTCGGTAACCATCATAATGACTCAACTATACTTATATCATCACCAAACGTTAAGTGTGTAGACCCTGCGGGTTCAAGAACTATGCAGACATGACCGAGACACCTCTACAGTCAATAACCAATAGCGGGACCTGGATGCCCATATTGGTTCCTACATATTCTACGAAGACCTTATCAGTCGAACCTCGATGTCAAGGATTCAGCTAATCTCGTATGCAGTTCCCTTTGTCTATCGGTATGTTACTTGCCCAAGATTCGATCGTCGGTATCACCATACCTAGTTCAATCTCGTTACCGACAAATCTCTTTACTCGTTCCGTAATACAAGATCCCGTGATTAACTCATTGGTCACATTGCTTGCAAGCTCATTGTGATGTTGTATTATCGAGTGGGCCCTGAGATACCTCTCCGTCATATAGAGTGACAAATCCCAGTCTTGATCCATGCCAACTCAATAGACACCCTCGGAGATACCTGTAGAGCACCTTTATAGTCACCCAGTTACATTGCGATGTTTCGTACACACAAGGTACTCCTCCGGTGTCAGTGAGTTGCATGATCTCATGGTCATAGGAACATATACTTGACATGAAGAAAACGATAGCAATAAACTTGACACGATCATATGCAACGTTCATAGTTTGGGTCTTGTCTATCACATCATTCTCCTAATGATGTGATCCTGTTATCAAATGACAACTCATGTCCATGGCTAGGAAACCATAGCCATCTTTGATCAACGAGCTAGTCCGGTAGAGGCTTACTAGGGACATGTTGTTGTCTATGTACCCACACATGTATTTGAGTTTCCGGTCAATACAATTATAGCATGGATAATAAACGATTATCATGAACAAGGAAACATAATAATGACCACTTTATTATTGCCTCTAGGGCATATTTCCAACAGTCTCCCACTTGCACTAGAGTCAATAATCTAGTATTACATGGTAATAAATCTAACACCCATAGAGTTCTGGTGTTGATCATTTTTTCCCGTGGAAGAGGTTTAGTCAACGGATCTGCAACATTCAGATCCGTATGTACTTTGCAAATGTTTATGTCCTCCTCCTTGACCCAGTCGCGGATGGAATTGAAGCGTCACTTTATGTGTCTGGTCCTCTTGTGAAACCTTGGTTCCTTGGCCAGAGCAATGGCACCAGTGTTGTCACAGAGCAGAGTCATTGGGTCCAGCGCACTAGGCACAACTCCAAGATCTGTCATGAAATGCTTCATCCCGACACCTTCCTTTGCTGCCTCCGAGGCAGCTATGTACTCCGCTTCGCATGTAGAATCAGCTACCATGCTTGCTTGGACCAGCACCAGCTTACCGCTCCCCCATTTAGAATGTATACGTATCCGGTTTGAGACTTAGAGTCATCCGGATCAGTGTCAAAGCTTGCATCGACGTAACCCTTTACGACGAGCTCTTGATCACCTCCATAAACGAGAAACATTTCCTTAGTCCTTTTCAGGTACTTAAGGATATTCTTCACCGCTGTCAAGTGATCTATTCCTGGATTACTTTGAAACCTTCCGGCCATACTTATGGCAATGCTGACATCCGATCTTGTGCACAGCATCACATACATGATAGAGCCTATGGCAGAAGCATAGGGGATGACACTCATCCTTTCTCTATCCTCTGTAGTCGCTGGGCATTGAGTCTGACTCAACTTCACACCTTGCAAAACAGGCAAGAACCCCTTCTTGGACTGATCCATTTTGAACTTCTTCAAAATTTTATCAAGGTATGTGCTTTGTGAAAGTCCTATTAAGCGTCTCGATCTATCTCTATAGATCTTGATGCCCAATATGAAAGTAGCTTCTCCTAGGTCCTTCATTGAAAATGTCTTGTTCAAATATTCCTTCATGTTTTCCAAAAGTTCTATATTGTTTCCAATCAGCAATATGTCATCCACATATAATATTAGAAATGCTATAGAGATCCCACTCACTTTCTTGTAAATACAAGATTCTCCGAAAACTTGTATAAACCCAAATGCTCTGATCACCTCATCAAAGCAAAGATTCCAACTCCGAGATGCTTGCACCAGTCCATAAATGGATCACTGGAGTTTGCATACTTTGTCAGCATTCTCTGGATTGACAAAACCTTTTGGTTGCATCATATACAACTCTTCCTTAAGGAAACCGTTAAGGAACGCTGTTTTGACATCCATCTGCCAGATTTCATAATCGAAAAATGCAGCTATTGCTAACATGATTCTGACGGACTTAAGCATCACTACAGGTGAGAAAGTCTCATCATAGTCAACTCCTTGAACTTGTGAAAACCCCTTTGCCACAAGTCGAGCTTTATAGACGGTGACATTACCGTCCGCGTCTGTCTTCTTCTTGAAGATCCATTTATTCTGAATGGCCTTTCGCCCTTCACGTAATACTTCCAAAGTCCATACTTTGTTTTCATACATGGATCCCATTCAGATTTCATGGCCTCTAACCATTTGTCAGAATCCAGGCCCACCATCGCTTCTCCATAGCTCATAGGTTCACCGTTGTCCAACAACATGACCTCTAAGACAGGGATACCGTACCACTCAGGAGCTGTACGTACCCTTGTCGACCTACGAGGTTCGATAGTAACTTGATCCAAAGCCTCATGATCATCATCATTAGCTTCCTCTTCAACTGACATAGGTGCCAAAGAAACATCTTTCTGTGCTGCGCTACTCTCTGGTTGAAGTAAAGGTTCAACAACCTCATCAAGTTCTATCTTCCTCCCACTCAATTCTTTCGAGAGAAACTCGAGAAAGGACCCGTTCTTAGCGACAAACACTTTGCCCTCAGATCTGAGATAGAAGGTATACCTAACCGTCTCTTTTGGGTATCCTATGAAGACGCATTTGTCCGCTTTGGGTTCAAGCTTTTCTGGCTGAAGCCTTTTGACATAAGCATCGCATCCCCAAACCTTAAGAAACGACAACTTAGGTTCCTTGCCAAACCACAGTTCATACGGTGTCGTCTCCACGGACTTAGATGGTGCCCTATTTAAAGTGAATGCAGCTGTCTCTAACGCATAACACCAAAATGAAAGTGGCAGATCAGCAAGAGACATCATAGAATGCACCATATCCAATAAGGTACGATTACGACATTCGGACACACCATTACGCTGTGGTGTTCCAGGTGGCATCAATTGTGAAACAATTCCACATTGTCTTAAGTGATTGCCAAACTCATAACTCAGATATTCTCCCCCTCGATCTGTGACACCCTGGATTTTGGCCCTTTCTTTTTCTTTTGTTTTTCTTTGGATTTTTGAATTGAATTGCTTTTATGTGGCTCTGTGGTCCTGAAACCTGGGAAGACCATCTCTTCTCAGGCTCCCAAGTGGCTTGTCATCCTCAAAATCATCCCAAGATCATCTCATTTTCATTTTAGCCCATTCCCAATATTCTTTTTATTGGGAATATTCCTTTTTCTATTAAAGGAATAATCCTTTTTGCCCTAGGTTGTGAAACAACCTATATTTCTGTCACTCCCAAAATTCCCAAATAATTCTCATAAATTGTTTCGGTCATATCTTCCACAGATATGTCAAAACCCTTCCTTGGCATCATCAAAGATAATTCACAAATATTCCTTTTCTCATTCTGCCCTAAGTGGCTTTTTGAGAAGAAAGTGTCATTTATCTTTGCTTCATTGAGCCCAAACTTTTTGGACACCTTTTCCTGTCCATACCATTGCCCCATGCCAAAATTCAACTTAATTTTCCTAGTGAACCTTCCTCAGCAAATTTCCAAAGTTCCTGTCTGAGGGAAGCCTTTGTGAAGGAAGTACTAACTAGGGTAATCCAAATGAGTTGAAATTTTGCAAGGTCCTTCATATGATCAAATCATCACTCTCCTCAAGATTTGGGCTCATGTCATCACTCTATGTGAGCTCAGCATCAAATCTTGTTTTCTGGTCAGATTTTCAGGTTGTGAAGCAACTATATTTTATATTGCTTCATTTTTGCTAAAAAATTACCAGGGCATGCTCCTACCCATTTAAACTCTCTCCACAAATTTTTGGCTCATTTCATCTATCCATTTTCCCTCAGCATTTTTTCTTAAATTCTGTCCAGAGAGCTGCATTGTGAAGCAAGTACCATTTTGGCTTGCCCAAATGGCATGAAAATTTTATGGCACCTTCATATGCCTAAATCATCATGCCATGACCAATTTCAGCTCAATCTCATTTCCATTTGAACACAGTATCAAGATTTGCATTCCTGTCCAGTTTGGTACATTGTACAGCAAGTGCCATCTAGACACCTCCATTTCGTCTAATTTTTGGCCAACACAGTCACCTTAGCTTGTGGTCAAACTAGGCCAAAGACTAGAGTTAGTCTCCTGTTCAAGATCTCTTAGTTCACTTCAAACAGGTTGCTGCTGCTTTGCCTTGGAGCCAAGTGCTTTTCTCTTCTTTGCCCCTGACCTGTATTGTTTCTTCCTTGGCACTCGGGGTAAGATGTTCTATCTCCCAGACATCATTTAGTAGCCCAGAGCGCGTGTCACTGCCGTGTTCACGCGGTGACCATGGGGCCGACAAGCCAAACAGTGCGCTCTAGCCGACCGCGGCGCTGTACTCGTCTGTTTCCCCCTGCCTCTCACGTCCCTTTCATATCTAGTAGCAAGCCCGTGATCTCCTGTGTCGCCTGGAGTCGCTGCCCCGACCTATCTCGTCGCCGTTTAGTCACAGTCGAGCTCGCTCGTGACGCTAGCCTCCCCTGACCTCCATTGGCAGCGAGCTAGAGAGCTCACGAGCTCTCGAGAAGCCCTCCCTCGGCTATATAAGTGACCCCCGACCTCCTCCGCACCTCGCCGCTCCCTCCCCTACTTTCCCCGACCACCGGAGCGGCCTCACATCGCCTTTCCCCGCCGCGGCCATCGCCGGCCTCCTCTTGTTCCGGCCGCCCCGAGCTCCTCATCCACCACTAGCCACCACCACCTTCTTCCCCACACACCAATGCACCTCCCCATCCTCTTCCCCCCTCGCCGGAGTAGCCGTGGCCGCCGCCCCCATGTTCGGCCGCCGCCACCGCTGCTCTCCATCCCTGCGTGGTGCCGCCCCTCCGCTCTTCCCCGGCGCCTATCTCCCCTCTAGACGGACGCGGTGTGGCCGCCCGAGCCCACCGGTGGCTCCGCCCACACCGGAGGTGGCTGGACTCGGCCGGGCCCTCGCCGGCAGCGCTCTGCCTCGCCTCGCTCCTGTTCCCGATTGGGAGGAAGAAGACAGGCGCACGAGGAGAGAGAGAGGACTCCATGGGACCCACCTGTAAGTGACTAAAGCCCATCCCAGTCAGCATAAGTGGAAGCGTAATTTCTAGAATACGCTTTCGCTTCTGGAAAACGTATTTTCCTTCTTCTTCAGCTCAAAACATGCTTCCCTATTCTGAAAGCGTATTCTCTGAAATACGTTTTCTGTTTTTCAGCCTAGGGACCTGTTTGTGGAGAAATATTTATAGATTGGTCCCAGATCTTCCACCTCTCGTATCTTCGCGACCGTAACTCCGATTGAGGTGACTCCAAAGCCCACGTTTCCATCTCGTCGAGCTCTATCTGTTGGTATCATCTTCACTATGTGGTCCCACTATGAAAATTACCATTATGCCCTTGCCTTTAATTAGCCCCCTTCAAGAGAGAAGTACTTCCGGCAAATCTTTTCGCGAGCTTTCCGCACTTCTTCCCGGAGTATTCTTCATCCCCAGGCAAGACACGACAGCCACTTGCATGATGGATTTGCAGTAGCCATGGTTTTCTACTTGAATATTTAATAAATGTTTGCTCATTTAACTGCTGATATCGCTGTTTCGGGTATGCTTGTGGATCCATGCCCATCATCTTGATACGTTCTTGTGCACCTTGTTAGTATGCACTACTTGCTAGTATTATTTTCATATGTCATGCTCGGTAGTAGTACATGCTGGTAATAGTGATGTTCATCTGATGCATGATTATCGTCTGTTATGAAAGTACATGTGTTATGCATGATCATCGCTATGCCATGTTCATCTGCATCAAGTAGACTAAGTGCTTTATTATTGTTTATGCTAATGATTCATATGTTAAGTGGTTATGCTTCTCACCCATGTTCATGCTGATATCATGGTCAGTTCATCATGTTATATTGTATGACTCAGCATCATTTGCATTCTAGTTTAACCGGACTTTAATCAAACTTGAACACCTGTTGGCTGAGTCATAGTGCCATCAAGACGAGCTGACCAGTGCAACCACATTTGCCTTTATGGGAGGCCCTAATTGGGTCTATTGTCATGCCTCTCGCTGGTGCCTCCAACTAGGGAAGGTTATGCATGCGCGGTACCCTGATCAGGTAGGCGGCCATAAGCCTTGTATGCCCGTTGTTGTTGTATGGTACCATTGTCCCCGTTTGGGACCATTTTTGTTTTGCCACGACGGTGGCCATTGGATGTCCAGAGTGGCATCGGGGCCACCCATGACTTAGCCCAAAGGGGAGTTTGTCGGAGTCGCCGGGAGAGTGTCATGGCAATAGATTGGTTTTGACAGAACACCCACTACAAAAAAAGACACATCCGTGACATTTTGGGCCGAACGAAAAAAATTATGTCATGCTTATGACACTTCTATGACGATAATTGTGAAAAAACCTGGTATCATCATAGATGTGGTGGGCACCTACTTCTATGACAAAAAATCATGACAGAAAATGGGCTTTTCATCCTGGGCGGGCCGGAGACGCACCTGCATGACATTCTTTGGGCCGTCCATGACAGAAAAAATCGTGGTAGAAGCGAGGGCGAGGAAAAATTTGGGGAGTTCCCGGTTACGGTGGGTGGTCGGGGCCGAGAGATGCACGGAGGGATTGCGTGTTTCTCTCGTACACGTACGCGCGTGTGTGCGAGGTGTTGGGCTCTAACTGAACCCGAGCGAGGCGTTCGCTTACTGAACCCGAGCGATTGCACTAGCTACGTTACTGAACCTGAGCGATCGATCCCTTGGTTCTTAACTGAACCTGAGCGATTCCTTCACTACTGCTGCTAACTGAACCCGAGCGATCGATCGCTGCTGCTACTGCTGCTTAGTGAAGCTGATCGAACCTGCTTCCTCTTGATGAACAATCACTACTAGAAAAAGGGCTATAGCTGATATGGACATTAATGGCGCACCATGTATGTGGTGTGCCACTGCTATATAGCAGTGGCGCACCAGATACAGGTGCGCCATTAGTGTCCTCATTACTAATGGCGCACCAGACACACGGTGCGCCATTACTAGCAAATTTTTTTTTCCAAAACTATTAATGGCGCACCAGGGCACAGTGCGCCATTACTAGTTTTAACTAGTAATGGCGCACCACACACTCCGTGCGCCACTACTAACAAATTTTTTTTTTACTTTTTTTCAAAACTAGTAATGGCGCCCTGGGTACAGTGCGCCATTATTAGTTCAAACTAGTAATGGCGCACGTGGGTACATTTTATTTTCATTTTTTTTGCAAAACTAGTAATGGCGCACTACGTAACAGGTGCGCCATTAGTAACCAGGGTTACTAATGGCGCACCTGTTATGTGGTGCGCCATTACTAACTTTCTGAGTCTTATAATTTATTCACCAAATGCACCCCCCCCGGTGGACCGCCTTTTCAGTTTCAAAAAAAATAAAAGAAAATGATAGAAATGTCAAAAAAATAAAAAAAAATAAGATTCCCATGTGATATGTGGTCTAGTTGTTAGCAAAATTTACAAACATGAATTTTTGACTTTTTTGCAAAATCTCTCGAGAATTTGTAAAATGGGCATAACTTTTGCATACGAACTCCGATGAAAAAGTTTTTTATATGAAAAATCATCTACTCGAAAAGTTACGGAGCTTTTAAGAATCCCCAAAAACCTGACAGAACGAAAGATACGGAGCTTTTAAGATCTAGATGGGAAAAAATGGGAAAAAAATTCAAACTTACTAGTGGCGCACCATTTGCTAGGTGCGCCACTAGTAACAGAAAAAAAAATTGGTGTCGAATTTTTTTTTTTTGGAATTTTTTTTCAAAATATGATACGTTATATGACCGGGAAGTTTGAAATATTTTTTCAAAATTTCATCACACTGATGAACATGAACAAAGTCCTAGACATCAACAAAGTTTAATAGGATTGATATCATAGATATATCAACAAGTGCTTGTTAAGTGAGGTGGTGCTGGGGTTGGATAGAACTGCGAAGTTAAGCGTGCTCGGGCTGGAGTAGTGTGAGGATGGGTGACCTTTCGAGAAGTTTGACCACTTAGTGCGATTTGACTTGAGATTAAGCATATTGACCCAAGATTAAGCCATAGTGACCCGAGATTAAAAAAAATTGAAAAAAAATTTGAAAAAAATTTGTTAGTAATGGCGCACTTCTATGTGGTGTGCCATTACTATCTGACTTAGTAATGGCGCACCACATAGAAGTGCGCCATTAGTAACCCAGAGCACAAGGTAAATATGGCCCCCTGGAAGGCATACTAATGGCGCACCAGGGGACATACTAATGGCGCACTTCCTGGTGCGCCACTACTGTTTGGTATACTAATGGCACACCAGTGGTGCGCCATTAGTATTAGTTACTAATGGCGTGATGATAGTGGCGCACCTGTAGTGCGCCATTAATGGCCAAAACAGGTGCGCCACTAGTAGGCCTTTTCCTAGTAGTGAATGAACATGGGGGTTGGTCGAATGAGTCGAGACGTACGTGGTTGGGGTTGGATGAGCAGTTCCCGGTGGGGGTTGGATGAACAAGACCCCGTGGTAGTAGTAGTAGGCCGTTGTCGCTCGATGAACAGGACGCCGAGAGGACGCCGCCACAGCCGAGCTGGTTGGGGGTGGATGAACAGGACCCCGTGCAGGGCTAGTTGAACATTAGCTGGTGGAGGGCTGGATGAACAGTAGCCCGTGGATTAACAGTATCTGGTGGAGGCAGGAGGAAGACGCGGTGGATGAACAGTGCAGGTGGAGGCTGAAGCAAGTCGACGGTGGGTGAACAGTAGCCCGTGGAGTCCCGTTTTGCGGTACGCCACACCCCTCCGATGAACAGGACCCCTGTTTCGACCGTAGCGCTCCAACACAAGTCTGTTTCCTCCGTTTTGCGGTATGCCACACCCCTTCTGATGAACAGGACCCCCGTTTCGACCGTAGCGCTCCAACACAAGTTCGTTTCCTCCGTTTTGCGGTACGCCACACCCCTCCCGATCAACAGGACACTGTTTTGACCATAGCTGGTCGAACAGAAAGCCGTTTCCTCCGTACTGCGGTACGCCAGACCCCGTTTTGGCTGTTCCGTCCAAGCCGGTCGGCTCCCATTGAACAGGACGCATTCCAACCCAGTATGTTGCCTCCCGATGAACAGGACGCTGTTTCTCCATTCCAACCCAGCCGGTTGGCTGCCTGATGAATAGGACACCGTTGCCTCTCCATGTACATGAGCCCTGGTCGTACGTATGCGCAAGTACGCGTTCGAGACCCTGCCCGTATGTACGTACATGGCCGTATTTTTTGGCATGTGGCTGTATGTACGTGTACACGGTTTAGAAGGGACTACCTGAACTGCTACGTCGGTGGCTCTACCTACACGTGCCACTGCTTGCTCGGCCACGGTTCATCATTGCAGAGAGACCGATCGACCAGTATGTACGTACATGTTCGCGACAACGCTACGTACGCTTCAACCGGGTGGGTCCCAGCTGTCAGGGAGGATAAGGATGCACTTCCTTGCATGCGAAGATATAGCTGGTGGGTCCCGGCTGTCAGGGGGAGGAATCATTTTTATTTTGTGAGTAATAAGGAGGCACTTCCTTGTGTTCGAAGATGTAGCTGGTGGGTCCAGTTGTCAGCCTCACAGCCTAAAGTCCACTTCCGATGGCTGTCGTTCATTGACCTCGTTGACCACGAGGCGCCGAGAGCATCAAGGCGGTGGACGACGGCGAGGCCTAGGAAGGGAATGACGAGGAGCCAGAGAAGACGAGGGGGTGGATGCCCATGCGGAGGGGAGTACGAGGGTTCACTGGTTCGGCTGCGGTGTTAGGTGATAACCCACAAGTACAGGGGATCACAACAATTTTTGAGGGTAGAGTATTCAACCCAAATTTATTGATTTGACACAAGGGGAGCCAAAGAATATTCTCAAGTATTAGCAGCTGAGTTGTCAATTCAACCACACCTGAAAGACATAATATCTGCAGCAAAATATTTAGTAGCAAAGTAGTATGGAAGTAACAGTAACAATGGCAAAAGTAACAGTAGCAATTTTGTAGCAATTGTAACAGTGGCAACGGCAAAGTAACGTAGCAAAGATCAATATGTGAAAAGCTCGTAGGCAATAGATCAATGATGGATAATTATGTCGGATGGCATTCATCACGCAACAGTTATAACCTAGGGTGACACAGAACTAGCTCCAATTCATCAATATAATGTAGGCATGTATTTCGAATATAGTCATACGTGCTTATGGAAAAGAACTTGCATGACATCTTTTGTCCTACCCTCCTGTGGCAGCGGAGTCTTAATGGAAACTAAGGGATATTAAGGCCTCCTTTTAATAGAGAACCGGACCAAAGCATTAGCACTTAGTGAATACATGAACTCCTCAAACTACGGTAATCACCGGAAAGAATCCCAATTATTATCACCTTGGGTATGCGAATCATAACTCGTAATAGGTGTCTACAACTTGCAAGATAGGATCAAGAACACATATATATTCATGAAAACATAATAGGTTTCAGATCTGAAATTATGGCACTCGAGCCCTAGTGACAAGCATTAAGCATAGCAAAGTCATAGCAACATCAATCTCAGAACATAGTGGATACTAGGGATCAAACCCTAACAAAACTAACTTAATTACATGATTAATCTAATCCAACCCATCACCGTCCAACAAGCCTACGATGGAATTACTCACGCACGGCGGTGAGCATCATGAAATTGGTGATGAAGGAAGGTTAGTGATGATGCTGGTGACGAATCCCCCTCTCCATAGCCTCGAACGAACTCCCGATCTGCCCTCCCAATGAAGAACAGGAGGTGGCGGCGGCTCCGTATCGTAAAACGCGATGAATCCTTCTCTTCAATTTTTTTCTCCCCGAACGTGAATATATAGAGTTGGAGTTAGGGTCGGAGGAGGTCCAGGGGACCCACAAGGCAGGGGCACGGCCTCCACCCTTGTGGTCAGCAGGTGGGTCCACTCTGGTTGATTCTTTCACCAATATTTTTTATTTATTCCAAAAATATTCTCCGTAAATTTTCAGGTCATTCTGAGAACTTTTATTTCTGCACAAAAATAACACCAAGGCAATTCTGCTGAAAACAGTGTCCGTCCGGGTTAGTTCCATTCAAATCATGCAAATTAGAGTCCAAAACAAGGGGAAAAGAGTTTGGAAAAGTAGATACGATGGAGACGTATCATAAGGCTGCCGTCGCCGGAGAATAACATGGGGTGTGGGTGAGTAGAGGGAAGGCCTGGCCAGTCGTAGTATGGTCGGTCCGTGAGGCCTACGTGGCAGCACAGCCGGCCATGGGAGGCTGGAGCAGGCGGTATAGCAGGCCTGGTTTGGGCTGCTGGAGCAAGAAGACCAGAGGTTGAAGACGCAGCACGGCCGTTGATTTAACATCCAACGGTTAGTGCATCTAGAATCATTTTGACTAAGTTGACAAAGCCCGTACGTGTCAACTTAGTTTGCCCACAAGTCAGCCTCCAAATCTGGTGGGTCCCAGCTAGCAGGGGGAATCATTTTTTTGCTCGTAATAAGGTGGGACTTCCTTGCGTGCGAAGATGTTTTCTGGGTTTTTTAATTTCTTCTTTTTCGAGTTAGAATAAAAATAAAAAAAATTAGCATCTTTGGTACAATATATTTTCCTGAAATGGATGATAATAAAGATGGTGGGTCCCAGCTGTCAGGGAGAGGTAACTTTTTTTCCGCGTAATAAAGCAAACACTTCCCTGCGTGCGAAGATGTAGCTGGTGGCTCAAACCTGTCAGGGGAATAACACCAAGGCAATTCTGCTGAAAACAGCGTCAGTCCGGGTTAGTTCCATTCAAATCATGCAAATTAGAGTCCAAAACAAGGGCAAAAGAGTTTGGAAAAGTAGATATGATGGAGACGTATCAACTCCCCCAAGCTTAACCCATTACTTGTCCTCAAGCAATTCAGTTGACTAATTGAAAGTGATTAAGAAAAACTTTTACAATCTCTGTTTGATCTTGTTGTTGCAAATATGTATAGCCAGCATTCAGGTTTTCAGCAAGGATTATGAACTAACCATATTCACAATAACATTTAGGTCTCACATTTACTCATATCAATGGCATAATTAACTAGCAAGCAATAATAATAAATCTCAGATGACAACACTTTTTCAAAATAATCATGATATGATATAACAAAATGGTATCTCGCTAGCCCTTTCTGAGACCACAAAACATAAATACAGAGCACCCCTGAAGATCAAGGAGTAACTAGACATTGTAATTCATGGCAAAAGAGATCCAGTCACAGTCATACTCAATATCAATTAATAACAACGCATACAAATGACAGTGGTGCTCTCTAACTGGTGCTTTTTATAAGAGGATGATGACTCAACAATAAAAGTAAATAGATAGGCCCTTCGCAGAGGGAAGCAGGGATTTGGAGAGGTGCCAGAGCTCGAGCTTTTTGAAATAGAGATAAATATAATTTTGAGCGGTATGCTTTCATTTTAAACATAACAACCAAGAGATCTCGGTATCTTCCATGCTAGATACATTATAGGTGGTTCCCAAACAGAATGGTAAAGTTTTTACTCCCCTCCACCAACAAGCACACTCCACGGCTGTTCCAAAACAACGGGTACCGTCCAAACCAACAACAGTCCTGGGGGAGTTTTGTTTGAAATTATATTTTGATTTGATTTGAGCATGGAACTGGGCATCCCGATTACCAGCCACTTTCTCATGAATGACAAGTGAATAAACACTCATCGTGAGAATAGCCCCCAGTCGCCACATGAGTGATTCGGGCATACAAAACAGATTATTATTTGAAGGTTTAGAGTTTGGCACATCAAATTTACTTGGAACAGCAGGTAAATACCGAATATAGGTAGGTATGGTGGACTCATATGGAACAACTTTGGGTTTATGGAAGTGGATGCACAAGCAGTATTCCCACTTAGTACAAGTGAAGGCTAGCAAAACATTGAGGAGCAACCAACTAGAGAGCGACAACAGTCATAAACATGCATTGAGATTAACCAACATTGAGTGCAAGCATGAGTAGTATATAAATCACCATGAACATAAATATCGTGGAGGCTATGTTGATTTTGTTTCAACTACATGCGTGAACATGTGCCAAGTCAAGCCACTCGAATCATTCAAAGGAGGATACCATCCTATCATACTACATCACAACCATTTTAAACACATGTTGGCATGCAAGATAAACCATTTTAAACTCCTAGCTAATTAAGCATGGCATGAGTAACTATAATCTCTAATTGTCATTGCAAACATGTTTCATTCATAATGGGCTGAATCAAGAACGATGAACTAATCATATTTACAAAAAAAATAGGTCGAGTTCATACCAGCTTTTCCTCATCTCGATCATTTCATCAAATATCGTCATTATTGCCTTTCACTTGCATGACCGAACAGTGTGGATAATAATAATAGTGCACGTGCATTGGACTAAGCTGGAATCTGCAAACATTTATTCAAAGGAGAAGACAAGGTAATATGGGCTCTTTGTTAGATCAACAATAATTTATATGAGAGCCACTCAACATTTTCATCATGGTGTTCTCCTCTCGACCCAAAGAAAGGAAAAAGAATTTCAAAGAAACACACTGAATTTTTTTTGGAGTTTTTGTTTTTCCGAAGAAAGTAAAACAAGAACGAGAAAAACTATTTACACAGGAAAGCTCCCAACAAGCAAAAGAAGAACAAGAAATCTTCTTGGGTTTTCTTTTAATACTACAACTAGCTAAACATGGGAAGGAAACTAAAAAGAAGCTACAACTAATTTTTTTGGATTTTCTCAAAGTTTTTCAAACACACAAGAAGAAAGCAGGAAAAACAAAGTAAACTAGCATGGATAATACAATGAAAAAGTATGAACACCGACAAATGGAATGAGTGTGTGAACATGAATGTAATGTCGGTGAGAGATACGTACTCCCCCAAGCTTAGGATTTTGGCCTAAGTTGGTCTATTGCCATTGCTGGCCTGGCGGATATCCAAAGTTGTAGTCGGGGTTGTGTTGAGACGCGGCAGCTACTGCCTAAAGGGCTGCAGCATGGAGGCGAGCGGCCTCCACCTCTCTCTCATACTCATTCGCCTCCTCTGTAGTTATAAAATATCTCCCTTTTACCTAAAAGTTAAAGAAGGCAGGAGCAGGAAGGGTAATATAGATGGCACGCTGCCTGTCAAAGATTAGTCAATACAGGAGGGACTGTTCGTTCCTCTCAAGAAACTGGTAGCGTACCATAGCATTATAATCAAGGAAAGCAGGTGGTAACTCAATGTCATTCCCCCTTATGGGTACCCCGAGATAGTTAGCTAAACGGGTGGCATAAATCCCACCAAAGAAATCTCCATCTTTAGCATTAAGATGTAACCTCCTCGTAATAATAGCCCCCAAGTTATATCGTTTATCTGCCGTTACCGCACACTTGAGGACACTAAGATCAGATGCACAAAGGTGGATATGATCATGTTTACCATTAATGCATCTACGTATAGAGAGAGCAAAGTAATGTATGGCAGGAAAGTGAATGCTCCCTATGGTAGCTTGTGTGATATTTCTAGTTTCTCCCACAGTGATGCTAGCAAGGAAATCATTATATTCAGTTTTGCGAGGCTTACTACGAATGCCCCACTGCGGAATTTTACATGCTTCATTAAAATCTTCAAGGTCCATGGTATATGATTTATCATAAAGATCAAACAGGATAGAATGAGTATTACGCTGGGATGTAAACTTAAATCTTCACACAAACGAATCAGCGAGGTGATACTATTGCCGGCACTTATCTGACATGAAGTCCTCAAGGCCAGCATTTTGTACGTATGCATCAAATTCATCCTTGAAACCTGCATGAATCATGAATTGATCCAACGGCCATTCGCAAGGCGTATTAGAGCTTCTCTTGGTGGTTCAAGGTCCGGCTCACGTATCGCGAGCCTTGGGGCTTGCTTCCTCGAGGAACCACCTTGGTATATCTTCCTAAACATTTTTCTTCCTCTGAAAAATTTCTGAAATTTTTAGTGACTCAAAATAAAAGTGAACAAAACTCAACAAGATTGATAGCAACTACTCCCACAAGTGCCTAGAGGCTATATCATGCATCAAAACTACTTGGGACCATATAAATTTGACATGCAAGCTCAAGAACAAGGTCACCACAGAAGCAAAAATTTGCAATATATAAAGCACTAGAAAAAAACTAATTGGACCATTGGAGGAGTCACATACCGAAGAACAATCCCCCAAAACAGTTTTGCAAATGGAGCTTTGCACAAGGAGATCGAAAATGGCAGCAAGATGAGCTAGAACACGGGTTTGAGCAACGGGATGATTTTTTCTGGAGGAAGAAGAAGTGTATGGGTGCTGGAATGAGGGGGGCCTACATGGGACCCACAAGGCAGGGGGCGCGCCCAGGGGGTAGGGCACGCCCTCCACCCTTGTGGTCCACAGGTGCAGCCCCCTAGTGTGTTCTCAGTGCCAAAAATTCTCAAATATTCTATAAAAAATCATACTAAATTTTCAGGGCATTTGGAGAACTTTTATTTTCAGGACATTTTTTATTGCACGAATAATTCAGAAAACAGACAGATAATAGTATTTTTGCTTTATTTATTCTAAATAATAGAAAGTAAAATGTGGGTACAGAAAGTTGTGCTTTCTAAATTCACCCATCTCATGCTCATCAAAAGGAATCCATTAACAAGGTTGATCAAGTCTTATTAACAAACTTCTTTCGAATAACATGAAACCGGAGAATTTTCGAATAACACTAGGTTACCTCAATGGGGATATGCATGTCCCCAACAATAAGAATATCATATTTCTTTTTGACAGTAGGAAGAGGGAATTCAAAACCTCCAATAGTAATAGTTGAAAATTTTCCAATAGAATTGATACTATGAACTTGAGATTGTTTCTTCGGAAAGTGTACCGTATGCTCATTACCATTAACATGAAAAGTGGCATTGCCTTTGTTGCAATCAATAACAGCCCCTGAAGTATTCAAAAAGGGTCTACCAAGGATGATCGACATACTGTCATCCTTGGGAATATCAAGAATAATAAAGTCCATTAAGATAGTAACGTTTGCAACCACAACGGGCACATCCTCACAAATGCCGATGGGTATAGCAGTTGATTTATCAGCCATTTGCAAAGAGATTTCAGTAGGTGTCAACTTATTCAATTCAAGTCTACGATATAAAGAGAAAGGCATGACACTAACACCGGCTCCCAAATCACATAAAGCAGTTTTAACATAGTTTCTTTTAATGGAGCATGGTATAGTGGGTATTCCTAGATATCCTAGTTTCTTTAGTATTCCACCCTTAAAACTGTAATTAGCAAGAATGGTGGAAATTTCAGCTTCCGGTATCTTCCTTTTACTTGTAACAATAACTTTCATATACTTAGCATAAGGAGACATTTTCAGAATATTAGTCAAACGCATACGCGAAAAGACAGGTCTAAGCATTTCAACAAAGCGCTCAAAATCCTCATCATCCTTTTTCTTGGATGGTTTAGGAGGAAAGGGCATGGGTTTCAGAACCCATGGTTCTCTTTCTTTACCATGTTTCCTAGCAACGAAGTCTCTCTTATCATAACGTTTATTCTTAGGTTGTGGGTTATCAAGATCAATAGCAGGTTCAATCTCCACATCATTATCATTACTAGGTTGAGCATCATCATGAACATCATCATTAACATTAGCACTAGGTTCATGTTCATCACCAGATTGTGTTTCAGCATCAGAAATAGAAATATCATTTGGATTCTCAGGTGTGTCTACAACAGGTTCACTAGAAGCATGCAAAGTCCTATCAGTTTTCTTTTTCTTTTTATTACTAGGAGGACTAGGTGCATCAGTGTTAATTCTCTGAGAATCTTGCTCAACTATCCTAGGATGGCCTTCAGGATACAAAGGTTCCTGGGTCATCTTACCACCTCTAGTCATAACCCTAACAACATTATCATTGTTCTTACTATTCAACTCATTGAGCAAATCATCCTATGCCTTAAGTACTTGTTCTACTTGAGTTTTCACCATAGAAGCATGCTTACTAATAATCTTAAGATCACTAACAGTTCTACTCATGTAATCACCCAAGCAGTCAAGCATGTAAGCATTACGTTTCAATTGTCTACTAACATAAGCATTGAAATTTTCTTGTTTAACAATAAAATTATCAAACTCATCCAAGCATGGACTAGCAGACTTACTATGAGGAATATCACCTTCATCAAATATATAAAGAGAATTTACCTCTACTACCTGTGTCGGGTTATCAAGACCATGTATTTCTTCAATAGGTGGTAAACTATTAACATCTTCAGCTTTAATGCCTTTTTCTTTCATAGATTTCTTTGCCTCTTGCATATCTTCAGGACTTAGGAATAGAATACTGCTTTTCTTCGGAGTTGACTTAGGAGGTGGTTCGGGAAGAGTCCAATAATTATCATTACTCAATATATTATTCAATAGCAATTCAGCTTGCTCAATAGTTCGTTCCCTGAAAACACAACCAGCACAACTATCTAGGTCGTCCCTAGAAGCATCGATTAGTCCATTATAAAAGATATCAAGTATTTCATTTTTCTTGAGAGGATGATCAGGGAGAGCATTAAGTAATTGGAGAAGCCTCCCCCAAGCTTGTGGGAGACTCTCTTCTTCAATTTGCACAAAGTTAAATATTTCCCTTAAAGCAGCTTGTTTCTTATGAGCAGGGAAATATTTTTCAGAGAAGTAATAAATCATATCCTGGGGACTACGCACACAACCAGGAGCAAGAGAATTAAACCATAACTTAGCATCACCCTTTAATGAGAAAGGAAACAATTTAAGAATATAGTAATAGCGATTTTTTTCCTCATGAGCAAATAGGGTGGCTACATCATTCTATTTAGTGAGATGTGCCACAACAGTTTCAGATTCATAACCATGGAAAGGATCAGATTCAACCAAAGTAATTAACTCAGGATCGACAGAGAATTCATAATCCTTATCAGTAACAAAGATAGATGAAGTAGCAAACTTAGGATCATACTGCATTCTAGCATTCAAAGATTTTTCTTTCCACTTGCATAATAATTTCTTAAGATCATCTCTATCCTTACAAGCAAGAAAGTCCCTAGCTACCTCTCCATCCATAACATAACCCTCAGGAATAACATGAAGTTCATATCTAGGAGAGCTTGTCTTATTAGGTGTTTCAAAGTTTTCAGTTTCAATAATTTCATCTGTTTCGAAAATATCATCATCTTCAGCATAATCAATAGTTCTAACTCTAGCAAGATGTTCATCAAGTAATACACCCAGTGGCACAGTTGTATCAAGCAAAGTAGTAGCATCATTCATAGTAGAAGTGGCATCATCAATTACTTGCAACATATCAGAATTACTAGAAGGTGGTGGTGTCGCAAGCTTACTCAAAACAGAAGGTGAATCAAGTGCAGAGCTAGATGGCAGTTCCTTACCTCCCCTCGTAGTAGAGGGCAAAATCTTGGTTCTTTGATCTTTCAAATTCCTCATAGTGATCAACAGATATAAATCCAAAGTGACTCAGAGAATAGAGCTATGCTCCCTGACAACGGCGCCAGAAAAAGGTCTTGATAACCCACAAGTATAGGGGATCGCAACAGTTTTCGAGGGTAGAGTATTCAACCCAAATTTATTGATTCAACACAAGGGGAGCCAAAGAATATTCTCAAGTATTAGCAGTTGAGTTGTCAATTCAACCACACCTGAAAGACTTAATATCTACAGCAAAATATTTAGTACCAAAGTAGTATGGAAGTAACGGTAACGATGGCAAAAGTAACAGTAGCAGTTTTGTAGCAATTGTAACAGTGACAATGGCAAAGTAATGTAGCAAAGATCAATATGTGAAAAGCTCGTAGGCAATGGATCAATGATGGATAATTATGTCGGATGGCATTCATCATGCAACAGTTATAACCTAGGGTGACACAGAACTAGCTTCAATTCATCAATATAATGTAGGCATGTATTCCGAATATAGTCATACATGCTTATGGAAAAGAACTTGCATGACATCTTTTGTCCTACCCTCCCGTAGCAGCGGGGTCCTAATGGAAACTAAGGGATATTAAGGCCTTCTTTTAATAGAGAACCGGACCAAAGCATTAGCACTTAGTGAATACATGAACTCCTCAAACTATGGTAATCACCGGAAAGAATCCCAATTATTGTCACCTTGGGGTATGCGGATCATAACTCGTAATAGGTGTCTACAACTTGCAAGATAGGATCAAAAACACATATATATTCATGAAAACATAATAGGTTCAGATCTGAAATCATGGCACTCGGGCCCTAGTGACAAGCATTAAGCATAGCAAAGTCATAGCAACATCAATCTCAGAACATAGTGGATACTAGGGATCAAACCCTAACAATACTAACTCGATTACATGATAATTCTCATCCAACCCATCATCGTCTAGCAAGCTTACGATGGAATTACTCATGCACGGCGGTGAGCATCATGAAATTGGTGATGGAGGAAGGTTGGTGATGATGATGGCGACGAATCCCCCTCTCCAGAGCCCCGAACGGACTCCAGATCTGCCCCCCCCCCCCCCACATGAAGAACAGGAGGTGGCGGCGGCTCTGTATCGTAAAACGCGATGAATCCTTCTCTCTGATTTTTTTCTCCCCGAACGTGAATATATAGAGTTGGAGTTAGGGTCGGACGAGGTCCTGGGGACCCACAAGGCAGGGGGCGCGCCATAGGGGGACTCACCATCCACCCTTGTGGTCAGCAGGTGGGTCCACTCTCGTTGATTCTTTCGCCAATATTTTTTATTTATTCCAAAAATATTCTCCGTAAATTTTCAGGTCATTCCGAGAACTTTTTTTTCTGCTCAAAAATAACACCAAGGCAATTCTGTTGAAAACAGCATCAGTCTGGGTTAGTTCCATTCAAATCATGCAAATTAGAGTCCAAAACAAGGGCAAAACAGTTTGGAAAAGTATATACGATGGAGACGTATCATAAGGCTACCGTCGTCGGAGAATAACAGGGGGTGTTGGTGAGTAGAGGGAAGGCCTGGCCAGTCGTATTATGGTCAATCCATGAGGCCTGCGCGGCAGCACAGCCGGCCATGGGAGGATGGAGCAGGCGGTACGGCAGGCCTGGTATGGGCGGCTGGAGCAAGAAGACCAGAGGTTGAAGACGCAGCATGGTCGTTGATTTAACATCCAACGGTTAGTGCAGCTAGAATCATTTTGACTAAGTTGACAAAGCCCGTACATGTCAACTTAGTTTGCCCACAAGTCAGCCTCCAAATCTGGTGGGTCCCAGCTAGCAAGGGGAATCATTTTTTTTGCTCATAATAAGGTGGCACTTCCTTGCGTGCGAAGATGTTTTCTGGGTTTTTAAATTTCTTCTTTTTTGAGTTAGAATAAAAAGAAAACAATTTAGCATCTTTGGTACAATATATTTTCATGAAATGGATGATAATAAAGATAGTGGGTCCCAGCTGTCAGGGAGAGGTAACTTTTTTTCCGCGTAATAAAGCAAACACTTCCCTGCGTGCGAAGATGTAGCTGGTGGCTCAAACCTGTCAGGGGGAGAAATCATTTGTTTTTGCATTATAAGGAGCGACTTGCTCTCGTGCGGCCATGGGCCATGCGGGTCCCTACTGTCAGCCACTCCATGTACATGCCTCTTCCGATGGCTGTCATTTGTTGACAAAGTTGACCACGCCGCGCCGAGAGAACCAACGCGGTGGACGATGGCGAGGCCTAGGAAGGGAACGACCCGGAGCCGGCAAAGACACAGCAGTGGATGCCCACACGGAGGGGAGTACGAGGGTTCACTGGTTCAGCTGCGGTGTGAGGCTGCCGTCACCAAAGAATAACAGGAGGTGTTGGTGAGTAGAGGAATGGCCTGGACGGCGATGGGAGTAGGGTGGGCCGGTGAGGCCTGCGCGGCAGCACAGCCGGCCACGGGAGGCGGTAGCAGGCGGTACCGCCGGCGGTGGTTTGGGCGGCTGAAGCATGAATATCCGAGATTGAAGAAGCACCACAGACGTTAGATGGACATCCAACGGCAACTGCTACTAGAATCGTGTGTTGACTATAAGTTGACGAGTACGAGGGTTCACTAGTTCGGCCGCGGTGTGAGGCTGCCGTCGCCAGAGAATAACAGGAGGTGTTGGTGAGTAGAGGAATGGCCTGGACGGCGATGGGAGTAGGGTGGGCCGGTGAGGCCTGCGCGGCAGCACAGCCGGCCATGGGAGGCGGTAGCAGGCGGTACCGCCGGCGGTGGTTTGGGCGGCTGAAGCATGAATATCCGAGATTGAAGAAGCACCACAGCCGTTAGATGGACATCCAACGGCAACTGCTACTAGAATCGTGTGTTGACTATAAGTTGACAAAGCCTTGCATACGCGTCAACTTAGTAGGCCCACAAGTGACCATCACATCTGTGGCAGAGAACATATAGCCCATTTGCGATTTGTTATAATGTACAACCCATTTTTTAATTCTAATGGAATTTACTCAGCCCAATTATTGTTTGTTAAAATTATAGCCAATTTTCTAGCCAGGACAATGGTTATTAATTCCAACCAACCGCTCAAAAAAATTCAACAAAATTTCCCACATTTTGATGGGATCCGAAATAATTTTTAACCCGAAATTTCGAGTCAGATTAAATATAATTTCAAAATAAATTTGTATTAGCTAAAAATCTAACAAAATTTTGCGCGTGCAACAAGTAATGAAATTAAAAAAAATTACCTGTTCGGTGCATTTTTTATATTTACAGCCAATTTTTTTAATTACAGCCCATTCATTATTTCTTAAAGCCCATTTGCTTGGCAAGTCTAATGCGGGGCGGAGAATAACAAGTTGACCTGGGTTGAGTATTCCGCAAAAAATAGAATAGCTGGGCTAGCCATTTTCACTGAAAAATTAATATGTGGGCTGGATATTTGGTCGACATAAAAGAATAGCCTGCGCCAGACGGGCCACAGCCCGCCCAGTTGATACCCTGCTCCTCTGAACAACAACAAAAACATCGCTCAAGAAAAACTCTGCTCACACCTTAAAAAACAAATACTGCTCGAGCTGCTGGGTCCCAGCTGTCGGCCGCTCCTTGTGCAATTCTCTTGTTTATTGACTATATAGGTTGACAATGGTGTGGGACCGTGATGTCAGGAAACCAGGAGGAAGCAAAAAAAATTATAGTTGTATATAATAAGGAGGCACTTGCGTACGTGCGGCTATGGCCCTGGTGGGTCCCCACTGTCGTCCTCTCCAAGTCAGTGGCGGAGCTAGCGAATTGTCAAAGCCTGGGCACGCCGGAAGCTAATGTTTGTTTTGATCTACCAAACCCTACGAACATCATATATACAGAGAACAACTCACCTATCTGCCGCGTTCTGCTGGTATCCCTCATTGTTGATGGCCGCCTCCTGGTTGTTGCCTTGTGCAAGTCGGACACCTACCGATGCTGCTCATGCAGCTAATGCTAGGTGGATAGCCGACGGCGAGGAGCCACCATCCGTCGAAGCCGGTGTGAAATTACCATGGGAGGAGTCGTGCGCCTCGTGTCTTGGCCCTCACACTTGCGCTGACCATTGTCGCCGAAGTCGAGGCCCCGCTGCGCGTCATCCCTCTTGCCGCCGATGTCCGGCACTCCACCTTCCAGCACAGCCAGAGCAGCTAGGGCAATAGTTAGGTGCGCCGCACGAGGGCAGTTGCCGTGAGTCCCTCGTTTTGGTGAGAGGCAGTGAATCGATTCAATCGAATAGATTTACGTTCAGGTTTAGTAATCTGTAGCAGCAATTCTTCAGCAATGCATGCGCGGATGTAGCATCCTGTTTGGCCTAATTTCCACGAACATGCAGGCATTGAGGATGCCATTAATCATGTTAATTAAGGGAGAAGTCTGGCTGCATGCGGTGGTTGGCTACTCCCGACATTCAGCGTATTTTCACGATTTTACTGTGTATTTCAATGATTTTTTCAACACAGACGGCTTTGGGAGCTTGGCAATGTTCAGACAAATGACGGCAGCGAGCCCGGGCACGTGCCCAGGGTGCCCCTACGGTAAAATCGCAAAGTCATCTCCAGATTCCTCATGTTCGTTGACCATGTTGACAATGTGAGACGGCGGCGCCACGGCGAGCGCAACAACTCGAAGGACGACGGAGAGGGCCTCGCAGGCCCCACGAATGGTCTGATACAGTGCCCGCTGGTTGTTCAGGAAGCCAGGATCATCGGACCCCTATGAGCACCTTCGAGAGACTGAGCTGGCATGAAACGGTAAGGCCGCGCTTGGGAGCTCTGGATTGTTTCACACC
This sequence comes from Thinopyrum elongatum, assembly GCA_011799875.1. NCBI lineage: Eukaryota > Viridiplantae > Streptophyta > Magnoliopsida > Poales > Poaceae > Thinopyrum > Thinopyrum elongatum. The sequence continues at coordinate 238,029,447 of CM022303.1, forward strand.
TGTATTAAGGATACAAGTGTAATTTACTCATCACCGGAAACAATGCATAAAATACAGGCGTAATGAAACCGATGGCCCAAGGTCTGTCACGAAAACTGGTGAGTTACACATGTAATCTGAGAAACCAGTGTATATTTTACTAGTCGAAAATGACCAACCAAGCGCTTCGCCCAAGTCCATCTGCTTTTATTTACAAGCGTCAGTTTTACAAGCGGTTTTGGTTCGAAAACGACAATCCAATCATGGCCTAATACGATGAGTTGGTGAGGAAGATCATATCATTTCACCTCTAGCCTACCCGAGTTGTCGTATAGGCTATGAATGAAAGTATGAAACATAAGATGATGAACTTCTTAAGCACAGAAACAACAGAAGAGGATGATCTTCTTAACATGCAAATCAATGGCATTAGATCAACATGCAAAACAATACGAAACATTATTCTCAGGAGGCACGGTGAACAACTCGTGATGCCGCATGCCACAGCATTCCAAGCTCAATTTTGCAATCAAACTCACAAGGCCTGGCATTTCATAGACAACATTCAGAACAAACTCTTAAAATACCTTACATAAGTCAACATTCATGACTATGCATCTCATCAGAGTAAGTATTTATTTCTGAACTGAACACACGAATAGGAAAAAAAGATCGATGCTGCTCACAGCAAAGGGCGTCCCATTCCAAAATATCAAATGCATGTCTTCTGGCTATCATCAATGAGCACAATTTGACAAGGTTTTCCAATTCCAAAATATTAAACGAATGTCTTCTTGCTAACATCAATGATTAAACTTTGACAAGCTTTTCCCATTCAAAATATGTAATGCCTATGATTGTCATCAGTTTGCACATTGAAATAGCACATGGAGCCAGATTAACCAGCGTATCTTTTTGTGCAGTTCCACTGAAATCAAACAATGTCTTGCGTAGCATGGTGGATTTCGTATTTATATATTGCAAGGCGTTCAACACGTTGGCAGCTCCATTCAAGTAGATAGTCCGGTGGCTCAAGGTGACGATGAATGATTAGAGAACCATTCGATGTATTGTGCATGATGAAGTATTATGGAGGACACGAACCATCTGAACATTTTGTGCAGTTCCACTGAAATCAAGCTGAGCATCCCTGTCTGCATAAATACAGAAAAAGTGTGATGAATATAGTAGTGGTACTAGTTGATTAAACATACGCTCACAACTATAATCATCTTCATTATCTTAACAAGAAAAGATAGCAATACAATAGCTTCAATTAAACATTTATTCAAAATAATACAACAATATAAGTAGCACAACATAACAAAGCACAATCATGTGGATGAAGGCCGATACTGACCTCGTTTGTTACAGCTGCGTCGGCCACTGACTTGGTCATACCTTTCCTTGTGGAGTGAATTTTGCACTCCACGTGCTGTTGAGTTTCCCATGCTCTCTGCAGACTAGTCATGTCACCAACTTCTACTAATACTCTATAAAGCTTCTCGATCATTCCTTGTGTAATGTAGTGCAAATAGTGATTGCTTCTTTCTGCAAAGTGGAAATACCAACTGGGCCCAATAATGCAACAGTTTGCCTTAAACACATTGGCTCCTTTTGTGCAGTTCAACTAAAATCAAAGTCAAAATAGAACCGAGCAGAAGTTTTGATATCCCTGTATGCAACAATAGGTATAAAGGAAACAATTACTAAGAAATAACAGTTGATGACTTATACTCCCAGAAGAAAAAACATCTACCTTATCTTAATGGGAAACAAAGCAGGACAGTAGCAATTCTCAAACAATGTGATTCATTCATATGAACTGAGACATTATCTTAACAATACCTTGTTTCAACATGTATAAATAATGACAAAGCAGAAAAGTACCATTCCTAAAACAAAGCAAATGATTCATATTAACAGAGACCTTATCTTAACAATACCTTGGTTAAACATGTAGAAAGAACTACAAAGCAGGGTAGTACCATTTGTAAAACACTGCAACTGATATATAATAACAGAGACATTATCTCAACAATACATTTCTTAAACATGTACTCCCGCCGATCCCTAACAGAAATGGTACTCCCATCGATCCCTAACAAGTGTTGCAGTTTTGAACTAAGATTCAGTAGTTAATTCTGAGAGTGGCATTGCTTAATTTTACCAGTGGCATTAGATTAACAAAAAACATAAATAGTTCCAGGGGAGAGTGGGCGCAACAGCACCATGTCCTTCCATCTACTTATAAAGGGGGTGATGCAGAGTTTGTTGTAACAAAGCAACAAGCATCATGTCTGGGTTGGTCCCATTTTTGTTCACTTAATGGGAAAAGACAGCAATACAATAGCTTCAATTCAACCTTTATTTAAAACAGTACCACTACAAGTAGCACAGCATCTCAAAGCACACTGCACAATCATGTGGATGAAGGTCGGTACTGACCTTTCATGAGGCAGACAAGATCAAATATGAATCTGCCAACACGAATAGGAAATCCAATCTCGTTTTGTGTAGTTCAACTAAATCAAGCAAAGTTGCCGGTGTGACATTTAAGTTGAACTGCACAAAACACTCTTAAAACAGAAGTGTTTTGCATAGTGAAGCAAAAGGTCGCAATAGCAACGAGTTGAATAGATATCCCTGTTTTCAGAGGTAAAAAAGAAACAATTACTAGCCAATAAAGGAGGATGAATCGTATGGCCACAAAAAGAAGCATCTACCTTATCTTGATGGAAAACAAAGTAGGACAGTAGCATTTCTAAAATGGTTGCATTGATTCATATTAACAGAGACATTCTCTTAAAATAACATTTGTTAAAAATGTAATTTACTTTTAACAGTGGCATTGCTTCAATTTTCCAGCGGCATTCTTAGATTAACAACAGCAAAATAGTTGTATAGGACATGGAACATGCCAGCACCATGTGTGTCCACACATATAAATGGGTGATGCAGAGTATGTTGCCAAGCAGCATATCTGTGTTGGTCCCATATTTGTTCTCTTTGAACCTTTTTCCTATGTGAGGGCAGTAAATCTAGTCCTACACAAACTACCCGACCCCCCAGTTTCTTTCCTTTTTCAACAAAGAGATCGGTTCCTTACAGATGTGTGTACTGGGTTACCCCCTTTTTCCCTTTTCGACCAACAAAGCGGCTCGATAGCCAGTCTATACTACTTTCCCTCCCTCCTTTCCTCATTGAACCACGTCCTAGATTCATGCTCCACCCCACCCTCCCTTCTTTACTCTTTGAACCAAGACCTAGATTCGACTACAGAATCGAAATAGATCCGCATGCTAGAGAAATGACGGTTTCAAAGAAAGTTATACCTTAGGGTCGTCGGGATGTGGGTAGGCGTGCAGCGGGAGGCCGGATCTGCCCACACTACATATGGTAGCGAGGAAGAAGGGGTTGGAGGCCCTCCCGCACAGGCGTTGGGTGAAAGAGAACAGCACAGCCGGCAGTGGATTGCCTCCCTCGCCGAAGGCGACAGAGTGAACGTTGCACCTCCTCCCCTTCCCGGTGCGACGGGATCCGGATGGCTCCTTCACCAGCTGTGAGGTGGGGAGTGAGAGAGAGAGAGAGATGCAGTCTTGTTTAGATCTGATGAAGAGGGTGAGAGATTGTGAATAGAGGAAACCCTAGCAAAGGAACGCTGAGCCTCCAGCATGTGTGTGTGTGTGTATATATATGTAGTGCAGCGAGAGTGTGAAGAGTGCAAACCCTAGCGAACAAGCGCTGAGGCTCCAGCTTATATAGTACTAATATAGTGGAGTGGTTTTCTTTTTCTCTCCATAACAATCATGTTAAATTGTGTACGAAACGAAACTCTTTATTTAACATACCAGTGAAGAAAACTACGATCAAGTAACGATCCAAACGTCCTGGTCGCACTTCCTGTCGTTCACGTGCGGTACACTACCCTCCGTTAGGTGAACAACCACAAACATGCCAAATTATCGGAAAGGTGTGAGAGTGTGTACAAATAAAGAAATTTAATTATTTTGTATGTACAGTTTGCCCTCTCTCAATAATTATGGTTTTTGTGTTAAAGTTTGACTTCGGTCAAATCTAATATGCAGAGTAAATAAAAATGGAGGGGTACTACCTCCATCCGGGTTTTTAGTCCACACCATATTTTTAATCAAAGTCAGACCACATATTTAGTTAAAAGCTGGTCAAATAAAATTACAGGGTAGCCGAAGACAAAGTTGTGAGAAGGCTTAGAAATCAATACAAAACTTTTGCTCTTAGTACCAATGTCGATGCTTCTTCGAGGAAACATTTGGTTCATATCCAATTGTGTGATAAAATTGCACCAACGTAAACGACCGCTCCAAGATGAACTAGTGAAGGATATCGTCTTTGTGGTAACAAGCAAAGAGCACTCATGGAAGACTGCCCGTTCTTCATTGAACATCAATCAGCTTCACTAGCCGATGCAGCCATGAGACGCAACCATGAGCATCGATAGCTCATCGTGGAGTGATGCATCATCAATTTTGGCACCATGTTTGGGTTAGGCACCAATGAAGTTTGATAATCCTCACTGTGGTTTGTTTCTTCTCGGTAATCAAGCTTGAGAAAGGAAGAACTGAGCAACAGTGGCCATCCAATTTTGTGCAGTTCCACTAAAAATTGAGGAAGACATGCCCGAGTATGGAGATACGCATCCCTGTTTGCAAAAATAAAAAAATGATATTTAAGTAGTGTCATTACTTTGTTTTAGCAGTGGAACAAGATTAACAACGGCATCTTAATTGCCAACGCCTCTACATGGGCATTGCTTCATTTTACCAGTGATAGTTTTAGATTAGTAGCAGCAATACGAGCATATGGACAATGACCGCGCAACCACCATGTACTTTTTGTTGGAAAAAAACATGTATACCTCCACCGATGCATAAATGATAAACCTGGACAACTTTTGGAGTGGCCTTTCCTCTATAATAGTAAAAAATAGGTGATGTTGGACCAGCCGACGAACCCTAGCTACTGTACAAGGGGAACTGGGGAGAGTGGTATAGAAGAAAACCCGCATGCAGAGTACAATGAAGCATGAAATCCAAAAGAAGTTATACCTCAGGTGGGCGAGATGTGGATTAGGAGGGCGGGCGGGATCTGCCCACACGACGGTAGCGAACAAGGGCGCGGAGGACCTTCGTCCACGCCGGCGCCGGCTCAGAGAGGACGGTGCACATCAGCTTCCTCCATCGCTGACGGCGACAACGTCAACGCTGGACCTCCTCACCTCCCGCAGGGGACGGGATCCGGCCGGATATGTGACCACCGGTGAGGAGAGAGATAGAGTGGACACTGTCATCTTGTCTAGATATGGAGAGGGTGAGAGAGCGAGACACGAGAAACCCTATCAAACAAGAGGCTATATATACAATGGAGTAAACAAATCTCTCCATAGCAGTGGTTTTAAATAGAATACGCGTGTTCCCAGAAAAAAGAAACAAAAACTGGCGGACAAATCTTTTTTTAACGTACCAAGAAAGAAAACTCGATCAATAACACGCCCCCACTTCTAGGTCACAGTTTGTATCGCTCACGTGTGGTCCCCGACCCTCCATTATTAAGTGAACAAATTAAAGGGTCAAATTATTACATACGTAAGCTGCCTCTTCATGTACAAATGCGCTCCATCGTGTACTTGCGGGTATCTCGAAGGCAGAGTGAGTGCGTGTACATTTCTTCTTGTACGTCGTACTCCATTTATCTCACTTCATATTGTTTCCCACTCCTATGATATTCCTATCCTAGGAACAAAATGAGGTGGTACTAAGTTTGTGTGTGTAGGGAGAACGAGACATCGATGATGTGTACGAGTAGTCGCGAGAGTCATCGCGCACACACACATAGACATAGACATGCATATCCACGTTTACGTAAAATTCCATCTCCATCTCCATCTCCATCTTCAATCATATTTGTCCAACTGGCACATTATTTACGTTATTAATTATGCAGCAATATTTACGTACAGCATCTCTTATTTGCGGGCATTCGGACCGCTGCCACGCCCGCTCCTGACCGCCCTGGCCAACCTAAACCCTCTTCATCACCTATGCGTGCTTCCCGCCCGAAACGGTCAGTACCGCATTCATGCCCGACCAGAGCGGACGCGACCTCTCACTGGCGCAAGCATTGAAGCGGTGCGCCGGCCGAGAGAGCGCCACCCGCACTGCTTCCCGGTGCACGTGACTGCTCCGTGTTCAAACGTCGCCACGGCCGGCCACAACATGCATGTAAAAAAGTTATTGGTAGTCCATGCTACAGCTAGCTGTCCTCCCCCTCCTCGTCAATCTCTTCCAGTAGTGCTATTACTCCATGGCGTGATCCATCACCAAGCAGGCGGGAAAGTTATCGTATACTCGGTTTGCGGTGAGGGGCATGCCGAGCGACCGTGTGGGGTGGAGGAGGGTGAGACACGAACGCGACAGACGTGATTTAAACGTTGGTTTTGCTCGATGGCACGATCCAATGAAACGAAACATTGGTTTCCAAAAGAATATTGTACTGCATGAGAGAGATAGAGTGATGGTTTGCTTCTTCCGTCCAATAACTATACCGGGTCTATGTGATTTGGCGGCTCATTGGTCACTATTACTGCGGCGGTAGAGCGTCGTAGAGCGCCTGCACTCTTATTTATTTATTCTGTGATAAAACTAACTTTCTCCACTCTTACACCGGAGGAGTACGAAACACGGCAGCCCAGTGACTACATGGCCCACCTCCCACTATCACCATATTCCTTGGACATTGTGCAACACCTCCGGTCCTTTTTTCTTTGCGTAGTAGTACATTTTACCACATGACCCACCATACACTCTCACATACTACCTCCGCCCCCTATGTAATTTATGCATGATACAAGTATATGATACTCCACACTATGAGTAGCCTTATACGAATACAAAAAAGGACAGGAGGGAGTACGAAGCTTTATGATTTTGTTTCATGTATGTATCCTGACTCCAAGGTTGCCCCGTTACAACATTACATCAAATACAAAGGAAAACTAACACGCATGCTGATGCATCTCAATGATTCACAGATCATAGCCAATATTTACTTCACAACTAAAGACAAAAGTTGTGAGAGTGTGTACAAAAAAAATTACTGATGGGGTCTCTATGCCGTAAACCCTAAACCCTAAACAGGATTTAATTTCCTGGCTAGGTAGAACCTATCGAAGGAAAGAAGCCTGGCACCCTCGGATCATATGATGCTTTTGTGCAGTTCCACTAAAATCGAGCTGAGCATCCCTGTTGGCAAAGTTATTGAAGAAGTGTGATTAGAATAATAGTAGAAGCACTAGTTCATGAGACATAAACTCATCACAAATAGAAGCCGGTAGAAGTAGAGAAAGATCCACATGGAGATGGAGCTAAGTGGGGAGCTGCGGCAGTGGAGCAAGCCGGCTCCAAAAGGAAGTTGTACCTGGGACGTTGGGGTGTAGATAGAAGGGCGGTTGGGAGGCGGCATCAGCCCATACCGCGGGGACCCCCGATCGGGATGCACCGAGAGTGGGTTTTCTCCCTCGCCGCTGTCGACCATGTCTACGCAGAACATCGTCCCCTTCCCCCGGCGGCGGGATCAGGCCAGATCTATGACCAGCGGTGTGGCCATCGTCGTTCTATGCTTGTGAAGAGAGCAACCCAAGCAAGCAGGCTTGTAGCTTAGGCTCCTGGTAGTGTATATAAAGTGGAGCGGTTTTCTTTTTCTCTCCATATCAACCATTTTATATTGCGTACGTGTCATTGAAGAGTGAAATGATGGTTGCTTCGTCTGACTAACTTACTGTGTGATTTGACTGCTCCTGAGTGGCCCCTACACGTACTCCCCCTACGTGTATGACCATTCCTGAGTCTCACTTGTACTTATCTCTATTTTCTTGCATGACTAGCAAGATGCCCGTGCATTGCACGGAACATCAAGATGCATTTGTATGAGTAGTTTATCTTGTGAGAGAAAAGGATGAACGAGGGAAGGCCTTATTTGCAAATGTGGAGAGGGGTGTGGGTATCTTTTTGCAAAATTGCCATAGTTTCCTTCCTATCCGTCAGATATAAATTGGACGGCCTATATTGTAGGATGGCAGACACACCATCATCACCAACTCTGTTTTTTATAAGAGTAGAGACACGTAGACAGGATGCGCATAGAGGAATTTTGTTACTGCACGTTGTTACGTACTACTAGTACCTACTCCCTCCTTCCGGTTCACTACTAGTACTCCCTCCGTCCTGGCTTATTGGTCCCCTTTGTACTCAATTCATGGGCTCATTTTCCTCAAGAAATTGTCTTTACCAACGTATTAATATCGGGAATGCATGCGTGAACAATGAATGATTAAACCTTGCATGCAACGTTTTGACAAAGCATTGACTTATGAACATGTGAATGTGAGGGACTACAACCTCATGCATGCATGCAACAGTCACACGTACACATGGACACAAAAATGCGCGCGACGCCCTAATGCATGCATGTCCGAGCACACGACGGAACACACACGGTCACGCTCAAGTGCTCAACCTACACATGCATGCACACACATACTCAGCCAGGGTGAGCTAGTGACCGTACGTATAAACACCGGAAAATGTATATATTGACCGCAATGAGCGTATTATGAAGTCCACTGACCATATTTTTACAAATATACAGTGACAGACAGTGTATTTATCTTGTTTCAAATTAAGCCATATTAACCAGAAAGGATGCAGTATGGACTAGCATTACTTTGTTGTGTCCCATCAACTTGCAGAACAAGGAGAAGCTTGCAGGACAGGAGAAGCTTGCGCACGGTGGCTCGCAGGACGAGGAGAAGCTTGCAGGACAAGGAGAAACTTTTGACTAATGCAAGCTCTCCCTCGCTCAGGTGGTGGACGTGCAACAGTTAATTCAGTGTCAGATTGCCAGAAGCATACACTGTACTAGTACCATTATTGTTTGACTTCCCGAAGAGGCGAACATCCAAGCGCAAAGTTTACTACTCCGAGTACTAGTATTATGTAGTACTACTAGTACTACTATACAGGTATGTACTACTAGGAACCGCATGGTGGAGCATCTGCACTCTTATTTTATTTTAATCTGTGATAAAGCAATCTTCAACACATTTGGTTCTCTTCGAGGGTTCTTGCATGTGATAATGGAAGTTGATTGCATGGAACACTCGCCACAATTCTCGCTTAATTCTGGCTCCTATCCCGTTAGAAATAGGAGCGCTCAGTAATATTTTCTCTTTTTTTGTTATTCAGCATGTAAACAGGTCAGCAAACATTGCGGCGCATCTTTGTGCGAACCGTGCTTGCTGCACTTTGAATGTGACCGAGAGCTGGCTTGATGAAACACCTCGCTTCCTTCTTCTTTTTTTGCGGGGTACCTCGCTTCCTAGTGACCAGTCTCTTGGCTGATTGTCCTAAGAATGCTTATATATGAATAAAGCTCTCTCATTTACCCGCAAAAAAGATTAAGCCATATTAACCGGAAAGGAGGGAGTATGGACTAGCACTACTTTTTGGTGTGTCCCGTCAACTCGCAGAACGAGGAGAAGCTTGCAGGACAAGGTGAAGCTCGCTTACGCCCTCTCCATCTACCTCAAGCTCGGTGGCTCGCAGGACGAGGAGAAGCTTTTGACTTATGCAACCTACCCTTGCCCAGGCGGTGGACGTGCAGCAGTTCATTCGGTGTTAGATTGCCAGAGGCATACACTGTAGTACCATCATTGTTCGACTTCCCGAAGAGGCGAAGAGCCAAGCGCAAGGTTTAGTAGTACGAGTAGTACTACTACTAGTATACAGGTACTAGGAACCGCGTGGTGGAGCGTTTGTACTCTTATTTTATTTTAATTTCTGATAAAGTACACATTTATTCGGGAGAAGTGCGGAAAACGGCAGCCCAATAGTACTATTAAAAACATCGAACATGTAATGATGATATCAATCAACCATGCTCGAATATATCTTGGCCTCCATGTGAGCCCGTCTGTGTGTTCTCGCTCCTCGTCTCTCTCAAGGAACGACGGGTTGGCCATTTTGCCGTCAATTGAGATTGGTTTGCTCACACTCCGGTCCCACATGTCAGTGATATGCCAAGAGGAAGTGCGTTGACCGACAGGCCATACACGTACTTGGTTTTGCACCTTCATACTACTCCCTCCGTCACAGTTTACAGGGCGCGCTTCATTCTCATGCATTTCTCTCCATGCATTTCCACCACCAGAGAGATTTTAGACGCGTTTGGTTTAATGCTTAATTAATTAGGGCGTGGTAACCGCAATCAAGTCCACAATTTTCTCTCGATGTAGGTGTGTACACGGAGTGGAGTAAGTGCATCCAAGTGTGTACCCAGGGTGGAAGCACTGCATGCATGTGTGTACGCATTATTTCCTCTAGTAATAGACGTCGTGCTATAACTACCAATGATATTTTTCAGGCCAATCGCTAGTCGCCTTGGTCCCAGAGATTGTTGAAGCGCGCTCTATAAACAGTGACGAAGGGAGTAGTATGAGCGGATTCAAAGAAGAGCATATTGATGGTTGCTTCTTCCGAGCAACTTACAGTGGGAAAGGTGGGGCTTATGATTTGACTGCTCATTACTCACTATTAGTGTGGCGTAACGACCGGGCTGAGTCTCCCATGCGGTTGTGCACCATAATTTGGTGCATGGCACATGGACCCAGATGCTGAAGAGGCTTCTGGCAATGCTATCAAGCTTCCAGCATTTGTTTACATAATTGACGTACTATACAAATAATTTTCCAGCGACATGAAATTGTACAATGCTTTGAGCTTTCAACTTTTGTTTTGTGTGTCTTACCATCCATGCTCTTTTGGAAAAAATAAAAAACTAACTTCCTTGCTAATGCATCTCAATGATTAGCAGATTAGAGCTATTATTTACATCACAACTGAAGACAAAGTTGTGAGAAGGTGTTAAATTAAAATTGATCCATGCTTTCATTGGCATCAACTTCCCCCCAGCTCTATCTAAATCAACAAGGCATGTTGGGAAAAAAAGTAGCTGTCAGGAGCATGCAACATTCCAATCATTTTGTGCAGTTCCACTAAAATAGAGCTGAGCGTCCCTGTTCCAAAGATATTAAGTGTAAGTCCGCACCAGCCGGAGCCGACTAGTAGTGTGCCGACGCCAAAGCCCTCTCTTCGCTCCACGTCACAGCTCGCAGTGCGGCTGTCCGACTGGCAAGAGTCAAAGGCCGGAAACGCTGTCCAGACGAAAAACGACTAAGGAAAACACCGACTACGGCCAAGCCGTCCTCTCGCCTCCCTCGTTCGGCTGCTCAGCAGCCGGCAGGCCGGCTTCTCGCTCGACTAAGCTACGCTCTAAGCAGCTGAAGTAACTTGCCCGTTCTAAAAACGACCAAGTCCCTGACCCAGCCACAGACCGCAGCATGGCTGTCCGGCTGGCAAGGAGGTGGCCAAGGGAACGCGGCGAAGGAAAAAGCCAAAGAGGGCAAAAGCAAACTCAAGCTAGAACCCGGCAACACATGCAAAATGTGGGGATTTAAACTTTGTACATTGCAAAAGGGCCCAAGGCCAGCATTCATCAAGTTTAAAAATACACCCCCAGTGGGTGGAACCACGCATAACTGACATTGTTTTCAAGCACGACACAAAAAAACTTGAAAAAAGATAACAGGCCATCTAGGCGGACGGCCCCTCGGGCTGCACGGACTGGTCGGCAGCAGGCGTAGCTCTGGCTGGTGTGGCTGCCGGCTGCGGAGTCTCAGCTTGGCGGTCGGCGGCGGCTGACATGGTCTCTGTCTCGTCGCCAGTCGGTGCCAGGTCGGGCTGAGTCTGGTTGGTCACTCGACCACCTGGTGCAGCGTAGCTGCAGCCTTCGTCCTCGTCATCCTCATAGCCTTCGTCGCTGGAGGCAATCTCCTCCGCCGAGTCCTCCCCGTCCGACGGGTTCAGGCCGAACCAAGACGGGGGCACTTCGGCGCCGTTATCTTCCCACTCCGGGACGAAGACGCTGACATCAGCGTAGTCAACGAGAGCCGATGCTCGGATGGCGATGGTGTCGCGCTCCACTGCCAGCTCCCGCAGCACCTCCTGGCGGAAGGTGGCCAGCTGCGCCAGGCGCAGGTCGGGGTACCAGGCCTTGACGAACTCCAGCACCTTCGCAGCCCCAGACCGCGCCGCGAAGCTCTTCCAGGCTTCGAGCCGGTCGGCCGCCACCTCCAGCCAGTTGGCCGTCCAACTGGGAGTCCGCGGGATCCGAGTACCCGGCCACAAGCCCTCCAAGACCTGCGACCCGGCCCGCTGAAGCCGGCGGAGTAGGCAGCGCGTTGGCTCGAGGCGCATCCGGACGGCCATGAGCTATTCGCGCAAGGTCTGAGGCCGGTCCTGCGCGATCTCCTTGCCCGGCCGCCTGCACTCCTCGCGCTGGGCCTCGATAGCCATGCAAACGGCGACAGAGTGGCCCGGGAAGAACTCTGTTCAAAAAAAAAAGACAAAAGTGTTAGAAGATGGCTTCCAGCAACAGCTGGCAGCCAGCAGTCGGAAACAAAAAGAAAGGGATGCACCATCGAGCAGATCCTTGATCACGGTGTAGCCGTCCTGAAGGATCTACTCCTTCTCGGACCAGTCTGAGCACTGGATCTCGAACTCGGCCGTGAGGTTTTCCTCGTCCGCCTTCAGCTGCCGGACCCGCTCCGCGTACCGCTCGGCCTGGTCCGCCAACTCCTTCTCCAACCGGTCGCGCGGTGAGGCCGCCTGGTCGCGCTCCTGCCCCACAACCCGGAGCTGGCCCTCGAGCTCGGCCACGCGCTCCCTCAATTGGGCGGCAGCTGCTGAAACAAGCAAGAGACGTCACCATCTACTCCAACAAAAACAAGAACAAGCCACCTGAGAAGATCCGGCCTGACTGCTCAGCAGTCGGCCCGAATCTCGGGGGCTACACCCAGTGGGTGCGCTGGCGCGCCCCCCACTGGAAGTCGGCTTACGTACCTCGGCTCTGAGTCAGCTCAGTGGTCCGGGCGGTGAGCGTCCAGTTCTGCGTGTTGTAGGCGGTCGCCCGCATGTTTTGGTAGTCCTGCAACAAAAACAAGCATTTCAGCAAACAAAAAGAATACCTTTGAGTTCCAACCTGCCTGCTCAGCAGCCGGCTCGGAACTCGGGGGCTACACCCAGTGGGTGTGCTGGCGCGCCCCCACGGAAGGTTACAAGACGAAAAAGCAAAAGCAAGATGCGCCTACCCGGACGGACGACCGGAGCGCCAGCAGCTCTCCCCTCGCCTTCAGGAGAGTCGCGTTGTGGGCGAGGAACTGGTCCTCCACGTCCCGCACCGCCAGGTTCAGGGCGGCCGGGCCGGCCCCTGCCACCTAACCTGAAGGAGCAGCGCTCGTAGCCCCGGTGCTGGCCCCCCGCGAGCTCGAGGCCGCGGCCTCCACCCGCCTTGGCTCTGAGGTCGCCCACGTCGCACGCGGGCGCGCCCGCGAAGGAACGTGCGCCGCCAAGACCCGGCCCGCCGCCTGCCCAGCACTGGCTTGCAGCGCCTGTGGCTGGCCGGGCCTGCCACCTCCTCGACCGCCAGCATCCGGCACGCACCGAACCTCCTCCACCTCCGGGATGGCGGCGTTGGTGACCACCAACCCCGGCACCGACAGGTCGGCTCCAGCTGCCTCAGGCGGCGTTCGATTCTCCGCCACTTGCACTTCCGGCTGCTCAAGAGTGATGGACTCCGGGACCTCACCACCAGCCGGATCCACCGTAGCCCTGGCGTCGGCCTCCGCCTGCGCCTTGGCCGCGGCTTCCGCCTGCACCTCCGTCGCCGCCTCTGCCTCCACCCTCGCCGCCTCCTAGGCCTCCGCCTGCGCCGCTTCCTCCGCCCGGGCGTCGGCCCGCGCCTTCTCCGCGACCTCCTGCTCCTCGCGCGCCTCCCGTGTGTTCCTCGCCGTCGCCTCTCGAAGAGCGGCAGCCGGATCCACGCGCCTGGCCTCCTCGGAGCCGCCCGCTACGTCCATCAATGAGGCGGATGGAGCCTGCGTGATGACGCAGGTCGTCCTGCTCAACAAGAAAGAAAAGATGAGGAAACCCCCAGGGAAGAAGAAAAATATGAAGTCAGGGCAGCAAGCGCGCGTACCCGGATGTGTACGGCATGGGCTTGGGCCCCTTCCGAGCGGCGGCCACCTTCAGGGCCTCTTGCCGCCTGGTCGCGTCCGCCTGCTTTGCCTTCTTCGCCGGGTGGCTGCCAAACCACCCCACAAGGCGGCGTTTATGTCCGTCGGCTGGATCAGCTGGCCGCGGCGCAGAAGGGCCGGCTCCCGCCCCCGCGCCTCTGCCAGGTCGGCGCCACTCCTCGTCATCCTCGTTGTCGTCTGGCCAAGACCGGACGTCGCCGACTCCTCCACCTCCCGAGGAGCCTCCTGCTCCGGCGCTGCCTCCTCCGGTGGCCTCGTCATCGCCACCTTCCTCCATGGCGGCCGCCCCCAGCTCGGGGTCGCCCACGTCGCTGCTTTCGCGGTCCGGCATCCACAGTCGGTCCGCAGCCGGCCCGCCTTGGCCTGGGAAGCGCTGCCTCAAGGCCGGCTGGTCAGGACGGAGGAAAGGAGAGCATTATAAGTAAAGCAACCGGACCTAGTACTTACCGCTGGGGGCGGGTTGGCCCGACTGTATGGCTCCTTGCCGATGTGCCACTCCTCCTCGCTGAGCTTGCAGTTGGAGAAGTAGTTCACATGGCGGACCACCTCCACCTCCGGCATCTCCTTGGTGGACATCCGGCATGGGTCCCGGCGGCCGCTCATCTCGCTGATGAGATGCGACCGAAGTTGGAGGGGCGACACCCGACTCATGACGAAGCCGGCCAGCAGGTCGGCCGGCTTGAGCCCCTCCCGGTCAGTCATCTCTTGAAGCCGAGCGAGGACGCTGACGATGAGGGCCGGCAAGCGCTTGGGCGGCTGCTGTTGCCAGTTGTCCTGCGGCCCAGCAGGCGGCCCGGGCACGAAAGCCGGCAGGTTGATAAAGTCATTGACCTGATGGAGATTTCGGACGTAGAAATAGGACCTCTGCCAAAGCTTGGTTGACTCATGCAGAGGAATGGCCGGGAAGCGGGTGCCGCCTCCTGAGCGCCTCACGGCGACGCATGCCCTGCACTGGGCCGGCTCATCCTTCGCCGACGTGCCCAGCTTGAGGTAGAAGAATCTACCCTAGAGCTCAAGCGTGGGCAAGACGCCGAGGTACCCCTCGCAGAGCGTGACGAAGGCCGCCATGAGCACCACCGTGTTGGGGGTGAGGTGATGCGGTTGCAGGCGGTAGAAGTTGAGGAAGGGCTGGAAGAAGTTGCTAATCGGGAGCCCGAATCCGCGAAGGAAGTGCGTGCGGAAAACAACGAACTCACCGGGCTCCGGCCGTGGTGAGATCTCCCGCTCGGGGGGGGGGGATGCACGCCCACGTTGTCGGCGTGGGGAAGCCTTCGCGTCGCGTGGAGGAAGTCAATGTGGTCTTCATGTACATTGGAGCCTAGCCAGCCGCTCCTCGCCATGGCTTGAGGACGGCAAGGAGAATCTCTAGGACGAGAACGACAGGCGACGCTGCGGCGGCGCAGGGCAACAGGGGCGTCGCGATGGCCGCGGCGGAGTAGTGGCTGCGGCGGAGCGGCAGCAGAAGAGCAGCAGCGGCGGCGGCGAGAGGAAGAAGAGGGAGTAGGAGGGGGCGCACGTGCGCTCCGCCGCCCCTCCTCCTCCCCCTATTTATAGCCGGCGGGGGCGAAGCCGAGGTGAAATGGGGGCGTGGGATTAACTGCGCACCACGCCCCGCACGCCCCCGTGCATCCCGCGTGGTAAAGGCACATTAATCGCGCCGCAGAAGGGCAACCGCCCCCTCCGGCCGCAGCGGATCCATGCACGGGCCGAGGCCCTGTAGTGGCGGGCCCCAGCCTGTGGTGATGTCCCATCGCGCGCGTGGGCTGGCAGGCTGGCTTGACCCACTGGTGCCATGTGGCACGCGCGTGGCCGACGGCGCCACCCCAGCTCCTGCCTCGTCGATTCGAATCCGCCAGGCGGCCGCCGCCGCGGCCGGCTACTGGCGTGCGGCTCCTCCCAGCCGGACGGAGCGGAAGGCGGAAGATCTTTCGAACAGGAAACTGCTGAGGCACTTCGCCGGTCAGCCGTAGAGCCTCACCAGCTTCGGGGACTACTATCGGAGGGATTGACCCCGGGTAGCCTCACCCGCGCTTAACAACATTTCAAGGCATCGGGGCAAGCCAGGCCCCTCAGGCCGGCAGGTCTCACGACCGGCCCCTAGAGCCGGCTGGTGCCATACAGCCGGCCTCCAGAAGACGGCGCGCTCTCCGAAGGCGGCGTGGGTACGTGCTGGCTTCTAGCTGGCGGCCCGCCCCTTTCCTCGGAGTCTGAGCCCGACCAGGCAACAAGCTGGGGCATGGCCACAGTGCGCCATGCCTCCCCCAAAACACGGTCGTATGGCTACAGTAGGCGCCGCCAGGCGGCCGCCGACCCACCCGGCGCGGCGCTGTAGCCATGGCGCGGCCGACACGGCTTCTGTCAGCACGGACGGTGCCGCAGTGAAGAGCCGTCAGCGGGGCCCGCAGGTGGCGGGCCCCACCTGTCGGCCGGTTCCTCGGCAGCCGGCAGGGCCCTGCAGAGGCGGGCCCCAGCAGCCGGCGGAGAACCCGGCCCCCATAGATGCTGACAGCCGGGGCCTACCACCCGGCCATATTACCATTGTGCCCCGGGGGGGTTAGCCTATAAAACCCCCCAGGCCGCACCCACGCAAAGGGTTCCTCTCACGTCCCACCTCAGTTCTACACACACCGTAGCCAGGGAGAGAAGAGAGCTAGCCTTGCCCTTCTTCCTCCTCTGGCCGAACAGCTCTAGGAGCATCATTGTACTCTTTGCTTCATAGTGATCATGCAGAGACCCCGTAGAGGAGGAGTAGGGGTTTCATCTCTTAGGAGAGCCCTGAACCTGGGTAGATCTCGTGTCCATCCGAGCTTGTGCCCACTCCTGCTTCTAGGACCCGACGACGATCTCATGGCCCCAACCATGATAAGCCACCCCCTGGCATCTGTCGAGATATTACCATGACAATAAGGTTGGGAGAGAGACAAAGGTAGAGTGCCGAAGGGTTGGTGGTGGAGTTGCTTCTCACAAATGGTGGGGGAGGCCTGCTAGACAAACGGGGGCTACGAGTGCAATATCAATAAGAGAGGGGATGTCTGCCTGTCTATGCACGTGCGTGTGAGAGACGGGTCGGGAGGTATGCAAGGATGATGAGGGGGGCGATACGATAGTGGTAAGTAGACGTAACTACATAGGAAGATCAATCATCGTGTGTCGGAGAAAGGGAGAGACATAACTAGTGAGGTACGTTGATCGGTGCGTGGGGGAAAAGACTTATAGTCGACCTAGCTATATGTAGGGAGATCGGTAGTTATACATGCATGCATGTGTTAGAAGCAAATAAGGTCCAGAGAGACGGACAGGGGGAGAGGGATGCGGCTAGGGGGTGGTGCGAGATGCCTACTATATCGAGGGGGGGGGTAGTGTGCTACTATGTGATCGATGAAAAGAGGGGCGGGAGTGTGCACCTGCGTGGAACCGTATTGAACATAGGGGGGCATGGACGGTGAGAAGAGAAGAGGGAAACTGTGTGTTTGTGGTAGGCACACTTGGCTAGAGAGGTATATCGACCTGTGTGTGCCGGAAAGAAGGAGCCGGGGGGCCTACACACACCGTGGGTGAACGACCTAAAGAGAAATAACGAATGTGCATGATGGAGGGGAGGGTGAGAGGGGGGCGGGCGTGTGCATGCACGATAGAAAGTTAGCGCTAGCTACAAAGAGAAGAGGATTGTGTGGGTGTAAAAGACGAACAGAGATCATGATTCATTATAAAAAAGTGGATTCGGATATTTGAAGAAGATATCATAGTGTTTTAAACAGACGCATGCATGAATATATATAATGGTGATACGCATGGTGTGGTTATGAACATGTTATACTACATATAATATATAGAACATTTATTTGAATTTGTGATAATGTGTGGCTTTTGCAGCTCAGGGCTAAATACTTGTCATAATGTAGGTGGTGGGGCACTATACTTTGTGTGATAAACACAGTGCACGTATGAAACATGGTTTAGATTATGAAGATCTAGTTAGTACATCAAATGTACTATTATTTAGAATCAACATCAAGTGTATTCAAAATTTTGAATTCGAGTTCATATAGTACACATAGTTCATATATGTCTCTATAGTAATCATGTGGTGTGTTGTTAAGATAATATACGAATGATGGTTTAACTTGGCAACAATCATGATTGTAGATTCTTATTCAAATAGAGAAATGAATTCAAATTTAGTTCGAATTGCAGCGGTAGTATAGACATTTGGAATGCACTAAAATGTTTGTATGAGTAGGTTACATGCATTATACAGCCAGCAAAAAAATTTATTTGGACATAACATGGATTCATAGCTTTGTATAGCATTTGTACAGTAAAACAAGACAAGACTCTCTGTTTGTGTGGTGTGAATAGTTTTATTTTTTTCATTTTTTTCGTTGAGGGAAGTGCGAATTGATTTGGTATGTACAATATTACACGTTAGGGTTGTCCCTAAAATTCAACCCGCGCCTTGTTATCCAGAAAATTCAGATATCGTGCTCCCAAAACTCGCACCTTCACAACTCGCGCCTTGCTATCCCGAAATTACAACGCGCGTGAAAACTCCCTCCAGCTGCCAAATCCCGACACGCAAAATCCCCCTTCTAACCCTGAGCCGATAGGGCCGCTAGATCAAATCGGTGGGGGTACTTTTGTAACACACCCTACATTTTGGACAAGCGCGTCCCTAAGTCATGGTTCCCCCTCCCATCACCTCCTTTTCGCCATTCGAAATCCCAGGCCGCCATAACCTCTTTGCTCCAGCTACGAAACCCAACCCTCCTCCGTCCGCCACCCCACCGCTGCCCAGCCGGAGCCTCTTCCCCGACGACATCGTCCACCGCAACAGCTCGACGTCCCTCATCCACCGCCCCGGATGAGGATCCATCGTCGATCTCATCGTCCCGCCGGTTCAGCCGCCCCGTCCTCCATCTCCAAGGAGCTGCTCCGTCGATCGCCTTGTCTATCGCGACTGTCCATCCCCATAGCGCCGCCTTAACCTGCTCCACCGGAACCGCAG
Organism: Thinopyrum elongatum; assembly: GCA_011799875.1. Lineage (NCBI taxonomy): Eukaryota > Viridiplantae > Streptophyta > Magnoliopsida > Poales > Poaceae > Thinopyrum > Thinopyrum elongatum. The sequence goes on from CM022303.1 coordinate 238,048,619, forward strand.
CATCCTCCCCGACTCCTCGGACGAAGCCGAGGCCTACTCGGCGCCACCAAAGAGGTTGTACACTCATCGCATCGCACCTTCTCCTTAACTTGACCTCCCGGCGCCACCAGTGCTTGATCACACTACCCCATGGCACGGCTACCTCGTAGTCGGCGCCGCCGGCGACATCTCCATGGCAGCTCTTCGCCAATGCGAGGCTCCCTCGGTGGCGGTGTCCATACCAGCCGGAGCTGCTGTTGCTGCTGCTCCGGCTCTCACTCACTCGCGCTACTACTCTGCTCTCCCCCTCGCTCGTGCTGCTGCTCTGCTCTTGCTCTCGCTCGCGCTACTGATGCTGGTACACGGGCTGATGCAGCTACATGAGTTGCTGCTCTGGCTCTAGTTCACGCTGCTCCTCCAGGTGCTGCTGCTCCGGCTGCTATCTGCTACTGTGTTCCCCATCGATCGCCTACTGATTTAGATCACTGTTTCTCTACTACTAGTGCTCGAGCCGCCTAAACTACATGTGAAGTGCCTCTCTGCTACCAGTGCGTTCAGTTTCGACAGTAACATTCAGATTCCATAGTAAATTTCAGTTTCGACAGTTAAGTTCAGAGTCAACAGTTTTTACCTCATCTGTTGTAGTCAGGTGTTTTTTCGTGATGTAAATTTTACATCTATCACTTTTTGGTAATGTATTTTACATCATCTATTGGAGATGCTATTAGAATCCCACTTCAGATTAATGATGTCTGTCTTGTACTGCATCAGCCTCGATGTCTTACGGCTCGCCGGAGCTGCTCCAATGACGGAACCATCCATCACAACAGAGCAGTGCCCTGGATGCCGTCTACAGATGCCTCAGATCTTCCTCCACACCTCTAACAGCCACCTCTACCACAACTTCTTCAGCGACCAACCCAATGATGCTGAGGTTGACACGGCTACGCCAAAGAGGTTGTACACTTGTCGCATCACTTATTACTCTACATTCATGTCGATCCATTAGGATTATTTTGGTTCAAAGGGAAAAGTGAAGGAAAAACATAGCAATAGGAAATTTTCCTATGGCACTCTACTATTCAATTATTCATGCATTTCATTGAAAGGAATGGAGAAAAACATCCACCTGGACCTACTTTTCAAAATCCTATGCATGAAAACAAGACTAAGTGCATTGGTGGCAGAATAACGTTCTAACTGTACACACTTTCATATGGTTTCACTTTAATTTGGCCATGTTTCTTTGCATTCCTCTGCTCTTCCAATTCCTGTGAACCAAACACCCAAGTTGACAGAAATCTTGTGTTTACAAATGCTCTGTTTCCCACATGCACTCCTATCCTATTCCGGTGTTTTTCCTATCCCTACGTTTTCAGAATCCTGTAAGCCAAAGGAGCCCTTACAGAATTACTTCAGTTACAGATAGGTGTCGAAGAAAACTTTGTGTGGTTTGTCCTGCTCCTGCCGCAACGTCGTCCACCTCACCTGAGCTGCTCCATCGACAGAAGCATCCACCAAACCAGACATCATGACTCCTGACCGTCTTTCGCCACCTCAGATCTCCTTCCCTGCCGCCGACACCCACCGCAACTGCATCACCATCATCGACTCTGCAGATGAACCTGAGGAGTACACGGGTCCACAAGAGAGGTCGCACTCTTTTGTTTCTGCTTATGTTATGCATTGCTTAATATTACCTGCTACTTTATCGTCCTGTTCACCTCTTAGACTCCAAGTCAGGTCCAAATTAATGTTCAAACTTGAGTTTTAAAATTACTTGTGGGGCACATATCGAGGCAGCAATGAATAGTATCTTTGTCTATTATCTAGTTCACCTAGGGTATGCCTATGTTGTTCATCTTGGGTGGGAAATAAATATTAAAGCAATCATCATCTGTCTTTTTATTAAATTAAAGCTACCATCAGCCTGCTATCATTATTTTTGGATCCATCCACTGGTTGTTGCCATCACTCTAGATTTCTGCATGCTCTCCTTACATAATCTTACATATCCTCTCTATATGTGTCGTCATGGGTGTGCTTGTTGTGTTGTGGGGCAAGATCGAAAGGTTGAACCCAAACGGAAATTAAAGGGGAAGCCGGACGGCCTGGAATATCCGCACGCCCGGATGGCAGTTCTAATTTGCAGCGCGTAACTCCATCGTGCCGCACGTAACTGCAACGTGGCGATGCACGCGGCGCAACTGCATGCATATGGGCCACCAACGTGATCATGCACAGGCCCCAACCGCTGGCAGAGCACGCGCGCAGGGACGCCAGCAGAGCGCTCCGCGGTGCCTCAATAGCGAGCAACCATATATATGCATATAGAAGTTGAACACGCAAGGAAAAGTTGTCCACAAGCCGAGCACGTGGAGGTACGCGAGCAGAGCGTGCCGACGGACGCGAGCAGAGCTTGCCGTGGCACCTAACGGCGAGAAAAACACGCTGCGGCACCTAACGGCGAGCACAGCACACCAAGGGACGTGAGCAGAGGCCGGCATAGTGATACGTGGCAAATAAGACGAACTGTGCGAGCGATGGCAGAGACATCAAGCACGAATCAGATTAGAGTTGCGTGTGCCATACGTGGCATACAGTTGATCCATCTGAGCTGTTTGTGATGGAATAAGCCGTGTGTGTTGTGGGCAAACGCTTGCTGGTATATAACCGTTTGCGATTGATGAATTCATTACCGATGGGTTACCTAGTGTGGTCCGTGTGCGATGTGACATGCTCTGTCTGCACAACATCTATGCTCTGTGTACAGAAGAACAACATATATATACTTATAATAGGACATGATTGCAAAACCAAATTAAACATCCAGTTACGTTATATAACAAATACCATAAATATTGCAAGGTTCAAATTCCAGCATTACAAGGCCCAAATTCAAAGATTACAAGGTTCAAACTATTCAGACACATAAAATTCATCTTCTTCATAATCTTTTTCATGCATTATTTCTGTGAAAGGATCAGCCACCGTGAAGTCATATAGCGGCTCGATACAGTGACTTCCGAATAATCTATCATATAAAGTTACAAACTGAAATTCAGCTTCTGCGCAGCCTTTTCCATTCAGCTGTAGACGCAAGCGCTCTTTAGCAATCCATTCACTTCTGCGCAGTAAATATAGGGCAAACCTCATTACCTTCAGCAACCTTGCTTTCTCAACAAAGAACCTGGCAAATTTAATTTCTGGTGTGGTGCCTTGGTACTCGTTAAAAGTAATTTCTATGAGATGAAGATCAAGGCATTCAATGGGATTGTTATATTCCCCAACATTATCTACTTTCGGGCCTGCTAGTATCTGCAAAGGAAGACAACATATTAGTGCCTAGCTGCAGATTTGAACACTTCAGGCCTCTTCGATTTGCAGGATTTCTAAAATTCACGAAAAGAGTGAAATGCACCTTCGATCTTTCATGATAAACTTTTATCACGAAAGCATGTCGGGCGAAGGAATAAAACACGTACAACACTAGCATATCAAAAAATATATGTGTTGAAATCCTCCAAATTTCCTTTAGAAATCATTCTACATTTGTAATTGTAATCATGGGTCAAAGTAACAAAAAATTGAGCTCCGTTGTGGTTAACAATTAACAGGAAAGGAGCATCACCTCGATTTATAGCTTCTCCGTGCAAGGAAAGCATCAAAGGAATCTAACAACTTCATCCAGATTGGAGCCGACAGATTGTAGTGCCAAGATCTTCACTGTTCGCAGAGGCCGGGTCAAGCTTGTGGGAATCATTTTCTAGATGACATGCGAACATATAGATCAACAAAAATTAGATAAAATGTGTTGTCCAATAATATATAAGAAGGAGAAGAAGAAGATTGTTGTACCTGAACGGATAATGATCCAGTAACAAGTTCGTTGAATTCAGCACACGAATAGCCCAACACTGTCAATTTCGGTGCGTGAATGACCCTGATTCTTGCTAGACCTAATTTATCAAGTAGATACAATCTCTCGAGGAAAGGCGCATTCTCAATGACCATATCATGAAACACCTCAACTGATAGCCTTGGGCGGCGCCAACAAGGCGCATAAATCGCACGCACATTCATCGAGGTGATGTGGAGGCTACTGAACCCATCCATCGCTTGAAGACGAAGGTACTCGAGCGCTGTATAGCCGACGAGCAGGCGCTCCAAATCCTCCTTTGAGATGCGGACGGCAATGAGCTCGAGGTGCTTAAGTTTAGGGAGATGAAGAGCGTGCGCGGCATCAATCCATGGGAAAATGCACTGTCTGATTGTAGTGCGGCGCAGCGTGGGCGCGAGGCGGAGCGCGGACGACGGCAGCGAGCTCGGACAGCGGCAGCGAGTGGGGACGCCCAGCTATAAAGCTGAGCTCCTCTAGCCGATCTAGGGCTGGGGATAGGAACCAATAGTGAAACCTGGGTTCGGCCTTGAAGTGGGGACTGAACCTGCCGATAGCAAGGCATCTGACCGGCCCAGGGTGCGTGGCGAGGACGTGGGACAATGCGTCCAGGCATTGCTGCTCCCCGCTGCAGAACTCGTGGTCGACGATGAGGTCCAGGGGTGGAGTGCCAGAGGGAGCGCCACCGCCACGAGAGGTTAGTGCTCCGCACGCCATATTTGATGGGGAGGTGGGATATGATTGTTACCAACATCTCGTCGGGGAGGCTGCTGATAAAGACCACGTTCGCCGGAGGCTCTTGCGGTTCTGGCTCGACCCACCCCCGCTTGTTGGCCGGCTCGTCCTCCATCTTGCAGCAGGCAGCGATCCTCGGCGGCGGTGCTTATAGATGAGAACGGAGGACCGTTCTATATACCTTCCCGAGGCGGCCAAAACAAAAGTCCAAAACCAGCAATAAATTGCAGCGCCCGCGGCGTGCGCAGCGGACTGCTCACAGTCGTCCCGTCTAATCAAACAGCTGCCCGCGGTAGTAAATGGTTAGTTGAACGCCCACGGTTGGACTAATACGACCGTTTGTGATAATAACGTGGTGGCTATTTGTTAAAAATGCCTAGGAAAATCAATATATAAAACGGTGAAACTAACCCTGAATAATTTCATATGTTTAGCACAGTCGCATGTTGCCTCTGTAAAATAAATCAAGGCGGGAAGATACAGTGTATGTCGTTTCACGACCAGATCATGTGACCAAGTTCCCTCTCGGAACCATGAGGCTTCTTGATAGAAGCTCCGGTTTGTATGAAAGAAAATATGGGTCAAAGCCGAGTTGAAAAGGGCAGCAATATCTAACCCCAGCTTACAGAAGGTACAAAAGCACGATGATTAATTGTTCATCAGGTTTACACAAAATCCAGATTAAACAGGACAATAACAACTAACTCAACCAAAGTTTTGAGTAGTCACAGTCAAATGGATCGGTTTGATCCATAAAATCAAGATCCTGGACCAGAAAATCTACTGGTACATGAAGACAAATTGTTGTAAATAGAAGCCGAGCACGTTTAGAAGCCCTTTTGTCCACCTGAAACTTCTTTTTATGATGTTCAATGTGTCCATCCGTGAGAAAGTGTCTGTTAAAAAACTTAATCCTCATGGACAATAGTAATCTCGCATTTAGCAGGAAGAATGTGACAAAGCTAGTGTTTGCATGGTTGGATGCATATCCTTCCAGCGTTATTGTCATCAAACGAATGTCATGAGAACTGAGAAAATCCCGGTGCTTCTTATGCCACCGATTGGTTATACCTTTTTGTCCATGTCCTTTAGCCTAAATAGACATGAAGACTGAAAATAGTTAATGTCTAAAAAAATAGTACAACTGAACGGTTAGTTCTAGTAAAGTATATCAATGTGCTTGATATCATCACCTCTATATACAAATTCTCCAGACATGGAAAGCATCGCAGCAAGCTGATAACCATGTTCAGATCAAAACATCACGTACTGATATGTAAGGTCTTGACAGAATCCAGCACCATTGATAGGGTACCCATGGACAAACTCTTCATTGAGCATAGAACATAATATTAGTACCAAAAGCGTACTCCAAGATTATATAAAACTTATGCGCACAAATGAAAAATTCAGCTTATGATTACAAAAGTGTTGATGATATAAAACTTATGCACACAAATGAAAAATTCAGCTTATGATTACAAAAGTGTTGATGATAATATACAGTACCTGAATAAGTGTGGAGCCAACCACCATCTTGTAACCTTCAAACGGATCAGGAATTACACCCAAGGTCTCCAGTTTAGGCGCAGAGACCACAGTTATTTGCGAAGGTGCATAACGATAATCAAGGAGCAGCCTTTGGAGTGAAGGGGCGTCTTTGATGATGAGCTCCTCTCCTTTAAAGCAAATTCCAATGCTTACAAGGTGAGGCGACTTTATTTGGAGATAACGGATACGGATTTCTTTTTCAAAAACAAGCAGCAAGCGCTCCAGGGCAGGGCAGCAGGAGTGGATGATGCTGTGCAGTGAGGCCTCCGACAAATCGACCACCACAAGCGTGAGTTTTTTTAGCAGTGGGAGTCGAAGCATTTGTACCAGATTGTCTGGTAGATGACACCAGGCCAGGGTGGCGGTGTGGAGAGAGGAGGAAAACCATGAGATGGACATTGGTGGTGAGGGCACAGCTACAACGCTTGGTGGACAGCTATTTGCATAGTAATGGTAGAACTCAAGATGCCAGAGTTTTTTGAATTGACAGGATGTCAGCCAGGCGTCCACCATGTAGGGTATGTGCAGCAGGCAGCATGCCGGGATGCATAGTCTTTGAACGGAGCCCTGGTGGGAGGAGACGGTGGCTCCGTGGAGTTCAAAATCATGAACGACAGATAGCCGGCGACAGTCGAGATTAAGAGGCGCGGCGCGCCACAGAGTGCGCCACCGAGATGCGAGGACCTGTGTGCGGCATCCATCCTTGGTGGGGAGAAGTAAGATGATCTCCCCAAGGATGGCGTCCGGGAGATCGCTGATGCGGTCCGCCCGATATTCTATGGGTTCCTCGGATCCAGGGGCGTCGCCGCTTCTACCCGCGCTGCCGGGTGCAGGATCTATAACTGGCGGCGCTGCTGGCCGGAGCCTCATCTGTGTACATAGCAATCTGGAAAAAAAAGGCAGAAACATACATGTAGGACATTCAAAATCAATTCTCAAGATCTAGAAGGAAAAAAAGGCACAAACATATATGTAGGACATTCAAAATCAATTCTCAAGATCTGGCTACGAATTATTAGCACGCACTCTAACCCTAGTCGGATTATTAGCCAAAAAACCATTTGTACAGAACAAACAATTAATCACTAACCATAAATACCATTCAAACAATCAATACACTGCACAGATCGAACGAATCTTACTCTGATTTCATGGACTGGGTGAACATAACCAAGGATTTCTGTTCCCAACAAAAGGGGCGGGGGGTTGGGGGGGACTAACCGGTTTTCCGTCGGAGTCGGAATCGTTGTCAGAGTAGCTGTGGACCTCCGGCTCCGGCTGGGGAGGCACGATGACGGCGACGAAGTCAAGGTCGCGTTGCTGCCCGCGCGAGACCTCGTCAGCGGCGACAGCAACCTCTGTGCCCAGCTTCATGCGTTGCGCGGGTGCTTCACCAGCCCCGGCGTCGCCACTACCACCGATGATACACTCCATGCGGCGGTGACAACTTTGGACGGGGTGTGCGGCCGCCTATTATGACCAGCGGATTGGGCGCGCCATTAATATGGAGCAGCGGGAGTGAGGTGGGCGGCGGTCAAAGGGCTGGCTCGCCTCCCGGTGAGCCTGTGCAGCGGACTGCTGGCATACCTACCATCATTTTGCACAGCTACTAGCACGCCCCACGGTGCACACGGATGCCTTGGCCTCCCGGTCTGCCTGCTAGCATGCGTCTTGTCAACTCATGCATGCTCGTACGTCACATGGGACGCGTGCGCGGCACGTATTATATTGATTTTTCCTTTTTGATGATTAATTCTGCCGCTTTACTGCTTAACTGAAGCACGGCACGTACATTGTTGGTCTAACGCACACGGTTCGAATAAAGAGTCTGTTTGCGATATTGGTTGATAATTATTTATAATTTCCTTTGTGTAAGAAGGTTATATCAAAACTTGTCTCAAATTTGAAAAAAAAAATCACAGTCTATTGATGTCCATATGACACCATGATAAGTTTCATGAATTTCAACATAGTTTTGGATTTACTGGATTTTAAAATCAAGATTCTCGATGTTAGAAATTTCTTGCATGGGGACTAAACATGCACCCAGGGACACGTACACATATGATTTTGCAATCCATTTTCATGCACTATCACGGGTCTCGTGTAGATCAAATTTGATTTTTGCACATTAAATCCCTGGAAAATCAATCAATGTATAAAAACGGACAAATGTTATCTTTTTTTCAATTTTTAACACTAAACTCCTTTGGTCGCATGTTCGCTGCAGAAAAAGTTTGACATGCATCTTTGGGCCACACGCACGCGGTGGTCCTAGGACACTCACTCGCGTGGGCCCGCGAGGTCGCCGTCTAGCACTATGACATGTGATGAGAGAGGTTAATTTGACCAACAAGGATGGTCATTTTTTGGTTTTTGTTACGTACGGTAGGAGTATATATATAGTACGCGTTGAAGAGGGTTGCCGCGGGCAATACTATGTGTCATATAGGATAGTCACTCGCGTGCGATGCTTCCATCCGTGGGCCTGCGAGGTTGTCCTCCGTCACTTTGACACAACACAAGGAGGTTTATTTTTGGGTTGTGTTGCGCTAGGAGTATGTAGTACGCGTAGAAGAGGGGAGGAGGGGGCCGGGGCAGCACATACTACACACACGTACGTCATGAACGATCTCGCTCCGTGTGGGGACTTCTCGGATTCCGAGGCAGGTGCCACAAATAAGTTGTGCATATTGGGTATTGAAAACATCACCAACACATTGGGCCACGTGCAGACGATGGTTGTCATTCATTTGCCTGCGACTCTTCCCTCCATGGGCCCACGAGGTCGTCGTCCATCTAATATATGACACAATGAGAAAGGTAATCTGACGAACAAGGAGGGATTATTTTCGGGTTGTCTTATGGTACGTAGGAGTATAAATTACGTGTCGAAGAGGAGAGGGGGCAACTTATATATACTACGTGTCATGAACCTCGGTTTGTGTGGGGGACTTAAAGGTTTCCGAGGCAGGTGCCACATCAAAGTTCCGCAAATATATTAGGTATTCAAACATCACAACCACACATCTCCATACATGTGTTTGGCCCACAAGCAAGCGATGGCGGTTGTTGATGTCTACTACGCAACTTGTTCTTGTAGACTTGTGTTGGGCCTCCAAGCGCAGAGTTTTGTAGGACAGTGTCGGGGACGAATCCGCGATCACCTATGGGACCCAGAGAAGGACCCCTTTACGTTCGGCAGGGAGAGACGGTCGCGCGAAGAGCAAATCTAGCGAAGAACACGACAGTGCACGAGAGAGATTTACCCAGGTTCGGGCCGCACGGATGCGTAAAACCCTACTCCTGCTTTTTTTTGGTTTATTATCTGTATGATTGTTCTAGCTCCAGGAGCGCTACAGTACCGAGTAGCTGCGTACAATACTGGAGTTCTCCCTTTTCCAGTTCCTCCCCCCTTTTCACGTTGCCTATGGGCCTCCTTTTATACGCACAAAGGGGTCACCAACAGGTAGCAAACAGTAAAGGTAGAGGTGGAAAGTTGCTACAGTAAGGCCACTATTACCAGAATGACATGTCCTACCTACCACTGACGGCAGGGGACAAGGGCATTAAATGCCCATGCCTTTGCTGTCCACATACATGTACCCGGACGTCGTGGACGTGGGAAAAGCCTATCCCACCTGCTACTGCACCGCTATCTACAGTGCACCGCCGTCTACACAGTGCCCTGTCACGCACACTTGGAAGGACCCAGAGCGCCACGCTGGCAGAGGCACCAGAGCAGCACAGTAGCACAGTGGTACAGTAACGCTTGCCGCGGCAAGACCTTGCCGCACCTGACAGCTTGGCGCAACCCATAGTTTGCCGTGCAAGGTAACTTGCCGGGGCAAGTACCTTGCCGCAGCCGCTATCTTGCCGCAGCCAATACCTTGCTGCAGCCAATGACTTGCCGGGGCAAGTACCTTGCCGCGGCAAGTACTCTGCTTCAGCAATGCCCAGGCTGGGCCTCAGTTGTCCCTCCCGGCAAGCTCCTCTTGTCGGGGCCTTAACTCTTGCTTTGTATACTTTGTCCTTGAATGGCTTAATAATCTTGAGCTTCTCTCTGGCTGTCCTCCCGCAAGCCTGGCCGCGGGATGCTACTACTGCCCGTGCACAAGTACGGGGTACTAGGGTACCCCTATTCTAGTACACCGACAGGAGCCCCCGGGCCTGGGCCACACACGGTGCCGGGCGTTGTTGGGCCAGGCCCAAACAGTGCACGGGCACGCGTGGCTGGGATAAGCCGAAACGTCTCTATGCTGTTTAATTGCACGCTCTCCCACGCGTCGCGCGTTGAATGCGGAGCGTGCGAAGCGTGCGCAGTTACCTCGAATGACGAAGGGGCGGATGGTTCCGCATCTTTCCCCATAAAAGGAGGGACCTGCAGAAGCATTCACACACCCCTCTCACCATTCTCGATCTCCCTATCTCCGCCTTCTTCTTCCTCCGCTCTAAAACAAAAGCGGTTTCCCAATCCTCGGCCACCGCGCGCGTCCGCATCTCCCTCGGTCCTCAGCTCCGCCTTCGCCATGCCTCCCAAAGGAGAAAAGGGGAAGATGGGGAAGTCCTCAAGGACGGAGACCCAGGCGCAGATGAAGAGGCAGAAGTACGCGCTCTTCGCTCCGACGCTCACGGGGGCGGATCTGAAGGCCAAGTTCCAGGGCATGTGGGCCGCGAGGACCAAGGCGCATCCGGCCACCCGCGTTCGCCCAGCCACCGACGAGAGCGAAGTGAGCAAGTACCCCTTCTTCGCTTGCTACTTTTGGTGCGGGCTCTGCCCACCGTACTCGGATTTCTTCAGCGACGTCATGTACACCTTCAACCTCCGTTTGCTGGATCTCACACCGAATGCCGTATCCACCATGGCAATATTTGCGCATCTGTGCGAGAACTTCGTCGGCGTCGCACCCAACACCGCGCTGTTCAGGCATTACTTCACTCCCCGTGCTGAAAAGGGGGAGCCTCTCACTGTTGGCGTCTCGTTCGTTTCAAGATTGGGCGCCAAGGAGCATTATCTGAAGGGGGATCTCCGCCCAAGATGGGGAGAAATCCGGTCTGAATGGTGTTGGATCATTGACGACGAGCCGCCACCATACTGTGAGCTTCGCAAGACCCCAGCAGCGCGTGGCACAGACTGGAGCGATCTGGATCCCCAGGACAAAAAGCTGGAGATTGCCGCTGCCAGGATCATACGGCTCAGGGAGGCCGGGCTCACCATAGGGATGGTTGGCGCAGACTTCCTCCGCCGCCGCATTGCTCCTCTGCAGCAGAGAGGAAGGCCGGCCTCTGATTGGAAGAACCCAGCCGATATCATGCGGCTGCGCCCTGGACTGATCAACAACTTCATAGTTCTGCAGCATGACTTTTTCATGCGAGAACTGTTCAAGCAAGAGACAGATCCAGAAAAGCGCGACAAGGCGTTCACGCTGCCGAAGCACATCGTGCCCCTTTGCAACAACTCCGCATTGAGTGCAATCATCGCTATGATGCCGCTCTGCAATGCGCACAGCGTTGAAGCAACTTGGGACGTGCCGCTCGAAGAAGACGTGCGGCGATTCTTTGACTCCACGGTCGAAAAGCAGGTCCGGGTGGAAGAGTGGCCCGTCCGCAACACCACTGAGCAAGAAATAGAATTCACTGCTCGAAGAGTGGAGGAGGACAGGCTCGCCAGGGAAGCTGGCGATTTTGGTTATACTTTGGCGGAGCTCGACGAGGCACAAAAGGAGAGCCTTGCCGAGCAGGGGATGCTTGCCGGGAAGGGCGAGCTCGCCGCACCCGGCAAGGATGTCGGGCCAAGCCAGCCTGCCGACGAGTCAGGCAGCTCGGAGGATGAGGGCTCCTCTTCCGAGGAGGGCACCGAAAGCCCACCGCAGTCAGAGTCCCCAGCCCCTCTGAGGAGGAAACGCCTTCGCAGGCTTGGCAAAGTGGCTGAGCGGCAAGAAGTTCAACAACCGCCGGAGCGCCGTTCGACGCGCTCGACCGCGGCAAGGGCTGGTGCTGCGGGAGTGTCTCACGTGGCCCCGGCAACTGGAGCAGGGTCATCAAAGACCGCTGCTACTACCCCTGCCAAGCGGCCAAGGAGCCCAGCTCCCCCTCCTCCCCCTCCTCACACGGAGGCGGACTTTGATTTTTCCGCTCTCAGCGAAGAGGACGACGAGGAAGAGTAAGTTCCCTTGCCGCGACCCTCAATCTTTGTAAGGTTTTGTTTCTGTCCTCACTTGTCGCGCTCCGGCCTTGCTTCCGCAGGGAGGAAACTTTGGCGGAGAGGACAAGGAAGAGAGCTAAGGTCTCGACGAGCAAGACCGTGGTGGTCGTCGAAGATGAGCCCACGGCAACCACCGGGAGAGCGTCCGAGACCGTCCCGACCAGCTCGGAGCCCAGCCCTCGTTGCAGCCCCCAGCGCAGCCCCCAGCGTAAGTATTTCAACTACCTTTCGCTGGCGGTCGCTGAGGAACAAGCATTTTGTTACTGACATCTTTGGGCGTGTAGGAGAGAAGCAGCAAGTGGAGCCATCTGAAGGTGCTCCAGAAGTACCACCCCCCTTGACCACACCGCCAAGGAGGAGATCTCCGGTAAGGGCTCCCACTAGCGAGCCGAGCCACGAAGAGGAGCCGGCAAGCGCCGAAGTGCCAAGCGCCAGCGCTGGCGACCCCACCCCAATGACAAACGTTGACGGGGGAGGGGAGCCCACCGCTCTTGAGCTCAACACGGGTAAACCCACTTGCTGCAAAACTCTTTCTGCTTTCTTTCTTTTGTCTTCTTGAATTTCTTCCTGAAGCTCTTTTTGCCTTACTTCTCGGGTTGGCAGAGCCCTCCTCGGTGGAGCCAATGAACATTGACTCTTCTGCCGAGGAGAACACCACAGGGGCCGTCAACGACGAGGCTGCCAAGGCCGCCGCTGCCAAGGCCGACAAGCTGGCAGCCGACAAGCTTGCCGACGAAGAAACTGCCAATGCTGCCGAAGAGGCCGGCAAGGCCGCCGAGGATAATACCGCCAAGGCGCCCACCGATGAAGCCGCCAAGGCTGCTGAAGCTGAGGCCGCCCAGAAGGCTGCTGAGGAGGCCGGCGAGGGAGCCGGTGGTCGTACTGACGGCCCTGAGGCCACAGGAGCGCCAGGCGCTACTCCGACCACGGGTCCTTCAACTACTGACGAGGCGGCAGCGCCCAACTCGCCTCCGCCAAGCAAATACGTCCGGGTCGGCGAGAACGTCTATGTCAGCCTCCCCTGGACGGTGGGCTCCAGAGCGTCAACCGAGGAGGATGTTGTGGACGAGGAGATCCTTGCCGCTGCCGGGCTCCAGCTTGTGGATGCGCCAGGCGCCAGCAGTAGCAGCACGTCTGAAGAGGAGCAACTGCTTCAAAAGCTGCTGAATCTTCATCGCACCCGACGGGAGAAGCTAGCTTCCAGGGAGGCGCTCATCAAGAAGGCCGAAGCTGACATGTTGAGGCGCGCGGAGATCTTGGCGGATGTCCGCGCGCGATCTCTTAATGCGTTAGAGGCCAAGCGGGCACAGCTGGCCGAAGAACGGCAGGCCCTCCTCCTGATGAAGCAAGACATTGAACAAAAACAGGAGGAGACCGCCAAGGAGTTGTCTGCTCGGGCCGGTGATCTGAACCAGCGGAAAGTGGACCTTGATGCCCACGAAGAAGAACTTGCCGAGCGCAAGAGGAAACTTGCCGAAACCCTCCGACAGAAAGACGAGGAGGTGGCAAGACTTGTCGCAGAGCGGACCCAGGGGCAGGCACAAAAACACCAGAAGGAAATCGAAGCCTTGGCCCAAGAGTACGCCAGCAAGTTGGTGGAGGCCACCAACGCTGTCGCTGCTGCAGAAGTGAACAGGAAGGAAACGGAGGAGAAAGTGGCAAGACTAGAGGCCGCCCTCAAGGCAAACGGTGACAAGCTCTCAATGCTTGAAAGTGAGAGGGCAAAGGTGACCCACACTTTGGCGGAGATGCAAGTTACCATAGCCAAGAAGAACAATCTGCTTGCCGTCGCCAATGACTCCAGAGCAGACCTGAAGCTGAAACTGACCACGCTGAAGGAGACGCTCGACACCACCAGAAAGCGCGAAGGGCTTCTAATGGCAGAGCTCCAGAAGGAAAAGGGTCTGCTTCAAGACGCTATTGCAACCCACAAGAAGTTCAGGGATAACGTGGGGATCTTCACAGACAGGCTTGCCAGCGCAGCCGAGGACATCGACAAGGAGCTGACTGCCCTGAAGGTGCCGGACTTCGGGTACTCCACCGACAAGAACACGCAAACTAGCGTCAAGTTAGCCGAGTTCTTCGACGGAGTAGTAGAAGCACTCCAACAGCTCCAAGTCAATCACAAGGCTCAACTGGCCGACGAGTCACGCAGGCTTTGCCGGGGAGTTCTCCGGAGGTTGTTGGTGAAGATAGCATACAGAAACCCGGGCGTCGACTTCAGCAACATCTTCAAAAGCTTGCCGAAGGGATACGACCCCGCGCCACTAGAGGCCCTTGTCGCGCCCATCGTGGAGAGGGTGGACCAAATCCAGAGAGTCGAAGGCGAGCACCGCAATTAGAGAGCCCATTCTTCTCCCTCCTTGCCGCTGCTAGACATGTTAAAGAACAATCTGTTTAAGCCGCGGCAACTTATCTTGTAATATAACATGCAATATTTTGAAGTTAATGCATGTCATCTCCCTTGAGCAATTTCTTTCTTTATGTGTACTTGCCCTACGCTTATAGGAAACTTGCCGGTGCGTGCACCATCGCCGCGAGCGCTGGGTACGGGACTCCAGCAGCCTGCTGGCGGTGCCGCTGCTGGCAAGCAACCTTGTCGCGCTCAGTGCGGCCACTTAGGTTGTTGAGCGGACTCGAAACAAGGTAAGGGCGCGACCGATTACGCTTAGGTTCCGTCGCGCACAGGTTTTCCATACAAAGAGTAGTATCGTTCAAGGAAAATAACCTTGAAAATAAAAAAGAATTTGGTTATTCAAACTTTGGCACTTAGCTTTGTCGCTGATCTCTCCGCGGCAAGGTCTTGTCACTGCTTGCCGCTGCCTTCTACCCGGCAAGGCAAAGTTTCTTTGAACGACGCCTGGTCCATATCATTATCCCATCCCCCCCGGCAAACTTGTGCGTGAGGGAAGCTTCTGTCTTTTTGAGAAAAAGAAAGAAGAGAAAATAAAGATATAGGAGCTTGGCGGCTCGTTAATGCTTACCGGGGAGGCTGTACTGCACAGTATGTCAGATAATCATGCAAAATAAAAGTAAACATGAAATCGTCAAAAACTGCGAAATACAAAAGCTTTATTTATGCACAGGGTCTGCGCCTGGCTTTGTACAAAGGATTACATGCAACAGCGGCAAGACTTGTACAAAAGGTGGTTGCCGGGGAAGGGCCCGGCAACCGCGCCTTATGGAAAAAACTTATGGAGATGCTCAATGTTCCAGGAATTGATCACTGGAATGCCATCCCCGATCTCCAGGCGGACAGCGCCGGGCCTGGTGACTCGTTTCACCCGATAAGGGCCTTCCCACTTCGGCGTCAACTTGTTTGAATTCTTGGCCGACTGAACGCGCCGAAGAACAAGGTCGCCTTCCTCGAGACTTCTGGCATTAACTTTGCGGCTATGGTAGCGACGCAAAGCTTGTTGGTAGCGAGCAGCTCTCACAGCAGCCTGAAGACGATCCTCCTCGAGGAGCACAGCGTCATCTTGCCGCAGTTGCTCTTGCTCAAGCTCATCGTAAGCGAGCACTCGAGGTGACCCGTATACGAGTTCCGTGGGGAGAACTGCCTCTGCTCCATAAACTAGAGCAAAAGGCGTCTGGCCAGTAGCTCGATTTGGCGTCGTCCTGATCGACCAAAGAACCACTGGCAGCTCCTCGATCCAGTTTTTGCCGCACTTGCGCAGCCTGTCGAAAGTTCTCGTCTTGAGCCCACGCAGCACTTCAGCATTTGCCCTTTCAGCTTGACCGTTGCTTCGGGGGTGAGCAACAGAAGCGAAACAGACCTTGGCGCCAAGGTCTTCGACATACTGCATGAAGGCGTGGCTCGTGAACTGGGTACCGTTGTCGGTGATGATCCTGTTAGGAACACCAAAGTGACAAACAATTCCCTTGAAGAACTTGATGGCTGATTGTGCTGTCACCTTCCTCACTGCTTCCACTTCTGGCCACTTCGTAAACTTGTCGATGGCCACATACAAGTACTCGAAGCCCCCGGTGGCACGGGGAAAGGGGCCGAGGATGTCGAGCCCCCAGGCCGAAAATGGCCAGGAGAGAGGGATTGTCTGGAGAGCTTGAGCTGGCTGATGAATCTGCTTGGAATGAAACTGGCACGCTTCACACTTGGTTACTAGTGCAGTTGCATCCTGGAGGGCGGTGGGCCAAAAGAAACCTTGCCGGAAAGCCTTTCCAACAAGGGCTCTTGACCCTATGTGGTGACCACATATGCCTCCATGAATCTCCGCCAACAGCTCCTGTCCTTCTTCCCGGGGAATACACTTCAATTTCACACCGTTTGGTCTTTTTCTGCACAGCATGTCATCGACAAATTGATACATATTGGACCGTCGGGCTACTTTCTCCGCTTCTTCCTGCTCTTCGGGAAGTTCTCCTGTTTGAAGGAAACGGACGATCTGCTGCGCCCACGCTGGAGCCTGTGGCTCGACAACGAGGACTAAAGGCATTTCTTCTGCTGCGGGAACATCAGGCCCTACGGCAAGAGCTCGTCGCTCTACCAGAGCCGGCCGTTCCCCGACGAGCTTGGCGGGAACAGCCGCCTCAACGACAAGAGCCTGGGGCCCTGCTGGAGCGTGCTGTCCTTCAACAAGCTTGTCGGGAGCAGTTGCTTCAACGACGGAAGCCCAAGGCCTCGTCGGAGCATCTTGCTCCTCAGCGCTTCGATCAGGAGTGCCTGCTTCAACGACAAGGACCCGAAGTCTTGTCGGAGCAAGTTACCCCTTTGCCTCTAGCCTAGGAGCACCCGCTTCAACGACAAGAGCGTGAGGCCTTGTCGGAGCAAGTTGCCCCTCTGCATCTTTGGCGCTGGCTTTGGCAGCCTTCTTGCCGGCGGCTTCGGAGAGCTCTGCCGGGAAGTAGTCGCCAGAAGCCAACTTCCTCTTCCTGCCTTGCTCTACTGATGGCGTCACGGATGGCTGAGTTAGTTGGAGCACAAAAGTGCCTGGCTCCACAGGCAATTTGAGTGCGGCGCGCTTTGACAAACCATCGGCAATGTCATTCTCAGCACGTGGGACGTGCTCCATTTGTAGGCCGTCAAAGCGTTCTTCCAACTTCCTCACCTCATCTACATAAGCTTCCATCAATGGGCATTGGTAGTTCTTGTTCACTTGCCTGACGACAAGCTGCGAATCTCCCCTGACAATAAGCTTCTTGATCCCAAGGTCTGCCGCGATCCTGAGACCGGCAAGCAACCCCTCATATTCTGCAGTATTATTCGTTGCCTGTTCCTTGGGAAAGTGCATTTGGACCACGTACTTGAGGTGCTCTCCGGTGGGTGCGACAAGCAGTACGCCAGCACCGGCGCCTTGCAGCGAAAAGGCACCATCAAAGTACATAAGCCACTCTTTGCTTGTCTCCTTGCCGGGGAGAGTCATCTCTGGGATTTCTTCGTCTGGCATTGGTGTCCATTCTGCGACAAACTCTGCCAAAACTCGGCTCTGTATTGTTGATGTACTCTCAAACTTGAGACCAAAGCTCGACAACTCCAACGCCCACTCGACAATCCTGCCCGTCGCTTCTGGATTTTGCAAAATCCTTTTCAGCGGGAAGCGAGTGACGACGGTAACTTCATGTGCTTGAAAGTAATGGCGCAGCTTTCTCGAGGCCATGAGAAGGCCGAAAAGCAGCTTCTGCACACCAGAATACCTTGACCTAGCTCCCTGCAGAAGAGAGCTCACAAAGTAGACCGGGCGCTGCACCATTTTCTTCTTTTGTATCACTTCGCCTGACTGCGCAGACGAATCCTTGTCGGCAGCAAAACTTGTTGCCCCCAGCTTGTCGCTGGTCGTGCTTGCCGCAGTTACTGCCTCCTCATCCACCTCTCTCTCGGCTACCAGCGCAGCACTAATCACTTGATTGGTTGCCGCTAGATACAGCAACAACTTCTCTTGTGGTTTAGGCGCGACAAGTATTGGAGGGGAGGAGAGGTATCTCTTCAAGTCTTGCAGCGCTGCCTCCGCCTCCGGAGTCCATTTCAATGGACCTGCCTTTTTTAAGATTTTGAAAAATGGCAGGGCGCGCTCAGCTGACTTGGAGATAAACCTACTGAGGGCAGCAACACAGCCGGCAAGTCGTCGTACATCCTTGACGCGCTTCGGTGCTTCAATTTGCTCAATGGCTTTGATCTTGTCAGGATTGGCTTCAATTCCACGTTGAGACACAAAGAACCCGAGAAGCTTGCCGGAGGGAACTCCAAACACGCATTTCTCGGGGTTGAGCTTCAGGTTGATCTTGCGCAGATTTACAAAAGTTTCTTCTAGATCTTGAACCAAAGTAGCCCTGTCTTTGCTTTTGACCACTATATCATCCATATAGGCTTCCACATTTCTGTGCAGCTGAGGCTCAAAAGCAATCTGGACGGCTCTTGCAAATGTCGAACCAGCATTTTTCAAACCAAATGGCATACGTACGAAACAGTATGTGCCACAGGGTGTGATAAATGCGGTCTTTTCCTCATCTTCCTCAGCCATGAAGATTTGATGATACCCTGAATATGCGTCAAGAAATGAAAGCAAATCACATCCTGCCGTGGAGTCAACAATCTGGTCTATGCGGGGCAAAGGAAATGGGTCTTTGGGACAAGCTTTATTGACATCAGTGAAATCAATACAAAGCCTCCATTTTCCATTCGCTTTGCGCACGACAACAGGATTGGCCAACCACGTAGGATGGAGCACTCCTCTAACGAGGACTGCTGCTTCCAACTTCTTGATTTCTTCCGCAATAAACTCTTGCCGCTCCACAGCTTGCTTTCTGGCTTTCTGTTTGACGGGCCTCGCGTGGGGACAAACGGCAAGGTGGTGCTCAATTACTTTCCTGGGAACACCAGGGATGTCGGACGGTTGCCATGCAAATACGTCGACATTCGCCCGCAGGAAAGCAACGAGCGCGTTTTCCTATTTGTTGTCAAGTGTGGCACTGATGGTGAAGGAACCACCAGTGCCATCCTCCTTGGCGGGCACCTTCTTTGTCGCCGGCGGAGCGGCTTTGTTCTTCTTACACTTGCCGGTGGAGCTCTCTGGTGCGTCCTCGACGGCAGCGCAGCACTCTGAAGAGGTGCACTTGCCGGAGTGGGCACAGGAGCTCTTGCCGGACTTCCTCTTGTTCTCCCGCCCGAGAGCTTCAGCGGCAAGTGCCTTGGCGGCAGTTGCGGCAGCTGCTTCCCAGTAGATCTTGTCGGCGCAGATAAGCGCATCCTTCTTGTCGCAGGGAACTGTGATAACACCTACTGGACCTGGTATCTTCAACACGTTGTAGGCATAATGAGAGGCTGCCATGAACTTGGCGAGCGCTGGACGGCCAAGTATCCCATTATAAGGCAATGGAATATCGGCAACATCAAAGGTGACCTTCTCGGTCCGGTAGTTCAGCTCGCCGCCAAATGTCACTGGCAGCGTGATCTTCCCTTTCGGCTTACTCCTTCCTGGATTGACTCCTTGGAAAGTACCAGTTTCCTCAAGCTCGCCTTCAGAGATTTGAAGTTTCCGGAGCACAGCGGGCGAAATCAGATTCAAGCCGGCCCCACCGTCAACTAACATCTTCGTGACCTTGAGGTTGCGGATCGTTGGTGAAACCAACATCGGCAAGCACCCGACCGCCGTTGTGCGGTCAGGGTGGTCCTCAATGTCAAAGACGATAGGCGTGTCGGACCACTTCAGAAGCTTTCTGGCGTCAACAGATGGTTCCGCCGCATTGATCTCTCGCGCCCACTGTTTAAGTTGGCGGTGAGAAGAATGCAACGAAGCACCACCGTCAACACACAAGACTTCTGCGGCTTTCTGAAATTCGTGCTCACTGGATTCTTCATCATCTAGATCATCATCATCATCATCTTTGTCGCGGCCACGAGGAGGCCTGTCTCTCTGCTGCTGCTTGGCCTTGCCGCGATGCCCTCCTCGGGCAGTGCGCTTCTTGCCGGACCTGCCAGCACCTTCTGGGGCCTTCTCCTTGTCGCGCCTCTCATACTCAGCTTTCTGCTGTTCGACAAGCTGCTCGACTCGTCGACAGTTCTGGAGATCGTGTCCCTTGGTGCGGTGGATCTTGCAATATTGCTTGTCGGAGCCGTCCTGCTTGTCGGCAGCCGCCAAGGCCTGACAGTTGGCGCACGCGGCAATCTCCTTGCCGGAGCCCTCGACTTTGGCCTTGTCGGCGCTGCCGTTGCCGCTGGACTGCTCGACGGCAAGCACAGCTTTGCCCTTTTTCTTCCTGTTGTTCCGCCGCCGGCCCTTCTTTGCCGGGGCGGTACCTTCGCTGTCAGAGCTCCCCCCTGCGCCAACACCTTCACCGGGAAGTTTCCTTCCCTCTTCAGCGCGCGCACACTTGTTGGCGAGAGCATATAGCTGGCCAATGTCTCTGACCTTGGTCATCGCCATTTCCTCCCGCATCTTGCGGTTACGCACGTTCTGATGAAACGCGCTAATAACCGCAGCGGGGTGAACATCTGGGATGTTGTATTGTACGCGGCTGAACCTTTGAATGTATTTGCGCAGGGGCTCTCCTTCCTTCTGGGGGATGAGATGAAGATCACTCTCCTGGCCATGAGGTTGATGACCGCCAGTAAAGGCACCAACAAACTGATGGCACAAGTCCGCCCATGAAGAAATGGAGTTCTCCGACAAGTGCATGAGCCATGAGACGACGTTGCGCTTTAACACGAGCGGGAAGTAGTTAGCAAGAATCTTGTCGTAAGATGTCGGGGACGAATCCGCGATCACCTATGGGACCCAGGGAAGGACCCCTTTACGTTCGGCAGGGAGAGACGGTCGCACGAAGAGCAAATCTAGCGAAGAACACGACAGTGCACGAGAGAGATTTACCCAGGTTCGGGCCGCACGGATGCGTAAAACCCTACTCCTGCTTTTTGGTTTATTATCTGTATGATTGTTCTAGCTCCAGGAGCGCTACAGTACCGAGTAGCTGCGTACAATACTGGAGTTCTCCATCTCCCAGTTCCTCCTCCCTCTGCGCTTCAGCGGCAAGTGCCTTGGTCGCAGTTGCGGCAGCTGCTTCCCGGTAGATCTTGTCGGCGCAAATAAGCGCATCCTTCTTGTCGCAGGGAACTGTGATAATACCTACTGGACCTGGCATCTTCAACACGTTGTAGGCATAATGAGAGGCTGCCATGAACTTGGCGAGCGCTGGACGGCCAAGTATCCCATTATAAGGCAATGGAATATCGGCAACATCAAAGGTGACCTTCTCGGTCCGGTAGTCCAGCTCGCCGCCAAATGTCACTGGCAGCGCGATCTTCCCTTTCGGCTTGCTCCTTCCTGGATTGACTCCTTGGAAAGTACCAGTTTCCTCAAGCTCGCCGTCAGAGATTTGAAGTTTCCGGAGCACAGCGGGCGAAATCAGATTCAAGCCGGCCCCACCGTCAACTAACATCTTCGTGACCTTGAGGTTGCGGACCGTTGGTGAAACCAACATCGGCAAGCACCCGACCGCCGTTGTGCGGTCAGGGTGGTCCTCAATGTCAAAGACGATAGGCGTGTCGGACCACTTCAGAAGCTTTCTGGCGTCAACAGATGGTTCCGCCGCATTGATCTCTCGCGCCCACTGTTTAAGTTGGCGGTGAGAAGAATGCAACGAAGCACCACCGTCAACACACAAGACTTCTGCGGCTTTCTGAAATTCGTGCTCACTGGATTCTTCATCATCTAGATCATCATCATCATCATCTTTGTCGCGGCCACGAGGAGGCCTGTCTCTCTGCTACTGCTTGGCCTTGCCGCGACGCCCTCCTCGGGCAGTGCGCTTCTTGCCGGACCCGCCAGCACCTTCTGGGGCCTTCTCCTTGTCGCGCCTCTCATACTCAGCTTTCTGCTGTTCGACAAGCTGCTCGACTCGTCGACAGTTCTGGAGATCGTGTCCCTTGGTGCGGTGGATCTTGCAATATTGCTTGTCGGAGCCGTCCTGCTTGTCGGCAGCCGCCAAGGCCTGACAGTTGGCGCACGCGGCAATCTCCTTGCCGGGGCCCTCGACTTTGGCCTTGTCGGCGCTGCCGTTGCCGCTGGACTGCTCGACGGCAAGCACAGCTTTGCCCTTTTTCTTCCTGTTGTTCCGCCGCCGGCCCTTCTTTGCCGGGGCGGTACCTTCGCTGTCAGAGCTCCCCCTGCGCCAACACCTTCACAGGGAAGTTTCCTTCCCTCTTCAGCGCGCGCACACTTGTCGGCGAGAGCATATAGCTGGCCAATGTCTCTGACCTTGGTCATCGCCATTTCCTCCCGCATCTTGCGGTTACGCACGTTCTGATGGAACGCGCTAATAACCGCAGCGGGGTGAACATCTGGGATGTTGTACTGTACGCGGCTGAACCTTTGAATGTATTTGCGCAGGGGCTCTCCTTCCTTCTGGGGGATGAGATGAAGATCACTCTCCTGGCCATGAGGTTGATGACCGCCAGTAAAGGCACCAACAAACTGATGGCACAGGTCCGTCCATGAAGAAATGGAGTTCTCCGGCAAGTGCATGAGCAATGAGACGACGTTGCGCTTTAACACGAGCGGGAAGTAGTTAGCAAGAATCTTGTCGTCTCGTCCCCCGGCAGCTTGCACCGCAATGGTGTAAATGCTGAGGAACTCCGACGGGTGTGTCTTGCCATCATACTTCTCCGGCACGTCAGGCTTGAAAGCCTTGCGATTGGGCCACTAGACCTGCCGCAGCTCACGGGTGAACGCTGGACAACTTACCGCGTACGGCAAGTCGCCAGGATCCCCTGGCGCATGCATGTCAACAGCGGGCCCTGCGCGTCTGTCGGACTGACGATGCGCTTCTCTCCTTTGCTCGATAGTGGTACGAGCGTCTTCTCCTCTGCGTTCCTGAAGAACGAGGCGCTGGTCACGACGAGCTCGCGGGTCAGACGACGCCGTGGAATCATCGCCACGGCGTCGTTTCGACGTGTCAGCGACCGAGGCCGTCTGGGTGGGGAGTGTACGGTTGTTGCCCCCTCGCCGTTCTTGTTGGTGACAGCATCGTCACCAGCTCTCTTGTCGGCCGCTCGCACCGGGTCGGCATCAGCGAAGCTGAGAAGGCTCTGAATGGTTGCCCTCCACTCGTCAAGCTTATCTGCTGGTGGAGGGAAGTTCAGGAGCAGCTGCGCACGCGCCAACGCTTCTGCTGGTGAGGGAGGTATCGAGTTGCGTGAGAACTGTGGGATGCTCTTACTCCTAACGGTGTTAGAAGGAGCATCTCCACGCCCAGGCGACCGCACCTCGACCGCGCCAACGTGTTGTTGCGTATGGTGACCCCGCGCATCTCGAGATTGATGCGCAAGTTCATTATCCAGGGAACGCCTGGCACCTGGGGCGTCAGGACGCTGCCTGTCACGGGCTTCTTGCAAAGGCCGCGGCGTCTGAACCGGCGCAGGCGTTCCAGAACGCGCAGCACCGTTTCTGGAGCTTGCAGGGCCAGTAGCAGCGAGCAGCGCTGCGTTCCCAGACCCAGCAGCGCCAAGATTGGCGTTGCTGGCCCGGTTTTGGACAGGTGGAGGTAATAGGAGCTCTCGCTCTCCAGTCCCCCCAGCAGCCGCAATCACGTCGGCACCCTCCTGCACGGGAGCAGGCGGGTTGGACGTGGACGCATCGATGGCTGAAGTCTTCTTTTTTGGAGCCATAAGACGGAGAATGGCCCAAAAACTAGCGCGCAAATCGCTAGATTAGGTTCACACAACCTGTCTGCCCCTACCTGGCGCGCCAAAGATGTCGGGGACGAATCCGCGATCACCTATGGGACCCAGAGAAGGACCCCTTTACGTTCGGCAGGGAGAGACGGTCGCGCGAAGAGCAAATCTAGCGAAGAACACGACAGTGCACGAGAGAGATTTACCCAGGTTCAGGCCGCACGGATGCGTAAAACCCTACTCCTGCTTTTTTTTGGTTTATTATCTGTATGATTGTTCTAGCTCCAGGAGCGCTACAGTACCGAGTAGCTGCGTACAATACTGGAGTTCTCCCTTTTCCAGTTCCTCCCCCCTTTTCACGTTGCCTATGGGCCTCCTTTTATACGCACAAAGGGGTCACCAACAGGTGGCAAACAGTAAAGGTAGATGTGGAAAGTTGCTACAGTAAGGCCACTATTACCAGAATGACATGTCCTACCTACCACTGACGGCAGGGGACAAGGGCATTAAATGCCCATGCCTTTGCTGTCCACATACATGTACCGGACGTCGTGGACGTGGGAAAAGCCTATCCCACCTACTGCTGCACCGCTATCTACAGTGCACCGCCGTCTACACAGTGCCCTGTCACGCACGCTTGGAAGGACCTAGAGCGCCACGCTGGCAGAGGCACCGGAGCAGCACAGTAGCACAGTGGTACAGTAACGCTTGCCGCGGCAAGACCTTGCCGCACCTGACAGCTTGGCGCAACCCATAGTTTGCCGTGCAAGGTAACTTGCCGGGGCAAGTACCTTGCCGCAGCCGCTATCTTGCCGCAGCCAATACCTTGCCGCAGCCAATGACTTGCCGGGGCAAGTACCTTGCCGCGGCAAGTACTCTGCTTCAGCAATGCCCAGGCTGGGCCTCAGCTGTCCCTCCCGGCAAGCTCCTCTTGCCGGGGCCTTAACTCTTGCTTTGTATACTTTGTCCTTGAATGGCTTAATAATCTTGAGCTTCTCTCTGGCTGTCCTCCCGCAAGCCTGGGCGCGGGATGCTACTACTGCCCGTGCACAAGTACGGGGTACTAGGGTACCCCTATTCTAGTACACCGACAGACAGTAGCAATTTTTCCTCAAGTGGATGACCTAAGGTTTATCAATCCGTGGGAGGCGTAGGATGAAGATGGTCTCTCTCAAACAACCTTGCAACCAAATAACAAAGAGTCTCTTGTGTCCCCAACACAGCAAATACAATGGTAATTTGTATAGGTGCACTAGTTCAGTGAAGAGATGGTGATACAAGTGTAATATGGATAGTAGATATTGGTTTTTGTAATAAGAACAATAAAAAACAGCAAGGTAGCAAGTAACAAAAGTGAGCACAAATGGTATTGCAATGCTTGAAAATAAGGCCTAGGATCTGTACTTTCACTAGTGCAATCTCTCAACAATGCTAATCTAATTGGATCATATAACCATCCCTCAACGTGCGATGAAGAATCACTCCAAAGTTCCTATCTAGCAGAGAACATAAGAAGAAATTGTTTGTAGCTATTCTTTCCGATCAATCTATCCAAGAGTTCGTACTAAAATAACACCGAGTTATTCTTTCCGATCGATCTATCAAGAGTTCGTACTAAAATAACACAAAGTTATTCTTTCCGATCGATCTATCAAGAGTTCATACTAAAATAACACCAAAGCAAATTTAGATTCATAATACTCAATCCAACACAAAGAACCTCAAAGAGTGCCCCAAGATTTCTACCGGAGAAACAAAAGACGAGAACGTGCATCAACCCCTATGCATAGATTACCCCAATGTCACCTCAGGAATCCGCGAGTTGAGTGCCAAAACATATCTCAAGTGAATCAATATAATACCCCGTTGTTACCACGGGTATTCATATGCAAGACATATATCAAGTGCTCTCAAATCCATAAAAGTATTCAATCCGATAAAACGAAATATCAAAGGGAAAACACAATTCACAACAAGATAGAGAGGGGGAAACAGCATATGATCCAACTATATTAACAAAGCCCGCGATACATCAAGATCATGACATCTCAACAACATGAGAGAGAGAGAGAGAGAGATTAAACGCATAGCTACTGGTACAAACCCTCAGCCCCGAGGGTGGGCTACTCCCTCCTCATCATGGTGGCCACTGGGATGATGAAGATGGCCACCGGTGATGATTTCCCCCTCCGGCGGAGTGCCGGAACGGGGTCTAGATTGGTTTTTTGTGGCTACAGAGGCTTGCGGCGGTGGAACTTCTGATCTAGGGTTGTCTTCAGGGGTTTGGAGTATTTGGAAATTTATAGGGCGAAGAGGCGGTGCGGGAGGCCACCAAGGTGTAACACCCCGGTAGTTAGGCTACAGTAATCCCATGTTAATGATGCCACGTCACCACAGTTACTGTTGTTAATCTCGCGTTAGTTCGAAACTGATTCAAATCCAAATTTGAATTTAAGTCAAATGATAAAGGTTTTCAAATATTAAAACTAAAATGTTCGGGTTGTGCCAGATATTGCATAAATAATATTGGTGGAGAAACCAAATTTTTATAAGATATTAAAATACTCTAAAATAACTAAAACAGTGGCTATAACAATTAATTTAATGCCTTTATAAATATTAAAATGTTAAACTATTTTGTTTGGGGTTCCCATTTTTTGTCGCAGAGGGCTAGACCATGACTCTAATTTAGAAATTAAATATAGTATTTTAAAAGACTATAATAAATAAATAAATGGAGGTAAAACAGAAAAGAAAATAAGTAAAAAGAAAAAGGAAACAAAAACGCAAAGATAAAAAAAGAAACCCCGCTGGGCCCAACCGGCCCGGCTAGCTGGCCAACTGCCCGGCCTGCCGGCCCGCTGCCCCCTGATTAACCCCCCCCCCCCCCCCCCCACTCACACCGACCCCCCCAAAACCTCACCCCCACAACCCCCACTCCGCCTCGGTCTCTCCCCCCCCCCGATCTAGATCGAGATCGGGGGCTGGACCCGCCGGTGCTCCCCGTCGCCGGCCTGGTCCGCGTCGGTGCCTCGCTGGACCGCCTCGCCTCCTCCCCGACGTGCCCCAGCACTCGCCGCCCCGATCCCGTCGCCCCCGACCCCGAGCGCCGTCATCGACCGTCGCCCCGACGCCGTGCTCCTCCGTCTCCTCGCCTCGCCATCCACCCCGAGCCCGCTGCCCTCCCAAACTGGCCCCCTGTGAGTCGCCGCCTCCCCTCCCTCTCTCTGTTTCCGTAGTCCCCACCGCTCACGCGTGGACGCGGTCATCGCTCCCTGGCAGTGCCCGCCTCCGCGCTCACCGCGGTCGACGGCCCCCCTGTTGTGCCTCTCCTAGTCGCCGCGTGGCCCGACCTCATCCCCTCGTCCGCGCTCCCTGCCGCCGCAGTCACCGCCTGCGTCGCGCCTCCCCTGCTTCTGCTCCATGTCCGCACCGCCCTCCGCTGCCGCGCTCGCCAGCAGCCCCTCGTCCCGCCGCGCTCCACCAGCCGCGGCCCCCCTGGCTCGCTCGTCGCCGCGCCGGGCCGCCCCTCCTCGCCGGCGCGCCGCTGCGTTTGGGTGACGCCGCGCCCGGCCTCGCCCCAGGCAGGCAACTGGCGCCCACGCGCCCGTTACCGCTAGCGCCCGCGCCCGGTTTGGCCTATGTGCCCATGACAGCCGGGGCCCACCCTAGAACGTTTAAAAAAATGAATTTAATAAAATCAATAATTAATTAATTAATTCTGTTTAACTAAACTAATTAAAATTAGTTAACCTAATCATTTAGCTAAACTAATTAAACATGTTTAGTTAGTCTTAGGCAATGATGAATGGGACCCACCCGTCAGTTTGGTTAAGTCAACTGCACTGTTGACTGCTGACGTCAGCATGATGTCATCAATTACTATTCTGGATAATGTTGATTTAAAATAAATAAATAAATTCTGAAAATGTTTAAATCTTTAGAAAATCATATAAAATAAACCGTAGCTCGGATGAAAATACTTTGTACATGAAAGTTGCTCAGAACGACGAGACGAATCCGAATACGCAATCCATTCATCCGCCACATGTCCCTAGCATAGTGAACATGCAACAATCCTCCTCCGGTTTGTCTGTCCGAAAATGCCAAACACCGGGGATACTTTCCCGGATGTTTTCCCCCTTCGCCGGTATCACCTATCCCTGCGTTAGATCACCCCTGGCACCGCGTATTGCCTTGTTATATTTTGTGATGCTTTGTTTGCTCTGTATTTACTGTTTCTCTCCCCCTCTTCTTCTCCGGTAGACCCCGAGACCAGCGCTGATGCCACTGAGAACGACTACGTCACCGACGACCCTTCTTCCCGTGCAACAGAGCAACTAGGCAAGCCGTCCCTTGAGCATCCAGATATCGCCCATTCCATTTCTCCTGCTTGCATTAGATTTTGCTACTGTTAATGTTTGCTCCTATTCTGATGCATAGCCTGCTTTTGTAACCTGTTTATTGTTACCTTACCTGCCTATGTTAAACTTCTTAGTATAGGTTGGTAGTGAACCATCAGTGACCCCCACCACCTTACCCTTGTTGCCCCTACTTGATCATCGACGACTCGATCAATCTGATCGTCGACCAGACACCGACACATCACTTCACCCCCTCAGTTGTACGACTCTGCATAGTGACTATCGAGTGCCGAGGGTGATACCTCGTAACACACTCGTGATGAATACTCTGTAGTGTAGCTGTTCGGTCGTGGTCATCGAGGGTGATTCCTCCTTCTCCACTTCCGATACGACTCTGTCGTGCAACCCCTCAGTGTGAACCTCGAGGGTGATGCCTCATACGTTCACCCTGATGATTTCATTGAGTGGAATCCACCGAGGGTGATTCCTCGGGGTTTCCCCCTTGATGTTATGACCACACGGTTACTTTGACCTTTTTTATAGGTGGGTCGACCCTGATGGGTACCCGCAGGGGATCTCTGATGTCGGGTGTGCCGGAAGGGCACTCGAGTGTGATATTGTGGCGGAGCTTCAGAAACTCTGATTGTCTCTGCGTGTTACTAAATCAGCCTATCGGATTTGGGTATTTGATCTGAGTGGGTCGACGTGCCCTATATGCACTACCACCATGCGGGATAATGGTTTATGGGGCCCTCTGCATTGTATGTTTCTCCCGAAAGCTCATCAGACGTCACAGTTCACCGTGCGGGCTAATTGTCGGGAATGGGCTGGATACTTCACTGACGAGTTCAGTGTCGCGCCTGCACCCCGGCTAGTCACGCAACGCGCAGGGTGCCCGGGGCGATGGCCTAAGACTCCTGGGTGCATAGGTTAGTCCGGCCTGCTGACCTCTCTGCTGAGCCTAGGAAGGGCGCTGCTTCGTGTCGATCTCCCGAGGCCGGGCATTACCCAGCAAGTGTGTCCGGCCAGAGTTGATCAAGCGTGTTGGGTAACAGTAGTGCACCCTTGCAGGGAAGAATAATCTATCGATAGCCGGTCCTACGGTAAAAGACGCTCAGTTTGGTATCCGAATCTATTACTTTAACTGGATACTTGTTTAATTAATTGAAGCTTCGGGATCGCTTTCTCGCAGGGAGTCGAGGAAGGATCTCTAGGCTTACTTCAACATGTTTGCTTAATAAAATGCTATTCTACTCTCTTCTACTGATGCAAGATGGTGGCTTCATGAAGATGTTTGAAGATGCTAGTCTTCGATAGGACTAGGCCTTCTCTCTATTGTGGCATATCTGCAGCCCAGTCCACATATATAGCCTTTCCCCTTTGATAATGTTGCATATGTAGTGTAGATCCTTGCTTGCTGAGTACTTCGGATGAGTACTCACAGTTGCTTTGCTTCCTCTTTTTCCCTATATTCCCCTACTTGATGATACAACAGACGATGGAGCCCAGGAGCCAGATGCCACTACAGGAGCTTACTACCAGATGGGTCCAGACGGTACTTACTACTGGATCGAGCCAGCCGACCAGGAGTAGGATCGGAGGCTCCCAGGCAGGAGGCCTTCGCCTTTTGATCTAGAGTCGTTGTTTGTGCTAGCCTTCTTAAGGCAAAACTTGTCTAACTATGTCTGTACCCAGATATTATTTGTATGATTGACTTATGTATTCGGATCCTCGTGATCCCTGGTCTGTAATATTCGTGCATCTCCGTTTATTTGTGTTAGAGTTGTGTTGTGATATCTTCCCGTGAGTCCCTGTGCTTGATCGTGCATGTTTGCGTGTATGATTAGTGCACGATTGAGTCGGGGGCATCACAAGTTGGTATCAGAGCTGACTGCCTGTAGGAAGCCCCCTTCCAATTCCTTGGCCGAAGTTGAGTCTAGACATCCAAAAACTAATTTACTAACTTGGTTGTGTGGCTTACGGGCCCCCGTCGCCAACTGGGTGGTATTAGGATCTTTTATTCCTCGTCTATACTCTGGGATTCTGATCTCTCTTCTATTCGGGTTAAATGGTTTTGCTAACTCTAACTCTAGGTTCTCGTAAATACTTTCTCCCAAAGAGCCCCTTCATTCCAGATGATGGCCTGCTTCACCAGAAGATTCCGAAGATACTCTCCAATACTCTCTCGAGACTTTGTGCCCACCACTTTTGCTATTCCCGACCACCGATAAATCCTTATGGATAACTGCTTACACTTGTCGTTCATACCTTCGTTCCCAGTTGCCCCTGTTATTACTTGATACCCTAAAAAATTCTTCGATATTCCAAGAATCCTTTGTGCCCACCGCTTTGCAGCTCTTTTCTGCATTAATACCCCTATGGATAATTCCTCGCACATAACGAGTATCCGCTCATCCCCAATTGTTCATATGTTTCACAAAAGTCCTCGAAATACCATTCGATTTCTGAAAATCCTCAGCAGCCCATTGCTCTTGAATTCCTTGCCGTATGGCATTATGGTTAATTCCATACTTCTAGTAATCTCCGTTGACATACCCTTTCACTATCATTTTGAGTCACTTGATTCGATATGTTGTGAATGCTCGCAATCCTCAATCGGATCCTAGAATTCATCCTTGCGGCTCAGACGTCATTTTAAACATGAGCTGGTTCTCGACCAAACTAATTGCCATCGATCGTACCCTTAGGTCTATTCAAGTTACCCATCCTTGGTCAGAGCGTCTGCTTCTGATCCTTCGTTTTGGAATTCATAATTCCTTTGTTACCTAAGCACCGAATTATTCAGACGTTCTATAATCCGATGCCCTTGCATTCTTTCTTCGTCTGGTTGTGTTCCGATGCTCACATCGGCTCCGCTATGGACCGTCAGACCCTTTGATGGATTATTATTTGACAGTGTCCTTCATATTTAACCACCTTGTGAGTTCTTCCATGATACATAATGCCTTTGGTAAATTGTATCCTCTGCGCTCTCAACCATACTCTGATTTTGAGCTTGTATAATTTACTCCTGAAGCGTTATATGTTCCTAAGATGCCCCGATGGGTTGAACCTATGCATGCCCTAATCAGTGTGGAACTTATCATGAAAGCTTCTTGCAAGAATATTTAATCATTTGGATAATTCTTTCGATGTCAATAAATTGGATCCCTTGCAGCTATGGTTCCGACCATATTGTTCTTCTTTGATCCCATTTCTCGGGCAAGTTTAAGCATTTGTCTTCTGCAGATCAATACCCCAGTCCAACCCTTACTTTGATCTACCGTCGAGTATTACACTCTGGTATCTCGAGAATATCATGGAACTGCATAACTTCTTATGGGTTCTTCATCAACTGTTATTTCTCAATGATTCCAATTTTCCTGGGTTCTGGGTTGTCGTCAACCGAGAACACCGAATAGAGAATCGAGCCCGCACTCCGATTCAATAATTCTAAGTAATTTTCATTGCTTACGAGTTTAATACTCCATCACATCATTCCTAGCCTTATTGGCTACATCATTATTGTACTAATTTTAACTGTGCTACCTGGTCCTTCCCGGAGCATAAATTTCGATGGTGAGCTAATCTTACGTCGATCTTCCTCGTCTTATCATTTCTCCTTGAACAGCAAACTTGATTTCGAGTTTGTGTCGTACCCATCGTTCCAATAACCTTTTGCTTCATCATTCCTTTGACTTGATGTCATCGCCGATCGATTACATCTTCGTGAAATCTCTAGACAAATGTGTCGTGATCATCATCAGCATTCTGAGCTCTTCCAGGATATCAATTGAATTCATGATGAGAAAGACCATCCTTGCCCTCGATGATTAGTGTTATTATCGACCACTCTACTGCCTTCCCTCCAACACAAACTTGTTCGTGTTTTGTGTTATACCTTGAGTTCCTTGCTATCCAGCAATTTTTCTTCTTTACCTTGGAGTATTACCATCTTTTATGTCAAGAACGTCGTGAGAATTTCACCACCTCTTGAGAATTCTTGACACAAGTGATACTTACCACGATCACCATTCTTTTCTTGGTCCCTGTGTTGTTTCTAACCGGAATACCAACAAATGGACTGTGAGGTGTAAAATTCAAAACTTCTAGCAACCCTATTGCTTGTAAGTTAACAAATGAAAGTTTCATTCTTTGTGTATTGGTTATCGAATCCCCATTCTAACATTGATCGTGCTACCTAAGCTCATATTTCGGGTGCACCTTTCAACCAATCTTTAATTGTGTATGTTTTCCTCGAGCATACATCATAATACCATTTGATCTGACAAATGTTATCTCCTTGTTCACTTAATTGTGGAAATCCATCTTTTGGAAATCTCGATGAATTATCGCTGAGTTCACCAGCTACTTCCTCATCCCCTTCTTGGTTTAATGATGAACACTTATTTCAAAACTCGCTTCCTTAGTTCATTGCCCGAGAATCTTGCAATGTCATCTCAACAATTTGTGTTGCACCTTTTCTTCTCAGGCATCCCGAGCCTGAGGTATCCTGACACCAATCAGATCTGAATCTCGATCAGATATGATGGTTGGAACATATTTCCAAGAGTTTTGACATTAGTCTTTAACCGGATATGGTGATGTCATCCTAACACACCTGGCCGGATGGCCTATTATTATAGTTTCCTTTTTAACAAGGTTAGCCATTCATTCATGGGGGATTTGTAAGACTTATTCTATGAATTGTTCCTGATGGATCCTTTGTGTATCCAAAGTCTGACCCTTTACCGGATGACCATGTCAATGCTACCCCGAATCATGACCGTGGTACTCAAACATCAATAAGGACATTTGAAGCATAATGCTAAAATTTCTTTATCAATTATCCAAACACCATTGTATGGGTAATGTCATGAAATTTCTCTCCCCTTACCTAAAGTGTTTTCTACTTTCTATCCTGTCATGGATATCATGCTCTGCTTGTCCTTGCGAAGGATATACCCCAGGAATATGTGTTTAGACACATTTTCCTTTCCATTGTTCTGTTTAATCTGATGATCACATTTTCCTTTCCATTGTTTTGTTTAACCTTTCTTGTGATCTATATGATCTAAGCAGTAATACTTCACTGCTTATGTAAACACCTCGGTGTACAACTCTGTCAGTGAGACCCTGTTTCTACTGTTGATGACATTCCGGTAACCGCCGATGGACAAGAACTTTGCCTATTGGTCCACCTCGTTCAACGAGCAGGAAAATGGTTCTCTTCGTCCCTCGCCCTTGGTACCGATGTTGTTGCCGACATAACTGATAGACTATCCTCTGACATGCCTTGCTTACATGATCGTGCAAGATGTCACCGCCCTTCCTACTTTTAACCCACATGGTGGGCCATAACCCACAGTTCCACAGGATCGAAACCTGACTCTCCTATACACCCCCTGTTCCCAAAGTTATTCCTCGCGCGTGGCCTCGTATGTAATTCACGAGCCACCTTCCGATGAGATCACCAATTCTGGTATCGGACACAATACTTATTCTTGTTGCTATGAACCCCTTTCACGCCCTGTTTCAGGCACCGAACGATTGCCCGCCCGCTCGAAACTTCTCATGATACCTCCTTACTTTGCTCTTGATATTTTCTAAGGTTTCAATTCTAGAGTTACTTTCCGCCACCTTCCCTGTTGTTATCGACCAGATAGTCAACCATGCAGAGGTCCGTTCTCTCGGAATACCCACCCTTTATTCTTTCGTAAGTACGATGGCGATCCTGAAGAAAGGACAACAACTTCATCATGAGGCATTGATGCAGAGAAATGAAGGTGTCAATGTAATTGATCGATTCCTTCGAGAAGAGCAACCAAGACCGAGAAGACATGATAGAATTTCGTAGGCAAATCTTTCCCCCTTACACTACCTCTTAAATCTTGGGACGAGATTTCTTGTAGTGGAGGAGATTTGTAACACCCCGGTAGTTAGGCTACAGTAATCCCACGTTAATGATGCCACGTCACCACAGCTACTGTTGTTAATCTCGGGTTAGTTCGAAACCGATTCAAATCCAAATTTGAATTTAAGTCAAACGATAAAGGTTTTCAAATATTAGAACTAAAATGTTCGGGTTGTGCCAGATATTGCATAAATAATATTGGTGGAGAAACCAAATTTTTATAAGATATTAAAATACTCTAAAATAACTAAAACAGTGGCTATAACAATTAATTTAATGCCTTTATAAATATTAAAATGTTAAACTATTTTGTTTGGGGTTCCCATTTTTTGTGGCAGAGGGCTAGACCATGACTCTAATTTAGAAGTTAAATATAGTATTTTAAAAGACTATAATAAATAAAAAATGGAGGTAAAATAGAAAAGAAAATAAGTAAAAAGAAAAAGGAAACAAAAATGCAAAGATAAAAAAAGAAACCCCGCTGGGCCAACCGGCCCAGCTAGCTGGCCAACCGCCCGGCCTGCCGGCACGCTGCCCCCTGCCTAACCCCCCCCCCCCCCCCCCCATTGACACCGAACCTAACCCTCACCCCCACAACCCCCACTCCGCCTCGCTCTCCCCCCCCCCCCCGATCTGGATCGAGATCGGGGGCTGGACCCGCCGCCGCCACCCGACCCCGACCCCGCCGGTGATCCCCGTCGCCGTAGCCGGCCTGGTCCCCGTCGGCGCCTCGCCTCCTCCCCGACGCGCCCCAGCGCTCGCCGCCCCAACCCCGTCGCCCCCGACCCCGAGCGCCGTCGTCGACCGTTGCCCCGACGCCATGCTCCTCCGTCCCCTCACCTCGTCATCCACGCCGAGCCCGCTGCCCTCCCTGACTGGCCCCCTGTGAGCTGCCGCCTCCCCTCCCTCTCTCTGCTTCCGCAGTCCCCGCCGCTCGCCGCACGCCCCGCTCACGCCTGGACGCGGTCATCGCTCCCTGGCCGTGCCCGCCTCCGCGCTCACCGCGGTCGACGCCCCCCTTGCTGCGCCTCGCCTAGTCGCCGCGCGCCCCAACCTCGTCCCCTTGTCCGCGCTCCCTGCCGATGCAGTCACCGCCTATGCCGCGCCTTCCCTGCTTCTGCTCCATGTCCGCACCGCCCTCCGCTGCCGCGCTTGCCAGCAGCCCCTCGTCCCGCCGCGCTCCACCAGCCGCAGCCCCCCTGGCTCGCTCGTCGCTGCACCGGGCTGCCCCTCCTCCCCGGCGCGCCACTGCGTTCGGGCGACGCCGCGCCCGGCCTCGGCCCAGGCAGACAACCGGCGCCCACGCGCCCGTTACCGCTAGCGCCCGCGCCAGGTTTGGCCTATGTGCCCATGACAGCCGGGGCCCACCCTAGAACGTTTAAAAAATTAATTTAATAAAATCAATAATTAATAAGTACTTAATTAATTAATTAATTAGTCAATTAAATAAGTTTATTAATTCTGTTTAACTAAACTAATTAAAATTAGTTAACCTAATCATTTAGCTAAACTAATTAAACATGTTTAGTTAGTCTTAGGCAATGACGAATGGGACCCACCCGTCAGTTTGGTTAAGTCAACTGCACTGTTGACTGCTGACGTCTGCATGATGTCATGATGATGTCATCAATTACTATTCTGGATAATGTTGATTTAAAATAATTAAATAAATTCCGAAAATGTTTAAATCTTTAGAAAATCATATAAAATAAACCGTAGCTCAGATGAAAATACTTTGTACATGAAAGTTGCTCAGAACGACGAGATGAATCCGAATACACAGTCCATTCGTCCGCCACATGTCCCTAGCATAGCGAACATGCAACAATCCTCCTCCGGTTCGTCTGTCCGAAAATGCCAAACACCGGGGATACTTTCCCGGATGTTTTCCCCTTTCGCCGGTATCACCTATCCCTGCGTTAGATCACCCCTGGCACCGCGTATTGTCTTGTTATATTTTGTGATGCTTTGTTTGCTCCGTATTTACTGTTTCTCTCCCCCTCTTCTTCTCCGGTAGACCCCGAGACCAGCGCTGATGCCACTGAGTACGACTACGTCACCGACGACCCTTCTTCCCGTGCAACAGAGCAACCAGGCAAGCCCCCCCTTGAGCATCCAAATATCTCCCATTCCATTTCTCCTGCTTGCATTAGATTTTGCTACTGTTAATGTTTGCTCCTATTCTGATGCATAGCCTGCTTTTGTAACCTGTTTATTGTTACCTTACCTGCCTATGTTAAACTGCTTAGTATAGGTTGGTAGTGAACCATCAGTGACCCCCACCACCTTACCCTTGTTGCCCCTGCTTGATCATCGACGACTCGATCAATGTGATCATCGACCAGAGACCGACACATCACTTCACCCCCATAGTTGTACGACTCTGCATAGTTACTATCGAGTGCCGAGGGTGATACCTCGTAACACACTCGTGATGAATACTCTGCAGTGTAGCTATTCGGTCATGGTAATCGAGGGTGATTCCTCCTTCTCCACTTCCGATATGACTCTGTCGTGCAACCCCTCAGTGTGAACCTCGAGGGTGATGCCTCATATGTTCACCCTGATGATTTCATCGAGTGGAATCCACCGAGGGTGATTCCTCAGGGTTTCCCCCTTGATGTTATGACCACATGGTTACTTTGACCTTTGTTATAGGTGGTTCGACCCTGATGGGTACCCACAGGGGATCTATGATGTCGGGTGTGCCGGAAGGGCACTCGAGTGTGATATTGTGGCGGAGCTTCAGAAACTCTAATCGTCTCCGCGTGTTACTAAATCAGCCTATCAGATTTGGGTATTTGATCTGAGTGGGTCGACGTGCCCTATACGCACTACCACCACGCGGGATAATGGTTTATGGGGCCCTCTGCGTTGTATGTTTCTCCCGAAAGCTCATCAGACGTCACTTTTCACCATGCGGCTGATTATCGGGAATGGGCTTGATACTTCACTAACGAGTTCAGTGTCGCGCCTGCACCTCGGCCAGTCACGCAACGCGTAGGGTGCCCGGGGCAATGGCCCAACACCCCTGGGTGCATTGGTTAGTCCGGCGTGCTGACCTCTCTGCTGAGCCTAGGAAGGGCGCTGCTTCGTGTCGATCTCCCGAGGTCGGGCATTACCCAGCAAGTGTGTCTGGCCAGAGTTGATCGAGCGTGTTGGGTAACAGTAGTGCACCCCTGTAGGGAAGAATAATCTATCGATAGCCGGTCCTACGGTAAAAGACGCTCAATTTGGTATCCCAATCTATTACTTGAACTGGATACTTGTTTAATTAATTGAAGCTTCGGGATCGCTTTCTCGCAGGGAGTCGAGGAAGGATCTCTAGGCTTACTTCAACATGTTTGCTTAATAAAATGCTATTCTACTCTCTTCTATTGCTGCAAGATGGTGGCTTCATGAAGATGTTTGAAGATGCTAGTCTTCGATAGGACTAGGCCTTCTCTCTATTCTGGCATTTCTACAGCCCAGTCCACATATACAGCCTTTCCCCTTTGATAATGTTGCATATGTAGTGTAGATCTTTGCTTGCTGAGTACTTCAGATGAGTACTCATGGTTGCTTTGCTTCCTCTTTTTCCCTATATTCCCCTACTTGATGATATAACTGACGATGGAGCCAAGGAGCCAGATGCCACTGCAGGAGCTTACTTCTAGATGGGTCCAGACGGTACTTACTACTGGATCGAGCCAGCCGACTAGGAGTAGGATCGGAGGCTCCCAGGCAGGAGGCCTTCGCCTTTTGATCTAGAGTCCTTGTTTGTGCTAGCCTTCTTAAGGCAAAACTTGTCTAACTATGTCTGTACCCAGATATTATTTGTATGACTGACTTATGTATTATGATCCTCATGATCCCTGGTTTGTAATATTCGTGTATCTCCATTAATTTGTGTTAGAGTTGTGTTGTGATATCTTCCCGTGAGTCCCTGTGCTTGATCATGCATGTTTGCGTGTATGATTAGTGCACGATTGAGTCGGGGGCGTCACACGAGGTGGGCACAACCCACCTAGGCGCGCCCTGGTGGGTTGTGCTCCCCTCGGAGCTCCCCTCTGGTACTTCTTTGGCCCACCGGGTGTCTTCTGGTCCAGAAAAAATCTCCAAAAAGTTTCGCTGCATTTGGACTCCGTTTGGTATTAATTTTCTGTGATGTAAAAAACAAGCAAAAAACAGCAACTGGCACTGGGCACTATGTCAATAGGTTAGTTCCAAAAAATGATATAAAGTTGCTATAAAATGATTATAAAACATCCAAGAATGATAATATAGCAGCATGAATACTTCATAAATTATAGATACGTTGGAGACGTATCAGCATCCCCAAGCTTAATTCCTACTCGTCCTCGAGTAGGTAAATGATAAAAGAAATAATTTATGAAGTGTGAATGCTTAACAAAGTGCAAAAGATTGATCAATGATAATTTCAATAACTTTTCCTAGCATCATAACAGCAATTCTTTCTCATAAAACTTCTCATGTTAAAGTAGCAACCAATTCACATGTTAAGGTTCAAACAATGAATTCTCTTGAAACTCAACAACCTATGTTCTCAGTCACCAAACACTTGCAATTCAACTTATTCAACAAAATCTAAGTAAGAGCTCCACATACTCAATCATCATATAGTCTTCTATGATTGCTAGTACTCAAAGCATATTCTTAGAACAAATGGCATA
Source organism: Thinopyrum elongatum (assembly GCA_011799875.1). Classification (NCBI taxonomy): domain Eukaryota; kingdom Viridiplantae; phylum Streptophyta; class Magnoliopsida; order Poales; family Poaceae; genus Thinopyrum; species Thinopyrum elongatum. The sequence continues at coordinate 238,087,561 of CM022303.1, forward strand.
CATCGAACACAAAGAAAGATAGAGGCTTAATATTTCGCCTCCCAACTCATTTATCATAGAGATAATTGTCAACAATAATAAATCATGATCAAATATATTTGACTGGTCATATGTGCCTAGATCTTTCCCCACCAGCTGATGCTTGCCAACTAGAGAATAGTTGAGGTTGAAATGAGAATTCATACTATTGACTCTTTGCATAAAAGTAAATACTGAAAAGTAAAAGATAGGCCCTTCGCAGAGGGAAGCAGAGGTTGCCATGCGCTTTTTATTTGGATGCCCAAGCTCTTAATGCAAAGGAACATCACGTTATATTGCCCCTTATGATAGCAACCTTTATTATGCAGTCCGTCACTTTTATTACTTTGCCATCACAAGTTCGTACAACACTCAATTTTCCCTTACAATAAAAGATCAAACATATTCAGGAGCAATTTTTATTGCTTTATGCACCGATGACAACTTACTTGAAGGATCTTATTCAATCCATAGGTAGGTATGGTGGACACTCATGGCAAGAAACTGGATTTAAGGGTTTTTGAATGCACAAGTAGTATCTCTACTTAGTACGAATTTTTGGCTAGCAAAAGTTCCTAGGCAAACACCACATGTTGGAGGATCCATAACAATATAACTTCTATGCAAATATACCCAAACATAACTCATTACATTGTCTTCCTTGTCCAACTTCAACTAATTTGCTCAAGTTTGAAAATAATTAATGTGTATTCACAATCATAGAAGATCTCCAAGATAATATATTTGTATGTGAAAGTTCTCTTCCTTATACAAATCATTCATGAATTGCTTGTATGACCAATATTGTGATTGTCAAGCTTCAAAAGATTTCACTTTCTAAACCCAATGTGAAGCTACCACTAGGCATGATATAATTTCAACTTCATGATATTCAATACATTCAACAATTTACTCATAGGATATAAGTGAAGCACAAGAGTAAATGACAAGCTACTCCAAAAAGATATAAGTGAAGATCAAGCGAATAGTTAAGTAAATAGGTAGCTAATTATGGACTCTCCCTTATTTAAAAAACTTTCAGATTTAAGTATTTTATTAAAACAGCAAGCAAAACAAAATAAAATGACATTCCAATAATAGCACAACTCATGTGAAGAAGCAAAAACTTAGGCTCAACCAATACACCGATAATTGTTAATAAAGAAAGGTGGGATGCCTACCGGGACATCCCCAAACTTGAGACTTCTTGAAATATTATCTTGGGATTCCTTGGGAATCCCCAAACTTGAACTTTTGTGTCTCCTTAATTCCTTTTATATCACGGTTTCCCTAAATCTCAAAAACTTCATCCACACAAAACTCAACAAGAACTCGTGAGATAAGTTAGTATAAATCAATGCAATAACCTTATCATTCTCTACTTTAAAAAATCACTAAAATTATTATTCAACATTGCATACTAAATGCCTCTGCATATTTAATACTCCTATCCTCAAATAGAATCATTAAACAAGAAAACATATGCAAACAATGCAAACATAACAGCAATCTGTCTAAACAGGACAGTCTGTAAAGGATGCAAGAGTATCAATACTTATATAACTCCAAAAATTCTGAAAAATTACCAAACTGTAGAAAATTTATCATAGCTTACTCTGCAAAAAGTTTCAACATTTTATCACATTCTTAATTTTTTCAAGAATTCATGCACTAGCGTACAACTTTCTGGTTTCAAACAGCCACATATAGACTTGCAAAATAAGCATGGCAAAGTCTAAACTTGACATTTTTATTGAAGTAAAAGATGCAAAAAATTATTATAAATAACAGAAATCAAATCCTAACAAAATAAAATGATGCTCCAAGCAAAACATATATCATGTGATGAATGAAAATATAGCTCCAAGTGAGGTTACCGATAATGTTGGAGACGAAAGAGGGGATGCCTTCCGGGGCATCCCCAAGCTTAGTTGCTTGGATCTTCCTTGGGTATTAACCTGGGGTGCCTTGGGGATCCCCAAGCTTAGGGTATTGTCACTCCTTATTCTCCTCATATCGATGTCTCACCCAAAACTTGAAAACTTCAATCACACAAAACTTAACGGAACTTCGTGAGATAGGTTAGTATGATAAAGAGCAAACCATTCACTTTGGTACTGTCAAATACAAGATTCATAATTTTTCTCACACAATGACTACTGTACCCTATCATTTCTACAATTTATATTGAGCAATATAAGCCATAGAAACTAGAAAACAAGCAAACTATGCATTGAAAACAGAATCTGTCAAAAACAGAACAGTCTGTAGTAATCTGTACTCCAACCATACTTATGCTACTTCAAAACTTCTGAAAAATTAGGAAAAACGTAGGTAATTTGTATATTAATCGTCTGTAAAAAATTCAGATCAAAAGCTCGTTCCAGTGAATTTTCAAAATTCCTGGACTGAGCGCAAAAGTTTCTGTTTTTGCACAGAATCAAGTCAACTATCATCCACACTATCCCAAAGGCTTTACTTGGCACTTTATTGAAACAAAAGCTATAAAACATGATTACTACAGTAGCATAATCATGTGAACACACAAAAACAGTAGGTAAAAGTGTTGGGTTGTCTCCCAACAAGCACTTTAATTTAATGCCTTTTAGCTAGGCATGATGATTTCAATGATGCTCGCATAAAAGTAAAGAATTGAAACATAAACGAGCGTCATGAAGCATATGACTAGCACATTTAAGCCTAACCCACTTCCTATGCATAGGGATTTTGTGAGAAAACAACTTATGGGAACAAGAATCAACTAGCATAGGAAGGCAAAACAAACATAACTTCAAGACTTTCAACACATAGAGAGGAAACTTGATATTATTGCAATACCTACAAGCATATATTCCTCCCTCATAATAATTTTCAGTAGCATCATGAATGAATTCAACAATATAACTATCACATAATGCATTCTTTTCATGATCCACAAGCATAGAAAATTTATTACTCTCCACATAAGCGAATTTATTCTCATTCATAGTAGTGGGAGCAAACTCAACAAAATAACTATCATGAGATTGAAAATTAAAATCATGATGACAAGTTTCATGGTTATCATTATTCTTTATAGCATACATGTCATCACCATAATCATCATAGATAGGAACTTTGTTTTCATAGTCAATTGAAACCACTTCGAAAATAGAGGATTCATCACTAAATAAAGTCATGACCTCTCCAAATCCACTTTCATAATTATCACAATAAGATTCAAAACCCTCCAAAATAGTGGGATCATTAGTACCTAGAGTTGACACTCTTCCAAACCCACTTTCATCAATATAATCATCATAAATAGGAGGCATGCAATCATCATAATAAATTTTCTCATCAATACTTGGGGGAGTAAAAATATCATCTTCATCAAACATAGCATCCCCAAGCTTATGGCTTTGCATATCGTTAGCATCATGGATATTCAAAGAGTTTATACCAACAATATTGCAATCATGCTCATCATTCAAAGATTTTTTTTGTCAAACATTTTATAGAATTCTTCCTCTATCAATTGAGCACAATTTTCCTTTCCATCATTTTCACGAAAGACATTATAAAGACGAATAATATGAGGCCACCTCAATTCCATTTTTTTGTAGTTTTCTTTTATGAACAAACTAGTGATAAAAACAAGAAACTAAAATATTCAATTCCAAGATCTAAAGATATACCTTCAAGCACTCACCTCCCCGGCAACGACGCCAGAAAAGAGCCTGATGTCTACTACGCAACTTGTTCTTATAGACTTGTGTTGGGCCTACAAGCGCAGAGTTTTGTAGGACAGTAGCAATTTTCCCTCAACTGGATGACCTAAGGTTTATCAATCCGTTGGAGGCGTAGGATGAAGATGGTCTCTCTCAAACAACCTTACAACCAAATAACAAAGAGTCTCTTGTGTCCCCAACACACCAAATACAATGGTAATTTGTATAGGTGCACTAGTTCGGCGAAGAGATGGTGATACAAGTGTAATATGGATAGTAGATATTGGTTTTTGTAATAAGAACAATAAAAATCAGCAAGGTAGCAAGTAACAAAAGTGAGCACAAACGGTATTGCAATGCTTGAAAATGAGGCCTAGGATATGTACTTTCGCTAGTGCAATCTCTCAACAATGCTAATCTAATTGGATCATATAACCATCCCTCAACGTGCGATGAAGAATCACTCCAAAGTTCCTATATAGCGGAGAACATAAGAAGAAATTGTTTGTAGCTATTCTTTCCGATCGATCTATCCAAGAGTTTGTACTAAAATAACACCGAGTTATTATTTCCGATTGATCTATCAAGAGTTCGTACTAAAATAACACTAAGTTATTCTTTCCGATCAATCTATCAAGAGTTCATACTAAAATAACACCAAAGCAAATTTAGATTCATAATACTCGATCCAACACAAAGAACCTCAAAGAGTGCCCCAAGATTTCTACCGGAGAAACAAAAGACGAGAACGTGCATCAACCCCTATGCATAGATTACCCCAATGTCACCTCGGGAATCTGTGAGTTGAGTGCCAAAACATATCTCAAGTGAATCAATATAATACCCCGTTGTCACCACGGGTATTCATATGCAAGACATATATCAAGTGCTCTCAAATCCATAAAAGTATTCATTCAGATAAAATGAAATCTCAAAGGGAAAACTCAATTCACAACAAGATAGAGAGGGGGAAACACCATATGATCCAACTATATTAACAAAGCCCACGATACATCAAGATCATGACATCTCAAGAACATGAGAGAGAGAGATTAAACGCATAGCTACTAGTACAAACCCTCAGCCCCGAGGGTGGACTACTCCCTCCTCATCATGGTGGCCACCGGGATGATGAAGATGGCCACCGATGATGATTTCCCCCTTCGGTGGAGTGCCGGAACGGGATCTAGATTGTTTTTCATGGCTACAGAGGCTTGCGGCGGCTAAACTTAAGATCTAGGGTTGTCTTCAGGGGTTTTGGAATATTTGGCAATTTATAGGGCGAAGAAGCGGTGCGGGAGGCCACCGAGGTGGGCACAACCCACCTGGGCGTGCCTGGGCCCCCAGGCGCGCCCTGGTGGGTTGTCCTCCCCTCGAAGCTCCCCTCTGGTACTTCTTAGCCCACCGGGTGTCTTCTGGTCTAGAAAAAATCTCCAAAAAGTTTCGCTGCATTTGGACTCCGTTTGGTATTGATTTTCTGCGATGTAAAAACAAGCAAAAAAACAGCAATTGGCACTGGGCACTATGTCAATAGGTTAGTCCCAAAAAATGATATAAAGTTGCTATAAAATGATTGTAAAACATCCAAGAATGATAATATAGCAGCATGAATACTTCATAAATTATAGATACGTTGGAGACGTATCAGTTGTCGTCTAGCACTCACTCACGGGGTTATCGGCGGGATGCTTCATCCATCTCTGTGTGGCCGCTTGGTCAATCACTTCGACCGATAGCGATAGAGGTTAATTTGAATTATAATTAGGAGGGGATTAATTTTTGGTTCATCTTATAAGGTACGGTACATGCAAATATACTTCGAGCGCATGTGTACACACGAATCCCTCCCACCAGGTCGAAGTGGGGGGTGGGGGCGAGCACGCGACGCGTCATGAACTAGAACTGTGTGGGGACTGTGCAATTTTCGACGCATGCATGCGCCACATCAAAATGTTGTGCTTTTGGTATTCAAACATATATATGCATGCATCAAGCATGTCCATACATATGTTTGGGGCACATACATGCAGCGGTTGTCTTTGGACACTCTCCCTCGCTTGGTTATCATCGATGACCTATACATTCGTGGGCCCGCGTGGATGTCCATCACTTCGACCAACAACGCGAGAGAGGTTACCAGGGTGGATTCTTCTTCTCTTGGTTCGCGTTACCGTATAGTCGTACGTCGATCATGATGAGATTCGAGACCTAAGTTTGAGGGCTCGCATACACATGAATCCCTATATATATACATATATATATATATATACACATCTGGGCTATTCTGTTTCGTGTAACAGAATATTATTCTGTTAGCCTACTTGAACTGACGCAATTGATAGGTTGGACTGACATGGTTTGCCACCTGAACTGATCTTCCTGCGTCTTCGACGGACGGAAACAGGGGATTCAATGGGGAGCTTCCGGGGGTTCTCCGGCGCGGTGCTGCGAGCCATTCGTTGCCAAAGGAGACATGTACGGGGTTCCGCACGTGCACGCACTCACCTGGTCGTGTTTTCTGATCTCAAGTCACCAGAGGTAACGGCGTGGGCATTTGGCGGCGGAGGTGTTGCGAGCGTTGGTGTTTACCGTGGTGTTCGTAGCCGTTGATTTTATGTCCGCTTGTTGTTTTATGTGTTATGGGGATGTGAGAATGACCGGTAGGTGAGAGTTTTTGGAGATTCTTTGACTATAATTTCTAATGAGAAGTTTTGCTGTTCTTGGTCGTTGGCCATGGCCGCCATGCAAATGTGTTCTTCTTTTTCTGATGTTTTGTTTTCGAATTGGCGTTGCAGGGAGAGAGATGAGGATTGTATGAATAGATTTGCGTTGTCAATTTTGCTTCTTGAGTTGTTTCTACCTCGGATTCCCATGTGATTTGGTCGTTGGCGGAGGTGGTGCATGGTGGCTGACTGTAGCCTATGATTTCTTGTAATCTAGTCAAATGGTGTAATTAAGTTTCGTGTTTTTCTGTGTTGTTTGAATGGCTGTCGTACGTGTAGTTGGATTGCTCCGTGTCAAAGTTGTATTACTGTGCGTTGACATCAGAGTAAGTAGTTTCTACTGGCTGCCTACCCAACCATCTGTTCTTTGAATATAAAGCCCCTGCCCTCTGTCACTTTCATTCCACCAGCTGCCACCAAAGAAAATCCAGATGGATCCTGAGCTGGGAGAGGTCACAGAGGAGGAGGGGGATGCTGTCGATGTGAGGGCTGCAGTAGCAGAGCAGAGGAGGAGGAGGCGCAAGCGCAGGCAGAGGGCACGATGTGCTGCCGAGGAGGAAGTGGAGGCAGGGTTCAACAGACGCCTTGCGATGGATACTTGCAACTCCAATGAACTGGAGCTACTTTTCCCAGATGGCAGGGGAAGGAACCATATACAGATCATCAGGTGGGCTAGGGTGAGAGCAGCCATGGCTCCACATCCATCCACCAGGGCCAAATGGCGTCGTTTCTTTGATCGCTATGACTGAAGTACCAAATTTTTATGTTTTTAAGATTGTGTTGTGAGAGAGCAGATGGTTGAATGACTAAATGAATTCATCTGTCTACCTCTGAATGAGTTGTTTTATCTACATATGTTGGTATGTGCACTTTGAACTGCTGCCGTATGTGCTCTCCCATAATTATTTTGAACTGCTGATGTATCTGAAGTTGAACTGTTTTGCAGTCAATGTTGTATGACTTGTATAATAACTATTTTCTACCAGCTGGCTGCCCACCTACCTATTTATTATTTTTATAATCTGCGAGTCTTCATGGCTATAAATTCTATCCATCTATGTGTGGTGTGTGGCTCAGTCTCCCCCTCCTTTTTCTTCCTTCTTCCAAAATCAGATCTAGGTTCCTCCCTCTTCTTTCTGTTGTTTTCTTCCCTTTTCCTGTGTTTCCCATGGAGGATTGTTCATGCGGGTGTCTCGCAAAGATGGCGTGCATAGCTGATGGCTGTGTGTACGAATCTGGTTTGGAGCTCACCGAGAGTCAGTGATGTGGGCAACTTTCATCGCTGTTGTACAGCAACCATGGGTTTCGTGCTCCCTATGTTTGTCGCCTGGCGGTTGGGGACTTGGAGAAATCATGGGTATGTGTTTCTATTTTTTTTCTTCTTTTGTAGGTCTCATTTTGAATCCCATGGACTGAATCTATAGTTTATTTTTATCAATAGTTTGTCTATAATTTTTATTTGGTTTTGTCAGAAGTTAACAGTAGGGATTGTGTGTGTATTTGTTCATTAGTTAATAGTATTTATCCCTTTTTGTATAATCCTTGTTCTGTTTTTGTCAGATGTTTTACTGTAGGGGGATTGATATGTATATTTCTTCAGTTTAGTCAGGACATATCACTAGTTCGTTTGGTGTTTTTGTTTTGGTTCAGATATTTTTTTTCACTTTGTTATGCAACAGTTGCTAGATCTATGCAAATATTTAGTTATGTCAGGTGTTCACTTTATTTTCTACTCCCATGCCCATTTGCAGAAAATGTCACCCAGAATCAGGATTGTTGCTCCTAGTTCAGGGATACTGAAGATGGAGACTTCAGACAAAAACGGGTATCAGTTGATGGAAGTTGCCTACCACATCAACTTTGATGGTTGCATCAACCTAACTACTGGGTGGAAGGAGTTTGTGGCAGAGTCTGGAATTGAGGATGGAGATGTGGTTATGGTTATGTTCTCCAGGGAAGATAACTCTCTGACGTTCAGAATTTATGTGTTGTAGGTTTAAATGTGGCAAATGACGCTGGTTGTGAGATTTGTGTGCGTTTGATTATGTTGCGGTATTTTTTTAAACAATGCATGTGAGATGGTTGAAGCCTACGTTATTACCAGATGGTTTGAAGCAATTTGTTCGTATGTTATTGTATGCGCTATTTTTTTAATGTAATGTTTCCTATTTTAGCTCAAGCACAATTGTTTTATTTTTTATATTTGAATTGGAACAATTATAGTTGAACTGATGTGCATCCTTTGTTTTTACTGGGATATTTTCATGTACATAGCTCGCACACGAAAAATATACGCTGATGATGGATGTAGGACCCCTTGGGTTGAGTTTGTTGAACTTGCATGCTGTTAATGATAGTACTGAACTATTTTGGATGTCAATGGCCAACTGCATTCGTTTGTTGTAGAGCATTTTTTCTTACTATTGACAGGAATTTAGAGCATAATTTATTTTTAGTTGAATAGTGATAGTTCTAGTATTTTTTTAAATAAAAAGAATTTAATCTTGCTGCATAGTACTAATTTTACTTGAACCTTTTGAATTTTAGTAGTTGAACTTTTTAAAAATTTGTTTCTGAAATTTTTATTACAATCTTCTACGTTGAAGTATCCTTTTATATAGTTATCTTTCAAAAAAAAGTATTTTTTTTGTTTAATTTTTTTATTTTTTACAACGAACATGTGTTTGAACTTTTCTACATTCTTTTTTTTAAATGAATATTTTATGAGGTTTTTTTAAAATTATTTGCATTTGTCCCTTTTAATTTGGTTCGTGTGTGATCAGTAGGAATTTTGTATTGGGTCGCACTATTGTATTGGGCCGTCCCCCGGAGCCATTGTTTTCGGCCCAAATAGGTCGTCCGCGCGGCTGTGCAGCACCGCGTGCGCTATGCGTTTAGTCCCACCTCGCTAACCGAGGGGGCTCTCGACCTGTTTATAAGCGCTGTCGAGTCTTACTGGTCGAACTCCTCTGAATACATACTTGAGCGCTTATACACGACGCTCACTCTCTGCATGACCTGTGGGCCCTGGTCGGTTGGCCCTGCAGTCTGGTTTACAATGGAATTCGCCGGTGGTTTCGCTGTTGGCTTGAGTCCTAGTACCCACCTGCATTGGGCTGGCCTGTCCCCATGGGCGGTCAATTTTTTGGTTTTTTATCATTTTTTGCTCTAGTTTTTATGCTTTTGCCTAGTATAAGTATTATTTTTTATTTTAGTACTGAATGTTCCCCTCTACTTGAACTGACATCTTTTTTATAGTGTGTTTCCCTCGCTTTCTCTTTGTTCTCATTTTTTCAGCATTTTTTTTTTGGATTTTTTATGAAACATCCGGGTAAGATATATAGGACCGCACCGAGTGGCATAGTCGTACTGACACATTTTTTTGTATGGACTGAAAAACATCTTTTTTTAGGGGGTGTGGGTGCATGGGGGTGGGAAACAGGATAACCACATTGCGCCTGTCAAACGAGCGCATCGACCCCCCCTCCCCCATCCCGGCGAGGCCGAGCCAGGAACGAGCCGTAGCAGGTGATGACGCGGCGTGCCGTGGTGTCGCATGTGGAGGCGAGTCCGTAACATGACTTGCCCCATTATCTATCTTTTTAGGGGGAAAACCAGCACCGCACCGAGGGGCATAGTTGTACTGACACATCTTCTTTGTATGGACTTGCCCCCATTATCTATCTTAGGGGGTGTGGGTGCGTGGGGGGGGAACAGAATAACCGCACTGTGCCTGTCAAACGAGCGCACTGCCGCGTTAGTGCAAGGCCGAGCAGGGGGGTCGGGACCCCCCTCCCCCATCCCGGCGAGGCCGAGCCAGGAACAAGACGTAGCAGGCAACGACGCGGCATGCCGTGGCGTCACATGCGGAGGCGAGTCCGTAACATGACTTGCCCCATTATCTATCTTTTTAGGGGGTGTGGGTGCGTGGGGGGAACAGAATAACCACACTGCGCCTGTCAAACAAGCGCACTGCCGCGTTAGCGCGAGGCCGAGCCGGGGGGGAGGGGGGTCGGGACCCCCCCTCCCCCATCCCGGCGAGGCCGAACCAGGAACGGGCCGTAGCAGGCGACGACGCGGCGTGCCGCGGCGTCGCATGCGGAGGCGAGTCCGTAACATGACTTGCCCCATTATCTATCTTTTTAGGGGATAAACTAGCACCGCACCGAGGGGCATAGTTGTACTGACACATCTTCCTTGTATGAACTTGCCCCCATTATCTATCTTTTAGGGGGGTGGGTGCATGGGGGGAATAGAATAACCGCACTACGCCTATCAAATGAGCGCACTTCCGAGTTAGCACGAGGCCGAGCCAGGGGGTGAGGGGGGTCGGGACCCCCCTCCCCCATCCCGGCGAGGCCGAGCCAGGAACGAGCCATAGCAGGCGACGACGTTGCGTGCCGCGGCAACACATGCGGAGGCAAGTCTGTAACATGACTTGCCCCATTATCTATCTTTTCAGGGGGAAAACCAGCACCGCACCGAGGGGCATAGTTGTACTGACACATCTTCCTTGTATGGACTTGCCCCCATTATCCATCTTAGGGCGTGTGGGTGCGTGGGGGGAACAGAATAACCGCACTGCGCCTGTCAAACAAGCGCACTGCCGCGTTAGCGCGAGGCCGAGCCGGGGGGGAGGGGGGTCCCGGCAAGGCCGAGCCGGGAACGAGCCGCAGCAGGCGACGACACGGCGTGCCGCGGCGTCGCATGCGGAGGCGGAAGTCCGTAACATGACTGCCCCATTATCTATCTTTTTAGGGGGAAACCAGCACCGCACCGAGGGGCATAGTTGTACTGACACATCTTCCTTGTATGGACTTGCCCCCATATCTATTTAGGGGGTGTGGGTGCGTGGGGGGGGAGGGACAGAATAACCACACTGCGCCTATCAAACGAGCGCACTACCACGTTAGCGTGAGGCCGAGCCGGGGGGGAGGGGGGTCGGGACCACCCCTCCCCCATCCCGGTGAGGCCGAGCCAGGAACGAGCCGTAGCAGGCGACGACGCGGCGTGCCACGGGTCGCATGCGGAGGCGAGTCCGTAATATAACTTGCCCCATTATCTATCTTTTTAGGGGAAAACCAGCACCGCACCGAGGGGCATAGTTGTACTAACACATCTTCCTTGTATGGACTTGCCCCCATTATCTATCTTTTTAGGGGGTGTGGGTGCGTGGGGGGGAACAGAATAACCGCACTACGCCTGTCAAAGAAGCGCACTGCCGCGTTAGCGCGAGGCCGAGCCGGGGGGAGGGGGGTCGGGACCCCCCCCTCCCCCATCCTGGCGAGGCCGAGCCAGGAATGAGCCGTAGCAGGCGACGATGCAGCGTGCCGCGGCGCCGCATGCGGAGGCGAGTCCGTAACATGACTTGCCCCATTATCTATCTTTTTAGGGGGAAATCAGCACCGCACCGAGGGGCATAGTTGTACTGACGATCTTTTTCTTGTATGGATTGATGAACACACATCGTCAGTAAGAAGCAGTTTTTGTCATACGCTGAGGTGGATCTGTAACATAACTTGCCTCATTTGGTATCTTTGTTAGGTGTCTGCATTGTATAATGTGCTGCGGCGTCATATGTGTACACGAGTGTGAGGATGCAAGTCCTTTACATGAATTTGTGATTCAAAGCATACCACCATTTTTTGTATTTTTGTTATTTTTGTGAGAAATATTGTAGTTAATTTTGTATAGTCTATGTAAGGTATTTCAATTGTACTTTTTTTATATTTTTATTGAACTATTATGATGTCTTATTTGTACATTAGCCATTCGTTTTCTCCCTTGATATTACTTTTTTTTGTTATTGTATTTAATTTTTGCTATTATTTTTACTAACTGCCCTGAGATAGCGGGCTTTGCCCTTTTTTTCTTCCATGATCGTGGGCTTTAGCCGTCGGTTTTCTCCCACTCCCCTTTTAACCTCCGCTCTCCCCCGTTCCCCTCCCCTCCCCTTCGGTTAGTTATTTGCAAATCGCTTCCTTCTTCGTTCCCCTCCTCTCCTCTTCTCGCATAGAAGCTGCTTCCCCAGTTTTGCCGCAGGAGCGTCGGCCGGCGGGTTGAACTCCAGGGGGAAGCTCTGTGTGCTCTGTTGGTTCCTTTGCTCTGCCCTCGACCCCCCTTGCATCCCCTTCTGTACAGATTTTTCCTGTATTTGTAAGTTGTTGCTCTCGTGTTGTCTCAGGCTGGATTCGCTAGGGTTCCTTTGCTCTTGAACGAGTGGCTCGCGTGTCTGAGACTGGATTCGGTGGTGGAGTTTGTGTTTGCTGGTAAGAGTTTTGCTTTGTTTGGCGTCCTTTTTTTCTGAAATCGGTAAGAACCCTAATTTTTGGTCATGTGTCTTACAGTTCTGGTTCGGCAGATTTTAGGTCTGTAGATCTCAATGGGTACATCATCTAGTCCAGACAAGTTGAATGCAGGTAATTCGTTGTGCTGAAACCTTTTTTTGTGTTTTCTGTTGATGATGTTTTATCAGATCTGGTGCTTAATAGGTTTTTAGTTGTATAGGTGTTATCGTATGGACATTACAAGTTGTATGGATTTTGATAGTTGTTAATTTTTGCCCTGGAATGTGTGGTATGTCTAGTTTTTAGGTCGATGTAACCTGCATACAGGTTGGAGTACTGATTACCATGTGTAGTTTGAACTGTTGTGGTGGCATCTGAATAGTTTGTAGCAGTCTGAGAAGAACTACTAGGATGTTGAAAGAGCTGACATTTTGAAGTTCGGTGTGCGAGTGGTCGGGTTATATTATTTTATTGGTTGCTGTCATGTTCATGAACTGACGTGTTGTCGTGTTTGTGCACTGGTAGTGTTCATATAGTTGAACTGATTGCTTGTTCATGTACTTTTCTTTTTTTCCCTTTTTGCTGATTATCATGTTGTTGCAGATGTTGGAGTGTCGGTGCCTCCTAATTCTGACAAATCAGAACGCTTTCAAGATCTTGTGAAATTTATTTTTGAGATACCAAATCCTCTAGAAGAACTTGTGAGTGTTGCTTGTGTTTCCCTTTTATTTGCTCTTTTTTAACAGCCTTGCATACATAAATGTGTTTAGTTACATCAGTTGTTCCTTTTGTTTGCGTCTGACGCTATGCGCCTTATTTTACTTGTCTCTGCAATGTTGATTGTTTTTAATTTTATATGTGTGTGCTTATGTTTTTGGTTTATGCAGTTAATGATAGCCATGCTGCTGCTGAGGACATTGCTGATGTTGTGAAAGATATTAATGATGGAATTTATTCTCTTAATTTTGGTGATGGTGATGGGAGCTTGCAGTTGTCTGTTACTCAGTCACAGAGTGTTGATGGCACTGAGCCTGTTACTCAGGCTGAGGATGTTACTATGCAGTTACAGCTGGAGGACGAAAGGAAAAGAAAGAAGAAGTGTGATTTTCAGAGGAGAAAGGAGTTGGAACGGCGTCAAAAGGCTGCTTGCGTGCAACGAAGCGCTGAGGATGTTGCTCAAGCTACTCAAGCTGGAGATGATGAAGGTGGTGATGTGGCCTTTGCAACTGGTGATGCTGGATCTCATGGAACTGGCATGCCTGTCAAGACAAACTTGTTGCAGACTAGCTTGACGCAAGTGTTTCCTCGTGATGTAGTTAAGGAAAAGAAAATTGTTTTGAAGAGGAAGATGGCAGATCCAAATCCTGATGGCACACAGAGGTGTAGCCCATGTGAAAGCTGCTTCCCAACCCGGTAATAGCAAAGCTGATGCAGATAGTGTTGCTGTGAAGATTGGTGCAAGCACACTTGGTGGCTCCCTTGTTCGCCGGAGTCCACGAGTTTTGTCAAATAAGAAGCCTTCTTCGTCTCCTCTTCCGAAGCGCTCTTTGTTGAAGGAAAATAAGAAGCGTAAAGTTCCTCCTGCGAAGGTGAACAAAGGTGTGAAGAAGCGTGCTCGTGTCGAAGCTGAAGATCCTGTATTTGAAGGAGATGATATTGAAGTTAATTCTGAAGATGAATACGCAGTGGTATGTGTTTTTTTTCTTTTTAGTATTTGAAATTTTCTAGTTAGTGGTATTTTTTAATATTATTCCTTTGCTTTAGTCTTTGCTGAAGTATGTTAGTGATTTTCTGTGTTTATTAGTATTAGTCATGCACACTGGACTTAATTATATTTGTAAAAACAATATTTTTGTTTTGGGATACGTGTTTGTACTGTATGTGACTTACTAGTTGTACTTGCAATAATTTAATTGTGTCTGGGTTGGTATGCTGGCCAGGTGAGGCCTGGTCATTGTTTACATCAATTGAGGGTGGTACTGATGTTGTTTTAATAGTTGAACTTGTGCAATCTTTTTTTTCCTTCTTGGCTTCATATGTTTGTTTTATTTTTTTTATTCATTGAATTAAGTTGTGCCTTCTTTATTTTCATTTATAGCCTGTTAGCGTTAGGAGTCCGGTCAAGCCGGTGAGAGGCAATGACGGAAAAGTTGCTTTGGATGAAGGTGACTCACAGCGATTGAACATAACTATGCGATGTTCGTTGAGAGAGATTGATGCTTGTGCTCGTTTGCTTGAGAGTCGCCATGTGGCTAGGGTTCATGCAGCTGGTTTTGGTTCTATCTTCCAATGGAAGGTGAAGTCTAACATTTCCCGCCCTCTGATGGGAGTTTTGTACCTGAAGATAGATCCTGATACGATGACTCTTGACATGGGTGAGGCGAATAAGAAGATTCGCATCACTAGCGATGGTATACAACAACTATTTGGGTTCCCTCGTGGTGGTCGCTCTGCACCAAGGCCGTCAGAGGACGGATATGACAACACCCTGATGAAGTTAAGATCGGAGCTTGACATTAGCAGGAACAAAGATATCAAGACGAAGGATTTGAGGGATAAGCTCAATGCTTGTCAAGGATCCTAGCAAAGATGACCTTGCTCTAAAAGTGTTCTTCATTATTCTGTTTATGAAAGTTGTGTTGCCTAGTGCCGCCACTCGTGTTTCCAGAGAGGCAGCAATGTTTGAGGATCTCGACATTGAGGACATGGCTAATATGGATTATTGCCAGGTGATGGTTGATGAGCTTAGAAGGGCTATTGTTAGGTACCAAGATGGTGTTACCCTTGGGAAGGCAATCACAGGCTGTGCTATAGGGCCTGTACTAATGTACCTTGACTGCCTCATCCGTGGCAAGATTTCGGATGCTGACATGCGAGTCCCCCGCATATGTTTCATGGATCAAGACAAGCTTTCTGATCTGGCTGATGCAGATTTGATAAGAAGAGGCAGTGCAGATCCTAGTACTTGGGTGTTTGGGAAGCTTCCGGTGAGTTTTATTTCTTTCCTGTCTCGCAGCCCTTTTATTTTTTAGGTATAGCTGTTTTTGCTGGAGTGAAGATGTGTACTGCAAAGTTACCTGTTTAGATTTGTCAGTTCTTAAGCTTGTGAGGTTTAGGTATGATTTTTAGTACTGTTGTGTCATATGTGGTTGAACTGAATCTCCTGTTCAACTGACCTGCTTTGTAAATACTAACAAATTGGCACTGACAGTGAAAGCTTGTTAGTACTGAGGATTTAAATCTGTTAATTTAATGTTATTTTTCCCTGTGTGTTGCATTGATTAATTAACTCTTTTTTCCCTTGTTCATAGTGGAAAACTCATGAGGAAGTTGTCTTTTTCCGGGTATATAAACGGCCAGTCCTGGAGATGCCGTCTCAGGTTCCCAAGATTTCTTCTCTGCACGATGAGTTGAGAGATGCTCATAGTGTTGAGGGTGCTGGTTATGTTCCCACTGGCCCTAGTAAGGCTAGTACTTCACAGAGGTAGGGTTTTGGTATTGATGTAGCTATTTCTGCGTTGGAGCGCGCTGAGCATATTTTTATTAATGTGCGTTCTGATCTGGAAAAGGTCCCAACTACAGTTGAGCGTCTGAGGTGTATCAATCGTATCCTCCCTGACGGTCATCAATTTAATGCTGAGGAAGTAGTGGACTATATTGAGATGGAGAGAATGTTAATTAGTGATATGCGTGATGGTGCTGCTCAACTAATTCAGAGCTTGGTTCGTCTGTTGAACAACATGAAGCGTTTCAAAACTATGCAAGACTCTTGCTGCAAGCCATATGAAGAAGGTGCCAATGTTGTTATCAGGCAGATTGAGCAGGATGAGGCTGCTGCCACTGCCAGCAGGGCTTGTGATGGTACTGAGGCTAATGTTTCTGACCACCATACGAATGATGTTGGTTTGGAGTCCCATGTTGTTGAGGTGAGTCAGTCCTTGATGTTTGCATTTTTACTATGTTGTTCTGCTGTCAGTATTGTAGTTGAACTTGCTCATGTTCATCTGTTTATTAATTTTTTTCATGCAGGAGACCAGTCATGGTGTTGAGGCTGCTGTTGACTGTGGAGTTAATGATCCATCTACTGATAAGAGCAAGGTTATTTTTATTTTTTATTATGTTTATATATATTCTTGAATTTTCATGCGCACCGTTGTGCCTTACATGTTCATTTTTCTATCCCACACCGTTAAGAATTTGTAGGTGATATCTACCTTTTGTTAGTGTAGTTTAACTTTTTGTGTGTTGTTGCTAATAATAGCATTGTTTTTTGCTTCATTACTATGAATCAGGATCCTGTTGTTGGTGATGAGCCTTGTTCGACCATCGGTGATGTTCCTTTGAATGTTAGCAGCAGCAACATCGGTGATGTTGTTGTGGATGCTGCTAAGGTTTGTTTTTCTGTGCTTGCATTAATTTTATATGCAGTTTTCGCTTCTGTTTCTTGTAGCTGTAAAAGTTAGCATGTACACCTCTTGCTGGTTTTTTTGATTGTTAGTTTTGCTCATTTCCTTCACTTTCTGAATTTTTGTTTTTTCAGATGACTGATGTTGAGCACGAGGCTGCCGTTACTGTTGGAGCTGATGCTTGTGGTGTTCCATTGAGCAGTGGGCGCGATGTTGGTAGAAAAGTTGCTGATGAGGATGTTGGTGCTGCCAGCATACTTGATGCCAAATCGTCTGGTGTTGGTATTGCTGAGAATGATAATCTTTCTGATTCTGAAGATTTGCCGCCGGAAAATTTCCCTCCTGGAGGGCTTGATTACGGTGATGCATTGCAAGACGCCGACGTGTCTAGCGTGGAGGAGGTGCCATCTGAGGATGATGATTTAATTCTGTTGATTTCTTCTGGCCCCTTGACACAGGAGGCGCTCCTGTCGTCCCAAGATTTTCTTTCTTCAGACCCTGAAAGCGCAGCCATATTGCTGTCCTCACAGGATCTTCCATCGTAAACCCCTGAAACTGCAGGCATATTGCTGTCGTCACAGGAACTCCCATCGTCAAACACTGAAAGTGCAGCTAAGGACTTGTAAATGAGGCGTACTTCTCATTTATGGCATGGTGGCAATGTTATCTTGTAGTGCTTGAACTTATTTATTTTTTCTTTTTTCTGAAAGCAGAAGGTGCTAACGTTGCTAAGGTTGATTCGTTTTTCTTCGCTGTTACGAGGTTGCGCACGAACTGTTGGAAACGGTTAGTGTTTGATTTTGCACGGTTCATTTTTGTCTCTTTTTCTTTTTCTCTCATATGATTATTGGTGTCACTGCGGTAGTTTTAATTGCTCTCATCTTTGTGTTTTTCCTTAGTGAAAAGCCGATGTTTCAAAATAGGGAATGCGATGCCAGTGTTGGTTCTGTTGCTAAAGCGTTTGTCCCCACTGCCATGCTCAACTCAGACAGTGCTGATGTTGTTTTATATTCTCTACGTGAGAAGTACCGAGACACCGACAAGTTGATTGTTCCCAGATGGGTCACGGTCAGTTTTTCTGCTTTGTACATAGGATGATAAGTTATTTGTCTATTTTCTAACTGTTGTTGTTCTTTTTGTACAACAGACCAAGATCCGTGATGGAAATCTTGATGCCAATGTGCGGCAGTGGTTCACAACATCAGGGCTGATGGTTACGACCATGTACATGACTCATGCTGATGTTTTATGTTTTTCCTGTGTATTGATGAAAGATGCATGCTCTTATCTAAACTTATTGTACTCATGAACTAGAACTGTCATGTTTCTTTGCAAGTAATGAAGGTGGGAATGAACTTTAGTAGCCTGTTGTTTTTCCCTGTACTTAGGAATGATGCATGCTCTTATTTTAAGCTGAACTTATTTTAGCAAGAAAGTCGAACTGGTGTGTTTCTTGAAAGTTTGGGCAGTGGATATAAACTTCAAAGCGTTTTTTGTACTAAGTTGCTTACTCAATTAGAACTTATGATTATCTGATCTGTTTGGACTTCTCAATTTCAATTTTGTCACTTTTATTTATTGTTTTGGAGGCTTAATATTATTGTTTCATTATAATTATAGTTCTTAAATTCATTTTTCCTCTGCGATTTTTTTTGTCAGCTTCTTTTCCCTACTTTTGATCCGCCGTCATTTGTGGGTGACATGAAGCCTGGTGAAGATGTTGGTCAGTGGTGCTTGATTGTTCTGAATTTGAGGTTCCGTCGTTTCGAGTGTCTTGATTCACTCCACGATGAAACCTGGAGTGATGCAGTTAGATTCTTAAGGACTATGACAGATAATATAAAGAAGCTTTGGAGGGAGTCCAGCGTAGACAGGGCCAAACCATTCTTGCCGGCGCATGTTGATGGTTTCTCTTGCGAGTTTGTGCGTGTACCGCAGCAGCAAAACACGTGAGTATCCATTTTTAATGATTTTTATTAGTTGTTTTTGTTGCTGGAATGCGTGGTTTTCCAATTTTTGGTTGTATTCCTGTATTTCGAATTTGTAATGTACCCTTTTGTTTTTTCTTTTGTTAATAGGCATGATTGTGGCTTCTTTATGCTACAAAACTACAAGACCTATCATTACCGGGAGGATGGTGTGATTGAAATGTTCGATTATAGCCACGAAGACATTCTTGACATTAGAAAGACTTTGCTGTATACCTGCGCGACTAGCGATGTGTTTGATGTTGACTTCCGGGGTTTGTTTGGCATCGAACCCTGTACATATGCATGACCTTTTGTATTTGTTTCCAGCTTATACTTCTTGACTAGTACTGTCATGAATTCTGTATTTGAACTTACCCTTTTTGCACTCCTTCTTTTTTTATTGCAGTTGAGTGGCTGGATCTTGGTGAGTATGACTACAGGATCTTTGGCAGTCAGTTCTCAGAGCTCGAGCGTGTTGCTGTTGATTTGAGCCAGGGGCGTTCTCCCGAAAAGACTAGATCTGGTGTTATGAAGGGGCAATTGGGAGCTCTCAAAGGTTCTATGGCTGCTTGTGCAGAGAGCCCCTCTACACCCAAGAATCCCATTGTGCAATTGATAGACAGTGACGATGACGCGTTTGACAAGATCGCTGGCATGGGAAGAGTCACCAGGAGCGCTGCTGCCAAGGGTGTATCTCCCCTTGCTGGAATAGTGGGCCGTAGAGCTGGTGTTGCTAGGAAGGATCCTGCTTTGAAGTCTGGCAATGTTACAAGCACGAAGCGTGCACCCAGAGCTCCTATAAAGTTTTGCTCCCCTGTGCAGCAGCTTCACCCTCATAAATTCCTTCACGTGGACAAGGCTCGCAAGTTGTATAATCTGTTGCTTGGTGATGAAGGACATGAGAAGTATGCCGAGTGAGTATCTCTCATTATGTTTCCTCTTCTTTTTCTTCTGTTTTTTCTAACTGCTAGATAAATATGACCTGAACTGCTCATTTTTATATAACTTGAACTGCTATGAATGCCTTATCTTCCTTCCCCTTCTTTTTGTTCTTCTGTGTGCTGCAGGACTACGTTCTCATTGATACATCAGCCCGATGATAACGTAACTACCTTCACTGGCAAACACGTCTGGGAAATTTTTGCACCTGGACAGCTGATGGAGGGTGATGTAATGGACTTCCTCATTGATGATTGGAAGCGAGATCCCGAAAGAAATGTTGATTTCGCATCTGGAAAAAGGATCTTGCTGAGTCCATATTTCATCACGGTAATGAATCTGATCGTTTGTTTCTGTGAAACAAGACTGCCTATTGTTTTACGAGTTTTTAAAATACTTTCCTTGTTGATCCTTTTCCCCTGTCTATTTCTTTCTGGCTTTTCGCAGGTTGTGCTTGATTGTTCGTTTTACGGTGATGAAGATAAAGAGTTTAATGTGGAGAGTGCAGCGAGAGATTTCAAGAGCTATGTTCAAGATGGGGAAGACTTGCTTAGTGCCGACCTTGTGAGATCTACTAGCTGATTTTTGGTTTTATTTGTTTGCTATGATGTCAGTTTTTATTTTGAATATTTAATATGTCTTTTTGGTCATTTGTTTTTAGGTCATGATGCCTCTATTCAAACCTATGGTTTTATCAAAGGATTTGAAAGTGAACCACTTTTCCTTATATGTCATGAATCGGTACCGAAGTACCGTTGACATCCTTAACCCTTTACCTTATGGGAAGAACCATCGTCCTTCAAAGAACACCTATCACAAAGACTGCGAGAAGATTGTGAGTGATATTTATTATCTGTACTAGATTAATTTTTTCGCCTCTTGTTTCTGCTTTTCTGAGATCTGAAATGTGTGGTTTCTTTTCTTTTTTTACAGATCTCTAGATTGGTCCAAGTAATGAAGGCTGTGTATGGTGATGCTCAGTATAATGCGAGCAAGCCGCCCAAATGGGAGGTTTTAGCAAAGAAACCAATGTTTGTCAAGGTTCCATTTCAAGGGCCGAATGAATATGGCCATTATACTCTGAAGTATGCGGGAACCTATGATGGTGAAAAGATCATTGAGAACATTCGAAATAATGATGTGGGTTCTAGTTCAGCTTTCACTTTCTGTGTTTGGCTGATTGTCTATTCCTTTTTTATGTGTCATGATTTTTGATAATTTGTTTTATTGTTTTGCAGCCGCGTATTGTTGATTGGAATGCTGAGGATCTTTATACAGTTGTGTTTAACCGGAATAACCAGGTTATGGTGACGGAGCTTCCTGAGGAGGTTCAGGCTTTGGCTCCTGGTACATAAAAGAAATGGTTATCATTTGCGTAGTGAATGGGATACTTGTGTGATTTATGTCTTGAAAGCATTGTAGGCTTTATATGTAGTGTTTGGATGTCTTATCAACTATGTTATAACCAGTATACTTTGTGATGTTTTTAAGTGTGGCACAATGTTTTACAAACTTTTTTCCATGATGAGAATGTGGTTGAACAGCTGTTTCACTCGTGTATGTTTTCTCGGGGATTTGTTTTGGTTAAGTTTTATTTTTGCACTGAAGTCTTATACACTAGTTGAACTGAAACACTTTTTTTCAAGTGCATTACGAGTTGTTGCTGAAAAGTGAGATTTATTTTATTTTCATTTGTCCCAACCTAAGTTGGACCTTTATAGTTTCTGTACCCTCTTTTCTTGTACGTATGGTATAGTTCTGTGAGAACTGAATTGTAATTTCATACAGCATAAGGCTTTTAAAATTGGTGTCACAATAGTATTTGTGGATGTAGCGTGAGTGGAGTGATCCTTCCTTGT
This sequence comes from Thinopyrum elongatum, assembly GCA_011799875.1. Taxonomy (NCBI): domain Eukaryota; kingdom Viridiplantae; phylum Streptophyta; class Magnoliopsida; order Poales; family Poaceae; genus Thinopyrum; species Thinopyrum elongatum. The sequence goes on from CM022303.1 coordinate 238,109,473, forward strand.
TATGTAGAACTGATGTCATATAATGTGTTAGAACTGATGTTTTTTTGTGATTGAGATTATTTATGACGAAATTGTTACATGATCTCTAGCCAGATTTTATTTAAATATAAGAAATTTAGCAAAATTGAGAGCCAATATTTGTTTGAACTTCTTGCATTTTAGTAGTTGAACTTCAGAGTAAAAGTTAAACCACTGGTTTAAATTAGCTACATTTAACAGATAGCCCTATTAAGTTCATAATTATTTTTGTAGCATATTTAGTTGAACTTCAAAGTATCATTGTTTTTGTAGCATATTTTTAATCCTTTTATCTGTGCTGAAGAGGTAAATTTATTTTTATTTTTATATTTGAATTTAGAATTATTTTGCCTACGAACATGTATTTGAACTTTTCTATATTCAGTTTTCGAACTTTTTTGTAGTAGTTTATATTTCTTTGCCCCGCGCTCTAGTTTTATTCAGCGGACCTTATGGGGTGGGGTGAGGAGAGTTTGGAGAGGAGGGAGTAGCAGTCGTATTGGGCCCTTTTCTGGCCCACATGGCCCGTGCGGGCGACTGTGGACTGCTGGCTGTGCGTGCGCTCTGAGTTTAGTCCCACCACGCTAGCCGAGGGGGCTCTCGACCGGTTTATAACCGTTTCCGTGCCTTGTCTATCGAAATCCTCTGTATACTTACCTGGGCGCTTATACACGGCGCTCGCTCTCTGTTCCATGACCTGTGGGCCCTTGTCGACTGGCCCGCGCAGTCTCGATTACTATGGATTTGCCAACGGTTCCGCCGTGGGCTCGAGTCCAAGTGTATCCTCCTGTGCGTGGCTGGCCTGTCCTTGGGCGGTCATCATTTTTTTGTTGTTGTTTGAAACTAGTACCTCACTGGTCAATGTGGACTGATGCTTCTGTTGTTTGTTCTTCTGATTTTTGTATTTGGTTGAACTGTAATCTTTTTGATTGAGTTTTGGCCTTCTTTTTCTATGCTGTGATTATTCTCAAGGCATTATTTGGTATCATCATAGTACTTGTCGTATAAACTAAGTTGTACTGAGATTTCAATTGTACTAGCACTGTGATCATTTTATTTTTGTTGTTTGAAACTAGTACCTCACTGGTCAATGTGGATTGATGCTTCTATTGTGGTTCTTCTGATTTTTCTCCTTGGTCGAACTGATATCTTTTTGATTGAGTTTTGGCCTTCTTTTTTCTGGGCTATGATTATTCTCAAGGCATTATTTGGTATCATCATAGTACTTGCTGTATAAACTAAGTTGTACTAAGATTTCAATTGTACTAGCACTGTTATTCTTAGTGTGTCAATGTTTTAGGGATGCGAACTGACGCTTCCTGTTCCTTTTTATTTTTGTAGTATAGATGTACTGTGTGTTCAAGTGTACCAGTACTTTCACTCCTAGTATGCTAGTGACTATGAAATACGTACTGATGGTTCTTGGCTTTTCCTGTTGTAGTACTTAGTAATTTTCTAACGACTATTGATACGTCTCCAACGTATCTATAATTTATGAAGTATTCATGCCATGTTTACAATAATTTTATATGGTTTTGGTATGATTTGCATGGAACTAACCCGGACTGACGCTGTTTTCAGCAGAACTACCGTGGTGTTGTTTTTTGTGCAGAAATGAAAGTTCTCCAAATGAGCTGAAACTTTTTGATGATTTTTTTTTAACAAAAGAGACCCCCGAAGCTTCATGGAAGGACCAGAAGGTGAAGGAGTAGGTCACAAGACACCGGGGCGCGCCAAGGGGCCCAGGCGCGCCCCGGTGGGTTGTGCTCACCTCGAGGCCCATCTTAGCGTGAAACAAACGCCAAAAATTCCTATAAATAGAGAAACCATCGGGGGTAACCCTAGATCATAAGTTCCGCCGCCGCAAGCCTCTGTAGCCACGAAAAAACAATCTAGACCCCGTTCCGGCACCCTGTCGGAGGGGGAAATCATCACCGGTGGCCATCTCCATCATCCCGACGGCCACCATGATGAGGAGGGAGTAGTCCACCCTCGGGGCTGAGGGTTTGTACCAGTAGCTATGTGTTTAATCTCTCTCTCTCTCTCGTGTAATTGAGATGTCACGATCTTGATGTATCGCGGGCTTTGTTAATATAGTTGGATCATATGGTGTTTTCCCCTCTCTATCTTGTTGTGATGAATTGAGTTTTCCCTTTGAGATTTCGTTTTATCAGATTGAATACTTTTATGGATTTGAGAGCACTTGATGTATGTCTTGCTATGAATACCCGTGGTGACAATGGGGTATCATATTGATTCACTTGATATGTGTTTTGGCACTCAACTCGCGGATTCCCGAGGTGACATTGGGGTAATCCATGCATAGGGGTTGATGCACGTTCTCGTCTTTTGTTTCTCCGGTAGAAATCTTGGGGCACTCTTTGAGGTTCTTTGTGTTGGATTGAGTATTATGAATCTGAATTTGTTTTGGTGTTAATTTAGTACGAACTCTTGATAGATCGATCGGAAAGAATAACTTGTGTTATTTTAGTACGAACTCTTGATAGATCGATCGGAAAGAATAACTTGGTGTTATTTTAGTACGAACTCTTGGATAGATCGATCGAAAAGAATAGCTACAAACAATTTCTTCTTATGTTCTCCGCTAGATAAGAACTTTGGAGTGATTCTTCATCGCACGTTGAGGGATGTTTATATGATCCAATTAGATTAGCATTGTTGAGAGATTGCACTAGCGAAAGTACGGACCCTAGGCCTCATTTTCAAACATTGCAATACCGTTTGTGCTCCGTTTTACCAATTGTTACCTTGCTGTTTTTTTATTTTCAGATTACAAAAATATATTTCTACCATCCATATTACACTTTTATCACCATCTCTTCGCCGAACTAGTGCACCTATACAATTTGCCATTGTATTGGGTGTGTTGGGGACACAAGAGACATTTTATTATTTGGATGCAGGGTTGTTTGAGAGAGACCATCTTCATCCTACACCTCCCACGGATTGATAAACCTTAGGTCATCCACTTGAGGGAAATTTGCTAGTGTCCTACAAAACTCTGCGCTTGGAGGCCCAACACGAGTCTACAAGAACAAGTTGTGTAGTAGACATCAACTATAAGCATGATGCTGTTAGTACTGAATGTTGTCCTCGGCTGCAACTTAGTCTTTTTAGTGTTCTTCTGAAACTAAAAACTAATTTTTAGTGTGATAGTACTACCGTACAGGACTAAGCTGTACTGAGCATCCAAGGCTACTATTTGTTGTTGTCCTTAGTCTGCCACTGTTTTTGTGAAAATATCCCTGTGTGATTTGTTGCTCCATGACTAGTGTTGCATAGCAGCCACAAAGTTTCATTCACAACCTACTTCAACTTCAAATGATGGATAAACAAAATAGGAAGCTAGCAAACTTCTTCAACGACATAAGCGAACGATGTACTTGATGACATAAGCAAACTTGTTCAACCCTGACACACATGACATAAGCAAGCTGGTTCAACCTAACAAAAGCAAACTAGGAATTTGAAACAACAAGATAAAGGACAAGCACAAGCGCAAGCAACACGAAGGAAGACTTTGATGTCTCTTCATCCCCCGTAGTGGCAGTGGTAGTAGGGATTCGCTTCCTGCTCTTTGGAAATTTCCAAACCTGTTTTGATGTTGTCAATTATCTTCCATGACTTGTACGTGGCGTACGCATCTATTCCCGCGTACTCGATGAGCTTGTCTGGCAGCGGGCTGATCCCCCACAGTTTATGGTCTTCCTCCTTGTCGATCTTCTTCTTCATGCCTTTGTAGAATGGGTGGATGACGCTGGTTGCAACATCAGCCAAGGAGTCGTACTCTTTTCTGGTGGTTAGAACTCTCCAGTTGCGCTAAATGTCGATGAAGTTCTTGGGGTTGATCTCCAAACCAGACTTCTTCAGCATCTGTTTGTCATCTTTAATGTTGAAACCGACAAAGGTGTACAAATTCTGCTCCTTCAGGAGCTCTTTGAGGCGCTTGGGCCTGCAAGGGTAGACACATATTGAAGATTAGTATTCTTTTTTGAAGATTTAATTCTTCTGTTTTTTGGTTTACAAGTGATAATCCATGAGGTAGATGCTTATATAGTATAAGTCATGGATGAATGTAGTTCAAAAACTAGTACACAAAGTTCTGAAATTAAATTCAAGTACACCATGTTATTTTTCTTTTTTGGTATCTTCAGTGCTTCACCAAATGCTTCACCAAGTTCAAGAACCTATAACCAGAGTCAATGACCTATGTGCTGCTTACTACAAGTTTAGTTTTCTTTTTGTTGAATAAAAGACCTATACCAGTGCTTCACCAAGTTCTTACTTTATTTTTTGCTGCTGAAAATAACATCAGACCAGGTTCAGAAACTACTTTTGTACATCAAGTTTAGAAACATCTTTTAATACACCAAGTCTATAAACTACACTAGTGCATCAAGATCAGAAACTACGCTAGTACATCAAGTTTAGAAATTAATGTGGTGAAACAATTTCAGATGCTAATCCAGTGCATCAGGTTCAAAATATATTATAGTGCATCTACTTGAGAAACATGTACTCGTGCATCCACTTCACAAGCTACAGTAGTTCATCTAGTTGGGAAACAAGTTTAATGAAATTTTGAGGGAGTAGTACTAATAGAACAGATGAATGAAGAGTAGTATGGTTCACCATTTTGTGGCCGCTGCGATGTGGTACACCAAGCAGAGTTCCTCCACGCATAACTACAGAACTGCTGCCATCTACGGAGGTTCATCTTTTCTGGTAAACTCCACATCAACTCAGATGAAGCTAGGATACAAGTCGTCGCCCTTCATCCTGAGCCTGCTGATCATCTCGTCGGCCTTGTCTGGTTCGCTGGTGCATACGACCTCCAGCGTCTCCTTGCCGTGGAGCTCAACCCCTATGAGGGTTCGGGTGTACTCGCGCTTCTCGCCGGGGACGTGAACGTCGTCGAGGTTGCTGCTCTGGTCGGACGTCTCGCCACGATGACGCTTGGCAGATGGTTCCTCCGCCATTGCCCTCCTCCGGCGACTGTGGGCTTGGAAGAGAGATGTTTGTGGGTTGTTTGTACTGGAGATGGAAGCGGCAATGGTGGTTTTTGGAGATGTGGCAGGGATGAAGTCGATTTGGGGCTTTTTGAGGGCGTGGTTTGGGACGTGGGGGAGGCGGTTCGTCCCGGTCGTGGGGGTAGTGGTCGTGGGGTAGCCGTTGCAGTCCGTCATGGCAACCGCCCAGTGGGTGACGCGGGCGGTGGCCTGGAAGAACCAACCGTCCAAGCCAATTTCTTTTCCAGGGTATTCACTGGTCGCACTGACGAGTCTTGTCAAGCTGTACTTATCAGCTGCTTATCCCACTTGCACGTCTCAGGGTCGGTGATGATGGCATTTTGTACTGTTTAAGTAATGTATACTTTGTGATGTTTTCAGTGTGGAGGTTAAGTCTTATTTTTGCACTGAAGTCTTATACACTAGTTGATCTGAAAACTTTTTTCAGTGCACTGCGAGTTGTTGCTCAAAACTGAGACTTATTTTATTTTCATCTGTCCCAACCTAAGTTAGGCCTTTATAGTTTTTGTACTCTCTTTTTAGTGTACTTATGGTTTAGTGATGTGGGTATTGAATTGTAATTTCATACAGCGTAAGGTTTTGAAAATTGGTGTCACAGTGGTGTGTGGATGTAGCGTGAGTGGCCTGACCCTTCCTGGTTTTGTAGTACTGATGTCATATATATGTTTGAACTAAGTTTTTTTTGGGATTGAGATTATTTACGACGAAATTGTTTGTTGAGCTCTAGTCAGATTTTATATAAATAAGAAATTTAGCAGAATTGACAAACAATATTTATTTGAACTTCTTGCATTTTAGTAGTTGAACTTGAAAGTAATATTTAATTCGCTGGTTTAAATTATGTAAATTTAACAGATAGCCTATTAAGTTCTCCGCTTTTTAAAGTTTCGTTGTTTTTGTATCGTATTTTTTTCCTTTTTTTATCATCCGTGGTGCAGAGCTAAAATTATTTTTATTTTTATTTTTGGATTTAAAATTATTGTCTGCGAATAAGTATTTGAACTTTTCTATATTCAGTTTTCGAACATTTTTGTTGTAGTTTATATTTCTTTGCCCCGCGCTCTGCTTTATTCAACGGGCCTTATGGGTGGGGTGTTTGGAGACGAGGGAGGCTATTGGGCCCTTTTCCGGCCCAAATGGCCCGTGCGGGCGATTTGTGGACTGCTGGCTGTGCGTGTGCTCTGGGTTTAGTCCCACCTCGCTAAACGAGGGGGCTCTCAACCTGTTTATAAGCGTTGCCGAGTCCTACTGGTCGAACTCCTCTGAATACTTACCTGAGCGCTTATACACGGCGCTCGCTCTCTGTCATGACCTGTGGGCCCTGGTCGGCTGGCCCTGCGTTGTGCCGATTACTAGGCATTCGCCAACGGTTCCACCGTGGGCTCGAGTTCAAGTATCTACCAGCATTAGGGCCTGCCTGTCTTCGGGCGGTTAATCTTTTTTTTTGTTTGAATCTAGTACTTGATTCCACCAGTAATGTGGACTGATACTTTTGTTGTAGTTCTTGTGAGTTTTCTCGATCTGTTATCTTTTCATTGAGTTTTTGCCCTTTTTTATTGTTTTTGTGATTATTCTCAAGGGTCTTCTGGCATTATTTTAGCACTATAGTACTTGCGTGTAAACTAAGTTGTACTGAGAGTTCATTCGTAGTAGCACTTCTGTGCTTAGTCTGACATTTATTTTTGAGGGATTGCGAACTGATGCTTCTTTGTACTTTTTATAGTAGTAAATTTGTCTTGTCCATTCAAGTGTACTAGTACTGTCATTCTTAGTCTGCCAGTGACCAATATAAGTGTGTGCTGATGCTTCTTAACTTTTCTGTTGTAGTACTTGCTAATTTTCTAGCAGCTACATATGGATGAGAACAGTACATGAAGTACTAAGATTTTTTACTTCAACTTTTGAAGCGTTGTTAAGCAACTCAAATTGCACTGATTGTTTTCAACATTATGTTTTCCATACAATGCTGAATCGAAACTACACATGGAACATCCTTGTGTGATTAGTTGCTTCATAACTAGTACTGAAGAGCAGCCACAAAGTTCCATTCACAAGCTACTTTGAATTTGAAATGATGCATAAACAAAATACGAAGCTACCAAACTTATATAACGAGATAAGCAAACAATGTACTTGATGACATAAGCAAACTTGTTCAACCGTGAAAAACACGACATAAGCAAACTGGTTCAACCCTGACACACAAGACATAAGCAAACTGGTTTAACCTAACAAGAGCAAACTATGAATTTGAAACAACGAGATAAAAGGCAAGCACAAGCGCAAGCAACACGAAAGCAGACTTTGATGTCTCTTCATCCCGCATAGTGGCAGTGGTAGTAGGGATAAACTTCCTGCTCTTTTGAAATTTCCAGACCTGTTTTGATGTTGTCAATTATCTTCCATGACTTGTAGGTGGCGTACACATCTATCGCTGCATACTCGATGAGATAATTTGGCAGCAGGCTGATCCCCCACAGTATATGGTCTTCCTTCCTATCGATCTTCTTCTTCATGTCTTTGTAGAATGGGTGGATGACGCTGGCTGCAACATCAGCCAAGGAGTCGTACTCTTACACCGCTGTATGGAACTCTCCAGTTGCGCTGAATGTCGATGTACTTGTTGGGGTTGATCTCCAAACCAGACATCTTCAGCTTCTCTTTGTCACCTTGAATGCTGAAACCGGCAAAGGTGAACAACTTCTCATGCTTCAGCATGTCGTTGAGGCGCTTGGGCCTGCAAGGGGAGAGACATATTGAAGATTAGTATTATTTTGATGTTTGAATTCTTCAGTTTTTTTGTTTTACAAGTGATGAATCCATGAAGTAGATGCTTATATAGTATAACTAATGGATGAATGTAGTTTAGAAACTAGTAAACAAAGTTCTGAATTAAATTCAAGTACACCATGTTATTTTTTTTTTGGAATATACAGTTTGAGTCAATGATCTATGTGCTGCTTTAGTACTAGTTTAGTTTACTTTTATTGAATAGAAAAACACATACCAGTGCTTCACCAAGTTCTTAGTTTTTTTGCTGATGAAAATAACACCAGACCAAGTCCAGAAACTACTTCACTACATCAAGTTCAGAAACATCTTTTAATACATCGAGTGCAGAAACTACACTATTGGATCAAGATCAGAAACTACACTAGTACATCAAGTTCAGAAATTAATCTTCTGCAAGATTTTCAAATAGTAATCCAGTGCATGAGGTTCAAAATATATTATAGTGCATCTACTTGAGAAACTGCACTAGTGCATCCACTTTCACAAACTACACTAGTACATCTAGTTGGGAAACAAGTTTAATGAAATTTTGAGGATACAGTACTAATTAAACAGATGAACCAAATAGGGCAAATGAGTAGGATGGTTCACCATTTTGTGGCCGCTGCGATGTGGTACACCAGGCAGAGTTCCTCCACGCATAACTGCATAACTGCTGCTCTCTGCGGAGGTTCGTCTTGCCTGGTATACTCCACATCAACGCCGACGAACCTAGGATACAAGCCGCCAGCCCTCTTCCAGAGCCTGTTGATCATCTCGTCAGCCTTGTCTGGTTCGCTGGTGTAGACGACCTCCAGCGTCTCCTTGCCGTGGAGCTCAACCCCTGTGAGGGTTCGGGTGTACTCGCGCTTCTCACCGGGGACGTGAACGTCGTCGAGGTTGCTGCTCTGGTCGGATGTCTCGCCACACTGACGCTTGGCAGACGGTTCCTCCGCCATTGCCTCCTCCAGCGACTGTGGGCTTGGAAGAGAGATGTTTGTTGGTTGTTTGTAGTGGATATGAAAGCGGCAATGGTGGTTTTTGGAGATGTGGCAGGGACGGAGTCGATTTGGGGCTTTTTGAGGGCGTGAGTTCGGACGTGGGGGAGGCGGTTCGTCCCGGTCGTGGGGGTAGTGGTCGTTGTAGGAGATATGCCCTAGAGGCAATAATAAATGTTATTGATTATCTCCCTGTTCATAATTAGGTTTATGTTCCATGCTATAACTGCTATGGTTCTCGAGTCTGCAAATAAAACGAGGCTCGGAGGAAGACTCATATGCACGTGTGGAATAATAAACGATAAAATGTATTCCTAGTCAAGCCTCTATGACTGGCTCAAGTATTGCATGATGATCCTGTTTTCCTGATCATGGGCATGACTATGCCAGCAATTTTGAGGGCACAATGTTAGCAGAACATTTGTGTTGAATCGACCCGATTGATGTTATGCTATGAGATTCTTTCGTCACAAGTTAATGGTTAATAACACAGAGATGGTTAATGTTTGCATGATTCCTTAGACCATGAGAGTATCGAGTTTCTTCATGCTTGCTTCATGAACTTTGGGGTTTGTTAAACGTCATCCGTAAATGGGTGGCTATTACGGTGGCTTACGGGTTCATGGAAAAGTGTGTCAAGTAACTTGATAGCTCAAGATTGGGATTTGCTCCTCCGGCGATGGAGAGATATCTCTGGGCCCTCTCGGTGTTACGGTATCCATCATCGTCTGGCCAGACACTTTGTGATTTGATCACGGGGATGCCGGAACACGGTAACGAGAAAAGAGAACAATACCGGTAACGAGGTAACTAGCATAGTGGACAAGTTGTTGTTCCACGGGAATGCCAACATGTCTCACCTTGGGTATTTGTAACATATCGCGAAGCAACAGGAATAGCACACGGCAACTGGAGGTTCACTCGAATATTCATTCGTGTGGGTATAGGGGTCAATATGGGTGTCCACGGCTCCGATGCTGATCATTGATCGGAAAGTGTTCCGGTCATGTCTATACTTCACCGAACCTATAGGGTCGCACGCTTAAGGGTCATCTATCTGTTGAACGCTAGACAGGGAGTCTGAGAGAAAGTCACCGAAAATGTTTTGGAGACAACGGAAGAGTTCCGAGAGAGAGAACACCGAAAGAGTTTCGGTAAAACCGAAAAGTTGTTTCGGAATATATTATTTGGTCAAAAAGGGTTTCGACACCGCCTGGAAATTTTTAGAGGATGCCAGAATTGGTCTGGGAACTTCTGGGAATTTTCGGAGAGAAAAACCGGAAATGTTCCGAAACTGCCGTAACCGCTGTTAATGCTTTCCGCTGATGAAAACCACCGCATCGAAAATGTTTCGGATCATGCCCAGAATAATTTTAGAGGGTGCCGGAAATGTTCTGGGACTTTTTGGAATTTTTCAGAAAAAGTTTCGCGGAAAACATCTTGTCTCAGCGCGAGGGGACAAGATCCCACGAATCGGGGGTTGCATGTTTGGTGGCTTTTTGTCTAGGGAGCATGCATGTTTCATGGAGACATGTTGGTGGCTTGTTGGGGTGGCCCTCCCCCATGGGGAGACAAAGTGTGGGCCGGCCCAAGGTCTGCCATGGTGGTGTCCCCTTGGTGCCCCCCTTGTGTTACCATTATGCCCTTTCATGTGTGACATAAAGCTTGGGTATTTTGGTATTTCAACATCCCACCCCACCCCTTGCCTTGGCCTATAAAAGGAGGAGAAGGGGCTGCCATTCTCCCCATCCCTTGCTCTCATACACATGCCAAGATGTTATCTGGCTTCTCTCTCCCTCCCACGAAAAGAGTTTCGTAGAGCCGAAAGGCTGTCTGGGTTCCGGCAGGAACTAGTTCTGGACGGCGAAGCCCTGCCGGATAGGTGACACCGTATGTGTGCAACTCTGTAGAGAGGTCGTAGTTTCGATCTTAGTGCCCGAGGGGCTGTTCGAGAGTGCCTCCCGAAGGGCTGTCCAAGTGACGGTCCGAGTTCTGTGAGTCCTCCCGAAGGGCTGTCCGAGTGACCATTCGAGTTTCGAAGGTCCTCCCGAAGGGCTGTCCGCGACATCGTCCGGGGGACTGTTCGACCGCCTCCCGGAGGGCTGTCCGAAGGGAAGACGAGGGTATACATCCTCGTGGTTGGGAGGTTGTAAATCCTAGCTGCGGGGATCTGCACCGCCGATCATCATCGACTCTACTTCCGCTGCGCTACGAGTCGGTAACGAACATGATCAAACCTTGTATGCAGTCTCCATAGTGGTCCTGGGCTGGTGCGTAGGGCGGAAATTTTTTGTTTTCTGCTGCGTTACCCTACAGTGGCATCATGAGCCGTGCTATGCGTAGATGCAGGTTGCGATCTAGAATACATGAGATGTATGGGTGTTGCACAATATAATTATGTAGTAGATGAGTTCTATTACTGAAAATTATTTGTGCGGGTAGCAGATGAAATCTGTTACCCGATGTTCTTGTTGCTTCCCTGGAATTTGCATATTTCTGATCTTGATAACAGTATGGTGGAGTTTCAAAGTTCTGGCAATCCGCGATCCTGATTGATCAACGAAGTGCTAACAGTTCATTGAATTCCACCGTAGTTAAAAGGAAAGATGAAATTTCGCAGACAAAAGGGCAATGCAGATATGATCTGCACGGGGGTCATGCGTATGACAAAGTTTAGTATGGGGCTCGAGATTTTATTATCTCGGTTTTCATACACCCTGGAAAGTTAATCTAGCGACTTGAATTATCATACTTGATGATGGACGTTGGTAGCTTCGGTTTGTTTCGAAACCTTAGAAGCCACGAAAAACTAGTTTTTTGCATGAACCAATTAGAGGTGTCTAACTTGGTTTTGCAGGAGGGTTTACATGTGCATGTGATGTGGTATAGCGGTGCTCATAATAATTTGATTATGTATGAGATGACTATATAATGTAAATTGATTAACATGACCTGCGTGTCATGATTCGGCATGATGGCTGGAGCCATATGATTGCACTTTAAATGACCTGTGTGTCAACCTTGTGTAATGCATTATTTTATTAGCTATAGAGATAGCAATATTATCTGCTGCATCGACAAGGTGGTGGCAATCTTCGCGAAGGTGATCACCGACGTGAATGCCGAAGACGAAGGAATACAAACTTCTCCGTCAGAAAGGGCTATACCATATCATGCTATTATGAATTGCCTGAGATGTTTATCCCTTATGTTGCACCCTTCTTGATTGCACGGTAGTCGCTTTTATTAGGGTGATCTCTCACAAAAATATCAAGTAGTTAGTGTTCTCCCAAGTGTAGCACCGTCACGGCACCTAACTTTTCGGGGTATCACATGCTAACATGGGTACGAACGATTAGGGATGTGTGAGGCGGGTGAGTTGAGACCTCGCAGCGAGATCACTTGGTTGTCTTGACGTTCAGGCATGAAAGTCATGAGCTCGGAACACACGCATCGAAAGATGAACAAGAGTCACATAGAGATGTGATTGGCAAGTTTGCCTACCGATTGAGATTTTCGTCATCAGTGATGCTACCATCAATGGCGTTGAATTGAAATGCGGATCTTGAATCACTCACAATCAATTATGAGAGATATTGATTTGAGTGGGAGCGCACTGTAGAATTAATTCTTTTAATTCTCAGTGCAATTAATTTTGAACACTGTCTAAGTGTGATTTGCATAATAGTTGTAGAATAATGGCTCGCATTTCCACCTTCCCTATTAAAATTGAATAGCTATTAAATATCTGGTTAAAACTTTACGGTTGGTAACGTAATGTGAGGATTGTCCTCAAGAGTGCCGAGAAGGACTTTGTCCTATCGCATACTTTCGGTATTCTCTCGCTTATGCTATGGATCATGTGACTCTCGTCCGTTGATCCAAAAGCTAGAATTCCATTTCAGTCAAGCGCAATATGTTTGTTTCCATGAGACCCAAACTTCGAAAGTTTGGATAGTTATGTGATATTCATGGAATCTGAAAATTATTTTCAGAGACAGACAAAGGCTAAAAGATATGAGATATCCAAAGCAATGTTTGTTTGCAAACTATTAGTAAAGGAGTTTACTATGCATTAGACTGATAAGAGAGGGATCCAGAAGAACGCCTGTCATATGATGAAAGGTGAATAAAACAACAACTTAAAGAGAAAGGAAGTGTCCGAAGGGTGTTAGTAAGACTTTCATGCCTAGGAAGTCCGGGGCTAACGCCACTCTTAAGTTCGGTGCTTTTTCTGAGAGTAGGAGAACTACTGAAAGTTAAACTGTTAGAAGTATAAAGGCAGAAAGAAAGGAGACTGGAATATCCAGCTCATGTATGAATGTCATACAAGTTTTTGATGTATAGAAGGCTGGTCAAAGATATAGTCCTTGGGAATTATGATTAAATTGTTAATCACTGATTCTTGGGTATTGTGAGTTAATCACAAAGATACCCGCTCGATTGCTTTCTGTTGCAACTCGATGTAAGAACTACTATGGCCTGAAAGACTAGCCAGAAATGAGTTTTAGGTATACACGGGGAACATAGTAAATGTTACTATACCTTCCATCGGTGTATTACCGTCTGTATTTATTTTTATAATTCGTTTGGAGTTTCACAAACTCTAGCCCATTGCATAAGGTATCTTGCAAGAAGTTTATTTATAAGAGAACTTTTGATGTTCGATGTTATGAATAACATAAGGGCCATACTTTCATTATGAATGAGATGTATGCTATGAATATTGATAATGATACATTACCTCTGGGTTTACTTTCATAATTCATTTTAGAGTTCCATACACTCTAGCCCATTGCACAATGTTTGTTGCAAAAGAGTTGTTCATAAAAACAACAACTGTTGTTCAGTATTATGAATAACATAAAGGGCCAAGCTTCCATCCTAGATGGGATGTATGTTATGAATATTGATGGTAATATGATACATCCATAACACTGACGCTAAATGTCGCAAGACTAAAAGAATACCACATAAGTGTGGCACTGCATTTGGTCACATTGGAGAAACCCGCATGGATAAATTCCATTATGATGGATTTTGAAGTCGTTTGATTTTGAATCATCTGACACTTGCAACTTTCCTCCGAAAAAGGAAGTGACTGAAATACCGTTCACAGGCCATAAGGAACGGACAACAAACTTATTGGTGATCATACATTTGATGTGTGTAGTCCGATAAAGGTTGTTGCAAGTAGTGGATTTATCTATCTTCAGAAATGACTCAAGTAGATATGTGGATATTTACTTGATGAGACGTAAGTCTGGATCTTTTGAAATCATTCGAAAGGTTTTCAAATATGAAATAGAAGTTATTGTAACAAGAAAATTATGTTTCTACAATTCGATTGCAGAAAGAAATATTTGAGTTACAAGTTTAGCGAATGTCTGATGAGTTGTGAAAGGGGTTTCATAACTTGCACCTCCCGGAACACCACTACAAGAGGAAAGTCCGTGAAGATGTAATCGAACCATTTATGACATGGTAAGATCAAAGATGACATAAATAAATTTGCCATTATCCCTTTTAAAGAGTGATGCTTTAGAGACTGCGGCTTTTACACTGAAAAGAGCTCCATCGGGTCTGTTGAAATGACGCCATGGTATGGTACGCCCAACCATGTTATATCTTTTCTTAACATTTGGAATATGGGGCTTGTGTAAAAGGTTACAAACCTATTCCAAATCAGACAAGTGCTACTTTGTAGGTTATCTCAAGTAATTGGGTATTCCTCCCTCACTATACCGAGGCAAATAGGTTTGCCACAACGAACGGTATGCTTTTTGAAGAAAATGGTTCTTTCAAAAAGGTGAGTGGGAGAATAGTGCAACTCGACGAGATAAACAGTATCTTCGTCATCAGATCAAAGGAAAGAGACTTGGAAGTAATTCTAGGTTTTCCTACTGCGACTGATATGGAAGTCTCTACAATAAAATGTATGGACTTCGGTCAAACTTGCAGCTGAACCACGTAGGCAAGGCTCGTGCAAACCTCTCAGGTGCGCAAACGAGATATTGTTGTTAGACAACAGTATACCTACGATACACAAGGAAGCGTTGATGGGCCCTGACTCCGGAATTGGCTAAATGCCAATACAACCCGAGTTAGTTTCCATATAAGTGATTCAAGATTAAAACCTTGATACACCTTTCGGAAGACTTAGAGTCTAACAAATATTTATGGAACTTAAAACTGATACGGATAAAAAATGTTTTATCCATGAAGCTCGACTTGTTGCAATAACAAGTTCAAGGAGTTGACTATGATGAGGTTGTTTCATCGTAGCGATGCTTAAAGTCGGTTCGGGTTGAACTAGCAATTGATACATATTTCAATCATGAGATATGAAACATGGATGACAATAGGATTTCCATCTGATGGAAATGAAACCAAGGACTTGCATGTGTTACAGTCCAAGGTATTTTGTCAGTCCAGAGGATGCTAGTAAGTATGCAAACTTCAGAGTTCCAGCAATGGACAGAAGAGAGCAAAATGGAGTTGGAATCTTCGTGTTTTGATGAAATAGTCAAAGGGGTTTGACTTCATCAATGGGTAACGAAGATGCTTATGATTCAAGAAAGTAAGTGGGAGCATAATAAAATTTCTAAAAAACGTTGTGTGCTTGACACATTGTTAATTGGAAATAAATTTCTTGACACGAATTAGGACTTCATTTGAAAAAAGTTTCTCGATGAAGTGCTTGGGCTAAATAGCCTTTATATTAGGCATGATGATCTATGAAGATAGATTTACCTAATGGGGCTGAGCAAAGATACATATTGACAAGATGCTAAAACCTTTTAGCATTAAAAACGTCAAGGAGTAATTCTTGCCGAAGTCATATGGAAAGAGTTTTTGCAAGACTCGGTGTCCCAAAACACTGATGGAGATTCCACACACTCTTGTGTTTGGATTAATCATGTATTCCATGGTATGTAAAAACAACCAGATATGTCCAATACTCCCAAAGTTGTTGCGAGTATAGATACCAAAGTGATCAAAAGTTCTGATCATGGGACAACAATGAAAAGGGTCATTGAGTACTATAGTAGCACCGATGACATGTTTTCTCGCAAGCGGAGATCATGAAGAGTTCGTTATAAAAGGTTACATCGATACAGTCTTCATCCATGCTCCAAGCGATTTTCGATTTAAATTAAGGGTTTTGTGTAACACACAATGTGGTGGCACAGTTAGTTGGAAAATGTTCCAAACAAGTTACTGTGGCGAATTCTATAACAGAGGCGAAGTATGTTGCCGCCTTTAAAGTGACAAAGAAGATGTTGAATCATATAGTTCATTCATGAACTTAGTATGGTTCCAAGATGGCTTTTGTCAATGGGACACTACTGCAAGTAGTTGCTCCATAACTTAGTCTGAGGAATCCAGGTTCGACCTGTGATTCGCATACATACAAAGCCAAGTCCACACAAAATATGAATTTTGTGAAAGCGTGAAAACGCGAGGATATGCAAAGATACACACGGAGCTGAAGTCGTCAGATCCGTTAGACATCAGGCTATACCACAAGCGAAGCATATTTACACCGGTGTGCCACAGGTGTGAAGTGCATTAGCATTAACTAGATTATTGACTCTAGTGCAAGTGGGAGTCTGTAGGAGATATGCCCTAGAGGCAATAATAAATGTTATTGATTATCTCCCTGTTCATAATTAGGTTTATGTTCCATGCTATAACTGCTATGGTTCTCGAGTCTGCAAATAAAACGAGGCTCGGAGGAAGACTCATATGCACGTGTGGAATAATAAACGATAAAATGTATTCCAAGTCAAGCCTCTATGACTGGCTCAAGTATTGCATGATGATCCTGTTTTCCTGATCATGGGCATGACTATGCCAGCAATTTTGAGGGCACAATGTTAGCAGAACATTTGTGTTGAATCGACCCGATTGATGTTATGCTATGAGATTCTTTCGTCACAAGTTAATGGTTAATAACACAGAGATGGTTAATGTTTGCATGATTCCTTAGACCATGAGAGTATCGAGTTTCTTCATGCTTGCTTCATGAACTTTGGGGTTTGTTAAACGTCATCCGTAAATGGGTGGCTATTACGGTGGCTTACGGGTTCATGGAAAAGTGTGTCAAGTAACTTGATAGCTCAAGATTGGGATTTGCTCCTCCGGCGATGGAGAGATATCTCTGGGCCCTCTCGGTGTTACGGTATCCATCATCGTCTGGCCAGACACTTTGTGATTTGATCACGGGGATGCCGGAACACGGTAACGAGAAAAGAGAACAATACCGGTAACGAGGTAACTAGCATAGTGGACAAGTTGTTGTTCCACGGGAATGCCAACATGTCTCACCTTGGGTATTTGTAACATATCGCGAAGCAACAGGAATAGCACACGGCAACTGGAGGTTCACTCGAATATTCATTCGTGTGGGTATAGGGGTCAATATGGGTGTCCACGGCTCCGATGCTGATCATTGATCGGAAAGTGTTCCGGTCATGTCTATACTTCACCGAACCTATAGGGTCGCACGCTTAAGGGTCATCTATCTGTTGAACGCTAGACAGGGAGTCTGAGAGAAAGTCACCGAAAATGTTTCGGAGACAACGGAAGAGTTCCGAGAGAGAGAACACCGAAAGAGTTTCGGTAAAACCGAAAAGTTGTTTCGGAATATATTATTTGGTCAAAAAGGGTTTCGGCACCGCCTGGAAATTTTCAGAGGATGCCAGAATTGGTCTGGGAACTTCTGGGAATTTTCGGAGAGAAAAACCGGAAATGTTCCAAAACTGCCGTAACCGCTGTTAATGCTTTCCGCTGATGAAAACCACCGCATCGAAAATGTTTCGGATCATGCCCAGAATAATTTTAGAGGGTGCCGGAAATGTTCTGGGACTTTTTGGAATTTTTCAGAAAAAGTTTCGCGGAAAACATCTTGTCTCAGCGCGAGGGGACAAGATCCCACGAATCGGGGGTTGCATGTTTGGTGGCTTTTTGTCTAGGGAGCATGCATGTTTCATGGAGACATGTTGGTGGCTTGTTGGGGGGGCCCTCCCCCATGGGGAGACAAAGTGTGGGCCGGCCCAAGGGCTGCCATGGTGGTGTCCCCTTGGTGCCCCCCTTGTGTTACCATTATGCCCTTTCATGTGTGACATAAAGCTTGGGTATTTTGGTATTTCAACATCCCACCCCACCCCTTGCCTTGGCCTATAAAAGGAGGAGAAGGGGCTGCCATTCTCCCCATCCCTTGCTCTCATACACATGCCAAGATGTTATCTGGCTTCTCTCTCCCTCCCACGAAAAGAGTTTCGTAGAGCCGAAAGGCTGTCTGGGTTCCGGCAGGAACTAGTTCTGGACGGCGAAGCCCTGCCGGATAGGTGACACCGTATGTGTGCAACTCTGTAGAGAGGTCGTAGTTTCGATCTTAGTGCCCGAGGGGCTGTTCGAGAGTGCCTCCCGAAGGGCTGTCCAAGTGACGGTCCGAGTTCTGTGAGTCCTCCCGAAGGGCTGTCCGAGTGACCATTCGAGTTTCGAAGGTCCTCCCGAAGGGCTGTCCGCGACATCGTCCGGGGGACTGTTCGACCGCCTCCCGGAGGGCTGTCCGAAGGGAAGACGAGGGTATACATCCTCGCGGTTGGGAGGTTGTAAATCCTAGCTGTGGGGATCTGCACCGCCGATCGTCATCGACTCTACTTCCGCTGCGCTACGAGTCGGTAACGAACATGATCAAACCTTGTATGCAGTCTCCATAGTGGTCCTGGGCTGGTGCGTAGGGTGGAAATTTTTTGTTTTCTGCTGCGTTACCCTACAGTCGTGGGGTCGCCGTTGCAGTCCGTCGTGGCAACCGCCCAGTGGGTGGCGCGGGCGGTGGCCTGAAGAACCAACCGTCCAAGCCAATTTCTTTGCCAGGGTATTCACTGGTCGCACTGATGAGTCTTGTCAAGCTGTACTTATCAGCTGCTTATCCCACTTGCACGCCTCAGGGTCGGTGATGATGGCGCTTTGTACTCCTCTACTGTGGGTACTTGGACTGGTGATTGACGTGTAGTTGAACTTACCAAATACAAGTTCAGACTATGTGTGTCATGCTAATCTTTTAAAACATTTTTTGTTTTTTGAAATGATTGTTTATATCAACATAATCTTTGAAAGTATTTTTTACAGATAAATTAGTTTTTCATCAGTACAGGTGTATTATATTTGTACTTTCAATTTTTTCTGTTTGGTTGAGGTAATTCTTTTTATGTACTGATGGGCTTTCTGAACTAGGACTGGCAGAACCAGTCATAGCTTGTTTGAATGATGTTTTTTGAGGTGTTCACGGGTGTGTTTGGTTACTCTGCCTTGAACTGACGAGTCAGAATTATTAGTACTGATGTACTATCAGAGTTTAAATTTTCTTTAACAAATTTTTGCTGAGTTACTGGTCGACAGTAGTGTTGACGTTACATAAATCCAGATCAATTTTTTCAAATATATTTGTGACTGCATTCAAAAGGTTTATCAAATGGTTTACATAATAATGTCACAGCGGGCACAAATCACAAATTATATCTTAACTATGGTACTGATCGAGAAATCGATGATAAAGCTAAATAAGTTTTGGTAACGACAGTGTTTCTGATATGATTCCTCATTGTGTAGCGAGGCAACCGAGAGTACAAGCTTATTTTTTAATTGACGCAACAGCATAACCACTATGGATTCTTCAGTCTTGAGCTCCTTCTAACTGGCCCCGAATGTTGTCCCTTGTCGGCGTCCTTTCCTGCTTGAGCCTTGGCAGCTTCATCGTCAGTTTCAGTTTCCTCGTCCCCAATACTGTCATCTTCATTGTCTTCGTCTGATTGGTCATCATTCTCATCAAACTCTTCTTCTTCATCCGCTTCTTTTGATTTTTTGGAACTCTGGACCTTCCCCTGTTTCTGTTCAGCGCCATTGACCTCCTTGCCCACTTTGCATGTGCGGGCATTATGTCCGTCAGTCCCCCCACACTTGCTGCAAGTGTAGCTGTTACGTATGTCGTCTCCATTGGTAGAAACCTGGGCGGCTCCAATCTGCTTCTGCAACTTTGCTTGTTGACAATGGCATCTGTGCGGTGTGGGCATGTGCGGTAATTATGATTGGTCACCATGTTGCAGAATCCGCATGCCCTTATCCCGAGAGGTTTGCCGTCCGGGCCGAATTCCACGCGTCTGATGAGGCGTGGTGGCTTTTTGGCTGCTGCTTTTGCTGCTTTCAATGCTTGCGTCTTACTCTTCCTCCCCTTTGTGCATGAGTATATGGGTGGTTTAATTACCCTTTGCTGCTGCTGGTAGGATCCCCTGTTGTCATGTCGTTTGCCTACAGCACTGTCGAGCTCACGATCTTGCACGTGAGCATGTTGCTGCTCTTGAGTGTGCACATGGGCAAGCTCTGGTTGCTGTTGCTCCTCCTTCTTGTTGTCGTATGGGCCAATAGCTCCCAGATGGTTCATCTCGGATAAGATTGTAGCGATATCCTGCTCAATTTTTTCTGTTTCGTTGTCCGCGACATCTCCGTTTTCAGCAGAATGCATGGCGTCGAGTTCTTGTTCAAGTCTTTCCATGCCGACCCGTGACCTCGCCATTTGGTCTTGGCTTCTCAAGCTTTTTCTGTGCACTCTCATGTTCAGTTGCAGTAGTGCGCTTTCAATGCAATATTGGGAGGCCTTGTTTGACGCTACTATCCTCAAGTCATTTCTGTTGAAGGTTGGCTGGATGTTCGGGCGTTTGGTGTATCACCTGAGGATGTATTTCTCCAGCACGCTGGCAGCCTTAATTGTCTGCATCATGCACAGGACATGCTGGCAGAAAATACCTGTTTTTTTGGAAGAGGTGCACGTTTTCTGTCATTTCATTCAAACAAAAACTTTGCAAAAATAATTACTACAGTCTGTAACATCTTTTTTTAGTCCTCGCCTGTGTGGTCCCACAGCTTGCACTCGCAGTCGTATATTTCTCCCACGGGGTCTGCAACCACCTGGAACGCGTGCTGAGACCACGCAAACTGTTTTTGTGGTTTGTTGTAGCGCACAAGGTACTTTGTGGGCTCTTCCGTCCCCGTCACCGTGAGGAGGGTGCTCAGTTTTAGCCTTTTTCTGATCTTGCTGTACACAGCTCGTGAGTAAAGCTTTTCCATCTGAGTGTCGAACCCATAGAGGGTCAGCGTGTTTTGTTCTTTCTGCGCAAGCAAGAGTGATGAACAAATTATTAGTTTTCTCGCAGCAAAAACTTGTCTAGATAAGAAAGAATTACTTTAGTAAGCACGTTATTTGTCTTACGACAGGTGATAGAGCTATACCCGGTTACCCATTGTCTCCTAGTTTTCTGCCTGCCTCCTAATTTTGACGCAGGTGTTTACCCGGCTGACAAACTGGTGCAGGTTTTGTCTCTCACTTACGAAGTTCTTTTTCAGCACATAGTTCATGCTCTCACTCCGTTGTGTGGATGTCATTTTGGCACAGAAAATTTCTTTGAAGTAAGCTGATATCCATTTCTCGCGCTCGTTCCACATTGCCACCATCGTGGCATCATCATGGAGGTTGTACTTATCCATGAGTGCTTTCCAGGCAGCCTCAAACTCAGTTGGCATGAGGGGCCAGTTGAGGATTGCTGTGAATTCATCCTTAAAGGTTTCGTGGAGGTTGTATAGGTACGCGAGGTGTTCCCTGTACTTCTTCATAATGTGCCAGCGGCATAGCTTGTGTACTGTGTCCCCGAAAGCATCTGGGATTGCCAAAGCCATTGCCAGGCACTGGTCTGGTAATGAGAAAAGAGACGTGGAGTGGTCAGCAGATGGTAGTGCATATATACAAATAGAACTGACACAACAATTTTATTGTGTTATTTTCCTTTTGTTTGGGGGGAGGGGGGGTTGGCGGTTGTACCTGTGAGGATGCATGTAGGAGCCTTCCCTCTCATGCACCTTAAAAATGTTTTGAAAAGCCATCTGAATGAATCTGCATCCTCATCTCTTATCAGGGCGAAAGCAAAGAATGTAGTTTGTAAGTGGTTGTTAGTACCCACAAACACCCCAAGTGGCATATGGTACTTGTTGGTCTTATATGTGGTGTCAAATGTCACACAGTCACCAAAGTCTTGATATGCCCCTCGGCAGCTTGTGTTCGCCCAGAATATGTTCTTCACTCTGTCAGACTCATCAAGTTGTATGTCGCAGAACAATTCCTTGTTTATCGCTTTCATCTCGCTAAAGAAGTTGACAGTCTTTAGGACATTGTCCACATCATCCATCCTTGAATTCTTTGCTTTGCTGCATATTAAAAGTGAACATTCATTCAAAAATGCATGTTGAACTGGCATCAGGTCATGCGTTGCGTAATATGTTTGTACTGACAGAGGAAAAAAGACGGAGGGGGTTTCTAGGAGGAGAACAAGTTTGTACTTACATGTTAATCAGGTCTTTGGCATTCATTTCGAAGAAGTAGCTACCGGGGTCATCGCCGCCCAGTATGCTCATGATTTGCGTGTGTTCAATGCCTTTGAACTGCAGGTACTTGACGTACTCCAAGATTGTTTTGTCAAAGTTTTTGTGGGAGTGCAAGAAGGCAAGCATTTGGGGGGTGACCAGTAGCCTGTGGTTGTGTTCCCAGCATATCTCTTTTACAACAAGTGTTCCATCCTTTTCCCTCTTCAGCCTCATTTAGCCCTGCAGCTAGTCCTGGCTGTGGTCTTGTTCCGATGTCTATTCGCATCTGAAACCTTCGATTCATAGACTCCATAGCACGTGCAATAAAGGTAGACTCTGCTGCTAACCTTGGAGCCTTCCCTGATAGCAAAACCCGCGTGCTTTGCATAGATGTTGTAGAAGTTCTTTGCTTCTTTGAAAGTTTCAAAGCGCATCTCTAGCCTTGGCAGAACGTAAGCTTCAATGTTAGGGGGCTGCATGCAACGGTGAGCAAACAAAAACACAATGATGAAAATGTTAGATGGGGTGGTCACAGTACTAGGGTATGGACTATGCTTGTATGTTTTCTCTGAATGGATACTTACATGTGTATAGCTCTGTGCTGCATCCGGTGTTTGCTATTCACCCTGGTGTATGGGCGCGGGTGGTGTCACCCTCGGCACATGCAACAATGCATCTCTTGGAGGGAGCAATGTTGATGAAGCTCTCCGTCTCTCATTGTACGGCCGTCTTCCCTCAGATTTGTTGTGAGGTTGCTCCTGTCTATATGGCTCATATCTTCTACTTTGCACCCTGCTAGAGTGGCGAACATTCATGTCTCTTTGGCCTGGTCTTCCCGTCGCAACCGCTTTTGCAGCACGGATGATTGATGTTGATGGAGCGACTGGTGGAAGCCTAGATGTCCTTGCCTTTCTGCATGCGCTAGGGAAGGAAAATATTTGTTGTTGGGGACATGGTTGTAACGCCCGGATAGTTAAGCTACAGTAGCCCTCGATTAATGATGCCATGTCATCACTTTCACTGTTGCTAAATCCCTCGTTGATTCAAACCGGTTCAAATTCAAATTCAAATTAAAGTCAAGATTCAAATTTCTCAAACGTGAACACTAAAATGTCCTAAGTGTTTCAATTAATCCCTGGATATTTTTCATGTTGAAACCCACATTTTATAAAATATTTAAATACCCCTAAATGAATAAAACAGGGACTAAAACAATTATTTAATTGCTTTTAAATAATAAACCAACGCAAACTAATTAATTAGGGTGCCAAATTATTTGTGGCTGTGGCATACTTATTGATACTAATTTTGGGGCTAGGCTTGTATTTTCAAAAACTAAAATAAAAGGAAATTGAAAATAAAAAAACACAAAGATAGAAGAAAAACAAAAGATAAAATAATAGAAAAAAAGGAAAACCCCCTGTTTCCCCCCTGGGCTTTGGCTCAGCCGAGCCAGTCGGCCCAGCCCACTCTTGCCCCCCTCGGTCGTCTCTCTCCTTTCCCCATGTTCAACCAACCGGCTCCTCCCCGCTTGTCCCAGCCGAACCGGCTCACCGGCCACGCCGCTACGGAGACCGCCCCGTAGCCCTAGCGTGGATAAGAGCGGCGCCCCACACGCCCTGGACCCGCGCTAGATCTTTTCCCCCTCCTCCCCTCGCTGATGCGTCCTCCCACGCCATGGCTGCCACTGCCATCGTCGTCGCCTTGCCGCCCGCGTAGCCACAGAGCTCCCCGCACCCAGCCACCGTGCCCACGAGGTCCCCCGTGCTCCGCTATGTTGCCTACGTCCATGAGCTTGAGCCGAAGAGCCCCACATCGCCGGATCCGACTGTCTTCTTCCTCGACGGCCGCCGGCAATCCCTGATGATTCCAGCGCCTTTGCTACTCCTAAGCCCACGCCGGGCCTCCTTGTGCCTTCCCGATGAGCTCCGATTCCTTTCCCCTCTTCTCACGCATCTCTTTCTCCCTCGTAGCTCGCTCCCCGCGCTGTTTCTGCCATGGCCGAAGCTCCTCATCGCCGCCGCACTAGCTGCCATCGCTGTCGTCGGTTTCGTGCCCGGCCGAGCACGGGAATTTGCTCAGGCCGTCACTTCGAAGCCGCCCGTGCCCTCCACTCGTCCTCCCGACCCCCTTTCGCCGAATCCAATCATGCCCGTACTCCGGCGACTGCCACGGAGCTCGCCGTCGCCGATTTAGGCCATCTCTGGCCAGGCCGATGCCACCATTGGGCGCGGCTTTGCGCCCCCGTTTGAATGAGCCAGACCCCGGGCCCAGAGACCCCCTGTCGACATTTTCTGGCGGATGCCAAGCCGCGCTGCCACAGAAGTGGCTCGCCGGAGCTCCCTCCGGTGCCGCCGCCGACGTGGCCGGCCACTAGGGCCCACCTGGGTCGCTGCCAGTGGGTCCCCTGGCCCCAGTTGACTGGGTTGACCCAGTCAACTGACTTGTGGCCCCCACACGAATAAAATGTTTTTATAAATAATTAACCTGTTAATTAGAACTGTTAACTAAACAAAGTCACTGACAATAGGGTCCCACATGGCTAATTATTCCAATTAGTTAGAATGATTAACTACTCTGTACGACAGGAGGCCCCACCTGTCAGTTTGACTGGTCAGTGGTCAACTCTGTTGACTGCTGACTGTGCTTTGACTGGCCCCACATGTCACTGACTGTGGCTGGCTCTGTCTGGGTATAAAAGGTTAGCACTATTTTTAATTCAAATTAAATAATTAAAACAATTTAGAATATGTTTAAAACATTGATAATTCATATAAAATAAACGGTAAGTCAGATGAAAATAATTTATATATGAAAAATGCTTAGAAAAATATGACAAATCCGAATATGCCATACACATACCTGTCACATGCCTCTATCATAGGGAACATGAAACCGTACCCTCCGATTCATCTCCTGAAAAATGACAAACGCCGGGAAAACATTTTCGAATGCTTTCCCTCCTCGTTTGCAACGTGTAGTACTTCATTAGGACACCCCTAGCGCCGCGTATTGCCATGTTATGCTTTGTGATGTGATGTTTGCTTTATATTTATTGTTTCTTCCCCCTCTTCTCCCTGATAGACACCGGGATCGAGACCACTACCGGTGCCACTGTGATCGACTACGTCGACGGCGACCCTTCCTTCTCAGCAGAGCTTCCAGGCAAGCCAACCCTCCTTGATCAACCAGATATCGCCCACTCTCTTCTCTCTTAATCTTGCATTAGGTTTGCTACTGTTGTTGATTCAATAGCTCCTATTCTGTGGCATAGCCTATCATTGTTGCTACAATTGTTGATACCTTTACCTGCTATCCTAAATGCTTGGTATAGGATGCTAGTATTCCATCAGTGGCCCTACACTCTTGTCTGTCTGCTATGCTATACTACTGGCCCGTGATCACTTCGGGAGGTGATCATGGGTATATACATACATACATAATATACAGGTAACATTATGTGACTAAAGTCGGGTCGGCTCATAGAGTACCCGCAAGTGATTCCGATGTGGGGGGCTGAAAGGACAGGTGGTTCCATCCAGGTAGTGGTGGGCCTGGGTTCCCAACCGCCCCCGAGTGTTACTTTGTGGCGGAGCGACAGGGCAGGTTGTGACCACCTAGGAGACAGGTGGGCGTGGTCCTGGTCGGCGTCCACGGTTACTTCAAATAACACGCTTAACGAGATTGGGTATTTGATCTGAGTTGGCCACTGGCCTATACGCACTAACCACCACGCGGGAACAGTTATGGGCACTCGACGTCGTAGTATCAGCCGAAGCCTCCTAGACATCAGCGACTGAGTGGCGCGCGCCGGGTTGGACCGCGTAAAGCACCCTCCTTTGTAATGGAGGCTGCCAGGTCTGCTCACCGGCCGCATACGCAACGTGCAGGTGTGCAATGGGCGATGGGCCCAAGACCCCTGCACGCATAGGATTTAGACCGACGTGCTGACCTCTCTGTTAGGCCTAGGTAGGGCTGCGACATGTTGATCTTCCGAGGCCGGGCATGACCTAGGAAAGTGTGTCCGGCCAGATTGATCGAGCGTGTTAGGTAATGTGGTGCACCCCTACAGGGAAGATTGATCTATTCGAATAGCCGTGTCCATGGTAACAGGACGACCCGGAGTTGTATTCCGACCTCATGACAACTAGAACCAGATACTTAATAAAACACACCCAGATAAGTTCTAGAGATAACCCGGTGATTGCTTTCCCACAGGGCGACGAGGGGAGGATCGCCGGGTAGGATTATGCTATACGTTGTTACTTGGTGAACTTACCAGGTACTCTATTCTATATGCTTCAAGATGGAGGCTGCCAGAAGCATAGTCTTCGATAGGATTATCTATCCCCCTCTTATTCTGGCATTCTGTAGTTCAATCCATAGATACTACCCTTTTCATTGATACTAATGCATATGTAATGTAGATCCTTGCTTGCGAGTACTTTGGATGAGTACTCACGGTTGCTTTGCTCCCTCTTTTCCCCCTTTTTCCTTTATTTCTTCTCGGATGTCGCAACCAGATGCTGGAGCCCCGGAGCCAGACGCCACCTTCGACGACTCCTACTACCCCGAGGGTGCCTACTACTACGTTTAGGCCGCCGACGACCAGGAGTAGTTTAGGAGGATCCCAGGCAGAAGGCATGTACCTCTTTCGATCTGTATCCCAGTTTGTGCTAGCCATCTTATGGCACCTTGTTTAACTTATGTCTGTACTCAGATATTGTTGCTTCCGCTGACTCGTTTAGGACCGAGCTTATGTATTCGAGCCCTCGAGGCCCCTGGCTTGTAACATGAAGCTTGGATGATCTTTAATTTGTGTCTAGAGTTGTGTTGTGATATCTTCCCGTGAGTCCCTGATCTTGGTCGTACACATTTTCGTGCATGATTAGTGTACAGTCAAATCGGGGGTGTCACAAGTTGGTATCAGAGCCGACTGCCTGTAGGAATCCCCCTTCCAAACTCCTTGGCCGAAGTTGAGTCTAGTCATTGAAAAGCTTTTACTAACATGGTTGTGTGGCTTACGGGCCCATGTCGCCATTGGGTGGTATTAGGATCTTTTATTCCTTGTCTATACTCTGGGACTCTAACCTCTCGTCTATTCGAGTTAAAATCAATTTACTAACTCTAGCATTAGGATCTCGTGATCACATTCACCCGGAGAGCCCCTTATTACAGATGGTCGCCTCCTGCACTAGAAGATTCTGAAGTTACTCTATGATGTTCTCTCGAGACTTTGTGTCATCACATTTGTGATTTCCTTCCACCGTCAACCCCTATGGAAAACTGCATACACTTGCCATTCATGCAATCATACCCCGTTGCTCTTGTTATTACAAGATGCCCCGAAATACTCTCCATTGTCCCGAGAATCCTTTGAGCTTACTGCCTTGCAGTTCTTTACCACATGAATACCCCTATGGATAATTCCTCGCACTTATCGAGTATCCGTTCATCCCCAGTCGTTCGTAGGCTTCATAAGATACTCTGAAATACTATCTGATCTTCCGAGAATCCTCTTCAAACTATTGCTCTGCAAATACTTGCCTGCTTGCTTTATGGATGCTTCCCATATGTCTAGCAATATTCATTAGTATCCTTTGACACCGTCATTTTGATCCTATTGATTCAACATGTGAGCGAATGCGCGCAACCATCAGTTGATCCTTTTAAATTATCTTTCCGGCTCAGACGTCATTTTGAACATGAGCTGGTTCTCGACCAATCAAATTGCCGACGATTGTACCCCCTAAGTCTATACAACTTATCAGTCCTTTATCAGAGCGTTTGTTTATGATCCCTTGATTTGGAAATCATAATTCCTTTGCATTTGAGCTTGAATTAGTCAGTTGTTTCTCTAATTTGATCTCCTTGCATTCTTTCTTCTTCTGGTTGAGTACCAATGCTCACATCAGATCCCTTATGGACCACCAGATCCTTTGTTGGATTTTATCCGACAGCGTCCTTCATATTCAATAACCTTGTGAGCCTTTCCTCGAATACATAATGCCTTAGGTAAATTGTATCCTCTGCTTTCTCAACCATGCTCTGCTTTCGAGCTTGTATAAATTACTCCTGAAGCTTGTGGTATATGTTTCTAAGATGCCCTGATGGGTTGAACCTATACCTTCCCTAAAACCGTATGAACCCGAAAGTTTTCACAAGTCATACCCTTCTGGTGTTTTACCAGATAATTTTCTACCCTACAACTTCTTCGAAGATGAGAAGTGAATGAAGAGTTAGACATCGAAGAAGTGGGAGTCGGCCTTGAACCTTTGTGTTCATGCCCATGGACCCGATGTGGAACTTATCATGGAAGCTTCTTGCAAAAATATTTAATCAATTGAATAATTCTTCCCGTGCCATTATATTGGATCCCTGGCAGCTATGGTTCCGACCA
Source organism: Thinopyrum elongatum (assembly GCA_011799875.1). Lineage (NCBI taxonomy): Eukaryota > Viridiplantae > Streptophyta > Magnoliopsida > Poales > Poaceae > Thinopyrum > Thinopyrum elongatum. Next base: position 238,138,131 of record CM022303.1, read on the forward strand.
TGCTAACTTTATTTAATATATTTATGAAAGGAAACCAATCGAGTGCCTCTTCTATTTTTGACAAGGTTAAAGTATCTGCTATCGCAAGTCAACGATCCAGTTCAGTTTCTATCCTGATCTACCTTCGAGTTTTACCTCTGCTATCTCGAGAATATAACCGAACTACATAACTGCTTATGAGTTCTTCATCAACTATTAGTTCTCACCGATTCCAATTTTTCCCCGGGTCCTGAATTGTAGTCGCTCGAGGACACCCATAACTAAATCAAGTCCGCACTACAGTTCGACAACTCTTAGTAATCTTCATTACTTACGAGTTTGTACCCGATCACGTCATTCCTAGCCTGATTGGCTATATCATTATCGTGCTGATTTTAACTTTGCTACCTGGTCCTTATTCCCAGAGCACAACTTTCGACGATGAGCTAAGCCTACGTAGATTTCCTCATCTTATCGTTCCACCTCGAACAACAAGTTTGATTCCGAGTTGGGGTCGTATCCGTGGACCCAATAATCTTTCGCTGCATGAGTCCTTTTGTTTGATGCAGCCGCTGCTTGATTGCTTCTTCGTGGAGCCTCTCAACAAAATTTGTCGTGATCATCACCAACATTTTGACTCCTTACAGGATATTAATCAAATTCATGATGATAAGTCCCATCCTCGTCCCTTGGTAATTTGAGTTACCATCGACAACCTCCTTACCTTCCTTTCATCACAAACTTATTCATGTTATGGATGCATCATGCTATCCAACTTGTATTATGTTCTACCTTGAAGTATTACCATCTTTTATGTCAAGGTTGTTGTGAGAATTGCTCCACCTCTTAAGAATTCTGGGTATAGTGATACTTCTCATCATCACCATTCTTTCTTGGTCCCCATGTTGATTCTAACCGGGATACCAAGAAGTGAACGATGCTGCTTGGATTTTGTACTCCTAGCAACCCTGTTGCTTGTAAGTTAATGAACGATTGTTTCATTCTTTGTGTATTGGTTATCAAATCACCATACTAACATTGATCATGCTAGCTAAGCCCATATTTCGTGGGCACCTTTCAACCAATGTTTGCTCGTGGATGTTCTCCTCGAGCATACATCATTATATCATTTGATCTGACAAATGTTATCTCCTTGTTCACATAATTGTGGAAATCCATCTTTTTGGAAATCTCAATGAATTGTCGCTGAGTCCATCAGCCACCTCCTCACCCTCTCCTTGATTTAATGATGAACTCTTGTTTCAGAACTCGCTTCCATAGTTCATTTCACGAGAATCTTACAGTGTCATCTCGCCAATTTGTGTCGCACCTTTTTCTTCTCAGGCATCCTGAGTCTGAGGTATACTGACACCAATCAGATCTGAATCTCGGTCAGATATGATGGTTGGAACATATTTTCAAGAGTTATAACATTAGTCTTCATATGACCCCATAAGGTGATGTCATGCATAGCACACCTGGCCGGAGGCCCTACTGTTATAGTTTCCTTTTCAGCAAAGTTATCTATTCTTCCATGAAGAAATTGTAAGACTTATTCTACAAGTTGTTCCTGATGGATCCTTTGTGTTTCCAAAGTCCGATCTTCACCTGATGACCATGTCAATGCTATCTCAAAGCATGTTTGTGGTACTTCGATCATCAATAAGAACGTTTGAAGCACAATGCTAAATTTTCTTGATCAATTATCCAAACACCGTTGTATGGGTAAACCTCATCTATTCCTTACCCATTTTGTCTGAATGGTTACATACTTGGAGTCCTATCGTGTATATCATGCTCTGCTTGTCCTTGGGAAGGATATACCCCTGAAATATGTGTTTAAACACATTTTCCTTTCCATTATTTTGTTTAATCTGATAATCATATTTTCCTTTCCATTGTTTTGTTTAACCTTTCTTACACCTCGTTGTGCCACTCTGTCAGTAAGACCCTGTTACTATTGTTGATGACATTCCGGTAACCACCGATGGACGAGAACTTTGCCTATTGGTCCGCCTCATATCAACGAGCAGGAAAATGGTTATCTTCGTCCCTCGCCCTTGGTACCAACGTGTTGCCAACATAATTGACGGGCTATCCTTTGACGTGCCTTGCTATCTTGACAGTGCAAGATGTCATCGCTCCTTCTACTTTTTACCCACATGGTGGGCCCATAACCCATAGTTCTACAGGATCGAAACCTGACTCTCCTGTACACCCTCCTGTTCCCAAAGTTATTCCTCGCGCGTGGCCTCGTATGTAATTCACAAGCGACCTTCCGAAAGATCATCAATTCTGGTATCAGACACAATACTTATTCCCACTGCTCTGAACCCTTTCACACCATGTTTCAGGCAATGAACGATTGTCTATCCGCTTGAAACTTCTTGTTGCACCTTACCTTGCTCTCGACGACTTTCTTGGATTTCAACTGGAGAGATGCCTCTATGCCTCATTCACTGAGGTAGCTCCCAGGTACCTAACATGTGTTGAGCTCCGTCCTTCCCGAGTCTTCCCCCTTATCTTTTCCGTGAGTACTATGAAGATTCCGAAGAAAAGATGACGGCTTCATCATGATGACCTGAAGCAGAGGAATGAAGACAACAATGTAATAGACCGACCTCTTCAAGAAGAGCAACCAAGACCGAGAAGATCCGTTAGAATTTCGTCACCAGAACTTTCCCCTTACTACACCTCTTAAATCTCGGGACGAGATTTCTTGTAGTGGAGGAGATTTGTAATGCCCGGATAGTTAAGCTACAGTAACCCTCGACTAATGATGCCATGTCATCACTTTCACTGTTGCTAAATCCCTCGTTGATTCAAACCAATTCAAATTCCAATTCAAATTAAAGTCAAGATTCAAATTTCTCAAACGTGAACACTAAAATGTCCTAAGTGTTTCAATTAATCCCTGGATATTTTCATGTTGAAACCCATACTTTATAAAATATTTAAATGCCCCTAAATGAATAAAACAAGGACTAAAACAATTATTTAATTGCTTTTAAATAATAAACCAACGCAAACTAATTAATTAGGGTGCCAAATTATTTGTGGCTGTGGCATACTTATTGATACTAATTTTGGGGCTAGGCTTGTATTTTCAAAAACTAAAATAAAAGGAAACTAAAAATAAAAAAACAGAAAAGATAGAACAAAAACAAAAGAGAAAAGAATTGAAAAAAAAGGAAAACCCCCTGGTTTCCCACCTGGGCTTTGGCTCAGCCGAGCCAGTCGGCCCAGCCCACTCTTGCCCCCCTCGGTCATCTCTCCTTTCCCCCTGTTCAACCGACCGGCTCCTCCCCGCTCGTCCCCGTCGGACCAGCTCACCGGCCATGCCGCTACGGCGACCGCCCCGTAGCCCTAGCGTGGATAAGAGAGGCGCCACGCACGCCCTGGACCCATGCTAGATCTTTTCCCCCTCCTCCCCTCGCTGCTGCGTCCTCCCACGCCATGGCTGCCACTGCCATCGTTGTCGCCTTGCCGCCCGCGTAGCCACAGAGCTCCCTACACCCAACCACCGTGCCCACGAGGTCCCCCGTGCTCCGCTACGTTGCCTACATCCACGAGCTCGAGCCGAAGAGCCCCACATCGCCGGATCCAACCGTCTTCTTCCTCGACGGCCGCCGGCGATCCCCGATGATTCCGGCGCCTCTGCTGCTCCTAAGCCCACGCCGGGCCTCCTTGTGCCTTCCCGGTGAGCTCCGGCTCCTTTCCCCTCTCCTCGCGCATCTCTTTCTCCCTCGTAGCTTGCTCCTCACGCTGTTTCTGCCATGGCTGAAGCTCCTCGTCGCCGCCGCACTAGCTGCCATCGTTGCCGTCGGTTTCGTGCCCGGCCGAGCACGGGAACGTGCTTAGGCCGTCACTCCGAAGCCGCCCGTGCTCTCCGCTCGTCCTCCTAGCCCCCCTTTCGCCGAATCTGATCGTGCCCGTACTCCGGCGACCGCCACGGAGCTTGCCGTCACCGATTTAGGCCATCTTCGGCCACGCCGATGCCACCATCGGGCGCGGCTTTGCGCCCCCGTTTAAAAGAGCCAAACCCCGGGCCCGGAGACCCCCTGTCGAAGTTTTTCGGCGGATGCCAAGCCACGCCGTGACAAAAGTGGCTCACCGGAGCTCCCTCCGGTGCCGCCGCCGATGTGGCCGGCCACTAGGGCCCACCTGGGTCGCTGCCAGTGGGTCCCCTGGCCCCAGTTGACTGGGTTGACCTAGTCAACTGACATGTGGCCCCCACATGAATAAAATGTTTTTAGAAATAATTAACCTGTTAATTAAAACTGTTAACTAAACTAAGTCACTGACAGTAGGGTCCCACATGGCTAATTATTCCAATTAGTTAGATTGATTAACTACTCTGTATGACAGGAGGCCCCACCTGTCAGTTTGACTAGTCAGTGGTCAACTCTGTTGACTGCTGACTGTGCTTTGACTGGCCCCACATGTCACTGGTTGTGGTCGGCTCTTTCTAGGTATAAAAGGTTTCAGCACTATTTAAAATTCGAATTAAATAATTAAAACAATTTAGAATATGTTTAAAACTTTGATAATTCATATAAAATAAATGGTAAGTTAGATGAAAATAATTTATATATGAAAAATGCTTAGAAAAATATGACGAATCCGAATATGCCATCCACATACCTGTCACATGCCTCTATCATAGGGAACATGGAACCGTCCCCTCCATTTCATCTGGCTGAAAAATGACAAACGCCGGGAAAACATTTTCGGATGTTTTCCCTCCTCGTCTGCAACGTGTAGTACCATGTTAGGACACCCCTAGCGCTGCGTATTGCCATGTTATGATTTGTGATGCGATGTTTGCTTTATATTTATTGTTTCTTCCCCCTCTTCTCCTCGATAGACACCGGGACTGAGACCGCTACCGGTGCCACTATGATCGACTACGTCAACGGCGACCCTTCCTTCTCAGCAGAGCTTCCAGGCAAGCAAACCCCCCTTGATCAACCAGATATCACCCACTCTCTTCTCTCTTATTCTTGAATTAGGTTTGCTACTGTTGTTGATTCGATAGCTCCTATTCTGTGGCATAGCCTGTCATTGTTGCTACAATTGTTGATACCTTTACCTGCTATCCTAAATGCTTAGTATAGGATGCTAGTATTCCATCAGTGGCCCTACACTCTTGTCTGTCTGCCATGCTATACTACTGGGCCATGATCACTTCGGGAGGTGTTCACGGGTATATACATACATACTATACAGGTTACATGATGTGACTAAAGTCGGGTCAGCTCGTAGAGTACCCGCAAGTGATTCCGATGTGGGGGGCTGAAAGGACAGGTGGTTCCATCCAGGTAGTGGTGGGCCTTGGTTCTCGACGGCCCCCGAGTGTTACTTTGTGGCGGAGCGACAGGGCAGGTTGTGACCACCTAGGAGACAGGTGGGCCTAGTCCTGGTCGGCGTCTGCGGTTACTTCAAATAACATGCTTAACAAGATTGGGTATTTGATCTGAGTTGGCCACTTGCCTATATGCACTAACCACCATGCGGGAACAGTTATGGGCACTCGACGTCGTAGTATCAGCTGAAGCCTCCTAGACGTCAGCGACTAAGCGGCGCGCACCGGGTTGGACCGCGTAAAGCACCCTCCTTTGTAATGGAGGCTGCCAGGTCTGCTCACCGGCCGCGTACGCAACATGCAGGTGTGCAACGGGCGATGGGCCCAAGACCCCTGCACGCATAGGATTTAGACCGGCGTGCTGACCTCTCTGTTAGGCCTAGGTAGGGTTGCAACATGTTGATCTTCCGAGGCCGGGCATGACCCAGGAAAGTGTGTCCGGTCAGAGTGATCGAGCGTGTTGGGTAATGTGGTGCACCCCTGCAGGGAAGATTGATCTATTTGAATAGCCGTGTCCACGGTAATAGGACGACCCAGAGTTGTATTCCGACCTCATGACAACTAGAACCGGATACTTAATAAAACACACCCAGATAAGTTCCAGAGATAACCCGGTGATCGCTTCCCCACAGGGCGACGAGGGGAGGATCGCCGGGTAGGATTATGCTATACGTTGTTACTTGGTGAACTTACCAGGTACTCTCTTCTATATGCTTCAAGATGGAGGCTGCCAGAAGCATAGTCTTCGATAGGATTAGCTATCCCCCTCTTATTCTGGCATTCTGTAGTTCAGTCTACAGATACTACCCTTTTCATTGATACTAATGCATATGTAGTGTAGATCCTTGCTTGCAAGTACTTTGGATGAGTACTCACGGTTGGTTTGCTCCCTCTTTTCCCCCTTTTTCCTTTATTTCTTCTCGAATGTCGCAACCAGATGCTGGAGCCCCGGAGCCAGACGCCACCTTCGATGACTCCTACTACCCCGAGGGTGCCTACTACTATGTTCAGGCCGCCGACGACCAGGAGTAGTTTAGGAGGATCCCAGGCAGGAGACCTGTGCCTCTTTCGATCTGTATCCCAGTTTGTGCTAGCCATCTTATGGCACCTTGTTTAACTTATGTCTGTACTCAGATATTGTTGCTTCCGCTGACTCGTTTAGGACCGAGCTTATGTATTCGAGCCCTCGAGGCCCCTGGCTTGTAACATGAAGCTTGTATGTTCTTTAATTTGTGTCTAGAGTTTGTGTTGTGATATCTTCTTGTGAGTCCCTGATCTTGGTCGTACACATTTGCGTGCATGATTAGTGTACGGTCAAATCGGGGGCGTCACAATTGTGGACCTTGTTGCACCCCAGCAGTGGCAAAGCTTGTATTCCCAGCAATCGGTGTTTGCTGCAGAGAAGAACCAGTCCGTGCTTCTGATGATTCTGGTGTAGCTTGAAATCTGCCTGTATTGTTGAAGTATCCGGGTGCTATTTCTGGTGTTACCCAACCAGGCGGTGCCTCATATTTGCTTGGCTCATCAAACCCTCCCTGCGTGTGCCGCCTTGCATGTTTCTGCAATGACATTCAACTATTTTGGGATTAATCTTTTCTGCATTTTCTCGTATACATGATATGGGTAACATGTCATGTACTAAAGGTAACGTATAAGTTGAACTTGCATCACTGGGCATTATTAAACTTTGTTGTCTATTTTCTATCTGATGTAGTTTCAGTTGAACTGATGAATGGACATGTTCAGCACTGATGTACTGATGTACTGTTTTTAGCACTGATGCATCTGCTATGCACATTTTTTTATCTTTTTCCCTATAACTGATGCATGAACATTTGGTGCACTGCTTGTAAACTGAACATTGAACTTCGGAACAGTATGCATATATATAAAACTGATGCATGTCTTCTCTTTTTTTCATCTAGAACTTATGCATCTACATTAGAAGTACTCCTAGTTTCTGTATCATTGAACTTACTGTGTAACAAGTGTATATTTTTTTCAACAACAGTCTTTTACTCGTTCGAACTGACGCAACTACATGACATGTACTATTAGAAATAACAACATACAACTTGCAGTGGTAGCTGAACCTTATATAAACCGTAGTAGCTACTTGGACTGATGCATAAGTTTATGTTTTTTTACTGGAACTGAAGCTAGCATATTAGAGGTACTGACAGTAACCTCGACATCCAAATTGTGCATCAAGTGGCAGGGGTGTAATGAACTGATGCAAGCATTTGCAATGTACTATCAGCTTCTGCATCATAGGAACATGTGTCACTGATGCAGCACACATGTAGTACTGATGAACCTAATAGTGTAACATGTAGGCAGAGCATAGTGTGTGCAATTTTTAAATTGAATCTTTTGCATAGCAGGACTGATGAACTAATGAACTGACACAAACGTGGTATTTTTCTTCAGGCAAACCCAGATCTGAAAACACTTTTTGAACTGATCATTTGTGCTTCAGTAGCAATCAGGCAGATTCAATTTTGAGGAAAATTAGTGTGGGAAGCAGACATCACCTGCAGTGGCATGTTCTTGGATCTGACGTCTTCTTCTTCATCTCGTTGGCGGCGTACTGGCATAATCTTGGAAGGCGGCGCCATTGATGCAGGCAAGGAGCTTGGGGAGACGACGTAGCTCCTGCTTGTGGTGGAGCTCCGACGACGAGGTCCGGGGAGGCAGCGGCTGGTGGCGGAGATCACGGATCCGTCGAAGGAGCTCTGGCAAGGGGGCGGCTGGTGGCGGGGATCACGGCCCCGTCGAAGGAGCTCCGACGAGGGAGGGAGGCAGGAGGCGGGGATCACGGCCCCGACGTTGCTTTGCCAGCGAGGAAGGGGATGGCGGCGGTGGATCCATCGACGGCCTGTCACGGCGCCGCGGCTCCCTCGCTCCGGCTGACGCCATCGCTCGCTCGCCCACGATAGCTGCCTCCGACGGAAGGAGGTGGGTTAGGTTCAGGCTGGGTCGGGGAGTTTCTACAGTGTAGGCGCGTCACGCCCTTATAGGGTCGAGGGGTAACAGAATATTATTCTGCTACTAGTAACAGAATAGTCCAGCCCTATATATATGTAACATCCCAAATTTTTAATTTGGAATGTTATACATAGGTCATCCATGCATATCATATTTTATTGCATTTCGTTTTGCGATCCTCGAAAATTCTAAGCAACTCAAGGACCCACGGAGAGAGTTGGGGATTTCACCGTTTTCATATTTGAATTTTCTCAAATATTGAAACAGGGATCAATTTGGTTTAACTATTTTTCTCTCCGAAAATATTTCATATTAAAAATATATGAGAGGAGATAATATGACTTCTCCAAAATAAATGGAATATTGGAGGAAAAATATTAAAATCAAATAAATATTTTATTTGGATTTTTATTGCAATTTTATTTGAATTTAGAAAAATATGCATTTTTCAAAATTGCATTAGAGTCCCAAATAAATGTTTACCTTGTCCGGGAGATTTTTAGAGGACGGGGAAAATTTATTTCGGGAATTTTGGAGTCCGTTTAGTATTTCTTTTATTTGTTTTTCTGCGCGGAATTATTTAAAAAAAAAAAACTCCGCCGGACCGAACTGGGCCGAAGCCCAGCCGCCCCGCGCCGCCATCCCGTCCCGTGCCGGAGACGGACTCGCCGGAGGAGTCCGAGCCGCCGCCGTCGCCGCCCTCGCCCCTTCCCCAAGCCGCCACCCCTCCCCCTCTTTAAAAGCCGACCCGGGGCCCCCCCTGGAGCCCCAAGCCGCCGCCGCCGCCTACCCTCGCCGCGCCGCCTCGCTCGCCGTGCCAGCCGCCGCCGCTCGCCGCCGAGCCGCCGCACCCCGCCGCCGCCCGCGTCGCGCCGCCCGCCGCACCGCGCCGCCGCACCGCCCGCGCCCCGCCCCGTCGCCTCGCCGCCGCCGCTGTCCCGCCGACCGCCGGAGGTAGCCGCCGCCGCCGTCGGTTTTCGTGAGAAAAACCGATCGGTTTTTGTTTAAACCCTAGATCTAGATTCGGTTTTTTTTTAAATACCGGTTTATTCTTTTTAGATCGGTTTTCCGTCGGCTTAGTTATTTAGCGGACGTTCGTCCGTACGTTCGTTTTAACGAACGGTTTTCACCGTTTAACCGCAGACAGCGAACGTTCGTTCGTTAGCCTGTTCGTTAGTTTTCTTTTTCTCGGATTTTCCACGATTATTTTCGATCGCGATTTCTGATCCGATTTTCGTTTTAGTATAACTTTTCGCTCGTTTGTCGGAATCAGGCGATTCAAGCGCCTAGATCTTCGTCTCGAAGCCCTCTTTCTGTTTAACCAACTTAAACAAGTTTTTGCTACTGTAAAATTTGACTTTAGTCCAGATTAGCAATCAAAGCTTGTTTCTTTCGCAGTTTGAGTTTCGTTGCTCCGTTTGATTCGATTCTTTTTGCAAACCGGAGTTCTTCAGTTGAACTTTCTGGTTAGATCTTCTCATTTGGGTTTTACCCGTGCATCTTCGCTTGATTGCTTATGTATGCTATTGTTTGTTTGCGATAGAATTCCCGGAGTGCGAAGCGTGCTACTACGAGTCTCTAGGATTTGCAGATCGTCAGCAAGGCAAGTAACACATTGATCATACTTCTTCGTTACCCAGTTTTTATGCATTAGTTTCGACCCTCAAATATTGCATGATTAGGATGTGATTAACTTGTGGGTACTGGGAAGTAGATGATGAGGTAGAACCTATTGCCCTTTTAATAACGAACCCTTGGGAGTTACCTCTACGCTATGCTTATGTGCCATGCTATGCTCGTAGACGTGGATTGGGTTTTGAGTGTATCCATGACAGATGTGAGATTTTTAATTAATGGTCAACTTAAGGTGGCAACTTTAATACACATCTGGGTGGATTGCTTGTTTGGGCACCTGGGGATATACCAGTGTTGTCCTAGGAGATCCCGGGGATATACCGTGTGATCCTCCTACGGTCCGCCACCCAGGCTCAAAGGGATCATAAGATTGTTCATGCTAGAAACTTCCGTGTGCAGCCACAAGCTATTATGGGCTCTAGCATAGTTGAGTATGTTACATGACCTCTTTCAGTGGTAGGCTAGCAGATGTAGGGGAAAGTAGGTGTAACTGTCTACCCAGAGTAAAGAGTAAATGTTTCTGAAAGACTGTGTCTCGGTCATCCGTTTCTCAAACACCATGTAGTGCGAGAAATCCAACGGAGGAGATCGAGTCTTGTGGGGAAAAGTGCACAAACCTCTGCAGAGTGTACAAACTAGTCATGATTAGCCGTGTCCCCGGTTATGGACATCTTGAGTATCTGGTTCTTGGATCATCATATTGAATCCCATCACTCTAAATTAATTTGTTGGGATTAATGATTACTTTTTAATTGGGATTGAGAGGGGGTTTTACCTTCTCAATGTTCAACAACCACCATGATAGCTAAATAAAATATATTCCTTTGTTGTAGGGGAAAATTGGCTTTTCGCAAAACAGTATAACCCTAGAGCTTTTCCACCAGCCAAATATGCATGTAGTATTAGCAATTATTCTGTTCATTGCTCTACTGTGTTATATTGCCAGCATATTCCATGTGCTGACCCGTTTCGGGCTGCAACGTATCATGTTGCAGACTTTTCAGACGAAGAGTAAGGTGCGCTAGGTCGTTGTCGTGCACTCAGCTATGCCGTTGGAGTTGATGGACTCACTTTATCTTCCAAGCCTTCCGCTGTTATCTTATTTAGATGGCCTTAAGCCATATTTATTGTAATCAGTTCTCTTTTGAGACATTCGATGTAATAAGTGTGTGATTGCTACTCTGTTATAAATCCCTCAAGTACTATGTGTGTCAGCATTACCGATCCAGGGATGACACTTGAACACAGAGATTCGATCCATTCGGGTCGGGTCGCTACAGAGATGGTATCAGAGCACACGCTGACTGTAGGACACGACCACTAAGAAAAGCCATAGGTCACTCTTCTCTACTCATTTCTGACTTCTCTCCATCTTCTATTCTCTAGGATGGCGGACTCAAGGAACAAGTTTACACAACCGGATGAAGACACACCTTTTGGACGACACTTGAAGGAAGTCACTAGGTACCTGAACATCGGAATACCAAGCTTCACCGGGACCTACACCGCCACTGTACCAGAAGAGGAGCGTTGGATGATTCGAGTTCAAATTCCAGGAAGGACATTCACGCCAGTTACGGAGCCCATAGAGTTTTCCTTTGATGCACCAACCTGGAGTCTTCCACCGATCAAAATTTCTAGATGACCACCATATTATCATTAGTATTTTCCCCATGTAAATAGTAATAGTCCGAGCACTTTTGTAATGGTAGTTAGATCGATTGTATGCTCTTGCTTGAATTGAGTGGTGTGTAATGAATGTGTTTGTCTCATGTGCATATGGGTAGTGCCTTCTCACTAGACCTTACTCTATTCTAATCTCTTCCCTCTAAACCCATCAGATGCCTCCGAGACGCGACACCGGATTTGTTTTCCCACCGGAGCTCACTCAGTTGATTCAACAGCAGAATACCCTGATGCAGCTACTAGTTCAGAACCAAGGCAACAACAACAACAACAACAACCCACCGCCACCACCACCAGTTGACAACTTAGCCCGTTTTCTGAGGTTGCAGCCGCCGGTGTTTTCCAGTAGCACCGAGCCAATAGTTGCGGATGACTGGCTACGCAGGATTGGAAGGGAGTTGACCACCGCAGGATGCACAGACGCTGAGAAGGTGCGTTTTGCCGCACATCAATTGGATGGACCCGCAGCCTCATGGTGGGAGAATTACACAGCCACATTCCCTATAGCCAATGTCACTTGGGATCAGTTTTAGCAAGCTTTCCGCACTGCACATGTCTCAGCAGGAGCTATGAGCATGAAGAAGCGTGAGTTTCGCAACTTACGCCAGGGAAACCGTACCGTGGGGCAGTACGTGGATGAGTTCAGTAAATTAGCTCGCTATGCCCCGGATGATGTGGCCACTGACGCCGCGAAGCAGGAGAAGTTTATGGAAGGGTTGAATGATGAGCTGAGTATGCAGTTGATGGTGGCAACATTCAACAACTACCAGGAGTTGGTAGACAAAGCTCTTATGATTGAAGGGAAGCAGCAGCAGATTGATAGCCGCAAGAGGAAGTATGGACAAGGGAAGTTCAACTCAGGAGCTCAGCAGAAGCCCCGGTTCACCCCGAACTCGGGAGGGCTTGTTCATAACCATGGAGGTCATAACCACAATGGAGGAAGTTCACACAACCATAATGGCCACAAGAATGGAAATGGACATGGAGCAGGCAGCTATCAGAACCGCTCTAACCCAGCCACACCCGCCAAGAAGGATCAAAGCCACATTACCTGTTTCAAGTGCGGGAAGACTGGACATCATGCCAACGAATGTCCAGAATTGAAGAACGGCAATGGTAATGGAAGCGCTGGGAAGAAGCCCAATCCATTCAACCGAGGACAAGTGAACCACGTGAACATGGAGGAGGTTGAGGAGCAGCCTGATGCAGTTATCGGTAAGTTTTTGGTTAAGTCTTTTATTGCAATTGTTCTTTTCGATACTGGTGCATCGCATTCATACATATCAAGGGGATTCGTGGATAAGTATAAGTTGCCCACTAAGGTACTTAGGACACCCATGTTAGTAAGATCACCCGGTGCGGAGTATATGGCAAGACAAGGATGTTTTCAGATGCCATTGATCATTGGAAGTCATGTTTTCCCCTCAGACCTGATAGTTTTGAAGTCACAAGGATTGGATGTGATACTAGGCATGGATTGGCTATCGATGTATGGAGGAAGCATCGATTGTGCGAGTAAGTCGATTTTGCTTACCACCCCGGAGGGAAAAAGGATCAAGTATGTATCTAGGCATGTGCCTAGAAGGAGCCAAGTAAGTTCTCTCACGGGAGTTGTTCAGGAGGAGGTGCCTATTGTGAAAGATTTCCCGGATGTATTTCCAGAGGAGTTACCAGGCATGCCGCCGGATCGAGACATTGAATTCTTGATAGAGTTGTTGCCAGGCACCGGACCAATATCAAAGAGACCATACCGGATGCCCGCAAATGATCTGGAGGAGATTAAGAAGCAGATCAAGGAATTATTGGAGAAAGGTTACATTCGACGAAGTTCATCACCGTGGGGAGCCCCAGTGCTCTTAGTTGAGAAGAAGGATGGATCCTTGAGAATGGTTGTTGATTATCGCGCATTGAATGAAGTGACGATTAAGAACAAGTACCCACTGCCAATGATTAATGATTTGTTTGATCAGTTGCAAGGAGCTAAAGTGTTCTCCAAGATCGATCTGAGATCAGGGTATCACCAGCTGAAGATCCGAGAACAGAATACCTAAGACAGCCTTCACCACCCGGTATGGGCTATATGAGTACACAGTTATGTCATTTGGATTGACTAATGCCCCTGCCTATTTCATGAGTATGATGAACAAGGTGTTCATGGAGTTCTTGGATAAGTTTGTCGTGGTGTTCATTGATGATATCTTGGTATACTCAAAGAATGAAGAGGAGCACAAGGAGCATCTGCGTTTAGTTCTCGAGAAGCTCAGGGAACATCAGTTGTATGCCAAGTTCAGCAAATGTGAGTTTTGGTTGAAGGAAGTTGGATTTCTTGGACATGTTATATCGGGCGAAGGTATAGCAGTAGACCCCACTAAGGTTCAGTCTGTCACTGAGTGGTTGGCACCCACCTCAGTAGGGGAGATCCGCAGTTTTCTTGGACTTGCAGGATATTATCGGAGATTTATCGAGAATTTTTCTAAGATTGCGAAGCCTATGACGGAGATACTGAAGAAGGACACTAAGTTCAAATGGACAGATGAATGTGAGGCAAGTTTTCAGGAACTGAAGAAACGTTTGGTTACAGCCCCAGTTCTGATTCTGCCAGATATACGCAAGGATTTCCAAGTGTATTGCGACGCTTCTCGCTTAGGACTGGGAGGAGTACTTATGCAGGAAGGAAGAGTTGTTTCATATGCCTCACGTCAGCTTCGGCCGCATGAGTTGAATTATGCCACGCATGACTTGGAGTTAGCAGCTGTAGTTCATGCACTTAAGACTTGGAGACATTTTCTTATTGGGAACCGTTGTGATGTGTACACGGATCACAAGAGCTTGAAGTATATTTTCACTCAGAAGGAGCTGAACCTCAGGCAGAGGAGATGGTTGGAACTTATAAAGGATTATGATATGAAGTTGCATTATCATCCAGGAAAAGCCAATGTCGTAGCAGACGCTTTGAGCCGGAAGAGTTATGTCAATACCCTCAAAAGCGGAGGTTTACCAAAGGGGTTATCCGAAGATCTCAGGGAGTTTCGTTTGGGGATAGTCCCTAGAGGTTTTGTCGCAGTTATGGAAGTTCAGTCAACATTATTGGGAAGGATTCGAGAAGCTCAGAAAGAGGACAGAGAAATTGCCGAGATAAAGGATAGAATGCGCAAAGGAAAAACCAAAGGTTTTCGTGAAGATGAGCGCGACACCTTATGGTTTGAGGACCGTGTGTATGTACCCAATAATGCCGAGATCAGGAAGTTGATACTACAGGAGGCTCATGACTCGCCATACTCGATACACCCCGGAAACACCAAGATGTATTTGGACTTAAAAGAGCGTTTCTGGTGGACGGGTATGAAGAGGGATATTGCTGAGTATGTAGCCGTATGTGATGTATGTCAGAGAGTGAAGGCAGAGCATCAGAAGCCCGCAGGATTGCTACAGCCTATGCCAATACCCGAATGGAAGTGGGATAAGCTTGGCATGGATTTCATCACCGGATTACCCAGGACCCGATCGGGATATGATTCTATCTGGGTAGTAGTGGATCGTTTGACCAAAGTGGCTCACTTTATTCCAGTGAAAACCACATATACGAGTGCGAAGTTGGCCAAGATATATATGACCAGGATCGTATGTCTGCACGGAGTTTCGAGGACCATCGTATCAGATAGAGGAACCCAGTTTACTTCAAAGTTTTGGCGCCAACTACACCAGACATTGGGAACCAGGCTAGAGTTTAGTACAGCTTTTCATCCGCAGACAGATGGACAGACCGAGAGAGTCAATCAGATTCTGGAGGACATGTTAAGAGCTTGTGCGCTAGATTATGGATCTAGTTGGGATGACAATTTGGCCTACGCGGAGTTCTCATACAACAACAGCTACCAAGCCAGTTTGAAGATGGCACCTTTCGAGGCTTTGTATGGAAGGAGGTGCAGAACACCGTTGATGTGGGATGAAGTTGGAGACCGTCAGTTGTTTGGACCGGATTTGATTAAGGAATCCGAAGAGAAGGTTAAGCTGATTCGAGATAGACTGAAAGTAGCCCAGTCCAGACAGAAGAGTTATGCCGATCCAAAATGCAAGGAGGTAACCTATGAAGTCGGAGACAGAGCATATCTACGAGTATCACCCTTACGAGGAGTGAAACGTTTTGGAGTTAAAGGAAAGTTAGCCCCGAGGTTTGTAGGACCATACCGAGTATTGGGACGTATGGGTGAAGTTGCCTACAAGTTGGAATTGCCCGAAGGACTGTCAGGAGTTCATGATGTGTTTCACGTTTCCCAGTTGAAGAAGTGCCATGCGGAGATGGCTGATATTTCTCTAAGAGATACAGTGCCCCTAGAAGCAATTCAATTGGATAGTGATCTAACCTACGAGGAGAAACCCGTCAAGATTCTCGAGTTTGCCAGCCGAGTTACACGCAACAAAGTTATCAAGTTTTGCAAAGTTCAGTGGAGTCACCATACCGAAGATGAAGCCACCTGGGAGTGCGAAGAAGACCTCCGGAAGGACCACCCACACCTGTTTTTTAGCCAACCCGAATCTCGAGGGCGAGATTCATCTTAAGGGGGGTAGGTTTGTAACATCCCAAATTTTTAATTTGGAATGTTATACATAGGTCATCCATGCATATCATATTTTATTGCATTTCGTTTTGCGATCCTCGAAAATTCTAAGCAACTCAAGGACCCACGGAGAGAGTTGGGGATTTCACCGTTTTCATATTTGAATTTTCTCAAATATTGAAACAGGGATCAATTTGGTTTAACTATTTTTCTCTCCGAAAATATTTCATATTAAAAATATATGAGAGGAGATAATATGACTTCTCCAAAATAAATGGAATATTGGAGGAAAAATATTAAAATCAAATAAATATTTTATTTGGATTTTTATTGCAATTTTATTTGAATTTAGAAAAATATGCATTTTTCAAAATTGCATTAGAGTCCCAAATAAATGTTTACCTTGTCCGGGAGATTTTTAGAGGACGGGGAAAATTTATTTCGGGAATTTTGGAGTCCGTTTAGTATTTCTTTTATTTGTTTTTCTGCGCGGAATTATTTAAAAAAAAAACTCCGCCGGACCGAACTGGGCCGAAGCCCAGCCGGCCCGGCAACGCCGCCGCCTCCGCTCGCGCGCGCCCCGTGCCCGAGCCGGACTCCGCCGGAGTCCGGGACGCCGCCGCCTCGTCGCCCCCTGCCCCAAGCCACCCTGCCCCAGCCCTCTTTCTGTTTAATCAACTAAAACAAGTTTTTGCTACTGTAAAATTTGACTTTAGTCCAGATTAGCAATCAAAGCTTGTTTCTTTTGCAGTTTGAGTTTCGTTGCTCCGTTTGATTTGATTCTTTTTGCAAACCGGAGTTCTTCAGTTGAACTTTCTGGTTAGGTCTTCTCATTTGGGTTTTACCCGTGCATCTTCGCTTGATTGCTTATGTATGCTATTGTTTGTTTGCGATAGAATTCCCGGAGTGCGAAGCGTGCTACTACGAGTCCCTAGGATTTGCAGATCGTCAGCAAGGCAAGTAACACATTGATCATACTTCTTCGTTACCCAGTTTTTATGCATTAGTTTCGACCCTCAAATATTGCATGATTAGGATGTGATTAACTTGTGGGTACTGGGAAGTAGATGATGAGGTAGAACCTATTGCCCTTTTTATAACAAACCCTTGGGAGTTACTTCCACGCTATGCTTATGTTGCCATGCTATGCTCGTAGACGTGGATTGGGTTTGAGTGTATCCATGACAGATGTGAGATTTTTAATTAATGGTCAACTTAAGGTGGCAACTTTAATACACATCTGGGTGGATTGCTTGTTTGGGCACCTGGGGATATACCAGTGTTGTCCTAGGAGATCCCGGGGATATACCGTGTGATCCTCCTACGGTCCGCCACCCAGGCTCAAAGGGATCATAAGATTATTCATGCTAGAAACTTCCGTGTGCAGCCACAAGCTATTATGGGCTCTAGCATAGTTGAGTATGTTACATGACCTCTTTCAGTGGTAGGCTAGCAGATGTAGGGGAAAGTAGGTGTAACTGTCTACCCAGAGTAAAGAGTAAATGTTTCTGAAAGACTATGTCTCGGTCATCCGTTTCTCAAACACCATGTAGTGCGAGAAATCCAACGGAGGAGATCGAGTCTTGTGGGGAAAAGTGCACAAACCTCTGCAGAGTGTACAAACTGATCATGATTAGCCGTGTCCCCGGTTATGGACATCTTGAGTATCTGGTTCTTGGATCATCATATTGAATCCCATCACTCTAAATTAATTTGTTGGGATTAATAATTACTTTTAATTGGGATTGAGAGGGGGATTTACCTTCTCAATGTTCAACAACCACCATGATAGTTAAATAAAATATATTCCTTTGTTGTAGGGAAAAATTGGCTTTTCGCAAAACAGTATAACACTAGAGCTTTTCCACCAGCCAAATATGCATGTAGTATTAGCAATTATTCTGTTCATTGCTCTACTGTGTTATATTGCCAGCATATTCCATGTGCTGACCCGTTTCGGGCTGCAACGTATCATGTTGCAGACTTTTCAGACGAAGAGTAAGGTGTGCTAGGTCGTTGTCGTGCACTCAGCTATGCCGTTGGAGTTGATGGACTCACTTTATCTTCCAAGCCTTCCGCTGTTATCTTATTTAGATGGCCTTAAGCCATATTTATTGTAAGTAGTTCTCTTTTGAGACATTCGATGTAATAAGTGTGTGATTGCTACTCTGTTATAAATCCCTCAAGTACTGTGTGTGTCAGCATTACCGATCCAGGGATGACACTTGAACACAGAGATTCGATCCATTCGGGTCGCTACAATATATATATATATATATATATATATATATATATATATATATATATATATATATATATATATATATATAGAGAGAGAGAGAGAGAGAGAGAGAGAGTATACGCATCATGAACCCTCGCTTCGTGTGGAGACTTTCCGGTTCCAAAAGCACGCTGCCACATCAAAGTTGTGCATTGGGTATATTCAAACACCACATGACACTTCATACATATGTTTGGGCCACATGCACACAGTGGTTGTCTTCAGGCACTCCCTCACATGGTTAACGGCGACAAGCTAGCCTATTTTGTGGGGCCGCGTGTGGACGTCCATGCATGACTTTGACCCAACAACAAGAGAGGTTATACGACCAAGGTGGTAATTCTTCTTGGTCAGTCTTACAATACGCCTTGGTGAGATGCCCCCTCCCACCAACTCAAAGTGTGTGTGTGGGGGGGGGGGCACAGTACTACGTCGCACTAGATGAACCTCTGTGGGGTCGGGGATGTCCGGTTAATTTGTGATGCACATGTGCCACATCAAATTTGTGATTTGGTTATTTAAATATCACACCACATCGTTTTCACACACATATTGGGCCACCCGCAGGTGTGGTTCGTATGTGCTCTCACCCATCTAACGCCAGAAGAACACATCTGTGGGCCCGTACACGGTCCACATTTGATCGGAAGCAAAGGGGGGGGGTTGACCATGATGTACTCCTTTCGGTTTTGTGTTACGGTAGGGTGAGATGTCAGTCCTAGCTATTTGGGGGGGCATGCGTTCATAGCTAGGATTCCCCTGCCGGCAACATGATTGGTGTGTGGTGTGTGTGTGTGTGTGTGTGTGTGTGTGTTGTGTGTGTGTGGTGTGTGTGTGTGTGTGTGTGTGTGTGTGTGTGTGTGTGTGTGTGGTGGTTGGTTTTGGTGGGACGGGAGTGGGGGCTAGCAATAATAACGTGCGCTTTGTGTGACAGGTGCCACATCAAAGTTGTGCATTGGGTATTTGAACATCAAACCACCCTTTTCATACATATATTTGGTCCACATGCAAGTGTATTCATGTTCTGACCCTTTCCCACATTTTTTCGCCAAATTTATAAACAGCAGACGAGTCGGACGCAGCAACCGTCTGCGATCGGGTACCAAACAGACACGGTTCCCTAGGACTACCCATGTGCCACGCCCCTGCCCCTGTCACCCACATGATCACAGTAGATTGGGCTCCACGAGGCTTCCCTCCCCCTCTCGAAAATATCTACCCCCTCGCAATCTCAAAAATATCTACCCGCCTAGATGGTTTTTCTGTTTGATAGCACACGATTAGTATGTGTGGACCGTGTGCGATGTCTGTTACTCCCGCTCTGCTTCAATCAGTAGATCCAAATTTTCAGTAACCCCGGCATTTTATTCCTGCCTGCATCGCTCGCAATCTAAAAAATATCTGCTCGGCTGGAGTGTTTTTCTGTTTGATAGCACACGATTATTATGTTTTAACCGTGTGTGATGTTCGTTACTCCCGCCCCGCTCTGCTTCAATCCCTTGATCCAAATTTTCCCGTAGCCCTACCATTTTACTCCCGCCTAGTAAAATTTTTAGTACCCGCGGCATTTCCTCAAACACCACCTTGGACCCCCTCCACACACACACCCCAAATCCTTTGCTCACCCCAAATCCCCCGCTCACACACATACACACCACCCCTCCCTCGCTCCAAACCTAGCTAGGTCGCCGCCGCCGGCGCCTCCATCATAAACCTCTGCCGGTCTGCCCGTGCAGTTTACCCACCGACATACATACCCTTGCCGCCTTGAGTTTCTTAGAGGACGCCTGCGAAACGCCCCCTTTCCCAGAGATCCCCATCCCCACCCCCTCCCCCACTCCAGAGCGTCGCAGCCTAAGCCCGGCTACGCTTCCCGAGGAGCTCGAGGAGCGAATGGCCCAAAAGAGCTTTATCGCGGCCTCTTCGCCCGACGTCGGCGAGGTGGCCGCCGAGGAAGCTGACGACGATGACTGGACCTGGATTGAGCCTTTCAATCAGCAGGCTAGAGTATTCTGGCATGTCACGGACGCTGGCTACGACATCGAGGTCGTCGACAGCGATGGCTTGACGCGGGCTATGTCACAGGTTAAGTTGCCCACCCCCAACCCTTTGGGTTCGACAGCCGTCGATCTCATCGATGGCCCCGCCGCTGATCTCATGTGGCTCGTTATGAACAATTTCCATCTTCATCGCCATGGAGCCCGTTTTGTCATTTCTGAAGGACACGTTTTGCGACGCTGGCTTGGGATCCTCAGCTAGCAAGTCAGACCTCATCGACGGCGACCACGAGGAGGAGCCAAACTGTGACAAGTGAGGAAACCCATGATTTGTTTTCTCGAAACCCTTTTGTAGTGAGAACCTTTCCAGTATTTATTGCTATATTTGGTTGTTTGCATTACGCCTTGTTTATTTCTATGGTTTATGGTTGTTCGGTTGTTTGTAGTTAGCATATGTCCAGTTTGAATTGCCATCTTTGGTTGTTCGTAGTATGCCTTGTTTATTTTAGCTATTAACAGTGTGATGTTCTATATGTGCTAGTATGAACTGTGCAATTCAATTTCATCAATATCAAATTTAACAATAGCTCTATGAATGACTATATTTGGTTGTTGTTAAGCATGTTGTACTCCCTCCAAATCCTTTTAGTTCGCATATAAGATTTGTCTAAAGTCAAGCCTCGTAAAGTTTTACCAACTTCATAGAACAAAATACCAACATTCACAATATGAAATAAATATCAGTACATGTGTCATGACTTAAATTTTCATATTGTATAACTTTAGCATGGTAGATCTTGATATTTTTTCATATAAATAAGGTCAAACTTTATGAAGTTTGACTTCAGACAATTCTTATATGCAGAGTAAAAAGGACCGGAGGGAGTACTTAACACGCCTTTCCATTTGATTTAACAATCTGTTTGGATACTCTAACTTAGTTAGAGGTTAGAGTTAGTTTCTAGCTCATGACAGTTAAAAGGGAGAGAGAGAGAGAGATTGGTGGAATAGTTGACTGTATTGCTTGAGCCTCGTGGGAATATATATAGGAGTACATGGTCATCTTTGAGTACAAGTCAAGGTAGAATAAATCCTACGCTATCCTACGTTTCCTAAATAACAATGATACTCAACAATGACTAACCCTGAACTAACTCTAGCCAAAAGGTGTTTGGATGACAGTGTTAGATTGACAATAAATGCACTAGGAGAACTAGCCCCAATCAGCACCTCTTGGGTGGGATAGTTGTTTTGGGTGGGTTAGACGCAACTAGCTCAAACTAGCCCTCATGTTTGGATACTTTAGGGCTATTTGAGCCCAAACTAGCTCAAACTAACTCTAACCCATGGATCCAAACAGGGCCAATAACTAGCGTACTTAGACCTGCACAATACAAGTTTGAATGACTATGTTTGCTTGTTTTTAAATATTAGGCCTGTTGCAGTTAATAACACACCTTTCCACTTCTTGTTTTTAAATATTAGATTTTTAACAATTTGGTCTTGCACATGTAGGTCCTGCTGTTAGAGGTTTTGACCCACTGTTTGACCCTTTTTGCATATGTGGAAATGAGTTGTCCATGAATATCAGTCAAGTCAAGAAACTCAAAAAGATTGTTACGATAAAGAAATTAGCGACAAAAAACAACAAGATCTTTGTCTGCACAATGAAGAAGACATCAGTTCACTATAGGATGGTACTAACTATTATACCTTGTCTTTTTAATTCCTTTGTGCCATTTCAAATCTAGAGAAGATATTTATGCATATCCTTGTTTTCAGGCCTTTCCAAAGCAGTTCACTGATGATTACCTCTCAAACCACCTGTATGCTCAGGAAGCGAGGAAGGTATTCATACAACACCCACGGTTCAATATTGAAGTGTTCCTTAAGAGGACGAAGGATGGACAGGCACTGGCCTAAAGTTGCAAAGACCTTCAACATCAATGAAGGCTCAATATTCGCCTTCCGCTTCAGCAGTTTTCCATATGAGATCCATCTGTCTATGTACCGTCTATGATGCTAATTTCGAAAGGTTATAGATGTTGCATGTGAAACTAGGTGCTGGTGCAGTTGTGTAATGAGATAGCTGAGTGCCGAAGCTATATGATGTTGTACTCTGATGTATTTCAATTATGAAATCCTGCTTCCTTAATATGAAAATGAAATATATTGTGTGCTTAATATGAAATGGTAATTAGATTAATAAATGGATTATTAATAATAGGGCAATTAGCCTGCTAATTGGGTTTTTTCTATTGCAGACGGTTATTGAGAAAACACCATGGGCGATGACCTCAGGCAACGCACACAGTTTCTAGGAATAAACCGTGTTGGATCAATGAACAATCACACACGACATCCTCTTGAAAACTGTTTGCGTTAGGCCACCTTGCGCAAATGTTTACCACTGAAAAAGTGTGTGTGATGGACAGCCTTTGCCACACAGTTTCTTCTACGCATCGTGTGTGATGCATTCGATAACGCAAACGATAAAATTGTTAATACCATGTGCAATGGCAACGCTATCACAAATGATTTAATGGGGAAAATTGTGTGTGATGTACCTGCGAACGAAATGTTTTCCTTGGAGTGACTGTGTGGGATGTATATACGAACGGAAATGTACTTCTTGGATTAACTATGTGGGATGTACATACTAACGGAAATGTATTCCTTGGATTGACAGTGTGGAATGTACATACGAACGGAAACATTTAGCCGGGACTGACTATGTGGGATGTACTTACGACCGGAAATGATTTGGCCTATATAATTGTATTTTTTAGCACAATTGTATGTGTAACCGTATTTGATCGCTCGCCCGTCGCACACGACCTCATTTTACCAAGCGTGTGTGCCAGGAGGGCCTATCCCCGACGGTTTCTGGGTCGTGTGGGAAGGACCCCCCCTATCGCAGTCACTCACTTGGCGACAGTTCAGAACGCCGTTGCGGAAAGGGGTTAAAAACTGTTTGTATAGCACCTCACTGTACCAGTGCTCGGGTGACTTGCCCCCCAAGCCCGGTGGACGCAACCCTAGGGGGAGCGCTCCAACCCTTCTAGTGATCGAGAGATGGGGTGAGGGGTGCGCACAACCCCTTAGTGGGCTGGGGTGCCCCTTCCCCTTGGCCCATGAGGCCCCCCAACACTTGCCGGGGCCCCCTGAAACCCCTTTCGGTCATGCTGGTCATCACCCGGTACCCCCGAAACAATTCCGGACTCCAATACTCTTCGTCCAATATATCAATTTTCACCTCCGGACCATTCCAGAGTTCCTCGTCATGTCCGGGATCTCATCCGGGACTCCGAACAACCTTCGGTAACCACCATAATGACTCAACTATACTTATATCGTCACCAAACGTTATGTGTGTAGACCCTGCGGGTTCGAGAACTATGCAGACATGACCGAGACACCTCTATGGTCAATAACCAATTGCGGGACCTGGATGCCCATATTGGTTCCTACATCTTCTACGAAGATCTTATCGGTTGAACCTCGATGTCAAGGATTCAACTAATCCCGTATGCAGTTCCCTTTGTCTATCAATATGTTACTTGCCCGAGATTCGATCGTCGGTATCACCATACCTAGTTCAATCTCGTTACTGACAAGTCTCTTTACTCGTTCCGTAATAAAAGATCCCGTGATTAACTAATTGGTCACATTGCTTGCAAGCTCATTGTGATGTTGTATTATCGAGTGGGCCCTGAGATACCTCTCCGTCATACGGAGTGACAAATCCCAGTCTTGATCCATGCCAACTCAACAGACACCCTCGAAGATACCTGTAGAGCACCTTTATAGTCACCCAGTTACGTTGCGACGTTTAGTACACACAAGGTACTCCTCTGGTGTCAGTGAGTTGCATGATCTCATGGTCATAGGAACATATACTTGACATGCAGAAAACGATAGCAATAAACTTGACACGATCATATGCTACATTTATAGTTTGGGTCTTGTCCATCACATCATTCTCCTAATGATGTGATCCCGTTATCAAATGACAACTCATGTCCATGGCTAGGAAACCATAGCCATATTTGATCAACGAGCTAGTCCGGTAGAGGCTTACTAGGGACATGTTGTTGTCTATGTACCCACACATGTATTTGAGTTTCCGGTCAATACAATTATATCATGGATAATAAATGATTATCATGAACAAGGAAATATAATAATAACCACTTTATTATTGCCTCTAGGGCATATTTCCAACAGCCGCGCCCTGTTGCCTTGTGGGCAACAGCCCCCCCCCCTCTGGTGAGTCCTGGCTCCAGTATTTTTTATATATTTCATAAGAAATCTCCAAAAAGTTTTGTCCAATTCCGAGAACTTTTATTTTTGCACAAAAAATAACACCATGGTAGTTCCGCTGAAAACAATGTCAGTTCGGGTTAGTTTCATTCAAATCATGCAAATTAGAGTCCAAAACAAGAGCAAAAGTGTTTGGAAAAGTAGATACGATGGAGACGTATCAAGAAGATGTATCGCAAAAGTACATCAGGATTCAGCTTCTCGCAAGCAAGGATATCGAGGCCTCTGAATCAGTAAATGCATGTCAACTTCATGTTGACAGACACCTAATGCGTAGTATACACCTAGTGGATGGCAACCTCCACCAACCCAGGTCATAGTGCACACAATGACCGGGACATCGGAATACCCGGCTCAACCGCATTGGGAAATAGCGAGCAGTCACCATGGGTAACGATATTTCCATCAACTATATACTCATATATAGATTCTGGAGAAACATATAACCGGAAGTCTACAATTGTCGACATACATTTCTCAACTAGATTGCAAAAACCTTTCAAGTGATTCAGATCCAAAGACCATGTCCATGGCAAAGTGTGAACAACACTCGGGACTGAACTCAAGCAAAGTGTGCAATCCAGGTAGAAATAATCTTGTTCTATGATGAGAAGGTATTCATAAGCAATACCTACACCAATTTTCTTCTGGAAATAGAATCGAGAACAACAAGGTGGTGAAACATAGAACAAGTATTATAGCACAAGGGTTCACGCAGATACCCAACTATTCTCCAGAGGTAGAATCTCTTTCCGATAACTTATATTATTGGTAGTACACAATCATCTATCTCTGCAGTTGATAGATGTAGTGATTACATATCCATATGGATCACTAGATTCAGATATATATGGTTCCTGATGGGATCTCACTTCTAAATCGAAATGCAAAACGCAACATACATTGTGTAAAATCAATAAGTCACCATATGGCTTATTATTGTCGGTACATTTGATACAACCAACACAGTGAGTTCCTTACACACAAGGATTACTCCTACACTGATGATTACCCATACATGTTAAGCATGTGATCATCTAAATGACGGAATTTGAGATGAAGGATTTGGGTAAAACCTCGAGCACCTTCACTCATACATTATGGTACACCATGTTGTCTATATCTAGATTATATTGGAAAAATTGATTGTGAACAAGTCATATCCATCCATAGTTTCCATGGTTATTTGTTCTCTAGACGTAGAGAAAGATTCATCTATACCATGAGGAGATGGAAATAAGATGTTGGGACCTAAGGTTCCATATCACAGTGCATGCACTGGATCCACCAAACACAATTGGTGAGACTCATGATTATTTTTTGATATCTCCAATGCATCAAATATCTTGTCATAATTTTTCCTGTTCAGAGAAATCTGGTGTGACGCCCCCAGCTCAATCGTGCACTAATCATACACGCAAATGCACACGATCAAGCCTAAGGACTCACGGGAAGATATCACAACACAACTCTAAAACAAAAATAAAGTCATACAAGCTTTATATTACAAGCCAGGGGCCTCGAGGGCTCGAATACATAAGCTTGCGTACAAGCGTCAGCGGAAGCATCAGATATCTGAGTACAGATATAAAAGAAAACACAGAAAGACCCCTAGAAGGCGGGGTAAAGGAAAACACTAGGATCGAAAGGCGCAAGCCTCCTGCCTGGGACCCTCCGATCCTACTCCTGGTCGACGGCAAGCTCGTAGTAATATCCACCCTCGGGGTAATAGTAGCGATCGTCTGCGGGGGCAGCTGTATCCGGGGCTCCGTCATCTGGTTGCATCAAAAGTATTTGGGGGAAAAAGAAAGCAAAGCAACCGTGAGTACTCATCCGAAGTACTCAGCAAGCAAGGATCTACACTACATATGCAACATTATCAAAGAATGGTTGTATATGTGGACTGGGCTGCAGAAATGCCAGAATAGACAGAAGGCCTAGTCCTATCGAAGACTAGCATCTTCAGTGGTCTTGCAGCATTAGAAGAGTGTAGATTAGCACAGTAATAAAGTAACAGTAGTAGTATCAATATCAACCTCGGCCAGAAATCCTTTCTTGACTCCCTGCGAGAAAGCGATCCCAGAGCCATACAGTCATCAACCTCGTCCAGAGATCCCTTCTCGACTCCCTACGAGAAGCAATCCCAGAGCCATAGTATCCAATTCTAGTTGTATCGATCGGGATACAACTCCGAGCGTCCATTACCGAGGATCCGGCTATGCATAGATTAGTTCTTCCCTGTAGGGGTGCACCAAGTTACCCACCACGCTCGCTTAACTTCGGCCGGACACACTTTCTGGGTCATGCCCGGCCTCGGCCAAACGACACACCGCAACCCTACCTAGAGCTCAGCAGAGAGGTCCCCGCCGGTCTACATCCTAAGCACTCAGAGGTCTTGGGCCATCGCCCTGTGCACTCCGGGTCGTTGCGCACACGGTGAAGTCAGGCACCAACACTACAGGATGGCGCCGGTCCGTCCGTGCCGCCATGCTGAACTGGACGTCTGACAAAGCTTTCGGCTGATGCATACGATGCAGAGTACCCATATTTATTCCCGCGTGATGGTTAGTGCTATCGGGCCAGAGGCCCACTCAGATCACATATCCAAACCGTTAGTACCTTGGGGGTGCGGTAACGAGCAGAGACTCACGATCGATGTGACCCCGTCGCCCCGTCTCGAGGACTTGCGGCAAGGTCCAAGAATGCCTGGCCACACCTCATATTCATCACTCGGGCACCATCCAGGCAACCCGTCTTCATATCACTCGCGGGTACCCCTCAGGGTCGACCCGCCTTTCCAAATAACAATTGTATAGTCCAAGTATCCGTGTGTCCATAACATCAGGGGAATCCGAGGTATCACCATCGTTGGATTCCTACTCGATGTATCCGTCAAGGTGAACTCGGAGGAATCACCCTCGATGGGTTCACACTTGAGGTGTTGTACGACGGCGTCGTTATTGGAAGTGGTGAAGGAGGAATCACCCTCGATAACCACGACCGATTAGCTACTCTACAGAGTTAACATCAGAAGTGCTACACGAGGTATCACCCTCGGCACTCGATAGTAACGCTGCAGTGTCGTTACAACTAAGGGGGGTGATGTGCGGTGCCGGGGCCTGGTCTTCAATCCTGTTGATCAGGTCTTCTGATAATCTAGCGGAGCAGTCGGGACAAGTGGGGTCACTGATAGGTCTCTACCCAGCCTATACTAGATAGTTTAGGATAAGCAGGTAAGGTTTCAACAGCAGTATACAATAAACAGGCTATGCATCAGAATAGGTAAAGCAGTAGTAGCATCATTTCTAATGCAAGCATGAGAGGGAAAGAATAGGCGATATCGGTATGCTCAAAAAGGGGGGTGCTTGCCTGGTTGCTCGGCGGCAAAGGCAAGGTTGTCAACGGTGGCGTCGGGCTCCTGAGCTGCGTCGGTCTCGGGGACGACGTCGGTGTCGGGGTCTGCCGAGAGAGAAGAGGGGGAAGAAACAGTAAATATAAAGCAAACAAGAGCATGACATGACAATACGTAGAGCTAGGGGTGTTCTGACGTACAGTTGCAAGTTACCGAGGAAGGGGGAATCCATCCGGGAATGTTTTCCCGGTTCCGGACATTTGTCAGGCAGATGTCCGGAGGGGAACGGTTGCAGGTTCACTATGCTAGGGACGCGTGACAGATGAACAGATTGCGTATTCGGATTCGTCTCGTCGTTCAGAGCAACTTTGATGTATAAAGTTTTTCCATCCGAGCTACGGATGAATTTCTACGAATTTTGCAAGTTTTCAAACATTTCTGGAATTCCTCAAAATTGGCTAAGTCTGACAATTGCTCAGTTTTTCTTAAACATCACTTAGCTGTTTTCCAGAGGCTCTAGCTAGTGTTCTGTTCATCCTATGGCTTTGTGCCTTATATCATTCTTGATCAATTTGCTGTGATCTACATGATAGTATCAAGTGCATCTATGTTAGTGTCCATTAGCTTGTTCAATTCTTTGTTTGAAAAGTGCTACTCCAGTATTTCTGTTTGCTGTTTTTCAATTAACAGAACATAGCCTTTTGTCATTTTCGTAGGAATTAATCCATGCATCAAATGGATTTGGTCCAGTGGGATAAAAGGAAGTTTGTCCAGTGTACTTTCTATGCATATTATTTTTACTCATATTAGCACTTGTCTTAATGCTGTTTAGGGGCTGTTTAGAGGGCTAGTCAGTGCAATTTTAGAAAAGCTAGCAGCTGCTACAATAACTGAATGTTACTGTAGCAGCGCTGCACTAGCAGCAGCAGGCAGCGAGCAACGCAGCAGCAGGGGGGCGGTAGCGGCGTGCCGCGGGCGCGGCGAGGCTGGCCGAAGGCGGGCGAGGCCGGAGCCACACACACACACACACACTGCACGCACCACACACAGAGCACGCACGCACACAGCACACGCGCGCACACACACACACACACGCTCGGCCATGGCCAGCGTAGTAGCAGCAGCGAGCAGCGGCAGCGGCACAGCGCGGCAGCAGCGGCAGCAAACAGCAGCAGCAAGTGGTAGTAGCGGCAGGTAGCAGCAGAGCAAGCAGCAGTCCGCGCGTACGCGAACACTGAGGTTCGGCCATGGCGGGCACGAGCACGAGGGACGGCTACTACGGGCACGGATCGAGGTCGAGAGCGAGGGGAATCGAAGGAGGAGCTCACTGCGGTGCCGAAGACGTGCTCGAGGAGGCCGGGGGTGGTCCGGAGCAGCGGCGAACGGCGACGGACGACGACGATGTACGCGAAGAAAACGAGCTCGATGGTGAGCGTACAGGCCGCCTTGGCTCGATTCGGTGCACGAGGAAGATGAAGTCGTCAGTGGTGGTTCTCCTAGACATATTCCTAGCCGACGAGGAGCATGCTATCCGCGGCAACAGCGACGACGCGCGCGGTCACCGCGCGAGCTTCCGCGCTCGATTTCAAGCCGAGGAGGAGGCGGCTCGATGGGGAACGAGAGGGGAATGGACGAGGGATGGCTAGGGTTTCCGTTGGACGCGGTTATAGGCCATGGGGGAGCACGTGGAGGCCATCTATGGCCATGGCAGCCGTGGATGTGCGCCACGCACATGGCTCGGCCTCCTCCCTATACAGAGATTGAGGAAGGCCGGCTGGTGGGCCGGTTGTTCACTGTAGCGGTGGGCTAGAGTGCACAGTAACCGTTAGTTTTTATCCTTTTTCTTCCTCTGTAATATATTTTAGCTACTGTTTTCTATTTCTTTCACTTAGCAATTGATTTTTGTTGAACATAAAACTTGTCACCTAACTAGTTTGCAATACTGTGAAGCTGCACAAAAGTTTGGGACCTTTTTTTGAAATGCTTAACATTTTTATAAATTTGAAAAGTTAATTAGTTGGCTGCTGGTCCACTGTTATAAATAGGTGAAGGGCATTTTTATTAACTCCAAAAATGTGGGTTTCTCCATGAAAAATACTTAGTGATTATCTGCTAAATTTTGAATTATTTTGTTTTGCAGTTTGAAGAAATAAAAATTTGACTTGTTATTTGAAATTTGAATATAGAGTGGGTATGAAACATCATGAGTTTAACAACAGTAATCATGGTGACGTGGCATCATTAACGTGGGATTACTGTAGCCTAACTACCGGGGTGTTACAAATCTCCTCCACTACAAGAAATCTCGTCCCGAGATTTAAGAGGTGGAGCAAGGGGAAAAGACTAGGTTACGAAATTCTAATGATTCTTCTCGTTCTTGGTTGCTCTTCTCGAAGAGGTCGACCCACTACGTTGATGTCTTCATTCCTCTGTTTCAGGTCCTCATGATGAAGTCGGCATCCTTTCTTCAGGAACTCCATCGTACTTACGAATAGGAAAGGGGCAACTCGACAATGATAGAAGGCTATAAGGGGTAATCATCGGGGGTTATCCCATGAATGAACACATGGGTATCTCTCGAGTTGGTCAAATGAAACACATCGAGAGCCAAGCAAGAAGGTACGGTAAGAAGTTTCAAGTAAATAGACAATCATCCGATGTCTGAAACAAAGTGTGAAAGTGGTCTAGAGCAACGAGAATAAGTACTACGTCTGATACCAGAATTGATGTTCCCTCGGAAGGTGGCTCGTGAATTACGTACGAGGCCACACGCGAGGAATAACTTTGACAGCAGGGTGTACAGGAGAGTCAGGTTTCGATCCTGTGGAACTAGAGATGGCAATGGGTACCCATTACCCACGTACCCTGCGGGTAAAAACCCTATTAGGGTAAGGGTATGGGATAAAACATTATCCATGGGTATATAAATAAGGAAATGTTAAACCCATCGGGTAGAGCGGGTACGGGTATGGGATCATATAACCCATACCCACATACCCATATACCCATATATAATCTATATGAACTCAAAATTATCTCAACGCTTTGTGATGAATTTGTGAGCTCAAAATATATGACTATGTGATGATGTGTTGTTGTTTACGAGAAAGTGATGTCGTTTATTAAATATGTTGTTCTTTATGATGTCTTGTTGTTTAAAAGTGGGTGTTGTTCTTATAATCTATTGTTGTTTATAGATTATAATTATATGTTGTTTTTTATGACTATGAGTTGTTCAAACTGATGCTTTGCAAACATGGGTAATTTAACCCACGGGTACCCATCTACCCTGTCGGGTAACGGGTATGGGAAAAAATTGTACCCATTGGCGGGTATGGGTAAGGGTGATGGGTAAGCTCAGAGGGGACGGGTAAGGGTATGGGGTGGCTCCACCCGTACCCAAACCCTGCGGGTGCCATCCCTATGTGTAACAGTGGGTTATGGGCCCAACATGTGGGTTAAAAGTAGGAAAGGCGTTGACATCTTGCATGGTTATGATAGCAAGGCATGGAAGAGAATAGCCTGTCAATTATGTCGGCAACAACGTTGGTACCAAGGGCGAGGGACAAAGAGAACCATCTTCCTACTCGTTAAACGAGGTGGACCAATAGGCAAAGTTCTCGTCCATCGGTGGTTACCGGAATGTCATCAACAATAGTAACAGGGTCTTACTGACAGAGTGGTACAACAAGGTGCTTACCTAAGCAGGGAATCATTTCTGCTCAGTTAAGTCAGATTACAAGAAAGGTTAAACAAAACAATTGAAGGGAAAATATGTTTAAACACATATTTCAGGGGTATATCCTTCCCAAGGACAAGCAGAGCATGATATCAATGACAGGATATAAAGTAGAAAACCCTTTAGGTGAGGGGAGAAAAATTTCATGGCATTACCCATACAATGGTGTTTGGATAATTGATAAAGAAATTTTAGCATTGTGCTTCAAATGTTCATATTGAAGATCGGAGTACCACAGTCATGCTTCGATGTAGCAATAACATGGTATTTCAAGCAAAGATTGACTCGCAAGATCACAAAAGATTTAAACGAACAAATTCAGGAATAGCAAAGAAAATATGGCCTAAGGAAATCATGACCAAGTATGTGTTGATGGAAAGTCAAGGAAGGTGTCGATGACAACATAAATCATTGAGGGGCAGAGATGGTATTTCTAGCCATGAATTCAATTGACACCTCTGAAGATGCCAAAGTGTTGACAGTGATCACGACAAATTTTGTCAAGAGACTTTATGAAGATGCCATCGAGCAGCGACGACATCAAGCAAAGTAAGGATGAAGTGAAAGGCTAAGAGAACCATGGATTCGACACAAGCTCGAAGTCAAGCTTGTTGTTTGAGGTGAAATGACAAGATGAGGAAGATCGACGTAAGCTTCGCTCATCGTCGGAAGTTGCTCCGGGCATGTGGACCAGGTAGCATAATTAAAAAAATCGATACGATAATGATATAGCCGATCAGGCTAGGAATGATGTGATGGGGTATTAAACTTCCCAGTAACAAGTACTAGGGGTGATACCGGAAGGTAAATCGGAGTAGAGGTTGGACGGGTGAAATGATCTGCAGAGGACAGGTATTTATCTTATCCGGGAAATGGAATCAAGGAGGAAATATGGTCGAAACCACGATTGCAAAGGATCAATTCATAGATACAAGATGAACTTGTACCAAGGAAATAATTATTTTTACGAGCAGCTTCCATGATAAGTTCTACATCGGATCCATGGGCATGAACATAAAGGTTCAAGGTCGACTCCCACTTCTCCAATGCATAACCTTTCATTCACTTCTCGCTTTCAAAGAAATTGTAGTGCTGAAAATTTATCCGGTGAAGCACCAGAAGAGTATGACTTGCATAACTTTCGAGTTCACACGGATTATAGAAAGCATAGGTTCAACCCATCGGGATATTTTTTTTCGAAGCTATAACACCATCAACCAAATTAAGGGATAAGAGTTTGAAAGCAAAGTGTCAAAGTCAAAGCAAATGATACAATTTATCAAAGGCATTAAGTATCAGGGTAGAACTCACAAGATGTTTGAATAAGAAGGATACTGTCGGATATTATTCCAACAAAAGATCAGGTAGACGACAAAGGATCTGACGTGAGTAGCGATAATCAACCAGAAGAAGAAGAAATGCAAGGGCATCGGTTTATGGAAACATCTGAATAATTTGATGCTTAATTGCGAAGGTTTACGGTTCCAAATCGGGGAATCAGAGGCAGAGGCTCTGATAAAAAGATGAGTATGATGAATAGAATTAGATTGCCAATCAATCAAGGATTGATTGACCGAGATCCAGCTCATATACATAAATGACGTCTGAGCCGGAAGGATGAATTAGTAGGACACAACTGATGATTGCGAGTATTCGCACACATGTTGAATTAATAGGATCAGAATGATAGTGACAAGGGGTATCAACGATGTTTACTTGACATATGGAACTAACCATAATGCAAGCAGATCAGAAGAATATCAAAAGCAGTAAGCTGCAGAGGATTTTTGGAAGGTCGTATAGTAATACGAGGTATTACGTGAAACACAAGAACAACTGGGGATGAATGGATCCCTGGTAATGTGAGGGGTTATTCGTAAGTGTATTCATATGGTAGGGAATTGCAAGGTGGTAGGGACAAAGAACTTTTGGGAACATCGGAAGGTAATTTGATAAGTCGGATGGAACAAAAGAGTAGCTGGAATGAGTGTATGAACGACAAGTGTATGTAGTTATCCATCAGGATTTATCGGTGGTAGGGAATTGCAAAGACGGCGAGTACAAGAGTCTCGGGAAATCAACGTAGAGTATCATCTGTGACGCCCCCGGCCCAACCGTGCACTAATCATACACGCAAATGCACACGATCAAGCCTAAGGACTCACGGGAAGATATCACAACACAACTCTAAAACATAAATAAAGACATACAAGCTTTATATTACAAGCCAGGGGCCTCGAGGGCTCGAATACATAGCTCGCATACAAGCGTCAGCGGAAGCATCAGATATCTGAGTACAGATATGAAACAGAAACAGAAAGGCATTTAGAAAGGCGGGGCAGAATAAAACACTACGATCGAAAGGCGCAGGCCTCCTGCCTGGGACCCTCCGATCCTACTCCTGGTCGACAGTCAACTCGTAGTAGTATCCATCCTCGGGGTGGTAGTAGCGATCGTCGGCGGGGACAGCTGTCTCAGGGGCTCCGTCATCTGGTCGCAACAAACTGATATGGGGAGAAAAGGAAAACAAAGCAACCGTGAGTACTCAGAAGTACTCAGCAAGCAAGGATCTACACTACATATGCAACATTTTCAAGGGGAGGCTGTATATGTGGACTGGGCTGCAGAAATGCCAGAATAGAGAGAAGGCCTAGTCCTATCGAAGACTAGCATCTTCAGAGGTCTTGCAGCAATAGAAGAGAGTAGAACAGTACCATATAATGTAGTAGAATCATTAAGTCTCAACCTCACCCAGAGATCCTTTCTCGACTCCCTGCGAGAAAGCAATCCCAGAGCCATACAGTCATAAACCTCGTCCTGAGATCCCTTCTCGACTCCCTGCGAGAAGCAATCCCAGAGCCATAGTATCCAAGTATCCAGTTCTAAATTGTATCAATCAGGATACAACTCCGAGTGTCCGTTACCGTAGGACAGGCTATCGATAGAAGTTTTCTTCCCTGCAGGGGTGCACCAACTTACCCAACATGCTCGATTAACTCCGGCCGGACACACTTTCCTGGGTCATGCCCGGCCTCGGCCAAACGACACACCGCAGCCCTACCTAGAGCTCAGCAGAGAGGTCCCCGCCGGTCTACATCCTAAGCGCAAGGGGGTCTTGGGCCATCGCCCCTCGCCCTCCGGGTCGTTGCGCACATGGCTCAGATCCAAGCACCACCTCTGTCGTGAATGGCGCCAATCACTCCATGCCGCACTGCTGAACTGGACGTCTGTCAGAGCTTTTGGCTGATGCATACGATGCAGAACGCCCATACTATGCCCACTTGGTGGTTAGTGCTATCGGGCCAGAGGCCCACTCAGATCAAATATCCAAACCGTTAGTACCTTGGGCTTGCGGTAACGAGCAGAGACTCACGAAAGATGTGACCCCATCGCCCCATCTCGAGGACTTGCGGCAAGGGCCAAGAATGCCCGGCCACGCCTCGTATTCTCACTCGAGCACCACACAGGCACCCGTCTTGACAACACTCGCCTCTTAGGCGCACGCGGGTACCCCTCAGGGTCGACCCGCCTATCCAAGTAACAGTGTAAAGTCCAAGTATCCGTGTGTCCATAACATCAGGGGAATCCGAGGTATCACCCTCGTTGGATTCCTACTCGATGTATCCGTCAAGGTGAACTCGGAGGAATCACCCTCAATGGGTTCACACTTGATGTGTTGCACGACAGCGTCGTTATCGGAAGCGGTGAAGGAGGAATCACCCTCGATAACCACAACCGAATAGCTACTCTACAGAGTTAACATCAGAAGTGCTACACGAGGTATCACCCTCGGCACTCGATAGTAACGCTGCAGTGTCGTTACAACTAAGGGGGTGATGTGCGGTGTCGGGGCCTGGTCTTCAATCCCGTTGATCGGGTCTTCGGATAATCCAGCGGGGCGGTCGGGACTAGTGGGGTCACTGATAGGTCTCTACCCAGCCTATACTAAGCAGTTTAGGTTATGCAGGTAATTATCAACAGCAGGTTACAATAAACAGGCTATGCATCAGAATAGGTAAAGCAGTAGCAGCAGCAATTCTAATGCAAGCATGAGAAATTAGAATGGGCGATATCGGGATGATCAAAGGGGGAGGGCTTACCTATTTGCTTTGCGGCAAAGGCAAGGTCGTCAACGGTGGCGTCGGGCTCCGGAGCTGCGTCGGTCTCGAGGAACTGCGTCGGGGTCTAACGAGAGAGAAGAGGGGGAGGAAACAATAAATACAGAGCAAACAAGTGCAGCACAAAGCATAACATGGCAATGCACGGTGACAGAGGTGATCTAACGCAGTGCCGGGTGATACTGGCGAAGGGAGAATTCATCCGGGAATGTTTTCCCGGTTTCGGACATTTGTCAGACAGATGACTGGAGAGGAACGGTTGCATGTTCGCTATGCTAGGGATGCGTGACGGACGAACGGACCGCGTATTCGGATTCGTCTCGTCGTTCTGAGCAACTTTCATGTAGAAAGTATTTGAATCCGAGCTACGGTTTATTTTATATTAAATTTCAAAGATTTAAACAAATTCTGGAATTATTTAATTAATTAAATTCGAATTATCCGAAATAGTGAATGCTGACGTCAGCATGATATCATCAGTCAACCAGTCGGTTGACTGGTCAACCTGTCAACCGGGGCCCACCTGTCATTGTCTCATCTAAACTAACTACAATTTTAGATTAACTAATCTACTTCATTAGGTTAATTAAGATTAATTAATTAAGTTAATTAACCATTTAACTAATTAATTAATTATTTATTTTTATTAATATTATTTATTTTATTTTTAAACCCTCTTTTTTTTTCTTTACAGAAAAGGGGGCGTGGGCCCCCCGTGTCATAGGCCCAGGGGGCATATCGGGGCGGGCACGGGCATACGGGTGCGGGCGCTCGTGCCCGAGGCCACAGCCAGGCGCGGCAGGGCGAAGGCCCCCGGGGCGCGGCGGGGCGTCGGCCAGAGCGGCGCCGAGCGCGGGGCGCAGGCTGTGGCGGCGCGAGGGAGCAGCGGCAGCAGCTGTGCAGCTGAGCAGCAGCGGTAGAAGGAGCAGCTGCGGGGCAGCGGGGCGAGCGGCGCCAGCGCGGCGTGCAGCGTGCCTGGGTGGCGCGGGCGAGGCGCACGCGGGCGAGTGGGGAGGCGAGCGCAAGCGAGCGAGGGGAGCAAGGCCAGGGGCGCGACCGGAGCGCGGGAGGCGCGAGGCAGTGGGTGCGGTGAGGACGCGTCGGGGGGGCGCGGTCGTCGCGGTGTCCGAACGGGGAGGTAGGGAAAGGAGGAGGGAAGGAGTGGCGGCTCACCCCCGTGGCAGGGGAACGCCGGCGAGGCTCGACGGAGCCGTGGCGAAGCGGGATGACGGCGAGGTGGCGGTGACGACGGGCGATGGCGTCGGGTCGACGACGAGGCGAGGTCGCGGCCTCAGGCGAGCGTCGCGCGAGGGAGAGGAGGGGCGAGGAGGAGTCCGGGAGGGGGGGCGCCGGCGGCCTTAGCGGAGCGGCGGCTGTCATTGGGCGCGGGCGTGCGGGAGGAGGGGATCGAACAGGGGCGCCCCTCCCCTGTTCGTCAGCGCGTGCGTGTGTCGTCGGGGTGACGGCGCGGTGGGGGGGGGGGTGGGGGAATGAGGAGAGGGGGATCGGGACGGGAGGAGCTAGGGTTAGTAGCGGGGGGGTGTGTGGGCTGGGCCGACCGGTTGGCTAGCTGGGCCGGTTGGCCCGGGGGGGCGGGTTCTTTTTATTTTTCTCTTTGTGTTTCTTTTTGTCTTCTTCTTTTTATTTATTCTTATTTTCTGTTTTATAAATAGTTAGGCCACCAAATGACTTTAGTAAAACATGTGACTTGCACCATTAAATGTTAGGCATTATTTACTACTGCCAAAAATTGTTTTGGAGACAAACGGAGTTCACACAAATTTTATATAAATAAAATATATTAAACCTTGCTGTTTTGGTAATGTTAGAGTCACCTAATTTATTTATTTATTGTTGGTTATAATTTTAGAATTGTCTCTGGAATATTTACAATATTATGAACATTTTAGTTTCTATGTTGAACAACTTTTATTTTCCACTTTTAGTTTTGAATTTCCATTTGAATTTGAATTTGACAAGGGATATGTTACTAATGATGATTAAGCCCTGTTGATCATGATGACTTGGCTTAATCAAAAGGTGATTACTGGGGGTGTTACAAATCTCCTCCACTGGGGGTGTTACAAATCTCCTCCACTAATAAGAATTCTCGTCCCGAGAATTAAGAGGTAGAAGGAAAAGTTCGGGGTATTCCGCACGAAGATTATCCTCGCGTTCCCAAGTGGCTTCCTCTTCAGTATGATTTGACCACTGCACTTTGAGGAACTTGGTAACCTTCTGACGAGTTCGACGTTCAGTTTCATCGAGGATGCGGATCGGATGCTCCTTATATGAAAGATCATCATGCAATTCGAGCACCTCGTGATCCACTGCTCGGTGCGGAGATTCCTTGAAGCATTTACGAAGTTGCGACACATGGAAGACGTAGTGGATATGAGAGAATTGTGGCGGCAACTCCAATTTATATGCCACCTGACCACGTCTAGCAATTATGCGGAAAGGACCAATATAGCGTGGAGCCATGGCGGGCACGAGCACGAGGGACGGCTACTACGGGCACGGATCGAGGTCGAGAGCGAGGGGAATCGAAGGAGGAGCTCACTGCGGTGCCGAAGACGTGCTCGAGGAGGCCAGGGGTGGTTCGGAGCAGCGGCGAATGGCGACGGACGACGACGATGTACGCGAAGAAAACGAGCTCGATGGCGAGCGTACAGGCCGCCTTGGCTTGATTCGGTGCACGAGGAAGATGAAGTCGTCAGTGGTGGTTCTCCTAGACATATTCTTAGCCGACGAGGAGCACGCTATCCGCGGCAACGGTGATGACACGCGCGGTCACCGCGCGAGCTTCCGCGCTCGATTTCAAGCCGAGGAGGAGGCGGCTCGATGGGGAACGAGAGGGGAATGGACGAGGGACGGCTAGGGTTTCCGTTGGACGCGGTTATAGGCCACGGGGGAGCACGTGGAGGCCATCTATGGCCATGGCAGCCGTGGATGTGTGCCACGCACATGGCTCGGCCTCCTCCCTGTACTGTACAGAGATTGAGGAAGGCCGGCTGGTGGGCCGGTTGTTCAATGTAGCGGTGGGCTAGAGTGCACAGTAACCGTTAGTTTTTATCTTTTTTCTTCCTTTGTAATATATTTTAGCTACTGTTTTCTATTTCTTTCAGTTAGCAATTGATTTTTGTTGAACATAAAACTTGTCACCTAACTAGTTCGCAATACTGTGAAGCAGCACAAAAGTTTGGGACTTTTTTTTGAAATGCTTAACATTTTTATAAATTTGAAAAGTCAATTAGTTGGTTGCTAGTCCACTGTTATAAATAGGTCAAGGGCATTTTTATTAACTCCAAAAATGTGGGTTTCTCCATGAAAAATACTTAGTGATTATCTGCTAAATTTTGAATTATTTTGTTTTGCAGTTTGAAGAAATAAAAATTTGACTTGTTATTTGAAATTTGAATATAGAGTGGGTATGAAACATCGTGAGTTTAACAACAGTAATCATGGTGACGTGGCATCATTAACGTGGGATTACTGTAGCCTAACTACCGGGGTGTTACATCTGGATACCAATATCATTGGATACACAGGTTAGATCCCTACTATGTCAGCTCGTAGACAAGTTTTGTGTTCCTGTTAGGTGTGGTAGCCATCCCATGGAAGTCTTCGAAACAGACCTCGTGGCTACATCCACCAACCATTATCTTAAAGATAATGTTTGCTTGTGTTGCCCGGATGCAAACAGGTTACGTAATGAGCAATGTCCCTATATTGCATATCTTGCAAGTCAAATCATGCAACTGATTTGTTCACCAAGTCTCTACTGACTTCTACATTCCAGAAATATGTTCGTGGAATTGGTATGTGATGGCTTTGGAATTTGCAAGAATCAGAATATCTTCCTGAATTGTTCCTGTTCAAAGCATTATATTATACTCTTTTTCCCTTTATGAGTTTACTTTAAAGGTTCTCATAAAGGTTTTTAACGAGGTAATATCAACATGATATCCTATGTCATACTTTCTGTTTTTCCCACCGGGGTTTTTAGGAAAGTATATACGACATGTTTATTGTCCTCCAAACTCTATGGTTCTCACATGTTGAGTTAAAATGAGACAATAACTATTATATGTTGCATTATTTTCTCCTTATTTTCTCACTGGGTTTGTAGGAGTTTTGGCAACGTATCAAACACTATTCTCTTCACATTTTTCCCATAGGGTTTTTAAGGAGACTTAATAAGAAGATGAACTATCATAAAATCAAGCGATGATTAGGGGGGGTGTTAAAAATATAACCCTTGCGGTTATAGGGGATAATCCCCGCTCCTTTTCCTCGTGCGTGTCATCCTAGGTTTCTAGCAACCGTCACGACGGTTCCCTGGAACGATGCCTCTAACCATTGTGTCTCTCGAAGACGACCATTCTGACTGTATATAAATGTACATCATCATCAATAAAGAGTTGGCTCGATCATTTGTTCGACTGTCTCGCTCGATTACATATCTGTCTCAACAAAACCAACACCGGCATCAGCATCAAGAATTAATCGCCCGTGATCTCCTCGTGGGATCAAAAGAGAATTGGCTGCAACAGTAGAAATAGATTTTCGCGTACTTGTACACGAAGATGTCACAGGAGATGCTCTGCTTGCAGAGGAAGCAGGAGTCGAGGAAGTGATGGTGGCGGGCAGCGCCGGTCACGGCGCCCGGCTTCACCCGGAAGAACCTTGACGCCACCTTGACGTACCGCTCCTCGTCCCCCCCTCACGACCATCACGGCCAGCAGCGACTACGACGAGAGCGACGCTGCAGGCGGTGGAGGCGAGCTCTCCCATGTGCTAGCACACGCGTGGCGCGGACGTCATTGCTCCTGAGAGGAGAGTGATGCGTGCATGCGTGCTCAGGTGGTGTGCCTGAGCACGCTTCTCTTATGTACACGTGCGTGATTTCCAAAAATGTCAAGGGGGTTTTCGAAAAAGTGCCAGGACGAGGCCAACGTGGGTCAATTGTGCGCTACTTATTGGCTGTGGACTAAATCTTTACGCAGAGTGTAAGTTTAAGGATGAGTTGATCACCTTTTACAAGTATGTGGAGTTGTGGACTAAACCATCACAAACATTGCAAGTTTGTGGGAAATGATGTGACTCGAACGCCCAATTTGTTTTCCAAATCGAATTTCCCCACCCCGAATTTACCCCAAAAACGACTAGTAAGCGTGCACGTGCAGCGCACGTCTCAAGCCTTAACCAAGTTCATAATAAGTATATAATTAAAACATGAAATTTTTCAAAAATATATGAATTAAAAATACACAATGTTGCAATGCCACAAAAGTTGTGTTTTCAATAGTGAGAAACCATTCGAATTTGTGATCAATAACGGCTGTTGTTTCACTTATTCAATGTTCTCACTGGTTGTAAAAGAAGAAGATCAAATCTACTAATCCTTCCATCACAAAATGTACCGATCTTGCACACGCATTTTCCTTTCATGGAAACCTAGCATTCCATGACTCAATCATCAGCTACATCAAGAATTATATAGACAAGACAAGCCGTGAGCTACATAGAATGGCTTCTGTGAGCATCACCTGTACCCAAATTGGCTAGCACAAATCTTGAAGCAAAAAATGGCTACCACAAGTGAGGTGAAAACTGCAGCTGCTGCATCGCCTTCTATCTCCTTCAAGAGGGTAACTGTTTGCGAACAGAGCATTGCCTTGCCATCCAGTGTCGGAACTCGCCTACTGATGGCGGATTTATTTTATCTCTCTGCCCCCACAAGAGCCAAATGGGGCATACTATTTGTAACTGTAGTTTCTCCGGCAACCTGAAAATTTCAGTAGGTACTTAATGTAGAACTGCACTTTCAACAATTTAGTTGTATAACGTGCTTTTCAAAAGTGGTGAAGACTGCTAATTTATAGGCAACCTAAAAGTGTTCAGAAGTTTCATACATCCTCATGCTCTATGCCCAAACGTACATTGATAATTTAACCAGATTGCACTATCAAATTGAGTTATTACAAGATAAACACCAATAGTAGTCCCACTGTTACAGCACATGTCACGAACAACAACACCTTCTCGGCCTTGAAAATAAGACTTATGAAGAGTGCTCTTACAATAAAACCAAATATATGTATGCAAGCACCGGCTCTATAACTTCGTTGATATGTAAGACAGCTTATCAACATGTAAAACTTGCAGTTCATGTCAAGCCTCTAAAATCCAAACGTTATGGAACCAATTTCTCTATTTTCTAATCTTGCCTGAATAGTTATTCTACTAAAAATGTGAAGAACATGAAAAATGGATAAAATTTCGACGACACTCACCACATCATGTCATCAATAACAGTGGAGCCAAAGATGTTGGTCTGCATCTGCATCCAAAATGTTGCACGCACATAAAACAAAAGAATTAGTATTTTGCAGCTTCGTACATCATTAGTAAGCAGAGCAAGGAGTGGACTAAGTATGTCTTCTTCACCAACCAAGGTTATCCCTTCTCGTCATGAGGTTGCCAAGTTTGTAAATTCCACTCCATTGTTTTTGCAAAGTATGAAGGATGAATATTCCATCAGCATGAATAATTGGTATGAAAGACTTTGTACACTCCATTCCATTGTTCCGCTGGTAGTAAATGTATCCTAACTTCTTAAGTGATAGGAATTTGTTTATGTTTTTTTATAATTTACGCCGTCGTGGTGAATCCTAGAATGCATGTCGTCATGGTGAATCCCAGATTTGCTTCACTTCCTCCCATGCAAGTTGTACAAATATAAAATGGCAAGGGATTCTATAAAAAAGAGGGGCGTGGAACAAACTGAAGATATACTCATACACATATGGGCAGTAAAGTTATAGAAAACAAATAAATGTTGTGTTACCTATATCCGCATAGTTAGATATATAAGAGATTAAGTTGTTCACTCTGTTTTGTTGTATGAGTTGTCTCCTTAAAC
This sequence comes from Thinopyrum elongatum, assembly GCA_011799875.1. Classification (NCBI taxonomy): domain Eukaryota; kingdom Viridiplantae; phylum Streptophyta; class Magnoliopsida; order Poales; family Poaceae; genus Thinopyrum; species Thinopyrum elongatum. The sequence goes on from CM022303.1 coordinate 238,181,081, forward strand.
CCATGAATGATGATGGCTCGATGACTTTGGAGCAGTTCTCTATCCTCCTATCGAATACAAATGAAAATGGTTTTGGATGTTCAGGTTCAGGTTTGATAGCAAATATTGGAGATAACATGGGAGCGAGAAAATCCCAAGCATGATTTCAAAACTATATATCAGCAAGCGTGTTTTGTACCTCGTACTAAAAAACATATATAAATAGAGCAGTCTCGATACTTTAGATTTCCAAACAGTCATAAAGGGAAGATTTTTAAACACCCATACGACATTTATTTTAAGTTCACACTGATTTTATTCTACCCTTGATCATTTTCATTCTTTTTTTGCCTCATATCTTCTATGCTTCCTTGCACATGAACCCTTCTTTGTTGCACAAATCTGTTCCACATCCACATAACAAGCGCGACACATGTTCTAGCACATATTTGTACAGAAGATAGAAAGACAAGATGCATTTACTTTAGAACAGAGATATGAGAAGTAACCTTAAATAAACTCAAAGATGGTAGTTCAGAAGACAATATAGTAAGGCAAGAACTCCGGAGAAATCCGGCGACATCATCTCGGACACATTGCCGGCGACATTGACGAAGCCGGGGTCGCCGAGGTCCAGTCCATCCACATGGCCAACATGTGCTTCATCGCCTCGATCAGCCGATGCACGCGAGGAACCTGAACCGACAAGAATTCAGAGAGATTTGCTGGTCCTGTCCGTGACCCGCTATTGCTGTTGTTGATGCAAATTCAGAGAAAAGTCGCGCAAACAGCCTGTGGCTGCTGCTACTACCGCCGGTGCACCACGCACACAGCCTGCAGACAGCCCGTGCGTACCACACCTGAATCCCCGGCCGCCGCCCCCTCTTGCCTTTGACCTCTGGCCACCAACCCCACGCCCCTCAGCCCCTCGCTATGCCTCTGCCACCATAGATGGGAGGGGTGCAACGAGAGGGAGAAGAGGCAGCGACGGGGGTGTGGGGAGGAACCCTAGCGCGAGGCATCTCCCGGTTAGTCCGCCAATGCGCCGCTGCTTCCCGCCCCTCCGAACGACCCCACAACCACTATCGGAAGAGTAGTGGAGTCACCAGCGTCCCCTTGAAGACCTCTCGATGGCAAAGACGAAATCAGGTGAGGAGGGGAAGGAGGATCACGCCAATGGGAGGTCTTGCGATGGAAAGCCGGAGGTGGAGCGCCCGGTTGAAAATCCGATTGGGATCTGTTTTTCGTGCGTGATTGTAGGGGTCGCGGCCGTGGGCGCATGGGGATGGCAGAGTTTTCGTCCGTCTCCTGAAATTGCTAAATGCACTTTTGATGAAGGTTACCGTTATACTGACGGTTAGATCTAAACGAGTGAATCTAATCAGATGGCTTTAATTGTTGCCGGCTGTTTTGAGTAAGTTAGATGGTGTGTGTTTAGAGAAGAATATGTTTTCTTGTTTAATAATAGTAGAGAAGTAGAGATAGAGATTAGACCGAGACAACGGCGCCCACCCAACCGCGCTTCTCCGCCGAAGCGAAACGCGAGCACGTGCAGAGCACAGCTCCACCGAAGCGCCTTCCACTTCGCCTCTCCTCCTGATTCGCACCGCTTCCCTTTTCGCCGTAAAACACCCCGACGTCACCCTCCAAACCCTAACCCTAGAAGAAGACATCCATCTCTCCACCCCCGGCGCGCGCCCGACTGCTCGGGGCAGCGGCGATGGGGAGGCGGAAGGAGCGCCGCCTGGCGGCCAAGGCGGCCTCGGGCCGCAGGGTCAAGCTCGACCTCTTCCTCGATCCTTCCCCCGGTGAGTTCTCCGCCTCTGCCCCGGCTTCGGTTTTCCTCCGTAGTCTGTGCTTGGTCGACTCGCGACTGATGTGCGTTTAGTTGCTGGTTTCATCGCGTCGATTATCTAGCTTGCAATCGGGGCCGGCTTGAATTTAACTCGGTTAGTTTATATTTCTGAACACTCGAAGGTTATTGTGTTGCATGGTTCGTGATTGTTTGGCTGCCTGAATCTGTCCATCCTGATTAAGTGGATGCACCTTGAATCACCAGCTCTACCAGTAGAATCTGGACGTGGTAATTGACACATCAGAAGGAGCAGTGAGGCTAAAGCTTAAAACAAAGGGAGAAGAAGTGGCTTGCTGGCCTAGGCCGACCTTAAACTTGTGTGCACTATATAGAGTTTCATTGTCACTTTCAGCTGCATTATTTCACCGCGTGTTAAACAAGTTACTGATTCAGGGATATAGGGAATTGCCTGAGTCGGGGAAGAAACATGTCCAGTGCAGTTCCTAAATCAGCACCATATGCTGCACTTGTATCAGATTCAGACCATAATCCAAGATGTTTCTACTATAGGAAGATAAGCGGTCAAGGTTATAATATTAGGGCTCCTTTGATTCAAAGGAATTCCATAGGATTTTTGGAGGGTTAGAATCTTTAGGAATTTTCCTACATTGGTCGTTTGATTCCTAGAACTCCGCCTATGTTGTCTTAACATAGCCGGTCCCAAGCCCGGGTAAAGGAGGAGGGTTGTGATAGGCTTGGCGAGCGAACGTAAAAACTCAGCCACTCTTATGGAGATGAAACCCAAAAGATTTTCGTTGGGGTGTAACCCTCTCAGCGACGCGCCACATCGGAACCCGGGTGTGGTGGCTAATTGGCAAGGGCCGGGCCGTCACCCCCCTGGTGGCGCGCTGTATCTTGATTCGGATACGGTGGCAAGTGAGCGAGGATCGGGTCGTCGCATCCTTAGTGGCGCGCTACATCGGCGCCCGGATGTAGTGGAAAATGAGCAAGGGTCTTCGCATTTGACTCGACGAGTGCGAAGGGTAAGGAAGCTAGCCGAGCCTAGGAGGATTTGCCTAGGTAGCTGGAACGTAGGGTCTCTGACAGGGAAGCTTCGGAAGCTAGTTGATGTAGCGGTGAGGAGAGGTGTTGATATTCTTTGCGTCCAAGAGACCAAATGGAGGGGACAGAAGGCGAAGGAGGTGGAGGATACCGGCTTCAAGCTGTGGTACACGGGGATGGCTGCAAACAGAAATGGCGTAGGCATCTTGATCAACAAGAGCCTCAAGTATGGAGTGGTAGACGTCAAGAGACGTGGGGACCGGATTATCCTGGTCAAGCTGGTAGTTGGGGACTTAGTTCTCAATGTTATCAGCGCGTATGCCTCGCAAGTAGGCCACAATGAGAACACCAAGAGGGAGTTCTGGGAAGGCCTGGAAGACATGGTTAGGAGTGTACCGATTGGTGAGAAGCTCTTCATAGGAGGAGATCTCAATGGCCACGTGGGTACATCTAACACAGGTTTTGAAGGGGTGCATGGGGGCTTTGGCTATGGCATCAGGAATCAAGAAGGAGAAGATGTCTTAAGCTTTGCTCTAGCCTACGACATGATTGTAGCTAACACCCTCTTTAGAAAGAGAGAATCTCATCTGGTGACTTTTAGTAGTTACAAATAAAGAGGAAACTAATAAGGATAAGTAAGAAACAAGATAAAAGAAACCATATTTGATACCGGAATATTCGGTTTGATAACCTGCAACTAATTCCCCCTCTGGGTAATCTTTCACATTCGGCCAAAGAAGAAATTCTAAAAACTAGAAAGCCTATAGGCTGACGCCAAAGATTCCATAAAAAAAAACCATATTTTGGCTGTGCTTCAACTATAGGGTAATCTTTCACATTCGGCCAAAGAAGAAATTCTAAAAACTAGAAAGCCTATAGGCTGACGCCAAAGATTCCATAAAAAAAAACCATATTTTGGCTGTGCTTCAACTATATCAACTGTACTTGAACTGTTAGATAATCATAGTTGATAATAACATCACAGCTCCCACCGCTATTGCAAAACCGTACATGAAACCTTAGCTTCATACGGCTCCTCTATGATCAGAAAAAAAAGGACTGTTTCGGTCTTCCAACACTCTAGCCAGATCGATTTCATCCTCTCGAGAAGAGAAGATAGGCGTGCGTGCCTAGACTGTAAGGTGATACCTGGAGAGAGTGTTGTACCCCAGCATAAGCTGGTGGTTGCTGACTTCCGCTTTCGGATTCGTGTCTAGCGGGATAAGCGTGCCAAAGTCGCTAGAACGAAGTGGTGGAAGCTCAAAGGGGAGGTAGCTCAAGCGTTCAAGGAGAGGGTCATTAAGGAGGGCCCTTGGGAGGAAGGAGGGGATGCGGACAATATGTGGATGAAGATGGCGACTTGCATTCGTAAGGTGGCCTCGGAGGAGTTTGGAGTGTCCAGGGGAAGGAGAAGCGAAGATAAGGACACCTGGTGGTGGAATGATGATGTCCAGAAGGCGATTAAAGAGAAGAAAGATTGCTTCAGACGCCTATACCTGGATAGGAGTGCAGACAACATAGAGAAGTACAAGATGGCGAAGAAGGCCGCAAAGCGAGCTGTCAGTGAAGCAAGGGGTCGGGCATATGAGGACCTCTACCAAAGGTTAGGCACGAAGGAAGGCGAAAGGGACATCTATAAGATGGCCAAGATCCGAGAGAGGAAGACGAGGGATATTGGCCAAGTCAAATGCATCAAGGACAGAGCAGACCAACTCTTGGTGAAGGACGAGGAGATTAAGCATAGATGGCGGGAGTACTTCGACAAGCTGTTCAATGGGGAGAATGAGAGTTCTACCATTGAACTGGACGACTCCTTTGATGAGACCAGCATGTGTTTTGTGCGGCGAATCCAGGAGTCTGAGGTCAAGGAGGCTTTAAAAAGGATGAAAGGAGGCAAGGCGATAGGACCTGATTGTATCCCCATTGAGGTGTGGAAAGGCCTCGGGGACATAGCGATAGTATGGCTAACCAAGCTTTTCAACCTTATTTTTCGGGCAAACAAGATGCCAGAAGAATGGAGACGGAGTATATTAGTACCAATCTTCAAGAACAAGGGGGATGTTCAGAGTTGTACTAATTACCGTGGAATTAAGCTGATGAGCCATACAATGAAGCTATGGGAGAGAGTCATTGAGCACCGCTGAAGAAGAATGACAAGCGTGACCAAAAATCAGTTTGGTTTCATGCCTGGGAGGTCGACCATGGAAGCCATTTTCTTGCTACGGCAACTTATGGAGAGATACAGGGAGCAAAAGGACTTGCATATGGTGTTCATTGACTTGGAGAAGGCCTATGATAAGATACCACGGAATGTCATGTGGTGGGCCTTGGAGAAACACAAAGTCCCAGCAAAGTACATTACCCTCATCAAGGACATGTACGATAATGTTGTGACAAGTGTTCGAACAAGTGATGTCGACACTGATGACTTCCCGATTAAGATAGGACTGCATCAGGGGTCAGCTTTGAGCCCTTATCTTTTTGCCTTGGTGATGGATGAGGTCACAAGGGATATACAAGGAGATATCCCATGGTGTATGCTTTTTGCGGATGATGTGGTGCTAGTTGACGATAGTCGGATGGGGGTAAATAGGAAGTTAGAGTTATGGAGACAAACCTTGGAATCGAAAGGGTTTAGGCTTAGTAGAACTAAAACCGAGTACATGATGTGCGGTTTCAGTACTACTAGGTGTGAGGAGGAGGAGGTTAGCCTTGATGGGCAGGTGGTACCTCAGAAGGACACCTTTCGATATTTGGGGTCAATGCTGCAGGAGGATGGGGGTATTGATGAAGATGTGAACCATCGAATCAAAGCTGGATGGATGAAGTGGCGCCAAGCTTCTGGCATTCTCTGTGACAAGAGAGTGCCACAAAAGCTAAAAGGCAAGTTCTACAGGACGGCGGTTCGACCCGCAATGTTGTATGGCGCTGAGTGTTGGCCGACTAAAAGGCGACATGTTCAACAGTTAGGTGTGGCGGAGATGCGTATGTTGAGATGGATGTGTGGCCACACGAGGAAGGATTGAGTTCGGAATGATGATATACGAGATAGAGTTGGGGTAGCACCAATTCAAGAGAAGCTTGTCCAACATCGTCTGAGATGGTTTGGGCATATTCAGCGCAGGCCTCCAGAAGCTCCAGTGCATAGCGGACGGCTAAAGCGTGCGGAGAATGTCAAGAGAGGGCGGGGTAGACCGAATTTGACATGGGAGGAGTCCGTTAAGAGAGACCTGAAGGATTGGAGTATCACCAAAGAACTAGCTATGGACAGGGGTGCGTGGAAGCTTGCTATCCATGTGCCAGAGCCATGAGTTGGTCGCGAGATCTTATGGGTTTCACCTCTAGCCTACCCCAACTTGTTTGGGACTAAAGGCTTTGTTGTTGTTGTTGTTGTTGTTGGTCGTTTGATTCCTAGGATTGAATCCTATAGGAACTTTTCCTATGGAATCATGTGTAATACATTTCATTGGAAATCTAGGGCTCCTTTGATTCAAAGGAACTCCATAGGATTTTTGGAGGGTTAGAATCTTTAGGAATTTTTCCTACATTGGTCGTTTGATTCCTAGGATTGAATCCTATAGGAACTTTTCCTATGGAATCATGTGTAATACATTTCATTGGAAATCTAGCATCCACTCCAACCTCTTTTTTCACTTCCTTTGTTTTTCCTGTGGCATCAAACACTCTGTGCTAATCCTATGGGATTCAAGTGGACATGCCACTCCAATCCTTTATTTTTCCTATTCCCGCGTTTTGAGAATCCTACGAATCAAAGAGGGCCTTAGATTACTGGGGTGAGACCCACCAAAACTACCAGTAAAGATCAATGTGCATTTTTGGAGTTCGAAGTTAGCAGTTCAATATTTTGTTGTATGAAAAATAACTGCTAAGGAGCACACAATTTCCATTTCAATGAGCAGAGATAAAAACTTAAAATTTAACCTGAGGAAACAAATAAAATTTGGTAATGAAATTTGTGAATTTGTGCATGTACAGCTATGTCACATCCCTCGTTAGATAAATGCTGCTGCTTAGCCCAAAACATGGTTTGGTTATGGAGAGACGAGACCTGATGGTTACTGGGTTCTGCAGTTGCTCTACATTGCCCCAACTGAATCAACAGAGGTGATGTATGACATCACCTCATGCGATATGCCAGTTCTGGTAAAAGAAGATGGAATCAAGGAAGGATGGTTAGCAATTTTTTTGGAACCCACTCCTTATAATTGTAGAGATTTAATGCTCAGCTATTTGTTGCACTTTTGAATGCCCAAGAGTGAGTAGCAACATATGATTGCAGTAGTATAACCACTGAGCATAAAATGCGACTCCAAATATCCAATAGACCTTGAACAAGCTGACTGCTGATACTTTAAACTTGCATTGCAGGGGAGGCATCTATGAAAGAGGGAGTAGGAGAGGAAAACCGTGGGCAGAAAACTGGTGTTCCCACTTCACCATCTTCGTCAGGTGGGTTCAATCAATTTCCTTCCAAGGGATATGTAAAGACGGCACATGCCTATGGAACGTAAATTTGGTGGAAATTTGGAATTTTCTTCAAGCATGTGTATGCTCCAAATTTCTGGTTTGAGGCACATGTAGGGTTCCCGGCCTGCAAGGAACATTAAGTAAATTCTTCAGATCAGGCTGCCACTGTCAAAACTGGGTGTGTTCCTTCCGGTAATTTCTCTTTTGGCAGCATCTGAGCGTGGGAATTTCAGGATGATTGTTGCCTCCTCGGTTCGTATGTCTCTTTCTTTATATTGTAGCTCCTAACCTGGTTTTTTAATTATTGCTGGGCCGCCATGGTGCATTTTAACGAACTTGTTCTACTTTTATACCTGAGTCGATCCTCACTTATACTTCAGAAAATAGTGCAATATAGATTGTGTCACATGAAAGCTTTTGCGTTTTTAATGATGAATTTATCTTTTCAGATAAGAAGGAAAATCCTCTAGCTTTGCTTGGGCAATATAGTGATGATGAAGAAGAGGATGAAGTAGCAACAGATCAACCCATTGGTGAAACTAAGGGGAGTCCAACAGATGCAAGTGCTGAGGTAATTGAATCTCCTATCTATTCTCTTGTACCCTATAAGACCAAACAGGTTGAAGTTGAACTTTCTTATGCAAGACCAAACAAGTTGAACTTTGTTGTGCTAACCATTTAATCTGAAGATTCTTGTATATTGTATTGTAAGCCCCAAATATGCTGAACCCATTTTGATATATTAGCTGAAGCCTCCAAATAGTTCATGATTTGTATTCTGTAGATTGGAAGGATTAAGCACCGTATGATTCTCTTTCAAGTATAGTATATTTTCTTACAGAGAAGATTATTCAGGTTAAGAAGTTTGAGCTCAGGTCGTCTTACGATGAAATTTGTTCGCTTGTTTCAGGTTATTCATGATCAGGGTGATGTAACTGGGGATAACGGCGATGCAGATAGTGAACTGCCTGCTTCTGTTAGTGTTCAGCAGGAGGTATCTCAAGCTGATGATGTCAAAAGTATCACAGAAAATGTTGCTGAGGAATTTACTGTTGCCCCTGAGCCAACTCTGGAAAATGAGTGTGTGACAGCAACGGAAGCTGTCCCAGATTCATCTGGCATGCAAATTGTTGGTGACATTGGTGGGCATTGGAAGGCTATAATGCATGAACAGAGTAATCAGTGCTACTACTGGAACACAGTTACAGGAGAAACTTCTTGGGAGATTCCTAATGGATTAGCTTCAGTAGTTGCTGCTGATGGGGTCACTTCTGCATCTGTGCCTACTCATATGGGGTACTCTGTCGAAGCTCAAGCACATGTCCTTCCCCACAGTAATGTCGAAGCATATCCTAGTGATGTGTCTGTTGGAAATGGCACAGCAACCTATACTGCTATGGGAACTTATACTCATGATCCTTATGCTTACACTGGAGCCGTTGCTAGTCATGAGACAGTGGACATTGACCCCTTGCAGCTTGCAAAATATGGTGAGGATTTACTGCAAAGACTGAAGCTGCTGGAAAGGTGCTTGTTATTTTTATCATCCTTTCGCCATTTCAGTTTACCCTTTTCAACCATTCCTCTACACAGAACTGCGTAACTAATTTTTCCATGTCATCATGCAGGCCACATGTTGCCATTGACAGTCTTGAGTTGATAAAAAGAGAAATTGAGATACGAATAGCAGACTGTAATGCCCTCTCCTCGTATGGATCTTCTTTACTTCCGTTGTGGTTGCATGCTGAGGTGCACCTCAAGCAACTAGAACTTTCAGTTTCCAAGTTTGAAGCTAGCTACACTACCAAACATGGATATCTGGAGACAGTGGATGCAGGACACAAAGCACCTAATGAAGCTGAAGTTATGGCACCCTCTGAGGGTGAGCATTTGAAGGTTGATGTTAGCACTCTGGGAATAGGTACTGGCTATGAAAATATTAAGGTTGAGGAACCATGTACAACATCATCTGTTCAGAACTCACAAGGTGTGGCAGCAGCTATTTTAAGAGTTGAATCAGACAGTGATGAAGATATGGACGTGGAAATGGAGGTCGATGAAGAAGGTGTTGAAGAGCAGGGCGGTTCCACTTCTATGCCAAATAAGGAGCATCCTTCATCAGAGCAAGTACGATCACCAGCTTTGTCATCATTGGAGGATTCTGCTCCTCCCCCACAGGATAATGACATTCCTCCACCACCACCACCACCAGAAGAGGAATGGATTCCACCTCCACCACCTGAGAATGAACCAGCTCCTCCACCTCCTCCTGAGCCTGAAGAGCCCGCTGTGTCATTTGTTCATGCTGATACACTTCCTCAGCCATACGGAGATCAAGCAAACTTGGGTTATATGCTTCCAGGAATGGAGTACTATCCTGCTGCTGGTACAGATAGCACAAATGCCAACTACTATATGCAAGCAAGCGATTCTCATATTCTTCAATCACAGCAGCATTCTTACTATGCACCATTGTCTGCAAGTGGCGTATCTATTCCTGTTGAGACCACATCCATCCCCCCAGTACCAGGTTCTTATTATAGCTATCCTTCTGTCACTATGGCTGCCACTGAAGTAGCGGCTGAATCTTCTGGATACTATGCTTCATCAACCTCTGCCATTTCTAGTGGTGAATTAGATAACAAAACAAGCTCGGCCTCCCTTGTTGCAAATAGTAATGTGAATCCTGTGGAGTCTGATAAAGTGATATCCAAGGAGCCCACAGTTGGGTCTTTGAGCCAATCAGTAGGAGCAGTCTTAGCTTCAGGACCAACAGTACATGGAAGTTCTACTCAAGCTTCTACTAGCACCACTAATCAGACTAAAGGTAGTTTATTATTCTTTGCAAGGACACTTCATCTTACTAGCTTATAGTTGTTTTAGCTTTGACATTTGCACTGATTTGCAGTTCCTCGTACTAAGAAGCGACCTGTTGCTGTTGCATCATCACTGAGATCTAATAAGAAGGTCTCAAGTCTGGTGGATAAGGTATCTCCCCGACCTCCCAATGCTGCTGTTAAAATAGTGACCATTTATGCTCTCTCCTACCCTACCATCCACTGCCCCCAAGTGTGGTATCCTGACATTAATGAAGAAATTTAACACTCTGCATGATTTGCATTACTGCTAATTGTGTGTACTTAGTCATTGAGACATACTCTTGGTTATGTCATTAACAAGAGAGCACACTGTTCTTGGCCAGTGATTTCGTTGTGCACAATATAGGTCGTCCAGAAAAAAACAACTCATGCAAGTGGGAGTGTGACAGTGTTTCCTGACTATTTTTTCTCATGTTTATCATTTCTTATTTTAAAGGCAGAGCAATCTGTTTACATGGTAATTGGTAAGGCTTAAGACAAGGTGAGTGTTGATGTATAATGATTGTTTCCTTCTTAATCTACCTTTGCTAAAGCAACCATTTTTTATTTCACTATTACAGTGGAAAGCTGCAAAAGAGGAGCTTCGTGATGAAGAGGAAGAGGAGCCTGAAGATGCTTTGGAGTACCTAGAAAGAAAACGCCGGAAGGAAATAGATGTAACTCTTTTCACCTTTCTTGAGAACATATACGCTATGACAAATGCTTCTGAAGTCTTTGGATTTGATCAGTTTCATTAATTTCAGGGGTGGCGTAAACAACAAATAGCTAGTGGAGAAGCCAAGGAAAATGCCAATTTTGTTCCCCTTGGTGGTGACTGGTATTGTTCCTTCACCATATGCCGTTTGACTTGAATAACTTGATACTACGTATTTACAACAAAGTATAATTCCCTCTGATCCATAATAATTGTCGCTGGTTTAGTACAAAGTTGTACTAAATCAGCGACAATTAATATGGATCGGAGGGAGTACTGGCCTCTGGCATATTTTCCTCTTTCTCAAATTTATCCTTTCTGAGTCTTAACTTAAAATAATATGGATTGTATAACTTGCTTATAGACTTGAACTCTTCTTGCTACAGCATTGATTGTGGACCATGTCATTTCTAGGATTACAAATGTTATGCACGTAGATTTAATCTTTTGTTAGATTTACTAGGGTTGTTCTTGTTTGTAACTCTAGCTCAACTTGGTAATCTTCACCATTTTTGTAGGCGTGACCGTGTAAAACGCAAAAGAGCTGAAGCAAAGAAGGAAGCAAAGACTGAATCTATTCGTGCAGCTGCCGAACAACACAAAGGGGAGCCTTATCTCTCAGAGCTCTCCAAGGGTCTTCCTTCTGGGTGGCAGGTTAGTATTTAACCTGGTTCCATACACTCTGATTTTTTTTTTTTGCCATACTAGCTAAAACATCCAGACTGAATGCTGCATCTCAGTTTCCAATAAATACATGTTTCTTGCTGACAATCTAATACGAAGTATAGCTATGATTTTTTTTAACGCAACCTGTTCTTTGCTCGCAGGCATACATAGACGAGTCTACGAAGCAAGTGTACTATGGGAACAACCTCACTTCCGAGACGACCTGGGATCGGCCTAGCAAATAAAGATTGGATTAGTTGAAGATGGTCTAGTTTTGCTCTGTAGATATCCCCGTACCTCGATACGTTGCCCGTCACGTCCTGAGAAGCAACCGGTTTCTGATGTTACCTTGGTTTTGAGGGTGTATTGTTTCTTTTATTTTCCACTGGGAGATCATGGTGGGGAGGAGAGTTCGTTTTGGTATAGAGGCACCCTTGTAAGTGGCAACTTGAGATCGAATTACTGAAGCAAAATCTACTAGTTAGTTGCTGACCAAGGAAAAATGTGCCTTGTTAAGTGGTGGGAGTCTTTACCTGGATCTGATATCGCTTGCTTTCAAAACAATGTCAATTATATTCAATTTTAGGTTGTGCTAACTACTACAGAGACTTCTCCAATTATTTACATCATTAGAAAGAAAGATGATTTTAAAGTTTTTTTTTCGTACTTAAAAAATTCAAAACGTAAAAATGCCCTCAGACACAATTTGCTAGATTCCGTTTGCATCATGTGATCTAAGTTATCTGTTATTAACCCAAGGCAATTGACGTCCGCAAGTTTCGTTTTGGTTTTCGACGAGACTTTATGGTGGGTGTTTCGGGGCTCAGGTGCACATGACATGATGCACTCTCCGGTACCACCCATAAAATGGTGTCATCCAAATATGCAATCACAAAAGAAAGTAGAACAGAAGCTAGTGCTTCCCAAAGGGAGAGTGTAACACTGCCAGGATGCGCAAAATCTCCTGTAATTTTATTCGGATGCAAGAATATCAGCTCCTCAATGTACATAGAACTTCAATAAACTGACCAATTTCAGCCTTCCATGTCCGCGGTCTGCATAAGCAAATCAAATTAACTAAGGCCAGACATCACAGGGTTTAGGAAAAGGTCTATGCAATAATACAGAGCCGCTTATGGCGCTTTACAAGTTTCGCAGCCAGGTTTGCGACAACTAAGTTTGGCCCTTTCAGCCGCCGAGGCAATCTTGCTGTCTAGGTTCAGAATCCCGACGTGCTTTTCTTGATCACAGCAAAGCAGAACTCTGCCCTGGTCAGCGCTAGCAAGCAAAAGGAAATCATGGGTTTTCACCTCAAGAAGCCCCACAACACCTACATATTTCATGCAGCAAAAGAGTGTTATCACAGGACAAGAAACATAACAGCGTACATTATTTTGGTAAGAATATGAACTCGCACAAGAAATAGGAAGGCTGGATCTATCTACAAAGAGGAGAAGAAGGATGTGTTCAGTTGGCTACCACAGGTGGCCACACCTAAGTTCTGGCGAATAAATTGGTCGCCACACACTACAAGTCTCGGTAAAAGCATATGTGTGAGATGTGGATTATGTTAGGAACCAAACATCTATCACAAAAAAAAAGAGGGTAGGTTAACCTAAGTGGAGTATGGCAATGTGTGGCAATGGAGCAATCAGGATTTGGAGTTCTACTTATAAGTTCAAGCAAGTGAAACACCATTTTAGTATTTAATGCACAAAATGACATGCTAGGTATCAGCTGCCTAGCATCTCACCTTTTCACTCATGGAGGATAGATACAAACTAAAGAAGTTACCAAATGGGCCAAACTTCCTCGCTCCAAATTTCAGTGAACAAAGGACAGGAGCCCTGCCACGTAACAAAATCCTGTACATACTGAAAAATCTCTATCTACCTTTTGCTAAGATAGTAGTAACCGTGCGCTTACAGATTTTCTACAACTACATTCTCTGTAGGTTGTCCATCTAAAATAAAAGATGTAAGTGCACATGTAATTTGCAGCAATCTGATTTTCGAAGGAAACACGACACCAACAAACTTGGCAACAGAACAACATTAATAAAACAGTATCAGGCATGGAAGAATCGTACTTTTTATATCGTTTCTTAGAACCGCATGGGCAGAGAGCATTCCTACTTATCTGACCACTCTTTGCCAGATTAGCTCTTCCAAGGTCCAAGGCTGTATTACCCATTAGATTTTGCACCTAGAAAGGTGATACAATCCAGCATTAAACATTAGGCATATCAAACATCAGCACATAACTGTTGCTTCAAATATGAGGAAAGAAACCACCATATCCTGTATTGACCTAATCATTCACATTATGATGGCTAAACTGGGCTACTTATCTTTAGCTGATCCTCTTACATTGATATTCTCTAAAAAAATGGTTAGCATATTATTAATTCTTAATACTCTCCCCACTGTCTTATTTTGCACCTTCACATGTAATTCATCCACTCTTCAATGACTAGTGAAACAAAAGGATTAGCACCCCTATCCAACATTTACAACGGTTAGACCCGAGTTACCTCAGCAAATGTCTTTGGCACTGGCTTTCCTTCTTCTTTGAGTTTTTCAATCTTCTTTTGGGCATCTTTAGCCCATGTGTACTTGGCCAGTATGTGCTCCACATCAGCAATTGTGCAGTTGCAATGCTTGGTGGCACTAATTTTGTCACTGTTTTTGAGCTTCTGCAGAACAAAGAGCAGCACACACAACACAGTGAACCAACCGCCACGCCGCACTAGCAAAGCATGCTGTATGTACCATAAAAAATGGCATCCGCTCTATGATCATTGTATACCTCGCCGGTTGGGTCGATGGTGGCGAGGTAGCGGAGAACGGCGGCGTGCTTCTCGCAGGCGGCTACGACGGTGGCCTCGCTGCATCTCCCCGACACGAAGTTCTTGAAAGTTCCCACCTTCCTCGCCATCTCCATCGAATCCGCGAACACTGCAAATCCGGAGGGCCCGAATCAGACCACCCACTGTACCAAGAGAGCAGGAACCAGAAATCTTGGACGAATACTTACTGTTGAGATTGAAGGATTCGGAGGGGGGGAAGGGTGAGTCGGCGGCCTTCTTGCCGGTGAAGGTGTTCTTGATCTTGTTGATCCACCCAAGGGAGGCGAGATGTGGGGTTGAGGAGATCCCTCGAGATGCCGTTAGGAGGTGGAGGACGCGGCGGGACGCCATGGGTGGCAGTAGCGGGGCACTTGTGTCTCCGGTGAGCCGCCGACGGCGAGGTGCGGTGGGATCCTCGGTTGGGTTTACGGCGGCTGGGCCGAGAAAGGTGGGAGAGGGGAAGAGGTACGGGATGGGCCGTTAGAAGGAAGAAGGTGAGTGAGCGCACGCACATGGACCCTGTAGCGAGTAGCCCATGTGATTTTACCTCGATGGGCTTACAACTTTAACAGAATCTTTATAGCCGCCTCTGTCTAAAAAAAAACGGAGCTCACGTTTGAAGGTTGATGTACTGTTCATTTTCAAAAAAGAGGAGGCTAAGGTACAGGTACTGTTTTGAAGATCATTCTAAACTCAACCGACGTGACGAGAGTGTCCTTTCAAGTCCTTCCTCTTCCTGCCAGTGGAGTATATACTCCCATAGACGTGTTTTCCACTAAAAAACGCACCCATTTAATACCCCTTCTCGACCCATTGCCATCCATTTTTCCTATCACCTGGGTAGTTTCTCAGAAGGAGTTCTCAGTGCCCGCGCCTTCCCCTGCCACACACTATTGTCGGATATAAAACGCTCACCGGGAGGCATCTAGAGCCATTCCTCACATCTCCGCCTTCTTTCCTCTGTCACCACCATGTCACCTCGCCATCCGCTTAGACTTAGGGAATTGTCATGGCCACGACAGGTTCCAACTGAGGTGGAGCTATATGGAACCAGCAGGAGACGACCGCCTTCAAAGCCCTCGTCATGGCCATGACTGCCAAGGAGGTGGAGGACGATGCTGTAGAGGAGGAAGACACTGACATGATGGCCGGCATCAAACTCCTCGAGTCAGAGGACGAGTGTCGGTGTCAAAACCGGCGGATCTCGGCTAGGGGGTCCCGAGCTGTGGATATTGGATCAATGAGGAACAGGAAACACAGGGACAATATTTAGGCGCGGCAACAATTAGTCATGATGACTCCACCTGTAAACCAACTGCTCCTTGATGTGAAAAGGCATCGACTGGGGTTTCCCATGGTGAAAACCAAAAGATTCACCCCGCTCCTCCGCTGGCTCCCTCCGCCTTCCCGTAGATTGCATTGCCTTTCAGCCGTTTCGCCCCCTTTGCTTCCTTTCCCCATTGCTTCTACCTGGTTCCATGGCGGCGCAACAGATCACAGAGTCTAAGGTGAGGCGCCTGGCAGAGGAGCACCAGGCCAAGGATGCGGAGCTCAGGGCCAAGGACGTGGAGCTCCATGAGCTCAAGGAGGAGAGAGTGCCATGCTTCTCCTTTATGTGCAGGAGTTCACGGAGCTTCAAAGCGGCAGGGGTCCACCACAAAGATGCTTGAGGCGTCGGTGGTGTTGTTGCAAAAAGCGAGAGATATGATAGGCGGTCTGGCGAGCCGGCTGGAGCGCGAGCGGGCCGATCGTGACGAGGTCCAGGATCGCCTCAACCACTTGCTGGACCATGTTGCCACACACACGTGTTGCGGCCGCGCGATGCCTACTGTGACGCCCCCGGCCCGATCGTGCACTAATCATACACGCAAATGCACACGATCAAGCCTAAGGACTCACGGGAAAATATCACAACACAACTCTAAAACATAAATAAAGTCATACAAGCTTTATATTACAAGCCAGGGGCCTCGAGGGCTCGAATACATAAGCTTGCGAACAAGCGTCAGCGGAAGCATCAGATATCTGTGTACAAATATGAAACAGAAACAGAAAGGCCTTTAGAAAGGCGGGCAAAATAAAACACTACGATCGAAAGGCGTAGGCCTCCTGCCTGGGACCCTCCGATCCTACTCCTGGTCGTCAGTCAACTCATAGCAGAATCCATCCTCTGGGTAGTAGTAGTAGCGATCGTCGGCAGGGCAGCTGTCTTAGGGGCTCCGTCATCTTGGTCACGACAAACTGATATGGGGAGAAAAGGAAAACAAAGCAACCGTGAGTACTCAGAAGTACTCAGCAAGCAAGGATCTACACTACATATGCAACATTTTCAAGGAGAGGCTGTATATGTGGACTGGGCTGCAGAAATGCCAGAATAGAGAGAAGGCCTAGTCCTATCGAAGACTAGCATCTTCATCGGTCTTGCAGCAATAGAAGAGAGTAGAACAGTAGCATATAATGTAGCAGTATCATTAAGTCTCATCCTCACCCAGAGATCCTTTCTCGACTCCCTGCGAGAAAGCAATCCCAGAGCCATACAGTCATCAACCTCGTCCGGAGATCCCTTCTCGACTCCCTACGAGAAGCAATCCCAGAGCCATAGTATCCAAGTATCCAGTTCTAAAATTGTATCAATCAGGATACAACTCCGAGTGTCCTTTACCGTAGGACCGGCTATCGATAGAAGTTTTCTTCCCTGCAGGGGTGCACCAACTTACCCAACACGCTCGATTAACTCCGGCCGGACACACTTTCCTGGGTCATGCCCGGCCTCGGCCAAACGACACATCGCAACCCTACCTAGAGCTCAGCAGAGAGGTCCCCGTCGGTCTACATCCTAAGCGCTCAGAGGTCTTGGGCCATCGCCCTGTGCACTCCGAGTCGTTGCGTGCAGGGGGAAGCCAGGCACCAGGGGGGCGCCGGTCCGTCCCGGCCGCAAGGTTGAACTAGACGTCTGACAGAGCTTTCGGCTGATGCTACGATGCAGAACGCCCATACTATGCCCTCGTGATGGTTAGTGCTATCAGACAAGAGGCCTGCTCGGATCAAATATCCAAATCGTTAGGACTAGGGGCTTGCGGTAACGAGCAGAGACTCACGAAAGATGTGACCCCGTCGCCCCGTCTCGAGGACTTGCTGCAAGGGTTAAGAATGCCCGGCCGCGCCTCGTATTCACCACTCGGGCACCACACTGGCACCCGTCTTCACAACACTCGCCACTTAGGCGCACGCGGGTACCCCTCGGGGTCGACCCGCCTATCCAAGTAATCAACAGTACAGTCCAAGTATCCGTGTGTCCATAACATCAGGGGAATCCGAGGTATCACCCTTGTTGGATTCCTACTCGATGTGTCTGTCAAGGTGAACTCGGAGGATTCACCCTCGATGGGTTCACACTTGATGTGTTGCACGACAGCGTCGTTACCGGAAGTGGCGAAGAAGGAATCACCCTCGATGACCACGACCGAATAGCTACACTACAGAGTTAACATCAGAAGTGCTACATGAGGTTTCACCCTCGGCACTCGATAGTAACGCTGCAGTGTCGTTACAACTAAGGGGGGGTGATGTGCGGTGTCGGGTCCTGGTCTTCACATCCCGTTGATCGGGTCTTCTGACGATCCAGCGCGGCAGTCGGGATAAGTGGGGTCACTGATAGGTCTCTACCCAGCCTAGACTAAACAGTTTAGGGTATGCAGGTAATTATCAACAGCAGGTTACAATGAACAGGCTATGCATCAGAATAGGTAAAGCAGCAGCAGCAACAGCAATTCTAATGCAAGCATGAGAAATAGAATGGGCGATATCGGGATGATCAAAAGGGGGGGGGGCTTGCCTGGTTGCTCGGCGGCAAGGGCAAGGTCTTCAGGGGTCGTCGAACTCCGGAGCTGCGTCGGTACCGGCTCTATCGAGAGAGAAGAGGGGGAGGAAACAGTATAAATACACATCGAACAAGTGCAGCACAAAGCATAACATGGCAATACGCGGTGACGGAGGTGATCTAACGCAGTGCCGGGTGATACTGGCGAAGGTGGGATTCATCCGGGAATGTTTTCCCGTCTCCGGACATTTGTCAGACAGATGACCGGAGGGGAACGGTTGCATGTTCGGATAGTTAGGGATGTGTGACGGACGAACGGACCGCGTATTCGGATTCGTCTCGTCGTCCTGAGCAATTTTCATGTATAAAGTTTTTCGATCGGAGTTACGGATTAAAAGATATGATTTTCTAAAGTTTTTATTAATTTCTGGAATTTAATTAATTATTTAAATTAACATTATCCGAAATAGTGAATGCTGACGTCAGCATGACGTCAGCATGAGGTCAGCAGACTGTTAGGGTTAATTAGGGTTTGATTAACTCACTTAATTATAGATTAATTAAATTAACTAACTAATTAGCTTAATTAAACATAGTTAATTAGGTTTAATTAGTTAATTAATTAATTTTAATTATTATTTTTATCTATTATTTTTTTTACAGGGGCTGGGCCCCTCTGGTCAGTGGCCCAGTGGCCAGCGGACGTGTCCGCTGCGCGCCCCTTGGGGGGGGGGCGGACAGGTCCGGGCCACCACGACCACGGGCGCACGGGCGCACTGGCGTGGCGCCGGCCGATGCGGCGGTGAGGCCACGGCCACGGCGTGGCTCGCCGGCCGGAGCAGCAGCAAGCAGAGGGGGGGCGGCGAGCATGGGCGCGGGCGTGGGCGAAGCAGGCGCGCAGCAGCGCAGCAACGGAGCAGGGGAGGCACGGCACAGGCGGCGCGCGGGGAGCGCGGCGAGCAGGCGCAGGCGTGCGGGGACGGGGCGAGCGCGGCACGGGCGGGAGAGCAGCAGCGGCACGGGGCCATGACGAGCAGGGAGGCGGCGGCGACAGAGGGAAGAGGGGGAGGGGGCTCACGGGCGGTGTAGATGCACAGGGGGCGGCGAGGCTCGTTGGCGCCGGCGGGATGGAGGTCGGGGAGGCAACGGCGGTCCGGCGGCGGGGCAGCGCCGGGCGGCGTCGGCGAGGTGGCGCCAGGGACGGGCGGCGGCGACGGGTCCACGCCGAGGCGAGGCCGACGAGGGAGAGGTGCGGGGGCGAGGAGGACGAGGCGCGGGGCGCGTCGATGGCGCGGGCGGCGAGCGCGAGGCGGCGGCGACGGGCCCTCCCTCCTCTCGATCCCGATTCAATCGGGGGAGAGGGGGGAGGAGATATTTTCGGGGGGGGGGGGGGGATGGGGGTGTCGGTGGAGTGGGTGGGGTGGTGAGTGGATAGGAGGGGGGAGTGGCCGGCTGGGCCGGCTGGGTCGAGCCAGCTGGGCTAGGCCAGTTAGGCCAGGGGTTTTCCTCCTTTTTTTTCTTTTTTCTGTTTCTTCTGTCTTTTTCTTTTTTTTATTTTCTTTTCTCAGATAGCAATTGTTAGGCCACATTTGAATTTTGCAAAACACGGACTGCTCCAACAATACTAGGTATCCTCAACTACTACCAAAATTTAGTTTGGAGACAATTTGAGTTCACACCACTTTTATAATAATTAAAATGCATTAAACCTTACTGTTTTAATTATGTTAGAGCCACCTAAGTATTTTATTATTTATTGGTTTCAATTTTAGACTAGCCTCTGCAATATTTGTCATTTATCGAACATTTTAGTTTTTATGCTGGACAACTTTTATTTTCCACTTTTATTTAAATTTGGATTTTTACTTAGGAGTTGAAATGCAATATGATGCTAATGATGATCATGCACTGTTAAACATGATGACAT
Organism: Thinopyrum elongatum; assembly: GCA_011799875.1. NCBI lineage: Eukaryota > Viridiplantae > Streptophyta > Magnoliopsida > Poales > Poaceae > Thinopyrum > Thinopyrum elongatum. The sequence goes on from CM022303.1 coordinate 238,201,239, forward strand.
GGCATAATCAAGGGTGATTACTATAGTTAACCACCGGGGGGTGTTACAAATCTCCTCTACTAACAAGAATTCTCATCCCGAGAATTAAGAGGTAGAAGGAAAAAGTTCGGGGTATTCCGCACGAAGATTATCCTCGCGTTCCCAAGTGGCTTCATCTTCGGTATGATTTGACCACTGCACTTTGAGGAACTTGGTAACCTTCTGACGGGTTCGACGTTCAGCTTCATCGAGAATGCGGATCGGATGCTCCTTATAAGATAGATCATCTTGCAATTCGAGCACCTCGTGATCCACAGCTCGGTGTGGAGATTCCTTGAAGCATTGACGAAGTTGCGACACATGGAAGACGTCGTGGACATGAGAGAATTGCGGCGGCAATTCCAATTTGTATGCCACCTGACCACGTCTAGCAACTATGCGAAAAGGACCAATGTAGCACGGAGCTAGCTTGCCCTTGATTCCAAAACGGTGAGTGCCTTTCATCGGGGTGACTCGCAGATAAGCCTGATCACCAGGTTGATAAGTCAAACCCCATCGTTTGCGATCATAGTTGCTCTTCTGGCGGTCCTGAGCCGCCTTGAGATTTTCCCGGACAATACGAACTTGTTCTTCGGCGTGTTGAATAATATCCGGACCCACGAGCGGTCGTTCCCCAGTTTCTAACCAATTCAGAGGGGTTCGACACTTACGTCCATATAGTACTTCGAAGGGGGCCATTTTCAAGCTGGCTTGATAGCTGTTGTTATAAGAGAACTCAGCATACGGAAGAGATTCTTCCCACTTCTTGCCGAAAGAAATAACACAAGCCCGAAGCATGTCTTCAAGCACTTGATTAACTCGTTCAACTTGGCCTTGGGATTGGGGGTGATAAGCTGAACTCCAGGTAATATGAGTTCCCATAGCTGTTTGAAAACTTTCCCAAAATTTGGAAGTGAAAAGGCCGCCACGGTCCGAACTGATCTCCTTCGGAATACCGTGGAGTGAAACAATTCTGGAGATATACAACTCTGCTAACTGACTAGCAGTGATAGTCTCTTTGACAGGCAGAAAGTGTGCAACTTTAGAGAGCTGGTCGACGACGACAAGAATAGCATCGTGACCCTTCTGTGACCTGGGAAGTCCTGTAACGAAATCCATCTGAACCTTATCCCATTTCCATAGAGGAATAGGAAGGGGTTGCAGAATTCCAGCTGGCTTCTGATGTTCTACTTTAACGCGACGACACACATCACATTCAGCAACATAGCGAGCAATGTCCTGCTTCATTTTAGACCACCAGTACCTTTGACGGAGATCACGATACATCTTGGTGCTACCCGGATGAATAGACAGCGGGGTATCATGTGCCTCCTTCATGACTTTGTCAGTCATAAGCTCGAAGCGAGGTACGACAATGCGGTTTCTGAAATACAAGGTTCCATCTTCAGACAGCGAGAAATCCCTGTACTTTACAAGGTGAAGGTCTTTCTTCATCAGATCAATTTCAGCATCCTTAGCTTGCGCATCCTTAACAGCTTTCTCAAGATCTGGTTGTATCACAAGGTTATTAAGAGATCCCTGTGGAACAATACGCAGATTTAGCTTGCACAGTCGTTCAAAAAGACGAGGTTGAGCTTGCCTAACCGTGAGGTTGTCGCAATAGGACTTGCGGCTTAAGGCATCAGCCATCACGTTAGCCTTGCCAGGGGTATAGGAAATACCCAAATCATAGTCCGCAATGGCCTCCATCCATCTTTGCTGACGGAGGTTTAGAGATGGTTGAGTAAACAAGTACTTCAGACTTTTATGATCCGTGTAGATCTCGCAACGATTACCGAGAAGGTAATGTCGCCACAACTGCAATGCATAGATCACAGTAGCTAGTTCTAGATCATGTACCGGATAATTTTCTTCATGTGGGCTCAACTGACGAGAGCCATAAGCAATCACTTTACGCTCTTGCATTAGGACACAGCCTAATCCTTCACGGGATGCGTCACAATAAATCACAAAGTCTTTGCGGGTATCTGGAGGAGACAGTACTGGGGCAGATGTCAGCTTGTCTTTGAGTGCTTGAAAACTTTCCTGACATTTGTCTGTCCATTCAAATTTAACGCCCTTGTGAAGCAGATTAGTCAAAGGCTTAGCAATCTTAGAAAAGTTCTCGACAAATCGACGGCAATAACTTGCAAGGCCGAGAAAACTTCTCACTTGCTTGACGTTCTTCGGAGGAGTCCAGTCCAGAATAGCCTGAACTCGTTCTGGGTTAACGGCAATTCCATCTTTGGAAATTACATGACCAAGGTACGTTACTTCAGAAAGCCAGAATTCACATTTGGAGTATTTGGCATACAACTGGTGTTCTCGGAGCCTTTCCAGTACAAGACGGAGGTGTTCGGCATGTTCTTCCTTATTCTTTGAATAGACCAGAATATCATCTAGATAAACCACGACAAATTTGTCGAGGTAATCCATGAAGATGTAATTCATCAGACGGGAGAATGTGGCTGGAGCATTGGTTAAGCCGAAGGACATGACCGTGTACTCGTAGGAGCCATAACGAGTAACAAATGCAGTCTTGGGAATATCCTCTTCATGAACACGGATCTGATGGTATCCCAATCTCAAATCAAGCTTAGAGAATACTGAGGAACCGGCAAGTTGATCATACAAATCATTGATACGAGGAAGCGGATATTTATTCTGGATTGTAGCTTGGTTGATAGGTCGGTAATCCTGAACCAATCGATTAGTTCCATCCTTCTTCTTAACGAAGAGTGAAGGTGCTCCCCAAGCAGAGGAACTGGGGTGGATGAAACCTTTCTTAAGTGACGTGTCGATTTCCTCCTTAAGTTCAAGAAGGTGGTGCGGAGGCATTTTATAAGGACGCTTCGCAATAGGAGTTGTGCCAGGCTTCAAGTCGATGACGAACTCAACAGCTCTAGCAGGGGGTATTCCTGGAAGTTCTTCTGGAAATACATCTTGAAAATCACGAACAACTGGAACGTTCTCGATGCCTTCAAGAGGTGAAGCATTCAATGCATTCAGAACATATATCTGGCTCTCAGCATCTTGAGCTATTCGGGCTGAGTATTTGACTATCTGGCCAGAAGGGTGTGTGAGCTGGACTGTCTTAGTAGCACAGTCAATCAAAGCATTATGGGCTGTCAACCAGTCCATACCAAGAATGATGTCTATGTCGGAAGGTCCAAGAGCAATAAGGGAAGCAGAGAACGTCAACCCTTCAATTTTGATCTGATTGTTGTAACTTACCATCTTGGTTTGCCACCTAGAACGGGGAGTGATAATCTCTAATGGTGTGGGCAATAACTCTAGAGGTAGCTCATGTCGCTGAGCAAATTGTTGAGACACAAAGGAATGTGATGCCCCGGAATCAAAGAGAACAGAAGCTGCAACTGAATTAACTGACAGAGTTCCCATCACGATTTTTGGAGACTCACGAGCTTCTCCCATTTTGACGTGAGTAACCTGGCCTCGGTCCATAACAGACATCCTGGCCTTACGATTTCTGCAACGATGGGTTCGATGGCCCTTCGGACGACTATCCGGAGGACGTGGTGCATCCTGAGGAGAAGCCATAACATTAGGCGGTCCATCATGAACCGTTAGCTGTCTCGGCGGTGAAGGCAGTCGAGGTGCAACAAAAGACGGCCTTGGTGTTGGAGCAGGTTGATGATGAACATTGTGTGGGATCCAGACTCGACGTTTCTGAACAGGCTGACCCGAGGATGAGCCAGCTTCATGAGTGCGCTTGAGCGACTCCTGGTACTCAGTCAGAGCTGTTTCAATTTGGAAAGATTTGCTGACAAGCGTTGCGAACTCTGAGCAATCATGGACAACAAGTGCAAGTTTTATATCAGTACGTAGTCCTTCACGGAATTTCTGCTGCTTGCGAGTGTCGGTGTTGACGTCATCCTCAGCATAGCGGGACAGTTCGATAAATTTCCTCTGATATTCATCCACAGTCATTTTGCCCTGAGTAAGTTTGCGGGACTCCTGCTTCTTCTGGTCCATCAGACCCTGAGGAATGTACCATGCACGAAAGGCTGACTGAAATTCCTGCCAAGTGGTTACAGTCTCTGCAGGCAACATAGCCTTGTGGCTTTCCCACCATTGAGCAGCTGGGCCCTTCAGGTGGAATGTCGCAAAGGTGGCGTAACTGTCAGGGGCAACATTAGCTGACTCCATTTCAAACAGGATGTCACGAAGCCAATCATCAGCATCCATAGGATTGGTGGATTTGCAGAAAACGGACGGATTGAGGCGCACAAATTCTGGCAGCGAGATCGGTCCAGGCTCCTGGCGAGCCTCGTTGCGTTCCAAACGTCTTACCAGACTCTCGTTGAGCTGACGGTTCAATTCAAACTGCTGCATCATTGCGGCAATATAGGGTGGAGGTGGAAGATCGTCAGCCATCCTGCCAAATCAACAGGGGCAGTTTAGCAAGAAAGACTGCATGTGTAAGGAGTTATTCAGGACGTAACACGAGAGATGAACAGGAAGGGCATTAGATGTAAAATAGTAGTCGTTGAAAGACATACCAATCCATGCACAGAGTCGGGTACATGCGGACAGTACAAAGGCGCAAATTTAGAAGCTAGACATTCTAGGCGGCGCGCAGGCATGCGGTAGGGAAGTACACAACGAGACATAGCAAAGGCTACATCAACGTCGCAGAAAACTATTGGAGCGAGGAATCTGCAAGTGACAACACAGGGTGCCCTCGATAAAAGGATCCTGTAAGCAGAACCTGGCCCACAATCTTGAAGCAAGGGGGGAATATTTCAAAACACCGGGTGGATGTGATCACGAGATCCTGATGTTGGAGTTAGTAAAATTTTAACCCGAATAGAAGAGAGGTCAGAGTCCCAGAGTAAAGGTCAAGGAGTAAAAGATACTAATACCACCCAATTGGCGACGTGGGCCCGTAAGCCACACAGCCAAGTTAGTAAAACAGTTTTTGATTACTAGACTCAACTTCGGCCAAGGAGTTGGAAAGGGGGGTTCCTACAGTCAGTCGGCTCTGATACCAACTTGTGACGCCCCCGGCCCGATCGTGCACTAATCATACACGCAAATGCACACGATCAAGCCTAAGGACTCACGGGAAGATATCACAACACAACTCTAAAACATAAATAAAGTCATACAAGCTTTATATTACAAGCCAGGGGCCTCGAGGGCTCGAATACATAAGCTTGCGAACAAGCGTCAGCGGAAGCATCAGATATCTGTGTACAGATATGAAACAGAAACAGAAAGGCCTTTAGAAAGGCGGGGCAAAATAAAACACTACGATCGAAAGGCGTAGGCCTCCTGCCTGGGACCCTCCGATCCTACTCCTGGTCGTCAGTCAACTCATAGCAGAATCCATCCTCTGGGTAGTAGTAGTAGCGATCGTCGGCAGGGCAGCTGTCTCAGGGGCTCCGTCATCTTGGTCACGACAAACTGATATGGGGAGAAAAGGAAAACAAAGCAACCGTGAGTACTCAGAAGTACTCAGCAAGCAAGGATCTACACTACATATGCAACATTTTCAAGGGGAGGCTGTATATGTGGACTGGGCTGCAGAAATGCCAGAATAGAGAGAAGGCCTAGTCCTATCGAAGATTAGCATCTTCATCGGTCTTGCAGCAATAGAAGAGAGTAGAACAGTACCATATATTGTAGCAGTATCATTAAGTCTCATCCTCACCCAGAGATCCTTTCTCGACTCCCTGCGAGAAAGCAATCCCAGAGCCATACAGTCATCAACCTCGTCCGGAGATCCCTTCTCGACTCCCTGCGAGAAGCAATCCCAGAGCCATAGTATCCAAGTATCCAGTTCTAAAATTGTATCAATCAGGATACAACTCCGAGTGTCCTTTACCGTAGGACCGGCTATCGATAGAAGTTTTCTTCCCTGCAGGGGTGCACCAACTTACCCAACACGCTCGATTAACTCCGGCCGGACACACTTTCCTGGGTCATGCCCGGCCTCGGCCAAACGACACATCGCAACCCTACCTAGAGCTCAGCAGAGAGGTCCCCGTCGGTCTACATCCTAAGCGCTCAGAGGTCTTGGGCCATCGCCCTGTGCACTCCGAGTCATTGCGTGCAGGGGGAAGCCAGGCACCAGGGGGGCGCCGGTCCGTCCCGGCCGCAAGGCTGAACTAGACGTCTGACAGAGCTTTCGGCTGATGCTATGATGCAGAACGCCCATACTATGCCCACGTGATGGTTAGTGCTATCAGACCAGAGGCATGCTCGGATCAAATATCCAAATCGTTAGGACTAGGGGCTTGCGGTAACAAGCAGAGACTCACGAAAGATGTGACCCCGTCGCCCCGTCTCGGGGACTTGCTGCAAGGGTTAAGAATGCCCGGCCGCGCCTCGTATTCACCACTCAAGCACCACACTGGCACCCATCTTCACAACACTCGCCACTTAGGCACACGCGGGTACCCCTCGGGGTCGACCCGCCTATCCAAGTAATCAACAGTACAGTCCAAGTATCTGTGTGTCCATAACATCAGGGGAATCCGAGGTATCACCCTCGTTGGATTCCTACTCGATGTGTCTGTCAAGGTGAACTCGGAGGATTCACCCTCGATGGGTTCACACTTGATGTGTTGCACGACAGCGTCGTTACCGGAAGTGGCGAAGAAGGAATCACCCTCGATGACCACGACCGAATAGCTACTCTACAGAGTTAACATCAGAAGTGCTACATGAGGTTTCACCCTCGGCACTCGATAGTAACGCTGCAGTGTCGTTACAACTAAGGGGGGGGGGTGATGTGCGGTGTCGGGTCCTGGTCTTCACATCCCGTTGATCGGGTCTTCTGACGATCCAGCACGGCAGTCGGGATAAGTGGGGTCACTGATAGGTCTCTACCCAGCCTAGACTAAACAGTTTAGGATATGAAGGTAATTATCAACAGCAGGTTACAATGAACAGGCTATGCATCAGAATAGGTAAAGCAACAACAGCAGCAGCAATTCTAATGCAAGCATGAGAAATAGAATGGGTGATATCGGGATGATCAAAAGGGGGGGGGGGCTTGCCTGGTTGCTCGGCGGCAAGGGCAAGGTCTTTAGGGGTCGTCGAACTCCGGAGCTGCGTCGGTACCGGCTCTATCGAGAGAGAAGAGGGGGAGGAAACAGTATAAATACACAGCGAATAAGGGCAGCACAAAGCATAACATGGCAATACGCGGTGACGGAGGTGATCTAACGCAGTGCCGGGTGATACTGGCGAAGGTGGGATTCATCCGGGAATGTTTTCCCGTCTCCGGACATTTGTCAGACAGATGACCGGAGGGGAACGGTTGCATGTTCGGATAGTTAGGGACGTGTGACGGACGAACGGACAGCGTATTCGGATTCGTCTCGTCGTCCTGAGCAATTTTCATGTATAAAGTTTTTCGATCGGAGTTACGGATTAAAAGATATGATTTTCTAAAGTTTTTATTAATTTCTGGAATTTAATTAATTATTTAAATTAACATTATCCGAAATAGTGAATGCTGACGTCAGCATGAGGTCAGCAGACTGTTAGGGTTAATTAGGGTTTGATTAACTCACTTAATTATAGATTAATTAAATTAACTAACTAATTAGCTTAATTAAACAGAGTTAATTAGGTTTAATTAGTCCAAATTAATTAGTTAATTAATTAATTAATTTTAATTATTATTTTTATCTATTTTTTTTACAGGGGTTGGGCCCCTCTGGTCAGTGGCCCAGTGGCCAGCGGACGTGTCCGCTGTGCGCCCCTTGGGGGGGGGCGGACAGGTCCGGGCCACCACGACCACGGGCGCACGGGCGCACTGGCGTGGCGCCGGCCGATGCGGCGGTGAGGCCACGGCCACGGCGTGGCTCGCCGGCCGGAGCAGCAGCAAGCAGAGGGGGGGGGGCGGCGAGCATGGGCGCGGGCGCGGGCGAAGCAGGCGCGCAGCAGCGCAGCAACGGAGCAGGGGAGGCACGGCACAGGCGACGTGCGGGGAGCGCGGCGAGCAGGCGCAGGCGTGCGGGGACAGGGCGAGCGCGGCACGGGCGGGAGAGCAGCAGCGGCACGGGGCCACGACGAGCAGGGAGGCGGCGGCGACAGAGGGAAGAGGGGGGCTCACGGGCGGTGTAGATGCACAGGGGGCGGCGATGCTCGTTGGCGCCGGCGGGGTGGAGGTCGGGGAGGCAACGGCGGTCCGGCGGCGGGGCAGCGCTGGGCGGCGTCGGCGAGGTGGCGCCAGGGACGGGCGGCGGCGACGGGTCCACGCCGAGGCGAGGCCGACGAGGGAGAGGCGACGGGGGTGCGAGGACGGCGAGGCAGCGGGGCGCGTCGAGGGCGCGGGCGGCGATCTGCGATGCTGCGTCTACGGGCTTGCCTCCTCCTCTCGCCCGATTCAATCGGGGAGAGGGGGGAGGAGATATTTTTCGGGGGGGGGGGGATGGGGTGTCGGTGGAGTGGGTGGGGGTGGTGGTGGGATAGGGGAGGGGGAGTGGCCGGCTGGGTCGAGGCCAGCTGGGCTAGCCCCAGTTAGGCCAGGGGTTTTCTCCCTTTTTTTCTTTTTCTGTTTTCTTCTGTCTTTTTCTTTTATTTATTTTCTTTTTTGAGATAGCAAATTGTTAGGCCACATTTTGAATTTTGCAAAACACAGGGACTGCTCCAACAAATACTAGGTATCCTCAACTACTACCAAAATTTAGTTTGGAGACAATTTGAGTTCACACCACTTTTATAATAATTAAAATGCATTAAACCTTACTATTTTAATTATGTTAGAGCCACCTAAGTATTTTATTATTTATTGGTTTCAATTTTAGACTAGCCTCTGCAATATTTGTCATTTATCGAACATTTTAGTTTTTATGCTGGACAACTTTTATTTTCCACTTTTATTTAAATTTGGATTTTTACTTAGGAGTTGAAATGCAATATGATGCTAATGATGATCATGCACTGTTAAACATGATGACATGGCATAATCAAGGGTGATTACTGTAGTTAACCACCGGGGGGTGTTACACCTACCGTCGTGCCAGCGCAACCATGCCGGCCGTCGGGCTAAACCCGTTCTACCACCCCATCGACTTCAACGAGCTGCGGCTTCCTGACCTGGTCCCCTTCTTCACCTATATCTCCGAGGAGCTGAGCCATCTCCGCGTGGTGGTGGGGGCGGAGCTGGACAAGGAGGGGTGTGGGCGGCCGTCGCTGGTGCCGGGTGAACCCTATCCGGGCTTCGTCACCGGAATCCATTCATGCCATTGGACGCTGTCTTTGACGAGATGTCCCTCGTCGACCAGGAGTAGGCTCTGCGGGTGGTGGCACCCTGCATCACCACTGTCGTGCGCCTGGAGAAGCAGAGGGACTTCAGTGGTGTTTAGGCATCCTCTCCATGGGCATGTCTCAGTGCAACATGACCGTTGGATCAAACTCAGACGATGCAGATCAGTCACTATAGCACAAAGCACTATAGATTTGTGCTTCATATTGTTCCTGTTTGGTGGAGTACTGTAGCATCGTACTCTCCTTGCACTATAGACCTAGTGCTGTTAACATTGATCTCACCGTTCATTCTCGACCAGACATTCCAAAAAGGGGCATGTTACACTACTGTTCATAGTTGACATGTGCACAACATGTCAACGGATGTCAATCCTCTGGAGACACCCTTTCGGAGCGGCTGCCGCCTCCATCCCTTGATTCTACTTCTCTGTTTGCCTTGTCTGCTAAAAATAATACACCACAGCTTGCATTGATTTTTCCCTTGAAGAGGAAAGGGCGATGCAGCAAAGTAGAGACAGGTGTTTCCCTTAGTTAAGAACCAAGGTATCAATCCAGTAGGAGGTACAAGCAAGTCCCCAATAGATGCACCTGCACAAGTTAACAAACACTTGCACACAACGCAAAAAAGGGGTTGTCAATCCCTTCACCGTCACTAGCAAGAGTGAGATCTAATAGAGATAGATATAAAAGATAAATAAAAGGAAAAATAAAGTAAATATAAATAAATTGCAGCCAGGTATTTTTGGGTTTTTGGTTTTATAGATCTGAAAATATATAATGAGAAATAGACCCAGGGGCCATAATTTTCACTAGAGGCTTATCTCTTGAAAGGAACACATACGGTGGGTGAACAAATTACTGTTGAGCAATTGATAGAAAAGCACAAAGTTATGACGATATCTAAGGCAATGATCATGAATATAGGCATCACGTCCGTGACAAGTAGACCGACTCCTGCCTGCATCTACTACTATTACTCCACACATCGACCGCTATCCAGCATGCATCTAGTGAATTAAGTTAACAAGAATGGAGTAATGCCTTAAGCAAGATGACATGATGTAGAGGTATAGATCCAATCAATATGGTAAACCCCCATCTTTTTATCCTTAATGGCAACAATACAAATATGTGCCTCGCTACCCCTACTGTCACTGGGTGAGGACACCGCAAGATTGAACCCAAAACAAAGCACCTCTCCCATTGCAAGAAAAACCAATCTAGTTGGCCAAACCAAATCGATAGATGGGAGAGAAATACAAAGCTATCTTAATCATGCATAAAAGAGTTCAGAGAAGTCTCAAATAATATTCATAGATAATCTGATCATAAATCCACAATTCATCGGATCTCAACAAACGCACCGCAAAAGAAGATTACATCGAATAGAACTCCAAGAACATCGAGGAGAACATTGTATTGAAGATCAAAGAGAGAGACGAAGCCATCTAGCTATGGACCCGTAGGTCTGTGGTAAACTACTCACACATCATCGGAAGGGCAGCAAGGTTGGTGTAGAGGCCCTCCGTGATCGAATCCCCCTCCGGCAGAGTGCCAGAAAAGGACCCAAGATGGGATCTCACGAGAATAGAATCTTGCGGTGGTGGAAAAGTATTTTTGGTGTGCCCTCTGGTATACTGGGAATATTTGGGTATTAATGGAGCCAAGATTAGGGTTAGGAGGTCTGCGAGGGGCCCACAAGCCTAGGGGGCGTGCCCCCCTGGGGCGTGCCCCTAGGGCTTGTGGCTCCCTCGTGGGTCTTCTGGCCTCTTCCCGATGCTCCGTGGTTGTCTTATGGTCCAAGAAAAATCCTCAGAAAGTTTCGTTCCATTTGGACTCCGTTTGGTCTTGATTTTCTGCAAAAGTCAAAAACAAGGAAAAAACAGCAACTGTCACTGAGCACTAGGTTAATAGGTTAGTCCCAAAAATGATATAAAATAGTATATTAATGGATATAAAACACCCAAGAAGGATAATATAATAGGATGGAACAATAAAAAATTATAGATACGTTGGAGACATATCAAGCATCCCCAAGCTTAATTCCTGCTCGTCCTCGAGTAGGTAAATGATAAAAACAGAAATTTTGATGTGGAATGTTACCTAACATATTTATCAATGTAATTTTTCTTATTGTGGCATGAATGTTCAGATCCATAAGATTCAAAACAATAGTTTAATATTGGCATAAAAAAATTCAAGCATACTAATAAAGTAATCATGTCTTCTCAAAATATCATGGCTAAAGAAAGTTATCCCTACAAAATCATATAATCTTGTAATGCTCTATCTTCATCACACAAAGTATTTATCATGCACAACCCCGATGACAAGCCAAGCAATTGTTTCATACTTTTAATGTTCTAAAGTCTTTTCAACTTTCACGCAATACATGAGCGTGAGCCATGGATATAGCACTATAGGTGGAATAGAGTATGGTGGAGGTTGTGAGGAGAAGACAAAAAGGAGAAAGTCTCACATCAACTAGGCAAATTAATGGGCTATGGAGATGCCCATCAATTGATATCGATGCAAGTGAGTTGGGATTGCCATGCAACGGATGCACTAGAGCAATAAGTATATGAAAGCTCAAAAGAAAACTAAGTGGGTGGGCATCCAACTTGCTTGCTCACGAAGACCTAGGGCAATTTTGAGGAAGCCCATCATTGGAATATACAAGCCAAGTTCTATAATGAAAAATTCCCACTAGTATATGAAATAGATAAAATAGGAGACTCTCTATCATGAAGAACACGGTGCTACTTTGAAGCACAAGTGTGGTAAAGGATAGTAACATTGTCCCTTCTCTCTTTTTCTCTTTTTTTCTCTCTTTTTTTCTTTTTTCCTTTTTTCTTTTTGGGCTCTTCGACCTCTTCTTTTTTATTTAAGTGCGGAGTCTCATCCCGACTTGTGGGGGAATCATAGTCTCCATCATCCTTTTCTCACATGGGACAATGCTCTAATAATGATGATCATCACACTTTTATTTACTTACAACTCAAGAATTATAACTCGATAATAGAACAAAATATGACTCTATATGAATGCCTCTGGCAGTGTACCGGGGTGTGCAATGATCTAGCATGACATGTATAAAAAATATGAATGGTGGCCAATCCACAAATACTATGCCAACTACATGATCATGCAAAGCAATATGACAATGAAGGTATGTGTCATAATAAACGGAACGGTGGAAGTTGCATGGAAATATATCTCAGAATGGCTATGGAAATGCCATAATAGGTAGGTATGGTGGCTGTTTTGAGGAAGGGTATATGGTGGGTTTAATGCACCGGCGAAAGTTGCGCGGTACTAGAGAGGCTAGCAATGGTGGAAGGGTGAGAGTGCGTATAATCCATGGACTCAACATTAGTCATAAAGAACTCACATACTTATTGCAAAAATTTATTAGCCATCAACGCAAAGTACTAATACGCATGCTCCTAGGGGGATAGATTGGTAGGAGAAGACCATCGCTCGTCCCCGACCGCCACTCATAAGGAAGACAATCAAAAATAAATCATGATCCAACTTGATCACATAATGACAGACCATACGTGCATGCTTCGGGAATCACAAACCTTAACACAAGTATTTCTACTAATCCACAATTAATCTCTAGCATGACTCTAATATCAACATCTTTATATCTCAAAACAAATGCAAGAAATCAAACTTCTCATATATTCAATGCTCTTTATGAAAGTTTTTATTATATCCCTCTTGGATACCCATCATATTAGGACCAAATTTATAACCTAAGAAAATTGCCATACTATTTTTAAGACTCTCAAAATAATATAAGTTAAGCATGAGATTTCATCAATTTCTACAAAATAAAACCACCGCCGTGCTCTAAAAAGATATAAGTGAAGCACTAGAGCAACTGCCTAGCTCAAAAGATATAAGTGAAGCACTAGAGCAACTGCCTAGCTCAAAAGATATAAGTGAAGCACATAGAGTATTCTAATAAATTCACGATTAATGTGTGTCCCTCTAAAAAGATGTTTACAGCAAGGATTATTGTGGCAAACTAAAAAGCAAAGACTCAAATAATACAAGACGCGCCAAGCAAAACACATATCATGTGGTGAATAAAAATATAGCCTCAAGTAAATTTACCGATGGATTGAAGACAAAAGAGGGGATGCCATCCGGGGCATCCCCAAGCTTAGATACTTGGTTGTACTTGAATATTACGTTGGGGAGCCTTGGGCATCCCCAAGCTTAGGCTCTTGCCACTCCTTATTCCATAGTCCATCAAATCTTTACCCAAAACATGAAAACTTCACAACACAAAACTTAACAAAAAACTCATGAGATCCATTAGTATGATAAATAGAATCTCCACTTTTAGGTTCTGTTGTGAACTCATTCCAATTTTATATTGGTGTTATATCTACTGTATTCTAACTTCTCCATGGTTCGTACCCCCCGATACTACCCATAGATTCATCAAAATAAGCAAACAACACATCGAAAACAGAATCTGTCAAAACCAGAACAGTCTGTGAAGACCAGAATATTAGTCATACTTATGTAACTGCAAAACTTCTGAAAAATTATGAAAACAGAGGAAATTCATATATCAATCTTGTGTAAAAAATTCAGAATTTTTCCACGCTCCAGTGAATGTTACTGGACGCAAAAAAAATCTGTTTTTCACCAAAACCAAATCAATGATATACCAAAGCATCCCAAAGGTCTTGCTTTGCTCAAACACTAATTAAAGCACCATAACACAATTACTACAGAGGTAATATTGTGTATTTATTGAAAAAAAGAAGCAAAAACAAAAAAAAATAGAAAATAAAATTGGGTTGCCGCCCAACAAGCGCTATTGTTTTATGCCCCTAGCTAGGCATAATGCATAGATCTAGGTATTGTCATCTTTGGTATGCAATTCCTCAATTGCAAAACCATACCCCCTAGGGTTTTCATTAGGTTTGTTGGTGATCACTCCCCTAGGTATAAAATCAAGAAATTCATTTGTAGGGATCGGTTCCTTAATAATATTGATAAAGCGGAGACAGATACCAATCATCTTAAGATCCTTGTTTCCTTTACTAGATGATCCACCCTTATTTTTGGGAACATAAATAAACTTAGTAGTTTTATTAGGAGGAAGTTTTTGAGTAGCTTTATCAACGGAAAACGTGGAACCCAAATTGGTAATAATATCTTCTAACTTCTCGATTCTAGTGGAACCTTGTTCTACCCTTTCATCAATTATAGGCTCTTTCTCCTTTAGGGTTTTTAAGTGATTCCTACCTTAGATCCAATTTGAGTGGTGTGGTTATGGATCTTCTTATCCAAATTTTCAATATGCTCAATGGTAGAAATTTTATTTTCAATAATATCAAGCCTTTGCATCACATGTTCCAAAGTTAAAGTTGTTTCATTAATCATGATTGGAGGTGATCCTACAAAATTTCCCATAGCATCAAAAGCATCCATAGAGTGACTACCCAATAAATTACCCCCGGCAATAGGTCTAGCACATATCTATATCAAGTAGTAACACCCACATAATTTTTTTGAAGAAGAACTATAGTGGATTGCTTACGGGTAGATCTATTCTGAGCATCACAAATTCTATACCAAGCATCTTTTAAATTTTCTCCCCCTTTGTTTAAAATTAAGAACCTCACTTTCCGGGGTAATCACTATTGTAGACGAACTAGCCATGATAGCAAAGCTGACGATCTAGCACACAAGCAAACAAAAAGCAAACAAAAAGACGAACGAAAGAGGGCGAATAAAAAGGAAAATATGTTTGTGTTTTTCTGAAAACGTTTTAGAAGTGGGGGAGAGGAAAACCAGAGGCAAATGGCAAATAATGTAAGTGCAAGAGATGAGAGTTTATGATAGGTACTTGGTAGGCTTGATGTAGAACCTCCCCGGCAACGACGCCAGAAATTCTTCCTGCTACTTCTTGAGCTTGCGTTGGTTTTCCCCTTGAAGAGGAAAGGGTGATGCAGCAAAGTAGAGATAAGTACTTCCCTCAGTTAAGAACCAAGGTATCAATCCAGTAGGAGGTACAAGCAAGTCCCCAATAGATGCACCTGCACAAACTAACAAACACTTGCACACAACGCGAAAAAGGGGTTGTCAATCCCTTCACCGTCACTAGCAAGAGTGAGATCTAATAGAGATAGATATAAAAGATAAATAAAAGGCAAAATAAAGTAAATATAAATAAATTGTAGCAAGGTATTTTTGGGTTTTTGGTTTTATAGATCTAAAAATATATAATGAGAAATAGACCCGGGGGCCATAGTTTTCACTAGAGGCTTCTCTCTTGAAAGGAACACATACGGTGGGTGAACAAATTACTATTGAGCAATTGATAGAAAAGCACAAAGTTATGACGATATCTAAGGCAATGATCATGAATATAGGCATCACGTCCGTGACAAGTAGACTGACTCCTGCATGCATCTACTACTATTACTCCACACATCGACCGCTATCCAGCATGCATCTAGTGAATTAAGTTAACAAGAATGGAGTAACGCCTTAAGCAAGATGACATGATGTAGAGGGATAGATCAAATCAATATGGTAAAAAACCCATCTTTTTATCGTTAATGGCAACAATACAAATATGTGCCTCGCTACCCCTACTGTCACTGGGTGAGAACACCACAAGATTGAACCCAAAACAAAGCACCTCTCCCATTGCAAGAAAAACCAATCTAGTTGGCCAAACCAAATCGATAGATCGGAGAGAAATACAAAGCTATCTTAATCATGCATAAAAGAGTTTAGAGAACACTCAAATAATATTCATAGATAATCTGATCATAATCCAGAATTCATCGGATCTCAACAAACGCACCGCAAAAGAATATTCCATCGAATAGAACTCCAAGAACATCGAGGAGAACATTGTATTGAAGATCAAAGAGAGAGAAGAAGCCATCTAGCTACTAGATATGGACCTGTAGGTGTGTGGTAAACTACTCACACATCATCGGAAGGGCAGCAAGGTTGGTGTAGAGGCCCTCCGTGATCGAATCCCCCTCCGGCAAAGTGCCAGAAAAGGCCCCAAGATGGGATCTCACGAGAGCAGAAGCTTGTGGCGGTGGAAAGGTATTTTTGGTGTGCCCTCTGGTATACGGGGAATATTTGGGTATTTATAGAGCCAAGATTAGGGTTAGGAGGTCTGTGAGGGGCCCACAAGCCTAGGGGGTGCGCCTCCCCTGTGGCGCGCCCCTAGGGCTTGTGGCTCCCTCGTGGGTCTTCTGGCCTCTTCCCGAAGCTCCGTGGTTGTCTTCTGGTCCAAGAAAATCCTCAAAAAGTTTTGTTCCGTTTGGACTCCGTTTGGTATTGATTTTCTGTAGAAGACAAAAACAAGGAAAAAAACAGCAACAGGCACTGGGCACTAGGTTAATAGGTTAGTCCCAAAAAATGATATAAAATAGTATATTAATGCATATAAAACATCCAAGATGGATAATATAATAGCATGGAATAATAAAAAATTGTAGATACATTGGAGACGTATCAATCACAAGCTTAATTCTATCAAGAGGCATAACGGGTCACTAATGGGCCGAAATGGATGACGCTATGAAAACGGCCCAATGGTTTAATGGACGCAAATGGGCCGAATGTAACCACGGGATGAATTTGGCCCATTAGCGGAACAGGCAGTAATGGACCGTAAGTAATCGAGGGCTGGAAATGAGCCCAAGAATAAATGGGCCCTTAGAAGGCTGAATGATAACACGGGCTCGAAATGGCCCAACTAAAAAATGGGTCGTTAATGGGTATAAAGTGATATACTATTCATTATGGGCGAGTTTCACCACGGGCCGTTAAAGGGCGAAGAGTTACAAAGGGTCTCATATGGTCCGAAAGACATCATGGGCCATCTATGGGCTGGAAGTTACAACGGGCTGGAATTATATTGGATGGCTCACATGAAGCTATTGGGCCGATTTTGGAAAGGCCAAAACGGGTCGTGAGATAGCGGGCTGTAAATGGGCTATATGCGAACATGTCGTTAACAGGCTTTCCATGGGCTGGCCCGCTAGATTTTGACCAAGTCAAAAGGGTCGGCCTTTTCAACCTAAATGGGCCACTGTTGGGCCGTGCCACGTGTCGACGTATTATAGGCGCCTCCTGTCCAACGGATGGTTGACATATGTCCAAACACAGAGCTGACACATGGTTCCTTCGGCCAATGAGAATTTTACATGTGGAAAATCGCCATTGTTTGTAGCTGTTAACGGGTTATCGGATCCAAAACCAGACCCGATAGTTTAATGGCGACTTGTTATGGTGGATGCCATGTGTCAGTTACCCTTGACGAAAGCACTTCCATGACGTGCCATTTATCATCATGGAAGTGGACACTTTCGTGATGATAATTTTGAGTATTGTCATGAAACACTTCTATGATAGCACAAGTATGACTATCTTGATTCTGTCATAAAATCGTGATGGATGTACATGCAGGACAGAAATCATGACCTACTGTGACAAACACGTATCATCACTGAAGTGTTTTTTTTGTAGTGAGAGATGAACTAGGGTTTGAGATGAGATGGTGCTGGTGAAGATGTTGATGAAGATTGGTCCTCCCATAATGAGAGGATCGTTGGTGATGTCAATGGCTTCGATTTCCCCCTCCCGGAGGGATGTTTCCTCTGCGGAATCGCTCCCTCGGAGAGCAAAAGTGCACCTACCTAGGTTCATCCTCAAGACGGTGGCGCTTCATCCCGAAAGTCTTCTTCTTATTTTTCTAGGTCAAAACCCCTCATAGAGCAGAAGATGGCACCGGAGGCCAGCTGTGGGACCCACAAAGCATCAGTGCGCACTTGGGGGGGGGGGGGGGGGGTGGCCGCACCCTATTGCCTTGTGAGCAGCTGGTGGCCCTCCTCTAGTATTTATTTTCTCAAGTATTTTTTATATATTCAATAAAAAGTCTCCGTGAAGTTTCAGGTCATTTGGAGCTCTATAGAATAGGTATCTCTGATGTAGCTTTTCAGGTCCAGAATTCCTGCTGCTGGTAATTCCCCTATCCATGTAAATCTTGCAAATTAAGAGACAAAAGGCATTAGAATTTCATCATAAAGTGGAATAATTACCAAAAATTATATAACTAATAGTAGTAAAACATGATGCAAACTGGACGTATCATCGTCTCCTCATTTGCCTTGGTCTCCTCCCGAAGCTTCCAGGGTCTCTCTTGTCTAGAAAAAAATGTCAAAATGTTTCGTAGCGTTTGGACTCCGTTTGGTACTGATTTTATGGAAACCAAAAATAGGAAAAAAAAACCACAACTGACACTATGCACTGGGTTAATAGGTTAGTCCCAAAAAAATGATATAAAATAGCATATAAATGTATATAAAACATCCAAGATTGATAATATAATAGCATGAAACAATCAAAAATTATAAATACGTTGGAGACGTATCAAGCATCCCCAAGCTTAATTCCTGCTTGTCCTCTAGTAGGTAAATGATAAAAACAAATTTTTTGATGTGGAATGCTACCTAACATGTTCATCATGTAATCTTTCTTTTATGGTATGAATATTAAGATCCGAATGATTCAAAGCAATAGTCTATAATTTGATATAAAGACATTAATACTCAGGCATACCAACAAACAATCATGCCTTTCAAAGTATAAATGCTAAAGAACACTATCCCTATAAAATCATATAGTCTTGTCATGCTCCATCTTCTTAACACAAAGTATTTATCATGTACAACCCTGATAACAAGCCGAGCAATTGGTTTATACTTTTTAACCCGCTTCAGCTTTTTCAACCCCCATGCAATACATGAGCATAATCCATGGACAAAGCACTATGGGTGGAATAGAATGCGGTGATAGAGATTAATAAGGGGAAGTCAAAAAAAAGGAAGATAGTCTCATATCGACGCGGCTAATCAATGGGCTATGTAGATGCCCAACAATTGATGGTAATGCGAGGAGTAGGGATTGCCATGCAATGGATGCACTAAGAGCTATAAGTGTATGGAATCTCAAACTGAAAACTAAGTGGGTGTGCATCCAACTTTCTTGCTCATGAAGACCTCGGGCATTTGAGGAATCCCATCATAGGAATATACAAGCAAAGTTCTATAATTAAAAAATCCCACTAGTATATGAAAGTGACAACATAGGAGGCTCTCTATATGAAAAACATGGTGCTACTTTGAAGAACAAGTTTGGAAAAGGATAGTAATATTGCCCCTTCTCTCTTTTTCTCTCTTCTTTTTGTTGGGCTATTTTTGGCCTCCTTTAATTAATTTATTTAATTCCTCATTGGGACAATGCTCTAATAGTGATGATCATCACACTTCTATTTACGTACAACTCGATATTACAACTCGATAAAACTGAAACATATGACTATATGAATACCTCTGGCAATGTACCAGCATGTGCAATGATGCTAGCATAACATGTATGATAATGATGAATGGTGGCTGAGCCACAAATACTATGTCAGCTATATGATCATGCAAAGCAATATAAAAAATGAAGGTGTATGTCATAATAACGGAAGGGTGGAAGTTGCATGGCAATATATCTTGGAATGGCTATGGAAATGCCATGATAGGTAGGTATGGTGGCTGAGGAAGATATAAGGATGCTTATGTGTGATAGAGCGTATCATATCACGGGGTTTGGATGCACCGGCAAAGTTTGCACTGACTCTCGAGGTGAGAAAGGGCGGCAATGCATAGTACCGAAGAGGCTAGCAAATTGTGGAAAGGTGAGAGTGCGTATAATCCATGGACTCAGATTAGTCATAAAGAACTCACATACTTATTGCGAAAGTTTATTAGCCCTCAAAGCAAAGTACTACTATGCATGCCCCTAGGGGGATAGTTTGGTAGGAAAAGACCATTGGTTGTCCCCGACTGCCACTCATAAAGAAGACACTCAATAATAAATCATGCTCCAACTTCTTAGCATAACTAGAAACTATACGTGCATGCTTCGGGATTCACAAACCTTAATGCCAATATTCTTACTAAACCATAATCATTCACAAGTACCTCCCACATATTACCATCTCAATATCACAAAACTATTGCAAGGAATCAATCTTTCATAGTTTGATTCCTTGCAATAGTTTTGTGATATCTCAATACCACATATTACCATCTCAGTGATCTACATTAAAGTTTTTATTATATCCCTCTTGAATACCCATCAGGACCAACTTCATAACACGTGCATATTGCCATCACTATTTATTAGACTCTCAAAAAGATATAAGTGAAGCATGAGAGTGCAACTATTTCTTTAAAATATAACCACCGCCGTGCTCTAAAAGATATAAGTGAAGCACTAGAGCAACTGCCTAGCTCAAAAGATATAAATGAAGCACATAGAATATTATAACAAATCGAGAATAAATGTGTGTCCCTCTCAAAAGGTGTGTGCAGCAAACAATGATTGTGGCAAACTAAAAAGCAAACAAAGCAAAGACTACTACAATACACTATAGAGAATAGATGCAACTCACGATATATCCATCGGGTGCATGCACATATATATGCACAATATACATCTCAACCCCCTCCCCCCCGACAGTCGAAGTGTCGCCATTGCCGACGCAAATGCTGGACCGAAACTCCTTGAAGGACACCGTAGGTAATCCCTTTGTCATGATGTCCACAAATTGTTGGGAGGTGGGTACGTGTAGAACACATATACGTCCAAGAGCCACCTGTTACTGAACAAAATGGATATCAAGCTCAATGTGCTTCATGCGACGATGATGAACCGGATTAGCGGAGAGGTAAACGGCAGAGACATTGTCACAGTAGATGACGGTAGCCTTGTCAACAGAACACGAAAGCTCATGAAGAAGCTGACGAAGTCATGAGCACTCTGCAACCACGTTAGCCACCATGCGATACTTTGCCTCAGCACTGGAGCGAGAAACAATGGGCTGCCGCTTGGACGACCAAGAGATAAGTGAAGGTCCAAGATAAATGCAATATCCTGAAGTGGAATGGTGCGTGTAAGGGCAGCCAACCCAGTAAACATCAGAGTAGGCGGTGATGTCCAGGGCGGTCAAGGCCTGAAGTGACAGCCTGAGATCCAGGGTACCTCGGATGTGGCGTAGTATCCGCTTCACCGAAGTCCAGTGAGCATCGTGGGGAGCATGCATGTGTGGTACACCTACTGAACGGCGTACTGAAGCTCCGATTGTGTAAGAGTGAGGTACTGAAGAGCACCAACAATAGACCGGTAGAATGAAGCATCCGGAGTTGGGGACCCATGTATGGCAGAGAGCTTGGCCTTCGTGTCGACAAGCATGGCTGCACGTTTGCAATTAAGCATCCTAGCACGATCAAGAAACTCATGAGCGTACTTCCGCTGATGAAGAAAGAAGCCACCTGCAAGCCAGATAACCTCGATCCCGAGGAAGTAGTGGAGAGGACCCAAGTCCTTAATGGTGAACTCAGCGTGAAGACATTCGGTGAGCTATCGAAGAAGAGAAGTAGAGCAAGCTGTCATGATGATGTCATCCACATAGAGGAGTAGGTACGCAGTAGCATTGCCCTGGCGATAGATTAACAACGAAGCATCAGAGCGAGTTGAGCGGAAGCCGAGCTGGTGAAGAAATGCTGCGATGCGCTCGTACCAGGCGCGGGGAGCCTGCTTGAGCCCATCCAATGAGTCTGAAAGCAGGCATACATGCTTCGGATAAGTGTCGTTGATGAACCCCGTGGGCTGCTGGCAATACACCTGCTCCTCGAGATGAACGTGGAGAAAGGCGTTGGAGACGTCCATCTGGTGCACCGGCCAGGCGCAGGTCACCAATGAGCTGAAGAATGGTACGAATCATCCCAGGTTTGACAACTGGGGCAACTGTATCCGTGAAGTCGATGCCGGTGCGCTAACGGAAGCCACAAACCACCCAACGCGCTTTGTACTGATTAGTGTGCCATCAGGATGAAGCTTGTGCTTGAAGACCCACTTTTCGATGATGATGTTGGCGTGACGAGGACGTGGGACAAGCTGCCAAGTGTGATTGCGCTGCAGGGCATCAAACTCCACCTTCATCATGGCAAACCACAGTGGGTCACGAAGGCCCGCACGAGCGGAGGCTGGAAGTGGCGATGGAGGCGCGGTAGAAGCAGCGCAAGCGTACTCGTCCATGGAGTATCGTAGACTCGGTCGATAGACGCCCGTGTGTGCACGGGTGACATGGCTGGTGGGCTGCATGGCCGCACAGGCCTCTCTCGAGGTGGCCGCCTCTCCAGAGGTCGACGGGTCGAGCGATGAGACCGGTGAGGATCCTGGCGAGGCCACTGAAGAAATCAGCGAGGCCAGCAAGGCCGGCGAAGACGCAGGGACCGAGGGCGCACGAGGCCCTGGTACAACACCACGACGAGGGATCCACCACCTGTTCCTGTGCAAAAGGAAAACACCGTTCGTCAAAATAAACATGTCGGGAGGTGATGACATAGTGGGAGGCCAGATCATAGCATCGATAGCCTTTAGTGTTAGCCGGGTAACCAAGGAAGACACAAAGTAAAGAGTGAGGGGCAAGTTTATGAGGGGTGGTGATGATGATACTTGGGTAAGAAAGACAACCGAAAATCTAAACACCGTCATAGGACAGAGGAGAACCGAAAAGAAGGTGTTGAGAAGCATAGTTCCATCGGGTATGGCATTTCGCAGGTTAATCAGGAGGGTAGCGGTGGAGAGGGCATCCGGCCAAAAGCGGGGTGGCATGTGAGTGTGAAAAAGAAGGGTGCGGACACTGTCGTTAATGGTGCGAAGGATGCACTCAGCCCTACCATTTTGCTGCGAGGTGTATGGACAGGTGAGACGAAAAATAGTGCCATCAGTGGAGAGAGGGGTGTGTGAATGGTGATGTTGTCGAATTCTTTCCCGTTGTTAGTTTGTAGAGCATCGATAGGGTGGACAAATTGTGTGGAGATGTAAGAGTAAAAGGCAATGAGTGTGGCGGGAACATCGGATTTCTTACGTAGCGGAAAAGTCCACACAAAATGAGAATAGTCATCCAAGATAACGAGATAGTATAAAAATCCAGTGTTATTGAGAACAGGGCAGGTCCAAACATCACTATGAATCAACTCCAAGGAAAAGATGCAACTGTGGACGAAGAGCTAAAAGGTAGTTGGACATGTTTGCCTAGATGACATGCTTAACAAGAGTGAGCATCCGTTTTATTACATGAAAAAGAAAAATCCTTCATTTTTTGACGAAGTGCAGTGGAGCTAGGATGACCGAGGCGGGCATGCCAAAGATTGACGCCGGCGGAAAGCACGAGGGGTCCAGTGCGAGATGGTGATGAAGACTGGATGGGGTACATGTCGCCGGGATTGTCACATCGGCGACGGCTATTAGAGAGAGCAGCAGCAGCTGTACATGCGTGCAAGCTAGCTATGGAGGCGTGCGGACATGGTGCAAGCTAGCTAGCTAGATGGGATTGGGGGTGTGCAAGCTAGCTAGCTAGATGGGAGCGGGGGTGGGCGGGTAGGCAGTAGCGGCGATGGTGGCTAGGAAAGCTACAGCGGCGACGCGACTACGATTAGGGTTAGCGGCGGTAGCAGATTGAAAGCAACGTCTACGGCGCGGCTAGGGTATGGACAGAGGGGACCGAAAGTAGGCTGATACCATGTAGAGAATAGATGCAACTCACGATATATTCATCAGTTGCATATGCACATATGTATGTGTGTGTATGTATATATGTCCTCAACTATACAAGGAAGGAGGAGGGCTTGTTGTACACGAAATACACAAGCACAATATACATCTCAACATACACGACGCTCCAAGCAAAACTCATATCATGTGATCAATAAAAATATAGCCCCAAGTAGTATACCGATGGATTGTAGACGAAAGAGGGGATGCCATCTGGGGAATCCTCAAGCTTAGATGCTTGGTTATCCTTGGATATTACCTTAGGGTGCCTTGGGCATCCCCAAGCTTAGGGTCTTGCCACTCCTTATTCCTTCATCCATCGTGATCTCACCCAAAACTTGAAAACTTCAGCATACAAAACTCAACAGAAATCTCATGAGATCCGTTAGTATAACAAGCAAATCATAAACTTTAGGTACTATTATGAGCCCATTCATATTTTATTATTACATAATACCTACTGTATTCTAACTTCTCCATGACTTATACCCCCGGATATAATCCATAGATTCATCAAAACAAGCAAACTATGCAACAAAAATAGAATCTGTCTAAAACAAAATAGTCTGTAATGATCTGTACAAACGCAATACTTCTGTAACTCCAAAAAATCTGAAAATTTAGGAAAACATGGGCACTTTGTATATCAATAATGTGTAAATAACTCAGAATTTTATTATGTCCCAGTAAGTCATAGAAATTCAAACACTGGGCGCAAAAGTTTCTGTTTTTTCACAGAATCAAGTCAACTATCAACCAAATCATCCCAAAGGTTTTACTTGGCACAAACGCTAATTAAAGGGACAATTGCATTTTTGTCCCTAGTTGGTTCCTACCCACGGGTTTTGCCCTTACTTTTTGAGCCTGCACAGTTTTGCCCTTAGTTTTTCCACTGAGGTCGTCTAAATGCCCTTCTGTCACGGCTCCGTCCGGTCAACGCTGTTTGACCACAGTGGAGCACCATTTTGGACATTTTTGCCCTTGGTCTGGATACTAGTCAAAGGGTGGATGGGGGTCCACATGTCATTGAAACCTGGCTAAGCTAACACTAAAACTAATTTAAACAACTAACCTAACACTAACAGTGGCCCACCGGCAGTGGACTATTAGCCCCGCTAATTAAACTACCTCCTAAACTAATCGGACCCTATCCCTCAAAATAAAAACTAACCGGGCCCCCAAAAAAATATGACGAGGACGGAGAAACCGGCTCGGGCAAGGCCATCGGTGTGGGAGATCGCCGGAGCTCACTGGTCGTGGGAGCTCCCAGGACCTCGGCGTGCGGGCATGAAACCTCGCGCGGGGGAGGCACATGGGAGCCGTGAGGCACAAGCGTGGCGCGGCCGGTGAGGCACCACCAGAGCCACCTTTGTGTGCCCAGTGAGGCGCCACCGGAGCTCCATGTGCAGTCGCAGAACATCATGCGAGGCTGCTGGGAGGGCTACGGGAACTGTGATTTGAATACGTGGCCCATCCAGTAAAACTTTGGGGGCATGCACAACCAGTGGAGGGAGCTCGCCGGAGCTTGGAGTATTGGTCGCCCGTGTGGCCGACAGCTTCCCCGAGCCCCAAGAAGGTGTCTCAGTGGTTCTCGGTCACTCCATGTGTGTCTCTGTCAAGCGAATCAACGATGGGCGGCTGGAATTGTTGCCCTGGTCACCATCTTCCCCACCTCCGATTGGCAGCCGCCGCCGCTCGATCTATGGCTACTTCAAGCCCCATCCATTGTCGTGTACTTCCTTGGCTTCGAGACGTCCTCTATAAGCTTTTGGTGCCTCCCCATTGAGTTCCTAGACCTAGGGATACTCCCCTGCATACCCCATGCTCCGCCCGTCGCCGCCGAGCTCCGGCCCCTCGCTTCCGGACCTTTGATACGTCCATTTTGCATCATGATTTCGTACTATTATTTATAATGTTTTTATGCATAATAATGCTTTTTGGAGTAATTCTAATGCCTTTTCTCTCATAATATGCAAGGTTTACACAAAGAGGGAGAATACCAAAAGCTATAATTTTGGACCTGAAAAAGCTATGTCAGAGTTACCTATTCTGCACATCTCCAAATGAGCTAAAAATTTACGGAGAATTATTTTGCAATATATAAAAAATAATGGAGCAAATAACTACCGGAGGAGGCCCAACAGGTGGGCACAACCCACCTGGGTGCGCCAGGGCCCCCAGGCGCGCCCTGGTGGGTTGTGCCCTCCTCGGCCCACCCACGGTGCCCATCTTCTGGTACACAGGTCATTTTGACCTAGAAAAAAATCAGGGGGGACTTTCGGGATGAAGCGCCGCCGTCTCGAGGTGAAACTTGGGCAGGAGCACTTTTGCCCTCCGGCGGAGCGATTCCGCCGGGGGAACTTCCCTCCCGGAGGGGGAAATCATCGCCATCGTCATCACCAGCAACTCTCCCATCTTTGGGAGGGCCATCTCCATCAACATCTTCAACATCACCATCTCCTCTCAAACCCTAGTTCATCTCTTGTGTTCAATCTTTGTACCGGAACCTTAGATTGGTACTTGTGGGTGACTAGTAGTGTTCATTACATCTTGTAGTTGATTACTATATGGTTTATTTGGTGGAAGATTATATGTTCAGATCCATTATGCTATTTAATACCCCTTTAATCTTGAGCATGATTATCATTTGTGAGTAGTTACTTTTGTTCTTGAGGTCATGGGAGAAGTCATGTTGCAAGTAATCATGTGAACTTGATATGTGTTCGATATTTTGATGATATGTATGTTGTGATTCCCTTAGTGGTGTCATGTGAACGTCGACTACATGGCACTTCACCATATTTGGGCCTAAGGGAATGCATTGTGGAGTAGTTATTAGATGATGGGTTGCTAGAGTGACAGAAGCTTAAACCCTAGTTTATGCGCTACTTCGTAAGGGACAGACTTGGATCCAAAAGTTTAATGCTATGTGCCATGGTTTTGTCACGGCAGATGCCCTTGTGAAAGGACTTAGGTGTGGCGCCACAACGTAGGTTAGCTTGAAGGGGTTGATTGGGACGAGAGACACGAGTTTACCCAGGTTCGGCCCCTCACCAATGAGGTAAAAGCCTACGTCCTGCTTTGTGTTGTATTGATTGATTATCAATTACAAGGGAGTAGAATTGCTTAACCTAGCTATCGATTGATCGTAACTTGCATTAACCCGCCGCAAGGTCTCGCCTTTATATACATAGGTCGAGGCCCTGGGCTTACAAGAGTCCAAGCCGGATCACACAACGTGTCCAACTCCGGTTCTAAGTCGCCTTGCCTTGCCAGGTAAGCCGCCATCGGGCGGCTCACATCTCCGGGTTGTAGCACTATCGCCTGGTCTTGGGCCTTCAACAGGCCCGCCTCGTGAGCCGCCTCCAGTCTTCATATCCTCTCTTCTTGGGCCTACTTAGGCTTTCTCTATTGAGTCGCCAACGGTGTAACCCGGCCCCTCCTGGGCGGGTCACACCGCGGGGTTATATCCCCAACATTAGGCCCCAGATGTATTTGAACTTGTTCATGTCAATCTTCACCTCCAGTTGGCGAGTCTTCTCCAGTCCTTCCGAAGCTTTAACTTTTGAACAGACCTTGTAACCCGCCATGACGTCATGTAAAATAAATCCAGAAAAAACTGATGACATCACAACCGATCTTTTTTTGCATTAACTATCCATCCGAGAATCGAGGCGCCTCCTTTGTTAAGATAATCATATTGCCTCCTCGATTTCCGTGCATGCCATTTACTGTTTCACCAACCTTTCCTTATAAATAGGCACGGGGGTCCCCTTTTTCACTTTTTACCTCCGTGCCTCATCTTCTTCTTCCTCCTTGCATCATCCGCCGCTGCTGGAGCTCCACCGCCCCAACCGATCTTCACCAGCAACCCCATCCGGGCCGCTGCATCAACCTGATTGTGACCAGAACTCGGTGGTGCTCGTCTGCTCTCCATCAACACTGTCAGGTATCGTTTACTCCTTTCTCATATCCACATTAGAACACCCTAGTTCATCAAGTTCATCGGCGTTCGACCAAGTTCGTCCAAGTTCATCCAACTCTTGCTTAGAAAACGTAGCTCAATCCAAAAATCATGTACGAATAGGGTGGCAGCTGTTTTTAGCCTCCATCTTGCATCTCAGATAAATCCCTCTTTCTTTCTAAACCAACACGTAGTTTGCTAATTCTTCTCCGTTGCGCTTTAGGTTTAGAAATAATTCTTCTTTTTTGAACTGCTGTAGATCTATAAACATAGCTGCATCCTGCGAAACCTATTTGTTCCATACTTAGCGAAATTTCAACAATCCTTGAATCCATAGACCACTTACCCGCCATTCACTGTTCGGGCGGCTTAATAATAACCTTATAATCCACCAGCACCCGGCCGGCTTATCTATTAACTTTGTAAACAGCCAGCTTGTCAATGAACCTGAGAATCATCTTCGCACTTACAAGGGCGGCTTAATAACAAAATTGTAACCCGCCAAGAATTCCAAAGATACCTTGCTGGCTCATACTTTTATAGCTTGACCCGCCATATTCGCACAACCTAAAAGCTGCAACTGACCCGCCCTTTACCTTATGGGCGGCTTATGATTTCTTCATGTTTCATAACAATGATTAATCTTATATCCATAATTGGCTTGCAGCTACTGAATTGTCATTTGTAACCATTGAGAACTTATCACCATAATATTAACCCGTCATACTTTACCTCCAGGCCGTAGCTTTTAAGCCGCCAAAAATGACTAGGGCTCCCACTTCCTACGACTGGGCGGCTACCAGAGTCTCCGAGCTCTCATTAAATGAATATGTAGACATGGGAGTTTTACCATCCAAAGAGGTTATTCATTGGCGGGTCCTCGACCTAGAAACTACTCCTCAACCCCGAGAAGGTGAAGTCATCGTCTTTTCAGATCACCTCCTCCGCGGCTTCTCACTACCCAGGTCAAAGTTCTTTCGGGATGTTCTGCACTTTTATAACCTTCATCCTCAAGACATTGGCCCCAATTCCGTCTCCAACATATGCAACTTTCAAGTTTTCTGCGAAGTGTACCTTTAACAAGAGCATGAAGTTGATCTATTCAGAGAATATTTTTATCTCAACCGCCAAACTAAGATGACAGACGGGCCTAGCCTCGAGCTTGGTGGAATTTGTATCCAGAGGCGAAGAGACATCATTTTTCCTGCAGCCACACTGCCTAGTCACCCCAAAGATTGGAACTATACTTGGTTCTACTGCCAAGATACCTCTCCAGCTGGTGAGAACCCCCTGCCTGGTTTCCGCCCTTTCCGGCTCAGCCCTAGCCACGAGCTTCTAGACCGTATCACTGCTGTGGAGCGGGCTAAATATTCAGCCACTTTTTCAAAGATAAGGGCCCTGGTAGCCAATGGCTTATCTGGAGTAGACCTGGTCCGCTGTTGGGTCTCTTGGAGAATTTTGCCATTGAGCCGGCGCAGCGGCTTAATGTGTAAATACACAGGCGACACAAAGGATCCTCAGCGCTATAACCAGACATCCTTGACTGATAAGGAGACCACTAATATTGTTAAATCATTGCTTGGAGAGCCTCTGGATAATTGCCGTAAAGTGGGATTAAACCCTTTCTGCACACTTAACCTGGCTCCGGCTGTAAGTATCTTGAATGAATCCTCACCTTATATATCTATTTCTTTGTGTTTTATATGTTTAACGGATTGCACATATGTAACTGTATATAGGCTGACTCTTCTTTCTGGAAAAAGAAATTGCAAGCCATCGTGCCTCTTAAGAAGGCTAAAGGAAAATCTCGTGCTCCGGCTCGCCGCAAGAAGCCATCAGCTGAAGAACTGCTCAAACTTGATGATGAGTCAGAGGTAGAACTTAACTCCCTTGGTCTTTTCTTTATGCAACTTATTGATGCTGATTCCTCTCAGGAAGAGGCAGAAACCAATCATGCCGACACAACAGAGGTAACTATAATTTCCTCCGGCTCAGAACCTTTGCCAAGACAGAAAACTTGGCGGGTTATCCGGAAAGTAAAATTCTCACATCCTCTTGCTCATTTGGACCCCAACTTTCTTTTGAAGAAACAACAACATGATTCAAGGCATATGACCCGGAGTGACGGTACTCAAGGTCTCATCTCCGGCTTACCAACACGCCTACCCCTCGCAAACGTCGAAATGAGGTGCCTCATAACCCAACTCTTTCCCTTCCAAAGGCTGGTTTCATTCGTCAACCTCTTAATCCTTCCGACTCAAATTATCAGGGGACGCCTCCGTCATCCGACGACTCTACTGGAACTCAAATGCCTGTCTTCAAGATTGCCCATGGGTAAGTATTTTCATTTGTTCATAAATGACTTGTAGTGACATACTCATGGACTCTTATATTCTTGTTGCAGAGGTGTGGCCAAGACGGGTAAAAAACAAAAGGTGGGCGGCTCTTCAAAGGACCCCAAAACTGCTAAGCCGGTGAGGCAGGTGCCAAAGACCCCTGAGGCTTCAGTCCAAAATCCCGAAGACCTTGCCAATGACCCGCCACTGCAAGCTTATACCGCCGTCTTTGAGGCGATGCATACTGAGATCAACCCGGCTGCCCATCAAGACCCACCAAGTCCTAAGCCGCCCAGTCCTGCCAAGTCTACTGACAAAAGCCCTACTGCTGCTGATGTTGATGACATCACTGTTACCGGGTCAGCTTTTAAGCCGCCCGAGGTCTCCAGAGTCCTAGCCAAGCATTCTGCCAAGGAAGAAACGCCTTCACTAGAGAAAGGCAAAGCTAAGCTGGACTTGGAAGATTACTGATCTTATAGTGCAGGTGATGTGTACGTGGGCTATTTGAGCCACCTTAACACAAGCCGGGATATGGAGGCCGGGTTAGTCCAGTTGATGAAGCAGAAATATGAGGTATGAACATATCCAACCCCTCTTTAGCCTTGTGCGCATACATATGTCCATACTAGCCCCCAAGTCTGAAGTATAGGAAAAATGTCGACTATGCTTTAGACTTGTGAAATTTCCAAAGTGCAGCCCCCAAGGGCCGGCTTATCTTTGAAAAGATGAGCTGGGTCTTTTATTGTCTTTATAGAACCAAATATGTAGCCCCAAGGGCCAGCTTAAACTGACAAGATGAGCCGGGTCTTGATGACCTTGATAGAATTAAATATGTAGCCCCCAAGGGCCGGCTTAAACTGACAAGATGAGCCGTGTCTTAACAGAAATTGAAATGACCTACATTAGCCCCCAAGTGCCAAGTATATTGCTTGCAATGTGCTTGGGACTTAATATAACTGTATCACTAAAACTTACTCCTTATGTGGTAACCACTGCTTCAATTTTGTACTTCAGGAGGAGTTGAACATGAAAGAGTCGCAGCTTGGCGACTTAAAGAAGAATATTGAGCTGCAACAAGCTAAAACTTCCAAGGCCGAGTCAAAGCTGAAATCTTCACTAGAAGAAATTGAGAACATCAAGGCGGGTTTGACGCTGAGAGAACCGCCTGGGAGACTGACAAGGTCGCGCTACTAAAAAGAGCAGAGGACGCTAAAGCTAAACTTAAACCGGTAACTGAAGAGTTAGCCGGCTTAAAAGAACATATTTCTCAAATGTCAACCGCCATCTTTGGTAAGTTTAACGTGCAACTCAGCATATTTTTTAACCCGTCTGGTAATTCATAACATAGAATTTTTAACCCGCCTGGTGACTCTCGTGTGAAAAATTGAACAGGCCCCAGAAGCGCCAGTCTTGGCCAGAATATGCTGCTCAAACTAAAGGCGGGTTATTCATTGACTGAGCAGTTGTACACTGGAACACTGCGCAAACTTGTCGCCTTGGCAGGTGGGAAGAAACCTCCAACTCAAATCAAGATGGTGCTAGATCATTTCTCGATAGTGCCGGCTCAAATTGAGGAGATCAGACTATCAGCCGCCCATGCCGGAGCCATTGTTGCTCTAGGCCAGGCCAAGGCGTGGCAATCAGAGCTTGACCCGGACGAAATAGCCACCGGATGCCCAGAGTTCAGGGATGACAGCTCAATCTTTGAAGAGAAAGACTTCAACCAATGCATCAGAGAGATGCGGCCCGTGGCATGCAAGCTGATAGAAGAGCTGAATTTGAACAAGTACACGCCCGCTTACGACGATAACAACAATAAGATTAAGGCGCCAGCTCATGACGCTGTAGATCTCATACCACCAAGGCGTAAGCATATCTTCGCCCCTGACTGATACATCTCCAACGTATCTATAATTTATGAAGTATTCATGCTGTTATACTATCATTCTTGGATGTTTTACAATCATTTTATAGCAACTTTATATCATTTTTTGGGACTAACCTATTGACATAGTGCCCAGTGCTAGTTGCTGTTTTTTGCTTGTTTTTTACATCGCAGAAAATCAATACCAAATGGAGTCCAAACGCAACAAAACTTTTTGGAGAATTTTTATGCACCAGATGACACAACTTGGGCCAAAGAAGTACCAGAGGGGTGCCCCGAGGGGGGCACAACACACCTGGGTGCGTTGGGGTCCCAGGCGCGCCCTGGTGGGTAGTGCCCACCTCGATGGCCTCCCGCACCGCCTCTTCGCCCTATAAATTGCCAAATATTCCAAAAACCCTCGGAGTAACCCTAGATCAGAAGTTCCGCCACCGCAAGCCTCTGTAGCCACGAAAAACCAATCTAGACCCTATTCTGGCACCCTGCCAGAGGGGGAAATCATCACCGGTGGCCATATTCATCATCCCGGCAGCCACCATGACGAGGATGGAGTAGTCCACCCTCAGGGCTGATGGTTTGTACCAGTAGCTATGTGTCTAATCTCTCTCTCTCTCTCGTGTTCTTGAGATGGCACAATCTTGATGTATCGCGGGCTTTGTTAATATAGTTGGATCATATGGTGTTTTACCCTCTCTATCTTGTTGTGAATTGAGTTTTCCCTTTGAGATTTTGTTCTTATCGGATTGAATACTTTTATTGATTTGAGAACACTTGATGTATGTCTTGCTATGAATACCCGTGGTGACAATGGGGTATCATATTGATTCACTTGATATGTGTTTTGGCACTCAACTCGCGGATTCTCGAGGTGACATTGGGGTAATCTATGCATAGGGGTTGATGCACATTCTCATCTTTGTTTCTCCGGTTGAAATCTTGGGGCACTCTTTGAAGTTCTTTGTGTTGGATTGAGTATTATGAATCTGAAATTGTTTGATGCATATCGTATAATCAACTCACGGATACTCGCGGTGACATTGGAGTATCTAGGTCACATTAGAGTTGGTTGATGTGTATCATATGCTGTTATTTTAGTACGAACTCTTGGTTAGATCGATCGGAAAGAATAGCTTGGTGTTATTTTAGTACGAACTCTAGGATAGATTGATCGGAAAGAATAGCTTTGAGGTGGTTTCGTACCCTACAAACAATTTCTTCTTATGTTCTCCGCTAGATAGGAACTTTGGAGTGATTCTTCATCGCATGTTGAGGGAAGGTTATATGATCCAATTATATTAGCATTGTTGAGAGATTGCACTAGCAAAAGTATGGACCCTAGGCCTCATTTTCAAGCATTGCAATACCGTTTGTGCTCCGTTTTATCAATTGCTACCTTGCTGTTTTTTATTGTTCCTACTACAAAAATCAATATCTACTGTCATTACTATGCTTGTATCACAATCTCTTCGCCGAACTAGTGCACCTATACAAATTACCATTGTATTTGGTGTGTTTGGGACACAAGAGACTTTTTGTTATTTGGTTGCATGGTTCTTTGATAGAGACCATCTTCATCCTACACCTCCCATGGATTGATAAACCTTAGGTCATCCACTTGAGGGAAATTTGCTACTGTCCTACAAAACTCTGCGCTTGGAGGCCCAACACGAGTCTACAAGAACAAGTTGTGTAGTAGACATCCAGCTCTTTTTCGGCGCCGTTGCCGGGGAGGTGAGTGCATGAAGGTATATCTTTAGATCTTGCAACTAAATCTTTTAGTTTCTTGTTTTATCACTAGTTTGGTTTATAAAAGAAAACTACAACAAAATGGAATTGAGGTTGCATCATATTGTTCATCTTTATAATGTCTTTCGTGAAAATGATGGAAAGGAAAATTATGCTCAATTAATAGAGGAAGAATTCTATAAAATGTTTGACAAAAAATCTTTGAATGATGAGCATGATTGCAATGTTGTTGGTATGAACTCTTTGAATATTCATGATGCTAACGATATGCAAAGTCATAAGCTTGGGGATGCTATATTTGATGAAGATGATATTTTTTGTCCCCCAGGTTTTGATGAGAAAAATTATTATGATGATAGCATGCCTCCTATTTATGATGATTATATTGATGAAAGTGGATTTGGAGAGGTCATGACTTTATTTAGTGATGATTCCACTATTTTGGAAGAGGTTTCAATTGATTGTGAGAACAAAGTTGCTATCTATGATGATTATGGTGATGACATGTATGCTATAAAGAGTAATGATATCCATGAAACTTGTCATCATGATTTCAATTTTGCCAATCAAGTATCTCATGATAGTTATTTTGTTGAGTTTGCTCCCACTACTATTCATGAGAATAAATTTGTTCATGTGGAGAGTAATAAATTTTTTATGGATGTGGATCATGAAAAGAATGCTTTATGTGATAGTTATATTGTTGAATTCATTCATGATGCTACTGAAAATTATTATGAGAGAGGAACATATGCTTTTACATATTGCAATAATATCAAGTTTCCTCTCTATGTGTTTAAAATCTTGAAGTTTTGCTTGTTTTGCCTTCCTATGCTAGTTGAATCTTGTTCCCATAACTTGTTTGCTCGCAAAATCCCTATGCATAGGAAGTGGGTTAGGCTTAAATGTTCTTGTCATGTGATTCATGATGCTCCCATTATGTTTCAATTCTATCTTTTATGTGAGCATCATTGAAATCCACTACAGGAATCAGCTTCTTTGTCGTCTGCCATGGCAGACGACAAAGGTACCAAAAGCGGACGGCAAACCTCTTTGCTGTCTGCCACCAACGGCAAACTTGCCCGGCAAAGAGAGCTACGGTAAAGAGGTTCTTTGCCATCTGCTTCCTTAAAGCGGATGGCATAGACCCTTTGCCGTCGGTGGCGGACGGCAAATAACAGGCGTTAGCCACGTTAGGTGGCTAACGGGAGGCTTTGCCGTCAACCAGCAGACGACAAACATGCCCTCCCCTTTGCCGTCTACTATCTGACATCAGCCACGCGTCATGCCCCCCAAGCCTTTGCCGTCCACCACAGACGGCAAACTCCCACAGCCTTTGCCATCTGCCACAGATGGCAAAGTAACCAAATGGGCCAGCTCCCAGATTACATAGGTTGCTGCCACATGGTCTCTTTGCCGTCTGTGGCAGACGGCAAAGAGGCTGCATTGTTTCTGTTTTTTCTATTTTCGGTTATATCCCTACATTTTCAAAAGATATATATGATATATATAGTTTCAACCTCAAACATAGCCCATGTATCAAACATCTAGCAGTCCATCAATGCAACAGAACACATAGGGTATTAAAAGATCCAATACATACATAGTTTCACGGAGTTTATCCATATATACATACATAGTTTCACATTGTTCATCAATACAAATAAAAACAAGAACTAAACACTAGCAGTCCATCAATGCTGCTTCCATGAAGTGAATCAAACCTGCAAAAATGGGAGTAAGAAAGTTAGAAGAAGAAGAATAGAAGAAGAAGAAGAAGAAGACTAGAAGAAGAAGAAGAAGACTAGAAGAAGAAGATATTTTCTTCTTCTTCTTCTTCTTTTCTCATCTTTCTTCTTCTCTTCTATCTTTTTATCCTTTTCCTCCTCATTCTCATTCTTCTTCTTTTATTCTTTCTTTTTCTTCTCTTTCTTCTTCTATTCTTTCGTTTTCTCCTCTTCCTTGTTTTTCTTCTTCTTATTCCTTATTTGTGTCATTTTAGAGCTAACTTAGGTAATTATGCCATTTTTTAGATAACTAAGCTTATTATGTCAATTTGGAGGAAAATAAGGTAAGTATAGGTCATTTTTGTGCTAACCTAGGCGATGATGCCATTTTTGAGCCAACTTACGTAAGTATAGCTCATTTTTTTATCTAACTTAGGTAATTATGCCATTTTGGAGGAAAATAAGCTAAGTATATGACATCTATGAGAGAACCAAGGTTATTATGCCATTTTTCAAATGAATAAGCTACTTATGTCATAAATGAACTAAATAAGCTAATTATGTCATTTTGGAGGATAATTAGCTAAGTACGTCTTTTTTGGGGAAAATAAGCTAAGTATGTGGCATAATAGGGCTAACAAGCATGTACGAAGCTAAGTATGCATTTGTTAAGCAAAACACTAGAGAAAACTTACCCTCATCACAACAAATGCGATGAAGATCGCAACTAAGGTAACAATTGATCCAACGACATAATGATACCAAGCCTCATTATCAATGGCATATTTTCTAATCTTCTTAATCTTCAAGCGCATTGCATCCATCTTCACCTTGTGATCATCGACGGCATCGGCAACATACAACTCCAATTTCATCTTCTCTTCTTCAATTCTTTTTATTTTTTCTTTCAAATACTTGTTTTCTTTTTCAACTAAATTTAACTTCTCGACAAGAGGGTCGGTTGCAATTTCCGGTTCACATACCTCCTAGATAAAAATATCTCTATGTCAAGTTGATGGCCATAATTGTCATAAATGCGAAATGCAACAAATAGTTATAAAAGAGAATATATCACATCCGAATCATAAACCGGGCGAGGGCTGACGGGGACGGATATCAAGACCATGGCACTATGTATAACAAACAATCATACAAAGTAAGAAAATTATACAAGTAACTATATAAATCATACAATCATACAAGTAACTATGTAAATCAAGTACAACATAAAAAAATTGAATACCTAATAATAATCTTGATCGTCGGGTTCAATAAATGCTCCGGGATCAATAAATGCATCATCATCATCATCACTATCATGAATGAAGTGCTCATCGGGTTCAGCGGCATCAACATGTGGAAGGCCACCTTATGTAATCGGTCAAGCATTGACAAGTCATCCGCAGCAGTAACCTCTTCTTGTTCAGGCTCTTCTTGTTTCGGCTCAGGGGTGAAGTCAGATTCACTGTCGCTGTCTACTTCAATGTTCTGGGGTGAAGTAGAGCGTTTCTTGAAGCGATTTTTGGAAAGACGTGTTTCTTGGAAGAATTCCCCTTCATATGTGTCTGGGTTAATGTGAGGTTCATAATCCTCTTCATTGGGGGGGAGGTGGTATAACACGTGGCGGCACTTCATAAATGACATCCCAACCATTCATATTTGGATCAGTTTTGCAGGCCCACGGTAGATAGAAAACTTGGGTCGCCTGTTGAGCCGTAA
The DNA here is from genome assembly GCA_011799875.1 of Thinopyrum elongatum. Taxonomy (NCBI): domain Eukaryota; kingdom Viridiplantae; phylum Streptophyta; class Magnoliopsida; order Poales; family Poaceae; genus Thinopyrum; species Thinopyrum elongatum. The sequence continues at coordinate 238,238,556 of CM022303.1, forward strand.
TATAGACATCGGGAACATCTAAATGGGTGCTTTGTTTGATTTCGACTAGCCCTATATGTTCATGAGTCCTTCTAGTCTCTTTCGGCTGGAACCAATAACATTTGAAGACTACGACGTTCGGTGGGTTTTCACCATAGAATAGAAGTTCATAAATTGCTTCAACTCTCCCATAATACTCGATACCTCCATCGCCGATAGCAGAGACACAACAATTTGTAGACTTTTGGTCGGCCATAGATAGCTCTTTGCCGTAGGTACGAAAGCAATACCCGTTGATGTCGTATTTGTCAACTGAACGGACCTTATAGTCAAAACCATTAGCGACTTGTCTCAATTCGGCGTCCATAGACTCTGAATTAGCCTACAAGTTTAATACGAAAGGATTGTTGCATTGGCCGCAAATTAGACGAAGAAATGAGAATGGTCTAATGGAAATTACCGTTTATTTGGACCAAGAGATGAAACCGGGAAAGCCGCCTCCTTGCTTTGCCAGAAGCTCATACTCTTGATGGATTCCTTTTTGATCTCCGCTCCATCCGAGAATTTGGCGACGTATCGACTGTATCAAATATCCGGGAATAAGAGATTTTCAAAGGAATTAGAAGTTGCGAAACAATGTACCGCGATAACTTACTCGATGTACGACCGCACTTCTGTTAGGTTGTTGAAGATATACAACGAAATGGTCCGCCATTCTTCGACATCCAACGATATTGGTTTAGAAGCACCGGCTGGTGCAAGATTCCCTTTGAATAGGCTGAGGTTGGATCCACCTTTTTTAGGGTCGCTAGCATTGTACCGAGGCTTCGGATTATGCAAATGATGATTTTGGCTTCGTAGTGTGTTTTCATGAAGTTTGCCGCCTCCTCAGTAATGAATGCCTCGGCCATCGATGCTTCAATTATACGTTTATTTTTACATTGTGCTCGGAGCGTCTTCTACATCCTCTTAGTTGCGTAGCACCAACGATTTTGCACGGCCCCCCCCCCCCAATCTTACCTCGGTCGGGAGATGCAAAATCAAGTGTTGCATTGGATTAAAGAGGCCCGTCGGAAAGATCTTCTCTAACTTGCAGATCAGCTTCGGCGCCAACTCTTCCATTTCTTCTAGCACGGCAGGCGATAGTTCTTTCGCACAAAGAACACAAAAGAAATAGCTCTGCTCTGCCAGTACTAGCCATTCATCCTCAGGGATAAAGCCACGCAACATCACCGGCATTACCCGCTCAATCCATATGTGCCAATCATGACTCTTGAGACCAAATATTTTCAATTTTTCAAAACTCGCTCCCCTCTTTAGATTCGCTGCATACCCATCGGGGAACATCAATTGCATTTTCACCCACAAGATAATTTCCCTCATAGCTGGCCTTCCAAGATTGAACCATGCCTTTGGCTTCGTCTAGTTCTGCTTTCCTTTCAGTTCTTTCATGTTTTGTAATCGTCTATCACATAGCGCCTCTTGATCGACTCTAGCCTTAGTATTATCCTTTGACTTCCCCTCTATTCTGAACAATGTACCAAATAGGGCCTCGGCGATATTCTTTTCAGTGTGCATCACGTCGATGTTGTGTGGGCAAAGGAGGTCTTTGAAGTAAGGTAGATCCCACAAGCATGTCTTGTGAGTCCAGGCGTGTTCCGAATTATACCCCTTGAAATACCCTGGACGCTCTAGATCTGGCTCGAGAGCGTTTAACTGATCCAAGGTCTCTTGGCCTGTCAACGGAGGTGGTGCAGAGTTTTTGACAACTCTACCTTTGATGAAGTTCTTCTTGTCTTTCCTGAACTTATGGCGAGGATCCAGGAACTGTCTATGCAAGTCGAAGCAAGAAAACTTGTGACCCACCTGCAGCCAATGAAACTCAAGAGCTGCCTTGCATGTGGGGCACGGGAACCTTCCATGCACACACCAGCCAATGAATAGCGCATACGCCGGCAAGTCATGCGTCGAGTACATGTACCAGACACGCATTATGAAGTTCTATTTGCTAAAGGCGTCGTATGTCTTGAACCCATTATCCCAAGCTTCTTGCAATTCATCCTTAAGCGGCTGCATGTACACATTCATATTCTTCCCCGGATAGTTCGGCCCTGGAATTATCAACGTCAGGAAAATGTTCTTTCTTTGCATAATCTGTCCCGGGCGGAGATTGAGTGGAATGACAAATACGGGCCAACAACTGTATTGGGTTGCCGTCAGACCAAACACACTGAACCCATCCGTGCTGATGGCAACTCGAGGATGCCTTGGATCTGCCGCTTTTTGCACATGTAATGCATGGAAGCGCTTCCACGCTTCACCATCCGATGTGTGTACCATCATCAGATTCCCATCTGCATCTAGTTCGTTTCTTTTGCCCGTTTTGTGCCATGTCATCTGTCTCGCCGTCTCTTCGACCATGAAAAGATGTTGAAGTCTTGGTACGGTTGGCATATACCGAAGAACATTAACGGGGATTTTGGTCTGCGTCTTCTCACCCATACCGTTGTCTACCACAACATACCTGGAAGACTTGCAAATGGGACAATAGTTCAAGTCCACATACTCAAGCCTAAATAAGGCACATCCTTTCTCACAGGCATGTATCTTCTCATAGGGCATCTTAAGAGCACGGAGGATTTTGTCTGACTGGTACAGGTTTCCAGGCATTACATGGCCTTTGGGTAGAAAGCGTCCAAATACTGTCATCATCGCATAGTAGCATTCTCTACCCAAGTTGAATTGAGCCTTCAGAGCCATTATTTATGAGATGGAATCCAGCTGACAAAGCTCAGTGTGCTCATGGAGAGGACGTTTTGAAGACTCCAACATTTCATTGAAGGCCTTTGCAGATTCCTCCATCTCATCGTCCGAATCCCGAGCATCATCAAAGTTTTGCACCATGTCTTCCATCCCGGTACCATGCTCGTCAGTGCGACGACGAACCACCTCAGCTCTAGGACGTTGGGCAGACTCACCATGAAATGTCCACACCGTATAACCGGGCGTAAAACCACTCTTCTGCAGGTGTTTGCCCATTTCATCCTCTGTCCTCTTTTCCCAATTGTTGCACCGAACACATGGGCACCAGTTTTTCCTCTGGCCATTTGCAAATGCGGCTTTCACAAACCCCTTGGTTTTTGTTAACCATTCATTGGTAATCTCTTTCTGACTAGTGTGACCGGTGTACATCCACGCACGATCACTCATCTTGCTTAGCTACTGGACAGACAAGAAATATATATAATTCAGCATGTATATTCATCAGTTAATCTAGTTTGTCAATTTTATTACGTCCATGCAACCTACACTCTAATAGGTAAAGATAGGTCCTAATCCCACCCGAGTATGTGTAGATTGAGTACGTTCTCCATGCTCTACCCCATTCCGAGACAAAATTTCGGCATCACCTCCCCGCTGTTCTCCTGATACACGTCTTGGCAAAAAGCCGGGAGAATGTGCATCCGGAGAACAATAGGGAGGCGCTGACGAAATTTTGTCTCAGAATGGGGTAGAGCATGGAGAACGTACCCAATCTACACATACTCGGGCTGTCCGTGGAAATCGCTGGACAATCCGAATGAGTTACGGTGATAAATATGCAACTGAATGCATATTTATCGATGCAACCCTTTCGGATGGGAGACGCATACTGGTTACGCGAGTTAACATGAAAATGAAATCTACTGACATGATTAAAAGAGTGTAGGAGGTGAAGGTGGATTCGTAGCTCACCCTCGGCTGTAGAGGAAGTAGTCGAACAACGGCGGGATCACGGACCAAAAACTTCGACCAATGATGAGTCCAAGGAGATGAAATAGCACAAAGCCCGCAAATTTTACCAATCGAGTCAAGAAAATTTAGGACATCACATCACATAAAGCATCGACACTTCAGCGATCCTCGACCCTCGACCCCTCGGCGACCCTCGACCCTCGACACTCGACCCCTCGACCTTCTTTTCCTTCTTTTTCTACTTCTTTTTTTCATCTTCTTCTTCTTTCTTTTTCATTTTCTTCTTCTACTTCTTCTTCTTTTTCTTCTCCTCCTCCTCCTCCTCCTCTTCTTCTTCTTATTTTCTTCTCTCCTCCCCCTTTTCTTCTTGTCCTCCTCCTCTTCTTCTTCTTCTTATTTTCTTCTCTCCTCCCCTTTTCTTCTTGTCCTCCTCCTCCTCCTCTTCTTCTTCTTGTTAGAACTAATCTAACTAACCTAACTAACACTAGTAACTAACCTAACTAACAGTAGAAAAAAAAGAAAAAAAATACGGGGGAGAGGCTCACCGGAGTGGGGCGGCAGGGCGCCAGGGGTGAGTGGTAGAAGGGCTGGGAGTGAAGAGGGAGAATGGTCGGAGGAGGGGAGGGTGGGGCGGAGAGGCGCCGGAGGCGGGGTGAGGGAGGATGGCGTGGCGCGGGCCACAGGGGCGTGGGGTGGTGGGGGCGGCGACGGCAGGGTGGTGGGTTGGTGCGGCGGGGGTCAGGGGGCGGTGATGGCGTGGTGGGGTGGTGGTCAGGGGCGACGACGGCGGGGTGGTGGGGTGGTGCGGCGGGAGGTCAGGGGGCGGCAACGGCGGGGTGGGGTGGTGGTCGGGGGCGGCGACGACGGGGTGGTGCGGCGGGGCTGCAGGGTTGTGGGGTGGTGCGGCGGGGCGGCGTGGTGGTGCGGCGCTGCGGGCAGAGATTGGGGACAGAGAGGGGAGAGAGAGAAGGAGAGAGAGGGGTGGGTCCAGGGAGAGAGAGAGAGGCCATTAGTTTGGATGGGCCACGGTCTTTGCCGTCGGCTAGCAGACGGCAAAGAATCTTTGCCGTCCTCTAGCGGACGGCAAAGAGCTAGGGGGGTGGGCCGCCACAGCGTTGCCCTAAAATGGACCCCACCCAAACTCTTTGCCGTCCGCTAGCGGACGGCAAAGATTTGGCTGACGGCAAATTGCATCTTTGCCATCAGCCTGTTCTTTGCCATCTGGTTTTTGAACATGGACGGCAAATACCTTCTTTGCCGCCAGCTTGCGGACGGCAAAGAACTGGCAGACGGCAAATTCTCTTATTCCAGTAGTGATCATCATGCCTAGCTAAAAAGGCATTAAAGAAAAGCGCTTGTTGGGAGACAACCCAATACTTTTACCTACTGTTTTTGTGTGTTCACATGATTAATATACTGTATTAATCATGTTTTATAGCTTTTGTTTCAATAAAGTGCCAAGTAAAGTCTTTGGGATAGTGTGGATAATAGTTGACTTGATTCTGTGCAAAAGCAGAAACTTTTGCGTCCAGTACAGAAATTCCTATATTTTACTGGAATGTGAAAAAATTATGAATTTTCTTACATTTGATGGGTATACAAATTATCTACGTTTTCCTAAATTTTCAGAATTTTTGGAGTTATAGAATTATGACCTTAATTCAGATCTTTATGTACTGTTCTGTTTTTGACAGATTCTGTTTGCAATGCATAGTTTGCTTGTTTTATGTTTCTATGGCTTATATTGCTTAATATAAATTGTGGAAATTGTAGAGTACAGTAGTAATTGTGTGAGAAAAATTATTAATCTTATCTTTACAGTACCAAAGTGAATGATTTGTCTTTATCATACTAACTCATCTCACGAAGTTCCGTTAAGTTTTGTGTGATTGAAGTTTTCATGTTTTCGGTAGGATATCGATATGGGGAGAATAAGGAGTGACAAGACCCTAAGCGTTGGGATTCCCAAGGCACCCCCAAGGTAATATTCAAGGAAGATCCAAGCAACTAAGCTTGGGGATGCCCCAGAAGGCATCCCCTCTTTCGTCTCCAACATTATCGGTAACCTCACTTGGAGCTACATTTTCATTCGTCACATGATATGTGTTTTGCTTGGAGCATCATTTTATTTTATTAGGATTTGCTTGATGTTATTTATAATAATGTTTTGCATCTTTCATTTCAATAAAAATGTCAAGGATAGCCTTTACCATGCTTATTTTGCAAGTCTATTTGTTGCTGTTTCAAAACAGAAAGTTTAGCGCTGTTGTAAAATTTCCCGAGAAAAGTCAGAATGTGATAAAATGTTGAAATTTTTTGCACAATAAGCTCGGATAAAGTTTCTACAGTGTGATAAATTTTCAGAATTTTTTGAGTTATATAAGTATGAATAATCTTGTATCCTTTACAGACTGTCCTGTTTAGACAGATTGCTGTTATGTTTGCATATGTTTGCTTGTTTAATGATTCTATTTGAGGATAGGATTATTAAATATGCAGAGGCATTTAGTATGCAATATTGAATAATAATTTTAGTGATTTTCTACAGTAGAGAATGATAAGGTTTTTGCATTGATTTATACTAACTTATCTCACGAGTTCTTGTTGAGTTTTGTGTGGATGAAGTTTTTAAGATTTAGGGAAACCGTGATATAAAAGGAATTAAGGAGACACAAAAGCTCAAGCTTGGGGATGACCAAGGCATCCCAAGTTAATAATCCAAGAAGTCTCAAGCATCTAAGCTTGGGGATGCCCCGGTAGGCATCCCACCTTTCTTCATGAACAACTATCGGTTAGTATCGGTTGAGCCTAAGTTTTTGCTTCTTCACATGAGTTGTGCTATTCTTTGAATGTCATTTTGTTTTGTTTTGCTTTCTGTTTTAATAAAATACTTAGATCTTAAATTTTTAAATAAGAGAGAGTCCTCAATTATCTACCCATTTACTTAAGTACCCGTTTGATCTTCACTTATATCTTTTCGGAGTAGTTTGTCATTTACTCTTGTGCTTCACTTATATCCTATGAGTAAATTGTTAAATGAATTGAATATCATGAAGTTGAAATTATATGTTTATATCATGCCTAGTAGTAGCTTCACATTGGGTTTAGAAAGTTAAATCTTTTGAAGCTTGACAATCACAATATTGGTCGTACAAGCAATTCATGAATGATTAGTATAAGGAAGAGAACTTTCACATACAAATATATTATCTTGGACATCTTCTATGATTGTGAATACCCATTAATTATTTTCAACCTTGAGCAAATTAGTTGAAGTTGGACAAGGAAGACAACGTAATGAGTTATGTTTGGGTATATTTGCATAGAAGTTATATTGTTATGGATCCTCCAACATGTGGTGTTTGCCTAGGATCTTTTGCTAGCCAAAAATTCGTACTAAGTAGAGATACTACTTGTGCATCCAAAAACCCTTAAACCCAGTTTCTTGCCATGAGTGTCCACCATACCTACCTATGGATTGAATAAGATCCTTCAAGTAAGTTGTCATCGGTGCATAAAGCAATAAAAATTGCTCTTAAATATGTTTGATCTTTTATTGTAAGGGAAAATTGAGCGTTGTACGAACTTGTGATGGAAAAGTAATAAAGGCGACGGACTGCATAATAAAGGTTGCTATCATAAAGGGCAATATAATGTGGCGTTCCTTTGCATTAAGAGCTTGGGCATCCAAAAATAAAAAGCGCATGACAACCTCTACTTCCCTCTACGAAGGGCCTATCTTTTACTTTTCAGTATTTACTTTTATGCAAATAGTCAATAGTATGAAATCTCATTTCAACCTCAACTATTCTCAAGTTGGCAATCATCATGTAGTGGGGAAAGATCTAGGCACATATGACCAGCCAAATATATTTGATCATGATTTATTATTGTTGACAATTATCTCTATGATAAATGGGTTGGGAGGCGAAATATTAAGCCCCTATCTTTCTCTGTGTTCGATGAATGCCATTTGTTCTAAGAATATGCTTTGAGTACTATCAATCATAGAAGACTATATGATGATTGAGTATGTGGAGCTCTTACTTAGATTTTCTTGAATAAGTTGAATTGCAATTGTTTGGTGACTGAGAACATAGGTTGTTGAGTTTAAAGAGAATTCATTGTTTGAACCTTAACATGTGAATTGGTTGCGACTTTAACATGAGAAGTTTTACGAGAAAGAATTGCTGTTATGATGCTAGCAAAAGTGATTGAAATTATCATTGTTCAAACTTATGCACTTTGCTAGCATTCACACTTCATAAATTATTTCTTTTATCATTTACCTACTCGAGGACGAGTAGGAATTAAGCTTGGGGATGCTGATACGTCTCCAACGTATCTATAATTTATGAAGTATTCATGTTGTTATACTATCATTCTAGGATGTTTTACAATCATTTTATAGCAACTTTATATCATTTTTTGGGACTAACCTATTGACATAGTGCCCAGTGCCAGTTGCTGTTTTTTGCTTGTTTTTTACATCATAGAAAATCAATACCAAACTGAGTCCAAACACAGCAAAACTTTTTGGAGAATTTTTATGGACCAGAAGACACAACTTGGGCCAAAGAAGTACCAGAGGGGTGCCCCGAGGGGGGCACAACCCACCTAGGCGCGCCTGGGGGCCCAGGCACGCCCTGGTGGGTTGTGCCCACCTCGGTGGCCTCCCGCACCGCCTCTTCGCCCTATAAATTGCCAAATAATCCAAAACCCTCGGGGTAACCCTAGATCAGAAGTTTCGCCACCGCAATCCTCTGTAGCCACAAAAAACCAATCTAGATCCTATTCCGGCACCCTACCGGAGGGGGAAATCATCACTGGTGGCCATCTTCATCATCCCGGCGGCCACCATGATGAGGATGGAGTAGTCCACCCTCGGAGCGGATGGTTTGTACCAGTAGCTATGTGTCTAATCTCTCTCTCTCTCTCATGCTCTTGAGATGGCATGATCTTGATGTATCACGGGCTTTGTTAATATAGTTGGATCATATGGTGTTTCCCCCTCTCTATCTTGTTGTGAATTGAGTTTTCCCTTTGAGATTTTGTTCTTATCGGATTAAATACTTTTATGGATTTGAGAATACTTGATGTATGTCTTGCTATTAATACCCGTGGTGACAATGGGGTATCATATTGATTCACTTGATATGTGTTTTGGCACTCAACTCGCGGATTCCCGAGGTGACATTGGGGTAATCTATGCATAGGGGTTGATGCATGTTCTTGTCTTTGTTTCTCCGGTAGAAATCTTGGGGAACTCTTTGAAGTTCTTTGTGTTGGATTGAGTATTATGAATCTGAAATTGTTTGATGCATATCGTATAATCAACTCACGGATACTCGCGGTGACATTGGAGTATCTAGGTCACATTAGAGTTGGTTGATGTGTATCATATGGTGTTATTTTAGTACGAACTCTTGGTTAGATCGATCGGAAAGAATAGCTTGGTGTTATTTTAGTACGAACTCTAGGATAGATTAATCGGAAAGAATAGCTTTGAGGTGGTTTCGTACCCTACAAACAATTTCTTTTTATGTTCTCCGCTAGATAGGAACTTTGGAGTGATTCTTCATCGCACGTTGAGGGAAGGTTATATGATCCAATTATATTAGCATTGTTGAGAAATTGCACTAGTGAAAGTACGGACCCTAGGCCTCATTTTCAAGCATTGCAATACTATTTGTGCTCCGTTTTATCAATTGCTACCTTGCTGTTTTTTATTGTTCCTACTACAAAAATCAATATCTACTATCATTACTACGCTTGTATCACCATCTCTTCGCCGAACTAGTGCACCTATACAAATTACAATTGTATTTGGTGTGTTGGGGACACAAGAGACTTTTTGTTATTTGGTTGCAGGGTTGTTTGAGAGAGACCATCTTCATCCTACACCTCCCACAGATTGATAGACCTTAGGTCATCCACTTGAGGGAAGATTGCTACTGTCCTACAAAACTCTGCGCTTGGAGGCCCAACACGAGTCTACAAGAACAAGTTGTGTAGTAGACATCACTGACCTTGACCCTTCCATTATTCTTAATGATGAAGCCACCTTTGAAGCTTTAACTGACATCGACTGACCTTCAGATGGCCAACGACGAAGAGCTGCACAGGATGATCCGGAACCGTCAAGGCGTCAAGAAGAGAACTGATTGTGGTGATCATAAGCCGGACAGCTCTGAGGCCGGGTTACAGGAGTGCAGCTCCAAGAAACACTTGATTCAAAATCTTTTGGGCTCAATTTGAAGCCTTGTAATAGAGTAGCTTAAATAGTGATCCGCCCTGTCATGCCTTCGTGCCTGCTTATCTCAACTTTAGCAGATGAACTTTGTTGCCTGCTGGATTTAACCGTTCATATGAGCCATACCACAACTCTTGTCTTTACTTGAAGCCTTGTATATTTTGCAGAAGACCAATCAACATATATACCAGCGACTTAAAGTTAAAAACTAGGGCGGGTGACAACCCAAAGATTTGTAGCCTTATACCGCTACTAAAAAAATCATAAACACGGCTATTCAAGCCAAAACATACCAGCGACTTAAAGTCAAAAGCCAAGGCGGGTGATAACCCAAAATACTCAAACATGAGCAACGTAATCCGGAGCCTTACGACCCGGGTAGTCAAAATTTGCATAAAAGCAAAAGCTTTGAGAGCATAAGAACACCAAAAAAAATCAGAGCAGAAAAAAGGCCAATCTCAAGTATTTGTTAAGGCTTTTAAAACACAACTGGAAAAGTTGGCTCACATGCCTCATATTTGCTTTCAAGGCCGCATAGCCGTTGAGTTTATCCTAGCTCACTGTAAGCCGGCTCTCACGTGACACAAGCCGTCGTTTTAACCTTAACAAGTTCAGGGTCTTAAAAAAGATTGACTGTTAAGAGTTCGGTGGGTCACCTGGCGGAGTAGCAAGTTGCAAATAGGCAGTTGTAACTCATAATGTGGCAACTCAGGCCGGTCAAGAGGGTATGAAAGCTAAACCCGATGGGTTGGAAGCCCCCAAGTGACCTTATGATCAACTAATAAAGACTCAGATACACAGAAATGAAACGACAGAGGCCCTGAATTTTTTCAGGGATGCTGGCTTTATTATATTGATCATAAAAAGATATATACATCGACAGAAGTATGTACAATGATAAGAGCTAGTGGCTCAGGTATAATAAGGCTGAAGGCGAGCAATGTTCCACGGCCGATTGGTCTCCTTCTCGGACGTGCGAGATTCTTTGTTCTCTCGGATGTCAATGAGGTAGTAAGACCCGTTATTGAGATTTTTGCTGATCACAAAGGGTCCTTCCCAAGGAGGTGAAAGCTACCTGTCTGATCTTAAATCAAACGAAGCACTAAGTCACCTTCCTGAAAGGTCCGGCTTCGAACTCTATGGCTATGATAGCGACGTATGTCTTGCTGATATATTATCGAACGAGCCGCTGCAAGGTCACGCTCTTCATCCAGAGCATCAAGTGCATTATGATGTGCCGTCTCATTATCAGCTTCAACATAAGCCGCCACTCTAGGCGATTCACGATGGATGTCACTTGGGAGAACCGCCTCGGCCCCATAGACCATGAAGAAAGGCGTATAGCCTATTTGACCTGTTGGGGGTTGTATTGATACTCCAAAGTACTGACGGTAGCTCCTCAACCCAACAACCCGGTGTTCGCTTCAAGGGAACCATAAGCCGGGGCTTGATACCTCTCAAAATCTCCTGGTTAGCTCATTCTGCTTGACCATTAGACTGTGGATGAGCCACTGAGGAAACATCAAGACGAATATACTCTCTATTGCAGAACTCCTTTATGGCACCCTTAGAGAGATTAGTACCATTATCAGTGATGATACTAAGAGGATAACCAAAGCAAAAGATTAGCTTTTTCACAAACTAAACTGCTGTTGCTCCTTCACAATTGCTAACAGGCTCTGCTTCAACCCACTTAGTGAACTTATCAACCGCCACTAAAAGGTGGGTCTTCTTATCTTTAGACCTTTTGAATGGTCCAACCATATCAAGCCCCCAGACTGCAAACGGCCAAGTTATTGGGATCATCCGCAATTCTTGAGCTGACACATGAGGCTGTCTTGCAAATTTCTGACACCCGTCGCACTTGCTAATGATATCCTCTGCATCAGCATGAGCCGTCAACCAGTAAAACCCGTGACGAAAAGCTTTAGCCACTAAAGACTTAGAGCCAGCATGATGACCACAATCACCTTCATGGAACACGCCTGTCACACTACATTGATGTGACTCACCATTGATGATAGTCATGGATTTAGACCTCCTGGTTATTTGTCTTGCCAAAGTTTCATCCTCCGGTAACTCGCCCCGGGTCATATAAGCCAGATAAGGCAAAGTCCAATCAGGAATAGCATGAAGAGCCGCCACCAACTGTGCCTCCGGGTCAGGGACAGCAAGATCTTCTTCAGATGGCAACTTGACCGAAGGATTGTGTAATACATCCAGAAACACATTAGGAGGCATCGGCTTACGTTGAAACCCAAGCCAGCTTAAGGCATCAGCCGCCTCGTTCTTCCATCGATCAAGGTGATCCACCTGATAACCCTTGAAGTCACTACTGCAGGATGCTGCTAACGTGACACTATGATCAGAGACCCTTTGACGAAACTGTGTGCGATGCATTAATCGCAAACGGTGATGTAAAAAAACCGTCAAAATAGATGCAAAACATTTGCGATGGCGAGTAAATCAAACATGGTTTAGATTTTACTTGCGTGTGCGATGCTGGGCATACGGTTGATCCAGACGAACTGTTTGCGATTAGACAGAACAACAGAAACGAGCAGCCATAGCAATGTGTGTGCGATATACGGCATACAGTTCGCTCCGATGAACTGTTTGCTATTAGGGAAAGCAACAAAAACGGTCAGCCAGATGAAGGTGTGTGTGATATATGGCATACGGTTCACTCGAATGAACTGTTTTCGATTAGGGAAGAGAACATAAACGGTTCAACTTAACAAGATGTGTGTGATACGCGGCAAACAGGCCCGGAGGTTAATTTGAGAACAAGTACATAGAGGCTAATTTGACATACATGACTTATAAGTTTCACAGAAATCATATCACTTTTTTTGGAAAACATTTAATTGCTTTGAATGTATATAGTGCTCCATCCTATTAGTTGAATTAACCTCGAGGTCCATGTTTTGGAAACATGTCGTAAAGTAACGGGATAGACCTTGATTCAAGCCAATCAACATGTGTTCAAAAAACAAAAATTATCAAAAAGTAACGAGATAGACCTTCTTCAAGCCAATCAACATGTGTTCAAAAACAAAAAATGTCAAAAATTACGAAACAAGGACCTCGAGGTTAATTCAACTAATAGGAGGGAGCACTATATACATTTAAGACAATTAAATGTTTAATTCAACACAGTTAACTTGGGAGTTCTGTTAGATGAGCTATCGGTAGGGAAGCTGGTCCTTGCTGCTGTAGGATCCCTCTTTGCATCCTTTATTGTGCACCCGGATGACCGACTGTTGCCGCCCAATGGTCAATGCCACGTCCCCCGCGAATGTAGAAGCTTCCCTCCATTGGATGAGTGGCAAACGGTTAATGAAGAAGAACTGTTTGTGATGATGCAGAACAACAGAAATGGGCACCCAGATGAGGGTGTGTGTGCTATACGGCATACAGTTCACTAGGATGAACTGTGTGTGATTAGGCAACACAATAGAAAAGGTTCAACTTAACAAGATGTGTGTGATACGCCGTAGAGAGCGGCCATGTGCTACTATCGCCGTCTTGGTCTATTAGTCCCCTTTATATTCTGTGCCATATTTTGACCTTAAATTTAACCAACAAAATGTTAATGCATGTTACAAAAATTATATAAATGGAAACTATGTTCAAATACGAATCCAACGATATAATCTTTGGCGACATGCATTCTTATTTTATTAGTTAAATCCTACTTATAAACCCGGACGAGGGTATAGTAGGTAATTAAATCACAAACATTTTTTTATTAATCGTATGTGTACGTGTCCTTTCGTCCTCCTCTCGCACATCTTGTCACCCCGCTGCCCAGACGGCTTCGAGCGCAAGCTTGAGCAGCGCGCCGGGGCATTCTTTTGGCCAAACGGTGGTGAGCCCGTTCCCGCGCAAGCTTCCCGCCCGACTCGGTGAAATCCCCCAAAATCCCAATGCTTACCAGCCTACTATATAAACCCTCACGGCTGACGAGTCCTGCGTCACTTTTTCCCCTCCCTCCCTGTAGCTTATCTCGTCTGCTTCTCCCACAATCGCCAATGGCATCGGTCCGTCGTCGTCGCTCAGCCACTCCGCCATCATCAGAGGACAGCTCCAGCTGGGAGGCTACACCGCGGCGGCGGCGCAGTCCCCGGCGTAGTGTAGTGCGCGTGGCGTCCCTGTTGGGTATGCGCGGAACACCCACCACACGCTCCGTCGCTGCTGCCCATCGGCAGCTATTGCCAGCCACCATTGCTGCCACACCACCGTCGAAAGCCAGGGCCATCGCCCGCTCCGCCGCCACGTCCCCAAGGTGGGAGGTGGCCATCGTGGCCGCCACCCCACTGCCGGCCACTATGGCCATCACCCGCTCCGCCACCGCGGCCCGAAGGCGGGAGGTGGTGGTCGTGGCCGCCACCCCATCGTCGGCCGCCATGGCCGCCAGCCCACCGTCGACCGCCAGGATCATCACCCGCTCCACCACCGCCACCCGAAGGAGAGAGGCGGAGGTGGAGGCCCGCACGTGCCTCAGCGACCTTGCGCGCTACATCGAGTTCCTGCGGGAGGAGGAGGAGCGCCTCGTCGAGCACGCAAAGAGCCTTACCGCTGCCGTGGCCGCAGCACACGCCGACGCAGAGGCGAGGAATCAGGAGATCTACAAGCAGTCCGGCCGCTTCGAGAGGGGTCGTCTGGAGCGGCAGAGGGCATTCGAGGTGAGCGTCGCTGAAGGTGCAGCAGCGGCAGGCACCGTATTGCAGTTGTCCAGCTCATCAGTAGGCTCCTCCTCCTCTTCCTCTTACCGAGCGCGCTCGGTAGAGGAGAGGCTGCCAGAAGTAGCACAAAGCCCCTCCGTAGTAGTAGTAGTATTTAGGGGCTATTTTGTTCAGTTCATCTGACTATAGATGTGGTGGAACTTACAACGTACTTAAAATTAGCTAGTATATATAGTTGAACTAGCTATTTCAGTATGTGGTTGGCAACAATTAGGGAAAAGTTTGGTCGGTTCAGCTGTTGAGTTGAACTGTTTGTATAAATTAAGAACGACTGCTTAATCTATGAATGAAATCTATGCTTAATTACTGAATTTTAGTTGCAAAAATTAGATAGTGCTAGTGATTTTTAGCTGCATATTTTGAAAAATCATAGTGTTACAAGGATTGACAAATGGCAATGTTACTAGATCAACAAATGTGAATCTTTCCAGTTTGACAAATGGCAATATACCCAATATGACAGATGCAAATCTTACCAAATTGTCTGTACGTGGCTGGACACGGTTCATCCGAAAAAATCGTTTGCGTTGAAGGGAGGTACAAATCCTGCTTGCCAGATTTTCTCTTGGCTTAGCGCCGAAGTCTCGCTTTGCATACCTTATTCAATCTGAACCGTTTGCATTGAAGAGATGCACAAATCCTGCGCGGCGAATTTTCCCTTGGCTTACTGCGGAAGACCATAGCTCTCACTTTGCATAAAGGTGTTCTATCTAAAACGTTTGCGATGAAGAGCTGTACAAATCCTGCTCGGCACATTTTCCCTTGGCTTACTGGGGAAGCTGTCAGTTTACATACTGGTGTTCTATCTAAAACGTTTGTGATCAAGAGCTGCACAAATCCTGGTCGGCACATTTTCGCTAGGCTTCCTGGGGAAGCTGTCGGTTTGCATACTGATGTTCTAACTAAAATGTTTGCGATGAGTATTTTATATTTAAAAACCATATTAAACTGTGGCTTGGGCGCCATTAATGGAGAGGATGCAAGCAAGGCAGGCGGCCATGGAAGTCAAAGGGCTTGCTTCCCAGTGAGCCTGCACGGCGTACAGCTCGCACGCTTCCCGGTGAGCCTGCGCATTGGAGTACAGCTCGCACGCCTCCCGTTTAGTCAAGAACCTGTCCACACGGCACCTCCTAGCCATTAAAAGAGTGAGGCATGGCATCACGTGAATGGTTAGCAGAACACACACGATTTAAATTATAAAAAACATTTGAGATGTTACAGTGGCAGCTATTTGTTTCAAAATGCCTTTGTTGGCTGTTATTCGAGTGTGCCTTCTCTCAAAATGGACACGAAAAATACCACAGCACGTCGGGTACCATTCCATGACAGCATGCCAAGTTTCATGAATTTCAGACGAGTTTTGGATTTACTAGAATTTAAAAACAAAGTATCTAAATGTTTTGCCGGCAATCAACAGTGCCCTGGTGTTTGAAATTCATTCCCATTTCTTACATGGGACCTAGGCATGCACCCAAGGACAAAGGTTTGATTTTTCAACCAATTTATATGCACTGGAGCATGTGCATGTAGTTCAAATTTGAATTATGCACATAAAATGCCTAGAAAACCTAGTTAATGTATAAAAATGTCCAAACGAACTCCGAAAAATTCCAAAATTTAACACAACACTCCTGTTGTTCTATGTTGACACTAGAAATTTTTTGAAAGCAATAAGAGGCAACGAATATCGTTTCGTCCCCAAAGGTGGCACGTTCCCTACCGAAACCATCAGGCTTGTTGTGAGAAGCTCTGGTTTGTGAGAAGCTTATACCCAAACCTACCCCAAATGGGACAAATTTTTTACCACGGCATGTTGATGCCGCTCCATGATAGCATGCCAAGTTTCATGAATTTCAGACGAGTTTTGGATTTACTAGAATTTAAAAATCAGGTATCTCAATGTTTGCGACCAAGTGACGGTGGCAGGGTGTTTGACATTCATTCCCATTTCTTGCATGGGACCTAAGCATGCAACCAAGGACACAAATTTGAATTTTCAACCAATTTATATGCATTAGAGCATGTGCCTGTAGTTCAAATTTGAATTATGCACATGCATTGAAAACCCAATTAATGTATAAAAATGTCCAAACGAACCCCGAAAAATTCCAAAATTTAACACAACACTCCTGTTGTTCTATGTTGACACTAGAGAAAAAATTGAAATCAAGAAGAGGCAATGGATATCGTTTCGTCTAGAAAGGTGAAACGTTCCCTACTGTAACCATGAGGCTTGTTGCGAGAAGCTCTAGTTTGTGAGAAGCTTATACCCCAACCTGCCCCAAATGGGACAATATTTTTACCACGACATATTGATTTCGTTCCATGCTAGCATGTCAAGTTTCATAAATTTCAGACGCGTTTTTGATTTACTAGAATTTAAAAACCATGTATCTCAATGTTAGCGGCCGAGCAACGGTGGCAAGGTGTTTGTCATTCATTCTCATTTCTTGCATGGGACTTAAGCATGTAACCAAGGACACACATTCCAATTTTGAACCCATTTATATGCACTGGAGCATGTGCATGTAGTTCAAATTTGAATTATGCACATGAATGCATAGAAAACTCAGTTAATGTATAAAAATGTCCAAGCGAACCCCGAAAAATCCCAAAAATTGACACAACACTCCTGTTGTTCTATGTTGACATGAGAAAAATTTTGAAAGTAGGAAGAGGCAACAGATATTGTTTCGTCCCCCGAGGTGGCACATTCCCTACCAAAACCATCAGACTTGTTGTGAGAGAAGCTCTGGTTTGAGAGAAGCTTATACCCAAACCTGCCCCAAATGGGACAATATTATTACCACGGCATGTCGATGCCGTTCCATGATATCATGTCAAGTTTCATGAATTTCAGACGAGTTTTCGATTTACTAGAATTTTAAAACCATGTATCTCAATGTTAGCGGCCGAGCGACAGCGTCAAGATGTTTGACATTCATTCTCATTTCTTGCATGTGACCTAAGCTTGCAACCAAGGACAAACATTTGATTTTGCAACCCGTTTTTATGGACTGGAGCATGTGCATGCAGTTCAATTTTGAATTATGCACATAAATGCCTAGAAAACTCAGTTAACGTATAAAAATGTCCAAACGATCCCCGAAAAAATCCAAAATTTAACACGACACTCCTGTTGTTCTATGTTGACACTAGGAAAAAAATTGAAAGGAAGAAGAGGCGACGAATATCATTTTGTCCACAAAGGTGACATGTTTCCCTAATGAAATCATGAGGCTTCTTGTGAGAAGCTCTGGTTTGTGAGAAGCTTATACCATAACCTGCCCCAAATGGGACAATATTTTTTACCCCTGCATGTTGATGCCATTCCATGATAGCATGCCAAGTTTCATGAATTTCAGACGGGTTTTGGATTTACTAGAATTACAAAAGCAAGTACCTCAATGTTTGCCAGAGAGCCACGGTGCCGTGGTGTTCAAAATTCATCCCCATTTCTTGCATGGGACATAAGCATAAACCCATGGACACATATATGATTTTACAACCCATGTTGGTGCACCGGAGCATGTGCATGTAGTTTAATTTTGAATTGTGCACCTGAAATGGCTAGAAAACCAATTTAATGTATAAAATGTCCAAACGAACCCTGAATAATTCCAATTTTTTTATGACACACATATAGTTGCATGTTCACTGCAGATAAAAGTTCTAGCAATTCAAACACCCTCCATTGCCGCTGTGACCCCATTATGTAATTCAAATCAAGTAGATCCCACACAGTTTATTATCACCAACCATGTGAGATGCAGTACAAAATATCTTGGAGCACCGTCGGTGTATAGTACGCCTATGGCTTACGCGAGAAGGTGCGTCGGCTACAGTCCACAGCCGGCGTGTCAAGCACACTAGCTCGCTCCCCAAATATCATTTCACTGTTCAATCATCGCCAGTGAAAGATGGCAACGTGGACCCGCGTCGTGAGGGCAACTTCGGCGGCCCACTCCGGCGAGAGCGCGGCCGCAGCTGCCATGCGCGTGCTAACAAGGTGCATGAGCGCGGCCGCAATCTGCGATCGGGCGGCCAAGGCAGCCCAAACGGCCGCTGTTGCTTATCAGGTGGCGGCAGCAACATCTGCCTCGGGGATAGCAACTAGCGAGGGTGGCACACCAGCTGTCTGTTCCGCAGCGGCGGCCTTAGCCCTGATGGACGCTGTCCATGACCATGTCGAGGCCGCCCACGCCCAGCTCGTGGCGGTCACCGCACAAATCGAACGAAGTTTCTCTGACAACGGTCGGCAACCCACAGCAGAAGAGTTGGCAATCGCCGAGAGCGTTTGAGCAGCCCTCCGTTCCTCCTCCGCATATGTCGGGGGTATCGTGCGACATATGCCAGGGGATGGCTTATCATGGATGGGGACAAAAGTACGTCACCGGGCTCTAGAAGCGGGAGTGAGCGAGACCGCGTACGCTTGCGAATCTTACCCAGGTTCGGGGCTCTCCTAGGAGATAACACCCCTAGTCCTGCTCTGCGGGGTCTCCACATGATCACTATCTCAACAGGTGGCTACAAGCTTGCTCCTTGAGCTTCCTGGCTGGGGGAGGAGGAAGGGAAAGGCTAGCCCTACTCCACTCTCTCTGCGTGTGTGTGTGTTGCTGTGAGTGCTCGACAAGGCCTCTGCCCAGGAGCCAACTGCCAACCCCTTGCATGGGGTGACCTGGGGGGTTTATATAGGCCTACCCCCCAGGGATACAATGGTAATCCGGCCGGGCATAGGACCCGGCCGTCAGTGTCTCTGGTCGCCGGCTTCTCCGCCGACTGCAGGGGCCCGCCGCCTGGTAGGTCCCCCCGGCGGTCTTGTCCTCGGCCGACAAGCCGGGCCCACCGCTTGCGGGTCCTGTCGGCTGCGTAGCACTGTAGCCGTGTCACTGATGATGCATGCTTGGTCGGGGAGAACGTGGATACAGTCCCGCCGCCTGGCGGGAACTCACTGTAGCCATACCCCGTCGTATCTGGTTAATGGCGCACGGACTTTGAGGGAGGAAGAGGGCCGCCTGCTGGGAGCCGACCTCCCATTGAGCCGACTGGTCTGGGCTTGCCGCCTTCTGGCTTGTCACGGACAGGTAGGGCCCGCCCCCTGCGGGCCGTACTGGCCGCCCGTCGCGGGAGCATGGCTTCCTCTGCCATGGGTGATGTCATGAGTGGCATGGCAACAGTCCTGCGTTGGGCGCAGGATGCCTGCCCGGTACGCAGTACCGTGGCCATGCCCCGCCCTGGTTTCGGGGGTAGCAGGCTTGTACTGTAGCCATGCCCTGTCTTATCATGTTTATGTTGGTGTTGACTTGGAGGGCGCGAGGGGCCGCCTGCTAGGACCCGGCATCCCAGAAGGCCGCCTGCCAGGAGTCGGCCTACTTTAGGGCCGTCTTATGGACTCCGCCGCCTCCCGGCAACCGGCAGCTTGGACCAGCCGGCCTCGAGAAGGCGGCCCTTGTCCTTGATGTTTGAGGGGCGTGGCCTGCCCCGATGTCTTGAAATACCAAAGGGAGCTGATGGGGCTACCCGTGGTCATTTACTCCGACAGTAGTCCCCGAAGCTGATGAGGCGCTACGGCTGAAGGGGCGAGAAGCCTCAACAGCTTCATATTCCGGGTTGTCTGGTATTCTGCTTCGTCCGTCTTCCAAGGTGCCGACTGGTTGGTGTCGGCCATGACCAGGCAGGCCGCCTGGTGGTTTTTGAAACGTCGTGGCGGGGACCGGGTGGCGCGCTAGCCAGGCGTCAGGCTTGCCGCCCGCACATGTCAGCCACGTGGCATCATCAGGTCAAGCCGGCCTGCCAGCCCATGCGCGCGACGGGACGGCGCCGCAGGCCGGGGCCCACCACTACAGTGCCTCGGCCCGCACGCGGATCCGCTGCGGCCGAGGCGGACGGTTGGTATTCTGTGGCAGTTAATGCACGCCTTTACTGGCGCCATAATCGCGGGAATCATGGGGGAGTGGGCGCAATTAATCCCACGATCCCCCACGCCCCCGTCCCCTCGGCTTCGCCGCCTGGGGCTATAAGTAGGGGGAGGAGTGGGGCGGCAGACGCACGCGCGCCCTCCTCTCCCTCCGCCGTTCTTCATTTTCTCCTGCCGCCGCAGCACTCCTTCCTCGCACCGAAGCGCTGCCGCAGCTCGCCGTCGCTGTGCGTCCTCTCGCAGCGGCTTCCTTGCTCCGCTGCAGCCTCGTCCGCTCGTCACCACGCCGCGCCTGGGACGAGCTCCGTCGCCCATGGCGCGTTCACGAGCCAACGACTGGGACGGCTCCAACGTCCACAAAGACCACCTCTCCTTCCTCCGCCAAACACGTCGGCTGCCCCGAGAGGCGAATGTGCAGGTGCGCGTCCCTCCCGAGGCAGAAATCTCGCCGGCGCCGGAGGGCGATGAACGCGTCATCTTCCGGTCTCATTTCCTTCGCGGCCTCGGCCTTCCAGCAAGCAACTTCCTCCGCTCTTTCTTTGATTTCTACCAAGTCCAGCCGCACCACCTCACGCCAAACACGGTGGTGCTGCTGGCCGCCTTCGTCGCCATGTGCGAAGGATATCTCGGCACTCTCCCCACCCTCGAACTCTGGGGGGAGTGCTTCTACCTCAAACTCGGCACCGCCGCCAAGGGCCAAGCGGCTCAGTGCGAAGCCTGCGTGGCGGTGCGGCGCCCGGGCACCGGGAACCGCTTCCCTTCCATCTCTCTACTGCAGTCCGCCAAGCTGTGGCAGAAATCTTATTTCTATGTCAGAAACATCCATCCGACTAGCGATTACGTCAACTTGCCGGCTTACGCAGCCGGCCCACCGGCCGAGCCGCGTGCCAACTGGCGGCTCAAGCCGAGCTCTCTATCGGCCGCCTCCTCCGCCGCGCTTGCCCGACTTCATGTGATGACAGAGTCGGAGGGCTTAAACGGCTCGGACTTGCTGGCCGCCTTCGTGACGCGCCGAGTTCTCCCCCTCCAAGCCCGGCCTCACATCATCAGTTGCATGAGCGGGCACCGGGACCCGTGCCGGATGTGCACGCGGGAGCTGCCAGACGTGGAGGTGGTCCGGCTGGTCAACTATATGTCCGACTGTAAGTTGTCAGAGACGGACTGGCGGTTCGGCAAGCGGCCGTACGACCGCGCACATCCGTCGCCTGCTGTAAGTCTTTGTAATTCTTTTTCTCTTTTGCTGGTCTGAGTTCTTGTTTCACCGTCTGATCAGTCGGCCATGGTGCAGGTCCTCCCGGCCCAGTCGGCCATCAGCGCTCTGGATCCAGGTCAGGAGTATATGCCGGATCGAACGAGGAGCGACGTGGAAGACCCCGACCTGGGGGCGGCTGCCATGGAGGAGGACGACGCCACAGGTGGCGGCGGTGGAGCAGGCGGCTCCGGGGGAGGAGGCGGCCTTGAGGACTGGCCGGACGACGATGAGGAGGAGAACGAGCCGCGCCGCCCGCACGGCACCGGCAGGGCGGGCGCGAGCTCCTCAGCCGCGCCGACCGCACCAGGCGGCCCAAAAAAGCGCCGGGCCAGCTCGTTGCTGTTCGGCAGCCGGCCGAAGAAGTCCAAGAACGCGGCCACCGCGACCAGGCGGCAAGAGGCCACCGCAAGAGCGGCCCAGTTCCAGAGGGCCCCGAAGCAGCCCCCGATGGTGTCCGCGTAAGTGTTTGGCTGTGTTTTCCTTTCTTCTTCCTTGCAAACTTTTTCTGAGTTTTTCTCTTGTCTTGCTTGAATCAGGGCCCCACTCACTCTTGAGCGGTCTGCCGCTGCTTCCGTGATCGGGGAGGCGGAAGGCTCCACCAATAACCGCCGTGTGGACCCGCTCGCTGACCTCCGGGCGGCGATGGAGAGGAACGCACGGGAGGCGCACGAGGAGTGGGAGGAGGCAGAGAGGCAGGAGGCGGAGGCGGCCAAGGCAGCGCGGGCGGATGCCGCTGCCAAGGCTCGGGCGGTGCCACCAGCGCCAGAGATCCCGGTGCCGACTGGAGGAGCCGGCGTTGACCAGCCGGTCGTGGAGAGGGGAGGAGGCGACGCCATCGTCTCGGAGGCGGAGGTGCCCCCGCAAGCGCCAACTGCCGAGGCCCGAGGCAATCGGCCTGACGTGCCACCGGCGTCGCCGATCGGTGTCGAGTTGGTGGTGGGGGCGACTCCCGTGGTCCGCCCTTTGGTGCGCCGGCGTGCGGCGAAGGCGGCCTCGGCGCCGCGGGCGCAGGAGGTCGGGGCCGCGAGCTCGTCGGCCCTAGACGCAGAGGCCACCAGTGCCCCCCCACCGGAATGGACGCTTGGGGGCGGGACGGGCGTGCTGAACAAGGCCGCGCAGGACGTTTAGGCCCAGCTCCAAGCCCGAGGCGCCACCCTCCAGCAGTGTATGAAGGTGTTCTTGGCGACGCGGACGGCCGTTCGGGTATGCTTCTTTTCTTTGTTTTTTGATTCTTGCAGTCTTCCGTGGGGGCGCGCCAGCGCACCCACTAGATGTAGCCCCCGACTTTCGGGCCGGCTGCTGAGCAAGCGGCTCGGAACTTTAAGGTAGGTTCCGAGTGCTAACTTGTTTTCTCTTCTTTGTCTTCATTGCAGGACTACCACAACATCCACGCAGCCGCCTTCAACTCCCAGGTCCAGGAGTTGGCTAAGTGGACCGCCGACCTCACCGAAAGCCGGCGTAAGCATTCTGCCTACTTCCTCGCGGGGGCGCGTCAGCGCACCCGCTGGGTGTAGCCCCCGAGATTCAGGCCGACTGCTGAGTAGTCGGGCCGGATCTTCTGGCAACCACTTTCTTTTTTGGTCATCTTTGTTGATTGTCCTCTCTTTCTCATTTTTGCAGGAGCCAACGCCACACTGCAGCAGCATCTGGGCGAAGTCCAGACCGAGCTGCGCGTCAAGGAGGAGGAGCGCCGTAAGGCGGCCCTAGAGCGCGACCGTCTGGCCAAGAAGTTGGCGGACCAGGCGGACCAGCACAAGGCGGAGCTCCAGAAGCTCAAGGACGCGGAAGGCGCCCTTCAGGCCGAGTTTGAGGTCGAACGCTCAAAGTGGGCCGAGAAGGAGGCGATCCTCGCCGCTGGCTACGGTGAAATTGAGGTCATGATCGACGGTAAGCTTCCTTCTTTGGAATAGCTGCCGACTGCATCGGGAGTCGGCTTCTGATCTCTGTTTTTCCTTTGCGTAGACTTCTTTCCTGGCCATGCTGTCGCCGTCAGCCAGGCCATCGAGGCGCGGCGCGACCGGCGTAGGAGGGAAGGAGTGGAGATCCCGCCCGACGCGCCTCGGAACATGAACGAGCAGCTCCTGGCCGTCAGGACGCGTTTACAGCCGGTTCACCATCTGCTCCGCCGCCTTCAGCGTGCCGGGTCTCAGCTGGTTTCCGCCCTCCGGCCAGGCGGCCAGGCTCCACGCACCCCCAGTCGGACCGCTGACTAGTTGGAGGCGGCAATCGGCCGCTTCGAGGTTTGGAGGGGCTCCTCCGCTCGGGCAGGCGCCCGAAGAGCCTTGGAGTTTGTCAAGGCGTGGTATCCTGGGCTGGACCTAGCCCAGCTGGCCACGTTCCGGTAGGAGGCCATGGAAGATTTGGCGGCAGCGGGGCCTGCGCTCACCCATCGTGCGGTGGCGATCGCCGAGTACACCGACACCGGCATCTTCTTCCCCGAGCTGGACGAGGAGGGTGCCGAGGTGCCGATGGACTGGTTCGGGCTGAACCCGGACGATGGCGAGGACTCGGCGGAAGAAATCGCCTCAAGTGATGAAGGCGAGGATGAGGAAGATGAGGATGGTGAAGGCGACGCACCGGAGGGCGGAGTGGACGCCCTGCTTCAGCTCGATCGGGCCTCGAACAATGAGACGCGTGCGAGTGCACCGACTGCTGCTGAAGGCGACCAAGCCAAGACTCGCCAGACGGCCACTCCACCAACTGGCGCCGCCGACTCCACCAACCTGCCGGACCCGCCTGTTGCTCGTTTGGCCTAGGCTGCCAACTTATCTTATCTTTTCCTGCTTTGGTAATCTTTAGAACAAACTTTGTTAAACTCACGCAGTTCCACCCGCTGGGTGTATTCAAACTTTGTCGAATGCTGGCCGAGGGCCTCTTGCTATGTGATTTAATTCTCGCACGGGATGTGCTTCGCCGAGCTCGGACTTGTCTTGCTATCTATTCTTTTGGCTTTTTCCTTTGCCGCTTTCCCTTGGCTGCCGCCTTGTCGGCCAGACAACCATTCTCGGTCTGCTGGCCGGGTCAAGTACTTGGCCATTTTGGGAAGACAAGTACTTTGGCCGCTTAGAACGTAGCAATTTAAGTGAGAAGCCGGCCAGCCGGCTGCTCAGCAACCGGACGGCTAGGCGAGGAGCCGACTTGGCCTATGTGGGTGCTTTCGTCCTTAGCCATTTTTCATGTGAGCACCATTTCTTGCCTTTGACTCTTGCCGGCCGGATAGTCGCTCTGCGAGCTGCGGGTTATGGCAAGGGTGGGCTTAGATGCCGGTACACTACTTGTCCGACTGCAGGTAGAGCCAACATAGTACAAGGCGGCAAGCCCCCAGGCCAACTGGTCGGAGCTGGTGCCGGGCGTAGGAATGAAATAACATACTCATGGGCATGAAACTTATCATACAGATAAGAAAGGTAGCCCCCGAGTGCTCCTCGAGGGACCCGGTGCCTTTGCTCTTAGTACAAAAGGTAGCGTGGTACATACTGTATTTAACTGTAAAATCTTCGGAGAAGATTTGCGTTCCATGGGCGCTCTGCTTCCTTGCCGGAATCGTCCCTTTTGCGCGCCCTGGGCTTCTGCGCGTCGATGAGGTAATAGGAGTCATTGCCCTAGGCTCTGCTGATGATGAAGGGGCCTTCCCAAGGGGCCGAGAGCTTGTGCTGGCCGGCTGTTCGCTGGATCAGCCAGAGCACAAGGTCTCCCTCTTGGAAGGATCGTGGCTTGACCTTCCGACTGTAGTAGCGGCACAGGCTCTGCTAGTAGATGGCGGACCGGCTGAGTGCTAACAGCCGGCCTTCTTCCAGCAGATCAATGCTATCTACTCGTGCTTCCTTCACCTCCGCCTCCGTGTACATGGTGACGCGAGGTGAGTCGAACTCGATGTCAGTTGGGATGACGGCCTCGGCCCCGTATACGAGGAAGAAGGGAGTGAAACCGGTTGATCTGTTCGGAGTGGTGCGGAGACTCCAGAGGACGGCTGGCAGCTCGTCGATCCAGCAGCCAGCCGAGCGCTCCAGCGGCTCGACCAGTCGGGGTTTGATGCCGGATAAGATGAGGCCATTTGCTCGTTCTACCTGGCCGTTTGACTGCGGGTGGGTAACGGACGCTAAGTCCAGTCGGATGCCCTGCGTCGAGCAGAAACGGGCCAAGGCGCCTTTGGCAAAGTTAGTGCCATTGTCGGTGATGATGCCGTGTGGTACACCGTACCGGACGGTGAGATCCGCGATGAAGGTCACAGCAGTCGGACCATTTAGCTTCTTGATTGGTTTTGCTTCAATCCACTTGGTGAATTTGTCCACGGCGACCAGCAGATGGGTCATGCCACCGCATGCTGTCTTGAATGGGCCCACCATGTCCAGCCCCCAGACGGCAAAGGGCCAGGTAAGGGGGATGGTCTTGAGTGCAGAAGCCGGCAGATGTTGCTTGGAGCTGAATTTATGGCACCCCTTGCATTTCTTGACCAGATCCTTGGTGTCCTCCAAAGCAGTCGGCCAGAAGAAACCATGGCGGAAAGCTTTGGCGACAAGGGATCTGGAGGCCGCGTGGTGGCCGCACTCGCCTTGGTGTATGTCTCTGAGGATTGCCTTGCCTTTCTCTGGTTCGACGCAGCGTTGGAAAACATCGGTCACGCTGCGCCTGACAAGCTCTCTGTTTACTATCGTGTAAGCTCCTGCCCGGCGTTGCACCTGCCGGGCCGAGATCTCATCAACTGGTAGCTCTCCGCCTACCAAAAAGTTGAGGATGGGCTGCGCCCATGATGGTGCTTTGACTTCATCCACTGTCATTACGGTTACTGAAACCAGGGCGGTTGGGTCTGGAGGTGGTGGGGCGGAATCGGCCGCGTCTTGCCGTGTTGTTGAAGTCCCCGGGATGGCCGCTGCAGCCCCCGGGCCGGCCTGTAGAGTCCCTGGGCCGGGTGCGACTGCCGTAGTCCCCGAGCCGCTTGTCGAAGTCCCCGGGCCGGCTGCCGCAGCCCCCGGGCCGGGTTGCGAAGTCCCCGGGCCGGGTGCGACTGCTGCAGTCCCCGTGCCGCTTGTCAAAGTCCCCGGGCCGGCTGCTACAGCCCCCGGGCCGGGTTCGACTGCCTCGAGAGCAGCCAGCACGAAGATGGATTCTGATTCCGGGGAAGGCTTGATGGATGGCTTGCGGAGGCGTTGAAGGGACACGCCGGCTGGTATGGCTTGCCTGGTGGAGCCGATCCGTGCCAGGGCGTCTGCTTGCTCGTTGTCGGCCCGTGGCACGTGAAGGAATTCGCACCCATCAAAATATCCGCTGATCTGCTGGACGAGGAAGTGGTAGCTCGCCATATTTGCATCCTTGGCGTCCCAGTCGCCGGACGACTGTTGGACCACCAAGTCCGAATCGCCGTAGCACAGAATCCGGCGGATGCCAATCTCCTTGGCCAGCCGGAGTCCGTGTACTAGCGCCTCGTACTCGACCACATTGTTGGAGGCGGCAAAGTGGATTTGCAGCGTGTATCTGAGCTTGTCGCCTTTGGGAGAGGTGAGGACGACGCCGGCTCCCAAACCGGTGCGCATCTTCGAGCCATCAAAGTGCATCCGCCAATGAGTGGAGTCTGGGGCTTGCGGCAGGTACTGTGTCTCAGCCCAGTCGACGAGGAAGTCGGCTAGTGCTTGGGACTTGATGGCGGCGTGAGGCTGGTAGAAGATGGGGTAGGGGGCCAGCTCGATGGCCCACTTGGCCACTCGGCCCGATGCATCTCTGCTGCCTATGATCTCCGCAAGCGGGGCGGTGCAGACGACCGTGATGGGATGCTCTTGAAAGTATGGCTTGAGCTTCTTGGCGGCAAAATGCACGCCATAGCACAACTTTTGGTAGTGGGGGTAGTTCTGTTTGGAAGCTGACAGCACCTCACTCAAGTAGTAGACGGGCCTCTGGACCGGCAGCGCCTTGCCGTCCTCTTGGCGCTCTACCACCATAACTGTACTGACCACCCGGCTGGTGGCGGCGATGTAGAGAAGCATAGGCTCCTTGGCAGCCGGGGCGGCCAGGACGGGCGGCGTGGTCAACATCTTCTTGAGCTGGAGGAACGCCTTGTCTGCCTTGTCGTTCCACTCGAAATGAGTGGTCTTCTTCATCAGCTAGTACAGGGGAAGAGCCTTCTTGCCCAGCCGACTGATGAAGCGGCTGATGGATGCCAAGCAGCCGGTGAACTTCTGAACGTCTCGCAGTCGGGTGGGCCTCTCCATCCTCTCGATGGCCTTGATCTTGATAGGGTTGCACTCTATGCAGCGCTCTGAGACAAGGAAACAGAGGAGCTGACCGGCTGGCACTCCAAAGACACACTTCTCTGGGTTGAGCTTGATTTGAAAACGGCGCAGATTATCAAAAGTTTCCTTGATTTCTTCCAGGAGGGTACCGCGCTTCTCCGTCTTCACCACAATATCGTCTACATAGACGTGGGCATTTCTGCCCAGTTGCTTGAGGAGGCACTTCTGCATGCAACGCTGGAATGTGGCACCGGCATTTCTCAAGCCGAATGTCATGGTCAGGTAGCAGAAGGCTCCGAATGGTGTGATGAAGGCGGTCTTCAGGCGGTCGACCGGGCTTAACTTAATCAGGTGGTACCCCGAATAGGCATCCAAGAAACTCAACAACTCGCATCCGGCTGTGGAGTCTATCACTTGGTCAATCCGAGGCAAGGCGAACGGATCCTTCGGGCAAGCTTTGTTGAGGCTGGTGTAGTCAATACACATGCACCATTTGTTATTCTTCTTTAGTACAAGGACTGGGTTGGCTAGCCACTCTGGGAAGAATACTTCCATAATGAAGCCGGCTGCTAGGAGCCGGGCTATCTCTTCACCAACAATTCCTCTCTTCTCCTCCGACAGGCGGCAGAGGGGTTGTCTGACTAGTTTTGCATCTGCTCTGACATGTAGCTTGTGCTCGGCGAAATCCGTCGGAACACCCGGCATGTCCTTTGGAGACCACACAAAGATGTCCCGATTCTCACGGAGGAAATCGACGAGCTCGCCTTCCTATTTGCTGTCAAGGTGAGCTCCTATGACAGCGAACTTCTCCGGGTGCTCTGGGTCCAAGGGTATCTTCTTGGTTTCTTTGGCCGGCTGGAAAGAGCCCTGAGCTTCTGACTCCTTGGGATTTGGCAATAGGTCCGGCTGCTTGCCGGCCATGGCCACAACCCGGTCAAGGAGCCGCTTCTCGGCAGCAATCACAAGGGACTCGGCCAGCCGACTGCTGGCTGCAGCACACTCAGCAGACTTCTGGTAGTCACCGGCTATGGTGATAATGCCCTTGGTGCCCGGCATCTTCATCTTGAGGTAGGCGTAGTGGGGGACCGCCATGAACTTGGCCAGAGCAGGCCGGCCAAGCAATGCATGGTAGGGGCTCTCAAGGTCAACCACCTCGAACCAGATTGGCTCTCGGCGGAAGTGACTCTTGTCTCCAAAGAGAACATCTATCTTGATCTTGCCGATTGGTGAGCAGGATAGGCCAGGTACAATGCCATGGAAGACAGTCCGACTGGGCTGGAGCTGTTTCTCTTTGATGCACAACTTCTCCATGGTGTCGCGGTAGAGGATGTTGATGCTGCTACCGCCGTCTATTAGAATTCGGGAGAAACGAGCAGCTCGCCTCTCTGTTGTGAAGGTGGCATCCAGCACCAGGGCATAGGAACCCGGAGAAGGCATCACCTCCGAGTGGTTAGCTCGGCTCCAGCTGATTGGCTTCTCCGACCAGTGCATAAACTCTGGGGCTTCAGAGGTGACAGTATTCACTTCTCGGCGCTGTTGACGCCGGCTGTGCCTGTCGTCAGTCACGCTGGTGAAGACGACGTAAGCTCCATGCTCTTCAGGAAACTCGTCTTGGATCGCGCCGATTGGTCGGACCGCCGGCTGCTGGGGAGGCGGAGGCGGCGGGCCAGCAGGCGGCGGAGGCAGCCCTTCGCCTCTGGCGATGCGGGTGAGCCAGTGGCACTTCCGGGTGGTGTGGTTGGATGGCTTCGCGCCGCTATGGAACTTGTAGGGAGCGTCGAGGGTTTGCTCAAACGAGAAGGCGGGCAACCAGGCAGGCTTGCCGCCCTTCTGGCATTTGGGGCCGGGCTGCTCTTCTGGCTGTTGGTCTTCGACTGTCACCACCTGCCGGCTGGTGGTAGCCGACTACGGGGCCTTGCGCTTATTGTCGTTTGACTGTTGGCGCCGACTGGAATCACCAGCCGGTGTCTGAGGAGCCAGAGGGAGCATCTTTCCTGACGCATCCACCCAGAGTTCCGACTTCATGGAGGAGTCGGCAGTGGCATACTTGTCCTCTATGATCAACAGCTCGTCAAGCGTGGCCGGCTCGTCGCAGAGGAGCCGGTGCTTGAGTAGGGTGCCCTCCCGGCACCCGACAGTGAATTATTCAATGGCTTGCACCTCATGAACCCCTTCGCAGGAGTTGCGCAGCTCGGCCCACCGCGTTAAGTATTCGCGGGTGGACTTGATCGGGCCTTCGATGCACAGGGAGAGCTGGCGAGGCTTGGGCGGCCGCTTGTAGGTGCTGGTGAAGTTGCGGATGAAAACTTCGGTGAAGTCTAGCTAGCTGTTGACGCTGTAGGGCTTGAGGCTGTTCAGCCATGTCCAGGCCGTGCCCTGGAGCATGAGCGGAACATACTTCACGGCGACACGCTTGTTGCCATTCGCTATGTTGACGGCAGTGGAGTAGTCGACTAGCCAATCTTCCGGCTTCACAGAGCCATTGTACTTAGGAGTGTCTCGAGGGAGCGAGAACCCTTTGGGGAAGGGCTCATCGCGAATGCGGGGGCCGAAACAAGGCGGGCCGATTGCACCTTCTTCTTCCAACACCAGGGACCGAGCCAAGCGGTTGATCCGGTTGCGGGCGTCGTTCTCTCCGACTCCTTCCCGGGGGCCTAGCCGGCGCCCGAGAGTCGGATGCTCAACAGGCGGCGGAGAGGCGCGCCTCTCCCTGCGCGGGGGAGGGGGCTGACGATCGTCCCGCCGCTCCACTGCTCGTGGGCGGCCATCTTGGTCGCGTTCAATGGAGATGCGGGTGCGGGTGCGGCTGGCAACCGGCTCTGGGTCTCCTTGGTCGCGGGCGCCGGCTGTCGGCGTCCGGGAGGTCGTGCCGTGCTCCCGGCGAGGGGGAAGGTTCCCAGCCTGCAGGCCAGGTTCCACCACGCTGCGGCCGGCTTCTTGCTGCGCGACGGCCGCGTCGATGAGCTGCTGGACGCGCTCCGTCATGCAGCGACGTTCGTCGCCCTCCAGGCAGTCTAGTTCGTCTGCCGCTGCCTGGGCAGCGCGCAAGTTCTCCATGGGCGTGGCGTAGACCGGGCGGTCGGCCCCCAACATGCTGGCGATGGCGGCGCCGCGCTGCCGGACCATGCCCGCGTGGCTGGGCTCATCAGCAGCCGGTGTGCCAAAAACGGTGCGGTCGACCTCGCGGTGGTAAGCCTCGGTGAGGCGTCTCATGGCTGCCAACTTGTTGGCGCTGTCAAGAAGTGCGATACGGCATTCCTCTAGTGTTTCACCGCTCGCACCGGGCGCTACGGGAGCGGACAGGTCCCGCATTGCCGCCTGCAACGGGTCCCGGCCGGCCTGGTCAGAGGTTCCGTCGTGGCTGATGACCAGCACCTCAGCGACGATGCTGGTGCCGGCGCTGCTGTCTGCAGCGGGAACTGGATCGTCGAAGATCACCACGTCACCGGGGAAGGCATCAGGAAGCGCGACGTCGGCGTCGATGACCATGTCGACGAGCAGGTCGGTGGAGCCAACGGACACCGGGTCGGAGTCTGGCTCGTCGGCGATGTGAAGCTTGCCGAGGAGATCGACGAGGCAGCTCTCGGAGCTAGCTGCGCCCGCGTCGAGTGCGGGCTCGTCGAAGAGGCAGATCCCGCCAATGAGATCGGCGAGGTTGCTTGCGGCACAAACAACTTCCACGCCGCACAGCGTATCGGCACAAACGCCGTCGGGCGTGCTGGGCTGGCTGCGATCGCCAGGGAGGAAGAGGGTTCCCGTCCAGAACGTGTTTCCGAACGACGGTGCACCTAGCCCCACGGTGGGCGCCAAATGTCGGGGGTATCATGCGACATATGCCAGGGGATGGCTTATCGTGGATGGGGACAAAAGTACGTCGCCAGGCTCTAGAACTGGGAGTGAGCGAGACCGCATACGCTTGCGAATCTTTCCCAGGTTCGGGGCTCTCCTAGGAGATAACACCCCTAGTCCTGCTCTGCGGGGTCTCCGCATGATCACTATCTCAACAGGTGGCTACAAGCTTGCTCCTTGAGCTTCCTGGCTGGGGGAGGAAGAAGGGCAAGGCTAGCCCTACTCCACTCTCTCTGCGTGTGTGTTTGTGTGTTGCTGTGAGTGCTCGACAAGGCCTCTGCCCAGGAGCCAACTGCCAACCCCTTGCATGGGGTGACCTAGGGGGTTTATATAGGCCTACCCCCCAGGGATACAATGGTAATCCGGCCGGGTGTAGGACCCGGCCGTCAGTGTCTCTGGTCGCCGGCTTCTCCGCCGACTGCAGGGGCCCGCCGCCTGGTAGGTCCCCCCGGCGGTCTTGTCCTCGGCTGACAAGCCGGGCCCGCCGCTTGCGGGTCCTGTCGGCTTCGTAGCACTGTAGCCGTGCCACTGATGATGCATGCTTGGTCGGGGAGAACGTGGATACAGTCCTGCCGCCTGGCGGGAACTCACTGTAGCCATACCCCGTCGTATCTGGTTAACGGCGCACGGACTTCGAGGGAGGAAGAGGGCCGCCTGCTGGGAGCCGGCCTCCCATTGAGCCGACTGGTCTGGGCTTGCCGCCTTCTGGCTTATCATGGACAGGTAGGGCCCGCCCCCTGCGGGCCGTACTGGCCGCCCGTCGCGGGAGCATGGCTTCCTCTGCCATGGGTGATGTCATGAGTGGCATGGCAACAGTCCTGCGTTGGGCGCAGGATGCCTGCCCGGTACGCAGTACCGTGGCGACGCCCCGCCCTGGTTTCGGGGGTGGTAGGCCTGTACTATAGCCATGCCCTGTCTTATCATGTTTATGTTGGTGTTGACTTTGAGGGCGCGAGGGTCCGCCTGCTAGGACCCGGCATCCCAGGAGGCCGCCTGCCAGGAGTCGGCCTACTTTAGGGCTGTCTTATGGACTCTGCCGCCTCCCGGCAACCGGCTGCTTGGACCAGCCGGCCTCGAGAAGGCGGCCCTTGTCCTTGATGTTTGAGGGGCGCGGCCTGCCCCGATGTCTTGAAATACCAAAGGGAGCTGATGGGGCTACCCGTGGTCATTTACTCCGACAGCATACCTTGCCACGACGGAGCCCGTCCAAGCCCAGATCGCGGCCGCCCGCGCCCAGCTCGTGGCGGCCTTTTCCAAAGAGATGGCGGATGCGGATGGCGAGATGCTTGCCGAGTATGGTGCGATGGATGCCATGGAGCCCCTTCCCAGGAGACCATCGGGCACGAGCTAGACATGGAGGAGGCGGCGGAGATCAACGAGCACCAGCCGTAGTAGTACTCTTTGTTTTGTTTAATTAAGAGCGCCGGTCTTTAATTTGTTAGAGTAATGTTTAGGTCAGCTAGCTCTGTTTAATTGCTGAACTTGCTCGATTAAGAAGTGTGGGTATGCTGTAGTCTCCTTTCTGTACCCAAATTATGCAATGACGTGGATGACCACTGTAACCAGGGAAATTCGAACCAAAATTTTTGACGTTCAAACTCATCACACACAGGTTAAGCTATCTGAATCGTTTGTGATGTTCACATATAGTACACAGTTCTGAATAAGGGCCGTGTCTGATGACACTTTGCGCGGCAGTTTTTTCGCTGAACCGATTCAAATTTTTTGGCTTCCGCGGAAATATCTACCTCCCCGCCCCCTCCCCCTTACCAAAAGCCACATTTCCCCTGTTTCCGCCTTCCTTTCCAAGTTAAAACCTTCACTCCTTGCTTGCAACTCTGCCTCCTCGCCGGCGACCCTCATTCACGCTACTCGGCCTCGTCTATCCAGGCAGGTAATCCACACCCGACCCCCACCCTCCTCCTCCTTCCACATCCCACATGCCCTGACCGCCGGCGTGACACCTTCCACCCAAATCATCGACCCCTCCACCAAATAAGCACCGCCCTAAGCCATGGTGCACGCAGTATAGCTAGGAGTTCAAGGAGCATTTGGCAGCGGAGAAGCAAATCACGGCCGCACGTGAGGATGAGGTTGCGATGGCTGCCATTCGTGCCGACCCCGAGATCTTGGAGGAGCACCTCGCCGTTGATTCCTCGCGCGCCGACGCCGCGACGCGGTTGGCTGCTTTAAACGACAGTTCATGGCGTTTGCTAGAGGCCACCCTCAGTGCCTTCGATGAAGACTACGAGGTGTTTTCTCAGCGTGCACATGCTTACCTCAACTCAAGAGCTAGCAGGTTGGTGCCCGGAGCGGCTCAGGCAACTCACCACTATGACGAGGGCACCCATGATGCGGAGGCCTCACCCTCTTCCATGTCCAAGGAGCCAATCATCATCGATATCTCCGACGACGAGGAGTAGCTTGTCTTATTAGCTCACTATAAGGACCCATGTTCAGTTTGCTAGCTACTGCTTATCCTTAACAAATTCTAGTGAATTGTGCTATCTACTTTTACCATGCAATATGTTGCTCTAGTGTATATGTTCTATATGTCGTGCAATGTGGTGCTCACTTATTAACTGTTTGGTTAATTAGTTGTCGTCTTCAGTTAACTGTTTGGTTAATTAGTTGTCGTCTTCAGTTAACTGTTTGGTTCAATTCTGCAAATGTGATGTTCAATTCTTCAGGCTGCAATTTTGTATTGTCTTCCATGTGAGAAATAAATCGAATTTTTCTTTACAAAATACATGAGAAACAAATACAATTGCTATATTTCCAAGTTGTCAAGCATGCTTGGTTTGGTTAACTGTCTGATCTTCTAGTATGTTATACATTGTGCAATGTGGTGCTTAGTTAACGTTTGGTTCATTTGTTGTGGTGTTTAGTTAACTGTTTGGTTCAATTCTGTAATGCGATGTTCAATTGTTGTGGGTGCATTCTGTTATTGTATACCATGTGAGAAATAAATCGAATTTGGCTGTACTAAATACATGAGAAACAAATACAATTGCTATATTTCCAAGTTGTTAAGCATGCTTGGTTTGGTTAATTGTCTGATCTTTTATTAGGATTATGTTATATTGTGCAATGTGGTGCTCAGTTAATGTTTGGTTCATTTGTTGTGGTGTTTAGTTAACTGCTTGGTTCAATTCTGCAATGCGATGTCCAATTGTCGTGGGTAGAATTTTGTATTGTTGTGCATGTGAGGAATAAATAAAATTTGGCTGCACTTAATACATGAGAAACATATACAATTGCTATATTTCCTAGTTCTTAATCATGCTTGGTTTGGATAAATGGGTTTTCCATGTGGCTTGAATTAATCTGATGAATCTGCAATGTGCTTATTTTTCATCAACATATTTTACTAATAGCATGCGAACCCTCACTTAACCTGATCACTAACTACCTTATATGTGTTGTAGGGAAACAATGGGAAGCACTGAGGTTTACAATCGAGGTTTGCACATGCATGGTCCTTTGTCTAATAGCACATTATTGTGCAATTGCAGGAACCATTCTAATATTTAGGTTTTTAACAATTTGGTCTTGCACATGTAGGTCCTGCTGTCAGAGGTTTTGACCCACTGTTCGACCCTTTTTGCATATGGGGAAATGAGTTGTCCATGAATATCAGTCAAGTCAAGAAACTCAGAAAGATTGTTAGGATAAAGAAATTAGCGACAAAAAACAACAAGATCTTTGTCTGCACAATGAAGAAGACATCAGTTCACTACAGGATGGTACTAACTATTATACCTTGCATTTTTTATTCCTTTGCCCCATTTCCAATATAGAGAAGATATTATGCACATCCTTGTTTTCAGGCCTTTCCAAAGCAGTTCACTGATGATTACCTCCCAAACCACCTATATGGTCAGGAGGCGAGGAAGGTATTCATACAACACCCACTGTTCAATATTGAAGTGTTACTGAAGAGGATGAAGGATGGACGGTCAATCATCCACAGGCATTGGCCTAAAGTTGCAAAGACCTTCAATATCAATGAAGGCTCAATTTTCGCCTTCCGCTTCAGCAGTTTTCCAAATGAGATACATCTGTCTATGTACCGTCTATGATGCTAATTTCGAAGGTTATAGATGTTACATATGAAACTTGGTGCTGGTGCAGTTGTGTAATGGGGTAGCTGAGTGCTGAAGCTATATGATGTTGTACTCTGATGTATTTCAATTATGAAATCCTGCTTCCTTAATATGAAAATGAAATATATTGTGTGCTTAATATGAAATGTCAATTAGATTAATAAATGGATTATTAATAATAGGACAATTAGCCTGCTAATGTTTTCTATTGCAAACGGTTATTGAGAAAACATTGTGGGCGATGACCTCAGGCAACGCACACAGTTTCTAGGAATAAACCATGTTGGATTAATGAACAATCACACACGACATCCTATTGAAAACTGTTTGCGTTAGGCCACCTTGCGCAAACGTTTACCAAATAAAAACTGTGTGTGATGGATAGCCTTTGCCACACAGTTTCTTCTACGCACCGTGTGTGATGCATTCAATAACGCAAATGATAAAATTGTTAATACCGTGTGCAATGGAAACGCTATCAAAAACGATTTAACAGGGAAAATTGTGTGTGATGTACCTGCGAACAAAAACATTTTCCTTGGAGCGACTGTGTGGGATGTATATACGAACGGAAACGTTTAGTGGGGACTGACTGTGTGGGATGTACTTACGACCGGAAACGATTTTGACTGTATAATTGTATTTTTTAGCACTACTGTACATATAACCGTATTTGATCACTCGCCGGTCGCACACGACCTCATTTTGCCGAGCGTGTGTGCCAGGAGGGCATATCCCTAACGATTTCTGGGTCGTGTGGCAAGGACCCCCTATCGCAGTCACTCACTAGGCGACGGTTCCAAATGCCGTCGCGGAAAGGGGTTAAAAACCGTTTGTATAGCACCTCGCTGTACTAGTGAGTGACCAACAACATTGTCAACCGCCCGGCGATAAGCCACCATGAGTGGGTCTTTAGAGTCCCACTTGCCTGAGACTTGCTGAGCCACAAGGTCTGAGTCGCCCAGACACCTGACACGGCTTAAATTCATCTCTTTGGCCATACGAAGGCCATGGAGTAAAGCCTCATATTCAGCTGCATTATTAGTACAAGCAAACATTAGCCTTAAAACATAACAAAATTTGTCACCTCGTGGGGAAGTCAAAATAACTCTAGCCCCCGAGCCTTCCAACTGCCTGGACCCATCAAAGTGAATTGTCCAATATGTGTTGTCAGGTTTTTCCTCAGTGTCTGCAATTCTGTCCAATCATTTATGAAATCCACCAGGGCCTGAGACTTGATGGTTGTTCTTGGCACATACTTCAAATTATGAGGTCCAATTTCAATTGCCCACTTAGCAACCCGGCCTGTGGCTTCTCTGTTTTGAATAATATCTCCTAACGGAGCAGAAGTGATCACAGTAATAGGATGACCAAGAAACTAATGCTTCAGCTTGCGACTCGCCATGAATACCCCATACACCAGTTTCTGCCAATGTGGATATCGTTGCTTGGACTCAATCAACACCTCGCTGACATAATAAGCCGGCCACTGAACCGGGTACTCCTTACCCGCCTCCTTGCGCTCCAGAACAACTGCCACACTGACAACTTTACTATTAGCCGCCACGTACAGGAGCAAAGGTTCATTCTCAATAGGAGCAGCAAGGACGGGCGGCTCAGCTAACTGTTTCTTAAGCGCCTCAAATGCCGTATTAGCAGCATCACTCTAGACAAAGTGATCTGTCTTCTTCATCATCTGGTATAAGGGAATTGCCTTCTCTCCCAGGCGACTTATAAAATGGCTCAAAGCTGCAATACGACCCGCCAAACGCTGGACGTCATTGACACACGCTGGCTTAGAAAGGGAGGTGATGGCCTTGATCTTCTCTGGGTTAGCTTCGATGCCCCTTTCTGAGATGAGAAAACCCAATAGTTTACCTGCAGGCACACCAAAAACACACTTGGCCGGGTTAAGCATCATTTTATAGACCCGGAGATTGTCAAAAGTTTCCTTCAGATCATCTAGGAGAGTCTCCTTCTTTCTAGACTTGACCACAATATCATCCACATAAGCATGCACATTGCGCCCAATCTGACTGTGAAAGAAATTCTGAACACAGCGTTCATAAATCGCCTGAGCACTCTTAAGCCCAAAAGGCATAGAAATGTAGCAGAAAGCCCCAAAAGGCATGATGAAAGCCGTCTTCTCTTGGTCTTTAACCGCCATCTTGATTTGATGGTAACCAGAATAAGCATCGAAGAAATATAAACTCTCACAACCCGCCGTTGCATCAATGATCTGGTCGATACGGGGGAGAGCAAACGGATCAGCTGGACAAGCCTTGTTGAGTTCTGTGTTATCAACACACAAACGCCATGTGCCGTTCTTCTTGAGTACAAGCACAGGGTTAGCCAACCACTCAGGGTGAAAGACTTCCACAATAAACCCAGCTGCTAAGAGCCGGGCTACCTCCTCTCCAATAGCCTTACGTCGCTCTTCATTGAAATGACGAAGGAATTGCTTAACCGGCTTAAACTTAGGATCCATGTTAAGAGTGTGCTCAGCGAATTCTCTCGGTACACCCGGCATGTCAGAAGGTTTCCATGCAAAGATGTCCCGATTCTCATGGATGAACTCGATGAGCGCACTTTCCTATTTAGGATCCATATTAGCCCCCACTGTGAACTGGTGAGATGAGTCGCCAGGGACAAAGTCAACCTGCTTGGTATCATCAGCCGACTTAAACTTCAATAAAGGGTCTTGTTCAGTGGTGGGTTTCTTCAAAGGGGTCATATCAGCCGGGTCAACATTATCCTTGTAAAATTTAAGCTCCTCAGTAGCACAAGCTGACTCTGCATAAGCCGCATCTCCTTCCTCACACTCCAGAGCAATTTTTCGATCACCGTGGACTGTAATTGTGCCCTTCCGCCCTGGCATCTTAAGCTATAAATAAACATAGCAAGAGCGAGCCATGAACTTAGCATAAGCCAGCCATTCGAACAAGGCATGATATAGACTTTTGATTTTAACCACCTCAAACCACAGCATCTCGGCTCTGTAGTCATAATCATCTCCAAAAGCAACTTCCAAAGCAATCTTTCCCACAGGATACGCTGACTTACCAGGCACTACACCATGGAAGACTGTAGAAGACGGTTAAGATCTTTGTCAATTATGTTCATCCGGCGAAAGGTGTCATAATGAAAGATGTTGATACTGCTGCCACCATCCATAAGCACTTTAGTGAATTTATAACCCCCGACCTGAGGGGCTACAACTAATGCCAGATGTCGGGGTAAACAAACAAGGGTGTATGTTTTCCCCTGACTTGTGCCCGAACAGGCAAGTCTCCGGCATGACCACAACAAAGCGAGCTGCACCACGCATCCAAAACAAGGCCAAGCAGAAGGAATAGCTCTTTGAGAAATCAAAGGGTGGATCAAGAAGACCAAGACCAACCAAAGGAGCAAGTCGTCACCAATGGAAAACCTCCCTTATCGGACAGGCGAGCCTGGCGGGGCAGAGGTTACCCCAAAGACAAGTCTCAAGACTCCCCCGGCAGGCTTGCCGGGGACACCGAGGGCAGATTACCCCGCCAGGGATGCACCGCTCCACCTCACAGCAATGCAAGTCACCTATCGGTGCGGTGTCAAGCCCCCAAGTGATTAAGTGGCCGTTACTCATCATGTGGCAGCCATTTCCGAAGGAAATCATCTCCAGATGACACTCGTCCAGGGACGTGTCACAAGGGGCACGCGAGAAGGTGGTTGAACAGCACGGCAAGGCTTGCCGGGCTATGCCATGATGTGACACTAAGCGGTGCATTTAATGCGCCTTGTCCTGTCTGCAGAGTTAGGTATGATAGCACTCTTTGCTATCCAATCAGTACGTAATGACTGATTTGCCGTTGTGGTAACCCCTTGACCTATAAAAGGAGGACCATGGCTACCTTAGAGAGGATTCGGACCTCTGTACACTCATACGTGTGTAGCTGCTCTCGTCCCGAGGCAACCTTGCCAGGCAAGAGCACTGCGTCTCCACACTGTCCATACATCAATCCACCAAAGCAGGAGTAGGGTTTTACGCCTCGCGGCGGCCCAACCTGGGTAAAAATTGCCCGTGTGATCGCTGCCGTGCTGCTCTGCGCCCTCCACTCTTTGTGCAATGTGCTCTTCCCCCCTGCCGAACCACAAGGGGCCGATGGCCCCATAGGTGGCCGTGTTTTCCCACGACATCTTTGGCATGCCAGGTAGGGGGAAGCGCTTGCGTGAACCCAAGGGTGTAAGCGGCGCGTCATTTTCATCATCATTTTCTTCATCAACGGCTTCATCATCCATGACGCCCAGGAGAAAATGCAGCGCGACAGTTCGAGAAGGAAGCGACATCGCTCCTTCAGTCATCCCGCCCGATCCCCATCACTCATATCCACCACAGCCGCAGTAGTGGTGGGGAACACGGAGAAGGCGGGTGGCAAGGCGTCAGGTCAGAGTACGATGGCACCGACGCCTTCGTCTTGTATTGCCGGCCCGCTGCCTCGTCTTTCCGCTCTTCCCCTCCCTCCCCGGCACCATCATCAGCAGCCTCTTCAGGACGGTTGCCAGGGAGAGCACCTTGTCGGCGTAGGGGCAGCTTTCTTCTCGGCAACAGAAACATCAGCACCTACCGGAAGCTTCCTGAAGCCGTCTACAAGATTGAGTTCGGGGTGGCGGTATGCGAGATTGCTCAAAACCATGAAGAGGGCATTGCAGGCAAGCTTTCGAGATTCGCTCTCAAAAAGGGTGTCTCTTCCTTCTTCATGAGCCTTCAGCTTTTCAATTAACTTGTTGAAGAAGAACCCCAGCTTGACGCTCGGGACCTCATGCCTGCTGACCGAGAAGACCGGCCCATCCATGCCCATCACTGCAGCCTGGGCAGTAAGGCGCTCAGCGATGTCGATCAAGATCTTGATCCAAAGGTCGACCTGCTCAGATTGATTCGCTAGCTTATCCTCCGCATCTTTCTGAAGGAGTCTCGCATTGTCTAGATCCTTCATTAGCTACTTCTCACGGACCTCACCGGATTCGATCGAGCTCTCCAGGGTGCCAACCCTGGCCTTCATGTCCTCAATGGTGCTGTTGGCAGTCTCAAGGTCTTGGCTCTTGGAGGAGAGTTGCGATTGCACCTCCTTCAGAGAGCTCTCTGCCTTCTGCGCCTCCTCCTTGAGGGTCACAACTTCTTTGGCACTCCCGGCAAGCTCTTCTGTCAGTTTGGCCACCTATTGATCAAGGTCAACCTTGGCAGTAGATGCAGTAGCAAGATCATCAGCAAGCTTCTTCAGTTGGGCGGCAGAGTCAGCAGTAAGAGCGTCCATGGTTGCCTCGTGCTTGTCCTCCTGCTCCTTGGTACGCTCCTGGACGAGGACTTCCAGTTCATCGTCCTTGGTGCGGAGGGTGGCCTCGAGGTTTGCCTCCCAGGAAGAGATGCTCTGCTCCTTGGCGTCTAGAAGCGCTGTGCGTTCCGCCAGCCGGGCTTCTCAGGCGGCGACATCCTCCCTTGCCATGGAGATCATCTCTTGCTGCCGCAGAAGGACTTGGAACTACTTGCCGTGCCACTGGCATAGCTCGTTACCCTTATCCCTCAGCTTCTGATCAACACTGTTGGCAGAACTACATTGCTCCTTGAGTGCCTGCCATTTCTGGGCATACCGGGCCTGCATTTCCTTGATGCCCACCGCCACGGACTCCAGAAAGGATAGGTCCAAGACCGTGTCGACAGAGCCGTCGGTTTCTCCAACTTGCTGAGACAATGGCTCTATGATGCGCTGAATCTCTTCATCGAGCTCTGCGCTTGTTGCTTCTGAGGAACCGGAGGTTCCGAGATCGGGTTGGGCAAGCACCAATGCCAGTTGGCTTGAGGTTGGCTGGAGGG
The DNA here is from genome assembly GCA_011799875.1 of Thinopyrum elongatum. Taxonomy (NCBI): domain Eukaryota; kingdom Viridiplantae; phylum Streptophyta; class Magnoliopsida; order Poales; family Poaceae; genus Thinopyrum; species Thinopyrum elongatum. Next base: position 238,280,467 of record CM022303.1, read on the forward strand.
TCCCGGCCGAGGTGCCAAAAGAGGGAGGAGGGCTCATGGTTTGAAGGGGGACCTTCTCTTCCACCAGCATCCCCGATCCTAACGCACTGCCAAAGGCCTGACCTGCTTCCTTCGGGGGCTCCTGGACAACCTCGGCAGTGTGTTCCTGCCCCTCCGCGGCAGCAATCTTGGCGGCCTCCTCTGCGACATCTTTGCCAATATTGGCCACCTCCTCCAACAACTCGGGCTCCTCTGCTAATGGTACTGCAAACAAAGGCAAACCAGCAATCATGAGGAGGAACAAACATTGCAGGGCCAAGAACTTGGAGCAGGCACATAAAGGAAAAGCAAATAAGTTACCAGGGGTTGTCTGCCATGGAGGGTCTTCTTTTTCCCCCGCAACATTAGTTACCGGGACATGGTCACCACCCCCTTCCCGGGTAACTACAGTATTGACCTGGGTGGAGCCTTCCGTGGGAGCCTCTGTTAGGGTCTCCTTAGTTCGGTCGGCAGGCGGAGTGGGCCCCTCCTGGAAGGCCCCACCATGGGCAGATCCCTCCTCTTCTCTGATTAGGGATGGGGGGTGCTCTTCTGCGTCATCCTTGGCGGGAGAAGTCAATACCATATCTCTGTGTCGAGGGCTAGGTTGGGGGCTTGTCGCTGGGTCGTTTGTGCTGCTCCCCACCTGGCCCGTGGCTTTCGAGGACTTCAGCGGCTCCGCATGCCTGAGCCGCTTAGCTCGGTGGATGAGGGTCTCCTTCTCCTCCTCCTCTTCCCTATCAAAGGCAGCAAGCAAGGTCGAATCAGAAAACCAACAAGAATGTTAGACTAGGGTGAGAATGGAGAATATTGTTCTTACTCTGAGTCCATAAGCATGGAGCCCAGCTCGAACTCCCTGGACAGCGGAGGCGCTCTGCCCCTCTTCAAGACCGGGGGGACAATACTCCACGATAGCCTCAAGTCCTTCTTGGGCGGGAGGATCTCCGGCAAGGACAAGCTATTCGAAGAGCCCGAATCTGATGGGGAGCTAGAGTCGTCTTCCATAATCACCCGTCGCTTGACGGGGGGAGTCTTGGCCTCAGCAAGGCGAGAAAGAATGGCGGTGCACCACCTCCGCCCCGTCGCTCTTGGAGGCGATCTTCTTCACCTTCTTGGCAGGACCGGGGGCTGTGGCTGCTGCTCCCCGGCTGGGCCACCTGCGAGGATGAGGGTCCAGGTCCGGCTCTTGGGCCTAGGGACCCGCGGCAAGCCATTCTTCCTCAGGCTGCTCACCCTCTTCGACATCATCCCCTTGCTGGGCTTCCGCTGCCGCTGCGTATAAAGCCTCTATCCCGGCAGGCTCTTCTGCGGTAGGCTCATCCCCGGTAGGTTCGTCCACGGCAGCCTCTTCCACGGCTTGCCCTTCACTCCTACTGTGGGAAGACCCCTCATCCTCGCCCCCCTTCTCTTCCTCCTTTCCTCTTCTGGGCCTTGCTTTTCCGGCGGCCCGAAGCACTTTGTCCTCCTCAATCCGCCTCTTGATGAACGCCGCCTCCGCCTTCGAGGTGCACTTGAACATGTTGGTCTCCACCCTGGTAGCCCTTTCCACCAAACTGGAGGCCCATGCAAGCTCTTCGTCAAGTTCGGGCAGTTGCCAATCACCTGCAACCCCATGGGCGTTGCAATCTGGCATCCATTTCTGAATTTGATCTCGGGCGGAGTTGATATTCAGTGGAATGACATTTGCCGGCAATTTGAACGGCCCAAGATTGCCGAACAGTTGATCGCACAACCAGGCATGGCCGTAAACTGACAAGTTGCTGCCGAGGCCTGGATACAATTGCATCCTGTTAGCGGCATCCCCGTACAGCCAGGCGAACCTGTCCCTCTTCTGCAGCGGCGCGATGCGGCATCGGAGGAAATCAGCTCCCACCTGCTCAATAGTTAACCCGGCAGTCTTTAGGCAGGCGATCCTGTTCAGCGCTGGGCGGAGCCTGTCGTCAGTGAGGCCGAATTCCCTCCAGTCATGGCCGCGCTGGACGCATTCCGTCCGCGCCTGGCAGAAATCTGGAGCTTCCTTATCCTGGATCCAACACCAATCCGCCCTCCACTCCTCCCATCTGCCGCGCTGCTGACCGGGAAGGTAATCCCAAGTTTCTCTTGACACCCGAGGCATCCAGCTTATGTTTCTGGAACGGTGGGTCTTGTTCTCCACCCGCGGGACGAAAAAGTGCCGGAACAGATCCACATTGGGGGCGACCCCGACAAAATTTTCGCACAAATGGGCGAAGATCGCCATGCACGCCATTGCATTTGGCGTGAAATCCAAGAGGTGGAATACGTATACCACCATCATCGCCTCAAAGAAATCTGAGAAAGGGGGATAGAGGCCGCAGAAGAAATACGCGCAGAGGAATCGGTATGCATTCGACGGATCCTTCTTCCCCTCCGACAGGACCTTGGGTGCGCCATGCCCCTTTGGAACTTCCGTCCCCCACATATATCCGTACCTCGCAACCAGGGCGTCGCTGTCCAGATTCGACGGGGAGAAGACCACGTCTCCCCGCCGCTTCTTATCGAACTCCGCCGCCCTCTTCTTGTTCCCTTCCGCGGCTGCTATCTTCGTGGTAGCCGCACGCTTCCCCTTGTCAGCAGCAGTTTTCTTCCCCATCCTTATGAGCAATGGAGGGGTGGATGATCGAGCAAGGCGATTGGGAGTGAGAATGGGCGTGGGGTTGCTGCGTGGCTTGAGGAAGAAGATGAGGGATGGAGAAACGGGTGTGAATGAGCCACGCCCCTCCGTGTTTTTCCCCTTTATGAGGAACGAACATGGGGGAGAGGAGCGGTTCTTCGCCACTTTCCCTCGGAAAGTTACCGTTTGACATTAACTGCTACAGTCCCATGACCCCACGTCCTGCAATAATTACACGGAGTGGACGTTGGACTGACTGGTCATCATAACAAATCGCTGCACGCGTAGCACCTCTTCGACACATGTCCGTGCACCATTTTGGGGCCTGACCCAACGTGACCTACGACACGTATGGCTTAGGCCCAGGGGCTTCTGTAGGGGTAAACAAACAGGGGTGTATGTTTTCCCCTGACTTGTGCCCGGACAGGCAAGTCTCTGGCATGACCGCAACAAAGCGAGCTGCACCACCCATCCAAAACAAGGCCAAGCAAAAGGAATAGATCTTTGAGAAATCAAAGGGCGGATCAAGAAGACCAAGACCAACCAAAGGACCAAGTCATCACCAAGGGAAAACCTCCCTTGCCGGGCAGGCGAGCCTGGCGGGGTAGAGGTTACCCCAAAGACAAGTCTAAAGACTCCCCCGGCAGGCTTGCCGGGGACGCCGAGGGCGGATTACCCCGCCAGGACTCCACCGCTCCACCTCACAGCAACGGAAGTCACCTATCAGTGTGGTGTCAAGCCCCCAAGTGATTAAGTGGCCGTTACTCATCACGTGGCAGCCATTTCCGAGGGAAATCATCTCTAGATGACACCCGTCCAGGGACTTGTCACGCAGGCAGGCGAGAAGGTGGCTAAACAGCATAGCAAGGCTTGCCGGGCTACACCACGATGTGACACTAAGCAGTGCATTTAATGCGCCTTGTCCTGTCTACAGAGTTAGGTATGATAGCACTGTTTGCTATCTAATCAGTATGTAATGACTGATTTGCCATTGTGGTAACCCCTTGACCTATAAAAGGAGGACCATGGCTACCTTAGAGAGGATTCGGACCTCTGTACACTCATACTTGCATAGCTGCTCTCGTCCCGAGGCAACCTTGCCGGGCAAGAGCGCTGCATCTCCACATCATCCATACATCAATCCACCAAAGAAGGAGTAGGGTTTTACGCCTCGTGCTAGCCCGAACCTGGGTAAAAATTGCCTGTGTGATCACTGTCGTGCTGCTCTGCACCCTCCGCTCTTTGTGCAATGTGCTCTTCCCCCCTGCCGAACCACAAGGGGCTGATGGCCCCATAGGTGGCCGTGTTTTCCCATGACACCAGATGACCCGGATTCTCAACCCAGGGCAGGTGATCCTCCCTACTCCATGTGATTGGATGTTCTGACCACCGCAAGTATTGAGGCACCGCCGGACCAATAGTATTGACCACACACTTACGAACCTTCTGGTCTCGTTTGCAAAGACTTGTGGTGAAAACATGGTACTGGCCACCATTGAGCTGTTTTGGGTTACTCTGATACCCTGATTGATTATTCTACTGTTGGTTATTCTGACCAGACTGCTGATTGTACCCACCATGATTACCCTGATTTTGATAACCAGAACTTGAGCCGCCGCCCCCAAAGTCGGACCCTTGGGGACCAGATCCAGACCCGCCAGGCGGCCCATTGTTATTACCGTGATTCTGATTAAAGCTGTAATTTCTATATTCTCACATGATAAAGCGATCTTTCCAAGCATGAGTGGCTGGCTTATTAGGCAGACTGTGTTTTAGACAAGGTTCATTCATCATTGCTTCAATATTGAAGTTTTTTTCCTCCAAAGGATGGCTTACCATTACCATTACGGCGCTAGTTTTTAGACCCGGTGTTGGTATTAGCTACTAGATCTGACCCGCCATCTGGGTGTCTTCGCTTACCACCATTGCCTTGGTTGTTTCCATTGCCTCCTGCCACATTCTGCTGCTGACCCTTACCATTACCGCCCTTCTTGCCCTTGTTGGATTTCTCATCGTCAGATCCAGGGTCCTTGGTGGTATCAGAGTCCGCGTATTTAATGACAGCCGCCATAAGCTCACCCATGTCATTACAATGATGTTTAAGCCACCCGAGCTTCTACTTAAGGGGGGGTAAAGTGACAGTTCTTCTCCAAAACCAAAACTGACTGACCCGCCGCAATACTGTCCGAAGACTGAATAATAGCAGAGACCCGCCAGACCCGGTGATGGGTAGACTCATCCTCATGTTGCATGCAAATATCAAGATCGATGATCGTCAGAGGCTGCTTACACGTTCCTTTAAAGTTCTGAATGAATCGTGCTTTCAACTCTGCCCACGAATTGATGGAATTAGCAGGCAATCCCTTTAACCAGGTTCAGGCTGGTCCATCCAACATCATAGTAAAGTACTTAGCACATACAGCATCATTGACATCCAGCATCTCCATGGCTAACTCATAACTCTCAATCCAAGCCTCAGGGGGGAGGTCATCTGTGTAGTTAGCCACCTTACGAGAACCCTTAAAATTGTTAGGCAGACGTTCATTACGTAAAGCTGGTACTAAACAAGGTACCCCAACTGAACTGGAAATCACACCAGCCTCTACTGACGCCGAAGGGGTCACCGGAGGCTGCTGATAAGCCCCCAGCTGAGCTGCCGCTGCGGCCTCCGCCTCTCGGCGAGCTCTGGCGTCGTCCACAATCGCCTGAGCATGAGTAAGGGGCGGGTCATCCTGATTCAGTCAACGACGTCGTTTGCTACTGGAAACCGCCGGCGACTCAATGCGCCGGCTATAACTGCGGCTTGGGAGGGGGGTCGAGTTCACCCGCTCACGACTGTGTGAATATTTCTCTTGCTGTGCGACTGCTGTCTGTAAGAGCTCAATTGCGTTCCGCGCCTCAGCTGCGAAAGGCGTCTCATCTGTAATAGGGATTGCATTGAGCCGGGTAGCCGCCGCTATCATGTTATCCACCGGGTTAGAATAGTGACCAGATGGTGTTGAAAAATGTCGAGGCAGAGTCTGATCCCTGCGAGGAGGGTCTGGTAATCGAGGCTGAGCCGCTGCCCCACTCCCTGGGACTTCAACTGGCTGGGCTGTACCCGGCGGGTTACTTGGCTCTGTCCCAGGTGTGTTGAAAAGGTTCCGCGCCTCGTACTGCAAAGGCAGGCGGGTTTGGTACCTCCTTCGAAGAACAGCATTGGATGCATTCTGATCCAAACTCAGGCGAAAAGCCTTCGCCCTTATACACTGTGACTCGGCATCCATCAGAGCTCATTCCGTTGCCATCCTGGCGTTCTCTACATTAAGCTCCTCCTGAGCCTTGGCTACCTCAACTCGCACCTTTGCAACCTCTGCATTATGCTGTGCTTGATTCGCCGTAGTGACCTCTGTTGCCAATAGGGTCGTCAAAGTGCCAAAAGTTCAGAGAAAACTCGAGCCGGCGGTCGAGCTGAGCCACTAGCCCCAGCTGTCGCAGCAGCAGTCGATCCAGATGTCATAGCCGCCGCCGTTGATGAGTCGAGAGCCGGTCCTGTACCAGCCATAAAGATAGCAGCCCGAGACGGCGGCTCGTAGTGATCCGGGATACTGTCACCATCGGAATAGCCCCCAAGCCCGCCGTCTTGAAGCTGGTAGATTGACTCTATCTCTCCAGTCGAGGACTCATCACCTGAGTAGATGAGAGTCTCTCCTCCGGACACAGAATCCTCCTCAAGGTTCATACCATGCACAAATCCAACGAAGACACGCTTCCGGCCGGGTTGAACCCTAGCGGGTCGCGCACACCGAGCCAGCTTGACGATGTTGGTTCAGATGTCCGACTCAGGCTCTGATCCGCCGATCTTGCCGATGAAGACGTGAATCCCGCCGAAGGGGACCCGATACCCATACTTGATTGAGTCGGCCTCAGGGCCCCAGCCAGTGTCGTCGATGTAGAGCTTGCCGCGGCGACTCTTAGTCATCCTGTCGACGGCGTATCCCTCGATCCCTGGGAAAGAGCCCTTCAAGAACTCGAAACCACCATGCGGTGGCCCCATGGTGGGCGCCAACTGTCGTGGTTTTGTCACGGTAGATGCCCTTGAGAAAGGACTTAGGTGTGGCGCCATCGCAACGTAGGTTAGCTTGACGGGGTTGATTGGGACGAGAGACACGAGTTTACCCAGGTTCGGCCCCTCACCAATGAGGTAAAAGCCTACGTCCTGCTTTGTGTTGTATTGATTGAGTATCGATTACAAGGGAGCGGAATTGCTTAACCTAGCTATCGATTAATCGTAACTTGCGTTAACCCGCCGTAGGGTCTCGCCTTTATATACACAGGTCGAGGCCCTGGGCTTACAAGAGTCCAAGCTGGATCACACAACGTGTCCAACTCGGGTTCTAAGTCGCCTTGCCTTGCCAGGTAAGCCGCCATCGGGCGGCTCACATCTCAGGGTTGTAGCACCGTCGCCTGGTCTTAGGCCTTCAACAGGCCCGCCTCGTGAGCCACCTCCAGTCTTCATATCCTCTCTTCTTGGGCCTACTTAGGCTTTCTCTATTGAGTCGCCAACGGTGTAACCCGGCCCCTCCTAGGTGGGTCACACCGCGGGGTTATATCCCCAACACTATGGTTAGATTTTATCTTAATACTTTTCTCGTAGTTGCGAATGCTTGCGAGGGGGTTAATCATAAGTAGGAGGTTTGTTCAAGTAAGAACAACACCTAAGCACCGGTCCACCCACATATCAAATTATCAAAGTAGCGAACACAAATCAAACCAACATCATAAAAGTGGCATGATGAAATTCCCGTGTACCCTCAAGAACGCTTTGCTTATCATAAGAGACCATTTTGGCCTGTCCTTTGTCACATAAGGATTGGGATACCTTGCTGCATATTTTTTACCGTTACCGTTACTTGCTCATTACAAATTATCTTGCTATCAAAATACTTGTTACCGACTATTTCAGTGCTTGCAGAAAATACCTTGCTGAAAACCACTTGTCATTTCCTTCTGCTCCTCGTTGGGTTCGACACTCTTACTTATCGAAAGGACTACAATTGACCCCCTATACTTGTGGTTCATCAAGGCTCTTTTCTGGTGCCGTTGCCGGGGAGTGAAGCACTCTTGGTAAGGAAAAATTATTACTACGTGCTGAAATTTATTGTCACTTGTTACTATGGAGAACCATCCTTTGAGGGGTTTGTTCGAGGTATCTTCACATCGACCGGAAGCACAATTAGTTGCCCCTCAACCTATTGCACCTACTGAAAATATTGGTTATCAAATTCCTTTGGGTATGATAGAACAACTGCTAGCTAATCCTTATGCAGAAGATGGAACTGAACATCCTGATATGCACTTGATATATGTGGATGAAATTTGTGGATTATTTAAGCTTGCAGGTTTATCCGGAGATGAAGCTAAGAAGAAGGTTTTCCCTTTATCTTTTAAGGGAAAAGAATTTACATGGTATAGGCTATGCAATGATATTGGATCTTGGAACTGGAATCGATTGAAATTGGAATTTCACCAAAAAAATTATCCTATGCATCTAGTTCATCGTGATGGAATTATATATATAATTTTTGGCCTCGTGAAGGAGAAAGTATCGCTCTAGCTTGGGGGAGGCTCAGGTCAATGCTATATTCATGCCCCAATCATGAGCTCTCAAGATAAATTATTATTCAGAATTTTTATGCTCGGCTTTCTCGTGATGATCAATCCATGCTCGATACTTCTTGTACTGGTTCTTTTATGAATAAGACTATTGAAATCAGGTGGGATCTTTTAGAAAGAATTAAACACAACTCTAAAGATTGGGAATTCAACGAAGGTAAAGAGTCAGGTATTAAGCTTGAATTTGATTGTGTTAAATCTTTTATGAATACCAATGCTTTTCACAAGTTTAGCACTAAATATGGACTTGACTCTGAGATAGTAGCCTCTTTTTGTGAATCATTTGCTACTCATGTTGATCTCCCCAAATAGAAGTGGTTTAAATATCATCCCCCTATTAAATAAGAAATTAAAGAACCCGATATAGCTAAAGATGAAACTATTATTTACAATGTTGATCCAGTTGTGCCTACTGCTTATATTGAAAAACCACCTTTCCCTGTTAGGATAAAGGAACATGCTAAGGTTTCAACTGTGATTCGCAAAAGTAATATTAGAGAACCTAAACTTGCTGAACAAATTAAAGTAGAACCTAGTGTCGCGATGGTTAAAGATCTCCTGGTAGAAAATATTGACGGGCATGTTATTTACTTCTGTGATGAAGCTGCTAGAATTGCCAAACCCGATGAAAAAGATAAACATAGACCTGTTGTTGGCATGTCTGTTGTCTCAGTTAAAATAGGAGATCATTGTTATCATGGTTTATGTGACTTAGGTGCTAGCATGAGTGCTATTCCTTTTACCTTATACCAAGAAATTATGAATGACATAGCACCCGCTGTAATAGAAGACATAGATGTCACTATTAAACTTGCCAATAGAGACACCATCGCACCACTTGGGATTGTTAGAGATGTTGAAGTCTTGTGTGGGAAAATAAAATATCCTACTGATTTTCTAGTTTTTAGTTCCCCACAAGATGACTTCTGTCCCATTATTTTTGGTAGACCTTTCTTGAACACTGTCAATGCTACTATACATTGTCATAAACAAACTGTCAGTGTTAGCTTTGGTGATGAGTCTCATGAATTTAATTTTTCCAAGTTTAATAGACAACCTCGTAAGAAAGAATTACCTAGTAAGGATGAAATAATTGGTTTTGCTTCTATTGCCCTGCCTCCTACTGATCCATTAGAACAATATTTGCTAGACCATGAAGATGACATGCATATGCATGAAAGAAATGAAATAGATAAAAAAAAATTTGAACAACGACCCCTGCTCAAACATAATTTGCCTATTGAAACTCTAGGAGGTCCACCTCCACCTAAAGGTGATCCCGTGTTTGAATTAAAACAATTGCCTGACACTTTGAAGTATGCTTATCTCGATGAGAAAAAGATATATCCTGTTATTATTAGTGCTAACCTTTCAGAACATGAAGAAGAAAGACTATTAATTTTTTTGAAGAAGCACCGTGCTGCTATTGGATATACTCTTGATGATCTTAAGGGCATTAGTCCCACTCTCTGTTAGCACAAGATTAATAAGGAACCTGGTGCTAAACCCATTGTTGATCATCAATGATGTTTGAATCCTAAGATGAAAGAAGTGGTAAGAACTGAAATATTAAAACTTATGGAAGCAGGTATAATCTATCCCATAGCTGATAGTAGATGGGTAAGCCCCGTTCATTGTGTCCCTAAGAAGGGAGGTATTACTGTTGTTCCTAATGATGAAAATGAACTCATTCCACAAAGGATTGTTACTGGCTATATAATGGTAATTGATTTTAGAAAATTAAATAAAGAAACTAGAAAAGATCATTACCCTTTGCCTTTTATTGATCAAATGTTGGAAAGATTATCTAAGCACACACACTTTTGTTTTCTTGATGGATATTCTGGTTTTTCTCAAATACCTGGTTCACAACCTGATCAAGAGAAAACAACCTTTACTTGCCCTTTTGGAACTTATGCTTATAGACGTATGCCTTTTGGTTTATGCAATGCACCCGCTACCTTTCAAAGATGTATGACTGCTATATTCTCTGATTTTTGTGAAAAGATTGTTGAGGTTTTCATGGATGATTTTTCTGTTTATGGAACTTCTTGCGATGATTGCTTAAGCAACCTTGATCGCGTTTTGCAGAGATGTGAGGAAACTAACCTTGTCTTGAATTGGGAGAAGTGCCACTTTATGGTTAATGAAGGTATTGTCTTAGGGCATAAAATTTCTAAACGAGGTATTGAAGTGGATAAAGCTAAAGTTGACGCAATTGGGAAAATTCCATGTCCTAAAGATATTAAAGGTATTCGTAGTTTCCTTGGTCATGTTGGTTTCTATAGGAGGTTTATTAAAGACTTCTCTAAAATTTCTTGGCCTCTTACAAATCTTTTACAAAAGGATTTTCCATTTGTTTTTTATGATGATTGTGTAGAAGCCTTTGAAACACTTAAGAAAGCCTTAACTTCTGCACCTATTGTTCAACCACCTGATTGGAACTTGCCTTTTGAAATCATGTGTGATGCTAGTGATTATGCTATTGGTGCTGTTCTAGGACAAAGAGTTGATAAGAAATTAAATGTTATTCATTATGCTAGCAAAACTTTATATAGTGCCCAAAGAAATTATGCTACTACTGAAAAAGAATTTTTAGCAGTTGTGTTTGCTTGTGATAAATTCAGATCTTACATTGTTGATTCTAAAGTTATTGTTCACATCGATCATGCTGCTATTAAATATCTTATGGAAAAGAAAGATGCTAAACCTAGACTCATTAGGTGGGTTCTCTTGCTACAAGAATTTGATTTACATATTACTGATAGAAAAGGAGCTGAGAACCCCATAGCTGATAACTTATCGAGGTTAGAGAATATCCTTGATGACCCACTACCTATTGATGATAAATTTCCTGATGAACAACTAGCTGCAATAAATGTTTCTCATAATACTCCTTGGTATGCAGACTATGCTAATCATATTGTTGCTAAATACATACCACCTAGTTTCACATATCAACAAAAGAAAAAAAATTCTTCTATGATTTAAGACATTACTTTTGGGATGACCCACATCTTTATAAAGGAGTAGATGGTATTATTAGACATTGTGTACTTGAGCATGAACAGGAACAAATCCTATGGAAATGTCACTCCGAAGCTTATGGAGGACATCATGCGGGAGATAGAACTGATCATAAGGTATTGCAATCTGGTTTTTATTGGCCTACTCTCTTCAAGGATGCCCGTAAGTTTGTTTTATCTTGTGATGAATGTCAACGAATTGGTAATATCGGTAAGCATCAAGAAATGCCTATGAATTATTCACTTGCTGTTGAACCATTTGATGTTTGGGGTTTTGATTATATGGGACCTTTTCCTTCCCCTAATGGGTATACACATATTTTGGTTGCTGTTGATTACATTACTAAGTGGGTAGAAGCTATTCCAACTAGTAGTGCTGATCATAACACTTCCATTAAAATGCTTAAAGAAGTTATTTTCCCGACATTTGGAGTCCCTAGATATTTAATGACTGATGGTGGTTCACAATTTATTCATGGTGCTTTCCGTAAAATGCTTGCTAAATATGATGTGAACCATAGAATTACATCACCCTATCATCCTCAATCTAGTGGTCAAGTTGAACTTAGAAATAGAGAAAAAAACTAATATTACAGAAAACTATTAATAGGTCCCGAAAGAATTGGTCTAAGAAATTGGATGATGCACTTTGGGCCTACAAAACAGCATATAAAAATCCTATGGGTATGTCTCCCTATAAAATGGTTTATGGAAAAGCTTGTCATTTGCCTCTAGAGTTAGAACATAAAGCATATTGGGCTATTAAAGAACTCAACTATGATTTCAAACTTGCCGGTGAAATGAGGTTACTTGATATTAGCTCACTAGATGAATCAAGAACCCAAGCTTATGAAAATGCCAAGTTATTTAAAGAAAAAGTTAAAAGATGGCATGACAAAAGAATCCAAAAGCGGGAATTCAAAGTTGGAGAATATGTTCTTTTGTACAACTCTCGTTTTAGATTCTTTGCAGGAAAACTTCTCTCTAAATGGGTGTCACACCCTAGCTAGTTCAGGCATTAGAGTGTTGCATCATGTTTAAGTTTTTCCAGAAACTTGAAATGGGGATGATAGAACCCCCAGCACCCCCTGGAAACAACTAGGGTTTACTAAAATCTTTTTCAATGAACCTGAAATGCCCTTCTAAAATGTCCATCATTTTTGTCTTGGGTTAGAACCTCTGCCAAAACTGGTTCACATTTTTCTAGGTCATCATAAGGTCATTGAATTAAATCATATGTAACTTGCATTTGGGCATTTAAATGCTAGTAAATATTTTAAATGTCCAAATAATCCCAAACTGAAATGTTCCATGTTGGATATACTCTATACAGTGGGCATGAGCAGTTTGGTGATTTTTGAAAGTGCCTAGGTATTTTTAGAAAAGCCACAAACTTGCAGAAATAAAAAAAAGAGGAAAATAAACTTACCTGGCAAAGTCACCAGCCGGACCACCTGGCGGCCCAGCACTGTGCTGGCCCATGCCAGCCAGCTGCTTCGTCCCCGCCAGGCAGGCAGGGAGGTGACGCCGGCGTGCGCGAGCCCGCCACGGCGCCAGCTGCTTGCTGCTCGAGCCGCTGGACGCCTGGACGTCCTCCATGTCGTCGCCTCGACCCCCTCGACACCTCATTCTCCCCCCTGCGCCTCTCTCTCGCTCTCTCCCCACCATGGCCGACGAAGCCGCAGCCACGCCACCGTGAAACCCGCGTCCACCGTCGTCCCCGAGCCGCGCTGCCGTGTCCACGAGCTCCGTCGTCGTCCTCTCCATCGAGCAGAACGAGCCCCGAGCGCTCGTTCGCTTCGGAACCACCGCAACAGCCTCGCCCGACCTCGCCGTCGCCGGAGATCCCTTTCGCCGTCTCCACCGCAGCAGTTTGTCCCCGACCTCGCCGACCGCTCCGTCGTGACCGCCGTGAGCTCAGCTACCTCCCCATCCTTTCTGTTCTCGCTCTCGAGCCCTGCATCGACTGCACCGAGCTCGGCCGCACCCGCCGCCGCCTCAGCACGTCGCCGTCGTGGCCACATCCACGTTGGCTCGATTCCGAGCACGCCATCGTCTTCACCGCATCCCCAGGAGCCCGCAGCACCACTCCACGCACCTCGCCGTGCCCCCTAGCGACGAGCCCGAGCTTGCCCGAACTCCGGCAGTCGCACAGCTCGTCGCCGGCGTCATTTCCGGCCACCCCAGCTCCACCCACTGCCACCACTCGACGCGGCTCACTCCCCGCTTCACGTAGATGTGCTCCGCCGTTGTTTTGGTCGTCGGAGGACGAAACCCGCACCGCCCCGCCACGTCTGGCCTCGCCGGCGGCTAAACGCCGGCGAGTCAGCCTAGTTTGACCAGGGATTTGACCCCCCCTGGGTCACTGACGTGTGGGCCCAGGGCCTTAACTAATCTGGTTTAGGGTTAGATTAGTACTAATTAACTTAAGTTAGTTAGTTAGACACTGACATGTGGGCCCCAGCGTCAGGTTTGACCTGGACCGGCCCCGTTCACTGCTGACGTCACCCTGACGCAATGCTGACGCAATAAGTATTTTCTGGTTTTATTTTAATCAGGAAATTCCAGAAAATACCAAAAACTTCAAAAATTCATAGTAATTCAACCGTAGCTCCAAATCAAACAAATTATATATGAATTTGGATCAGAAAAATCCAATCTTTCCATCTGTACTAGTTTCATGCATGTCAGAACACTTTAACCTTGCTGATTAGATGAAACAAGTTATTGCACTAATATGACCTCTTATTTTGGGTTTGCATTTGAATCCTTGACTCAAATGAACTCAAACCAACCTGTTCTAAGATGCATTAGCCAAAACACACTCATTTTGCCATGTCATAGCATGCATCATATTGTTGCATATTGCCATGTGATGATTGTGTTTCGATGTGTTCTTCGTGGTAGGTTCTGCCTCCGAGGATATTCACGAGTATCCAACTGAAGGGCAGTATTCCACTACCACTCTGTCAGGCAAGCAACCCCATTGATCATTTCGATACAAACCCATCTTCTCGCTTCTGCTCTCGTTTACTGCATTAAGACAACGCGTTTCAAACTGCTGTGTGTTGCGGTAGTTGAACCCATATCCTCTGCATGACCTGTCATTGCCATAGTAACTAGATGAAACCCACTAGCATGTGTAGGAGTTGATTGAGCCATGTCTGTGTTTCCTACCATGCTATGCCTGCTATGCTTAGAGTTGTGTCAGGTCTGGCTCATCAGGGTGATGAACTAGAGTGAATGGTTGTGTCGGTAATGAGGGTGAAGTGTTGAACATGTTTTGGTAAAGGTATCGATGAGAGGCCATGTAGGAGTACATGGTGGGTTGTTTCATTGAGGCCGTCCTTAAGAACTGAGATCTGTATGCGTGATTTAAGATTCAGCTACTACCACACATTGGGATCCTTAATTGACTCTCTCGACTTATTAATCACCCCGTCCTCTGTCCAGGAGTTGCAAGTAGTTTCTGGTGTTTGTAGTTGCTGGAGGCCGTGCGCAGCGCTGACCTTAGGGGTGGGCTGTGATGCGGTAGGCACGTGGCACGGTGTACCGGGTCACCCGTTTGGTATCTCGAGAACCCTGCACACATCGTTTGGGGCCGTTGAGGACACCCCGGCCGGATTTCCTTGCGGATGGAACCCGAATAGGCGATAAACCTGGACTAGAGACTCGTGTGTTTAGTTAGGTCGTGGTCTACACCCACGTCGGCTTTCGCTTGAAGTCTGCCGAGCACATGTCGTGTGCAGACGCTAAGTGGTGGAAACATGTGTGAAGAGGTACACCCCTGCAGGGTATAAAACTATTCGAATAGCCGCGTCCGCGGTAAAGGACTACTTGGTCGCTTATGCAGTTCATAGACAAGTTAATGGTTACTACTAAAAGACTCAAGATAAGTGTGAGTACCGCGGATGGCCCTCTCGTAGGATTACGAGGGAGGATCCACGGTGGAGTATTGTGATGGTGATTAGTGGACTCGTGTGCGAAAACTAATTTCTCAAGTGGTGTCTCGTAGGATAGTGTAGCCAAGAGTCAAAGCTGGCTTGCTGCAATAACTCCACCACCCTTCTTGAGAATGTGCATTTATATTAGGATCTGTTGTAAGACTTGCTGGGTACCTTTGTACTCATGTTGCTTTAATAACTGTTGCAGACGAGAACACCGCCCCCTCCGATGGGTTCTATGTAGATCTCGACGTTGACGAGTGACTTGCCACCCAGGTGGTGACCTGAGCTTGTGAAGGGCCTATGTAGATAGACAGGCTTCGTCAAGCCTTCTTTCTTTCTAGTGTCTGTACTCAGACTAATTGCTTCCGCATGTGCTTGTATGTTTGTATGACTTGAGTGTCGGGTCGTGTGACCCCTATCTGTATGAACATGTTATGTATGGCTCCCCGGAGCCTTTAAATAAAGTACTTTGAGTTGTAGAGTTTTGTTGTGATGCCATGTAGTATTTACACATATCGAGCATATTGTGTGTATGATTGAAATGCTTGCTATGTGTGGGATCCGACTATCTAGTTGTTTATCCTTGGCAGCCTCTCTTATGGGGAAATGTAGTCTGGTGTCTCCACTGAGCCTTGGTAGTCCGCTACAGCCCGGTTTACCGGAGTCCTGCTAGCCCAGCACTGCTGCTCCGGAACACCTAGACTGGCCGGCATGTGTTTCACTTCGTTCCTGTGTCTGTCCCTTCGGGGAAATGTCACGCGGTGATATCCGGAGTCCTGCCTAGCCTGCTACAGCCCGGTTTCCCGGAGTCCTGCTAGCCCAGTGCTACAGCCCGGATTCACACGCTGCTGACCGACATGCTCGATGTTGATTCATGTATGCCTGTCCCCATAAGTTAGCGCCGCTTTGGGTTCACGACTAGCCATGTCGGCCCGGGTTCTCTGTCATATGGATGCTAGCAACACTATCATATACGTGAGCCAAAAGGCGCAAACGGTCCCGGGCCATGGTAAGGCGACACCCGTGGGAATACCGTGCGTGAGGCCACAAAGTGATATGAGGTGTTACAGGCTAGATCAGTGTGACTTAGAATCGGGGTCCTGACAGCGTTGGTATCAGAGCCGGACTACCTGCAGGTTCGTTGAGCCAAACTGGTCGATGTCGAGTCTAGAAATGCTTTAGTTATATGTAGGGGAATTGATTGTGGGTGGGACGTAAGGCTCTTTTTACTCCTTTACCTTATGCCCTCTGATCTGAGTCATCCTTTTCTCTTTCTACGTGGGTTAAGGACTAGGCTCTCTTCTCTCTATCAGGTTCACGTGTTACTAATCCTTAGTAACTTATAGGATTGTTGGTTACAAGCCTCAGTTCAGTTTCTACTACTTCTAGTATGTTGTCAGTTGAACCAGAACCTTGATATGATGTTGTTGAGTGGCTTGCAAACTGTTGTGAATGTCTCAAATCTTTTTCTGAGCATTTACAGCCGTTATGCTGTCCGATTTCTCCTAGAAAATTCTAATGCCTTTTCCTTATTTCGTGTTTCCAGATGGCCACTCGCACCCAGAATCAAGTGGTTCGTCTGACTCGGTGCCTCGATGTACCTGGTCACACGGCCATGCTGGTCCGAGTGATGATCGAGACAGGCTATCGATGGTATCCAGAGTATACCATCAAAGAGCAGTTTCGAGACTTTAATCAAAGCCAATACCTTTGTACAATCAGGATATACCCTTCCTATCCTGGAGCTACTGAACCCCTCCATTGCTCATATGGACTTGGGGTTACCATCGAGATGTCCGTGCAAGACGCTGCTTACTCGATGATGACTGTCATGCGAGCCAGACTTGCCTTGCTTCGGAACACTGATTTCCGCTATATGCCAGCATCACTCCCTGGGGCACAAGGGTACTATCAGGCCCTTTACACTGACTCTGTCCATGAGGATTCACTACTCCGCACCACCACCGAGTTGCTTGAGGACAAGGACCGTGAGAATCGTGCCTTGCGAATGGAGCTCTTCAACACTCGTTCTGATCACTGGGCCACTCTGACACGGTTTGCACCTGCTGTGCAGGCTGGGTACATGGACATGAGGGACTTGTACCCCGTGCGGTCTGGTCTGCCAGATTGTATGGACTGGCGTGATGTAGGAGGCATCACTCCTTCTCGTGGTCCCCGTCTGCCACCGTTTGTTGGACCAAGGCCACATCCGAGTCCTTTTGGACCGCAAGCTCCACAGGACCGACTGTTTCCAGATGATCATGTTCAGCTCCCAGGACATGGTGGTAATCTCTATGAAGATTACTACGGAGACGTCTGAGTTGGTAGCAGCTTCACTAGTATTGTAACAGTTGTATTTTCCACAGTCCTGCGTGACTTGTGGATACGACTTGGTGTGTATCACATTCCGGAGGTGTAAAAAAATAATGTATAGGAGCTTGGAATGCCTTCGATGAGATGTAACGTCTTTCACCGTAGTTGTACTTTAGCCTGGGCTTGTACTAAACTATGTACGGTGTGTATGACCGATGGTATATATATGGCAGTTTCTATATTACCATGTCGTGCAAAGGACCATCTCAGCATTTCATGTCGTCCATTACATTCTGCACTTCCTTGCCAGCATTTTGCCATCCTTGTCTAAGCCGTTGTCTTGTCTCTCCTAGGATGGTTAATACCCGCAACAACCCTGCTGCCCCGGAGCAGGGTGAAGCCAGTGCAGCTAGGGATGGGAATCTGCCCCACCCGCCTTCTCTGGCCGAAGTTATGCTGGAGGCAGAAAGAAACAAGCGTGAGACCAACCGCTTGCTAGCCCGCATTGAGGAGAATACTGCCCGTCATCAGAGGAACGAATTGGTGTCAATCAATGACTTTATCAAGTTGTACCCACCGACATTCCATCATTCCGTCGAGCCCCTCGATGCGGATGATTGGCTTCGTAGCATCACCAATAAGCTACGTTCTGCCAACGTAGCCGAAGCTGATAAGGTTATCTACGCTGCCTATCACCTCGAAGGCCCTGTTAGCCTTTGGTGGGAAAACTATGAGGCCATGCGCCCGGCTGGGCAGATTACCACTTGGGCTGACTTCAGTGAGGCTTTCCGTGAGCATCACATCCCGGAAGGTCTCATGGATCGTAAGAGGGAGGAGTTCTACAATTTCACCCAAGGTAGATTGACCGTGGATGCATACAGCCGTGAGTTTGGAAATCTAGCACGATATGCTCCTGAAGAGGTATCCACCGACGCCAAGAAACAGGCAAGGTTCCGCAAGGGACTTAGCCCCGAGCTTCGTCGTGATCTTCGTCTGCACGAGTGCACCTCTTTTCAGAAGTTGGTGAATAAGGCCATCAGTGCTGAGACAGGTCAGACTGACTATGACGCCTCACGCAAGCACTCCCGTGACTTTGGTTCTTCATCCGGTTCTGGACATCAGAAGCGCCGGGTGTGGATTCCAAACACAGCCCTGCCACCCAGGTTCACTCCGAGGCCATCCTTTGAGGTGCCTCGCCCCAATCAGCAGTTTGCACCGCCCAAGGCCTATGGTGGCCCCTCTGCTAATGCTGCTCCACGCTCCAATGTTGTGACATGCTTCAAGTGTGGAGAGACGGGTCACTACATGCGCGAGTGTCCCCAGAACAACCACCCCAATCAGCCCGGAAAGTCCGTTGGTCGTGACAAGCCAACGGGAAAGACATATTACGCTAAGCCAGCCACCACTGCACGTGGCCATGTCAACTATGTTTCAGCTGAAGAAACTCATGAGGATCCCAACGTCGTCCTTGGTACGCTCTTTGTTAACTGCCATCCGGCAACTGTTCTATTTGATACTGGAGCATCTCATTCTTTTATCTCTGAGAGCTATGCTCGATTGCACAACACCACATTTTGTGACATGCCCACCTCCATGGTAATTCAAACCCCTGGTTCTAAATGGCAAACCTCTCAAGTAAGCCATGGAAATGAAATTCTTGTCGATAGATTGGTCTTCCTTGCATCACTGATAGCTCTCAAGTCCTCGGACATAAACATCATCTTGGGTATGGACTGGATGTCAACCCATTACGCTAAGATTGATTGCTCTACTAGAACTGTTCAACTCACCCATCCATCGGGCAAGACAGTTAATGTTTTGACCCGAGTGTCTAAGCGTCAGCTCTACTCCCTAAATGCCAACCCTCTTCCAGACCTTGAAGACATTCCGGTAGTCCGTGACTTCCCGGATGTCTTTCCAGAAGAACTGCCAGGTGTTCCACCTGACAGGGATGTCGAGTTCGTGATAGACCTTGTTCCAGGAACCGTCCCAATCTCTAGAAGACCCTATAAGATGGCACCCCTAGAACTAGCCGAGCTTAAGATACAACTCGATGAGTCCTTGAAAAAGGGTTTCATCCGTCCTAGTTCATCTCCATGGGCTTGCCCCGTCCTCTTCGTCAAGAAGAAGGATGGAACGGATCGGATGGTTGTAGATTACCGACCTGTCAATTTGGTCACTATCAAGAACAAGTATCCGCTCCCCAGGATCAACGATCTGTATGATCAGCTTGCTGGATCCTCAGTCTTTTCCAAAATGGATTTGCGGTTGGGCTACCATCAAATCAAAATCAAGAACGGGGACATTCCTAAAACGGCCTTTGTTACTCGTTATGGCCAATACGAGTACACCGTCATGTCCTTCGGTTTAACCAATGCTCCAGCCACCTTCTCTCGGTTAATGAACTCAATCTTCATGGAGTATTTGGATAAATTCGTCGTGGTATACCTCGATGATATACTCATCTACTCCAAGAATGAGGAAGAACATGCCGAGCATCTAAGGCTAGTATTGATGAAACTTCGAGAGCAACGTCTTTATGCCAAATTCTCCAAGTGTGAATTTTGGTTGCCAGAAGTGACCTATCTAGGCCACGTGATCTCTGGTAAGGGTATTGCTGTCAATCCCGAGCGAGTTCAAGCCGTCCTTGATTGGACTCCACCTGAAACGGTCAAGCAAGGTTGGAGTTTCCTTGGCTTAGCGAGCTACTGTCGCCGCTTCGTCGAGAATTTCTCCAAGGTTGCTAAACCTCTAACTGAACTTCTCAAGAAAGATAAAAGGTTCGAGTGGACCCCACAGTGCGAGTTCAGCTTTCAGGAATTGAAAAGACGCCTGACATCTGCCCCCGTACTTGTGCCACCAGATTTTTCTAAGGACTTTGTTATCTATTGCGACGCCTCGCGACAAGGACTAGGTTGCATACTCATGCAAGATCGTCATGTGATTGCCTACGCTTCTCGACAGTTGCGTCCACATGAGGATAATTATCCCACACATGATCTAGAGCTTGCAGCTGTGGTCCATGCACTCAAAACATGGCGACATTACCTTCTTGGTAATCGTTGTGAAATTTACACCGATCACCAAAGTCTGAAATACATCTTCACCCAACCGGATTTGAATCTTAGGCAAAGACGTTGGGTCGAGTTGATTACGGATTATGACTTAGGAATAACTTACACCCCGGGCAAAGCCAATGTCATGGCTGATGCTCTAAGTCGTAAATCTTATTGTAACAACTTGATGTTACAACAAAGTCAACCACTTCTCCACGAGGAATTCCGTAAGCTTAACCTTCACATTGTTCCTCGAGGATTCCTATCCACCCTGGTGGCGAAACCTAACCTTACGGATCAAATCATAACCGCTCAGCAGTATGATAGAGGAATATCTCGGATCAAGGAGAACATTGCTAGCGGAGCTGCTAAGTGTTTCTCCATGGATGAGCGAGGAGTTGTTTTCTTCGAGAACCGTATAGTGGTTCCCAAGAAACAACAGCTACGGCAATTGATCCTTAAGGAAGCTCATGAATCCCCTCTCACCATTCATCCCGGTAGTACTAAAATGTATCAAGACCTACGCCAGAGGTTTTGGTGGACTAGGATGAAGAGAGAAATCGCTCAATACATTGCTAATTGCGACATATGTCGTCGTGTTAAAGCAGAGCATCAACAGCCTGCTGGCACCCTTCAACCTTTGGTTACTCCTGAATGGAAATGGGATAAAATCGGTATGGATTTCATTACCGGGTTTCCCAGGACCAAGAGAGGGAATAATGCTATCTTCGTCGTTGTCGATCGTCTTTCCAAAGTAGCCCACTTCCTACCTGTTCGTGAGAGTATAACCGCTAGCCAGCTAGCTGACTTGTACATCTCCCAAATAGTGTCTCTTCATGGTGTTCCATTGGAGATTAACTCAGACCGTGGAAGTCTTTTCACCTCTCGATTTTGGGAAAGTTTCCAAAATGCTATGGGAACTCGTCTCTCCTTTAGCACCGCCTTCCACCCTCAATCAAGTGGTCAAGTAGAATGAGTCAATCAAATTCTGCAAGATATGCTCCGAGCTTCTGTCATCTCTTTCGGTATGGATTGGGAGAAATGTCTTCCATTCGCCGAATTCGCTTATAACAATAGTTATCAAGCTAGCTTGGGCAAAGCCCCTTTCGAAGTTCTCTATGGACGAAAATGCCGAACGCCTCTTAACTGGTCAGAAACCGGGGAAAGACAACTCTTTGGCCCGGATATGATTCAGGAAGCAGAAGAGCAGGTTCGCATTATTCGTGAGAAATTGAAAACAGCCCAATCTCGTCAAAAGAGCCAATATGACCGCAAACATAAGCTCATGACTTATGAAGTTGGCGAGAAGGCTTACCTTCGGGTTACTCCTCTGAAGGGAACCCATCGATTTGGTATCAAGGGTAAATTGGCTCCTCGTTACATTGGACCTTTTCGCATTCTTGCCAAACGAGGAGAAGTTGCCTACCAATTGGAACTACCTCCGCATCTCTCCAGAGTTCATGATGTCTTCCACGTTTCTCAACTCAGGCGTTGCTTCTCGGATCCTATCCGTGAAGTGGACCACGAAACGCTTGATCTCCGAGATAATCTCACATATCGAGAATATCCCGTTCGTATCCTTGACCAAGCCGAACGTACCACTCGACGCCAGAATATCAAGTTTCTCAAGGTTCAATGGTCACACCATTCCGAGAAAGAAGCTACTTGGGAAAGGGAGGATCGTCTTCGACTTGAGTACCCCACCTTCTTCCCGGAGGATCCTAAATCTCGAGACGAGATTCTTTTGTGTGGGGGTGAGTTGTCACACCCTAGCTAGTTCAGGCATTAGAGTGTTGCATCATGTTTAAGTTTTTCCAGAAACTTGAAATGGGGATGATAGAACCCCCAGCACCCCCTGGAAACAACTAGGGTTTACTAAAATCTTTTTCAATGAACCTGAAATGCCCTTCTAAAATGTCCATCATTTTTGTCTTGGGTTAGAACCTCTGCCAAAACTGGTTCACATTTTTCTAGGTCATCATAAGGTCATTGAATTAAATCATATGTAACTTGCATTTGGGCATTTAAATGCTAGTAAATATTTTAAATGTCCAAATAATCCCAAACTGAAATGTTCCATGTTGGATATACTCTATACAGTGGGCATGAGCAGTTTGGTGATTTTTGAAAGTGCCTAGGTATTTTTAGAAAAGCCACAAACTTGCAGAAAAAAAAAGAGGAAAATAAACTTACCTGGCAAAGTCACCAGCCGGCCCACCTGGCGGCCCAGCACTGTGCTGGCCCATGCCAGCCAGCTGCTTCGTCCCCGCCAGGCAGGCAGGGAGGTGACGCCGGCGTGCGCGAGCCCGCCACGGCGCCAGCTGCTTGCCGCTCGAGCCGCTGGACGCCTGGACGTCCTCCACGTCGTCGCCTCGACCCCCTCGACACCTCATTCGCCCCCCTGCGCCTCTCTCTCGCTCTCTCCCCACCATGGCCGACGCAGCCGCAACCGCGCCACCGTGAAACCCGCGTCCACCGTCGTCCCCGAGCCGCGCTGCCGTGTCCACGAGCTCCGTCGTCGTCCTCTCCATCGAGCAGACCGAGCCCCGAGCGCTCGTTCGCTTCGGAACCACCGCAACAGCCTCGCCCGACCTCGCCTCGCCGGAGATCCCTTTCGCCGTCTCCACCGCAGCAGTTCGTCCCCGACCTCGCCGACCGCTCCGTCGTGACTGCCGTGAGCTCAGCTACCTCCCCATCCTTTCCGTTCTCGCTCTTGAGCCCTGCATCGACTGCACCGAGCTCGGCCGCACCCGCCGCCGCCTCAGCACGTCGCCGTCGTGGCCACATCCACGTTGGCTCGATTCCGAGCACGCCATCGTCTTCACCGCATCCCCAGGAGCCCGCAGCACCACTCCACGCACCTCGCCGTGCCCCCTAGCGACGAGCCCGAGCTCGCCCGAACTCCGGCAGTCGCACAGCTCGTCGCCGGCGTCATTTCCGGCCACCCCAGCTCCACCCACTACCACCACTCGACGCGGCTCACTCCCCGCTTCATGTAGATGTGCTCCGCCGTTGTTTTGGTCGTCGGAGGACGAAACCCGCACCGCCCCGCCGCGTCTGGCCTCGCCAGCGGCTAAACGCCGGCGAGTCAGCCCAGTTTGACCAGGGATTTGACCCCCCCTGGGTCACTGACGTGTGGGCCCAGGGCCTTAACTAATCTGGTTTAGGGTTAGATTAGTACTAATTAACTTAAGTTAGTTAGTTAGACACTGACATGAGGGCCCCAGCGTCAGGTTTGACCTGGACCGGCCCCGTTGACTGCTGACGTCACCCTGACGCAATGCTGACGCAATAAGTATTTTCTGGTTTTATTTTAATCAGGAAATTCCAGAAAATTCCAAAAACTTCAAAAATTCATAGTAATTCAACCGTAGCTCCAAATCAAACAAATTATATATGAATTTGGATCAGAAAAATCCAATCTTTCCATCTGTACTAGTTTCATGCATGTCAGAACACTTTAACCTTGCTGATTAGATGAAGCAAGTTATTGCACTAATATGACCTCTTATTTTGGGTTTGCATTTGAATCCTTCACTCAAATGAACTCAAACCAACCTGTTCTAAGATGCATTAGCCAAAACACACTCATTTTGCCATGTCATAGCATGAATCATATTGTTGCATATTGCCATGTGATGATTGTGTTTCGATGTGTTCTTCGTGGTAGGTTCTGCCTCCGAGGATATTCACGAGTATCCAACTGAAGGGCAGTATTCCACTACCACTCTGTCAGGCAAGCAACCCCATTGATCATTTCGATACAAACCCATCTTCTCGCTTCTGCTCTCGTTTACTGCATTAAGACAACGCATTTCAAACTGCTGTGTGTTGCGGTAGTTGAACCCATATCCTCTGCATGACCTGTCATTGCCACAGTAACTAGATGAAACCCACTAGCATGTGTAGGAGTTGATTGAGCCATGTCTGTGTTTCCTACCATGCTATGCCTGCTATGCTTAGAGTTGTGTCAGGTCTGGCTCATCAGGGTGATGAACTAGAGTGAATGGTTATGTCGGTAATGAGGGTGAAGTGTTGAACATGTTTTGGTAAAGGTATCGATGAGAGGCCATGTAGGAGTACATGGTGGGTTGTTTCATTGAGGCCGTCCTTAAGAACTGAGATCTGTATGCGTGATTTAAGATTCAGCTACTACCACACATTGGGATCCTTAATTGACTCTCTCGACTTATTAATCACCCCGTCCTCTGTCCAGGAGTTGCAAGTAGTTTCTGGTGTTTGTAGTTGCTGGAGGCCGTGCGCAGCACTGACCTTAGGGGTGGGCTGTGATGCGGTAGGCACGTGGCACGGTGTACCGGGTCGCCTGTTTGGTATCTCGAGAACCCTGCACACATCGTTTGGGGCCGTTGAGGACACCCCGGCCGGATTTCCTTGCGGATGGAACCCGAATAGGCGATAAACCTGGACTAGAGACTCGTGTGTTTAGTTAGGTCGTGGTCTACACCCACGTCGGCTTTCGCTTGAAGTCTGCCGAGCACATGTCGTGTGCAGACGCTAAGTGGTGGAAACATGTGTGAAGAGGTACACCCCTGCAGGGTATAAAACTATTCGAATAGCCGCGTCCGCGGTAAAGGACTACTTGGTCGCTTATGCAGTTCATAGACAAGTTAATGGTTACTACTAAAAGACTCAAGATAAGTGTGAGTACCGCGGATGGCCCTCTCGTAGGATTACGAGGGAGGATCCACGGTGGAGTATTGTGATGGTGATTAGTGGACTCATGTGCGAAAACTAATTTCTCAAGTGGTGTCTCGTAGGATAGTGTAGCCAAGAGTCAAAGCTGGCTTGCTGCAATAACTCCACCACCCTTCTTGAGAATGTGCATATATATTAGGATCTGTTGTAAGACTTGCTGGGTACCTTTGTACTCATGTTGCTTTAATAACTGTTGCAGACGAGAACACCGCCCCCTCCGATGGGTTCTATGTAGATCTCGACGTTGACGAGTGACTTGCCACCCAGGTGGTGACCTGAGCTTGTGAAGGGCCTATGTAGATAGACAGGCTTCGTCAAGCCTTCTTTCTTTCTAGTGTCTGTACTCAGACTAATTGCTTCCGCATGTGCTTGTATGTTTGTATGACTTGAGTGTCGGGTCGTGTGACCCCTATCTGTATGAACATGTTATGTATGGCTCCCCGGAGCCTTTAAATAAAGTACTTTGAGTTGTAGAGTTTTGTTGTGATGCCATGTAGTATTTACACATATCGAGCATATTGTGTGTATGATTGAAATGCTTGCTATGTGTGGGATCCGACTATCTAGTTGTTTATCCTTGGCAGCCTCTCTTATGGGGAAATGTAGTCTGGTGTCTCCACTGAGCCTTGGTAGTCCGCTACAGCCCGGTTTACCGGAGTCCTGCTAGCCCAGCACTGCTGCTCCGGAACACCTAGACTGGCCGGCATGTGTTTCACTTCGTTCCTGTGTCTGTCCCTTCGGGGAAATGTCACGCGGTGATATCCGGAGTCCTGCCTAGCCTGCTACAGCCCGGTTTCCCGGAGTCCTGCTAGCCCAGTGCTACAGCCCGGATTCACACGCTGCTGACCGACATGCTCGATGTTGATTCATGTATGCCTGTCCCCGTAAGTTAGCGCCGCTTTGGGTTCACGACTAGCCATGTCGGCCCGGGTTCTCTGTCATATGGATGCTAGCAACACTATCATATACGTGAGCCAAAAGGCGCAAACGGTCCCGGGCCATGGTAAGGCGACACCCGTGGGAATACCGTGCGTGAGGCCGCAAAGTGATATGAGGTGTTACAGGCTAGATCAGTGTGACTTAGAATCGGGGTCCTGACAATGGGAAGGACCATATATTATCGAGGAGGTTTATCGCGCTGGAGCCATCAAAATTAATAATGCGGAAGGTACTAACCCGAAGGTTGTCAATGGGCAAAGAATTAAACACTATATCTCAGGTACGCCTATTAATGTTGAAAGCAATATTATCCAAACTATGACACTGGAGGAACACATAAAAGAAACCTTCCGAAACACTCCAGAATCGTGAATAAAAGGAGGTACGTGATACGGTAAGTAAACGGACTCCGAAAAATCCGCAAAAATATTTTTTGTCAGTTTTGGAATATTACAAAAAAATTGGAAAATAAGAAATAACCAAGAAGGCAACCGAGGAGTGCACAAGATACCAGGTTGCTCCTGGGCCCCCTGGCGCGCCTAGGTGGGTTGTGCCCCCCTCAGGAACCTTCCTGACTCCGTTTGCCTCCTGTTTGCTTGTTTCCCAAGATAAAAAATCTTTATATACCCCCCGAACGTATTGACCACGTATCACGGAGAAATCTTTTGTTCTTCTTTCTTGCTCTTTTCTGTCGGATCTATCAGGCCAGGCATCATGTCTTCTCCCTCCTCCAACAAAGTAGAAGAAGATGCTTGGTTGATGAAGATGGAAATAAAGAGAGAGGAACCGGAGAAATCCATCAAGGGTGATAAGGTCAAGGAAGCCGTGGGAGATCGAGTTCTGGCAGTAGGGCAGGCCATTCTAGCAGCAATAGAAGAAGACATCCTTCAACCTTACTATGATTATCTTACCCCTACTAAAATTGAAGCTTTCAGGGTCATTGAAATGGTTCGTGTGCAAAATAAATATCTCACTCGAGAAAATATTCTGTTGCAAGAGCACATCATCGCCCTCCGAAGCATCATCCGTAGATTGGAAAACCTCCTGAGCCTGAAGTGTGAAGTGATAACCCACAAGTATAGGGGATCGCAACAGTTTTTGAGGGTAGAGTATTCAACCCAAATTTATTGATTCGACACAAGGGGAGCCAAAGAATATTTGCAAGTATTAGCAGCTGAGTTGTCAATTCAACCACACCTGGAGATTAATTATCTACAATAATATGATCAGTAGCAAAGTAATATGATAGTTTTGATAGTAGTAGCGATAGCAATAGTAACGGTAACAGTGATAGCAATGATTTTGTAGCAAGTATAACAGTAACAGCAGCAGTAGTAACTTAGCAAGAACAATATAAGAGAAATTTGTAGGCATTGGATCGGTGAACTCGTTGGATGATATTCATCATATAACAGTCATAACCTAGGGCGATATGGCACTAGCTCCAGTTCATAAATATAATGTAGGCATGCATTCCGTAAATAGTCATACGTGCTTATGGAAAGAACCTGCATGACATCTTTTGTCCTACCCTCCCGTGGCAGCGGGGTCCTATTGAAAACTAAGGGGTATTAAGGCCTCCTTTTAATAGAGAACCGGAACAAAGCATTAACACATAGTGAATACATGAACTTCTGAAACTACGGTCATCACCGGAAAGTATCCCAACTACTGTCACTGCGGGGTTTACGGATCATAACACGTAATAGGTGAATATAACTTGCAAGATCGGATCTAGAACATAGATATAATGGTGATAACATAAACGGTTCAGATCTGAAATCATGGCACCCGGGCCCAAAGTGACAAGCATTAAGCATGGCAAAGTCATATCAACATCAATCTCAGAACATAGTGGATACTAGGGACCAAGCCCTAACAAAACTAACTCGATTACATGATGAATCTCATCCAACTCCTCACCGACCAGCGAGCCAACGAAGGAATTACTCACTCCCAGTGGGGAGCATAATGGAATTGGCGATGGAGAAGGGTTGGTGATGACGAAGAACGAAGATCCCCCTCTCTGGAGCCCCAAACGAACTCCAGATCTAGCCTCCCGATGAAGAACAGGAGGTGGAGGCGGCTCCGTCTCGTGAAATGTGATAATTCTTCCTCCCTGATTTTTCTCTCCAAATATAGGTATTTAAGGAGTCGGAATCAGGGTCTGCGGGGCCACCAGGTGGGGACAACCCACCTGGGCGCGCCAGGAGGGGGGGGGGCGCCCTAGTGGGTTGTGCTCACCCAGGCCCCCCCTCCGGTGGTTCTTGGCTCCAGCATTTTTCTTTTATTCCATAAAAATTCTCCAAAAAGTTTCATTCCATTCCGAGAACTTTTATTACTTCACAAAAACAACACCATGGTAGTTCTGCTGAAAACAGCGACAGTCCGGGTTAGTTTCATTCAAATCATGCAAATTAGAGTCCAAAACAAGAGGAAAAGCGTTAGGAAAAGTAGATACGATGGAGACGTATCAACTCCCCCAAGCTTAAACCTTTGCTTGTCCTCAAGCAATTCAGTCGATAAACCGAAAGTGAAAAAGAAAAACTTTTACGAACTCTTTTGCTCTTGTTTACATAAATAAGCTTAAGTAGCACCCAGGTTTTCAGCAAAGATCATGACTAACCATGTCGACAATAACTCTTAAAAATCATACCAACTCATCTCAATGGCATAATCAACTAGCGAGCAATAATAAGATATCTCAAATGACAACACTTTGTCAAAACAACCATGATATAATATGACAATAGTGGTATCTCGCTAGCCCTTTCTGAGACCGCAAAACATAAATGTAGAGCACCTCCAAAGTTCAAGTAGCGACTAAACATTGTAATTCATGGTCGAAAAGATCCAGTCATGATGCACCCAACATTAGCTACACACAATGCATGAGGATCACAATGGTGCTCTCAGGCTCTGGCGCTTATTTGAGAAGGTGATGACACAACATAAAAGTAAATAGATAGTCCCTTCGCAGAGGGAAGTAGTGATTTGCAGTGATGTGAGAGCTCAAAATTTTAAAACAGAGGTAAATGAAATTTTGAGAAATGCACCCTTCTTGTTTACTTCACGATCATTAGTTATCGGTATCTTCCATGCTAAACACATTAGTGGCGGTTCCCAAGCCATAAAAAGTAAAGGTTTACTCCCCCTCCACCAACAATCACACTCCATGGCTGATCCGAATCCACGGGTACCGTCCATACCAACAACAGTCATGGGGGAGTTTTGTTTAATTATTTGCAATTTTGAATTCGGGACTGGGAATCCCTATTACTGCCCCTCTCATGCAAGGACGAGTGAATAAACACTCATCATGAGAATAACCCGCTTAGCATGGAAGATACTGACTACCTCCTGTCACTCTATGAACAATCCAAGCACACAAAAAAGGATATTTATTTGAAGTTTTTAGAGGTGGCACATGCAAATTTACTTAGAACAACAGAGTAATACCGCATATAGGTAGGTATGGTTGACTCATCTAGAATAACTTGGGTTTCAGGATTTTGATGCACAAGCAGTAATCCCGCTTAGTACAGGCGAAGGCTAGCAAATAGGTTGAGAAGTGGCCAGCTAAAGAGCGAAAACGGTCATGAACATGCATTATGCATAAGTAACATTGGATACTAGCATGAGTAGAATATGAACACCATGAACATAAATATCATAGAGGCTATGTTGGTTTTGATTCAACTACATGCATGAACATGTGCCAAGTCAAGCCACCCGAACATTCAGAGGAGGATACCATATCATCATACTACATCACAATCATTTTAAATGTTGACATCCAAGATAAATCATTATCCACTCCTAGCTACTTAAGCATGGCATGAGAAACAATAATCTCTAATTGTCATTGCAAACATGTTTGATCATAATAGGCTGAATCATGGATACTAGGTTAAACATATTTACAAAAATAGAACAAGTTGAGTTCATACCTG
Source organism: Thinopyrum elongatum (assembly GCA_011799875.1). Lineage (NCBI taxonomy): Eukaryota > Viridiplantae > Streptophyta > Magnoliopsida > Poales > Poaceae > Thinopyrum > Thinopyrum elongatum. Next base: position 238,310,722 of record CM022303.1, read on the forward strand.
TTTCTCTCTGCCACCGCCAGTTCATCAAATATCGTCATTATTGCCTTTCACTTGCATGATCGAATGATAGGAAAATAATAATAGTGCAAGAGTGCCGTGGACTAAGCTGGAATCTGCAAACAATTTTACTCAAAGGAGAAGACAAGGTAATTTGGGCTCTTTGTTAGATCAACAATAATGCATATGAGAGCCACTCGACAATTTCATCGTGGTCCTCTCCTTGGTATGACTCAATAAACGAAAAAGAAATTCAGAGAAACACACTGAAATATTTTTGGCTTTTTTAGTTTTTTCTAGAAGAAAGCAAATTAAAACAGGAAAAAAAATGAGAAAAACTATTTACATGGGAAAGCTCCCAACAAGCAAGAAGAAGAATCAAGAAATCTTTTTGGGTTTTCTTTTAATACTACAGCTAATTAAACTAGAAAGAAAAACCGAAAAAATAAGCAGGAAATATTTTTGTATTTTCTCAAAGTTTTTCAAACACACAAGAAGAAAGCGAGAAAATAAATCTAGCAAGGATAGTACAATGAAAAAGTGTGGACACCGACAACTGGAATGAAATGTGTGATCATGACTATAATGTCAGTGGAAATACATACTCCCCCAAGCTTAGGATTTTTGCCTAACTTGGTAGTCACCGTCAGTAGCCTGCGTAGTAGTCGAACTGGTAGCTCACGAAGGATCTAGGTGCAGCCTCCTTAGCCCGCCGAGTAGCTACAACCTCTGCGTTGTGCGCACGGGCCTCGCTCTCAAGAACAAAATACCTTCCTTTGCTGTGAACATGAAACAGAGTAGGCCCAGGCAAAAAGGTGCCCACAATGGACTTTTTATTAAATAGCAGGTTATATGTATAATTATGGGTTTCACCACTAAGGAACTTATGGCGTTTCATGGCGTCAAAGTCTAAGTACTACAAGGGTAGGATAGGGTCATAGGGCCAAGGTGAAACACCCAGCTCCCTTGCCAAACGTGTGGCATAAATCCCACCATAAAATATCCACTACCAGCGTTGTGTTGCAACCTGTGTGCAACAATCGCTCCAAGGTTATAACATTTGACACCGGTGAGAGCGGTGCTTATGAGGCTCAAGTCAGGAGCACAAAGTGTACTACAATCTTGTTTGCCTACGATGCATTTTCCATTAAATAGTGCAAAGTATTGAATTGAGGGGAAATGAATGCTCTTTATTCTACCTTGCATCACTCCTCTAGTCTCACCATAGCAAAGGCTAGTCAAGAATATCTCATACTTAGATCTTGGTGGTTCGTCTAGCGAAACCCAAAATGGAATTTTGCAGTAGTTAGAAAATGTCTCTAGAGGTAAAGTAAATGATTGTCATACAGTTTAAATGACATTCTAGACTCACGAGGATGGAATTTAAATTCTTTGGTAAATGATTAAGGAGGCTGAGATGTTGGTTGCACTTATCTTCGATGTAGGGACCTAGCTCGGTGTTGTGGATATATTGATCAAATTCTTCTTTAATACCGGGCATGATCATGAAATCGTCGCACGACTATAGACATGATTTGGTAGCCGCATCCCGTATAGAATTTGCACTTGATTCAACATAAGACCGATGAACTAAGCTGCTACTAGAAGATGCCTCCGAGGACCTCCGCCTCGAAGATTTCCTTCCAAAGAGGTGCAACATATTTGCGTACAATTTTCAAGTAGCAATCCCCCAAAACAGTTTTGGAAATGGAGCTTCGAGCAAAGAGATCGAAATCGGTAGGTTTGAGAGCAAGAACACGAGAGAGAGAGAGCAATGGTGAATTTTTTCTGGAGGTAGGTGATGACATGGGCTAAAGAGATAAGTGATGGGAGGGGCATGTGGGGACCACAACCCACTAGGGCGCGCCCAGGTGGGTTGTGCCCACCTAGTGCACCCCCTCTGGTGTTATTTGCATCAAAAATTCAGAAATATTCAGAAAAAATCGTATTAAATTTTCAGGGCATTCTGAGAACTTTTATTTTTGGGTCATTTTTTATTGCATGGGAAATTCAGAAAACAGATAAAACATGGCATTTTATTTTATTTATATAAGAAAAATAGAAAAAAAAAGTAAGGACAAAAAGTGGTGCCTACTCAATTCATCAACTTCATACCTCTCAAAAATGATTCATTAATAAGGTTGATCAAGTCTTATTAACAACCACTTTCAATTAGCATGAAACCGAAGAACTTTCGTAAAACACTAAGTTACCTCAATGGGCATATGCATGTCCCCCACCATAAGCATTTCATATTTCTTTTTGGCAATAGGTAGAGGTAGTTGAAAACTTCCAATAGTGAGTGTCGGAGATTTTTCAATAACATTAATACCATTCACTTGGAATTGTTTCTTCGGAAAGTGCACTGTATGCTCGTTACCATTGATATGAAAAGTGACATTTCTTTTATTGCAATCAATAACAGCCCCTACAGTATTCAAAAAGGGTCTACCAAGGATAATCAACATGTTGTCGTCCTCGGGCATCTCAAGTATAACAAAGTCAGTTAAGATGGTAACATTTGCAACAACAATGGGCACATCCTCACAAATACCGATAGGTATAGCAGTTGATTTATCAGCCATTTGCAAAGATATTTCAGTAGGTGTGAGTTTATTCAAATCAAGTCTTTTATATAAAGAGAAAGGCATAACACTAACACCAGCTCCTAAATCACATAAAGCAGTTTTCACATAGTTTCTTTTGATAGAGCAAGGTATATTTGGTATTCCCGGATCTCCAAGTTTTTTGGGTACTCCATCCTTAAAAGAATAATTAGCAAGCATGGTGGAGATTTCAGCTTCCAGTATTTTTCTCTTATTAGTGATGATGTCTTTCATGTACTTGGCATAAGGGGCCATCTTTAAAATATCAGTCAAGCGAGTACACAAAAAGACTGCCCTAATCATTTCAGCAAAGTGTTCAAATTCTTCATCATATTTCTTCTTAGTTGATTTAGGAGGAAAGGGCATGGGTTTTTGAACCCATGGTTTGCTTTCTTTACCATATTTTCTAGCAACAAAATCCCTTTTATCATATCTTTTATTCTTGGGTTGTGGGTTATCAAGATCAACAGCTGGTTCTATCTCAATATCATTATCTTGTTGTTTATCATTGTCTGGTTGAGTATATTCATGAACCTCATCATTATATTTTTCATTATCAGAAGGTGAGTGTTCATTACCAGATTGAGTTTCAACATCAGAAATAGAAACATCACTATCATTATCAGGAGGTTTTTCTATTTCAGGTTCACTAGAGGCATGCAAAGTCCTATCATTTTTCTTTTTCTTCTTCTTCTTAGAAGGACCAGGTGCATCAGTGTTAATTCTTTGAGAGTCTTGTTCAATTCTTTTAGGGTGTCCTACAGGATAAAGTGGTTCCTGAGTCATTTTACCTCCTCTAGTTGCTACTCTAACAGCAAAGTCATTTATATTATTATTCATTTAATCTAGCAACTCTCTTTGAGGTTTAGCAACTTGTTCTAGTTGAGTTTGAACCATAGAGGCATGCTTTCCTACACCTCTAACATCATTTGAAATTCTAAATAACAAGTCACTCAAGCGAGCAATAATATCAGAGTTGTATTTCAATTGTTTCATAACATTTTCATTGAAATGATCTTGCTTTCTAATATAATTAACAAACTCATAAAGGCATTGACTAGGATGCATGTTATAAAGATTGTCCTTTTCATTAAATTTCATTAAAGAATTTACCTCTACCACCTTGGGTGGTGGTATATCAAGTCCATGTATCTATTCAATAGGAGGCAAATTTTTAACATCCTCTGCCTTAATACCTTTTTCCTTCATGGATTTCTTTGCCTCTTGCATATCTTCAGGACTGAGATATAAAATACCCCTCTTCTTTGGAGTGGGTTTATGTGGTGGTTCAGGAAGAGTCCAATCGTCATAATTTTTCAATATATTATTCAATAATTCTTCAGCTTGTTCAACAGTTCATTCCCTGAAAACACAACCAGCACAACTATCTAGGAAGTCCCTAGAAGCATCGGTTAGTCCATTATAGAAGATATCAAGTATTTCATTTTTCTTAAGAGGATGATCAGGCAAAGCATTAAGCAATTGGAGAAGCCTCCCCCAAGCTTGTGGGAGACTCTCTTCTTCAATTTGCACAAAGTTAAATATTTCCTGGAAGGCAGCTTATTTCTTATGAGCAGGAAAATATTTTCAGAGAAGCACAACCAGGAGCAAGAGTATTGTACCATGTCTTAGCATCACCCTTTAATGAGAACGGGAATAACTTGAGAATATATTAGTAGCGAATTTTATCATCATGAGCAAAAAGGGTAGCTATATCATTCAATTTAGTGAGATGTGGCACAACAGTTTCAGTTTCATAACCATGGAAAGGATCAGATTCAACCAAAGTAATTAACTCTGGATCGACAGAGAATTCATAATCCTTATCATCAACAAAGATAGGTGAAGTAGCAAACCTAGGATCACATTTCATTCTAGCATTCAAAGATTTCTCTTTCAGTTTGCATAATAATTTCTTAAGATCATCTCTATCATTGCAAGCAAGAAAATCTCTAGTTGTCTCCTCATCCATAACATAACCTTCAGGTACCTTAGGCAATTCATATCTAGGAGAGCTAGGTCTAACAGGTGTTTCAAGATTTTCAGTGTCAAGTACTTCATCGGTTTCAACAATTTCATTCTCTTTAGCTCTAGCAATTTGTTCATCAAGAAAGTCACCTAGTAGCACATCATCATCAAGCAAGGTACTAGCATCATCATGATTAGCATTCATAGAAATAGCATCATCAATAACTTGTGACTTATCAGGATTAATAGCATGTGGTGGTGTTGCAAGTCTACTCAAAACAGAAGGTGAATCAAGTGCAGAGTGTGATGGCAGTTCCTTACCTCCCCTCATCCTAGAGGGAACGATCTTGGTCTTTGTATCCTTCAGATTCTTCATAGTGATAAATTGATAATAATCCCAAGTGACTCAACAAATATAGCTATGCTCCCTGGCAACGGCGCTAGAAAAAGGTCTTGATAACCCACAAGTATAGGGGATCGCAACCGTTTTCTAGGGTAGAGTATTCAACCCAAATTTATTGATTCGACACAAGGGGAGCCAATGAATATTTGCAAGTATTAGCAGCTGAGTTGTCAATTCAACCACACCTAGAGATTAATTATCTACAGAAATATGATCAGTAGCAAAGTAATATGATAGTTTTGATAGTAGTAGCAATAGCAATAGTAAGGGTAACAGTGATAGCAATGATTTTGTAGCAAGTATAACGGTAACAGCAGCAGTAGTAACTTAGCAAGAACAATATAAGAGAAATTCGTAGGCATTGGATCGGTGAATTCATTGGATGATATTCATCATATAACAGTCATAACCTAGGGCGATACGGCACTAGCTCCAGTTCATAAATATAATGTAGGCATGCATTCCGTAAATAGTCATACGTGCTTATGGAAAGAACTTGCATGACATCTTTTGTCCTACCCTCCCGTGGCAGCGGGGTCCTATTGGAAACTAAGGGATATTAAGGCCTCCTTTTAATAGAGAAACGGAACAAAGCATTAACACATAGTGAATACATGAACTCCTCAAACTACGGTCATCACCGAAAAGTATCCCGACTACTGTCACTCCGGGGTTTACGGATCATAACACGTAATAGGTGAATATAACTTGCAAGATCGGATCTAGAACATAGATATAATGGTGATAACATAAATGGTTCAGATCTGAAATCATGGCACCCGGGCCCAAAGTGACAAGCATTAAGCATGGCAAAGTCATATCAACATCAATCTCAGAACATAGTGGATACTAGGGATCAAGCCCTAACAAAACTAACTCGATTACATGATGAATCTCATCCAACTCCTCATCGACCAGCGAGCCTACGAAGGAATTACTCACTCCTGGTGGGGATCATCATGGAATTGTTGATGGAGAAGGGTTGGTGATGACGAAGATCGAAGATCCCCCTCTCTGGAGCCCCAAACGGACTCCAGATCTGGCCTCCCGATGAAGAACAGGAGGTGGCGGCGGCTCCGTCTCGTGAAACGTGATAATTCTTCCTCCCTGATTTTTTCCTCCAAATATAGGTATTTAAGGAGTCAGAATCAGGGTCTGTGGGGCCACCAGGTGGGGACAACCCACCTGGGCGCGCCAGCAGGGGGGCGCCCTGGTGGGTTGTGCTCACCCAGGCCCCCCCTCCGGTGGTTCTTGGCTCCAGTATTTTTCTTTTATTCCATAAAAATTCTCCAAAAAGTTTCATGCCATTTCAAGAACTTTTATTTCTGCACAAAAACAACACCATAGTAGTTCTGCTGAAAACAGTGTCAGTCCGGGTTAGTTTCATTCAAATCATGCAAATTAGAGTCCAAAACAAGAGGAAAAGCGTTAGGAAAGTAGATACGATGGAGATGTATCATGAAGCTACATCACCACCACCTTCATCATCTTCTCCAACAAAAGAAACTTGAGTTCATGGTATGGGCACTCCCCTTGGCTTGTGCCAAGCTTGGGGGAGGTGGCCCGGTATCGTATCACCACCACTATCTTTGCTTTCATCTATTTTAGTTCGATCTTTAGTTATCTTATGATTTAGTTGAATAAAAGTTTAGTTCGATCCTTTCTTTTCGAGTGCTTGCTTAGTGACCTATCTATGTAATCGTGTGCGAGATATATAATAAAGAGTAGTTTGAGTTTTGTTTCTTTACTCTTTTGTTCCAATAAAAAGAAAGGAAATTAAATTAAATAGATCATATGCTAATCTTATGGTAAGTAATGACATTACATAAGGAAAAGTATAAGTGGTAAAATTTATTGGAAAATGACAAACTTAACATTGGTCAATGATGCAATTCATGAAAGAATTAATAAGGGAAGAGAAGATTCACATGAAAATACACTATCTTGGACATCTTTTATGATTGTGAGCCCCCATTAAATATTTTGTGTCAAAATTGTTGACGTTGGACAAGGAAGACAATGTAATGATTTATGTTTGTTCATATTCACATAGAAGTTATATTGTCATAGATCCTTCAACATGTGGTGCTTGCTCAATATCTTTTCTAGCCAAAAATTCTGCACTAAGTAGAGATACTACTTGTGCACCCAAAAACCCTTAACCCAAAATCTTATTTTGAGAGTCCACCATACCTACCTATGGATTGAGTGAGATCCTTCAAGTAAGTTGTCATCGGTGCAATAAGGCAATAAAAGTTGCTTCTAAAAGTGTTGGATTGTTTAATATAAGAGAAAATTGAGTGTTGTACGAACTTATGATGGCAAAGTAATAAAAGCGACAGACTGCATAATAAAGGTTGCTATCATAAGGGGCAATATAACATGATGTTCTTTTGCACTAAGGGATTTGGCATACAAACAAATAAGCGCATGACAACCACTGCTTCCCTCTGCAAAGGGCCTATCTTTTACTTTTATGCATTTACTTTTATATAAGAGTCAAAGTATTCTCACCTATTCCTTTTTATTTTCTCTTTTTGCAAGCATCATGTGGTGAGGAAAGATCTAGGCACATATATCCAGTTGGATATGAGTGGGCATAAGTTATTATTGTTGACATCACCCTTGGGGTGAATACGTTGGGAGGCGAAACTATAAGCCCCTATCTTTCTATGTGTCCGGTTGAAACTTTTTGTTCATGGGTACGCTGTGAGTGTTAGCAATCATAGAAGATTAAATGATGGTTGAGTATGTGGACTTGCCAAAAGACTCCAACACATGACCCTTCCTAAAAATATGATGAATTGTAGTTGCAAAGTTGACTGAGAACATAGTTTGTTGGTTTTCAATAAGGTTAATGGTTTATACTTCAATGTTGTGATGAATTGTTACTTGTTCGTGAGAAGTTATATGATAAAAGTTGTTTGATAAAGTTTTATGTTAAAGTTCTTTGCGGTTATAATAATAAACATGATGCTTCTATGTCCGTATTTTTGTTTTTATCAACACCTCTCTCTCTAAGCATGTGGGCATGTTTTTCGATTTCGGTTATTCGCTTGAGGACAAGCGAGGTCTAAGCTTGGGGGAGTTGATACGTCCATTTTGTATCTTGATTTCCTACTGTTATTTATAATGTTTTTATGCATAATAATGCTTTTTGGAGTAATTCTAATGCCTTTTCTCTCATAATATGCAAGGTTTACACAAAGAGGGAGAATACCGGCAGCTGGAATTCTGGACCTAAAAAAGGTACGTCAGAGTTACCTATTCTGCACATCTCCAAATGAGCTGAAAATTTACGGATAATTATTTTGCAATATATAAAAAATACTGGAGCAAATGACTACCGGAGGAGGCCCACCAGGTGGGCACAACCCACCTGGGCGCGCCAGGGCCCCCAGGCGCGCCCTGGTGGGTTGTGCCCTCCTCGGCCCACCCCCGGTGCCCATCTTCTGGTATATAGGTCATTTTGACCTAGAAAAAAAATTAGGGGGGGACTTTCAGGACAAAGCGCCGCCGTCTCGAGGCGGAACTTGGGCAGGAGCACTTTTGCCCTCCGGCGGAGCGATTCCACTGGGGGAACTTCCCTCCCAAAGGGGGAAATCATCGCCATCGTCATCACCAACAAATCTCCCATCTTTGGGAGGGCCATCTCCATCAACATCTTCAACAGCACCATCTTCTCTCAAACCCTAGTTCATCTCTTGTGTTCAATCTTTGTACCGGAACCTTAGATTGGTACTTGTGGGTGACTAGTAGTGTTGATTACATCTTGTGGTTGATTACTATATGGTTTATTTGGTGGAAGATTATATGTTCAGATCCATTATGCTATTTAATACCCCTCTGAACTTGAGCATGATTATCATTTGTGAGTAGTTACTTTTGTTCTTGAGGTCACGGGAGAATTCATGTTGCAAGTAATCATGTGAACTTGATATGTGTTTGATATTTTGATGATATGTATGTTGTGATTCCCTTAGTGGTGTCATGTGAACGTCAACTACATGGCACTTCACCATATTTGGGCCTAAGGGAATGCATTGTGGTGTACTTATTAGATGATGGGTTGCTAGAGTGACAGAAGCTTAAACCCTAGTTTATGCGCTACTTCGTAAGGGACTGATTTGGATCCAAAAGTTTAATGCTATGGTTAGATTTTATCTTAATACTTTTCTCAAAGTTGTGGATGCTTGCGAGGGGGTTAATCATAAGTAGGAGGTTTGTTCAAGTAAGAACAGCACCTAAGCTCCGGTCCACCCACATATCAAATTATCAAAGTAGCGAACACAAATCAAACCAACATGATAAAAGTGGCATGATGAAATTCTCGTGTACCCTCAAGAACGCTTTGCTTATCATAAGAGACCGTTTTATCCTGTCCTTTGTTACAAAAGGATTGGGCTACCTTGCTGCATATTATTTACCATTACCGTTACTTGCTCGTTACAAATTATCTTGCTATCAAAATACTTGTTACCGACTATTTCAGTGCTTGCAGAAAATATCTTGCTGAAAACCACTTGTCATTTCCTTCTGCTCCTCGTTGGGTTCGACTTCGAAAGGACTACGATTGACCCCCTATACTTGTGGGTCATCAACCTTCCCGGCCTCCCCTACCACTCTGTCGTATTCATGGGGACATCGCAGTGTGAATCCCGGTCGCCCAACCACTCTGTCGCAGCCCTCGCCAAGCACTGCTGGCCGCCGACCGTGTGAGGCACTCCGGTGAGGTAGGAGAGAGATTTTTTTACTTTCTTTTGTTTTTTATTGGTGGGCCCCGCATATAAGGAGAGAGTATTTTTTTCTCTTTTTCCCGATGGGCCCCGCATGTAAGAGAGAGAGATTATATTTTTGTTTAGGTTTTTTAACCAGGGGAAAAAATGACCAAAACGGCGCTCCGCCGTGGTCAAACGGCATTGACTGGACGGAGCCGTGACAGAAGGGCATTCAGATGACCTTAGTGCAAAAACTAGGGGCAAAACTGAGCAGGCTCGAAAAGTAAGGGCAAAACCCGTGGGTAGGAACCAACTAGGGACAAAAATGCAATTGTCCCCTAATTAAAACATAAAAAACACAATCATAATAGTAACATAATTGTGTGAACACTCAAAAAACATAAAATAATTGGGTTGTCTCCCAACAAGCTCTTTCTCTATAGCCATTAAGATAGGCTTGGAATATTAATGATGCTCACATAAAAGACAAGAATTGAAGTACAAAGAGAGCATCATAAAACATGTGACAACTACATTTAAGTCTAACATACTTCCTATGCATAGGCATTTTGTAAGCAAACAAATTATGAAGATAAGAAATAACTAGCATATGCAAGGACCAAGAATAAAACATAGACAATCTCAACATAACGAGAGGTAATTGAGTAACACAAAAATTTCTAGAACCATATTTTCCTCTCTCATAATAATTACATGTAGGATCATATTGAAATTCAACAATAAAGCTATCATAAACAATATTCTCTTCATGATCCACATGCATAAATTTTTTATAATCTTCCAAAATAGTGGGATTAACATCAACTAAAGTCATGACCTCTCCAAACCCACTTTTATCCGTAATTTCATAAGATTGAACACTATACAAATATGTGGGATTCCCTTTTCTTAAAGTCGACACTCTTCCAAACCCACTTTCAAGATTATTGCAAAACATTATTATCAATATCATATTCATCATGAGGCTTAAATAAATTTTCAAGATCATAAGCAGCATCACCCCAATCATGATCATTACAATAAGTAGTGGACATAGCAAATTCATCATCCCCAAGATTGTAGTTTTGCATATCATTAGCACAATTGACATTAATAGAATTTATAGTGACATCATTGTAATCATGCTTTTCATTCAAGGAGCTATCATGAATCGCTTTATAAATTTCTTATTTTAACACTTCATCACAATTTTCAGATTCATGATTTTGAAGCAAAACTTCATAGAGGTAATCAAGTGCACTCAACTCACCAGCAATTGGTTCATCATAATCGGATTTTTTGAAAAGATTAGCAAGCGGATGAGGATCCATAGTTATCTTAAATTTTTGCTTTCATTTTCTGTTTTTTGAGTGTTGACAAGGCAATAAAAGCAAGCAAAGTAAAATATTTTTGAGTTTATTTTTATTTTTATGAGAAGTGGGGGAGATAAAAACGAGAGGCAAAGGCAAATAAAAGTAGAGCAAGTAGATGATAGTTTTCGCGAAGGTACTTGATAGGTTTTGATGATGTCTCCCCGGCAACGGCGCCAGAAATTCTTCCTGGTACTTGTGAGCTGCATTGGGATTTTCTCCAAGAGGAGAGGAGATGTAGTAGAGTAGAGGTAAGTATTTCCCTCAGTTAAGAACCAAGGTTATCAATCGAGTAGAAGAATCACACAAAGCCTCGTGAACAACACATGCACACACAAAAGCAAATACTTGCGCCCAACGCAAACAAGAGGGTTGTCAATCACCTTGGCGGTTATTTGCAAAGATTAAATCTCGTAGTGGTAGATCGTAAATTAAGTTGCAAACCAAAAAAAAAATTTGCAGCAAAGTATTTTTGTGTTTTTATATATGATAAAAGTAGACCCGACGGCCATAGTTTTCACTAGAGGCTTCTCTCTCGAGCACATAGCATACGGTGGGTGAACAAATTACTGTTGGTCAATTGATAGAAAAGTGCATAGTTATGATGATATTCAAGGAAATGATCATGTACATAGGCATCAGGTCCGTGACAAGTAGACTGACTCCTGCCTGCATCTACTACTAGTACTCCACCAATCAACCGCTATCCAGCATGCATCTATGGTAGTAAGTATAAAACAGAGTAATCCCTTAAGCAAGCTAACATGATGTAGACAAAGTAAACCCAATCAATATGAAGAAACCCCGTCATTTTACCCTTAATGGCAACAATACAAATATGTGTCTTGTTCCCTTCTGTCACTGGGATATAGAGCACCGCATGATTGAACCCATTACAGAGCACCTCTCCCACTGAAAATAAATCAATCTAGTTTGCCAAACCAAACAGACAGATCAGAGAGAAATAAAAAGCTATGAAAATCATGCATAACAAAGTTCAAACAATACTCCATTACTTCTTATAAATATTCAGATCATAAACCCACAATTCATCGGATCCCAACAAACACACCACAAAAGAAGATTACATCAGATAAAACTCCAAGAACATCAAGGAGAACATTGTATTGAAGATCAAAGAGAGAGAAGAAGTCATCTAGCTACTAGCTATGAACCCATAGTCTAGGGTGAACTACTCATGCATCATCGAAAGGCTGCAAGGATGATGTAGAATCCCTTCGTGATAGATTCCCCCTCCGACAGAGTACTGGAAAAGGCCTCCAGATGGGATCACAAAAAAATAGAAACTTGCGGCAGCGGAAAAAGTGTTTTGGTGGCTCTTTGTTGGTTTCCTGATTTTAGAGAATTTATAGAGGTGGAATTAGGTCAGACGGAGCCACGAGAGGCCCACAAGGTAACAGGGCGCGACCCCCTCCCCGAGGGCGCGCCCTGTTGCCTTGCCGTCTCCTCGTTTACCTTCTGGTCTCCTCGCGAAGCTTCTAGGGTCTCTCTTGTCCAGAAAAAAATCGTCAAAAAGTTTCGTAGCATTTGGACTCCGTTTGGTACTGATTTTCTAGAAAAATAAAAAACAGGCAAAAACATCAACTAGCACTAGGCACTGGGTTAATAGGTTAGTCCCAAAAAATGATATAAAATAGCATATAAATGCATATAAAACATTCAAGATTGATAATATAATAGCAAGGAACAATGAAAAATTATAAATACGTTGGAGTATCACAGACATGGATGCGAGAGGACGCCATCCAACCATAGCCTGTATATGTTCGCTAGCAAATTCAAATTCAAATCTACGCTGATCCACACAATGCACTGGATCACACCCGCAAAGGATCGCATCCCCGATCACAACCAAAAGGAGGCAAATATGCTTAGTTTTTACATGTCTGAATTCAAAAGAACACTGGTCTGGCAATCCGTGCATTTCTGCCCTGCTAGACCGGCCATCCCAGTAAGCTGCATCCCGATCAAGGAGGTGCCTTCACCGCCATGTAGGCAACCTCCGTGTCGGCGCCCAACCCCTCCTCCGCCGCAGCCAACTCATCTTTCTTCCGCTCCAGCATCTGGTAGCTGACGAATTGCATGATAATTCTAGCGTCGGCATCCAAAGAGTCGATATTCAAGGTTAACATCTTGGCATCCTCCGCATTTGCGGTGATCTTCACCCTATTTTCCTCGAGCACGGCCTTCTTCTCCTCGAGCGCCTCCTTCCTCTCTTCGATCATGGTCCTCCTCTCTTCGATCTTGATCTTATTCTCCGTCGCCTCCATAAACTGCTTGAACCTCTCCGCCTTCCTCTCCTCCTTGATGCCCGAGCGCCTCACGCATGCCTCTTCCTTTTTCGCCAAGATCTCTTCGAACCTCTCCGTCAGCTTGGGCGCCACACCTTCTCTCTTTGCCCTCTCCTCCTCCCACTTCTTGCCCCGCAAATTTCTTCTAACCTTCTGTAACATCACAATTTTCAATTTGGATGTTATACATAGATCATACATATGCATCCATGATTTATGCATTTTTGTTGTTTTGTTTTGGTTGCATTTTGATCCAAGAGGCCTTAAGCAACTCAAGGACCAATTTGAGAGAGTTGGAGGTTTCACAAAAATCCAATTTTGATTTATCAAAAATTGGTAATTGGATCAAATTGTTTTTCAAAATTCTTTTCCTAATATTTTAAAAATAATGAGAGAAGATAATATGACTTCTTCAATTCAGTAGAAAAATATTGGAAATTGAATTTTGAATTTTTGGAGAGTTTATTTGATTTTATTCGCTAGTTTATTTATTTATTGCAGTGTTTATTAGTACTAAAATGTTTGTTTTTATTTCAGGCATTTAGGCCCAGAAAAATGTTCACGAGGTCACTAATAAGGCCATATAGCTACGTGAATTTTTTTGGAATTTTAGGACTTATTTTATATTTATTTTTGTGCATTTATAGTCTCTGGAAAATTGTTTTAAAAAAAACTTTTCGGGCCGATCGAACTGGGCCGCACCCAGCCCAGCAGGCCCAGCACGCCGACCGCCTCGTCCCTGCCTCGCCGCCGTCGTGCCGCAGCCGGACTCTGCCTCCGCGTCGCCCCCTCCTCCAAGCCATCGCCTCGCCCCGCGCCTTTATAAGCCGCCGCCCCGACCCCCTCTGGCCCCCAACGCAGCAGCAGCAGCAGCCACCGCAGCCGCCGCCGCCGCACTCCACCAAGCCACCACCGCCTCCCGCCGCCTGCCACTGCCGCGCCGCCGCCGCAAGCCGCTGCCGCCGCACTCCACCAAGCCGCCGTCGCCGCCCGCTGAAGCCCGAGCCGCTGCCGCCGTCGAATCTCGCCGCCGCCGCCATTTAACCGGTATAAACCGATCCGAACCGCCATTTTTTTGGTTTTTCTTTTTAGATCGGTTTATTGTTTTAGGTTAGTTTATTTAGCGAACGCTCGTTCGTTTAGCTTCTGTTAGCGAACGTTTTCGTTCGTTAGGTTTCTGTAGCGAACGTTCGTTCGTTAGAATTTTTTTCAGTTAATTTTTAGGGACCCGTACGTAATTATTTTCTTCGCAGATTACTCCCTGATCTTCAAACGATCACAACTTTTTACTCGTTTATCCAAATCCAACGAAACCAACGCCAAATTTTTCGTTATGATCCCCTCTGTCCAGATAATCAACTTGAACAATGTTTTTGAAAGTTTAAAATTTGGTTTCAAACAGTTTTGAATTTTGAACTTCTTTTGATCATAACTTGAGTTTCGTAATTCCGATTTGATCGATTCTTTTTTGCAAATCGAAGCTCTTCACTTGAACTTTCTGTTTTAGATCTTTTATTTGGTTTTACCTGTGCATCTTATGCTGGAGTGCTTATGTATGCTATTGTTTGTCTACGATAGAGTACCCGGAGTGTGAAGCTTGCTACTACGAATCTCTAGGGTTTACCGATCGTCAGCAAGGCAAGTTACACTTTGATCATATCCCTTTATTACCCAGTTTTTATGCATTAGTTTCAACCCTCAAACATTGCATAAGTAGGAATTGGTAACATGTGGGATTGTTAAGTAGTTGATGAGGTAGGAACCTATTGTCTTTTATCAACCCCGGGAATATACGTTATGCTCTTATGTTGCTTAGCCATGCTTGTAGACGGGGATTGGATCGTGATGTACATGCAAGTTGCGAGAGTTGATAATTAAGGGTAACTTAATGTGGCAACTTTAATACACATCTGGGTGGATTGTTTGGGGCACCTGGAGAAACCAGTGCGTGCCCAAGGGAATCCCGGAGTACCCGTGCGATTACCCTAGGTCCGCCACCCAGGCTCAAAGGGATCATAAGATTATTCATGCTAGTAACTTCCGTGTGCAGCCACAAGCCAATATGGGCTCTGGCATAGTTGAGTATGTTGTGTGACCTCTTTCAGTGGTAGGCTAGCAGATGTAGGGGAAAGTAGGTGGTACTGTCTACCCAGAGTAAAGAGTTAATGCTTCGGAAAGACTGTGTCTCGATCATCCGTTTCTCAAACATCGTGTAGTGCGAGAAAACCAATGGAGGAGATCGAGTCTTGTGGGGAAAAGTGCGCAAACCTCTGCAGAGTGTATAAACTAATCATGATTAGCCGTGTCCTCGGTTATGGACATCTTGAGTATCTGGTATTTGAATTATTGGTTTGATCTCATTACTTTACTTAATGAAATTGTTGGGTTATTAATATTTCTTTTGGGATTGAGTTGGAGGAACCTTCTCAATATTGCTTAAATTCAAAATAGTAGTAAATAAAATCTATTCCTTTGTTGTAGGAAAAAATTGGCTTTATGCAAATGATAAACTTAGAGCCTCCACCAGCCATATATGCATGTAGTGATAGCTGTTATTGTTCATTTGCTCTATGGTGTTATCTTGCCAGCATATTCCATGTGCTGACCTACACGGCTACAACGTATCATGTTGCAGAATTTTCAGACGAAGAGTAAGGTGCGATAGGTCGTTGTCATGCACTCAACTATGCCGTTGGAGTTGATGGACTCATTTATCTTCGAAGCTTCCGCAGTTATTTTATTTAGTTGGCCTTCAGCCATATTTATGTAATCAATACTCTTTATGAGGATTTCGATGTAATAAGTGTGTGATGGAACTCTGTTATAAATCCTCGAGTACTGTGTGTGTCAGCATACCGATCCAGGGATGAAACTTAAGCACAGAGACTTCGATCCATTGGGATCGGGTCGCTACAAGATGGTATCAGAGCAAGTTCGGATAGTTAGGGACGCGTGACGGACGAACGGACCGCGTATTCAGATTCGTCTCGTCGTTCTGAGCAACTTTCATGTACAAAGTATTTTCATCTGAGCTACGGATTATTTTATATGATTTTCTAAAGTTTTTATTAATTTCTGGAATTTAATTAATTATTTAAATTAACATTATCCGAAACAGTGTCTTGCTGACGTCAGCATGACGTCAGGACCAGTGGGTCCCACCTGTCATAGGCTGTTAGGTTAATTAGTGATTAACTAATCAAATTACTGTTTAATTAACATTAACTACTTAATTAAATTAACCTAATCAGGATTAATTAACTTAATTAATTAACTATTTAATTATTTAATTAATTAATTTAATTATTTTTAATTTTTTTTCATTTTTTCATTTTTTTTTCTAAAACGTTTTTGGGGCTGGGCCCCGTCTGTCGGCGGCACAGGGGGCCGACCGGGGGGGTGCGTGCGCGCGGGCGCTGCGGGCGCGGCGCGGCGGGCGAGCAGGGGGCACCAGACGCGGGCGCGGACGGCGATGCGCGAGCGCGCGCAGGGGCGGCGGCGGCGGGGCCGCGGGCAGCGCGCGCGGGGCGCGGCTGCGGCCGGAGGGGAGGCGCGGCCAGGAGCGGTGCAGGGCCCCGTACGGCGCGCATGGGAACCGACGGGCGAGCGCGACGCGTGAGGCCCGCGCTCACGAGTGCGTGAGCGTCGAGCGGCGTGGTGGAAGAGAGGAGAGGGGGGGGGCGCAGCGGCCGGGCTCACATCGAGGGGGGGAGAGGCTGGCCGGCGACGTGTTGGTGGTAGGGTGAGGAGGCGACAGGTCGACGGAGAGGCGACGGGCGGCGCCGACGAGGCGACACACGACGGTGTCGGCGCGTCTGGGCGCGGCGTCTGTGGCGACGCGCCCGATCCACTCCTGGATCGGGAGGGGGGGAACGGGGACGTGAGGTGGCCTCGACGAGGAGCGCCGGCGTGGCGGCGGGGACGAAGGCGGGCGGCGGCGGCGGCGTTTAGCGACGGCGTCGGCGCGAGGGCGAGGCGGCGACGGGGCGCGTCGGGCGACGCGGGCGGCGGTGCGGGAGCTCCCGATCCCGATCCAGTTTGGATCGGGGAAGGTAGAGGTGGGGGGGGAGTGGGGTAGGTTAGGGTTTGGGGTGGATCGGGGGGGGGGGTTTAAAAGGGGGGGGCGGCTGGGGCCGGCCTGGGTGGTGGCCTGGTGGCCAGCTGGCCACGGCCCAGTTGGTCCGGGGGGGGGGCTTTTCCTTTTTACTTTTCTTTTCTCTTTTATTTATCCATACCCCTGTTTTGTAAATAGTTAGGGCTCAAATGAATTTTGTAAAAGGGAGACCTAGTCCATAAATTACTCAGTCTTTATTTCCTAACACCTAAAATTAGTTTGGGCAAAACATCATTTCATACTTAAATTAGATTTAATAAATGGTTATTAAATATTGTTTTTAGTCGCTGTTTGAAGATGTTTGAGTCACTTACCCAACTCCAATGATGTTGGTTTCAATTTTAGAATTGTCTCTGATTTATTTGCTATTTAATGAACAATTTAGTTTCTATGTTGGACAACTTTTATTTTCCACTTTCATTTAAATTTGAATTTGAGGTTAGGAGTTGAAATGCAATATGATGTTAATGATGATCATGCACTGATAATCATGCTGACTTGGCATTATCAAAATGGGATTACTGTGGCTAACCACCGGGGGTGTTACATTGCGAGAGTTGATAATTAAGGGTAACTTAAGGTGGCAACTTAATACACATCTGGGTGGATTGTTTGGGGCACCTGGAGAAACCAGTGCTTGCCCAAGGGAATCCCGGAGTACCCGTGCGATTACCCTAGGTCCGCCACCCAGGCTCAAAGGGATCATAAGATTATTCATGCTAGAAACTTCCGTGTGCAGCCACAAGCCATTATGGGCTCTGGCATAGTTGAGTATGTTGTGTGACCTCTTTCAGTGGTAGGCTAGCAGATGTAGGGGAAAGTAGGTGGTACTGTCTACCTAGAGTAAAGAGTTAATGCTTCGAAAAGACTGTGTCTCGATCATCCGTTTCTCAAACATCGTGTAGTGCGAGAAAACCAACAGAGGAGATCGAGTCTTGTGGGGAAAAGTGCGCAAACCTCTGCAGAGTGTATAAACTAATCATGATTAGCCGTGTCCCCGGTTATGGACATCTTGAGTATCTGGTATTTGAATTATTGGTTTGATCTCATCACTTTACTTAATGAAATTGTTGGGTTATTAATATTTCTTTTGGGATTGAGTTGGAGGAACCTTCTCAATATTGCTTAAATTCAAAATAGTAGTAAATAAAATCTATTCCTTTGTTGTAGGAAAAAATTGGCTTTATGCAAATGATAAACTTAGAGCCTCCACCAGCCATATATGCATGTAGTGATAGTTGTTATTGTTCATTCGCTCTATGGTGTTATCTTGCCAGCATATTCCATGTGCTGACCTACACGGCTGCAATGTATCATGTTGCAGAATTTTCAGACGAAGACTAAGGTGCGATAGGTCGTTGTCATGCACTCAGCTATGCCGTTGGAGTTGATGGACTCATTTATCAAGCTTCCGCAGTTATTTTATTTAGTTGGCCTTCAGCCATATTTATGTAATCAATACTCTTTATGAGGATTTCGATGTAATAAGTGTGTGATGGAACTCTGTTATAAATCCTCGAGTACTGTGTGTGTCAGCATACCGATCCAGGGATGACACTTAAGCACAGAGACTTCGATCCATTGGGATCGGGTCGCTACACCTTCTTTTGCGGTTCTTGGGCTGGGTCGATAGGGTCACCGGTTTCTTCCTCGTTGGCTTGGGCGGTGAACTTGGCGATGAAAAGGTTCCACTTCGGCTGCCCATTCAACTTCAACCAACAATGCATGACGGTGAAGGACTTCTTCTCCAACTTCTTGTACACCACACAAGCACGAGTAGGCTACTAGGTGAAACAATGCATATCCCTCTAGTGAGCAACAAAACAAAACATGACCGGCTAGTGATCACGAATACTAAAGCATATCCGGCTAGTTATCGACAAAACTAAAGCATATCCAGCTAGTGATCAACAAAACTAAAGCATATCTGGCAAGTAATCAACAAAATTAAAGCATATCCAGCTAGTGATCAACAAAACTAAATCATATCCGGCTAGTGATCAACTTACTTGCTCGGTGATTTGTGCACCGCTAGGCCACCGTGCGATGATATGCTTCAAGTGCCTGCAATACTTGGAGACGGTCTCTTGGATGGTGTACCATCGATGGTTGAGGGACTTCCACTCACGGTTGCGGATCAACGCGTCGGAGTAGGGCGCAAAATGCTTTTGCTCATGGAACCATATGTGAATGTTCCTCCAAAAGATTGTGCCCTTTTGTTCCGTGCCATGGACCGGATCGATGCTAGTGGCCAACCATGCGTCGCGCAGCAGCTCGTCCTCCCGCATGTTGAAGCTTTCTCCTCTACCCTTCTTTGGATCGCCGACTGTATCCGGATCATCATCGTCGCCGTCCTCCTCCTTCTCCCCCTCCTCCCCCCTTCGGATGCTGCTCTCTAGTAGCCCAATGCTGATGTTGCTGTGTGCCATCGCTGGTCTGGGTGTAGGACTACTGCGTGGCCATCTGGGTGTAGGACTGCTACTGCTGGTAGTTGCCGAACTGGATGGGATCCGAGTCTTCCACTTGCCCATCCTCATAGCCCCCTCCTCCTCCCTCACCTCCATCATGGATGATATTGAGCATCTCCATGTCCGCGTTGTACGTCGGCTGCCCCGCTCTCGGCATTGCAGCAAAACAACGCAGGGGCACCCATCTGCTCTCCACCTTCCGTCCTCGCCCAGAGGCTTGTAAGGCTCCAGCCACGGTGACGTCTGTAATTTGGGCACGCCCGTTTGGCGGTGTCCGCCATGGCCTCGCCGACCGCCCCGTCCGCCACGCCCACCACGCCCATCGCCACCACTAGGCCCACCGGCGGCCATACGCTTCCTCAGCTTCTCCTTTGCGGCCTTTGCTTTGATGCGGTAATTTTGCCGCGTCTCCGAGCTGATCTTCCGGGCGATCGTGATGCTTGGATCCTCCGGCACCTTCGCTGGCTCAATCTCTGACAGGTTCTCTAACGGTTCCATGCATCGGCAGCGAGGAAAGGAGAGGGTGGGTGAAAAGAGTCAGAATTGGGCGGAGAGCGACGGGGAATGGAAGAAGAGAGTGAGGGATTTTAGTGCGCAAACAGTGCGGGATGCTGCAAAAGCGTGGGCTCGGCCTTCCTTTTGCGTGGGCCAGGGGGCGGAGAGCGACGTTTACGTGTCCGGACTCCCGCAAACCTCCCCACGTTTGTCTCCGGTTTGCGGGAGAAATTGCGTCCGGACCGCTCCACGGACCGATACAGGACCGCGTTGGATGGCTTCCGCGGTCCGGACAGCATGGTCCGAACGATTACAGGAGGTTTGCGCGTCGCTGTTGGAGATGCCTTAGAGCATCTCTCGCAGACCCCTTATATTGCGCCGAACTGCAAAATAACCCGCCAGTTTATAGTTTTGCGCGGAAAAAACGGCTCGAACAGACACCTTAAACGCCCCCGAACCTTAAATTTTTTTGAGGGGCCGGTAAATTACCCCTCCCCCCCCGACCCGCGAAAACACAGGTTTTCCCCCGCCCCGTCGGTGCCCTGTATCGTGGAAAAGCAATTGGTGGGAGGGACATTTCAGCCCGTGCGCATTCCCCTCTCCATTCCGCAGCCACCCGCCGTCGTCGCCGCCCGCCCGCCGCCTTCGATTCCGTCCATATCCACTGGTGGAAACACACCGCCGGGCCGCTGCAGACCCGAGTCCACCGCGTCGGCGCCCCGGATCCGCCGTGCGCAGCCGCCCCCGGGTCGTCGCCGCCCCGGATCGACCGCCGCTGGGTCGTCGCCCACCCCAGATCCGCCGGTGAGTCCTTTTATGCCCCTTCAAATTAGATTTAGAAAACAATTTTCGTTCATGCGAGCTTTGTTGCGATTTGTAGATGGATTTGAGCCCTTGCGAGGAATTTTTGCTCGAGGATTCGTCCTAGTCCGACGACTCAGACATAGGGATGTTGTTCGAGAACAATCAGCATCAGATGGCGGTGATGGTCCTCGCCGTGAAGGAGCCTGAGGATAGGAACAGAAAGAGATAGCAAGGATCGACCGTCGGCTGTCTTTGCATCCCTCGCAACTGCCATCTCGGGAACATGATGCTGATGCAAGAGTACTTCGCGGTGTCACCTACTTATCCTCCGCACCTCTTCCGGAGAAGGTATTGGATGCGTTGATCCCTTTTCGTAAAAGTAGAAGCTTGTGAGGCCAATTCTCGATTTTTTACCCAAAGGAGAAACTCCGCGGGCTTGAAGGGTTTTAGCGCATATCAAAAAATCTCGGCAGCTATGCGGGTGATTGCATATGGCATTCCGACTGACTATGTCGATGAATATCATCGCATTGGCGAAGATACTACAATTGAGTCAGTGCGTAGGTTCGCCAAAGTGATCATCCGTGTCTTTGGTCCTGTCTATCTTCGGGCACCCAACGAGGAAGACACGAAAATGTTGATGGCACCAAATGAGAAGCGAGGTTGGCCGGACATGCTAGGAAGCGTTGCTTGCATGCATTGGACTTGGAAAAACTGCCCGAAGGCATGACGCGGGCAGTATTGTGGCAAGTCTCATGATGCAACAATTGTGCTAGTGGCCGTTGCATCCGAGGATTTATGGTTTTGGCATTGCTTCTTTGGTTTGCCGGGTACTCTCAATGACATCAATGTGTTGCATCGGTCTCATTTGTTTGCTAGACTTGCAAGTGATGATGCTCCTGCTTGCAACTACACGGTGAATAGGCATCAGTACACAAAGAGCTACTATCTTGCTGATGGTATTTACCCTTTTTATATTGATTTCATATTTCTATGTAATATGACACATATGTGTCAAATTAAGAAAAGACCACGTGTTTTGAGGGCTGGCACGGGCTGCGGCCGAACATACCCCGCAAGCCCGAATTTACCGTTCAGGCTTGCGGATCTGTTCGACCGCAGCCCGCGCCAGCCCTTAAAATACTTTTTCTACGGTTTTTATATTCATTTTAAAGGATCACGTAATAAAGGGTCCGCTAGAGATGCTCTTTTAACACGTAACTTCAGCTGATGCGACCTCGTACGACACACAACTGCACACGAGAAACCGTTGCGTGCATTAAGTTGTTCGGATGGCGTGGGACTATCGCGTAGCAGGCTAGCAGATAGACAAAAAATCGTCACGCCAGCCCTCAAAGCGGCGTGTACACAGTTCATGACCGCCAGTACATTTTGCACACCAAGCTCAAGCGACTCACGTCAAACCTACTCTTAGATAAACATGCAACCCGGGCGGTGCGCCTGATATTCCGTTTATTTATAGAAGAATCCCCAACGCTCAGCAGACGCAGCGACAAGTCCGCGGCACGCGCGACCCGCCGGAGAAAGAGGGAGGGAGAGAGATGATGGGCGGCGACATCCTCCTCCGTCAGGAGCCATGGTTCGTCTCCCTGGCCGTCCTCGGCGCACTGTACACAGCAGCTGTCGTGCTCCGCCTCCTCTCACACCTCGCCCTCCTCCTGCGCCGGCCGAGGGACCTTCGCCGCCGCTACGGGGCATGGGCCGTCGTGACCGGCCCGACGTCCGGCATCGGCCAGTCCATGGCCCTGGAGCTCGCGCGCTTGGGCCTCAACCTCGTCCTGGTCGGCCGCGACCCCGCCAAGCTCCGAGACATCTCCGAGACCATCTCCAAGACTCGCTCCGTGCAGACCAAGACCGTCGTCTTCGACCTCGCGCTAGTCGCCACTCCTCAAGGTGACCCATACGCACTATGCACAACACAAGCATCGGCCGCATCCATGTGAATCAAGATGGGGATGTCTGTAATCACTGAACTGTTGAGCATACTGTATTTGGCAGGGGACGAGGCGGTGCGGCGGCTCCGGGAGGCCGTGGAGGGGCTGGACGTGGGGGTGCTGGTAAACAACGCCGGGGTGGCTAAGCCATGCGCGCTGTACCTACACGAGGTGGACGTGGAGGCGTGGGTGCGGATGATGCGGGTGAACCTGTGGGCGCTTACGGAGGTGACCGCCGCGGTGCTGCCGGGGATGGTGCAGCGGGGCAGGGGCGCCGTCGTCAACATCGGGTCCGGGTCGTCGGAGGCCATCCCTTCCTTCCCCCTCTACACCATCTACCCCGCTTCCAAACGGTACTGCATACGCTCTCGTCGGAGGCCATCCCTTCTTGGATGGTCATCATGTTCTTGATTCTGTGTATCTGTCTGATGCTATTCACTTATTCTACATGCTATACAAGTACTCCCTCCGTCCCAAAATTCTTGTCTTAAATTTATCTAGATACGGATGTATCTAACACACCGTATCTAGACAAATGTTAGACAAATGTAAGACAAGAATTTTGGGACGGAGGGAGTACATAATTCTTTCAAGATTCTCCGAGTTAAATAAATAGATAAATCACACAGGTTTTAAATTTCAGGTACGTCACTCAGTTCTCCCGGAGCCTCTACGTCGAGTACAGAAGCAAAGGGATCGATGTGCAATGCCAGGTAAGCATGCAAATGTCAAATTAGAGTTTTACGAGCATTCGAGAAAAATATAACGTGGTTATATTAACCATATACGTACTGTATGTTTCATACTACATTCATGCGGGTGGGTGGGTGGCGGGGGGTCACTGATTTTAGTCTGTGAGCACAGAGAGAGCAGCAGACTGAGACCAATAAGCCTGACAATCTTGCTGCCTGAGCATATGAAAAATAACGAGTGAGCCATCCTGCCGCAGGTCCAGAGTGCAGATCCCATGTGATCGACTGCACCGTCCTCGAGAAAGAAAAAACTGATTCACCCATACATAATCAGTGCACGCACACTCCACAGATTCCATATCAACACAGTTTGTTTACTCCCTGCACTAGTTTACGGTCTGCACAGCCCCATGATCCCATGCATCTTACTGCAGATCATGGGTAATAATATCTTAAGGGCCCTATGTTCAACACCGAAATGCCCGAGTCTAAAGCTCTACACACTAGCGGATCAACCCTTGGGAAGGGCGAGTTGATTGATTACAAACATGGAAGAACCGGCGAAATTCGCGTTAGTACTGTGATGTATTTATCGGTCGACAGAGAGGTAGTTGAAACATGCTCCACCGAGTTATAGGTCGAGAGTTAGTTGAAACCTGGTCCACCGAGTTGCATGCTATAAAAACTCTTCATGTAAGATATCTATAAAACGGTACATAACTTGCGGATATTCAATTCGGTGCCCATAACTCATAACTTGTACTAGTAAAAAACCTGCATTTAAAAACGGATGGAGTAGTAACTACTCCTACCTCTCTAAGGACTAATAAAATCCACTGGATCCAAAATAAACGCTGCTAATCAGTACTATCATGATGTATGGTGCAACGGCAGGCCCCGCTGTTCGTGCAGACGAAGATGACGTCGATAGTCGCGGGATCCGGCAAGCGGCGCCGTGGCCTGCTGCAGCGGCTGCTCGTGCCGACGTCGGAGGAGTACGCGCGCGCGGCGGCGCGCTGGATCGGGCACGGCCCGCTGTGCATGCCCAACCTGGGCCACCGGCTCCAGTGGCGCCTCTGCCGCGTCGTGCCGGACCGGCTCCTCGACGCGCAGCGCCTGCGCGAGAACCTGCGGCAGAGGGCCGTCTTCCAGCGGCTCCGGTCGCCGAGGGCGCCGTCGCACGCCAACGGCGGCGAGCAGAACTAGCTTGGCCCAGGCTGCGCGCGTGCATACTATGTGTAGTACGGTGTATGATTTGACATGTACTGTACCTGTGAACCGCGGTTTGGTTTAAGTCGCCGTTGATGCGCGCGCAGCTGATGCCTACCGGTATCTGCATTTCTGTTGGCTGCATTTTCCTTGAGTTAAACCGTTCCTGGCCGGATGCGTCAATACGAAGCAAATCGAGTTCAAAGGGGAAACAAAATAACAGGCAGATTTCTAGAAAAAGGATGTGGTAGCTATAATAGTACCAGCGATCCAAATAGTCCATCTATTGGAGGCTAGACAAGGGTTTTCACTTGTGAAAACAAACCACTGCCTCTTAATTAAGGAAACACTTTTTTTTCCACCCCGAGCTGACTAACCGGTTGAAAGTCATCCTCGACTCAATCCGCTTTTTGTTCGTGGACGCATGATCATGGACAATGTGCTTCTAGTTTATGAGATACTAACACATTTGATGCACAAGAGGAAATGGGGTAGGCAAGGGTTGATAGCGGTCAAGCTGGACATGAGCAAAGCGTATGATCACGTGGAGTGGAGTTTCCTCGAGAGGATGATGAACACTATGGGTTTTGCTCCCGCGTGGGTGAGTTTGATAATGAAGTTTGTCCGGTCCATCTCTTATTGAGTAAAGGTTAATAAGCAATTAACGAGGCATTTTCATCCATAGAGGAAATTGCGTCAAGGCAATCCTCCATCTCCATACCTGTTCATTATTTGCACGGAGGCCTTCTCCATTATGTTACAGCAAGCTGAGATTGAAAGCCGAAGTGCGCCAATCATAAATCATCTCTTTTTCACGAATGACTCATTGATAGTGATGAAAGCAACAACAACTAGTGCAGCAAAGCTCCAGGAGATTCTTGCGATGTACGAGATACAGCCGGGACATAGAATAAACAGGGACAAATCTTCGGCCATCTTCAACAAGAAGACCAGCACCCAAACTAAACAGCAAGTGATCCCTGCCGAGTCACATAACGAAAGGTATCTTGGTTTGCCGGTTCATCTTGGAGCTGCGAAGAGCAAAGAATTTGAGAATATAAAGGAAGCAATATGGCGCAAGATACAAGGTTGGCTAGAAAAACTATTGTCGAATGTGGGGAATGAAACATTGATGATCGACATTCGGCCTCTACAGAGTTAAGATGCACATCAACAACACAAACAGGCTAACACAAATAAAAAAATGACATATTGCCAAAATAAAGACTTATCGAAATGTCAAAGGACATGGTGGACCGATCCAAAGATTATTCTGCCACCCATGTTGGGTAAAAGCCACCCTAGCCACCAGCTCCAACTGCATACACTCCGGCTTTAAGATCGGTTGGTACTCCGTTCGGCGAAGCATAAATCACATAGGAAGCTAGTGCATACAACGCTATATAACCTGCATATCAGAAGAGTTTTTGCCATTAAAATAATATCGTTTATACATAGCCAAAGCACCATAATAAGACAGGCGTTCCCACTCTTATTAGCATTCTAAACCTATTTGGTATTTCATCCAGCCAGTGACCACAAATATTGTCAAAACTTGTGGAAGGATGCAATTTGATGCTATTTGAATGACTGATCACGTAGAACATGCAAACTTGCATTTGAAGAAGAACTGTTTGATTGTCTGAAAGGATCGAGAAGAGGGGTCTAGAGGGGGTGTGATTAGACCATCAACAAGTAAAAGTGGCAATTTTTAAGTTATTCAAGTTGAGATAGAGTTTTAGCAAAAGTTTAAGCATTCACAGTACATTTCAAGCAAGCATGACAAGAGTATATGCAGCGGAAAGAGTAAAGCATGCTAAGAAAGTAAAGGGATGAGATTGGAGTGTGTAAACGCAATGAAGACACGGAGATTTTTGGCGTGGTTCCGATAGGTGGTGCTATCGTACATCCACGTTGATGGAGACTTCAACCCACGAAGGGTAACGGTTGCGCGAGTCCACAGAGGGCTCCACCCACGAAGGGTCCACGAAGAAACAACCTTGTCTATCCCACCATGGCCATCGCCAACGAAGGACTTGCCTCACTCGGGTAGATCTTCACGAAGTAGGTGATCTCCTTGCCCTTACAAACTTCTTGGTTCAACTCCATAACTTGACGGAGGCTCCCAAGCGACACCTAACCAATCTAGGAGACACCACTCTCCAAAAGGTAACAAATGGTGTGTTGATGATGAACTCCTTGCTCTTGTGCTTCAAATGATAGTCTCCCCAACACTCAGCTCTCTCTCTCACAGATTTGGATATGGTGGAAAGATGATTTGAGTGGAAAGCAACCCGGGAAGGCTAGAAATCAAGATTCTTGTAGTAGGATTGGTATATCTTGATCTCAACACATGAGTAGGTGGTTCTCTCTCAGAAAATGTATGGTGGAAGTGTTGGCACGTTCTGATGGCTCTCTCACATATGGAGAAGGGGGTGGAGGGTATATATACCGTCCACACAAAATCCAACTGTTACACACATTTGACCAATCTCGGTGAGACCGAATAGCTAAACTCGGTGGGACCGATTAGTTCAAAATGTGAACGTTAGGAATCTCGGTGGGACCGACTAGAACAACTCGGTGGGACCGATGTGCTAGGTCTTAGGGCAAACCTCATCTCGGTGGCGCCGATTGCATCAACTCGGTGGGACCGAAGTGAAGCAGTAGAGCAATAGAGAATTGGTCAAGCCATCTTGGTGAGACCGATTGCAATTTTGGTGAGACCGAAATAATTGCAACAGATAATAGGGAGTTGGCAAGGCCATCTCGATGAGACCGAGATCCGTATCGGTGAGAACGAACTATTAGGGTTTCTGGCTGTGGCTTTGTCATATGAACTCAGTAGCGCCGGATACAAAGAATTGATGGGGTCGAGTTGGAGTTTAGGGTTTTGACATATTTGGACAGAGAAAGTGGTTGAGGGCTTTGGAGCAATATCACTAAGCATTTGAGCAAGCAAGCCATTAAGCAACACCTCATCCCCTTTTAATAGTATTGGCTTTCCTATGGACTCAATGTGATCTTGGATCACTAAAACAAAATGAAGAGTCTTGAGCTTTTGCCAACATGTGTCCTTAGCACCTTGAAGGGGTTCCACATCCTCTTGTCCTTTCCACGCCATTGTTGAACTTGTCAGAAATACACTAAATAAAAGCATTAGTCCAACAAGAGATATGTTGACATTAATTACCAAAATCACCTAGGGAGCACTTGTGCTTTCAATCTCCCCCTTTTTGGTAATTGATGACAACATACATCAAAGCTTTAAGTAAATGATATGAAGAGTAGCAAGTAAAGCTTTGGAGGAACATGTAACATGCATAAGCTCCCCCTACATGTATGCAATCATGTGAAGATAGAATATACTAACATTTGAATGCATAACATGACAGAGTAAGCATAGAGTTACATGTATCTTGGCTATATGCATCAAGGCAAAGGATGTGATTG
Source organism: Thinopyrum elongatum (assembly GCA_011799875.1). Classification (NCBI taxonomy): domain Eukaryota; kingdom Viridiplantae; phylum Streptophyta; class Magnoliopsida; order Poales; family Poaceae; genus Thinopyrum; species Thinopyrum elongatum. The sequence goes on from CM022303.1 coordinate 238,339,286, forward strand.
AGAAAAGTACCTCCATGTTTATGAATCCCTCTTGCAAACAATATGTACAACAACAAGAGATCATCATGCACATGAGTGTGATGCATATACTTACCTTCTGGTATTGATCTGACTTTTGAGGGAGTGGACTTGAGAAAACAGGGTTAGATAACAAAAGAACACTCCAAGCAAGGCAGTTTTGGGGAACCACAAGAATACCAACACTGGGATGACATGTGATGGGTGAGTACTGTAAGTACTTCATTTAGATATAGACATGTCCCCAAAGGTTTAAAGATATGCAATAAATTTCAAGGCTTTTCTCCCCTTAGGCATAGACTCTTTCTCCCCCTGAATCTGATATTGGATAATGGGAGAAGGTAGGGTGAGATAAAATCAGAGCAAATAGAATAAGTGCAAGTAAAATCAGAGCAAGTAGGAATTTTTAGCAATAGCTAGGATCAAACAAATTAGCATGTCTTCCCCTCACAAAGACATGTGACTTCTCTCCTCTTTGTTAACAAGCATCTGTAGAAGAGCTTAGATGTGCTCATTTGATAAGCTTTGATGTACTCTCACTACTGCAGGATGCTGCTAACGCGACACTACGATCAGAGACCCTTTGACGAAACTGTGTGCGATGCATTAATCGCAAACGGTGATGTAAAAAACCCATCAAAAAAGATGCAAAACGTTTGCGATGGCGGAGACATCAAACACGGTTCAGATTTTAGTTGCGTGTGCGATGCAGGGCACACGGTTGATCCATACGAACTGTTTGCGATGAGACAGAACAACAGAAATGGGCAGCCATATCAAGGTGTGTGCGATATACGGCATACAGTTCGCTCAGATGAACTATTTGCTATTAGGGAGTGCAACAGAAACGGTTAGCCAGATCAAGGTGTGTGTGATATACGGCATACGGTTCACTCGGACGAACTGCTTTCGATTAGGGAACACAACAGAAACGGTTCAACTTAACAAAATGTGTGTGATATGCGGCATATAGTTCACATAGATGAACTATTTGCGATGAGCCAAAAGAACACAAACGAGTCGTGTAAACAAGATGTGTGTGATACGCGGCAAACAGCCCACTCAGATGAACTGTTTGCGATGAGAAATTACAACACATACGGTAACTAGAGTTAATTCGTGTGCGATTCTGTGTGTACAAAAAACTTTGAAAATTGTAAACTAGTTGCTTGCGGTGGCTAGGAGTATCGCACACGATGCGTCCGCGAGTACTCGTGTGCGATGATTAATAAGTTATACATATGTTTCCTTATGTTAACACGTGTGTGAATTTGCAATATGGACAGTTAATATGCAAATGCCTTCTAGACATCGGTGCTGATCGCCACGTCCAAAACATGGGCGTCCTCTACTCTACCGCTCTACCGGGCACACGCTTAAACTCAATAAACTGTGTACGATACTAGTACTTTCCATGAAAATTTAAGAACTTGGCTAACATCATTTGAGTAACATATATATAGTGGTTACACTATTCGACAAAAGGACGATCTTCGTAACATGGTTTTGACAACCATATGGTCCATATATACATACTTAACATAGTAACAACTATCACATTTTAAGAGGCTGAGGGCCAACAACCATATGGTCCATATCTACATACTTAACATAGTAACATCTAGCACATTTTAAGAGGCTGAGGGCCAACAACCACAACTATCCGCTGGAAGCAGCTTGATCACAGCGACTCAGCATCTCGTCAATGAAAAGGAAGAGCCCTCCTGTGCCTTGGTAGAGCATGAGTAGAACAGTGTCTCCAATTTTCCAATATGGATGCATTGCCACGACAAGCGAGAACTTGTTAATTTGAATGGTTCCATTTCTGCGGGAAATGCAGTACCTTGCAATCACTTTGGCGTTATTAGTAGGCACACGTGTAATTCGACCACGCCGGGAAATCGATCCAGGAACAGCTACAGCGGGCAATTTCTATTGAAATATAGAATAAAAACCAATTGTAACATATCATTGAAGATATTTATAGTTTATGAGCATCAACATAAAAATAAGACTTTGTACCAGCGTTTTGTGCACATAATTGGTCTTGTTCAATGTGTGCACCATAGGTATAATTAATTCCATCCAAAATCCAGCATTCATACGCTGTGCTATCTCTGTCAGATTATCAACAAAGTTTATGACATGCTTCAAGTCCTTCCAGTGAAATTTGGTACGCTTAGTAACATACAGATCGTTCACTATGCATTCAACATATCCTGCTTAAAAGGTGGAAAGGTATTATTTATTCAGAACATGGCAGAAGAATATATAGTGCGCATAAATTGGTAAATAGAATTTGTTACTGCCTAGGAACGGAGTCAGAAAATGAAATCACAATTGGTTGCTTAAATAGTGATCAATTAGTCAGAACAAATACCCCGATTTTGCTAAGTAATATGCCAGCATGGAGAAAGTTGAAAGGACACTAACCTCGATCAGACTTTGATCGGCTGATGACGTTGGGGAAGTAAACATCCATGCTAATTAGACTAGGCTGTGGTGCACGCACTAGAATTTGATTGCCAGCTTTCAGTTCATAATACTTAGACATTTTTCTCCAAAGGTCCGCATCAAATAGGAGTGACCATCTTTATCAAGTTTTACGTTAACCGTCATTGTAAATCCATGTTGCGTTGTCAATATGACATCCATGGAGTCATCAACAAAGTAAAGCCCAAGATTTCCTTCTACTCCTGTTCTTGCAAAGCAAGGGATGTACTGCTTGAAATGAAAATTAAGATCGTAAATTAGATATATTGAAATAACAGAGCAAGATGCAAATATGGGAGTAACTGATAGAACAGATCAATATATAGATTAAAGCAAACTACAAAAATATATAATTAAAAATAGATAATGTAACAAAGATTTGATGCAAATATGAGAGTAACTGAATGAACAATACATCATAAATTTGCCTAATATAGGGGGAACAAAATCGGCTTCGACATCTAGGCTGCACGTGGCACCGTACCTTTTATCCAAATGTAGCAACAGACGGTATATGTTCACAAATTTAGGCCATGCCGACCGTGGTAGGGTGAGATTGAACATACCGAGCGCTCCCTGAAGTCATCCGGAATGGTGAGATAGAACTTCGTTTCCGACTGGCCGCGGCCACACTTGCCCGATTTGTGCTCGCACTGTGGACACATGAATGAAAACCCTCGAATCAGCTAGAAGAAAAATGAATCCACGGCGATTTCCGCCGGTTGATTAACAATGACGGACGGACTGCGATAAGAGATGAGTGAATATTTCACTAACTTGATTACCTTCTCCATGAGAAAAATCCCCGGCCCAATCCCGCAGAAAACCCCAATCGACCAGAGTCTAGAATGTCGGTGCAGATAGGCGGTGGAAAGCGGTAGGGGTGAAATCCCGTGCCGTTTGGAGCACGACCTCAGCCCGCCGACGACAGCCATCGAGCTTAGGGTGGCCACCGCGATAGAAGTTGATGAGGTGCAGAGTTGCGGAGGAGTCTGCGGCGAGTGGGTGGGGACGAAGTGGGCGAGGGTTTTCTTTTTTCCTTTTGCATGTGTGGGTGAACACACACGGTTCGCAGAGGCGACGGAGATGAATCGTGTGCGATAGTAAATCACCAAGATTGAAGGGGAATCCAAATTTCCTTTGTCCTTTGTCCATGAGTTTTTTTTCTATGATGAACATAAACCCTGCAAATCACCATGTTCAAATTTGGCACTTTTCCGGGTTCATTTACAATATTTAGGGGATTATGTGCATTTTCTACGCATTAATGCACATAATTCAAATTCAAACAATTGGTGCATGAAAAGGTGCACGAGAACGGTCTGGAAACCATGATTATGCTATTTAGTAAATTCTCATGCCTTTTACAAGGAATGGGCAGAGATTTCACGAAAATGTGTGGCAATAGTCAACCACAAACACGTCGTTTATTGGTTTTTCAACTGTAGAAAAATGAAATACATTCTTGAAAAACATGACGGCTGGCATCGTGCCATGGTATGGCCTCACCATGCCCTGGTAAAAATTTGAGAAGGTTTGGCTTATGTCATTGTGCACGCCATTCATAAATCGAACCATCACCGAGGAATTTTCATGGTTTCGAGGGGGAAATCAGCAACATTGAAGGGGTCGGGAATCCAAATTTCCTTCCTAGTTTGTCATTCAGGTTTTTCTACAATCAACATCCCCCTCGAATGCAGCATGTTCAAATTTGGCATTTTTCCGGGCTCATTTACCATATTTAGGGGATTATGTGCATTTTCTAGTCATTAATCCACATAATTCAAATTCGAACAATCGGTGCATGAAAAGGTGCACAAGAACGGTTTGGAAAAACCATACTCGTGGTATTTAGTAAATTCTCATGTCTTTTACAAGGAATGGGCAGAGATTTCAAGGGAATGCGTGGCAATAGTCAACCACAAACGCGTCATTTACTGGTTTATCAACTTAAAAAAAATGAAATATGTGCTTGAAAAACATGACGCTTGGCATGATGCCATGGTATGGCCTCACCGTGCCCTGGTAAAAAGCTAAGAAGGTTTGGTTTATGTCATCATGCACGCCCTTCATAAATCGAACCATCCCCGAGGAAGTTCCATGCTTTCGAGAGGGAAATCACCAAGATTGAAGGGGAATCCAAATTTCCATCCTAGTTTGTCATTCAGTTTTTTTCCAATGATCAACATACCCCCTCCAATGCAACGCGTTCAAATTTGACATTTTTCCGGGCTCATTTACCATATTTAGGGCATTATGTGCATTTTCTAGGCATTAATGCACATAATTCAAATTCGAACAATCGGTGCATGAAAAGGTGCACAAGAACGGACTGGAAAACCGTGCTCGTGCTATTTAGTAAATTCTCATGCCTTTTACAAGGAATGGGCATAGATTTCAAGTAAATGTGTGGCAATAGTCAAGCACAAACGCGTCGTTTACTGGGTTAACAACTATACAAAAATGAAATACATGCTTGGAAAACATGACACCTGGCGTGGTGCCATGGTATGGCCTCACCGTGCCCTGGTAAAAATTTGAGAATGTTTGCCTTATGTCGTCATGCACGCCTTTCATAAATTGAACCATCACCGAGGAAGTTTCATGGTTTCGAGGGGGAAATCACCAAGAGTGAAGTGGGATCCAAATTTCCTTTGTCCTTTGTCCATGAGTTTTTTTTACGATGAACATACACCCTGCAAATCACTGTGTTCAAATTTGGCACTTTTCCAGGTTCATTTACTATATTTAGGGGATTATGTGCATTTTCTAGGCATTAATGCACATAATTTAAGTTCAAACAATCGGTGCATGAAAGGGTGCACAAGAACGGCCTGGAAAACCATGCTCATGCCATTTAGTAAATTCTCATGCCTTTTACAAGAAATGGGCAGATATTTAGATGAAATGTGTGGCAATAGTCAACCACAAACGTTTGTTTATTGGGTTTTCAACTATAGAAAAATGAAATAAATGCTTGAAGAACATGACGCCTGGCATGGTGCCATGGTATGGCCTCACCATGCCCTGGTAAAATTTGAGAAGGTTTGGCTTATGTCGTCATGCACGCCCTTCATAAATCGAACCATCACCGAGGAAGTTCCATGCTTTCGAGAGGGAAATAACCAAGATTGAAGGGGAATCCAAATTTTCTTCGTTCTTTGCCCTGGAGTTTTTTTCTACGACGAACATACACCCTGCAAATCACCGTGTTCAAATTTGGCATTTTTTCGGGCTCATTTACCATATTTAGAGGATTATGTGCATTTTCTAGGCATTTAGCGCATATAAATCCAATCCAGCTATAGCTGCACGGGCGTGATGTGAGGGACGTGGATTACCGTTCGATCACGGCGCATCCTACAATGCACACGCACGATCCGCATGGCTGGGGTTCCAGCCAATCATAACGCAACACACAATAGGCTCAGCGCACACTATTTCCGAAGGCGACGGAGATGAACCGTGTGCGATAATGAACGAGCAAAATTGTAAGGGAAGCCAAATTTCCTTCGTCGTTTGTCGTTGAGCTCTTAAAAACCACCGCACTATACGGCTGCTCGGCCACTCCATTCCAGAGCTCTCTCCAAGCATCGTTCATGGCACCGCGGCGCACAGTAACTAGTAAGGAAGCGATGGCATCCCGCCGCATCGCGTTCCTCGCCGCCCGCGACCGCACACATGGTAAGGAAGCGATGGCATCTCGCCGCGCCGAGTTCATCGCCGCCGGCGGCCACACAGTTACGTGGGTGGACTTTGGGGCTGCCATGGCTGAATGGGCGGTGGATCTAGAGGCGGCCAAAGCTGCAGAGAAGGAGCGGAAAAGGCAGAAAGCAGTCAAGAAAAGAGAATCCCGCCGCCACAAGAAAGAAGAGGCCACACGTCGTGCTGAGGAGAGCTTGGCGGAGATCGAAGCACGGTGGGCTGCCGCCTACAAGGCCAGGAAGGAGAACGCTGGCGTCTGGCTAGCATGCCCCGATGGCAGCATGTGAGAAGTAGTTAGTGCGTGTGTCGCCCGTAAGTTTGTATAATTAATTATGAGCATCTACCAGTACTACATACGTACTAGTTTTAGAGCAAATTACCAGTAGTATTTTAAGTTGGTACTATCTATTATTAACGTACAATATCGGTAAGCACATCCTTTGTGGGCTTTGAGCGTTGATTAGCATGTGTTCACTGAAGTTTTGTAGCCGCACCCCGGCCCCAAATACTCCCGAAACGTCCGCCCGCAGCCACCGGAGGAGACTAGAGTTGGCCGCAGCTGGTTTTTGGTCCCACCTCACCGCACGAGTTGGCCGCACACCGGCTTAAATTGCCGCGCCGGTGGATGGCAGCAAGCTTCTCTCTTGTTGCATAGGATCAAATCTGGCTACGCGAGCGAGTTAGGTTGACACTTGATTGCATTTCATAAATCGACTATTGCTCATCGGGTGTCACCTTGCCTCGTTCATGTACATTGAATAATCCTGATACAATGAAAGAGATTTTTGAAATTAGGTGTGGTTGGAGATGCTGATAGATATAATAATTATTAGAAGATAACAAAACACACGGTTTCTATGGCGTGCCCGCGTGCATTTTTTTGCGTTAATGATCCATAAGTCAGTTACCTGTGCGATGTTTCCTAATAAACCAGGCGTACCATTGACCGAAAAAACCAACTACACGTGTACATTTTTTTGGAGACGGGATCTGCCAATTTTCTCTTTTATCGCACACAAGTATTTTACGCGCTTCGTCTGTGTTGTGTGTTTCCCCCGCCCAAGTTTCAAGTTTCGCAGCGAAATTTTCGTTAGGCGCGTGATTTCAGAATTTATTCCTCCCACCACATCCCCACCCATCAAATTTCCTCAGTATCTCTGTAGGATCGAAAGTATGTCTAGAGGGGGGGTGATTAGACTACTTGACCAAATAAAAACCTAGCCTTTTCCCAATTTTAAGTCTTGGCAGATTTTAGCAACTTGGCACAAGTCAAGCAATTAACCTACACATGCAAGTCTAAGAGTATAGCAGCGGTATGTAAAACATTTGCATATAAAGGTAAAGGGAGGAGTTTGGAGGGAGCAAACGCAATGTAGACACGGAGATTTTTGGCGTGGTTCCGATAGGTGGTGCTATCGTACATCCACGTTGATGGAGACTTCAACCCACGAAGGGTAACGGTTGCACGAGTCCATGGAGGGCTCCACCCACGAAGGGTCCACGAAGAAGCAACCTTGTCTATCCCACCATGGCCATCACCCACGAAGGACTTGCCTCACTCGGGTAGATCTTCACGAAGTAGGCGATCTCCTTGCCCTTACAAACTCCTTGGTTCAACTCCACAATCTTGACGGAAGCTCCCAAGTGACACCTAACCAATCTAGGAGATACCACTCTCCAAAAGGTAATAGATGGTGTGTTGATGATGAACTCCTTGCTCTTGAGCTTCAAATGATAGTCTCCCCAACACTCAACTCTCTCTCACGGATTTGAATTTGGTGGAAAGATGATTTGAGTGGAAAGCAGCTTGTGGAAGGCTAGAGATCAAGATTCATATGATTAGAATGGAATATCTTGGTCTCAACACATGAGTAGGTGGTTCTCTCTTAGAAAATGTATACTGGAAGTGTAGGCACGTTCTGATGGCTCTCTCCATGAATGAAGAGTGGGTGGAGGGGTATATATAGCCTCCACACAAAATCTAACCGTTACACACAATTTACCAAACTCGGTGGGACCGAATCATAAAACCCGGTCAGACCGATTTAGTTCAAAATGTGAACGTTAGGATTTTCGGTGGGACCGACATGTCAACTCGGTGGGACCGATTTCATTAGGGATAGGGCATAACGTAATCTTGGTGAGACCGATCACATAAACTCGGTAGGACCGATTTCTGTAATAGGCAAACAGAGAGTTGGTCAGGCAAACTCGGTGGGACCGATTCACTCATTTCGGTGAGACCAAAATGTTACGAAAGGGAAACAGAGAGTTTGCATTGCGAACTCGGTGGGACCGATCGCTCATCTCGGTTAGAACGGAACGTTACGAAGGGAAACAGAGAGTTTGCAATCCCATCTCGGTGAGACCGAGATCCCTATCGGTGAGACCGAACTGACTAGGGTTTCTGGCAGTGGCTATGTCAAATGAACTCGGTGGCGCCGGATAGATCAAATTGGTGGGGCCGAGTTTGACTTTTGGTTTGGGACATATGTGGATATGAGAAAGTGGTTGAGGGCTTTTGGAGCATATCACTAAGCATTTTTAGCAAGCTAGCCATTAAGCAACATCTCATCCCCTTTTAATAGTATTGGCTTTTCCTATGGACTCAATGTGACCTTGGATCACTAAAATGAAAATGTAGAGTCTTGAGCTTTAGCCAATATGTGTCCTTAGCATTTTGAGGGGTCCACATTCCTAGTCCATGCCATGCCAATCATTGAACTTCCTGAAATAATCATCTTGAAATAGCATTAGTTCAATGAGCTATATGTTGTTAGGAATTACCAAAACCACCCAGGGATAGTTGCACTTTCAATCTCCCCCTTTTTGGTAATTGATGACAACATATAGATCAAAGCTTCGACAAATGATAATAAGATTTAGAACATCGTCGCTTTGAGAAGTATGTGATAAGTAAGAGCTCCCCCTAAATTTGTGCATTATTTGAAATTTGCTTTTGAATGCAAATGCACAATCGATTAGGATCATGGGTTACTCTTCCATGTCACATACATCTTGGTGGAGCGCTTAAAATGATAGAAATTAAAAACATGCACTCATCACCAAGCAAAGTGAATGATCATATATGGGAAATAAAAGATAATATCATTCAAGCAGGCATTAAAGTATGATATGATCAAACACATGATCATAAGACATAAAGTATCAATCAAGCACACAAAAGTTTCAACCAAATAGCAAGAGAGACAAAAGAAGCAAGAACACTCTCTCTCGAAGCCTATGATCTATACATTTCTCCCCCTTTGGCAACAAGTTACCAAAAAGTTTGAAAATGCATAGTGCTATGCGTCTCTCTAGGCTTGATCTTCGGGAGGTGGTGTTGAGAAAACTCCAAGGATGAAAGCATCTGTAGAAGTTGATGGAGCTGGTGGAGTTGCAACTGGAGGTGGCATTGAAGCTGTGGCTGCTGGTGCTGATTTAGTAGCTCTAGTGTCAGGCACTGGCATTGCAGCAGATCTCTGACCTCTGGGCACTCTCTGAAAGGCATCTGTGGTAGCCCGCCCTTTCTTCTCCTCTGCTTCCTCCTGGAGCTGCTCAACAGTTGTCTGCATCTCAGTCACTTTCAGATCAAGATCATAGAATTTTGTCTCAATGATCCTCTCCAAGCTCTCCTGATTTTGAGTCAGGGTGGCCAAGCCCTTCTCAATCCTCAAAGTTGCTTGAATCAGATATGCAAGCTGATCTTGCTTGCTCTTTAGAAATACCTGAGATGCCTCTTCAACACTTGGCATCTTTGCAGCTTTCTCAGCCTTTGCCTTGTCTCTCTTCTCGTGTGCTAGTGGCTGCCTTGGGCAAATTGCTTGGGGTGCTCCTGCTGCCTTCATCATAACTGCTAGAGGGACTAGAGCCCTCACTCATGTTCACTTGCTCTTCTGATTTGTTCTGGCTATCACTCTGGTCAGACATACTGGCAAAGCAAACTGACAGCAGACCCTGTGAATAGATATAGATGAGATAGAGTGGATGAGCATCACAAAGTGCAGAGTTTTTCGCAAAACAAATGAGTCAAAAACTTAGTTTTAGTTTTCCATAGAAAGCATTTCGGAGATACCGATTTGTTAAACTCGGTGACACCGAAGCAACTTTTGGAGTCTAAACTAGTGAAATCGGTCAGACCGAGACACAGTTCGGTGACTCTGAGATTGCTAAGGTTTCACAGAGAGTCGAACTCGGTCACACCGATTTGCAATTTCGGTCAGACCGTAAAGTGCAAGTGCTATGGCCTAAGCCAAATCGGTGAGATCGATTTCCACAATTCGGTCGGTCCGAGATGAGTTCGGCGGAAACCTAACCCTAAATTTTCAAATCAAACCTAATCTAATGGAGGGTTTCTCTGGATAGATTGATCTCATACGTGGTATAGAACATGGCATTGCATTGTGCTAAGAATCGGAGTTAGGAATTAGCACAAAAGGTCGAACTCATACCCTAGTTCGGCGGTGAGTTCGCTACGGCGGCAACGGCAGGGTTGAAATCCGTTGACGGCGACGGAGACCAGCGGCGGGAGGTCGCTAGCGACGAGGAGACGATCCGGAGACCCGAGGCGGCAGAGCAGGACACGCGCGGGCTGAGGGGTTTTGAAGAAATTTCCAAAATCTCACCCGTCGGTATATATATATCCTGACCCTGTCGGTGTGACTGAAAGGAACAACTCGGTGGCACCGAGATGCAGAATCGCAAGCAGTTACTGCAACTCGGTGTGACCGAAAGGTTCTAATCGGTTGCACCGAGATTGAAAACCTAGATCAACTCAGTGAACTCGGTATGACCGAAGTGGATGAATCGGTCAGACCGAAATGCACAGAGAGGTTTTGGAAGTTTAAGTCTATGACGAATCGGGGACTCCGAGTGCTCCTCACACAGAGTGGTTCGAATCTGACTTGATCAAACTTTGTGATGTAGCATGAATAGAGTTTGAGACGAGAAAAGCATGGATAGCTAGAGGAAGTTCTTAGGCATTCTTGTCCATCCATTTGGAAAAAGAGAAAAAACCAAACAATCAAAGCAACAAATGGATGTCCTTGAATGAGTAAAATATGCAATCAACATGCTCATACAATAAAGTGGCAAATGAAACATGTGGCAAAGCATGCACAAACACTCTAGCATCTATCAAGCAATTGGCGATGACTAGCTCATCTATATATGAGTATATTGACTTAGGAGTCAAATGAGAACATTTGATCATAGGTCATACTCATCGTTTAAGCACAAGTGGGGTTACCATTTTACATAAAGCATTGTTGTGTTCACACCATTAGAGTTGCTTTAGCTCAATTGTTAGAGTAAAGCTCCCCCTAGATGTGATATCCCCCCTAAGAGGGATGAACTAACCTTGGGTTTTGTCGATGATGACTTCATGTAGATGTTGAAGATGTGGATGCTTAATGTTGATGTAGATCATTTGGAGTAATCCTTTGGAGTGAGTTGCACTTTCAATACCTACACGGGTTAGTCCCACAAGGAACAAACAAGGATATCCATAAACATAGAGTGATGTTCACACAAGATGATGTCCATGAAAGCATTAGGTTACCTTGTCCCTTGTCTTACCAACAAGAGGGTTTGTGACTCCTTGAACTAGTGCAAGATATGGAAGTTGTTTGCACTTGTCCTTGCCAAAATGATATGAGTGAAGTATGTTGGCGGAGTCACCCTCAAGAACTCTCTAGTTCTTCTACTTTGGGATCCACATCATCTTGATGGGAATCCTTGGAGTTGTAGTCGTACTTGACGAAGTAGAACTTGATGTAGTCTTGGGAACCCACTTGACCAAGGCCTTAGGAGCTTCTTCAAATGCATCAATCTCCTCTTGAAGCTTGTCCTTGCCTTTTTGCTTGTGGTCTTGTGGTGGAAGATCATCTTGAGCTTGTGTCCCTTGGAAAGAAGTAGGATCATACTTCTCTTGTTGAGGAACAAACTTCGTCTTGGGGTATTGATCTTCTTCCCACTCAACTCCATTGGCATTGAACTTTCGTTCAAAACCAACACCTTGATTCTTCCGGTGCCTTCCTTGCTTGCGTACAATTTCCTCAAATTTCTTACTCCCGGCAAGGCTTTTGTAAACACCTTTCTCTATAATTCCCTTCAATAAGCTATTTTCTTGCTCAAGTGTAACTTGGCTAAGAGAATCATTAGTGGAATCAAGAGAACTACTAGAAGCAACAACATTGGATTTAACATGATTATTATTACTACTAGAAGAAGAATCTTTCTTACTCTTGTTGCTAGATTTTACTTGTGGCATGTAAGTAGACAAGAGTAAACGCTTGGCAATGTAAGAAGAACTTTTCTTACGAAGATCATCATCGATTGCCTTTAAGAACCCATGCTCTTGCTCAAGGTTGATCTTTTCAAAGCGTAGCTTCTCATGAGTCTTTAAATGTTCTCGATGATCTTCTAAGGTAGTTTCTTGAGCTAACTTAAGAGTGTTTAGTTCTTTAGTTAGACGCTCAATCTCCTTCTTAACATCATCATTCGTTTTATCTTGATTAGCATGATTAATAGCAAGTTCATCATAGTTTTCATCACTAGAGTTGTCAACAAGTAAATCATCATCACCTAGCAAATCATCTTCATCACTATTGAAATCAACATACTTGGGGTGTGATACCTTTGGGCCTTTAGCCATGAAGCATCTTCCAATTCCTTCATTTGGTGAGTCAAATATGTCGTAGGACTTGGTTGACACAAGTGCTAGACCGGCAACACCTTCATCTTGAGTATATTCGGAGTCGGAGTGATAACTTCTCTCGGAGTGATGGTCAGAGTCGGAGCCGGATACCCATTCACCAACGTGAGCTTGATGTCTTCATTTTTTTAGCTCTTTGATGATTTGTCCTTCCTTTCCGAATCCTTGCTTCTGCGAGAGGTTCTTCGTTCATAGCGATCATCTCTACTCCTTCTTTCCCTTGGAGGTGATTCTTCTCTTCTACTTCTTCTTTTGGGTGAATCTTCTCTTCTTTTGTAGGGGGCCGTACACTCATTGGAGTAGTGTCCGTGTCTTCCACAATTGTAGCAATTATGCTCACGGCTTGAAGATCTTTTGTCATTGTAGGACCTTGACTTGGAACTTCTTTCCTTGCTTCTACTCTTGTAGAACTTGTTGAAGTTCTTCACCATTAGGCTCAATTCCTCATTGAAGGTTTGTTTCTCACTTGATGATGTAGGAGTATCACATGAGGCTTTGTAAGCACCACTTGACTTGTTGTGAAGCTCTTCCTTATCCTTGAGTGACATCTCATGAGCAACAATTCTTCCAATGACTTCCATTGGCTTGAGATCTTTGTAATTGGGCATCAATTGGATCAATGTGCACACGGTATCATATTTTCCATCCAAGGCTCTTAGGATCTTCTTGATAATGAATCTATCGGTCATCTCTTCACTTCCTAAGCCGGCAATCTCATTTGTGATGAGAGCAAGCATAGAGTACATTTCAGCGACACCTTCACTATCCTTCATTTTGAACTTGTCAAGTTGACTTTGAAGCACATCCAATTTGGATTCCTTGACGGAGTCGGTACCCTCGTGCATATCAATCAAAGTATCCCAAATTTTCTTTGCATTCTCAAGACGGCTGATTTTGTTGAATTCTTTGGGGCACAATCCGTTGAAGAGGATATCGCAAGCTTGAGCATTGTATTGCAACATCTTCAACTCTTCCGCGGTAGCTTCACGGTTTGGTTCTCTCCCATCAAAGAATTCACCTTGCAAACCAATACACACAATAGCCCAAACGGCGGGGTTATGTCCAAGAATATGCATTTTCATCTTATGCTTCCAACTAGCAAAATTAGTACCATCAAAGTAAGGACCTCTACGGTGGTAATTTCCCTCGCTAGACGCCATACTCTCCTAGGTTGTGAAACCAAGGCTATGATCACCAAAAGCTATGGAAATCAAGGCAAATGCAGACCAAAGCTCTGATACCACTTGTAGGATCGAAAGTATGTCTAGAGGGGGGGGGGGGTGATTAGACTACTTGACCAAATAAAAACCTAGCCTTTTCCCAATTTTAAGTCTTGGCAGATTTTAGCAACTTGGCACAAGTCAAGCAATCAACCTACACATGCAAGTCTAAGAGTATAGCAGCGGTATGTAAAACATTTGCATATAAAGGTAAAGGGAGGAGTTTGGAGGGAGCAAACGCAATGTAGACACGGAGATTTTTGGCGTGGTTCCGATAGGTGGTGCTATCGTACATCCACGTTGATGGAGACTTCAACCCACGAAGGGTAACGGTTGCGCGAGTCCATGGAGGGCTCCAACCACGAAGGGTCCACGAAGAAGCAACCTTGTCTATCCCACCATGGCCATCACCCACGAAGGACTTGCCTCACTCGGGTAGATCTTCACGAAGTAGGCGATCTCCTTGCCCTTACAAACTCCTTGGTTCAACTCCACAATCTTGACGGAAGCTCCCAAGTGACACCTAACCAATCTAGGAGACACCACTCTCCAAAAGGTAATAGATGGTGTGTTGATGATGAACTCCTTGCTCTTGAGCTTCAAATGATAGTCTCCCCAACACTCAACTCTCTCTCACGGATTTGAATTTGGTGGAAAGATGATTTGAGTGGAAAGCAGCTTGTGGAAGGCTAGAGATCAAGATTCATATGATTAGAATGGAATATCTTGGTCTCAACACATGAGTAGGTGGTTCTCTCTTAGAAAATGTATACTGGAAGTGTAGGCACGTTCTGATGGCTCTCTCCATGAATGAAGAGTGGGTGGAGGGGTATATATAGCCTCCACACAAAATCTAACCGTTACACACAATTTACCAAACTCGGTGGGACCGAATCATAAAACCCGGTCAGACCGATTTAGTTCAAAATGTGAACGTTAGGATTTTCGGTGGGACCGACATGTCAACTCGGTGGGACCGATTTCGTTAGGGTTAGGGCATAACGTAATCTCGGTGAGACCAATCACATAAACTCGGTAGGACCGATTTCTGTAATAGGCAAACGGAGAGTTGGTCAGGCAAACTCGGTGGGACCGATTCACTCATTTCGGTGAGACCAAAATGTTACGAAAGGGAAACAGAGAGTTTGCATTGCGAACTCGGTGGGACCGATCGCTCATCTCGGTTAGAACGAAACGTTACGAAGGGAAACAGAGAGTTTGCAATCCCATCTCGGTGAGACCGAGATCCCTATCGGTGAGACCGAACTGACTAGGGTTTCTGGCAGTGGCTATGTCAAATGAACTCGGTGGCGCCGGATAGATCAAATTGGTGGGGCCGAGTTTGACTTTTGGTTTGGGACATATGTGGATATGAGAAAGTGGTTGAGGGCTTTTGGAGCATATCACTAAGCATTTTTAGCAAGCAAGCCATTAAGCAACATCTCATCCCCTTTTAATAGTATTGGCTTTTCCTATGGACTCAATGTGATCTTGGATCACTAAAATGAAAATGTAGAGTCTTGAGCTTTAGCTAATATGTGTCCTTAGCATTTTGAGGGGTCCACATTCCTAGTCCATGCCATGCCAATCATTGAACTTCCTGAAATAATCATCTTGAAATAGCATTAGTTCAATGAGCTATATGTTGTTAGGAATTACCAAAACCACCCAGGGATAGTTGCACTTTCAATCTCCCCCTTTTTGGTAATTGATGACAACATATAGATCAAAGCTTCGACAAATGATAATAAGATTTAGAACATCGTCGCTTTGAGAAGTATGTGATAAGTAAGAGCTCCCCCTAAATTTGTGCATTATTTGAAATTTGCTTTCGAATGCAAATGCACAATCGATTAGGATCATGGGTTACTCTTCCATGTTACATACATCTTGGTGGAGCGCTCAAAATAATAGAAATTAAAAACATGCACTCATCACCAAGCAAAGTGAATGATCATATATGGGAAATAAAAGATAATATCATTCAAGCAGGCATTAAAGTATGATATGATCAAACACATGATCATAAGACATAAAGTATCAATCAAGCACACAAAAGTTTCAACCAAATAGCAAGAGAGACAAAAGAAGCAAGAACCCTCTCTCTCGAAGCCTATGATCTATACATTTCTCCCCCTTTGGCAACAAGTTACCAAAAAGTTTGAAAATGCATAGTGCTATGCGTCTCTCTAGGCTTGATCTTCGGGAGGTGGTGTTGAGAGAACTCCAAGGACGAAAGCATCTGTAGAAGTTGATGGAGCTGGTGGAGTTGCAACTAGAGGTGGCACTGAAGCTGTGGCTGCTGGTGCTGATTTAGTAGCTCTAGTGTCAGGCACTGGCATTGCAGCAGATCTCTGACCTCTGGGCACTCTCTGAAAGGCATCTGTGGTAGCTTGCCCTTTCTTCTCATCTGCTTCCTCCTGGAGCTACTCAACAGCTGTCTGCATCTCAATCACTTTCAGATCAAGATCATAGAATTTTGTCTCAATGATCCTCTCCAAGCTCTCCTGATTTTGAGCCAGGGTGGCCAAGCCCTTGCTTGAATCAGATATGCAAGCTGATCTTGCTTGCTCTTTAGAAATACCTGAGATGCCTCTTCAACACTTGGCATCTTTGCAGCTTTCTCAGCCTTTGCCTTCTCTCTCTTCTCTTGTGCTAGTGGCTGCCTTGGGCAAATTGCTTGGGGTGCTCCTGCTGCCTTCATCATAACTGCTAGAGGGACTAGTGCCCTCACTCATGTTCACTTGCTCTTCTGATTTGTTCTAGCTATCACTCTAGTCAGACATACTGGCAAAGCAAACTGACAGCAGACCCTGTGAATAGATATAGATGAGATAGAGTGGATGAGCATCACAAAGTGCAGAGTTTTTGGCAAAACAAATGAGTCAAAAACTTATTTTTAGTTTTCCACAGAAAGCATTTCGGAGCTACCGATTTGTTAAACTCGGTGACACCGAAGCAACTTTTGGTGTCTAAACTAGTGAAATCGGTCAGACCGAGACACAGTTCGGTGACTCTGAGATTGCTAGGGTTTCATAGAGAGTCGAACTCGGTCACACCGATTTGCAATTTCGGTCAGACCGAAAAGTGCAAGTGCTATGGCCTAAGCCAAATCGGTGAGACCGATTTCCACAATTCGGTCGGTCCGAGATGAGTTCGGCGGAAACCTAACCCTAAATTTTCAAATCAAACCTAATCTAATGGAGGTTTTCTCTGGATAGATTGATCTCATACGTGGTATAGAACATGGCATTGCATTGTGCTAAGAATCGGAGTTAGGAATTAGCACAAAAGGTCGAACTCATACCCTAGTTCGGCGGTGAGTTCGCTACGGCGGCAACGGTGGGGTTGAAATCCGTTGATGGCGACGGAGACCAGCGGTGGGAGGTCGCTGGCGACGAGGAGACGATCCGGAGACCCGAGGAGGCAGAGCAGGACACGCGTGGGCTCAGGGGTTTTGAAGAAATTTCCAAAATCTCACTCGTCGGTATATATATATCCTGACCCTGTCGGTGTGACCGAAAGGAACAACTCGGTGGCACCGAGATGCAGAATCGCAAGCGGTTACTGCAACTCGGTGTGACCGAAAGGTTCTAATCGGTTGCACCGAGATTGAAAACCTAGATCAACTCAGTGAACTCGGTATGACCAAAGTGGATGAATTGGTCAGACCGAAATGCACAGAGAGGTTTTGGAAGTTTAAGTCTATGACGAATCGGGGACTCCGAGTGCTCCTCACACAGAGTGGTTCGAATCTGACTTGATCAAACTTTGTGAGGTAGCATGAATAGAGTTTGAGACGAGAAAAGCATGGATAGCTAGAGGAAGTTCTTAGGCATTCTTGTCCATCCATTTGGCAAAAGAGAAAAAACCAAACAATCAAAGCAACAAATGGATGTCCTCGAATGAGTAAAATATGCAATCAACATGCTCACACAATAAAGTTGCAAATGAAACATGTGGCAAAGCATGCACAAACACTCTAGCATCTATCAAGCAATTGGCGATGACTAGCTCATCTATATATGACTATATTGACTTAGGAGTCAAATGAGAACATTTGATCATAGGTCATACTCATCGTTTAAGCACAAGTGGGGTTACCACTTTTACATAAAGCATTGTTGTGTTCACACCATTAGAGTTGCTTTAGCTCAATTGTTAGAGTAAAGCTCCCCCTAGATGTGATATCCCCCCTAAGAGGGATGAACTAACCTTGGGTTTTGTCGATGATGACTTCATGTAGATGTTGAAGATGTGGATGCTCAATGTTGATGTAGATCATTTGGAGTAATCCTTTGGAGTGAGTTGCACTTTCAATACCTACATGGGTTAGTCCCACAAGGAACAAACAAGGATATCCATAAACATAGAGTGATGTTCACACAAGATGATGTCCATGAAAGCATTAGGTTACCTTGTCCCTTGTCTTACCAACAAGAGGGTTTGTGACTCCTTGAACTAGTGCAAGATATGGAAGTTGTTTGCACTTGTCCTTGCCAAAATGATATGAGTGAAGTATGTTGGCGGAGTCACCCTCAAGAACTCTCTAGTTCTTCTTCTTCGGGATCCACATCATCTTGATGGGAATCCTTGGAGTTGTAGTCGTACTTGACAAAGTAGAACTTGATGTAGTCTTGGGAACCCACTTGACCAAGGCCTTAGGAGCGTCTCCAAATGCATCAATCTCCTCTTGAAGCTTGTCCTTGCCTTTTTGCTTGTGGTCTTGTGGTGGAAGATCATCTTGAGCTTGTGTCCCTTGGAAAGAAGTAGGATCATACTTCTCTTGTTGAGGAACAAACTTTGTCTTGGGGTATTGATCTTCTTCCCACTCAACTCCATTGGCATTGAACTTTCGTTCAAAACCAACACCTTGATTCTTTCGGTGCCTTCCTTGCTTGCGTACAATTTCCTCAAATTGCTTACTCCCGGCAAGGCTTTTGTAAACACTTTTCTCTATAATTCCCTTCAATAAGCTATTTTCTTGTTCAAGTGTAACTTGGCTAAGAGAATCATTAGTGGAATCAAGAGAACTACTAGAAGCAACAACATTGGATTTAACATGATTATTGTTACTACTAGAAGAAGAATCTTTCTTACTCTTGTTGCTAGATTTTACTTGTGGCATGTAAGTAGACAAGAGTAAACACTTGGCGATGTAACAAGAACTTTTCTTACGAAGATCATCATTGATTGCCTTTAAGAACACATGCTCTTGCTCAAGGTTGATCTTTTCAAAGCGTAGCTTCTCATGAGTCTTTAAAAGTTCTCGATGATCTTCTAAGGTAGTTTCATGAGCTAACTTAAGAGTGTTTAGTTCTTTAGTTAGACGCTCAATCTCCTTCTTAACATCATCATTCGTTTTATCTTGATTAGCATGATTAATAGCAAGTTCATCATAGTTTTCATCACTAGAGTTGTCAACAAGTAAATCATCATCACCTAGCAAATCATCTTCATCACTATTGAAATCAACATACTCGGGGTGTGATACCTTTGGGCCTTTAGCCATGAAGCATCTTCCAATTCCTTCATTTGGTGAGTCAAATATGTCGTAGGACTTGGTTGACACAAGTGCTAGACCGGAAACACCTTCATCTTGAGTATATTCGGAGTCGGAGTGATAACTTCTCTCGGAGTGATGGTCGGAGTCGGAGCCGGATACCCATTCACCAACGTGAGCTTGATGTCTTCGTTTTGTGTAGCTCTTTGATGATTTGTCCTTCCTTTCCGAATCCTTGCTTCTGCGAGAGGTTCTTCATTCATAGCGATCATCTCTACTCCTTCTCTCCCTTGGAGGTGATTCTTCTCTTCTACTTCTTATTTTGGGTGAATCTTCTCTTCTTTTGTAGGGGGCCGTACACTCATTGGAGTAGTGTCCGGGTCTTCCACAATTGTAGCAATTACGCTCACGGCTTGAAGATCTTTTGTCATTGTAGGACCTTGACTTGGAACTTCTTTCCTTGCTTCTACTCTTGTAGAACTTGTTGAAGTTCTTCACCATTAGGCTCAATTCCTCATTGAAGGTTTGTTTCTCACTTGATGATGTAGGAGTATCACATGAGGCTTTGTAAGCACCACTTGACTTGTTGTGAAGCTCTTCCTTATCCTTGAGTGACATCTCATGAGCAACAATTCTTCCAATGACTTCCATTGGCTTGAGATCTTTGTAATTGAGCATCATTTGGATCAATGTGCACACGGTATCATATTTTCCATCCAAGGCTCTTAGGATCTTCTTGATGATGAATCTATCGGTCATCTCTTCACTTCCTAAGCCGGCAATCTCATTTGTGATGAGAGCAAGCATAGAGTACATTTCAGCGACACCTTCACTATCCTTCATTTTGAACTTGTCAAGTTGACTTTGAAGCACATCC
The DNA here is from genome assembly GCA_011799875.1 of Thinopyrum elongatum. Classification (NCBI taxonomy): domain Eukaryota; kingdom Viridiplantae; phylum Streptophyta; class Magnoliopsida; order Poales; family Poaceae; genus Thinopyrum; species Thinopyrum elongatum. The sequence goes on from CM022303.1 coordinate 238,359,817, forward strand.
AATTTGGATTCCTTGACGGAGTCGGTACCCTCGTGCATATCAATCAAAGTATCCCAAATTTCCTTTGCATTCTCAAGACGGCTGATTTTGTTGAATTCTTTGGGGCACAATCCGTTGAACAGGATATCGCAAGCTTGAGCATTGTATTGCAACATCTTCAACTCTTCCGCGGTAGCTTCACGGTTTGGTTCTCTCCCATCAAAGAATTCACATTGCAAACCAATACACACAATAGCCCAAACGGCGGGGTTATGTCCAAGAATATGCATTTTCATCTTATGCTTCCAACTAGCAAAATTAGTACCATCAAAGTAAGGACCTCTACGGTGGTAATTTCCCTCGCTAGACGCCTTACTCTCCTAGGTTGTGAAACCAAGGCTATGATCACCAAAAGCTATGGAAATCAAGGCAAATGGAGACCAAAGCTCTGATACCACTTGTAGGATCGAAAGTATGTCTAGAGGGGGGGGGGTGATAAGACTACTTGACCAAATGAAAACCTAGCCTTTTCCCAATTTTAAGTCTTGGCAGATTTTAGCAACTTGGCACAAGTCAAGCAATCAACCTACACATGCAAGTCTAAGAGTATAGCAGCGAAATGTAAAACATTTGCATATGAAGGTAAAGGGAGGAGTTTGGAGGGAGCAAACGCAATGTAGACACGGAGATTTTTGGCGTGGTTCTGATAGGTGGTGCTATCGTACATCCACGTTGATGGAGACTTCAACCCACGAAGGGTAATGGTTGCCCGAGTCCACGGAGGGCTTCACACACGAAGGTCCACGAAGAAGCAACCTTGTCTATCCCACCATGGCCATCGCCCACCAAGGACTTGCCTCACTCGGGTAGATCTTCACGAAGTAGGCGATCTCCTTGCCCTTACAAACTCCTTGGTTCAACTCCACAATCTTGACGGAGGCTCCCAAGTGACACCTAACCAATCTAGGAGACACCACTCTCCAAAAGGTAATAGATGGTGTGTTGATGATGAACTCCTTGCTCTTGTGCTTCAAATGATAGTCTCCCCAACACTCAACTCTCTCTCACGGATTTGAATTTGGTGGAAAGATGATTTGAGTGGAAAGCAGCTTGGGGAAGGCTAGAGATCAAGATTCATATGATTAGAATGGAATATCTTGGTCTCAAAACATGAGTAGGTGGTTCTCTCTGAGAAAATGTATACTGGAAGTGTAGGCACGTTCTGATGGCTCTCTCCACGAATGTAGAGTGGGTGGAGGGGTATATATAGCCTCCACACAAAATCTAACCGTTACACACAATTTACCAAACTCGATGGGACCGAATCATAAAACTCGGTCAGACCGATTTAGTTCAAAATGTGAACGTTAGGATTTTCGGTGGGACTGACATGTCAACTCGGTGGGACCAATTTCATTAGGGTTAGGGCATAACGTAATCTCGGTGAGACCGATCACATAAACTCGGTAGGACCGATTTCTGTAATAGGCAAACAGAGAGTTGGTCAGGCAAACTCGGTGGGACCGATTCGCTCATTTCGGTGAGACCGAAATGTTACGAAAGGGAAACAGAGAGTTTGCATTGCGAACTCGGTGGGACCGATCACTCATCTCGGTTAGACCGAAATGTTATGAAGGCTAACAGAGAGTTTGCAATCCCATCTCGGTGAGACCGAGATCCCTATCGGTGAGACCGAACTGACTAGGGTTTCTGGCAGTGGCTATGTCAAATGAACTCGGTGGCGCCGAATAGATCAAATCGGTGGGGCCGAGTTTGACTTTTGGTTTGGGACATATGTGGATATGAGAAAGTGGTTGAGGGCTTTTGGAGCATATCACTAAGCATTTTGAGCAAGCAAGCCATTAAGCAACACCTCATCCCCTTTTAATAGTATTGGCTTTTCCTATGGACTCAATGTGATCTTGGATCACTAAAATGAAAATGTAGAGTCTTGAGCTTTAGCCAATATGTGTCCTTAGCATTTTGAGGGGTCCACATTCCTAGTCCATGCCATGCCAATCATTGAACTTCCTGAAATAATCATCTTGAAATAGCATTAGTTCAATGAGCTATATGTTGTTAGGAATTACCAAAACCACCCAGGGATAGTTGCACTTTCAATCTCCCCCTTTTTGGTAATTGATGGCAACATATAGATCAAAGCTTCGACCAATGATAATAAGATTTAGAACATCGTCGCTTTGAGAAGCAAAGTGAATGATCATATATGGGAAATAAAAGATAACATCATTCAAGCAGGCATTAAAGTATGATATGATCAAACACATGATCATAAGACATAAAGTATCAATCAAGCACACAAAAGTTTCAACCAAATAGCAAGAGAGACAAAAGAAGCAAGCACACTCTCTCTCGAAGCCTATGATCTATACATTTCTCCCCCTTTGGCAACAAGTTACCAAAAAGTTTGAAAATGCATAGTGCTATGCGTCTCTCTAGGCTTGATCTTCAGGAGGTGGTGTTGAGAGAACTCCAAGGACGAAAGCATCTGTAGAAGTTGATGGAGCTGGTGGAGTTGCAACGAGAGGTGGCACTGAAGCTGTGGCTGCTGGTGCTGATTTAGTAGCTCTAGTGTCAGGCACTGGCATTGCAGCAGATCTCTGACCTCTAGGCACTCTCTGAAAGGCATCTGTGGTAGCCTGCCCTTTCTTCTCATCTGCTTCCTCCTGGAGCTACTCAACAGCTGTCTGCATCTCAGTCACTTTCAGATCAAGATCATAGAATTTTGTCTCAATGATCCTCTCCAAGCTCTCCTGATTTTGAGTCAGGGTGGCCAAGCCCTTGCTTGAATCAGATATGCAAGCTGATCTTGCTTGCTCTTTAGAAATACCTGAGATGCCTCTTCAACACTTGGCATCTTTGTAGCTTTCTCAGCCTTTGCCTTCTCTCTCTTCTCTTGTGCTAGTGGCTGCCTTGGGCAAATTGCTTGGGGTGCTCCTGCTGCCTTCACCATAACTGCTAGAGGGACTAGTGCCCTCACTCATGTTCACTTGCTCTTCTGATTTGTTCTGGCTATCACTCTGGTCAGACATACTGGCAAAGCAAACTGACAGCAGACCCTGTGAATAGATATAGATGAGATAGAGTGGATGAGCATCACAAAGTGCAGAGTTTTTGGAAAAACAAATGAGTCAAAAACTTAGTTTTAGTTTTCCACAGAAAGCATTTCGGAGCTACCGATTTGTTAAACTCGGTGACACCGAAGCAACTTTTGGAGTCTAAACTAGTGAAATCGGTCAGACTGAGACACAGTTCGGTGACTCTGAGATTGCTAGGGTTTCACAGAGAGTCGAACTCGGTCACACCGATTTGCAATTTCGGTCAGACCGTAAAGTGCAAGTGCTATGGCCTAAGCCAAATCGGTGAGACCGATTTCCACAATTCGGTCGGTCCGAGATGAGTTCGGCGGAAACCTAACCCTAAATTTTCAAATCAAACCTAATCTAATGGAGGTTTTCTCTAGATAGATTGATCTCATACGTGGTATAGAACATGGCATTGCATTGTGCTAAGAATCGGAGTTAGGAATTAGCACAAAAGGTCAAACTCATACCCTAGTTCGGCGGTGAGTTCGCTACGGCGGCAACGGTGGGGTTGAAATCCGTTGACGGCGACGGAGACCAGCGGTGGGAGGTCGCTGGCGACGAGGAGACGATCCGGAGACCCGAGGAGGCAGAGCAGGACACGCGCGGGCTCAGGGGTTTTGAAGAAATTTCCAAAATCTCACTCGTCGGTATATATATATATCCTGACCCTGTCGGTGTGACCGAAAGGAACAACTCGGTGGCACCGAGATGCAGAATCGCAAGCGGTTACTGCAACTCGGTGTGACCGAAAGGTTCTAATCGGTTGCACCGAGATTGAAAACCTAGATCAACTCAGTGAACTCGGTATGACCGAAGTGGATGAATTGGTCAGACCGAAATGCACAGAGAGGTTTTGGAAGTTTAAGTCTATGACGAATCGGGGACTCCCAGTGCTCCTCACACAGAGTGGTTCGAATCTGACTTGATCAAACTTTATGATGTAGCATGAATAGAGTTTGAGACGAGAAAAGCATCGATAGCTTGAGGAAGTTCTTAGGCATTCTTGTCCATCCATTTGGCAAAAGAGAAAAAACCAAACAATCAAAGGAACAAATGGATGTCCTCGAATGAGTAAAATATGCAATCAACATGCTCACACAATAAAGTTGCAAATGAAACATGTGGCAAAGCATGCACAAACAATCTAGCATCTATCAAGCAATTGGCGATGACTAGCTCATCTATATATGAGTATATTGACTTAGTAGTCAAATGAGAACATTTGATCATAGGTCATACTCATCGTTTAAGCACAAGTGGGGTTACCACTTTTACATAAAGCATTGTTGTGTTCACACCATTAGAGTTGCTTTAGCTCAATTGTTAGAGTAAAGCTCCCCCTAGATGTGATATCCCCCCTAAGAGGGATGAACTAACCTTGGGTTTTGTCGATGATGACTTCATGTAGATGTTGAAGATGTGGATGCTCAATGTTGATGTAGATCATTTGGAGTAATCCTTTGGAGTGAGTTGCACTTTCAATACCTACACGGGTTAGTCCCACAAGGAACAAACAAGGATATCCATAAACATAGAGTGATGTTCACACAAGATGATGTCCATGAAAGCATTAGGTTACCTTGTCCCTTTTCTTACCAACAAGAGGGTTTGTGACTCCTTGAACTAGTGCAAGATATGGAAGTTGTTTGCACTTGTCCTTGCCAAAATGATATGAGTGAAGTATGTTGGCGGAGTCACCCTCAAGAACTCTCTAGTTCTTCTTCTTCGGGATCCACATCATCTTGATGGGAATCCTTGGAGTTGTAGTCGTACTTGACGAAGTAGAACTTGATGTAGTCTTGGGAACCCACTTGACCAAGGCCTTAGGAGCTTCTTCAAATGCATCAATCTCCTCTTGAAGCTTGTCCTTGCCTTTTTGCTTGTGGTCTTGTGGTGGAAGATCATCTTGAGCTTGTGTCCCTTGGAAAGAAGTAGGATCATACTTCTCTTGTTGAGGAACAAACTTTGTCTTGGGGTATTGATCTTCTTCCCACTCAACTCCATTGGCATTGAACTTTCGTTCAAAACCAACACCTTGATTCTTCCGGTGCCTTCCTTGCTTGCGTACAATTTCCTCAAATTGCTTACTCCCGGCAAGGCTTTTGTAAACACCTTTCTCTATAATTCCCTTCAATAAGCTATTTATGTAGCTCACGACATGATGACCTGCTAACATTTGATCCATGCAATATTTATGTAGCTCACGACAACTGGAGCTGCACTCATCAAAGTATTCACCAACAAGAAATGGCTGGCCATGGACATAATTGCGTGCTTCAAGTACGTCTGCCTTATTTTTAGCAAGCAGCAAAGCTATTTCTTCATCATCCATGCCGTCAGAAATAATATTACTCTCCGATTCGAACAACTTGCTGTTAATTTGGTTCTGGGCGATGAGTGCTTTAAGTAAGAGGCAATCGTTCTCTTTCCTCTTCGCTCTCAGGGCGCGCTTCCTCACGGGTGCAGACTTTTGCCCGCTTCCTTCTTGGTACTTGAAGCACTTCTGGTCCAAGGTCTGGTTGGCTGAAAGGTAGATTGCCGAGCAGACGGTAAAGCTTCGACGGACTGCTTAGCAGATAATTTAGCTATGCCGGACTGCTGAGCTGGCGGTGCTGCTGTGATGGACTGCTGGGCTGTAGGAGCAGAGGCATCGGACTGCTGACCATGCATTGAAGCTATGTCGGGTTTCTGCACAGGTGGTGCAAACTTGGTGTGTGATACGTCTCCGTCGTATCTATAATTTTTGATTGTTCCATGCCATTATTCTACAGCTTTCATATACTTTTGGCAACTTTTTATACTATTTTTGGGACTGACATATTGATCCAGTGCCCAGTGCCCAGTGCCAGTTCCTGTTTGTTGCATGTTTTTTGTTTCGTAGAATATCCATGCCAAACGAAGTCCAAACGCGATAAAAACTTACGGATTTTTTTTGTAATATATGTGAGTTTTGGGAATTGGAATCAATGCGAGACGATGCCCGAGGGGCCCACAAGCCCTGGAGGCACGCCCCCCTACCCTGGGCACGGCCAGGCGGCTTGTGGCCACCCCGTAAGGCGGTTGGTGCCCTTCTTTCACCGCAAGAAAGATAATATCCGGATAAAAATCGTGTTAAAATTTCAGCCCAATCGGAGTTACGGATCTCCGGGAATTTAAGAAACGATGAAAGGCGAGAATCTGGGAAGGGAGAAGCAGAAGGAAACAGAGAGAGAGATCCAATCTCGAAGGGGCTCCTGCCCCTCCACGGCCATGGAGGCCAAGGACCATAGGGGAAACCCTCCTCCCATCTAGGGGGGAGGCTAAGGAAGAAGAAGAAGAAGGAGGGGGCTCTCTCCCCCTCTCTCCCGGTGGCACCGAAACGCCGCCGGGGCAATCATCGTGTGACGACGATCTACACCAACACCTCCGTCATCTTCCCCAACATCTTCATCACCTTCCCCCATCTATATTCAGCGGTCCACTCTCCCACAACCCGTTGTACCCTCTACTTGAATATGGTGCTTTATGTTTCATATTATTATCCCATGATGTGTTGCCATCCTATGATGTCTGAGTAGATTTTTGTTGTCCTATCGGTGATTGGTGAATTGCTATGATTGGTTTAATTTGCTTGTGGTTATGTTGCTGTCCTTTGGTGCCCATCATATGAGCGTGCATGTGGATCACACCATAGGGTTAGTTGTATGTTGATAGGACTATGTATTGGAGGGCAATGGTGATAGCAGCTTCAGCCTAGCATAGAAATTGATGCATACGGGATTGAAGGGGGACCAATATATCTTAATGCTATGGTTGGGTTTTACCTTAATGAATGTCAGTAGTTGCGGATTGATGTGGAGCGAACCTCGAGATGAGGATCAGTCCATTGTTTGCCCGATCTTTCACGGCACAAAAATCCATTGCAGCAAGAACAACTTGCGGGTTTACGAAGAAATTCACAAACTCCGCAGAAACAACACGCCAACCCTTCGATCCAAAGGAATAACATGGACGAACTGTAGGCTCAGCTTGTAATCCCCTGTGTGTCGCGTCGCAGGAACTCACACGCCAGTAGAGATTTTCACAAGAATTTTCTAAACTCGGTAATGGTCGACGGCCGGAAAACACACACGTGTCTATTCCATCATAACATAACCTAACCTTTACATGACGTATTGACTTACCTTATACTATGGCCGGACACCCTAAGCTAACTTGGAAATAAAGCAATGGAAATAAGCTAATCTAGACTCTGTATAGATATTTCCTTTTACATCTCGGCAAATACTTGAACTACCAAAACAACCCAAACTACAAATATGATGGATTCTGTGCGTGACCACCTCTTTTGCTGTAACTTTGCCCCGTCCGGTGGCCCCCAACCTAACGCACATAAACAAAGATAATTCCATGATCCGGCGAGCCTAATTACATCATTAATAATTTTCTTAGGAGGCAAGAACAAGAATAGAAAGTCAATATGCACCATTTCGTCTTTAAACCAGCCCGGACTGTTCATATCCTGATTATCTCTTATATTTTCTGACTCAAACGTCCTTGTGTACAAGTCGTTTCTTGCATGCACACACATGCCCATCTCCCTGGGTAATGCATGCACGTTCAAATGCCTCCCTTCATCTTCCTTACGTGAGTGCACCTCTATCCATGCCATAGTTTGCATGCATGTAACTTCTATAATGGAAACATCATTGACCACTTGAACGTCTACTACTGGATTAATAGTGTTAGTTATCACCATGGTCATATCATCCTCCCTCCCTTCAAACGAAACCGTCCTCGGTTTTGACTCATTTTCTTCAAAAACATCTTCATCTGCAAGCTGAACATATGCCGAAAAAATTTGAGTTGCCTCGGCCTCCTTCTTGGCTTCTTCTAGCCCCTTCCTTTTCTGTAGTGATTCTTTCGTCCATGTCTTAAATGGCTTCTTTTCCATGGCCATGAGAACATATTTTGTATCATATACGACAGTGTATGTGTTGGTGAAATAGTCGTGTGTTACATTATTTTTCTTGTACCATGGCTTTCCCAGCAGCATATAACAAGAAATCATCGGTACCAGAATTACGTCGCACAAAACTTCACAAGAAAATTTGCCAACTGAAAACAATACCGTAGTTTGGTGCGTAATGTCGAGCTTGTCGTAGTACTTCCTCAATGAGTACGGTCATGGATGTGGTGTCACTGATAGCTGCAACTTCTCCACCCTGTCGACACCGACCGCGTTGATCAAACTGTAGTGGTCGATCGTCTTGGCGCAAACCTTGTCTCCCACTTTACAGTAGGTATGAAAAAGTTCAGCGCCATAGCCTGTCTCCTCTAGCAAAAATTCACCGGATAGCCTCCAGTAGTTCCTTGGTGATGGCACGCCGGCCGTCTCCTCCGAAGTGCCATGAGAAACACCGGTCTCTAATACCAATTGATGTGGAGCGAACCTCGAGATGAGGATCGGACCGTTGTTGGCCCGATCTTTCACGACACGAAAATACATTGCAGCAAGAACAAGTTGCGGGTTTACGAAGAAATTCACAAACTCCACAGAAACAACACGCCAACCCTTCGATCCAAAGGAATAACATGGTGAACCATCTAGGCTTAGCTTGTAATCCCCTGTGCGTCGCGTCGCAGGAACTCACACGCCAGTAGAGATTTTAACAAGAATTTTCTAAAATCGATAATGGCCGACGGCCGGAAAACACACACGTGTCTATTCCATCATAACATAGCCTAACCTTTACATGACGTATTGACTTGCCTTATATTGTGGCCGGACACCCTAAGCTAACTTGGAAATCAAGTAATGGAAATAAGCTAATCTAGACTCTGTATAGATATTGCCTTTTACATCTCGGCAAATACCTGAACTACCAAAACAACCCAAACTATAGATATGATGGATTCTGTGCGTGACCACCTCTTTTGCTGTAACTTTGCCTTGTCCGGTGGCCCCCAACCTAATGCACATAAACAAAGATAATTCCATGATCCGGCCAGCTTAATTACATCATTAATAATTTTCTTAGGAGGCAAGAACAAGAATAGAAAGTCAATATGCACCGTTTAGTCTTTAAACCAGCCCGAACTGTTCATATCCTGATTATCTCTTATATTTTCTGACTCAAACGTCCTTGTGTACAAGTCATTTCTTGCATGCACGCACATGCCCATCACCCTGGGTAATGCATGCACGTTCAACTGCCTCCCTTCATCTTCCTTACGTGAGTGCACCTCTATCCATGCCATAGTATGCATGCATGTAACTTCTATAATGGAAACATCATTGACCACTTGAACGTCTACTATTAGATTAATAGTGTTAGTTATCGCCATGGTCATATCACGGATGCTTGCTAATAGTTCCAATCATAAGTTGATGTCTACTACACAACTTGTTCTTGTAGACTCGTGTTGGGCCTCCAAGCGCAGAGTTTTGTAGGACAGTAGCAATTTTACCTCAAGTGGATGACCTAAGGTTTATCAATCCGTGGGAGGCGTAGGATGAAGATGGTTTCTCACAAACAACCCTGCAACCAAATAACAAAAAGTCTCTTGTGTCCCAAACACACCAAATACAATGGATATTTGTATAGGTGCACTAGTTCGGTGAAGACATGGTGATACAAGCATAGTAATGATAGTAGATATTGATTTTTGTAATAGGAACAATAAAAAACAGCAAGGTAGCAATTGATAAAACGGAGCAAAAACGGTATTGCAATGCTTGAAAATGAGGCCTAGGGTCCGTACTTTTGCTACTGCAATCTCTCAACAATGCTAATATAATTGGATCACATAACCATCCCTCAATGTGCAACAAAGAATCACTCCAAAGTTCTTATCTAGCGGAGACCATTAGAAGAAATTGTTTGTAGGGTACGAAACCACCTCAAAGCTATTCTTTCCTATCAATCTATCCTAGAGTTCGTACTAAAATAACACCAAGCTATTCTTTCTGATCGATCTAACCAAGAGTTCATACTAAAATAACACCATATGATACACATCAATCAACTCTAATGTCACCTAGATACTCCAATGTCACCACGAGTATCCGTGAGTTTATTATGCGATATGCATCAAACAATTTCATATTCATAATACTCGATCCAACACAAAGAACCTCAAAGAGTGCCCCAAGATTTCTACCGGAGAAACAAAGACGAGAACGTGCATCAAACCTTATGCATAGATTACCCCAATGTCACCTCGGGAATCCGCGAGTTGAGTGCCAAAACACATATCAAGTGAATCAATATGATACCCCATTGTCACCACGGGTATTCATAGCAAGACATACATCAAGTGCTCTCAAATCCATAAAAGTATTCAATCCGATAAAACGAAATCTCAAAGGGAAAACTCAATTCACAACAAGATAGAGAGGGGAAAACACCATATGATCCAACTATATTAACAATGCCCGCGATACATCAAGATCGTGACATCTCAAGAACATGAGAGAGGGATTAAACACATAGCTACTGGTACAAACCCTCAGCCCCGAGGGTGGACTACTCCCTCCTCATCATGGTGGCTGTCGGGTTGATGAAGATGGCCACCGGTGATGATTTCCCCCTCCGGCGGAGTGCCAGAACGGGGTCTAGATTGGTTTTTCGTCGCTACAGAGGCTTGCGGCGGCGGAACTTCTGATCTAGGGTTACCCCTAGGTTTTTTGGAATATTTGGGAATTTATTGGGTGAAGAGGCGGTGCGGGAGGCCACCGAGGTGGGCACAAGCCACCTGGGCGCGACTGGGCCCCCAGGCGCGCCCTGGTAGGTTGTGCTCTCCTCGGAGCTCCCCTTTGGTACTTCTTTGGCCCACCGGGTGTCTTCTGGTCTAGAAAAAATCTCCAAAAATTTCGCTGCATTTGGACTCCATTTGGTATTGATTTTCTGTGATGTAAAAAACAAGCAAAAAACAGCAACTGGCACTGGGCACTATGTCAATAGGTTAGTCCCAAAAAATGATATAAAGTTGCTATAAAATGATTGTAAAATGTCCAAGAATGATAATATAACAACATGAATACTTCATAAATTATAGATACATTGGAGACGTATCAGCATCCCCAAGCTTAATTCCTACTCGCCCTCGAGTAGGTAAATGATAAAAGAAATAATTTATGAAGTGTGAATGCTAGCAAAGTGCATAAGTTTGATCAATGATAATTTCAATCCCTTTTCCTAGCATCATAATAGCAATTCTTTCTCATAAAACTTCTCATGTTAAAGTAGCAACCAATTCACCTGTTAAGGTTCAAACAATGAATTCTCTTGAAACTCAACAACCTATATTCTTAGTCACCAAAAAATTGCGATTCAACTTATTCAACAGAGTCTAATTAAAAGCTCCACATACTCAATCATCATATAATCTTCCATGATTTCTAGTACTCAAAGTATATTCTTAGAACAAATGGCATCCATCAAACATAGAGAAAGATAGGGGCTTAATATTTCGCCTCCCAACTCATTTATCATAGAGATAATTGTCAACAATAATAAACCATGATCAAATATATTTGACTGGTCATATGTGCCTAGATCTTTCCCCACCACATGATGCTTGCCAACTAGAGAATAGTTTAGGTTGAAATGAGATTTCATACTATTGACTCTTCGCATAAAAGTAAATATTGAAAAGTAAAAGATAGACCCTTCGCAGAGAGAAGCAGAGGTTGTCATGCGCTTTTTTATTTGGATGCCCAAGCTCATAATGCAAAGGAATGTCATGTTATATTGCCCCTTATGATAGCAACCTTTATTATGCAGTCTGTCGCTTTTATTACTTTGCCATCACAAGTTCGTACAATGCTCAATTTTCCCTTACAATAAAAGATCAAACATATTTAGGAGCAATTTTTATTGCTTTATGCACCGATGACAACTTACTTGAAGGATCTTATTCAATCCATAGGTAGGTATGGTGGACACTCGTGGTAAGAAACTGGGTTTAAGGATTTTTGGATGCACAAGTAGTATCTCTACTTAGTACGAATTTTTTGCTAGCAAAAGATCCTAGGCAAACACCACATGTTGGAGGATCCATAACAATATAACTTCTATGCAAATATACACAACCATAACTCATTACGTTGTCTTCCTTGTCCAACTTCAACTAATTTTCTCAAGTTTGAAAATAATTAATGGGTATTCACAATCATAGAAGATGTCCAAGATAATATATTTGTATGTCAAAGTTCTCTTCCTTATACTAATCATTCATGAATTGCTTGTATGACCAATATTGTGATTGTCAAGCTTCAAAAGATTTCACTTTCTAAAACCAATGTGAAGCTACTACTAGGCATGCTATAAACATATAATTTCAACTTCATGATATTCAATTCATTTAACAATTTACTCATAGGATATAAGTGAAGCACAAGAGTAAATGACAAACTACTCCAAAAAGATATAAGTGAAGATCAAGCGAGTAGTTAAGTAAATGGGTAGCTATTTGAGGACTCTCTCTTATTTAAAAAACTTCAGATCTAATTATTTTATTAAAACAGTAAGCAAAAAAAAAAATGACATTCGAAGAAAAGCACAACTCATGTGAAGAAGCAAAAACTTAGGCTCAACCGACACTAACCGATAGTTGTTCATGAAGAAAGGTGGGATGCCTACCGGGGCATCCCCAGGCTTAGATGCTTGAGACTTCTTTGATTATTAACTTGGGATTCCTTGGGCATCCCCAAGCTTGAGCTTTTGTGTCTCCTTAATTCCTTTTATATCACGGTTTCCCTAAATCTTAAAATCTTCATCCACACAAAACTCAACAAGAACTCGTGAGATAAGTTAATATAAATCAATGCAACACCTTCTCATTCTCTACTGTAACAAATCACTAAAATTATTATTTAACATTGAATACTAAATGCGTCTGCATATTTAATACTTCCATCCTCAAATAGAATCATTAAACAGGCAAACATATGCAATCAATGCAAACATAACAGCAATCTGTCTAAGCAGGACAGTCTGTAAAGAGTGCAATATTCTTCATACTTACCTAACTAAAAAAATTCTGAAAATTTAGCACACTGTATAAAATTTATCATGGCTTATTGTGAAAAAAATTTCAACATTTTATCACATTCTTACTTTTGTGCAGAAGTTTTGCAACAGCGACAAACTTTCTGTTTTGAAACAGAAACTCATATACTTGCAAAATAAGCATGGTAAAGGCTATCCTTGCCACTTTTATTGACATAAAAGATACAAATCATTATTATAAATAACAGCAAGCAAATCAAAACAAAATAAAATGATGCTCCAAGCAAAACTCATATCCTGTGATGAATAAAAATATAGCTCCAAGTGAGGTTACCGATAATGTCGGAGACGAAAGAGGGGATGCCTTCCGGGGCATCCCCAAGCTTAGTTTCTTGGATCTTCCTTGAATATTACCTTGGGGGTGCCTTGGTCATCCCCAATCTTAGGGTCTTGTAACTCCTTATTCTCCTCATATCGATATCTCACCCAAAACTTGAAAACTTCAATCACACAAAACTTAACGGAACTTCGTGAGATGGGTTAGTATGATAAATACAAATCATTCACTTTGGTACTGTCAAGATAAGATTCATAATTGTTCTCAAACAATTCCTACTGTAACCTACAATTTCTACAACTTATATTAATCAATATAAGCCATGGAAACCATAAAACAAGCAAACTATGCATTGAAAACAGAATCTGTCAGAAACAGAATAGTACGTAAAGATCTGAATTAAGGTCATAATTATGTAACTCCAAAATTACTGAAAATTTAGGAAAACGTATAAAATTTGTAGATCAATCATATGTAAAAAAATCAGAGTTTTTATACGCTCGAGTGAATTTAAACAATTCAGTTACTGGGCGCAAAAGTTTCTGTTTTTGCACAGAATCAAGTCAACTATCATCCACACTATCCCAAAGGCTTTACTTGGCACTTTATTGAAACAAAAGCTATAAAACATGATTACTACAGTAGCCTAATAATGTGAACACACAAAAAAAGTAGGGGTAAAAATTGGGTCGTCTCCCAACAAGCGCTTTTCTTTAATGCCTTTTAGCTAGGCATGATGAGTTCAATGATGCTCGCATAAAAGATAAGAAGTGAAACATAACAAGAGCATCATGAATCATAAGTTCCTCTCTCATAATAATTTTCAGTAGCATCATGAATAGATTCATCAATATAATCATCACATAAAGCATTCTTTTCATGATCCAAAAGCATAGAAAATTTATTACTCTCCATATAAGCAATTTTATTCTCATTCACAATAGTGGGAGTATCATATGAAACTCGAATACTAAAAATTGTTTCCACATTAAAAGAGTAATGTTCAGTAAAAGGATATTCAAAATTATTACAATAATTATCACTACTTTTTATAACATAAGTATCATCACAATAATCATCATAAGTAGCAACTTTGTTCTCATCACAGATAGGAGGCATGCAATCATCATAGCGAATTTGATCATTCAAAGTAGGGGGACTAAAAAGATCATCTTCATTGAGCATATCATCCCCAAGCTTGGGACAAACATTATTTGCTGCAAATAAATTCTCAAACATGTCATTCTCATCAAACATAGCATCCCCAAGGTTGTGGCTTGGCATATCATAAGCATAATCACTCTCATCATTAATAGTATGAATAGCACCAACGGTATAACAATTGCTATCATCATAATTTCCCAAGTTGGTGCCAAAAAGATTTCCGAGATTATAAGAAGTATCATTATCTTCCCAATGATAATCATCACAACAAGCAATAGGCATAACAAAATCATCATCAATAGTTCTCTCGGACATTGTGCCATAAGACAAAGAAGCAATATCATCATCAAGTGCATCATCTTCCACAATTATTTTTGATTCATTTTCATGAGGCACAACAATAATTTTTACCTCTATTCTTTATTCTTTTCTTCTTCTTCACCACATCATGTGTGGGTTTAATTAATTTTTTCGAGCTTCTTGTTGATGAGATTGGTTGAATAGGGAGCTCCTCCTCGTCTCCTCTTTCATCATGAGAGACAATTGGAGGGAAAGTGGAAATCTTTACCCTTTCATTTGTATTCCTTTTATATTCTATTGGTTTCCCCATCTTTATATAGTTGGCAATATAAGCATTCTCATTGCAATTTACCATGCAAAACATATAGATATTTTTTAGATTAGCTTCAATGTCGTCCGTGAGAATGAACACTTCAAACCAACTATTTTTATGTGTCAATTCTTCACTCCCCAAAAATAGACAAAGCTCATTATAAAGTTCAAGGGTGATCAAATCATTACAATATTTGGCCATGATTCGATCATGAAAAAGTTTGCATTGGAAATTAAGATGACCAACCTAATTGCAAAGTTCACAAGTAATAGGACAAAGAGAACATAATTTTGTAGCAAATTCATCTATCACTTTGAGCAAAAAATTGGTTCTATCATGTTTATGCTTCTTACAAAATCTATCTTCCCTATAAGGCACGTCTTCACAAAGTCTTTCCACTCCCCAAAAATTGACATGCTTACAAGAAACATTTTTGTCATGACTTGTGCAATCATCATTAGCATTTTGGATATTCAAAGAATTCATACTAACAACATTGCAATCATGCTCATCATTTATGCCAAACATTTTATTGAATTCTTCTTCTATCAATTGAGCACAATTTTCCGATCCATCATTTTCAAGAAAGACATTATAAAGATGAACAACATGATGCCACCTCAATTCCATTTTTGTTGTTGTTTTCTTTTACGAACCAAACTACTGATAAAACAAGAAACTAAAAGATTCAGTTCCAAGATCTAAAGATATACCTTCAAGCACTCACCTCCCCGGCAACGGCGCCAGAAAAGAGCTTGATGTCTACTACACAACTTGTTCTTGTAGACTCGTGTTGGGCCTCCAAGCGCAGAGTTTTGTAGGACAGTAGCAATTTTCCCTCAAGTGGATGACCTAAGGTTTATCAATCCGTGGGAGGCGTAGGATGAATATGGTCTCTCTCAAACAACCCTGCAACCAAATAACAAAAAGTCTCTTGTGTCCCCAACACACCAAATACAATGGATATTTGTATAGGTGCACTAGTTCGGCAAAGACATATTGATACAAGCGTAGTAATGATAGTAGATATTGATTTTTGTAATAGGAACAATAAAAACAGCAAGGTAGCAATTGATAAAACGGCGCACAAACGGTAGTGCAATGCTTGAAAATGAGGCCTAGGGTCCATACTTTCGCTACTACAATCTCTCAACATTGCTAATATAATTGGATCACATAACCATCCCTCAACATGCAACGAAGAATCACTCCAAAGTTCTTATCTAGCGGAGAACATAAGAAGAAATTGTTTGTAGGGTACGAAACCACCTCAAAGCTATTCTTTCCGATCAATCTATCCTAGAGTTCGTACTAAAATAACACCAAGCTATTCTTTCCGATCGATCTAACCAAGAGTTCATACTAAAATAACACCATATGATACACATCAACCAACTCTAATGTCACCTAGAAACTCCAATGTCACCACGAGTATCCGTGAGTTGATTATGCGATATGCATCAAACAATTTCAGATTCATAATACTCGATCCAACACAAAAAACCTCAAAGAGTGCCCCAAGATTTCTACCGGAGAAACAAAGACGAGAACGTGCATCAACCCTTATGCATAGATTACCCCAAAGTCACCTCGGGAATCCGCGAGTTGAGTGCCAAAACACATATCAAGTGAATCAATATGGTACCCCATTGTCACCACGGGTATTCATAGCAAGACATACATCAAGTGCTCTCAAATCCATAAAATTATTCAATCCGATAAAATAAAATCTCAAAGGGAAAACTCAATTCACAACAAGATAGAGAGGGGAAAACACCATATGATCCAACTATATTAACAAAGCCCGTGATACATCAAGATCGTGACATCTCAAGAACACGAGAGAGAGAGAGATTAAACACATAGCTACTGGTACAAACCCTCAGCCCCGAGGGTGGACTACTCCCTCCTCATCATGGTGGCCGCCGGGATGATGAAGATGGCCACCGGTGATGATTTCCTCCTCCGGCGGAGTGCCGGAACGGGGTCTAGATTGGTTTTTCGTCGCTACAGAGGCTTGCGGTGGTGGAACTTCTGATCTAGGGTTAACCCTAGGTTTTTTGGAATATTTGGGAATTTATAGGGCGAAGAGGCGGTGCGGGAGGCCACCGAGGTGGGCACAACCCACCTGGGCGCGCCTGGGCCCCCAGGCATGCCCTGGTGGGTTGTGCTCTCCTCGGAGCTCCCTTCTGGTACTTCTTTGGCCCACTGGGTGTCTTCTAGTCCAGAAAAAATCTCCAAAAAGTTTCGCTGCGTTTGGACTCCGTTTGGTATTTATTTTCTGCGATGTAAAAAACAAGCAAAAAACAACAACTGGCACTGGGCACTATGTCAATAGGTTAGTCCCAAAAAATGATATAAAGTTGCTATAAAATGATTGTAAAACATCCAAGAATGATAATATAACAACGTGAATACTTCATAAATTGTAGATACGTTGGAGACGTATCAGAAGTGCATAGAATTCCAAGTAAGGGATGACATGCTAGCAGTGGCCTCTCCCACATAAAACTTGCTGTCGGTCTAGTAACGTAGTCAATTGCTTAGGGACAATACCGCAACTCCTACCACCACTTTTCCACACTCTCTATACTAACTTAATTGTTTATTTACATGCTCTTTATTATCTTGCAAACCTATCCTACAACACCTACAAAATACTTCTAGTTTCATACTTGTTCTTGGTAAAGCAAACTTTAAGCGTGCGTAGAGTTGTATCGGTGGTCGATAGAACTTGAGGGAATATTCGTTCTACCTTTAGCTCCTCGTTGGGTTCGACACTCTTATTTATCGAGAAAGGCTACAACTGATCCCCTATACTTGTGGGTTATCAAGACCTTTTTCTGGCGCCGTTGCCAGGGAGCAATAGCGTGGGGTGAATATTCTCGTGTGTGCTTGTTTGCTTTATCACTAAGTAGATTTTATTTGCTGTTCTAAGTTGTTCTCTATCTTTAGTTAAGGATATGGAACACGAAGTACCAAAAAAAGGTGTACTTGCTACTCATGGAGATGGGGAACCTCCTAAAACCCTCGATGCTCGCTATGTGGAAAATATTAAACACTACTTTGATAATCCTGAGAAAACCCCATTAAACTTGACAATGGGAAACACGTTGGATCAATGTGAATACTTTAGGGATTATCGCTTGACTCAAAAAGGGAAACTATTATGGGATCAAATTCATATGTTGCATTGGTATGCTCGGAATTGATGCTTGAGATATGATTACACTTGTTGCTCTAGGATGAAGGCTCCACACCTTCCCTTTTCATGTAAATTTAGTGATAATGAAACCTTGGCCTCTTATGCTAACAGTCTATATGATTACTATGATGTGGAGCAAATAGAAGAATTTGTTGCTTTTAAGGGTGCTTATGAAATTGAATCTTTGTTTGAAAAGTGTGAAAATTATGATGATGCTGTTTATAGACCTGAAAATTTTGCTATACTTAAATATTGCTATGAGAATTATGAATATAATTCTGATATTAATGAGTTTATCGAGAAAGTCTCCGCTATCCAAGAAGAGACTAATATTTTGCAGGAATCTATGGAAGAAGAAATTGATGACACTGTGAGCTCATTAGATGAAAAAGATGAGGAGGAGAGCGAAGAACAAAAGGAGGAAGAGCGGATTGATCACCCGTGCCCACCTTCTAATGAGAGTAACTCTTTATCCCATACATTGTTTAATTCCGCTTCATGCTTACCGAAGTATGAATGCTATGATGATTGTTATGATCCCTTGGATTCGTTTGAAATATCCCTTTTTGATGAAATTGATGCTTGCTATGCTTGTGGCCATGATGCCAATATGAATTATGCTTATGGAGATGAACTTGCTATAGTTCCTTATGTTAAGAATGAAATTGTTGCTATTGCACCCACGCATGATAGTCCTATTATCTTTTTGAATTCACCCAACTACACTATATCAGAGAAGTTTGCGCTTATTAAGGACTATATTGATGGGTTGCATTCTACTATTGCACATGATGATTTTGATAAATATAATATGCATGTGCTTGCTGCTCCTACTTGCAATTATTATGAGAGAGGAACTATATCTCCGCCTCTCTATGTTTCAAATACGATAAAATTGCAAGAAACTGTTTATACTATGTATCGACCTTTACTTTGTGTGCATGAATTGTTCTTTTATGACATGCCGATGCATAGGAAGAGAGTTAGACTTCGTTGTTGCATGATATATGTTACTTTGTGCTCAATACTAAAATACAAATCATTGTTAATTAAAATTGGCTTTGATATACCTTGGGATCCGGGTGGATCCATTACTTGAGCACTATATGCCTAGCTTAATGGCTTTAAAGAAAGCGTTGCCAGGGAGACAACCTAGACGTTTTAGAGAGTCATTTTTATTCTGTTTTGTGCTTTTATAAAGTTCAAAAACAAAAAATATAGAGGGGAACTTAAAAACTTTTTCAAAAAGAAAAGTGAAAGTAAGACGGATGAGCACCGTTGAAGTGGGGGAGCTCCTTGAACTTTGTTCATGCCCTTGGAAACTTTGCAAATCTTGAATTACAGAAACTTTTCAACAAAAATAATTATCCCCTTATACAAATCCATTATATTATAAAAATAATATGCCAAGATTTGCCTTTAAGATGATTAGATTGCTTGTTTGGTATGTGTAGTGCGAAAACAGAAACTTTGGCTGTAGTGCGTGAATTTACATTTTTTACCAGAATGTCAAAAGCTTCTGAAACATTTTGCAAAGTATTGCTACACAATTTTTTTCCTAATTTTTCAGAATTTTTAGAGTTACATAAGTATGGTAAATGTTCAGACTGCTACAGACTGTCCTGCTTAAGACATATTCTGTTTTTGATGCATTGTTTTGCTTGTTTTGATGAAACTACCGACTGTATCGGTGGTATAAGCCATAGATAAGTTATAATATAGTAGCTACAGTGAAAAAATAAAATATGAATGGGTTTGCAATAGTACTTGAAGTGGGTATTTGCTTTATTATACTAACGGATCTCGCGAGGGTTTTGTTAAGTTTTGTGTGAGTGAAGTTTTCAAGTTTTGGGTGAGATCACGATTGATGAAGGAATAAGGAGTGGCAAGAGCCTAAGCTTGGGAATGCCCGAGGCACCCCAATGTAATATTCAAGGACTCCCAAGAAACTAAGCTTGGGGATGCCCCGGAAGGCATCCCCTCTTTCTGCTAACGATCGTCGGTAATTTTACTTGGAGCTATATTTTTATTCGTCACATGATATGCGTAAATCTTGGAGCGTCATGTGCTTTTTATTTTTCTTTTAATAATACACCATGCTGGTAGGATATAGTCCTTGGTTTATTTATAGAATGCTTCATGCACTTCACTTCTATATTTTGAGTATGGCTTTATAGAATGCTTCACGTGCTTCGCTTATATCATTTGAAGTTTGGATTGCCTGTTTCTCTATGCATAGACAACCGCCATTTGTAGAATGCTCTTTTGCTTCACTTATATTTGTTAGAGCGTGGGCATATCTTTTGTAGAAAGAATTAAACTCTCATGCTTCACTTATATCTATTTAGAGAGTCATCAGGAATTGGTCATTCACATGGTTAGTCATAAAATCCTACATAAAAACTTGTAGATCACTGAATATGGTATGTTTGATTCCTTGCAATAGTTTTGCAATATAAAGATGGTGATATTAGAGTCATGCTAGTGAGTAATCGTGGATTGGTAGAAATACTTGTGTTAAGGTTTGTGATTCCCGAAGCATGCACGTATGGTGAACCGTTATGTGATGAAGTCGGAGCATTATTTATTTTCTGATTGTCTTCCTTATGAGTGGCGGTCGGGGACGAGCGATGGTCTTTTCCTACCAATCTATCCCCCTAGGAGCATGCGTATTAGTACTTTGTTTCGATGGCTAATAAACTTTTGCAATAAGTATGTGAGTTCTTTATGACTAATGTTGAGTCCATGGATTATACGCACTCTCGCCCCTCCATCATTGCTAGCCTCTTCGGTACCATGCATTGCCCTTTCTCACCACGAGAGTCGGTGCAAGCTTCGCCCGTGCATCCAAACCCCATGATATGATACGCTCTATCACACATAAGCCTCATTATATCTTCCTCAAAATAGCCACCATACCTACCTATCATGGCATTTCCATAGCCATTCCGAGATATTATTGCCATGCAACTTCCATCATCATCATATACATGACTTGAGCATTCATTGTCATATTGCTTTGCATGATCGTAAGACAGCTAGCATGATATTTTCATGGCTTGTCCGTTTTTTGATATCTTTGCTATGCTAGGTCATTGCACATCCTGGTACACTGCCAGAGGCATTCATATAGAGTCATACTTTGTTCTAGATATCGAGTTGTAATATTGAGTTGTCAGTAAATAAAAGTGTGATGATCATCATTATTAGAGCATTGTCCCAGTGAGGAAGGGATGATGGAGACTATGATTCTCCCACAAGTCGGGATGAGACTCCGGACGAAAAATAAAAAAAAATAAAAAAAGAGGCCAAAAGAGAGAGAGAGAGAGAGAGAGCCCAAAAAAATAAAAAAAATGAGAGAAAAAGAGAGAAGGGGCAATGCTACTATCCTTTTACCACACTTGTGCTTCAGAGTAATACCATGTTCTTCATATAGAGAGTCTCTTGAGTTATCACTTTCATATACTAGTGGGAATTTTCATTATAGAACTTGGCTTGTATATTCTGATGATGGGCTTCCTCAAATGCCCGAGGTCTTCATGAGCAAGCAAGTTGGATGCACACCCACTTAGTTTTCAGTTTGAGCTTTCATACACTTATAGCTCTTAGTGCATCCATTGCATGGCAATCCCTACTCCTCGCATTGACATCAATTGATGGGCATCTCCATAGCCCGTTGATTAGCCGCGTCGATGTGAGACTTTCTTCCTTTTTGTCTTCTCCACACAACCTCCACCATCATATTCTATTCCACCTATAGTGCTATATCCATGGCTCACGCTCATGTATTTCGTTAAAGTTGAAAAGGCTTGAGAACATTAAAAGTATGAAACAATTGCTTGGCTTACCATCGGGGTTGTGCATGATGAAATACTTTGTGTGATGAAGATGGAGCATAACCAGACTATATGATTTTGTAGGGATAACTTTCTTTGGCCATGTTATTTTGAGAAGACATGATTGCTTTATTAGTATGCTTGAAGTATTATTGTCTTAATGTCAAATGATAGACTATTGCTTTGAATCACTCGTGTCTTAATATTCATGCCATGATTAGATTATATGATCAATATTATGCTAGGTATCATTCCACATCAAAAATTATCTTTTTTATCATTTACCTACTCGAGGACGAGCAGGAATTAAGCTTGGGGATGCTGATACATCTCCGTTGTATCTATAATTTTTGATTATTTCATGCCATTATTCTACAACTTTCATATACTTTTGGCAACTTTTTATACTATTTTTGGGACTGACATATTGATCCAGTGCCCAGTGCCAGTTCCTGTTTGTTGCATGTTTTTTATTTCGTAGAATATCCATACCAAACAAAGTCCAAACGCGATAAAAACTTATGGAGATTTTTTTGGAATATATGTGATTTTTGGGAATTGGAATCAACGCGAGATGATGCCCGAGGGGCCCACAAGCCCTGGAGGCGCGCCCCCCTACCCTTGGCGTGGCCAGGGGGCTTGTGGCCACCCTGTAAGGCAGTTGGTGCCCTTTTTTCGCTGCAAGAAAGATAATATCCGGATAAAAATCGTGTTAAAATTTCAGCCCAATCGGAGTTACGGATCTCCGGGAATTTAAGAAACAATGAAAGGCCAGAATGTGGGAAGGCAGGAATAGAAGGAAACAGAGAGAGAGAGAGAGAGAGAGAGATCTAATCTCGGAGGGGCTCCCGCCCCTCCACCGCCATGGAGGCCAAGGACCAGAGGAGAAACCCTCCTTCCATCTAGGGGGAGGCCAAGGAAGAAGAAGAAGGATGGGGGCTCTCTCCCCCTCTTTCTCGGTGGCGCCGGAACGCCACCGGGGCAATCATCATGTGATGGCGATCTACACCAACACCTCCGTCATCTTCCCCAACATCTTCATCACCTTCCCCCATCTATATTCAGCGGTCCACTCTCCCACAACCCGCTGCACCCTCTACTTGAACATGGTGCTTTATGCTTCATATTATTATCCAATGATGTGTTGCCATCCTATGATGTCTGAGTAGATTTTTGTTGTCCTATCGGTGATTGGTGAATTGCTATGATTGGTTTAATTTGCTTGTGGTTATGTTGCTGTCCTTTGGTGCCCATCATATGAGCGCGCGTGTGGATCACACCATAGGGTTAGTTGTATGTTGATAGGACTATGTATTGGAGGGCAAGGATGATAGCAGCTTCAGCCTAGCATTGAAATTGATGCATACGGGATTGAAGGGGGACCAATATATCTTAATGCTATGGTTGGGTTTTACCTTAATGAACGTTAGTAGTTGCGGATGCTTGCTAATAGTTCCAATCATAAGTGCATAGAATTCCACGTAAGGGATGACATGCTAGCAGTGGCCTCTCCCACATAAACTTGCTATCGGTCTAGTAATGTAGTCAATTGCTTAGGGACAATTCCGCAATTCCTACCACCACTTTTCCACACTCGCTATACTAACTTAATTGTTTATTTATCTAACCATCCCCTAGTTTTTATTTATGTGCTCTTTATTATCTTGCAAACCTATCCTACAACACCTATAAAGTACTTCTAGTTTCATACTTGTTCTAGGTAAAGCGAACATTAAGCGTGTGTAGAGTTGTATCGATGGTCGATAGAACTTGAGGGAATATTTGTTCTACCTTTAGCTCCTCATTGGGTTTGACACTCTTATTTATCGAGAAAGTCTACAACTGATCCCCTATACTTGTGGGTTATCAGTGTGCTAAGGAGGCCGTTCCAACGCGTTGGTTTGCTGAGCAAGCAGTGCTGACGCATTGGTATGCTGATCATGTGGCTGCAGACCGACGGACTGATGAGCAGTCAGTTCTGGACCTACAGACTGCTTAGCAGGCGGTGCTGAAGCATCAGACTTCTTAGCAGTCCGTTCCACCAGGTTGGTCTACTGAGCATGTGCTGCAGGTGGGTCTCCCCCCGCTGCTTCAGCGGCCAGCATCTGAACCGATGGTGCATCTTCAGCAATTGTAGGCCTTGCCACTAGCTGCTCTGGGGCGGACGATGACATGGCCTGTACGGCACAAAGTCAGGCAGGCTGATCACAGGTTGATGCATCAGCCGTCGGATAATGAGTATTAGGTTCCTTGGGGGAAGCACGCGAGAGCTGCTGTGGCAAGGAGAGTGTCACTGGTTGAGGGGTGACATTGGTTGGTCTTGGCGGGGCTTTAGGGATCTCATCCATGAAGTCTATTTCCTTTCGTGTCCACTGGATGTGATGTAACAGTGTTTCTCCCATGGTCCTATGCTCTTCATGGCAAATTCATTGAATCCAGGCTTTACTTCAGTCACATAGCACTTCACACAGCCCGGCTTCAATGGCACATTGTCCAACAAGAGGCCCTCTTCCAAGAAGGGTGGGCAAACCCACGCTATTGCACATTTTAATGTATCTTCATAATGTGTAAGCATGCCCTTCAGTCTATATTTCATTCCAGATAGATCAGATATAGCATCATCATGAGCAACTGCAGTCTCAGTGTCGCTGGGGTCAGCTGATGTACATCTACTCTTGTGTGGTGTTATCTCGCAATAACCAGCATCCTCCATGCCCGCCTCCCCTCCCATTTGCTAGCTATCTGTCAGTGTTAGAGTCTTCTGCATCATCATTTACTCCTCAATTTCCTTTCGAACAGTCGGATACATGTCCTTCCTGAACCTTTCATACAATTCATTCTGCTTCATTTCACTCCTCGCTTTTTTCATGCTGAGCCTCTCTTCTTTGCTGAGTGTGAAAGCCCACTTGTGCGGGACATTGACACCTATACCCCTTGCACGGCCAGGGGGCTCTCTTGTTTCTAGAGCATCGGACAGAATGTCACATGGCCCTGAGTTCCTGTAGAACCTTCCAGGTATCTCAGAAGCCTTTAACATCACGTGATACAGTTTTTTGTCATGTGAGTTTTCGAAGTAATAAGTTCCGTCATCACGCCTCCGTGCACGTGCCCGCAAGTAGTCTCTAGCACGTTTGCCCCTGATTTCACTAAAGGCCAGTGTCCCACCCGCAGCTACTGCTTCTTTGTCCTCCTGATCCCATATCGGTTTCATGCCGTAGTATCCTGCCACACCCATACGGTGGGGGTGTGTGTTCCTCTTCTAAAGTTCCGATTGCTTGGCACTCTTCGTAGCAAACTCTGTAGTTGCCCTGGCCCTTTTGAATTCTACCCAGTATGCCTTTGTAATTTGGGGGTATGAGGGGATTGGGTCCTTACCTTCACTCAAGTACTTCTTGTACAGCACATGCTTCCAGTTTCTCCAAGCATCCCTAGCCTTCTTCAGTGCAGCGTGTTCCACCTGCATTCTCCACTGCTCTGGAATATTGAAGTGATCCATGATCTCCTGGACTATCCTTTGCCGTGTTTTTGTGTCAGCCTTCCGAAACCACAACAGATTAATGTTGAGCCTTGCCCTGCCAACAAATCCACACACACTCCTGAACCTCGCGCGTGCTTTATCTGGTTTAGTTGGAGCCCAAGACTTTAAATCAATCTCGGTTACTTCATATACACCTTTAGGCTGGTGTGTGGGCTTCCTTGGAGCATTCCTCCGTGTCCTGACTAGAAGGGTAATTGCTGCAGCTCTATCCCGTTCCAGGTTACTTGATCCCTCACCATCTGCTGAAGACCTAGGGTTGTCGGAATCAGATGAAGATACATCGCCTGAAGCATGAGTGTTGTCACTGCTATCGGCATCTACAGAGAACACATGTGAAACTCAGGAAAGGAGGATAAGCATGAAGCTAACAACTTGGTATCAAGCTGTCTAAACATGTCATGCAATAATTTAGAAAATGTACGGCTTATTTGTTAAGTTTGTGTGACTCAGGCGCCCATGATCTGTAAATCGACAATAATTTGTTGGAACAAATACAGCTTAGTGAATACATGTTTCTTAATGCAAACCCGGCAGGACCATAGGAGAGGCGAGGGTTATAGGATTGATATGCTCGAGGGTGGCTGGCGGGCAAACGAAGATGATACGTCTCCATCGTATCTACTTTTCCAAACTCTTTTGCCCTTGTTTTGGACTCTAATTTGCATGATTTGAATGGAACTAACCCAGACTGACGCTGTTTTTAGCAGAATTGCCATGGTGTTATTTTTGTGCAGAAATAAAGGTTCTCAGATTGACCTGAAAATTTACGGAGAATATTTTTGGAATATATAAAAAATATTGGTGCAAGAATCAACCAGAGGGGGGCCACCCAGAGGCCACAAGCCCTGGGGCGCGCCCTGCAGGCTTGTGAGCCCCCTGGAGCTCCTCCGACCCTAATTCCAACTCTATAAGTACCTATTCACGAAGAAAAAAAATCAGAGAGAAGGATTCATTATGTTTTACGATACGGAGCCGCCGCCACCTCCTGTTCTTCATCGGGAGGGCTGATCTGGAGTCTGTTCGGGGCTCCGGAGAGGGGGATTCATCGCCATCATCATCACCAACCTTCCTCCATCACCAATTTCATGATGCTCACCACCGTGCATGAGTAATTCCATCGTAGGCTTGCTGGATGGTGATGGGTTGGATGAGATTTATCATGTAATCGAGTTAGTTTTGTTAGGGTTTGATCCCTAGTATCCACTATGTTCTGAGATTGATGTTGCTATGACTTTGCTATGCTTAATGCTTGTCACTAGGGCCCGAGTGCCATGATTTCAGATCTGAACCTATTATGCTTTCATGAATATATTTGAGTTCTTGATCCTATCTTGCAAGTTGTAGACACATATTACATGTTATGATCCGCATACCCCAAGGTGACAATAATTGGGATTCTTTCCGGTGATTACCGTAGTTTGAGGAGTTCATGTATTCACTAAGTGCTAATGCTTTGGTCCGGTTCTCTATTAAAAGGAGGCCTTAATATCCCTTAGTTTCCATTAGGACCCCACTACCACGGGAGGGTAGGACAAAAGATGTCATGCAAGTTCTTTTCCATAAGCACGTATGACTATATACGGAATACATGCCTACATTATATTGATGAATTGGAGCTAGTTCTGTGTCACCCTAGGTTATAACTGTTGCATGATGAATGCCATCCGACATAATTATCCATCACTGATCCGTTGCCTATGAGATTTTCACACATTGATCTTTGCTAAGTTACTTTGCTGTTGCTACTGTTACAATCACTACAAAACTGCCACTGTTACTTTTGCCACTGCTACCGTTACTTCCATACTACTTTGCTACTAAAAACTTTGCTCTAGATATTAAGTCTTTCAGGTGTGGTTGAATTGACAACTCAGCTGCTAATACTCGTGAATATTCTTTGGCTCCCCTTGTGTCAAATCAATAAATTTGGGTTGAATACTCTACCCTCGAAAACTGTTGCGATCCCCTATACTTGTGGGTTATCAAGACCTTTTTCTGCCGCCGTTGCCGGGGAGCATAGCTCTATTCTCTGAGTTACTTGGGATTTATATCTGTTGATGACTATGAGGAATTTGAAAGACAACAAAACCAACATTTTCCCTCTACTACTAGGGGAGGTAAGGAACTGCCATCTAGCTCTGCACTTGATTCACCTTCTGTTTTGAGTAAGCTTGCGACACCACCACCTACTATTAATTCTGATATGTCGCAAGTAATTGATGATGCTACTTATGCTATGCATGATGCTTATGATGATACTACTGCTTTGCTTGATAATACTGTGCCACTGGGTGAATTTCTTGATGAACAACTTGCTAGAGTTAATGATATTGAGAACGCTGAAACTGATGATATTTTCGAAACTGATGAAATTATTGAAACTGAACAATTTGAAACACCTGCCAGACCTAGCTCTCCTAGATATGAATTACCTAATATACCTGAGGGTTATGTTATTGATGGAGAGGTAGCTAGGGACTTTCTTGCTTGTAAGGATAGAGATGATCTTAAGAAATTATTATGCAAGTGGAAAGAAAAATCTTTGAATGCTAGAATGCAATATGATCCTAAGTTTGCTACTTCACCCATCTTTGTTACCGATGAGTATTATGAATTCTCTATCGATCCTGAGTTAATTACTTTGGTTGAATCTGATCCTTTCCATGTTTATGAATCTGAAACTATTCTGGCACATCTTACTAAATTGAATGATATAGCCACCCTATTTGCTCATGAGGAAAAAATTCATTACTACTATATTCTTAAGTTGTTTCCTTTCTCATTAAAGGGTGATGCTAATATATGGTTTAATTCTCTCGCTCCTGGTTGTGTGCGTAGTCCCCAGGATATGATATATTACTTCTTTGAAAAATATTTTCCTGCTCATAAGAAACAAGCTGCTTTACAGGAAATATTTAATTTTGTGCAAATTGAAGAAGAGAGTCTCCCACAAGCTTGGGGGAGGCTTCTCCAATTACTTAATGCTTTGCCTGATCATCCTCTCAAGAAAAATGAAATACTTGATATCTTTTATAATGGACTAACTGATGCTTCTAGGGACCACCTAGATAGTTGTGCTGGTTGTGTTTTCAGGGAACGAACTATTGAGCAAGCTGAAGTATTATTGAATAACATATTGAGTAATGATAATGATTGGACTCATCTCGAACCACCTCCTAAGACAACTCCGAAGAAAAGAGGTATTCTATTTCTCAGTCCTGAAGATATGCAAGAGGCAAAGAAATCTATGAAAGAACAAGGTATTAAAGCTGAAGATGTTAAGAATTTACCACCTATTGAAGAAATACATGGTCTTAATACTCCGACATAGGTAGTAGAGGTAAATTCTCTCTATAGATTTGATGAAGGTGATATTCCTTACAATAAGTCTGCTAGTCAATGCTCGGATGAATTTGATAATTTTATTGTTAAACAAGAAAACATCAACGCATATGTTAGTAAGCAATTGAAACATAATGCTTATATGCTTGACTGCTTGGGTGACTACATGTGTAGAACTGTTAATGATCTCAAAATCATTAGTAAACATGCTTCCATGGTAAAAACTCAAGTGGAACAAGTTCTCAAAGCACAGAATGATTTGCTTAATGAGATGAATAATAAGAACAATGACCATGCTATTAGAGTTATGACTAGAGGTGGTAAAATGACTCAGGAACCTTTGTATCCTGAGGGCCATCCTAAGAGAATTGAACAATATTCTCAGAAAATTAATACTGATGCACCTAGTCCTTCAAAGAGGAAAAAGAAAACTAATAGGACTTTGCATGCTTCTAATGAACGTATTATAGACACACCTGAGAATCCAAATGATATTTCTATTTCTGATGCTGAGACACAATCTGATGATTAACATGAACCTACTGATAATGTTAATGATGATGTTCATGCTGATGCTCAACCTAGCAATGATAATGATGTGGAGATAGAACCTGCTGTTGATCTTGATAACCCATAACCTAAGAATAAAAGATATGATAAGAGAGACTTCATTGCTAGGAAACATGGTAAAGAAAGAGAACCATGGGTTCAGAAACCCATGCCCTTTCCTCATAAACCATCCAAGAAAAAGGATGATGAGGATTTTGAGCGCTTTGTTGAAATGCTCAGACATGTCTTTTTGCGTATGGGTTTGACTGATATTTTGAAATGTCTCCTTATGCTAAGTGTCAGTGCAACAAACCCTGGTGTATGTTGCCCAGACTGTACACAGGCTCAAGGGCAAGATTACAACATCCAAGACAAGGCCAAGCAGAAGATATAGCTCTTTGAGAAATCAAAGGGCAGATCAAGGAGACCAAGACAAGCCAAATGAGCAAGATATCAGTAAGGAAAAACCTCCCTTGCCGGGCAGGCGAGCCTGACAAGGTCGAGGTCACCCCGAAGACAAGTCCCAGACTCCCCCGGCAAGCTTGCCGGGGATGCCGAGGGCGGATTGCCCCGCCAAGACACCACCGCTCCACCTCCCAGCGACGCAAGTCACCTCCCAGTGCGGTGTCGAGCCCCCAAGTGATTACATGGCTGTTCTATGGCACGTGGCAGCCATTTCCGAGGAAGATCACCCCCAAATGACACCTTTCCAGAGGCGTGTCACGCAGGCAGGCGAGAAGGTGGAAGGATAGCATGGCAAGGCTTGCCGGGCTACCCCGCGATGTGACACTAAGCGGTGCATTTAATGCACCCTGTCTTGCCTACAGAGTTAGGTATGATAGCACTCTGGCTATCTAATCACTGGTTAATGACTGTTTTGCCATTGTGGTAACCCCTTGACCTATAAAAGGAGGGCCGTGGCAACCTTAGCGAGGATTCGGACCCTTGTACACTCATACGCGCGTAGCTACTCTCGTCCCAAGGCAAACTTGCCGGGCTTGAGCGCTGCGCCTCCACCACGATCCTTTCATCAATCCACCAAAGGAGGAGTAGGATTTTATGCCTCGCGGCGGCCCAAACCTGGGTAAAAACCGCCCGTGTCATCACTATCGTGCTGCTCTACGATCTCCGCTCTTTGTGCAACGCGCCCTTCCCCCTCGCCGAACCAAAAGGGGCCGATGGCCCCATAGGTGGCCGTGTTGAACCACGACATCTTTGGCGCGCCAGGTAGGGGGGAAGCGCTTGTGCGAATCCGAGGGTGTAAGCAGTGCGTCATCTTCATCGTCGTCTTCTTCATCGACGGCTTCATCATCCATGGTGCCCAAGAAAAAGTCCGGCGCTACAGCTCACCCGTCCACCTCGAAGGCCCCCTTGCATGCAGCCACTGTTGCCGTGGGGGCTACGATGGCGCATGGGGACGTGAACGCCGCGGGGGACGTGACCGGCGCAGGCGGCGCCATCATCATTCCCCCTACGGGCAAAGCGGGAGCAGGATGCGCCGGAGGAGGACAACATCAACAGCATCCTAGCGGCCATGCTCCACAAGATGCGGGTGGGGAGAACATTCCATCTCCGCCTCTCCACCTCGCTGAAGGACGCAGCCGCAGCGATGGCGCTCGCTCTGGTGCAAATCGCAACCTTCTAGCTGCCCCCGCTGCGGGTGCGGTTGCAGGGCAAGCTGGCCAAGACGATGCGCCGAATGGGGTTGCCAATCCCCAAGCACATCCGCCTCGCCGCCAATTCACCCTGGCGACCGGCTTGCGGTGATGAGAGCACGACGCCATCACTACCGGCACCGTCAGAAGTCAGGCGACGTCATGATCCGCGTCGTCATCTATGCCAAGAACTGCTTCGGAAGCCATGGCGCGGGCCCAACTCCTATTGAGATTTCCACCAGCGGCCGATCAAATGGATGAGTGGAGAGCCACCATTCAGAGCCTGATTGGTATTGCTGAGGTGGGACGATCACAGCGAGCAGGCCCGTCGCGGCCTCCACCGACAGCAGCAATGGCCCGAGCCGATGGCCGCATTGAAGGGGCCATTCCTACGGTGCAGTCCCCTCCACAGCAGCCAGCACAGGGGCCACGACCAGAGTCACGCAATCGAGAACCCGATGAGGTATCAATGGCTTCGTCTGATCATCAAGCCTGTTAAGATCAGCGGCGGGTCCTGGAAGACAGGCAAAGGGAAGACATGCACGTCACCATTGAATGGCACCGTGAAACCCACCGCTAGTTCGACAGGCGCAACGGCCCCAACATCGACAAGCCTGCGCCCAGTGGAGACGGGTACCTACCCTTCGAGGTTGGGTGTCCTGCCTTCACTCGCGAGCTGTGGCAAGTCCGTTGGCCGTCTACCCGTACGTTCAAGCCAGAGATACCAGAAAAGTACGATGGAAGACTAAACCTGGCAGAGTTCTTGAGCATGTACACCATCGCTGTTCAAGCCGCCGGAGGAAGACATGAGAAGATATTCGCCAACTACTTCCCTTTGGTACTCAAGCCAAATGTGAGGTCATGGCTGATGCACTTACCAGAGAACTCCATCTCGACCTGGGCTGACCTGTGCAATGAGTTTGTTGGCGCCTTCACGGGCGGCCATCAAGAACCAGGGTGGCCCAGCGACTTGCAGCTCCTCCCACAAAAGGAAGGGGAGAGTTTGCGGAAGTATATGCAGAGATTCAGCTGGGTGCATAGGAATATTTCGGACATCCACTCGGCAGCTGTGATAGCTACATTCTAGTCTAACGTACGCAACCGCAGGATACGTTCAAAGTTGAACATTCGGTTGCCCAGGACTGTGAATGAGATGTACACTTTGGCGGATAAGTGTGCCAGAACAGAGGAGGGGAGGCGATTCCCTGGGGAAGAAGACGGTGTTGACGTCGACTCAGAGGACGACGATGCTGCCAATCAGAAGAAGAAGAACAAGAAACACAACAAGAAGTGCAAGGAGAAGATGGTTCTGGCTGTCGAAGGGTCTGGCATTCTGAGTACCAGCAAGAAGGCCAAGGCCGAAGCTCCCGGCAAGGAAGTTGCCGCGTGCAATGACTGCCGGGAGGCTGCGGCGGCCGAGAAGGCCGGGAAGGCTGACGGGCCGTACTGCAAGATCCATCAGACCAAGGGCCATGATCTCCAAGAGTGTCGTCAAGTTGAGCAACTCGTCAAAAAGCAGAAGGCTGAGTACGAGAAGCATGACAGAGAGAGAGAGAGACCAAGATGGCGTTGGCGGGAAGGGCCGAGGTGGCAAAGGAATTCGCCCCGACGAGGTCCATCTGCATCAAGGGAAGCCTGCCAGAGGCCATGGAAAGAAGGAATGGGATGATGAGAGCGATGAAGGGGATGAAGAGGAAACCAGCGAGCAGGAGTTCCAGAAGGCCACTGACTCCCTATGCATTGACGGAGGTGCATCCTTGCACTCCTCTCACCGCCAACTTAAACAGTGGGCGCGTGAGGTCAATGCTGTGGAGCCAGTGACAGATTCTCAGAAACCACTCAAGTGGTTCCGCACGCCCATCACCTTTGATGAAGAGGATCACCCTGACCGCACCACCGTGGTAGGGTGCTTGCCGTTGTTGGTTTCACCAACGATCCGTAACCTCAACGTCACAAAGATGTTGGTTGACGGCGGGGCCGGGTTGAATCTGATTTCTCCCAAGGTCATCAGCAAGCTGCAGATAACAGAAGAAGAGCTCAAGGTTACTGGCACCTTTCAAGGAATCAACCCTGGCAGGAGCCATCCCAAGGGGAAGATCACGCTGCTAGTGACGTTTGGAGGTGAATTGAACTACCGGACTGAGAAGATCGTGTTCGATGTTGTTGAGCTTCCATTGCCGTATAATGGGATACTTGGACAACCTGCTCTTGCAAAGTTCATGGCGGCATCCCACTATGCCTACAACACCCTGAAGATGCCAGGACCAATGGGCGTTATTTCTATCCCATCAGACAAGAAGGACGCAATTATATGCGTGGACAAGATGTACCGGGACGCGGTCGCTGCCGAGGCCGCGGAAGCCGCAGTCCCCGCCAAGGAAAACAAGCAAGGGAAAAAAGCTAGCAAGGATGCCGGCAAGGAATCCGGGAAGTGCGCCTCTCCGGAGTGCGCTGCACCCGTCGATGATTTGCCAGAGAGTTCCACTAGCAAGAGATCGAAGGTTGCTGCACCTACTATGAAGAAGTGTCGCATTCAGGGCTTCGCAGACCCAAAGAAGGTTCGAACTCTGGGGCGTGTGCGAAGAACTCAACCTATCCAGCCAACCAAATGCGCTGCCCTACAGCCTAGCTCGATGAACAAGGAAGAAGAAGGACACGACAGTTTACCCAGGTTCGGGCCACCTTGCGGTATAATAACCTACTCCTGCTTTGGGGTGGATTTGCCTCGCGAGGGGCTGAGGATGAACTAGTACAAGGGAAGAACAACCACATGAGGTCTGCTCTTGTGTGGGTGTGAGTTCAGGATTCGACCCCCCTCTATGGTGGTGGCTAGCTTATATTTATAGTGGCCTCGGTCCTCTTCCCCCAAAACGAAGGCGGGAAGGGATCCCACAACGGCCAATTTGAAGGGGGATAAGAAGTACATCTTATCCTGACAAAAGGTGGTCTTCGCCTGCAAAGCTTCTGGTCATGACGCCGCGGTGGGCTCGGCGATGACATCCGTCCTGCTGTCCTGGCGGTCTTGGTCTCATTACACGGGAATGGAAACCTTTGGCTGATTCCTCGGGACCCCGCGCCTGTGCTTGCCTCCTTAGCACCAAAGAGGAAACCTGCTCCTCTGTGCCCGCTGGCGCCCGCCTGGCCTTGGTCATCATGGCTTGCGTCACCTCCATCTCATGAGGTGGGTACCTGCATAGAAATCTCCGCTCCTGAGGAGCCACCCTAGGGAGGCCGCTCCCTCCAGAGGTCTTGTTGTCGCCCACCTCGGGAGGCTTGGCCCCTCACGAGGGTCTTGTCTCGAAGGTGTTTGCAGATGGGCCATACCAGGCCGTCGATGGAGCCATGCCATGGGCTGCAGGCAGGCAAGTCTGGGTACCCTGGTTCCCAGAACACCGACAGTAGCCCCCGGGCCCAAGGCGCGCTCGGACTTGGCTTCGAGGCGAAGCCAAAGGGCAAGGGCAAAGCACCGTGGGCCCCAATCGCTTGCTGACCGAGCCAACGCGTGGCGCTTGATGGGAAGTGGGCGTCTCCACTTCCCCACGCTGCCTCGGCAACTGCCCGACTTGACAACTGCCTGGTGCATGCAGAAAAGCCATCATTGCCCGGGATGTGATAGGCCGGCGGTTGGCCTTCTTCCGGCTATAAATGGGGCGGGGGCGGAGCTCCCAGCCCATCTTCATCTTCTCGCGGCCTGCTCCTCCTTCTCCCTTGTTCCACCGTCTTGCCAGAGCGTCCATGGTGCCAGTGAGGAGGTTCTCTGCCGCTGAGAAGGGAAAGGCTCCCTAGGAAGGGCCGGGCTCGCCGCCGCCCAAGAGAGACCGCGGTCGGCCTCGGAAGCATGCCGCGACGCTAGCGGTGGCTTCTCGAGGGCGCGGTTGCACCCCTTCGAAGGCCGGCGTCGCCTCTGGCAGTCGTGGGGGTGCCTCTTCCCGCGGCAGAAGTTGCCGTGGTCGAGGCGGCCTAGGCGACGGGGGAAGGCATGTGGCATCTATCCGGCCGCCGCGCCCACGCTCCCACTCGGCTGACGCGTACCCGGAGTTTGTGGTGTGGACGGAGAGGCCCGTCAGCGTTTGGTTCTAGGTCCCGCGCTTCTTTGCGGGCGCGCTATCGGCCAGGGGACCCGGTGGCCTCCAGCTACAGGCCAACGGCTGCTGCAGCAAGGCCCCATGGGTGGAGGCCGAGGTCACCACTGCCGGTAATGTGTTCCTGAACCACGGGTGGCAGCCGTTTGCCCGTGCGCGCGGCCTGCATGGGAGGTGCACCCTTCACTTCAAGTATGATGGCTTCGCGACCCTCTTCGTCAGGGTCTTCGCGGAGGATGGCCAGCGGCTGGGGTGCTGCCCGGAGAGCGACAACGACGACGACGGCCGGAGGGGCGGCCCCATCGCTGGCGGTGAGCTTGCCCTTGACGACGGTCGCGCTGCCTCCAGTAGCGGTGGCTCCTCTTCCGGGGAGAGCACGAGCGACGGCGACTACGACGAGCCGCCATGCCGCCGGGCTCAGAACAAGGAGGGTGACGAGCCGCCTCGCCGCTGTGCCCCGGTGAAGCAGGAGGGGGACTCCGATTGAGCGCGGGCGTTGCTGGAGCCGGGTCTAGGGAGC
Source organism: Thinopyrum elongatum (assembly GCA_011799875.1). Lineage (NCBI taxonomy): Eukaryota > Viridiplantae > Streptophyta > Magnoliopsida > Poales > Poaceae > Thinopyrum > Thinopyrum elongatum. The sequence goes on from CM022303.1 coordinate 238,395,739, forward strand.
CGCTGTAGTCGCGCGGCCGTTTTTGTTCCTTTCTTTTCCCTACATAAGAAAAGTAGAAGGCCCTATTGGGGCATGTAATGAACCAGGCGCTTGCGCCGTTATGCTATTGCTTTTGTGTCGCATCGTGATATCCGTGTCGCTATTGATTTGTGATTGAGATGACTTAGCTTGGTGTGCTTGCGGTAGATTCTCGTGCTGAGAGGACGTGCCTCTCTAGGGCTTGGGTTTCCTTCTTGAAGATTCAAAGGTCGTCGAGCCTCAGGAGGCACCCTGTGACTGCAGGGTTAGGAAACCTCCGGAGGTGCCATACCTTGCGCGAGCCCCCGAGCATGGGCTGGTCGCCGCTAGTACGTCACGTCGCGATGCCCGGAGGCATGGACTCAAGGGGGACGTGCATGCCTGTAAACTCGTTTGAGAGCTTCGCGCAAGGATTAAGACGCCAAAGGCTGGGGTACCAAGGTTTTGACCAAGGCTTTGGCGAGGTGTGCTTGCGGGTCGTCCCGACGTACACACCGTGCCCAGCCCCCACGCGTGCGACGCGCGAGGGAGAGCGATGGGCAACTGTCCCTCTCCCTAAGGCAAGACCTGAAAGAGCGGATGCTGCGAGGAGAAAAATTTCCCAACCCTTCAAATAAAAGACACAAAAGCTTCAAATTTTATTTCAAGAAGGTGCAAGTCATCTACAGAAAGCAAGCAAAAGAATAGCCACATCCGGCACATACACTAGTCTTCAGGTCTTCCCGCCAGCGCGGAGCATGGGGCCTCCACTAGGACGTGGGTGGGAGCCCCCGTGAGGCCCAAGGGTGGCACTCAGGAGACTCCGAGGCATGTACAACCCCAACTCATTATTACATGAGAGTGTCACGAGCGGAGACTTGAGAGGCATAAGGCCTTGATCACGGATAGAAGTTCCGGAGGTGCTAGATGTTCCAGGCGTTCTGGATGGGGACCCCGTCCTACATCTCCAGGCGCGCGGCACGAGGCTTGGAGACACGGGCGATCCTGAACGGGCCCTCCCACATAGGCGAGAGCTTGTGAAGCCCTTCCCTGGAGAGCACCCTCCTCAGGACGAGGTCACCCACCTCGAGCGTCCTAGAGCGGACACTGCGGCAGTGATACCGCCGCAGTGCCTGCTGGTACCTCGTGGCATGGAGCGAGGCCTGGCAGCGGCCCTCCTCCCCTAGCACGAGGTCCATCCCCCATGAGGCGTCTTGGCGTGCCTTGTTAACCGCCAAGACCCGCAGGGAGCTATGTTTGACCTCATGAGGGAGGACCGCCTCAGATCCGTAGACGAGGAAGAACGGGGTCTCGCCCGTGGGCTTGGTCGTGGTGGTGCGGATGGACCACAACACGGACTGGAGCTCATCGAGCCAGCCCCTGTCGTAGGCCTCGGGCGTCTTCTTGAAGCTCCTTGCCTTGAGGCCCCTCAAGACCTCCGCGTTGGCGCGCTCGACTTGGCTGTTGCTCCGTGAGTGTGCCACCGAAGCGTAGCATATCTGCGTTCCAAGGTTAGCACAATATGTTTTGAAAAGGTTGCTCGTGAACTGAGAGCCATTGTCTGTGATGATACGGTTGGGGACCCCAAATCGGCTCACGAGGCCCTTGATGAACTTGACGGCCGAGCTAGCTGGTATGGTGCGCACGGGCTCCACCTCCGCCCACTTGGTGAACTTGTCGATGGCGACGTAGAGGTAGCGGTAGGGCCCAGTTGCTCAGGGAAATGGGCGCAAGATATCCAGCCCCTAGACCGCGAACGGCCATGAGAGCAGGATGGTCTGGAGGCCCTGAGCGGGCTGGTGGATCTGTTTGGCATGGAACTGACATGCCTCACAGGATCTCCCCAGCTCGGTGGCATCGCTGAGTGCCGTGGGCTAGTAGAACCCGCCGCAGAACGCCTTTCCCACGAGGGTGCGCGACGAGGAGTGATGCCCTCAGTCCCCATTGTGGATGTTGACCAGTAGCTCACACCCCTGTTCCTTGGAGATGCACCACAGGGATACGTCGTTTGGGTGCCTTGGGTAGAGCTCGCCATCCCGGATGTAGTATGCGGTGGCCTGGCGGGCCACACGTTCCGCGTCTTCCTCCTTCTCGGGCAAGGTGCCCCGGAGTAGGTACGCCTTGAACTCCTCGGTCCAGCACCCCTCCTGAGGTTCAAGCACGGGCAGATGGGCCCCCGAGGTCGGGCCGCAGGCGGGGGCGCCTGAGGGGGACGCCATGGGCGGCTCCTCTTGAAGCAGCGCTGGGCCTGCAGTGGGGGGAGCCGCCGATGGCTTGAAGAGCCGTTCTTCGAAGACGCCAGGCTTCTGGGGTTGGCGTCAGGACGCCCTCTTGGCGATGTCGTCTGCCTCCTTGTTCGTGCCGCATGGTACGTGCTGCAGTTCCAAGCCCAAGAATCATTTTTCGATCTTGCGTACCTCCTCTAGATCCGCTTCCATGTGCTCATCTTTTGGCTTGTACTCCTTGTTGGAGAAGCTGACGAGGAGCTGAGAGTCGCCTTTGATGGTGAGCTGCTTGATCCCTAGAGCCGCCGTGGCCTTGAGGCCAGAAATTAGGCCCTCGTACTCCATGATGTTGTTGGAGACCTTCTCACCAGGCTGGAAGCAGAGCTGCACGGCGTAGTAGAGCTTGTCCTAAGTGGGTGAGATGAGCACGGCTCCAGCCCCTGCACCCTGTCAAGCGAACGCGCCGTCACAGTACATGACTCAGCCGTCCGGTGCTTCATCCCCAGGCGTGAGGGAATGGTCCTCGCCCACCCCTCGGTTAGGGGCGTCGATCCAGTCCGCCACGAAGTCAGCGAGGGCCACACCCTTGATGACCCTGGTGGTGCTGAACTCTAGCTGGAATGGCTGTAGCTCGATGTTCCACTCGGCAATCCTACTTGCAGCGTTAGGGCTCCGGAGCACCTTCTCCAGGGGGTAAGCCGAGATGACTTTGATGGGGTGGCCTTGGAAGTAATGGCGCAGCTTCCTGGAGGCGACGAGGAGCGCGAGTAGGAGCTTCTGCGGCATGGGGTAGCGCAAGCGTGCGTCGCACAACACCGTGCTGACGAAGTACATCAGATGCTCAACGAGGGAAGAGGTGTCGATGTCGTCTGGCCCTGCCTGAGGCGTGGGGGCCTCAGGAGCCTCGCCTTCTGTCGGGATGATCGAGGCCTTAGGAGCGCCGTCCTGAGGTGGCGGTGTCATGGCAGAAGCCGAGGCGCGGCGCCGCGCACCGGCGCCCGCGTGCTCCTCCTGGACCGCCACGAGTGCTGCGCTAGCTGAGTGGGGTGTGGCGGCCAGGTAAAGCACCAGGGGCTCAAGGGGTCGAGGCGCCACCATCACTGGAGGGCTGGTGAGATACCTCTTGAGGTCTTAGAAGGCTTCCTCAGCCTCCGAAGTCCATTCAAATGGGCCCTTTTTCTTCATCAACTTGAAAAACGGAAGAGCGCGTTCACCGAGCTTGGAGATGAAGCGCCCCAGCAAGGTCACGCAGCCCACGAGCTTTTGCATTTCCTTGAGGGTCTGTGGTGGGCTCATCCTTTCTATCGCCTTGATCTTCTCGGGGTTTGCCTCAATTCCCCTGTGCGACACCAAGAAACCCAGCAGCTTGCCGGACGGTACGCCGAACACGCACTTCTCCGGATTGAGCCGCAAGTTTACCTTGCGTAAGTTGGTAAATGTTTCCTCCAGGTCCTTGATGAGGGTCTTTGCCTCCCGCGACTTGACTACTATGTCGTCGACGTATGCCTCGGCATTCCTTCTGAGCTGCTTGCCAAGGGCGATGTGCATCAACCTCTGGAAGGTCGCGCCAGTGTTGCGCAACCCGAATGGCATGCATGTGTAGTAGTACACCCCGCACGGGGAGAGGAAGGCTGTCTTCTCGACGTCTTGCACCGCCATCTTGATCTGATGGTAGCCCGAGAAGGCGTCTAGGAAACACAGCAGGTCGCACTCGGCGGTGGAGTCCACGATCTGGACGATGCGCGGAAGAGGGAAAGGGTCTTGAGGGCAAGCCTTGTTGAGGCTCATGAAGTCGATGCACATGTGCTCCTTCCCTCCCTTCTTGGGGACGATGACCGGGTTGGCCAGCCAATCTGGGTGCCGCACCACTCGGATGACGCTGGCTTCTTGCAGCTTATGGAGATCCTGGATGATGAATGATTGCTTCTTCGGGGCTTGTCGCCGCGCCTTTTGTTTCACCGGATGCGTGCTGGGGCACACCATCAAGTGTTGCTCAATCACGTCCCGCGGGAAGCCAACTAGGTCTGTCACCTCCCATGCAAACACATCCTTGTTCGCATGGAGGAAGCTGACCAGCGCCTCTTCCTGGTCCGGTGGGAGGCCGGCGCCTATGGTGCAGGTGAGGCTGGAGCCCTCATCGTCGACCCGCACCTGATTCGTCTCGGCCCGGTCCTAAGAGAACAACTATTTTTTAATCACGGGCGCCGCCTCCGGGATCTCCGGAGCGCCCCCTGCAACCGGTCGCATGGCCGCCGCGGCTTTGAAAGCGAGCTTGAGGGCCAGGAGGGCATCCTTCATGTCTCCCACCACACTAAGGATGTCGCTGCTCCCCGGCATTTTGATGACGCTGTAGCCGGGGTGCGTCGCCGCCATGAACTTGGCAAGGGCCAGGTATCCGAGGATGGCATTGCATGGGTGGCCGATGCGGGCGACGTCTAAGTCGATGAGCTCGGTGCGGTAGTTGGAGCGCGTGCCGAAGGTGACGGGGAGGCGGATTTGCCACAGGGGGACGATGGAGCAGTCGAGCACCCCTGAAAAGGGCCTGGTGGGGGCGAGCCGGTCGTAAGGTACCCAAAGCATGTCGAAGGTCTCCACGGAGAGGATGTTGAGGCCAGCGTCACCGTCGATGAGGGTTCGGGTGACCGCGACGCTGCTGATGGTGGGCGTGCACAGCAAGGGAAGCACGCCCGCGGCGACCATAGTCTTGGGGTGATCCCTGGAGTCGAAGGTGATGTCTGCCTCAGGCGCCGCCCGGCCCAAGGGAGCCCCTGAGCATGGCTGGGTAGCCCCCATCTGCCGGAGGAACTGCTTGACATGGCGGCTCGAGGCTGGCGCTTGCTACTCACCGAGGATGGCCGCAACGGCATGGGGCACCGGCGCCTTGAAGTACGCAACGAACAGGTCACGCAACTCTTCCCAAGAGGCCACCGAAGATTCTGGCAGGCTGAGCAGCCAGGCGCGCGGCGGCCCGTGAGGGCCATGGGGAGCCAATTCTCCATGACCTTGTCGTCGCCGCCTGCCGCCCAGATGGCCTCCGCGTATACCTGAACTTCAGCGACCACCGCACCTGTTGCAAGGCGGGGGAGAAAGCTCGAAGGCCCACGATGCCCCCGAATGCGCCCGGCGGCCCGGCGGGTGGAGCAGCGCCTGCCATGGAAAACACGCGGCGTGGGCGGAGCATGGTCAATGGAGAAGCGAATCTTCGACACGCCCCTACCTGGCACGCCAAATGTTGGATTCAGGGCTCCACAGACCCAAAGAAGGTTCGAACTCTGGGGCGTGTGCGAAGAACTCAACCTATCCAGCCAACTAAATGCGCTGCCCTACAGCCTAGCTCGATAAACAAGGAAGAAGAAGGACACGACAGTTTACCCAGGTTCGGGCCACCTTGCGGTGTAATACCCTACTCCTGCTTTGGGGTGGATTTGCCTCGCGAGGGGCTGAGGATGAACTAGTAAAAGGGAATAACAACCTCACGAGGTCTGCTCTTGTGTGGGTGTGAGTTCAGGATTCGATCCCCCTCTATGGTGGTGGCTAGCTTATATTTATAGTGGCCTCGGTCCTCTTCCCCCAAAACGAAGGCGGGAAGGGATCCCACAACGGCCAATTTGAAGGGGGACAAGAAGTACATCTTATCCTGACGAAAGGTGGTCTTCGCCTGCAAAGCTTCTAGTCGTGACGCCGCTGTGGGCTCGGCGATGACATCCGTCCTGCTGTCTTGGCGGTCTTGGTCTCATTGCACGGGAATGGAAACCTTTGGCTGATTCCTTGGGACCCTGCGCCTGCGCTTACCTCCTTAGCACTAAAGAGGAAACCTGCTCCTCTGCGCCCGCTGGCGCCCGCCTAGCCTTGGTCATCATGGCTTGCGTCACCTCCATCTCATGAGAAGGGTACCTGCATAGAAATCTCCGCTCCTCAGGAGCCAACCTAGGGAGGCCGCTCCCTCCAGAGGTCTTATTGTCGCCCGCCTCGCGAGGCTTGGCCCCTCGCGAGGGTCTTGTCTCGAAGGTGCATGCAGATGGGCCGTACCAGGCCGTCGATGGAGCCACGCCATGGGCCCCAGGCAGGCAAGTCTAGGTACCCTGGTTCCCAGAACGCTGACAAGAAGGTCCCGACAGGGCTGGTTGGCGCTGATGGTACATTTACTATCAGCTCCACCCTTGACGACAAATAGGAAAGCGCGCTCATTGCCTTCTTGCGGGCGAATGTCGATGTGTTTGCTTGGCAACCATCTGACATCCCCGGTGTTCCCAGGGAGGTAATCGAGCACCACCTTGCTATCTGCCCGCATGCCCGGCCTGTCAAGCAGAAGGTCCAGAAGCAAGCCTTGGAGCGGTAGTAGTTAATTGCCGACGAGGTCAAGAAACTTGAAGCTGCTTGTTTGGTCAGAGGAGTACTGCATCCGACATGGTTGGCAAATCCAGTGGTGGTACGCAAGGCTAATGGGAAGTGGAGGCTTTGCATAGATTTCACAGATCTGAATAAAGCATGCCCGAAGGACCCATTCCCCTTGCTGCACATCGATCAGATTGTGGATTCCACCTCCGGATGTGACCTGCTTTCCTTCTTGGATGCCTACTCCCGGTACCACTAGATTTTCATGTCCAAGGAAGATGAAGAGAAGACCGCGTTCATAACCCCATGCGGCATGTACTGTTTTGTACGGATACCCTTTGGGTTAAAGAGCGCTAGATCCACTTTTGCAAGAGCAGTGCAAATTGGTTTTGAGTCTCAGCTGCACAGGAACGTTGAAGCTTACATGGTTGACATAGTGGTCAAAACCAGGCACAAATCAACTCTCATTCAGGACTTGGAAGAGACCTTTGCAAATCTACGCAAGATCAACTTGAAGCTGAGCCCAGAGAAGTGTGTGTTTGGCATTCCTTCCGGCAAGCTACTTGGCTTCTTCGTGTCCCATCGGGGGATAGAGGCCAACCCCGAGTAGATTCAAGCACCCAAGATAGTTAAAGATGTGAGGCGTTTGACTGGATGTGTTGCTGCACTGAGCAGGTTCATTTCCAAGTCTGCCGAGCGCACCTTGCCATTCTTCAAAATCTTGAATAAGGCAGGGCCCATGGAGTGGACCCCAGAGTTCATTGCAGATTGGACACCAACTCCAGATGAAGAGACGCCGGAGACCTACCTTTCCTCTGTTTCCACCTTAGTCGCTCCTAAACCACAAGAGCCGTTGCTGCTATACCTAGCGGCAACTAATAAAGTGGTTAGTGCAGCAGTGGTGGCCCAGCGAGAAGTAGATGAAGGAGCAGCCGCGACTATCGTCCCCTCCGGAGAGGAAAGTGAACTCGTCCCGGCAAGATCAGCTGCAGATCAGAACAAAGAGGAGCAGGGCAGTGGAAACAATTCTAGGATCACGGCAAGGAAGATGGTGGTGCAGCAGCCAGTGTACTTTGTCAGCTCCCTACTGCAGGGGGCTAGATCGAGGTACTCTGGCATGCAAAAGTTGATCTTTGGTCTCATCATGGCCTCAAGGAAACTGCGCCACTACTTCCAAGCCCACGAGATCACGGTTGTTACCCGCTTCCGCTTGCAACACATACTAAGGAACCCTAAGGATACTGGCAGAATAGTGGAATGGGCTTTGGAGTTATCAAGCTTTGGTTTGAAGTTTGAGAGCACATCAACTATTCAGAGCAGGGCATTGGCGGAGTTCATTGCAGAATGGACACCAACTCCAGATGAAGAGACGCCAGAGACAATTATCCCCGACAAGGAAGCGCCCCAAGAATGGATCATGTACTTTGATGGTGCCTTCTCCCTACAAGGTGCAGGAGCTGGCATGCTTCTCGTTGCACCCACTAGGGAGCACCTAAAGTACGTGGTTCAAATGCATTTCCCCCGGGAGGAGGCTACCAACAACACTGTAGAATATGAAGGACTCCTTGCCGGGCTCAGGATCGCAACAAAACTGGGAATCAAGAAGATGATCATACGAGGAGACTCACAGCTTGTGGTGAGGCAAGTAAACAAGGGTTATCAAAGTCCATTGATGGAGGCATACGTGTAGGAAGTGAGAAAGCTGGAGGAGCGCTTTGATGGATTGCAAATAGAGCACATACCCCGTGCGGAAAACATCATTGCTGATCATCTGTCAAAGTGCGCTGCGCAAAAGCTTCCTGTGGAACCACGGACTTCTGTTCTCCACCTGACTCAGCCCTCCGTATCCCCGGCAACAATGGCCAGAAAGAGGAGAAAACTGGACTCCGGCAAGCCTCTACCGGTAGAGCTTCCAGAAGCCCCCGGCAGAGAGGTTGGTGGGAACAACTCCACTTCGCTTGGTGAGCAGCACCCTCCCGCCGAACTACCAATCTTCGCGGTTGAGGCATGCACTCCCACGAACGAGGAGGTGCCGATGATCCTTGTTGTCGAGCCTCAGGCTCCAACTTGGGCGTGACACATAGTCCATTACCTCCAAACAGGAGAACTTCCCAAAGAGCAAGAAGAAGCTGAAAGAGTAGCCCGGAGGGCTAGTATGTATCAGTTCGTCGATGACGCACTATATAGAAGGAGGTCCAACGGTGTGAAATTGAAGTGCATTTGCCGGGAAGAAGGAAAGGAACTGTTGGCAGAGATACACGGAGGCATGTGCGGCTCGCATATTAGATCAAGGGCCTTGGTTGGAAAAGCTTTCCGGCAAGTTTTCTACTGGCCCACGGCCCTCCAAGATGCAATCGAGCTAGTCACCAGATGTGAAGCCTGCCAGTTCCACTCCAAGAATATACATCAACCTACTCAAGCTCTCCAGACGATCCCTTTGTCATGGCCCTTTTTGGTCTGGGGGCTCGACGTCTTGGGCCCCTTCCCCCGTGCTACCGGGGGCTTTGAGTTCTTGTACGTCGCCATCAACAAGTTCACAAAGTGGCCGGAAGTGGAGCCCGTGAGGAAGGTGACCGCACAGTCAGCTATCAAGTTCTTGAAAGGATTGGTGTGCCGCTTCGGAGTACCCGCCAGAGTCATCACTGACAATGGCACCCAATTCACAAGCCGCGCCTTCATGCAATATGTTCATGCCCTCGGAAGCAAGATCTCATTTGCCTTTGTTGCTCACTCGAGAAGCAACAGACAAGCTGAGAGGGTGAACGCTGAAGTGCTGCGAGGACTCAAGACAAGAATATTTGATAGCCTATAGAAGTGTGGCACGCAATGGATCGACGAGCTGCCGGTGGTTCTTTGGTCCCTCCGAACGACACCAAACCGAGCTACCGGCCAGACTCCCTTCTCCCTAGTCTATGGGGCAGAAGCAGTGATCCCAACGAAACTCATATACGGGTCACCTCGAGTGCTTGCCTATGATGAAGTAGCGCAGGAACAGCACCGGCGTGACGACACTGTGCTACTTGAGGAGAACCGTCTCCGGGCTGCTACGCGTGCTGCACGCTACCAGCAAGCCCTGCGTCGCTATCATAGCCGCAGGGTTCATGCCCGGAGCCTTGAGGAAGGCGGCCTTGTCCTTAGGCGCGTTCAGTCCGCCAAGGGTACAAACAAGTTGACGCCAAAGTGGGAAGGCCCTTACCGGGTAGTATGAGTCACCAGACCTAGCGCAGTCCGTCTGGAGACCGGAGATGGCATTTAGTTGCAAAACTCATGGAACATTGAGCATCTCTGTAAGTTCTACCTGTAAGGCGTGGCTGTCAGGCCCTGCCCGGCAGCCACCCTTTTGTACAAGCCTTGCCGATGTTGCTTGTAACCCTTTGTACAAAGCCAGGCGCAGACCCTGAGCAATAGATAAATAAATGAAGCACTGGGGGCCCCAAAAACTTGCATGCATGCATAAGCATAACATGAGCATAGCATGATCATGTAGATCAAGGCATATGTAGCATTGTTTTCCTCTGCACTAAGATGCATGGTTCTTGCCGTCGACCCGGTCCCGAAGAGAAGAAATGAAGACCAGCCTACATATCAATCCCCGACAAGCCAAACAGATAAGTTCTTTCTTATCCATACATATTCTGTAATGTGAAAACTTATGCATATGAAAACCTCGTCACCTTCAAAGCATAGGTGCTCCCATCCTATGTCCCGAACGTTGCTTCGGTCAAGGTGGTTGTAGTGGCCTTTGATGGAGAAGGATCGATGAGGAGCTGGTCCCTTTCTATAGTCTTGTGCCCGGCAGGCCAAGCCCCGCGGCAACAAACGAAAGACATCAGCAAGATAGCTTGCTGGAGAAAACTTGTTTACTTAAACATATAGAGGCATTTCACCTCTGCATGGACATGGTACATGCACAAGTCCCCGGCAAGACTTGTCTTTTTTCATTAATATGCGATATGCAAGGGCAGATCTTACACGACACAAACATGGATAAAGAAGATTACATACTTTAGACTAAAGTTTGGCAAGTGCCTACAAATTTTAGACTAAAAAAAAGATAAGTGCCCCCGTAATCCCTTTCTTTTCCCTCTCCTCCTAGGAACTACCACGGGAGGCGAAGAGGGAAAAAGGAGTGCCTAGGCGGAAGCCTAGCCCGACCCTGTCAGGACCTACCGGGCGCAGCTTGACTGGATCAGGAGTGGCGAGGCTGCGAAGGAGGGGAATGGAGAGAGGAACTCGGCGGTGCCTTGGTCACCACCCCCAGGGCCAGCAAGAAGCCCTAGTGCAGGCGCTGGCAGGGAGGGCCACCGGAGCTCAGCTGGAAGACTACTGGAGGAGGCGAAGGCACCAAGAGAGCGACCCCCTCCTCGGCAACCGTCCGGAAAGGGCAGTGACGATGGTGCCGGGAAGGGAGGGGAAGAGCGGAAAGATGAGGCAGCGGGCCGGCAATACGAGACGAAGGCATCGGTGCCATCGTACTCCCACCTGACGGCCTGCCACCCGCCTTCTCCATCTTCCCTCATTTTTTCCTCATCACCATCGCTCTAGGAGGACGCCGACCCCTAGGCCCGTCGCCTCCCCCGGAGAAATGACAGAAGGCAGCAGCGTCCGAGGCGTGCGAGGAGTGCTGCTCCCCACCTTGGCGGGCAGGAAGACACCGCCATCTTCAGCGTCAATCTCGACCCCGCTGGAAGGAGCAGTGTTGGGATTACCAAGGATCCCAGGCACGGCACCGCCGGTGGGCACCGGAAACCCCAGGGGCCTCTCCAACAGGATGACAAGCCTCAACGGCTTGCGGCAAGGGCAAGTACTCCCCTCCAGGCGGCTGGTTTGTGTGGGGGAGGCGAGCGCTTCACCGTTTTTGAAGCGCAACGCCTCCTGATGTCTACTACACCACTTGTTCTTGTAGACTCGTGTTGGGCCTCCAGGCGCAGAGTTTTGTAGGACAGTAGCAAATTTCCCTCAAGTGGATGACCTAAGGTTTATCAATCCGTGGGAGGTGTAGGATGAAGATGGTCTCTCTCAAACAACCCTACAACCAAATAACAAAAAGTCTCTTGTGTCCCCAACACACCAAATACAATGGTAATTTGTATAGGTGCACTAGTTCGGCGAAGAGATGCTAATAAAAGTGTAGTAATGATAGTAGATATTGATTTTTGTGATAGGAACAATAAAAAACAGCAAGGTAACGAGTAACAAATGTGAGCACAAACGGTATTGCAATGCTTGAAAACATGGCCTAGGGTCCGTACTTTTGCTGTGCAATCTCTCAACAATGCTCATCTAATTGGATCACAAAACCATCCCTCAACGTGCGATGAAGAATCACTCCAAAGTTCCTATCTAGCGGAGAACATAAGAAGAAATTGTTTGTAGGGTACGAAACCACCTCAAAGCTATTCTTTCCGATCAATCTATCCTAGAGTTCGTACTAAAATAACACCAAGCTATTCTTTCTGATCGATCTAACCAAGAGTTCGTACTAAAATAACACCATATGATGCACATCAACCAACTCTAATGTCACATTGATACTCCAATGTCACTGCGAGTGTCGTGAGTTGATTATGCGATGTGCATCAAACAATTTCAGATTCATAATACTCAATCCAACACAAAGAACCTCAAAGAGTGCCCCAAGATTTCTACCGGAGAAACAAAGACAAGAACGTGCATCAACCCATATGCATAGATTACCCCAATGTCACCTCGGGTATCCACAATTTGAGTGCCAAGACATAGATCAAGTGCTCTCAAATCCATAAAAGTATTCAATCCGATAAAACGAAATCTCAAAAGGGAAAACTCAATTCATCACAACAAGATAGAGAGTGGAAAACACCATATGATCCAACTATATTAACAAAGCCCGCGATACATCAAGATCATGCCATCTCAAGAACACGAGAGAGAGAGAGAGATTAAACACATAGCTACTGGTACAAACCCTCAGCCCCGAGGGTGGACTACTCCCTCCTCATCATGGTGGCCGCCGGGATGATGAAGATGGCCACCGGTGATGATTCCCCCGTTCGGCAGGGTGCCGAAACGGGGTCTAGATTGGTTTTTCATGGCTACAGAGGCTTGCGGCGGCGGAACTTCTGATCTAGGGTTGCCCCTAGGGTGTTTGGAATATTTGGAAATTTATAGGGCGAAGAGGCGGTGCGGGAGGCCACCGAGGTGGGCACAACCCACCTGGGCGCGCCTGGGCCCCCAGGCGCACCCTGGTGGGTTTTGCTCTTTTCGGAGCTCCCCTCTGGTACTTCTTTGGCCCACCGGGTGTCTTCTGGTCCAGAAAAAATCTCCAAAAATTTCGCAGCATTTGGACTCCGTTTGGTATTGATTTTCTGCGATGTAAAAAACAAGCAAAAAATAGCAACTGGCACTGGGCACTATGTCGATAGGTTAGTCCCAAAAAATGATATAAAGTTGCTATAAAATGATTGTAAAATGTCCAAGAATAATAATATAACAACATGAATACTTCATAAATTATAGATACGTTGGAGACGTATCAGCATCCCCAAGCTTAATTCCTACTCGTCCTCTAGTAGGTAAATGATAAAAGAAATAATTTATGAAGTGTGAATGCTAGCAAAGTGCGTAAGATTGATTAATGATAATTTCAATCCCTTTTCCTAGCATCATAATAGCAATTCTTTCTCATAAAACTTCTCATGTTAAAGTAGCAACCAATTCACATGTTAAGGTTCAAACAAAGAATTCTCTTGAAACTCAACAACCTATATTCTTAGTCACCAAACAATTGCGATTCAACTTATTCAACAGAGTCTAAGTAAGAGCTCCACATACTCAATCATCATATAATCTTCCATGATTGCTAGTACTCAAAGCATATTCTTAGAACAAATGGCATCCATCAAACATAGAGAAAGCTAGGCGCTTAATATTTTGCCTCCCAACTCATTTATCATAGAGATAATTGTCAATAATAATAAATCATGATCAAATATATTTGACTGGTCATATGTGCCTAGATCTTTACCCACCACATGATGCTTGCCAACTAGAGAATAGTTGAGGTTGAAATGAGATTTCATACTATTGACTCTTTGCATAAAAGTAAATATTGAAAAGTAAAAGATAGGCCCTTCGCAAAGGGAAGCAGAGGTTGTCATGCGCTTTTTATTTGGATGCCCAAGCTCTTAATGCAAAGGGACGTCACATTATATTGCCCCTTATGATAGCAACCTTTATTATGCAGTCCATCGCTTTTATTACTTTGCCATCACAAGTTCGTATAACGCTCAAATTTCCCTTACAATAAAAGATCAAACATATTTAGGAGCAATTTTTATTGCTTTATGCACGGATGACAACTTACTTGATGGATCTTATTCAATCCATAGGTATGTATGGTGGACACTCATGGCAAGAAACTGGGTTTAAGGGTTTTTGGATGCACAAGTAGTATCTCTACTTAGTACGATTTTTTGGCTAGCAAAAGATCCTAGGCAAACACCACATGTTGGAGGATCCATAACAATATAACTTCTATGCAAATATACACAACCATAACTCATTACGTTGTCTTGCTTGTCCAACTTCAACTAATTTGCTCAAGTTTGAAAAATAATTAATGGGTATTCACAATCATAGAAGATGTCCAAGATAATACATTTGCATGTGAAAGTTCTCTTCCTTATACTAATCATTCATGAATTGCTTGTATGACCAATATTGTGATTGTCAAGCTTCAAAAGATTTCACTTTCTAAACCCAATGTGAAGCCACTACTAGACATGATATGGACATATAATTTCAACTTCATGATATTCAATTCATTCAACAATTTACTCATAGGATATAAGTGAAGCACAAGAGTAAATAACAAACTACTCCAAAAAGATATAAGTGAAGATCAAGCGAGTAGTTGAGTAAAGGGGTAGCTAAGTGAGGACTCTTTCTTATTTAAAAACTTTCAGATCTAAGTACTTTATTAAAACATCAAGCAAAAAAAAAATGACATTTCAAGAATAGCACAACCCATGTGAAGAAGCAAAAACTTAGGCTCAACCGATACTAACCGATAGTAGTTGAAGAAGAAAGGTGGAATGCCCACCGGGGCATCCCCAAGCTTAGATGCTTGAGACTTATTGGATTATTAACATGGGATGCCTTGGGAATACCCAAGCTTGAGCTTTTTTGTGTCCTTAATTCCTCTCATATCACGGTTTCCCTAATTCTTAAAAACTTCATCCACACAAAACTCAACATGAACTCGTGAGATAAGTTAGTATAAATCAATGCAAAAACCTTATCATTCCCTACTGTAGCAAATCACTAAAATTATTATTTAACATTGCATACTAAATGCCTATGCATATTTAATAGTCCTATCCTCAAATAGAATCATTAAACAAGCAAACATATGCAAACAATGCAAACATAACAACAATCTGCCAAAACAGGATTGTGTGTAAAGGATGCAAGAGTATTCATACTTCTATAACTCCAAAAATTCTGAAAATTCAGCAAACTGTAGAAAATTTATCAGAGCTTATTGTGCAAAAAGTTTCAACATTTTATCACATTCTGCCTTTTCTTGGGAATTTTTACAACAGCGCTAAACTTTCTGTTTTGAAACAGCAACAAATAGACTTGCAAAATAAGCATGGTAAAGGCTATCCTTAACATTTTTATTGAAATGAAAGATGCAAAACATTATTTTAAATAGAAGAAAGCAAATACAAATAAAATAAAATGATGCTCCAAGCAAAACACATATCATGTGACGAATGGAAATTTAGCTCCAAGTGAGGTTACCGATAATGTTGGAGACAAAAGAGGGGATGCCTTCCGGGTCATCCCCAAGCTTAGTTGCTTTGATCTTCCTTGAATACTACCTTGGGGTGCCTTGGGCATCCCCAAGCTTAGGGTCCTGTCACTCCTTATTCTCTTCATATCAATATCTCACCCAAAACTTGAAAACTTCAATCACACAAAACTTAACGGAACTTCGTGAGATGGGTTAGTATGATAAAGATAAATCATTCACTTTGGTACAGTCAAGATAAGATTCATAATTGTTCTCACACAATAGCTACTGTACCCTACAATTTCTAAAACTTATATTAAGCAATATAAGCCATGGAAACCATAAAACAAGCAAACTATGCATTGAAAACAGAATCTGATAAAAACAGAACAATAAGTAAAGATCTGAATTAAGGTCATACTTCTGTGACCTCAAAAATTTGAAAATTTTGGACAACGTATACAATTTTTATATCCAACAAGTGTAATTTTTTTAGAGTTTTTTGATCATCCAGCAAATTTAAACAATTCTGTTACTGGGCGCAAAAGTTTCTGTTTTTGCACAGAATCAAGTCAACTATCATCCACACCATTCCAAAGGCTTTACTTGGCACTTTATTGAAATAAAAGTTATAAAACATGATTACTACAGTAGCCTAATCATGTGAACACACAAAAACAGTATGTAAAAGTTTGGGTTGTCTCCCAATAAGCGCTTTTCTTTAATGCCTCTCAGCTAGGCATGATGATTTCAAAGATGCTCGCATAAAAGATAAGAATTGAAACATAACAAGAGCATCATGAATCATCAGTTCCTCTCTCATAATAATTTTCAGTAGAATCATGAATAGATTCATTAATATAACCATCACATGAAGCATTCTTTTCATGATCCAAAAGCATAGAAAATTTATTACTCTCCATATAAAAAATTTTATTCTCATTCACAATAGTGGGAGTATCATATGAAACTCGAATACTAAAAATTGCTTCCACATTAAAAGAGTAATGTTCAGTAAAAGGATATTAAAAATTATGACAATAATTATCACTACTTTTTATAACATAAGTATCATCACAATAATCATCATAAGTAGCAACTTTGTTCTCATCATAGATAGGAGGCATGCAATCATGATAGCAAATTTGATCATTCAAAGTAGGGGGACTAAAAAGATCATCTTCATTGAGCATATCATCCCCAAGCTTGGGACAAACATTATTTGCAGCAAATAAATTCTCAAACATGTCATTCTCATCAAACATAGGATCCCCAAGCTTGTGGCTTGGCATATCATAAGCATAATCACTCTCATCATTAATAGTATGAATAACACCAACGGTATAACAATTACTATCATCGTAATTTCCCAAGTTGGTGCCAAAAAGATTTCCAAGATTATAAGAAGTATCATTATCTTCCCAATCATAATCATCACAACAAGCAATAGGCATAACAAAATCATCATCAATAGTGCTCTCGGACATTGTGCCATAAGACAAAGAAGCAATATCATCATCAAGTGCATCATCTTCCACAATTATTTTTGATTCATTTTCATGAGGCACAATAATAATAGGAGCAACATTATTTGGGAGAGATACCTTTTTACCTCTATTCTTTCTTCTTTTCCTCTTCTTCACCACATCATGCGTGGGTTTAATTAATTTTTTTGAGCTTCTTATTGATGAGATTGGTTGAATAGGGAGCTCCTCCTCGTCACCTCTTTCATCATGAGAGACAATTGGAGGGAAAGTGGAAACCTTTACCCTTTCATTAGTATTCCTTTTATATTCTATTAGTTTCCCCATCTTTCTATAGTTGGCAATATAAGCATTCTCATTGCAATTTACCATGCAAAACACATATATATATATATATATATATATATATATATATTTTAGGTTAGTTTCAATGTTGTCCGTGAGAAGGAACACTTCAAACCAACTATTTTTATGTGTCAATTATTCACTCCCCAAAAATAGACAAAGCTCATTATAAAGTTCAAGGGTGATCAAATCATTACAATATTTGGCCACAAATCGATCATGAAAAAGTTTGCATTGGAAATTAAGATGACCAACCTTATTGCAAAGTTCACAAGTAATTGGACAAAGAGAACATAATTTTGTAGCAAATTCATCTATCACTTTGAGCAAAAAATTGGTTTTATCATGTTTATTCTTCTTACAAAATCTATCTTCCCTATAAGGCACGTCTTCACAAAGTCTTTCCACTCCACAAAAATTGACATGCTTATAAGAAACATTTTTGTCATGACTTGTGCAATCATCATTAGAATTTTTGATATTCAAAGAATTCATACTAACAACATTGCAATCATGCTCATCATTTATGCCAAACATTTTATTGAATTCTTCTTCTGTCAATTGAGCACAATTTTCCGATCCATCATTTTCAAGAAAGACATTATAAAGATGAACAACATGATGCCACCTCAATTCCATTTTATTTGTAGTTTTCTTTTACGAACCAAACTACTAATAAAACAAGAAACTAAAAGATTCAATTGCAAGATCTAAAGATATACCTTCAAGTACTCACCTCCCCGGCAACGGCGCCAGAAAAGAATTTGATGTCTACTACACCACTTGTTCTTGTAGACTGTTGTTGGGCCTCCAAGCGCAGAGTTTTGTAGGACAGTAGCAAGTTTCCCTCAAGTGGATGACCTAAGGTTTGTCAATCCGTGGGAGGTGTAGGATGAAGATGATATCTCTCAAACAACCCTGCAACCAAATAACAAAAAGTCTCTTGTGTCCCCAACACACCAAATACAATGGTAATTTGTATGGGTGCACTAGTTCGGCGAAGAGATGGTGATACAAGCGTAGTAATGATAGTAGATGTTGATTTTTGTGATAGGAACTATAAAAAACAGCAAGTTAACGAGTAACAAAAGTGAGCACAAATGGTATTGCATTGCTGGAAAACAAGGCCCAGGGTCCGTACTTTCGCTAGTGCAATCTCTCAACAATGCTAGTCTAATTGGATCACATAACCATCCCTCAACGTGTGATGAAGAATCACTCCAACGTTCCTATCTAGCGAAGAACATAAGAAGAAATTGTTTGTAGGGTATGAAACCACCTCAAAGCTATTCTTTCCGATCAATCTATCCTAGGGTTCGTACTAAAATAACACCAAGCTATTCTTTCCGATCGATGTAACCAAGAGTTCGTACTAAAATAACTCCATATGATACACATCAACCAACTCTAATGTCACCTAGATACTCCAATGTCACCGCGAGTATCGGTGAGTTGATTATGCGATGTGCATCAAACAATTTCAGATTCATAATACTCAATCCAACACAAAGAACCTCAAAGAGTGCCCCTAGATTTTTACCAGAGAAACAAAGACGAGAACGTGCATCAACCCCTATGCATAGATTACCCCAATGTCACCTCGGGAATCCGCCAGTTGAGTGCCAAGACATAGATCAAGTGCTCTCAAATCCATAAAAGTATTCAATGTGATAAAACGAAATCTCAAAAGGGAAAACTCAATTCATCACAACAAGATAGAGAGGGGAAAACACCATATGATCCAACTATATTAACAAAGCCCGCGATACATCAAGATCGTGCCATCTAAAGGACATGAGAGAGAGAGAGAGAGATTAAACACATAGCTACTGGTACAAACCCTCAGCCCCGAGGGTGGACTACTCCCTCCTCATCATGGTGGCCACCGGGATGATGAAGATGACCACCAGTGATGATTTCCCCCTTTGGCAGGGTGCCGAAACGGGGTCTAGATTGGTTTTTCACTACTACAGAGGGTTGCGGCGGCGGAACTTCTGATCTAGGGTTGCCCCTAGGGTTTTTGGAATATTTGGGAATTTACAGGGCGAAGAGGCAGTGCGGGAGGCCACCGAGGTGGGCACAACTCACCTGGGCGCGCCTGGGCCCCCAGGCGCGCCCTGGTGGGTTGTGCTCTCCTCGGAGCTCCCCTCTGGTACTTCTTTCGCCCACCGGGTGTCTTTTGGTGCAGAAAAAATCTCCAAAAAGTTTCGCTGCGTTTGGACTCCGTTTGGTATTGATTTTCTATGATGTAAAAAACAAGCAAAAAATAGCAACTGGCACTGGGCACTATGTCAATAAGTTAGTACCAAAAAATGATATAAAGTTGCTATAAAATGATTGTAAAACATCCAAGAATGATAATATAACAACATGAATACTTCATAAATTATAGATACGTTGGAGACGTATCACCTCCCACGCTGCGGTCGATTTGACGCCCACATTTTCGACCGCCGTGTCTCCCACAACCTTGGACCAGACTCACTCCCCAAGCATCAGCACGAGAATTCAGCATCATCACCACCAAGCTTGGGCCCGGGGCCTGGCCCTGGTCTCCCTCCCTCGACATAGCAAGGAAGAAGGCCAGAACTAAAAGAGGAAAGGTGCATGGATGGGTGCCCCCGCTCCTCCTTGCACCCCCTTTTTATAGGGAAGCTGGGGGCTGATCCTTCACCCCCAAGGGGCTCTTTCCGATCCAACCCGTTCAAGCTACCACCGACGGCCGGATCCGGTCACCGCCCTCTTACACCAATCCAAAGAGACCAGGCCTTTGCCATGACACTCTTTCCCGCACCACGCGCCTCTGTTACCTACCCCACTCGATGCATGCAGCATACGTGTGTCGGGGATATCGTGCGACATATGCCAGGGGATGGCTTATCGTGGATGGAGTCAAAAGTACGACGCCGGGCTCCAGAAGCGGGAGTGAGCCAGACCGCGTACGCTTGCGAATCTTACCCAGGTTCGGGGCTCTCCTAGGAGATAACACCCCTAATCCTGCTCTGCGGGGTCTCCGCATGATCACTATTTCAACAGGTGGCTACAAGCTTGCTCCTTGAGCTACCTGGCTGGAGGAGGAAGAAGGGCAAGGCTAGCCCTACTCCACTCTCTCTGCGTGTGTGTGTGGTGCTGTGAGTGCTCGATGAGGCCTCTGCCAAAGAACCAACCCCTCGCATGGGGTGACCTAGGGGGTTTATATAAGCCTACCCCCCAGGGGTACAATGGTAATCTGGCCAGATGCGGGGCCCGGCAGTCAGCGTCACTGGTCGCCGGCTTCTCTGCCAACCGTCGGGGCCCGCCGCCTGGTGGGTCCGCCGACCGCCGCGATCTCAGCCGACAGGTGGGTCCCACCGTCCACGGGCCGCATTGACGGCTTTATGCTGTAGCATTGCCCCTGATGACGAAGGCCTCGTCAGGGGGAGCGTGGATACAGTCCCGCCGCCTGGCGGGAACTCACTGTAGCCATACCCCGTCGTATCTGGTTAATGGCGCACAGACTTCGAGGTAGGAGGAGGGCCGCCTGTTGGGAGCCGGCCTCCCACTGAGCCGACTCGTCTGGGCTCGCCGCCTTCTGGCTTGTCACGGACAAGTAGGGCCCGCCGCCTGCGGGCCATACTGACCGCCCGTCACGGGAGCATGGCTTCCTCTACCATGGGTGACGTCATGAGCGGCATGGCAACAGTCCTGCGTTGGGCGCAGGATGCCTGCTCGATACGCAGTACTGTGACCACGCCCTGCCCTGGATTCGGGGGTGGCAGGCCTGTACTGTAGCCATGCCCTGTCTCATCATGTTTATGTTGGCGCTGACTTTGAGGGCGCGAGGGGCTGCCTGCTAGGACTCGGCATCCCAGGAGGCCGCCTGCCAGGAGTCGGCCCACTTCATGGCCGTCTTGTGGACTCCGCCGCCTCCCGGTAACCGGCTGCTTGGACCAGCCGGCCTCAAGAAGGCGGCCCTTGTCCTTGATGTTTGAGGGGCGCAGCCTGCCCCGATGTCTTGAAATACCAAAGGGAGCTGTTGGGGCTACCCATGGTCATTCACTCCGACAGTAGTCCCCGAAGCTGATGAGGCGCTGCGGCTGAAGGGGTGAGAAGCCTCAGCAGCTTCATACTCCGGGTCGTTTGGTATTTTGCTTTGTCCGTCTTCCAAGGTGCCGGCTGGTAGGTGTCGGCCATGACCAGGCAGGCCGGCTGGCGATTTCGAAACGTCGTGGTGGGGACCAGGTGGCAGGCTAGCCAGACGTTAGGCTTGCCGCCCGCGCATGTCGGCCACATGGCGTCATCAGGTCAAGCCGACCTGCCAGCCCACGCGCGTGACGGGACGGTGCCGCAGGTTGGGGCCCGCCACTAGAGTGCCTTGGCCCGCGCGCGGATCCGCTGCGGCCGAGGCGGACTGTTGGACTTCTGTGGTAGTTAATGCGCACCTTTACCGGCGCCGCAATAGTGGGATCGTGGGGGAGTGGGCGTAGTTAATCCCATGATCCCCCACGCCCCCGTCCCCTCAGCTTCTCCGCCTGGGGCTATAAGTAGGGGGAGGAGGGGGGCGGCAGATGCACGCGCGCCCTCCTCTCCCTTCGCCGTTCTTTATCTTCTCCTCTGCCGTTGAAGTGCTGCCGCAGCCTGCCGTCATCGAGCGTCCTCTCGCTGTGGCTTCCTTGCTCCGCCGCAGCCTCGCCCGCTCGCCACCGCGCCGCGCCTGCGACGAGCTCCTTCGTCCATGGCGCGCTCACAAGCCGGCGACTGGGACGGCTCCAACGTCCATGATGATCATCTCACCTTCCTCCGTCAAACACGGCGGCTGCCCCGGGAGGCGAACGTGCAGGTGCGCGTTCCCCCCGAAGCGGAAATCTCGCCGATGCCGGAGGACGATGAACGCGTCGTCTTCCGGTCCCATTTCCTTCGCGGCTTCGGCCTTCCGGCCAGCGGCTTCCTGCGCTCCATCTTCGACTTCTACCGAGTCCAGCCGCACCACCTCACGCCAAACATGGTGGTGCTGCTGGCCGCCTTCGTCACCATGTGCGAAGGGTACCTCGGCACTCTCCCCACTCTCGAACTCTGGGGAGAGTGCTTCTACCTCAAGCTGGGCACCGCCGCCAAGGGCCAGGCGGCTCAATGCGGAGCCTGTGTGGTGGTGCGGCGCCGGGGCATCGGGAATTGCTTCCCGCCCATCTCCTTGCTGCAGTCGGCCAAGCTGTGGCAGAAATCCTATTTCTATGTCAAGAACATCCACCCGGCAAGCGACTATGTCAACTTGCCGGCCTACGTAGCCGGCCCGCCAGCCGAGCCGCGCGCCAACTGGCAGTACAGACCGAGTTCCCTGTCGGCCGCCTCCTCCGTCGCCCTTGCCCGACTTCAGGCGATGTCGGAGTCGGAGGGCCTGAAGGGCTCGGACTTGCTGGCTGCCTTCGTGATGCGCCGAGTGCTCCCCCTCCAAGCCCGGCCTCACATCATCAGCTGCATGAGCGGGCACCGGGACCCGTGCCGGATGTGCACACGGGACCTGCCGGACATGGAGGTGGTCCGGCTGGTCAACTATATCTCCAATTGCAAGCTGTCGGAGGTGGACTGGCGGTTCGGCATGCGGCCGTACGACCGCGCACATCCGCCGCCTGCGGTTAGTCTTGTAATTCTTTTCTCTTTGCTGGTCCGAGCTCTTGTTTTGCCTCCTGACCGCTCGGCCATGGTGCAGGTCCTCCCGGCCCAGTCGGCCGCCGGCGCTCTGGATCCAGGTCAGGAGTATATGTCGGATCGAACGAGGAGCGACGCGGAAGACCCCGACTTGGGGGCGGCCGCCATGGAGGAGGACGACGCCACAGGTGGCGGCGGTGGAGCAGGCGGCTCCGGGGGAGGAGGCGGACTTGAGGACTGGCCGGATGACTATGAGGAGGAGAACGAGCCGCGCCGCCCCCACGGCACCGACAGGGCGGGCGCGAGCTCCTCAGCCGCACCGGCCGCACCAGGCGGCCCAAAAAAGCGCCGGGCCGGCTCGTTGCTGTTCGGCAGCTGGCCGAAGAAGTCCAAGAACGCGGCCGCCGTGACCAGGCGGCAAGAGGCCACCGCAAGAGCGGCCCAGTTCCAGAGGGCCCCGAAGCAGCCCCCGATGGTGTCCGCGTAAGTGCTTGGCTGTGTTTTCCTTTCTTCTTCCTTGCAAACTTTTTCTGAGTTTTTCTCTTGTCTTGCTTGGATCAGGGCCCCACTCACTCTTGAGCGGTATGCCGCTGCTTCCGTGATCGGGGAGGCGGAAGGCTCCGCCAATACCCGCCGCGTGGACCCGCTCGCCGACCTCCGGGCGGTGACGGAGAGGAACGCACGGGAGGCGCGCGAGGAGCGGGAGGAGGCGGAGGCGGCCAAGGCAGCGCGGGCGGACGCCGCCGCCAAGGCTCAGGCGGACGCGGCCGCTAGGGCGCAAGCGGAAGAAACCGCGCGCAGCCAGGCCCCGCAACTTGTCATTCCGTTGCGCGCGGCGCCGCCAGCGCCAGAGATCCCGGTGCCGACTGGAGGAGCCAGCGATGACCAGCCGGTCATGGAGAGGGGAGGAGGCGACGCCATTGTCTCGGAGGCGGAGGTGCCCCCGCAAGCGCCGACTGCCAGGGCCCGAGGCAATCGGCCTGACATGCCACCGGCACCGCCGGTCAGTGTCAAGTTGGTGGTGGGGGCGACTCCCGTTGTCCGCCCTTCGGTGCACCGGCGTGCGGCGAAGGCGGCCTCGGCGCCGCGGGCGCAGGAGGTCGGGGCCGCGAGCTCGTCGGCCCTAGACGCAGAGGCCACCAGTGCCACCTCACCAGAATGGATGCCTAGGGGCGGGACGAGCGTGCTGAACAAGGCCGCATAGGACATTCAGGCCCAGCTCCAGGCCCAAGGTGCCGCCCTCCAGCAGTGTACGAGGGCGTTCTTGGTGACGCGGATGGCCATTCGGGTATGCTTCTTTGCTTTGTTTTTTGCTTCTTCTTGCAGTCTTCCATGGGGGCGCGCCAGCGCACCCACTGGGTGTAGCCCCCGAGTTCCGGGCCGGCTGCTGAGCTGGCGGCTCGGAACTTTAAGGTAGGTTCCGAGTGCTAACTTGTTTTCTCTTCTTTTGTCGTCGTTGCAGGACTACCACAACATCCGCGCAGCCGCCTTCAACTCCCAGGTCCAGGAGTTGGCTAAGCGGACCGCCGACCTCACCGAAAGCCGGCGTATGCATTCTGTCTACTTCCTCGCGGGGGCACGTCAGCGCACCCGCTAGGTGTAGCCCCCGAGATTCGGGGCGACTGCTGAGCAGTCGGGCTGGATCTTCTGGCAACCACTTTCCTTTTTTGGTCATCTTTGTTGATTGTCCTCTCTTTCTCATTTTTGCAGGAGCCAACGCCACACTGCAGCAGCATCTGGGCGAAGTCCAGACTGAGCTGCGCGTCAAGGAGGAGGAGCGCCGTAAGGCGGCCCTGGAGCGCGACCGTCTGGCCAAGAAGTTGGCGGACCAGGCGGACCAGCACAAGGCGGAGCTCCAGAAGCTCAAGGAGGCGGAAGGCGCCCTTCAGGCCGAGTTTGAGGTCAAACGCTCAAAGTGGGCCGAGAAGGAGGCAATCCTCGCCGCTGGCTACGGCGAGATTGATGACATGATCGATGGTAAGCTTCTTTCTTTGGAATAGCTGCCGACTGCATTGGGAGTCATCTTCTAATCTTTGTTTTTCTTTTGCGTAGACTTCTTTCCTGGCCACGCCGTCGCCGTCAGCCAGGCCATCGAGGCACGGCGCGACTGGCGTAGGAGGGAAGGAGTGGAGATCCCGCCCGACGCGCCTCAGAACATGAACGAGCAGCTCCTGGCCGTCAGGACGCGTTTACAACCGATTCGCCATCTGCTCCGCCGCCTTTAGCATGTCAGGTCTCAGCTGGTTTCCACCGTCTGGCTAGGCGGCCAAGCTCCACGCACCCCCAGTCGGACCGCCGACTGGTTGGAGGCGGCAATCGGCCGCTTCGAGGCTTGGAGGGGCTCCTCCGCTCGGGCAGGCGCCCGAAGAGCCTTGTAGTTCGTCAAGGCATGGTATCCTAGGCTGGACCTAGCCCAGCTGGCCATGTTCCGGCAGGAGGCCATGGAAGAGTTGGTGGCAGCAGAGCCTGCGCTCACCCATCGTGCGGTGGCGATCGCCGAATACACCGACACCGGCGTCTTCTTACCCGAGCTGGACGAGGAGGGGGCCGAGGTGCCGATGGACTGGTTCGGGCTGAACCCGGATGACGGCGAGGACTCGGCGGAAGAAATCGCCTCAAGCGATGAAGGCGAGGACGAGGAAGATGAGGATGGTGAAGGCGACGCACCGGAGGGCGGAGTGGACGCCCAGCCTCTGCTTGATCGGGCCTCGAGCAACGAGCCGCGTGCGAGTGCACCGACTGCTGCTGAAGGCGACCAAGCCAAGACTCGCCAGACGGCCACTCCACCAGCTGGCGCCGCCGACTCCACCAACCTGCCGGACCCGCCTGTTGCTCATTTGGCCTAGGCTGCCAACTAATCTTATCTTTTCCTGCTTTGGTAATCTTTAGAACAAACTTTGTTAAATCCGCGCAGTTCCACCCGCTGGGTGTATTCAAACTTTGTTAAATGCTGGCCGAGGGCCTCTTGCTATGTGATTTAATTCTCGCACAAGATGTGCTTCGCCGAGCTCTGACTTGTCTTGCTTTCTGTTCTTTTGGCTTTTTCCCTTGCCGCTTTCCCTTGGCTGCCGCCTTGCCGGCCAGACAGCCATTCTTCGGTCTGCTGGCCGGGTCAAGTACTTGGCCATTTTGGGAAGACAAGTACTTTGGCCGCTTAGAATGTAGCAATTTAAGTGAGAAGCCGGTCGGCCGGCTGCTCAGCAACCGGACGACTAGGCGAGGACCCGACTTGGCCTATGTGGGTGCTTTCGTCCTTAGCCATTTTTCATGTGAGCACCATTTCTTGCCTTTGACTCTTGCCTGCCAGACAGTCGCTCTGCGAGCTGCGGCTTATGGCAAGGGTGGGCTTAGATGCCGGCACACTACTTGTCCGACTGCAGGTAGAGCCAACATAGTACAAGGCGGCAAGCCCCCGAGCCGACTGGTCGGACCCGGTGCCGGGCGGAGGAATGAAATAACATACTCACATGCATGAAACTTATCATTCAGATAAGAAAGGTAGCCCCCGAGTGCTCCTCGAGGGACCCGGTGCCTTTGCCCTTAGTACAAAAGGTAGCATGGTACATACTGTATTTAACTGTAAAATCTTCGGAGAAGATTTGCGTTCCATGGGCGCTCTGCTTCCTTGTCGGAATCGTCCCTTTTGCGCGCCCTGGGCTTCTGCGCGTCGATGAGGTAATAGGAGTCATTGCCCAATGCTCTGCTGATGATGAAGGGGCCTTCCCAAGGGGCCGAGAGCTTGTGCTGGCTGGCTGTTCGCTGGATCAGCCGGAGCACAAGGTCTCCCTCTTGGCAGGATCGTGGCTTGACCTTCCGACTGTAGTAGCGGCGCAGGCTCTGCTGGTAGATGGCGGACCGGCTGAGTGCTAAAAGCCGGCCTTCTTCCAGCAGATCGATGTCGTCTTCTCGTGCTTCCTTCGCCTTCGCCTCCGTGTACATGGTGACGCGAGGCGAGTCGAACTCGATGTTAGTTGGGATGACGGCCTCGGCCCCGTATACGAGGAAGAAGGGAGTGAAACCGGTTGAT
Source organism: Thinopyrum elongatum (assembly GCA_011799875.1). Taxonomy (NCBI): domain Eukaryota; kingdom Viridiplantae; phylum Streptophyta; class Magnoliopsida; order Poales; family Poaceae; genus Thinopyrum; species Thinopyrum elongatum. The sequence goes on from CM022303.1 coordinate 238,422,556, forward strand.
CTGTTCGGAGTGGTGCGAATACTCCAGAGGACGGCTGGCAACTCGTCTATCCAGTAGCCGGCCGAGCGCTCTAGTGGCTCGACCAGTCAGGGTTTGATGCCGGACAAGATGAGGCCGTTTGCTCGTTCTACCTGGCCGTTTGACTGCGGACGGGGTAACGGACGCTAAGTCCAGTCGGATGCCCTGCATCGAGCAGAAACGGGCCAAGGCGCCTTTGGCAAAGTTAGTGCCATTGTCAGTGATGATGCTGTGTGGTACACCGTATCGGACGGTGAGATCCGCAATGAAGGTCACAGCAGTCGGACCATTTAGTTTCTTGATTGGTTTTGCTTCAATCCACTTGGTGAATTTGCCCACGGCGACCAGTTGATGGGTCATGCCACCGCGTGCTGTCTTGAATGGGCCCACCTTGTCCAGCCCCCAGACGGCAAAGGGCCAGGTAAGGGGGATGGTCTTGAGTGCAGAAGCCGGCAGATGTTGCTTGGAGCTGAATTTTTGGCACCCCTTGCATTTCTTGACCAGATCCTTGGCGTCCTGCAAAGCAATCAGCCAGAAGAAACCATGGCGGAAAGCTTTGGCGACAAGGGATCTGGAGGCCGCGTGGTGGCCGCACTCGCCTTGGTGTATGTCTCTGAGGATTGCCTTGCCTTTCTCTGGTTCGACGGAGCGTTGGAAAACGTCGGTCACGCTACGCCTGACAAGCTCTCTGTTTACTATCGTGTAAGCTCCTGCCCGGCGTTGCACCTGCCGGGCCGAGATCTCATCAACTGGCAGCTCTCCGCCTACCAGAAAGTTGAGGATGGGCTGCGCCCATGATGGTGCTTTGACTTCGTCCACTGTCATTACGGCTACTGAAACTAGGGCGGTTGGGTCGGGAGGTGGTGGGGTGGAGTCGGCCGCGTCTTGCTGCGTTGTTGAAGTCCCCGGGATGGCCGCAGCAGCCCCCGGGCTGGGTTGTAGAGTCCCTGGGCCGGGTGCGACTGCCGCAGTCCCCGAGCCACTTGCCGAAGTCCCCGGGCCGGCTGCCGCAGCCCCCGGGCCGAGTTGCAAAGTCCCCGGGCCGGGTGCGACTGCTGCAGTCCTTGTGCCGCTTGCCGAAGTCCCCGGGCTGGCTGCTGCAGCCCCCGGGCCGGGTTGTAGAGTCCCCGGGCCGGGTGCGACTGCCACAGTCCCCGAGCCGCTTGCCGAAGTCCCCGGGCCGGCTGCTGCAGCCCCCGGGCCGGGTTGTAGAGTCCCCGGGCCGGGTGCGACTGCTGCAGTCCCTGTGCCGCTTGCCGAAGTCCCCGGGCCGGCTGCTGCAGCCCCCGGGCCGGGTCCGACTGCTTCGGGAGCAGCCAGCACGAAGATGGATTCTGATTCCGGGGAAGGCTTGATAGACGGCTTGCGGAGGCACTGCAGGGACACGCCGGCTGGTATGGCTTGCCTGGTGGAGCCGATCCGTGCCAGGGCGTCTGCTTGCTCGTTGTCGGCCCGTGGCACGTGAAGGAACTCGCACCCATCAAAATATCCGCTGATCTGCTGGACGAGGAAGCGGTAGCTCGCCATATTTGCATCCTTGGAGTCCTAGTCGCCGGACGACTGTTAGACCACCAAGTCCGAATCGCCATAGCACAGAATCCGGCGGATGCCAATCTCCTTGGCCAGCCGGAGTCCGTGTACCAGCGCCTCGTACTCGGCCACGTTGTTGGAGGCGGCAAAGTGGATTTACAGCGTGTATCTGAGCTTGTCGCCTTTGGGAGAGGTGAGGATGACGCTGGCTCCCAAACCGGTGCGCATCTTCGAGCCATCAAAGTGCATCCGCCAATGAGTGGAGTCTGGAGCTGGCGGCAGGTACTGGGTCTCAGCCCAGTCGACGAGGAAGTCGGCCAGTGCTTGGGACTTGATGGTGGCGTGAGGCTGGTAGGAGATGGTGTAGGGGGCCAGCTCGATGGCCCACTTGGCCACTCAGCCCGATGCGTCTCTGCTGCCTATGATCTCCACAAGCGGGGCGGTGCAGACGACCTGATGGGATGCTCTTGAAAGTATGGCTTGAGCTTCTTGGCGGCAAAATGCACGCCATAGCACAACTTTTGGTAGTGGGGGTAGTTCTGCTTGGAAGCTAACAGCACCTCACTCAAGTAGTAGATGGGCCTCTGGACCGGCAGCGCCTTGCCGTCCTCTTGGCGCTCTACCACCATAACTGTACTGACCACCCGGCTGGTGGTGGCGATGTAGAGAAGCATGGGCTCCTTGGCAGCCGGGGCGGCCAGGACGGGCGGCGTGGTCAACATCTTCTTGAGCTGGAGGAACGCCTCTTCCGCCTTGTCGTTCCACTCGAAATGAGTGGTTTTCTTCATCAGCTGGTACAGGGGAAGAGCCTTCTCGCCCAGCTGACTAATGAAGCGGCTGATGGATGCCAAGCAGCCGGTGAACTTCTGAATGTCTCGCAGTCGGGTGGGCCTCCCCATCCTCTCGATGGCCTTGATCTTGACAGGGTTGCACTCTATGCCACGCTCTGAGACAAGGAAACCGAGGAGCTCGCCGGCTGGTACTCCAAAGACACACTTCTCTGGGTTGAGCTTGATTTGAAAACGACGCAGATTATCAAAAGTTTCCTTGAGATCTTCTAGGAGGGTACCGCGCTTCTCCGTCTTCACCACAATATCGTCTACATAGACGTGGGCATTTCTGCCGAGTTGCTTGAGGAGGCACTTCTGCATGCAATGCTGGAACGTGGCACCGGCATTTCTCAAGCCGAATGTCATGGTCAGGTAGTAGAAGGCTCCGAATGGTGTGATGAAGGCGGTCTTCAGGCGGTCGGCCGGGCTTAACTTAATCAGGTGGTACCCTGAATAGGCATCCTAGAAACTCAACAGCTCGCATCCGGCTGTGGAGTCTATCACTTGGTCAATCCGAGGCAAGGCGAACGGATCCTTCGGGCAAGCTTTGTTGAGGCTGGTGTAGTCAATACACATGCACCATTTGTTGTTCTTCTTTAGTACAAGGACTGGGTTGGCTAGCCACTCTGGGAAGAATACTTCCATAATGAAGTCGGCTACTAGAAGCCAGGCTATCTCTTCACCACAATTCCTCTCTTCTCCTCCGACAGGCGGCGGAGGGGTTGCCTGACTGGTTCTGCATCTGCTCTGACATGTAGCTTGTGCTCGGCGAAATCCGTCGGAACACCCGGCATGTCCTTTGGAGACCACGCAAAGATGTCCCGATTCTCACGGAGGAAATCAATGAGCTCGCTTTCCTATTTGCTGTCGAGGCAAGCTCCTATGACAGCGAACCTCTCCGGGTGCTTTGGGTCCAAGGGTATCTTCTTGGTTTCTTTGGCCGATTGGAAAGAGCCCTGCGCTTCTGACCCCTTGGGATCTGGCGACAGGGTCGGCTGCTCGCCGGCCATGGCCACAACCCGGTCAAGGAGCCGTTTCTCGGCAGCAATCACAAGGGACTCGGCCAGCCGGCTGCTGGCAGTGGCACAGGCGGCAGACTTCTGGTAGTCGCCGGCTATGGTGATAATGCCCTTGGTGCTCGGCATCTTCATCTTGAGGTAGGCGTAGTGGGGGACCTCCATGAACTTGGCCAGAGCAGGCCGGCCAAGCAACACGTGGTAGGGGCTCTCAAGGTCAACCACCTCGAACCAGATTGGCTCTCGGCGAAAGTGACTCTTGTCTCCAAAGAGGACATCTATCTTGATCTTGCCGATTGGTGAGCAGGATAGGCCAGGCACAATGCCATGGAAGACAGTCTGGCTGGGCTGGAGCTGTTTCTCTTTGATGCACAACTTCTCCATGGTGTCGCGGTAGAGGATGTTGATGCTCCTACCGCCGTCTATCAGAATTCGGGAGGAACGAGCAGCTCGCCTCTCTGTTGCGAAGGTGGCATCCAACACCAGGGCATAGGAACCCGGAGAAGGCATCACCTCCGGGTGGTCAGCTCGGCTCCAACTGATCGGCTTCTCCGACCAGTGCATGAACTCTGGGGCTTCAGAGGCGACAGTATTCACTTCTCGGCGCTGTTGACGCCGGCTGTGCCTGTCGTCAGTCACGCTGGTGAAGACGACGTAAGCTCTATGCTCTTCACGAAACTCGTCTTGGATCGCGCCGACTGGTCGGACAGCCGGCTGCTGGGGAGGCGGAGGCGGCAGGCTAGCAGGCGGCAGAGGCAGTCCTTCGCCTCTGGCGATGCGGTTGAGCCAGTGGCATTTCCGGGTGGTGTGGTTGGATGGCTTCGCGCCGCTGTGGAACTTGCAGGGAGCGTCGAGGGTTTGCTCAAACGAGAAGGCGGGAAACCAGGCAGGCTTGCCGCCCTTCTCGCGTTTGGGGCCGGGCTGCTCTTCTGGCTGCTGGTCTTTGACTGTCGCCACCTGCCGGCTGGTGGTAGCCGGCTGCAGGGCCTTGCGCTTATTGTCGTTTGACTGTTGGCGCCGACTGGAATCACCAGCCGGTGTCTAAGGGGCCGGAGGGAGCATCTTTCCTGACGCATCCACTCGGAGTTCCGACTTCATGCAGGAGTCGGCAGTGGCGTACTTGTCCGCTATGATCAACAGCTCGTCGAGCGTGGCCGGCTCATCGCAGAGGAGCCGGTGCTTGAGTAGGGTGCCCTCTCGGCACCCGGCACTGAAGTATTCAATGGCTTGCACCTCATGAACCCCTTCGCAGGAGTTGCGCAGCTCGGCCCACCGCGTTAAGTATTCGCGGGTGGACTCGATCGGGCCTTGGATGCACATGGAGAGTTGGCGAGGCTTGGGCGGCCGCTTGTAGGTGCTGGTGAAGTTGCGGATGAAAACTTCGGTGAAGTCTAGCCAGCTATTGACACTGTAGTGCTTGAGGTTGTTCAGCCATGTCCGGGCCGTGCCCTAGAGCATGAGCGGAACATACTTCACGGCGACACGCTTGTTGCCATTCGCTATGTTGATGGCAGTGGAGTAGTCGACCAGCCAATCTTCCGGCTTCACAGAGCCGTTGTACTTAGGAGTGTCCCGAGGGAGCGAGAACCCTTTGGGGAAGGGCTCATCACGAATGCGGGGGCCGAAACAAGGCGGGCCGATTGCATCTTCTTCTTCCAACGCCAGGGACCGAGCCAAGTGGTCGATCCGGTTGCGGGCGTCGTTCTCTCCGACTGCTTCGCGGGGGCCCAGCCGGCGCCCGAGAGTCGGATGCTCAACAGGCGGCGGAAAGGCGCGCCTCTCCCTGCGTGGGGGAGGGGGCTGACGATCGTCCCGCCGTTCTACAGCTCGTGGGCGGCCGTCTTGGTCGCGCTCAATGGAGATGTGGGTGCGGCTGCGGCTAGCAACCGGCTCTGGGTCTCCTCGGTCGCGGGCGCAGGCTGTCGGCGTCCGGGAGGTCTCGCCGTGCTCCCGGCGAGGGGGAAGGTTCCCAACCTGTAGGCCGGGTTCCACCATGCGGCGGCCGGCTTCTTGCTGCGCGGCGGCCGCGTCAATGAGCTGCTAGACGCGCTCCGTCATGCAGCGACACTCGTCGCCCTCCAGGCGGTCCAGCTCGTCTGCCGCTGCCTGGGCGGCGTGCAAGTTCTCCATGGGCGTGGCGTAGACCGGGCGGTCGGCCCCCAACATGCTGGCGATGGCGGCGCCGCACTGCCGGACCTTGCCCACGCGGCTGGGTTCGTCAGCAGCCGGTGTGCCGCAAACGGCACGGTCGATCTCGCGGTGGTAAGCCTCGGTGAGGTGTCTCATGGCCGCCAACTTGTTGGCGCTGTCGAGAAGTGCGATACGGCATGCCTCCAGTGTTTCACCGCTCGCACCGGGCGCTACGGGAGCGGACAGGTCCCGCATTGCCGCCTGCAACGGGTCCCGGCCAGCCTGGTCAGAGGTTCCATCGTGGCTGATGACCAGCCCCTCAGTGACGGTGCTGGTGCCAGCGCTGCTGTCTGCAGCGGGAAGTGGGTCGTCGAAGATCACCACGTCACCGGGGAAGGCATCAGGAAGCGTGACGTCGGCGTCGACGACCATGTCGACGAGCAGGTCGGTGGATCCAACGGACTCCGGGTCGGAGACCGGCTCGTCGGCGATGTGCAGCTTGCCGAGGAGATCGACAAGGCAGCTCTCGGAGTTAGCTGCACCCGCGTCGAGTTCGGGCTCATCGAAGAGGCGGATCCCACCGATGAGATCAGCGAGGTTGCTTGCGGCGCAAACAACTTCCACGCCATGCAGCTTGTCGGCGCAAACACCGTCGGGCATGCCGGGCTGGCTGCGATCGCCAGGGAGGAAGAGGGTTCCCGTCCCGAACGTGTTTACGAACGATGGTGCACCTAGCCCCACGTTGGGCGCCAAATGTCGGGGATATCGTGCGACATATGCCAGGGGATGGCTTATCATGGATGGGGACAAAAGTACGTCGCCGGGCTCCAGAAGCGGGAGTGAGCGAGACCATGTACGCCTGCGAATCTTACCCAGGTTCGGGGCTCTCCTAGGAGATAACAACCCTAATCCTGCTCTGCGGGGTCTCCGCATGATCACTATTTCAACAGGTGGCTACAAGCTTGCTCTTTAGCTACTTGGCTGGAGGAGGAAGAAGGGCAAGGCTAGCCCTACTCCACACTCTCTGCGTGTGTGTGTGGTGCTGTGAGTGCTCGATGAGGCCTCTGTCAAATAGCCAACCCCTTGCATGGGGTGACCTAGGGGGTTTATATAAGCCTACCCCCCAGGGGTACAACGGTAATCTGGCCAGATGCGGGGCCCGGCAGTCAGCGTCACTGGTTGCCGGCTTCTCCGCTGATCGCCGGGGCCCGCCGCCTGGTGGGTCCGCCGACCGCCGCGATCTCAGCCGACAGGTGGGTCCCGCCGTCCACGGGCCGCGTTGACGGCTTTATGCTGTAGCATTGCCCCTGATGACGAAGGCCTCGTCAGGGGGAGCATGGATACAGTCCCGCCCCCTGGCGGGAACTCACTATAGCCATACCCCGTCGTATCTGGTTAATGGTGCATGAACTTCGAGGGAGGAGGAGGGCCGCCTGCTGGGAGCCGGCCTCCCACTGAGCCGATTGGTTTGGGCTCGCCGCCTTCTGGCTTGTCACGGACAGGTAGGGCCCGCCGCCTGTGAGCCATACTGACCGCCCGTCACGGGAGCATGGCTTCCTCTGCCATGGGTGATGTCATGAGCGGCATGGCAACAGTCCTGCGTTGGGTGCAGGATGCCTGCTCAGTACGCAGTACTGTGGCCACGCCCTGCCCTGGATTCGGGGGTGGCAGGCATGTACTGTAGCCATGCCCTGTCTCGTCATGTTTATGTTGGCACTGACTTTGAGGGTGCGAGGGGCCGCCTGCTAGGACTCGGCATCCCAGGAGGCCGCCTGCCAGGAGTCGGCCCACTTCATGGCCGTCTTGTGGACTCCACCGCCTCCCGGTAACCGGCTGCTTGGACCAGCCGGCCTCAAGAAGGCGGCCCTTGTCCTTGATGTTTGAGGGGCGCAGCCTGCCCCGATGTCTTGAAATACCAAAGGGAGCTGATGGGGCTACCCGTGGTCATTCACTCCGACAACGTGGCTAAGGATAAGGACGTGGTGGGATACGTGAATTGCCAGTTACTCCCCCGTGAGTTAAAGTCATTCACGGGCCATTACAGAAGTGGACCCACCACGATTGGCATCACGCGACATGCGGAAAAACCGGAAACTGACTCAAGCACAGGTTATTGAAGAAGCAAAGAAAATCTCAAGGATGAGCAATCACAAACTCTTCGCCTGTGTACTGGATAGGGCCTACCCCGATGACGCTCAGCAGCATGTTCGGACCAGGCCCGGGGGCTCCTGTCGGTGCAACAAACCCTAGTGTATGTTGCCCAGACTATACACAGGCTCAAGGGCAAGATTACATCATCCAAGACAAGGCCAAGCAGAAGATATAGCTCTTTGAGAAATCAAAGGGCGGATCAAGGAGACCAAGACAAGCCAAATGAGCAAGATATCACTAAGGAAAAACCTCCCTTGCTGGGCAGGCGAGCCTGACAAGGTCGAGGTCACCCTGAAGACAAGTCCCAGACTCCCCCGGCAAGCTTGCCGGGGATGCCGAGGGTGGATCGCCCTGCCAAGACGCCACCGCTCCACCTCACAGCGAAGCAAGTCACCTCCGAGTGCAGTGTCGAGCCCCCAAGTGATTAAATGGCTGTTCTGTGGCACGTGGTAGCCATTTCTGAGGAAGATCACCCCTAAATGACACCCGTCCAGAGGCGTGTCACGCAGGCAGGTGAGAAGGTGGAAGGATAGCACGACAAGGCTTGCCGGGCTACCCCGTGATGTGACACTAAGCGGTGCATTTAATGCACCCTGTCCTGCCTACAGAGTTAGGTATGATAGCACGGTGGCTATCTAATCACTGGATAATGACTGTTTTGCCATTGTGGTAAACCCTTGACCTATAAAAGGATGGCCGTGGCAACCTTAGCGAGGATTCAGACACTAGTACACTCATACGCGCGTAGCTGCTCTGGTCCGAAGGCGACCTTGAAGGGCTTTAGCGCTGCACCTCCACCACGATCCTGTCATCAATCCACCAAAGCAGGAGTATGGTTTTATGCCTCGCGGTGACCCGAACCTGGGTAAAAACTGCCCGTGTCATCACTGTCGTGCTGCTCTACGGTCTCCGCTCTTTGTGCAATGCGCCCTTCCCCCTTGCCGAACCAACAGGGGCCGATGGCCCCATAGGTGGCCGTGTTGAACCATGACACTAAGTATATGAAAGATATTGTTACAAATAAAAGAAAGATACCGGAAGCTAAAATTTCCACCATGCTTGCTAATTACACTTTTAAGGGTGTGTCGGTGCAACAAACCCTGGGTCTGTTGCCTAAACCATGCACAGGCCTAAAAGAGCAAGATTGCAACGTCCAAGACAAGGCCAAGCACAAGAGGTTAGCTCTCTGAGAAATCAGAGTCCAGATCAAGAGGACCAAGTCAAGCCAAAGGAGCAAGATACCATTAAGGGAAAACCTCCTTTGCCGGGAGGAGAGCCTGGCAAGGTTAAGGTTGCCCCGGAAGCAAGCCTCAAGACCGTCCCGGTAGGCCTGCTGGGCATAACGAAGGCAAACCACCCCGCCAAGGCTCCACCGCTCCACCTCACAGCGATGCAAGTCATCGATCGGTGCGGTGTCAAGCCCCAAGGTGACTAAGTGGCTATTTTTTGCCACATGGCAGACACTTCCTACGGAAAATACCTCCAAATGACACCCGTCCAGCGACGTGTCAAGTAGACAGGAGAGAAGGTGGCCGAACAGCCCAGCAAGGCGTGCCGGGCAGGCCATGATGTGACACTAAGCGGCGCATTTAATGCGCTCTGCTATGTCTGCAGAGTAGATATGATAGCACCGTTCGCTATCTAATCAGTGCATAATTACTGATTTGCCACTGTAGTGACCCCTTGATCTATAAAAGGATGCCCATGGCAACCATAGAAAGGATTCGGACCCTTGTACACTCATACGCGCGTAGCTGCTCTCGCCCTGAGGCAACCCTGCCGGGCAAGAGCACTGCGTTCTCCACCACAGTCCAGCATCAATCCACCAAACCAGGAGTAGGGTTTTATGCCTCACGATGGCCCGAACCTGGGTAAAATTGCCCGTGTGATCTATGTCGTGCTGCGCAATGTTCTCCGCTCTTTGTGCAATGTGCTCATTCCCCCTGCCGAACCAAAAGGGGCTCATGGCACCATAGGTGGCCGTGGTTTCCCACGACATCTTTGGCGCGCCAGGTAGGAGGAAGCGCTTGCGCGAACCCGAGAGCGTATGTAGCGTGTCATCTTGATCGTCATTTTCTTCATCAACGGCTCCATCGACCATGGCGCCCAAGAAGAAGCCCGGTGCCACAGCTGACCCGTCCACCTCGAAGGCCCCGCCGCACGCAACCCTAGATGCCACGGGGGCTACGGGGACGCCTGGAGGTGTGGACGTTACGGGGGACGTGGTCGGCGTAGGCTGCGTCGTCACCACCTCCCCTGCGGCCGAAGCAGGAGCAGGAGGCACCGGAGAAGGACAGCACCAACAACATCCCAGCAGCCACGCCCCACGAGGTACGGGAGGAGAGGTCATTTTATCTGCACCTTCGTCCGACCGAGGGGCATAACCGCAGCGGAGGTACCCGCTCTGGGGGAAATCGCAACTTCCCGGTCGCTCCCGCCGTGGGTGCGACTGCAGAGCACGCGCCACCCCCGGAACGAGCCAACCCAGCCGCTGCGCTGAAAGGAGCTGCTGGTCCTCAAGCGCCTCCGCGTCGTCACCATGCCACCCAGGCGGCTGGTTCACGACAACGAGGGCACGACGCGACTGCTACCGGCACCGTTAGGAGCCGGGCGATGTTGCGGTCTTCATCAACATCCATGCCAAGCACAGCTTCGGAGGCCATGGAGCGGGCCCAGCTGCTGTTGAAATTTCCGCCAGTAGCCGATCAGATGGATGAGTGGAGAGCCACCATTCAGAGCCTGATTGGTTTCGCTGAGGCGGGAGGATCGCAGCGAGCAGGCCCACCATGGCATCCCAAGGCAACGACAACGGCCCTTGCTGCTAGCCATGCGGGAGGAGCCACCCCCACGGTACAGTCCACTCCACAGCAACCAGCGCGGGAGCCGCGCAACCAAGAACCCGACAACGTCTCGATGGCTTCGTCCGACCCTCGAGCGTGTCAAGGCCAACGGCGGGTCCTGGAGGACAGGTAGAGGGAAGGCGCGCATGCCACCACCGAGTGACACCATGACGCCCATCGCCAGTCTGGTAGGCGCGATGGTCCCGACGTTGACGAGTCCGCACTCGCTGAAGGTGGGTACCTGCCTTTCGAGGCTGGGTGCCCTGTCTTCACCCACGAGTTGCGGCAAGTTTGTTGGCCGTCCACTCGCACGTTCAAGCCAGAGATACCAGAGAAGTATGACGGAAGACTGAACCCGGCAGAGTTCTTGAGCATCTACACCATCACTGTTCAAGCTGCCGGGGGAAGAGACGAGAAGGTATTCGCCAACTACTTCCCTTGGGCACTCAAGCCAAATGTGAGGTCTTGCCTGATGCACCTGCCGGAGAACTTCATTTCGACCTGGGCCATGAGTTCGTTGGCGCCTTCACGGGCGGCCATCAAGAACCAGGGCGGCCCAGCGACTTGCAGCTTCTCTCGCAGAAGGAAGGAGAGAGCCTACGGAAATATATGTAGAGGTTCAGCCAAGTCCACAGGAATATTCCAGACATCCACCCGGCAGCTGTGATAGCTGCGTTCCAGTCCAACGTGCGCAATCGTCGGATTCGTTCCAAGATGAACGTTCGATTGCCCAAGACTGTGAAGGAGCTTTACACTCTGGTGGATAAGTGTGCTTGGATAGTGGAGGGGAGGAAGCTCCCCGGAGAAGAGGATGGCGTCGACATTGATTCAGAGGATGATGACGAGGCCATCAGTCAGAAGAAAAAGAATAAGAAGTGCAACAAAAGGCGCAAGGATAAGGCAGTGATGACCGTTGAGGGGACGAGCACGCCTAGTACCGGCAAGAAGGCCAAGGCTGAGACACCCGGCAAGGAAGCTGCCACGAGCACTGATTGCCGAGAGGCCGTGGCTGCCGAGAAGGCTGGGAAAGGTGATGGCCCGTACTGCAAAATCCATCGGACCAAGGGCCATGATCTCCAGGAGTGTCATCAGGTTGAGCAGCTTGTCAAGAAGCAGAGGGCTGAATATGAAAAGAGAGATAAGGAGAAAGGTCAGAATGGCACTGGCGGGAATGGCCACGGCGGCGGAGCAAGCCGCCCCGGCAAGGCTCCTCAGAATCAAGGGAAACCCGCTAGAGGCCGTGAGAAGGAGGATTGCAACGATGAGAGTAATGGAGGAGAAGAAGAGGAAACCAGCGAGCAGGAATTCCAGAAGGCCACTAACGCCTTGTGCATTGACGGAGGTGCATCTTTGCACTCCTCCCACCGCCAACTTAAACGGTGGGCGCGTGAGGTCAATGCCGTGGAGCCAGCGGCAGATTCTCGGAGGCCACTCAAGTGGTCCCGCACGCCCATCATCTTCGACAAAGAGGACCACCCTGACCGCACCACTACGGTAGGGTGCTTGCCGTTGTTGGTATCACCAACAATCCACAACCTCAAGGTCACAAAGATGTTGGTTGACGGTGGGGCCGGGTTGAATCTAATTTCTCCAAAGGTCATCAGCAAACTCCAGATAGCAGAGGAAGAGCTCAAGGTTACTGGCACGTTTCAAGGAATCAGCCCCGGTAGGAGTCGTCCTAGGGGAAGATCACGCTGCAGGTGACATTCGGGGGAGAGTTGAACTACCGGACTGAGAAAATCACATTTGATGTGGTTGACCTTCCCCTGCCGTACAATGGAATCCTTGGTCGTCCAGCTCTGGCCAAGTTCATGGCGGCATCCCACTATGCCTACAATACGTTGAAGATGCCAGGGCCAGTGGGCGTCATTTCCATTCCATCAGACGAGAAGGACGCAATTATTTGCGTGGACAAGATATACCGGGAAGCAGTCGTGGCTGAGGCCACTGAAGCCGTAATTCCTGCCAAGGAAAGTAATGGAAAGAAGAAGGCTAGCAGGGACGCCAGCAAGGAATCCGGGAAGCGTGCCTCTTCGGAGTGTGTTGCGCCTGTTGATGACTTGCTGGAGAGTTCCAATAGCAAGAGATCCAAGGCTTCTGCACCTGCTGTGAAAAAGGTCCCGGCAGGGCTGGCTGGCGCTGATGGTATCTTCACTATCAGTGCCGCCCTCGATGACAAATAGGAAAGCGCGCTCATTGCCTTCCTATGGGTGAATGTCGATGTGTTTGCTTGGCAACCATCTGACATCCCCGGTGTTCCCAGGGAGGTAATCGAGCACCACCTTGTTGTCTGCCCACATGCCCGACCCATCAAGCAGAAGGTCCGGAAGCAAGCTTTGGAGCAGCAACTATTTATTGCCGAGGAGATCAAGAAACTTGAGGCAGCTGGTCTGGTCAGAGGGGTGTTGCATCCAACATGGTTAGCGAATCCTGTGGTGGTACGCAAAGCTAATGGGAAGTGGAGGCTGTGCATAGATTTTACGGATCTGAACAAGGCGTGCCCGAAGGACCGATTTCCCTTGCCGCACATCGACCAGATTGTGGATTCCACCTCCGATTGTGATCTGCTTTCCTTCCTAGATGCCTACTCCGGATATCATCAGATCTTCATGTCCAAGGAAGACAAAGAGAAGACTGCGTTCATTACCCCATGTGGCACATACTGCTTCGTGCGGATGCCTTTCGGTTTAAAGAGCACCGGGTCCACTTTTGCCAGAGCAGTCCAGGTTGGTTTTGAGTCACAGTTGCACAGAAACATGGCGGGTTATATGGATGACATTGTGGTCAAGACCAAGGATAGATCAACCCTCATCCAGGATTTGGAAGAGACATTTGCTAATCTGCGCAAGATCAACTTGAAGCTAAACCTAGAGAAGTGTGTGTTTGGCATTCCTTCCGGCTAGCTACTTGGATTCTTTGTGTCCCACTGGGGGATAGAGGCCAACCCCGACAAGATCAAGGCTATCGAGCAGATTCAAGCACCCAAGACAGTCAAGGACATGCGGCATTTGACCGGATGTGTTGCCGCGCTTAGCAGATTCATCTCCAAGTCTGCTGAGCGTGCCTTGTCGTTCTTCAAAATTTTGAAGAAGGCAGGACCCATGGCGTGGACCCCGGAAGCAGATGCTTCACTACAAGATTTGAAGGCCTACCTTTCCTCTGTGCCCACTTTGGTCGCTCCAAAACCTCAAGAGCCATTGCTGCTATACTTGGCGGCAACTAACCAATTGGTTAGCACAACACTGGTGGCGCAGCAGGAAGTGGATGAAGCAGCAGATACAGCTGGTACCCCTTCCGGGGAGGAAAGTGAGCACACCTCGGCGAGGCCAGGTGCAGATCAGGATAGAGAAGAGCAAAGCAGCGGAAGCAATTCTCTGGTCACAGCAAAGAAGACGGTGGTGCAGCGCCCAGTGTACTTCGTCAGCTCCCTATTGCAGGGGGCTAGATCCAGGTACTCTGGCGTACAAAAATTGATTTTTGGCCTTATCATGGCCTCAAGGAAACTGCGCCACTACTTCCAAGCCCACGAGATCACAGTTGTCACACGTTTCCCTTTGCAACGGATACTCCGAAACCCTAAGGCTACCGGCAGGATAGTGGAGTGGGCTTTGGATTTATCTAGCTTTGGTTTGAAGTTTGAGAGCACGTCAACGATTTAGAGCAGAGCATTGGCAGAGTTTATTGCAGAATGGACGCCAACTCCAGATCAAGAAGTGTTGGAAACAGTTGTTCCCGGCAAGGAGGCACCCCAAGGATGGATTATGTATTTCGATGGTGCCTTCTCCCTGCAAGGTGCAGGGGCTGGTGTGCTTCTTGTTGCTCCCACTGGAGAGCACCTGAAGTACGTCGTCCAGATGCATTTTCCCCGGGAGGAGGCTACCAACAATACAGCAGAGTATGAAGGGCTCCTTGCCGGGCTCAGAATTGCAACAGAACTGGGGATCAAGAAGCTGATCATCCGTGGAGACTCACAACTTGTGGTGAGACAAGTCAACAAGGATTACCAAAGTCCATTGATGGAGGCATACGTTGAGGAAGTGAGAAAGTTGGAGGAGCGCTTTGACGGATTGCAAACAGAGCACGTACCCCGTGCGGAAAACAGCATTGCTGATCATCTGTCAAAGTGCGCTGCACAAAAGCTCCTTGTGGAACCAGGAACTTTTGTTCTCCATCTGACTCAGCCCTCCGTATCCCCGGTAACAATGGCCAGAAAGAGGAGGAAACTGGACCCCGGCAAGCCTCTCCCGGTAAAACCTCCCGAGGATCCCGGTAGAAAGCTTACCGGGCACAACTCCACTTCGGTCGCTGAGCTGCATCCTCCCGCTAGGCCACCAGTCCCCGCGGTCGAGGATTGCACTCTCACGAATGAGGAGGTGCCGCTTGTTCTCGTTGCCGAGCCACAGGCTCCGCCTTGGGCACGACACATAGTCCATTTCCTCCAAACTGGAGAACTTCCCGAAGAGCAAGAAGAAGCTGAAAGAGTAGCCCGGAGTGCTAGTATGTATCAGTTCGTTGATGACACGCTGTACAGAAGGAGGCCCAACGGTGTGAAATTGAAGTGCATTTGCCGGGAAGGAGGAAAGGAACTGCTGGCAGAGATACACAAGGGTATGTGCGGCTCCCACATTGGATCAAGGGCACTGGTTGGGAAAGCTTTCCGGCAAGGATTCTACTTTCCCACAGCCCTCCAAGATGCGGTCGAGTTTGTCACCAAGTGTGAAGCCTACCAGTTCCATTCCAAGAATATCCACCTGGCTGCCCAAGCTCTTCAGACAATCCCTTTGTCATGGCCGTTTTTGGTCTGGGGGCTCGATATCCTCGGCCCTTTCCCCCGAGCTGCCGGGGGCTTTGAATTCTTGTTCGTAGCAATCGACAAGTTTACAAAGTGGCCGGAAGTAGAGCCCGTGAAAAAGGTGACTGCTCAGTCAGCTATCAAGTTCTTGAAAGGATTGGTGTGCCTCTTTGGAGTTCCTGCCTGGATCATCACTGACAACGGCACCCAGTTCACGAGTCGTGCCTTCATGCAATACGTTCATGCCCTCAGAAGCAAAATCTCGTTCGCCTCTGTGGCCCACCCAAGGAGCAACAGACAAGCTGAGAGGGCGAATGCTAAAGTGTTGCGAAGACTCAAGACGAGAACATTTGACAGGCTGCAGAAGTGTGGCAGGCAGTGGATCGATGAGCTGCTGGTGGTTCTTTGGTCCCTCAGAGTGACACCAAATCAAGCTACCGGGCAGACTCCCTTCTCCCTAGTCTATGGGGCAGAAGTAGTTATCCCCACGGAACTCATTTACGGGTCACCTCGATTGCTTGCCTACGATGAAGTGGCGCAAGATCAGGACCGACATGACAATGCTGTGCTACTCGAGGAGAACCGTCTCCGGGCTGCTACGCGTGCCACATGCTATCAGCAAGCCCTGCTTTGCTATCACAGCCGCAGGGTTCATGCCCTGTGTTTTGAGAGCGACCTTGTCCTTAGGCGCGTTTAGTCCGCCAAGGGTGCAAACAAGTTGACGGCGAAGTGGGAAGGCCCTTACCGGGTAGTACGAGTCACCAGACCTGGCGCAGTCTGTCTGGAGACCGGGGATGGCATTCAGTTGCAAAACTCATGGAACATTGAGCATCTCCGCAAGTTCTACCCGTAAGGCGCGGCTATTGGGCCCTGCCCGGTAGCCACCCTTTTGTACAGGCCTTGCCTCAGTTGCATGTGACCCCTTGTACAAAGCCAGGCGCAGATCCTGAGCAACAAAAATAAATGAAGCGCTGGGCCCCCCCGACATATTGCATGTATGCATAAGCATATAATGAGCATTGCATGTTCATGTAGATAAGATCGCATAAGGTATCATTTTCATCTACATCAAACTGCAGGTTCCTACCATGGATTCGATCCCGAAGAGGAAAAGAGAAGACAAGCCTACCTTGTGGTCCCCGGCAAGCCCGAACAGATAAGTTCTCTCTCTTGTCCATATGCATTCTATAAGTAAAAACTTGTGCATAAGGAAACCTCGCCACTTTCTAAACTTGGGTGCTCCCATCCCTTGACTCGAACGTTGCTTCGGTCGGGTTGGTTGTAGTGGCCTTTGGCGAGAGAGTTGGCGGGGGGCTGGTCCCTCTATACAGTTTGAGCCCGGCAAGCCTAGCTCCGCGGCAGCAGACTGAGGGTACCGGCAGGATGGCCTACCGGGAAAAACTTGTTTACTTGAGCGTATGGAGGCATTTAACCTCTGCATGGATATATTACATGGACAAGTGCCCGGCAAGGTTTATCTTTTTCATTAATATGCTGATAAACAAGTACAGACCTTACAGAACATAAGCATGGATAAAAGAGATTACATAATTTGAACTAAAGTTTGGCAAGTGCCTAGAGATTTTAGATTAAAAAAAGATAAAATGCCCGTAATGCCTTCACTCTGTCCTCTCCTTCTTCGAAACTACAGGGAGAGACGAAGAAGACGGAGGGAAGGCCTGGCTGGGATTCGGTGCCTCCCCAGGATCAGGATGGTATCGCTCCCAGGCTGGGAGGAAGAAACCGAAGGGTAGGTGCGGATGGTGGCACTGCCGGAAGCCCAGCCGGTGATGATGGTGCTGCCGGCAACCACAACTCATTGGAGCGGTCGCCCCCGCTCTTGATGCGTCGTAGGTTGCCACCACCTTCTTCACTGCTGTCGCTCAAAGCCCCCACTTCGATGGCCCGGACGGACACCAAGCACCCCGGGCAGCTCCAGAGAGAGCATGGTCGTCTCCAATGACACAAAGATAGGAAGGCGCCGCCCTTTGAAAGAACATGCATGGGGACGAGGAGCCCGCCCGTGCGCCGGGCAGGCAATACCCCGAGAGGAGGGATTTGCCGTTACCAACAACAAACCACTTTTGTGGCCTCCCTTCAGCGACACAGGGAGAGGGTGAATAGGCCACGATTGACTACCGCGCTTGGCGTCCATTTTTTTGCCACGACACCATGTTGCTTACGTCGCCCCTAGCTAAGGTTAAAGCCACGAGCGGCCCGCCGACGAGCACACCGGAGTCGCTACCTCCAGTGCTACCACCGTGCCGCCCGCACACCTCCTTGAAGCATGCGTAGAGATAAGATGACGATCCTGCCTCAACAAAGGCGTAGCCGCATCCTTCTCCTTCCCTCCAGGCGTCAACACCAGCACTCGACACCATCAACCACAAGCTAGGGCCCGAGGCTTGGCACCGAGATTTCCTCTTCGGCATACCCCAGGAGGAAACAGAGAATGGAGGAGGAAAGGCGAGTGGATGAATGCTCCCACACCTCCCCCGTTCCTCCTTTTATAGACGGACCGGGGCCAGGAGCCGCTCCCTCAGCGGGTAATCACTGTCCTCCTCCACTAATCAATGCAGGCCGAGCCCCTGCCTTTACGCTCTCCCGCACCACGCGCCTCCGTTACCTACCCCACTCAATGCATGTGGCGTACGTGGCTAAGGATAAGAGCGTGGTCGGAAGAGTGAATTGGCAGTTACTCACCCATGCGTTAAAGTCATTCACGGGCCATCACTAAGGTGGCCCCACCATGATTGGCGTTACGCGATGCACAGGAGGACCGGAAACTGACTAGGGCTCAGATTAATGAAGAAGCAAAGAAGATCTCAAAAGACAAGTAGTTACTCCCCTCTCGCATGTGCACTGGTTAGGGCCTACCCCAATGACGCCCGACAACGCGTTCGGGCCAGGCCCGGGGGCTTCTGTCGGTGCAACAAACCCTTGCTCTGTTTCCAGACCGTGCACAAGCCTAAAAGAGCAAGATTGCAATGTCCAAGACAAGGCCAAGCACAAGAGGTCAGCTCTTTGAGAAATCAGAGTGCAGATCAAGAGGACCAAGTCAAGCCAAAGGAGCAAGATACCATTAAGGGAAAACCTCCCTTGCTGGGCAGGAGAGCCTGGCAAGGTCAAGGTTGCCCTGGAAGCAAGCCTCAAGACCGTCCCGGCAGGCCTGCCGGGCATAACGAAGGCAAACCACCCAGCCAAGGCTCCACCGCTCCACCTCACAGCGACGCAAGTCATCGATCAGTGCGGTGTCAAGCCCCAAGGTGACTAAGTGGCTGTTTTCTGCCACATGGCAGCCGCTTCCTATGGAAAACACCTCCAAATGACACTCGTCCAGCGACGTGTCAAGCAGACAGGAGAGAAGGTGGCCGAACAGCCCGGCAAGGCGTGCCAGGCAGGCCATGATGTGACACTAAGCAGTGCATTTAATGCGCTCTACTATGTCTGCAGAGTAGATATGATAGCACTGTTCGCTATCTAATAGTGCATAATGACTGATTTGCCGCTGTGGTGACCCCTTGATCTATAAAAGGAGGCCCATGGCAACCATAGAAAGGATTCGGACCCTTGTACACTCGTACGCGCGTAGCTGCTCTCACCCCGAGGCAACCCTGCCGGGCAAGAGCACTGCGTTCTCCACCACAGTCCACCATCAATCCAGTAAAGCAGGACTAGGGTTTTACGCCTCACGGCGGCCCGAACCTGGGTAAAATTGCCCGTGTGATCTTTGTCGTGCTGCGCGATGTTCTCCGCTCTTTGTGCAACGTGCTCATTCCCCCTGCCGAACCAAAAGGGGCTCGTGGCCCCATAGGTGGCCCTGGTTTCCCACGACAGGGTGGAACACCAAGGAAACTAGGAGATCCAGGAATACCAACTATACCATGCTCCATTAAAAGAAACTATGTTAAAACTACTTTATGTGATTTGGGAGCTGGTGTTAGTGTTATGCCTTTCTCTTTATATCGTAGGCTTGATTTCAATAAGTTGACACCAACTGAAATCTCTTTGCAAATGGCCGATAAATCAATTGCTATACCCATCGGTATTTGTGAGGATGTCCCTGTCGTAGTTGCAAATGTTACTATTTTAACGGACTTTGTTATTCTTGATATACACGAGGACTGTCGGATTCAGGGCTCCACAGACCCAAGAAAGGTTCGAACTCTGGGGCGTGTGCGAAGGACTCAACCTATCCAACCTACCAGCTCGTCGCCCCACGGCCTAGCTCGATTCACGTGAACAAGGAAGAAGATGAACACGACAGTTTACCCAGGTTCGGGCCACCTTGCGGTGAAAGACCCTACTCCTGCTTTGTGGTGGATTGGCCTCACGAGGGGCTGAGGATGAACCAGTACAATGGATGAACAACCTCGCGAGGTCTATGGGTGAGGGAATCAGTCGACCCCTTCTACGGTGGTGGATAACTTATATTTATAGTGGCCTCGGTCCTCTTCCCCCAATGTAGGCGGGAAGGGATCCCACAGTGGCCAATTTGAAAGGGGACAAGTAGTACATCTTATCCTGGCAAAAGGTGGTCTTCGCCTACAAAGCTTCTGGTCGTGACGCAGCGGTGGGCTCGGCGATGACATCCGTCCTGCCGCACTGGCGGTCTTGTTCTCATTGTACCGGAATGGAAACCTTTGCCAGATTCCTCGGGAACCCACGCCTGTCCTTGCCTACTTAGCACCAAAGAGGAAACTGCCTCCTCTGCGCCTGCTAGTGCCCGCCTGCCGTGGTCATCATGGCTTGCGTCATGGTAGCCTCCTAAGGCTGGGTACCTGCATAGAAATCTCTGCTCCTCGGGGGGCCGCCTGGGGATGCCACTCCCGCGGGAGGTCTTGGTGTCGTCCACCTCGCAAGGCTTGGCCCCTCGCGAGGATCTTGTCTTGGCGGTCTTGTAGATGGGTCGTACCAGGTCGGCAATGGAGCCACGCTGTGGGCCGCAGGTAGGCAAGTCTGGGTACCCTGGTTCCCAGAACGCCGACAGTAGCCCTCGAGCCCAAGGCGCGCTCGGACTTGGCTTCGAGGCGAAGCCAAGGGGCAAGGGCGAAGCGCCGTGGGCCTCAATCGCCTGCGGGCCAAGCTGACGCATGGTGCTTGATGGGACGTGGGCGTCTCTGCTTCCCCACGCTGCCTCGGCAACTGCTCGGACTTGACAACTGCCTGGCGCACACACCCAAGCCATCATTGCCTGTGCGGTTGCCTTCTGCTTCTCCTCCTCCTCGCGAACTTGCGCCCTCTTTGCCAGATTCTGCGATAGCTCCAATCCACCTTGCCACCATGGCTCCCAGGAAGAAGAAGCGCAGGACCCCTGCGGCCACGGAGCCCTCGCCAGGGCTGTCCACGGTGATCAACCAGGAGGGGCTGGATAAGGTCCGGCACGCCATCACTGCTGATTCCAACGAGTGGAAGGCAACGAAGATCTGGCCTGCCTCTCGGACTTTGGTTGACCTTGAGGCCACCGATATCCCTCTTCATCTCCACGCCCTTCTCGCCAGCCTACTACCTCCGTTCTCCGATTTCTTCAACGCCGTGCTCTCGCACTAGCAAATCCACGCACTGCATCTGGATCCCGGATCCATCGTCCTCCTCTCCGCTTTCACATTTCTGTGCGAGGCCTTCGTGGGCATTGCCCTGTTCGTGGCCTTGCTCCGCCACTTCTTCTCGCTCCAGCTAATCGATGGCAGATAACGCTCGGGGTGCATGTCGCTTCAGGCGGTGGCGGCGACCGCTGGCTCCAGCATCGACTCCACGCTCCGCCCGGATGCGTGGGGGTTCCAGAGGCAGTGGGTGTACATAGACGCCACCGTGTACAGCCCCCTGCTCCTGATCCCCTCCACCCCCGTGAAGCCGAGCTCCGGGTGGGGGCACGCGAGGCTGGTCGACCCGCGGCTCGCCCGAGTCACGACTAGGCTGGCCAGCTTGAAGAAGGCCGGGGTGACGATGGCGATGGTGGTGAGGGAGTTCACCCGGCAGCATATAGCCCCGCTCCAGCGCCATTCCCGCCCGATGTGGGCTTCTACCGGCCTCGCGGACGATATGAGGCTCCAGTAGCCTCCTCTTCCTTCCAGCACCCTGCGCGTAGTGCTCCGCCTCCTGACCGGCGAAGAACCCACTTTGCTCCCTCCGGACGGATTCCCTCTTTATGATCACCCGAAGGGGGGAGCCTTCACCAAGAAGATGCCACGCTTCAACGAGTGGGGGCTGCTCCCCGAGGGCCACGAGGGGCCTCGCGACAACCCCCTCTTGGTGACTCTTGTGTACGAAGGCCCCGAGGTGCACGCTCCCAAGGTGGTTGCGGGGAAGCGGGCACCACCAAGCTCTCCTAAGGTGGCCGCTGGGGAGCGGGCGCCACCATGCACTACAAAAAAATACACTTCCGTGATGATACGTGTTTGTCACAGTAGGTCACGTTTTTTGTCATGCATGTACATCCATGACGGCTTTATGACAGAATCAAGATAGTCATACCTGTGCTGTCGTAAAAGTGTTCCATGACATTTCCAAAATTATCATCATGGAAGTGTCCAATTCCATGATGATAAATCGCGCGTCATAGAAGTGCTTTCGTCAAGGGTAACCGACACGTGGCATCCATCGTAACGGGTTGCCGTTAAGCTATCGGGTTTCGGTTTGGATCTGATAACCCGTTAACAGCCCAGACCAATGGGGATTTTCCACGTGTTAAATTCTCAATGGCCAGAGGAACCACGTGTCGGCTCACCGTTGGGACAGATGTCATCCACTCACTGGACCGCATGTGCCTATGATACGTCAACACGTGGCACAGCCCAACAGAGGCCCATTCCGGTGAAAAGGCCGGCCCGGTTGACTTGGTCGAGAGGTAGCGGCCGGCCCACGGAAAGCCAATTAATGGCCTGTTCGCATATAGCCCATTTACAGCCCGCTAACTCACGACCCGTTATGGCCTATCCGAATTGGGCTCAGTAGCGTCATCTGGGCCATCCAATATGATTCCATCCCGTTGTAATTTCTGGCCCATGTATGGCCCATGACATCTTTCGGCCCATACGAGGCCTTTTGTAACTTTGGGCCCATTAAAGGCCCGAGGTGAAACTGGCCCATAATGAACAGTATATCACTTTATACCCATTAACGGCCCATTATTTCGTAGGCCGTCTCCAGCCCGTGTTATCTTTCGGCCTTCTAAGGGCCCATTTATTCTTGGACTAATTTCTAGAATTTGGTTACTTACGGTCCATTACTGGCCTGTTCCGCTTGTGGGCCAAATTCGGCCCGTGGTTACAGTCGGCCCCGATTGTGGCCTATTAACCCGTTGGGCTATTTTCATAGCGTCATCAAAAATGGCCTGTTAACGGCCCGTTATGGTCGGGCCATAAACAGACATTTCCACTCTAGCCCATTTTGGCCCATTTTGCGGACCGTTATTGGTCCAGGAATAGTATGGCCCATGTGTGGCCAAACAATTATTCGGCCCGTAGAAGGCCCATGGATCCTACGGCCCATTAGAGGCCCATGGTCACTATAGCAGGTAGCAGGACCATGGTTACAACGATCCGTGTTTGGCCATGGTTATTGTGGCCTAGTTATAAAAATAGGTTATTGTGGCCACTAGAAAAACGTGGAAAAAGAACTAAAGTGACTACAAGCAAACAACTAAACAAGACAATAAGGAAATAAATAAGCAAGCAACTAACGCTAGGCTATTATGGCTATTACACATATTACATCCACTGGGCATCAAAGTTCGCCACCAGTGCAAATATAGGGAACAAAACAGCATATTACATACACTAGCCGTCTAAATTGGCCACCAGTGCAAATAAGCGCGGCAGCAACACAAGTCCATAACTGAAACAACTTCAAAAGAGCTCAAGAAACATTATCCTGGGTATCCACCATGCTGGCAATAAGCTTAGCAAGTTTATTAGCTTTCTCCTGTTTGGCACTAAAATCCTCCAATGCTTGCTGTTGCACCAGAAAGTATGCATCTGAATTCTCCAGGGACTTCTGCAGTCCTTCGGCTTCTTGTCGCTGTACAGCTGATCGATGTCTTTCAGCTTGTAGTTGATACTCAAGAAACCGAACTGATTCAGACAGTGAGTTCGAATACCTTGTGCCAGCGGTAGTGGCCAGTAACTCGAACACTACACCAAGACAGGACTTTGGGGTTGTCTCACTGTCTTCAAGATTGTTTTCCTTAGCTATTTTATCAGCTTTGTTGGAGACCAACAAGGATGTCTCACTATCCTGAACCTTATCTGCATTACTTCCTTTACCATTGCTTAATAAGGCACTCTTCCCCAATATTTTGTCAGCATTCTAAAAGAAGAATCAAGCAGACACATCACAGGTTTAGCGTGTAGTATATGAAACTCATTTCGGTGAACCAGTTCATTAGTAAGGTGGACAGGATTAAACTACCAAGTCTTATATTGCCAAGTAGTACATAATAAAAGCATCAAACAAACATATATCTATGTCCTATGGTCACTGCATTGTCTTGCCAAATAAAAATAGAGACACAGTTCAAATCATATCAGTTCAAGACAAAGCAGCATTGAAAGAATACAAAGCGTGGGAAACTACACAGCACAACAAGATTTCAGATGGGTACCACTGGTCTACATGTACAACAACACTATTGGCTCTATTGTGATGCTAGTAATGTGCATGATATGAGAAGTCAACTGTATACACAATTGAAATTGAAATCAACAGAGCTATTTATAAGAGCAAACCTGTTAAAGAAACATGCTTTACATACCTGTTGTGCCATTGGAGTTTCGATTGGATCCTTCAATTTAAAAATAAGTTTGTATGAGTAAATACAGTGATACAAGAGCAAAGCAGTATGCACGATAGCAATGGAATCTTAAATGAGAACAGTTGTTCTTCAGGTTTAAGCACTTGTTCTACACGAACAGAGTACAGTAAGACGCAGGCATATAGTACTTAAAAATAAAAAATGAGCTCATAGACCTTACCACATTCTTGGTTCGGGAGCAGTACAAAACAAGGCGTTCCCAGTCATCGTCCCGTAAATGTGTGTCAGGAGAACGTAAGGGAATTTGATGAGTTTCTTTGCCAGTGAAGTACGTTTTCTTCAGGTAATTCTGATACTGCCACCAAGCATTCTTGAAGATAGCAGAGGTATTAGCATAGGTTACCTCATCCCGTGTTTCCAAATCGGTCCTTCTGTATAGAGAAAAATGGGAAAATTTGCTGTATTATAACCATCATGGAGGTAGAATGTATGGGACAAAGCAAAGTAATTGCCATGAATACCATTACTTACACATAACTCCTGGACGAACACCTGCAACTGGCATTTTCCTTCATCTTTCGTATAATATTTCCATGATGGGAAGATACGCACATAGGATTTAACAACATCAAATGCGATAGATGCTAAACTACGAATGGCTGGTTGTGCTTCCTCCACAGGAATAGGTGTACTAACTGGTGGAGTTGGGGTTCGCCGTGGTAGTACTGGCGCTTTGGGCACTAGAGCTGCCTTACTAACTGCTCTTATTTGGGAGCTCTGTGGTGGAGATGGTGCTGTGTCAACAGGAACTAGGTTACTACCTGCTGGGGTTGGGGTTAGATTGGGTGAAGCTGGTTCTCTGTCCATCGCAGTAGGGGTACAATTTGCGAGAGTCTGGGTTATGTGTGGTAGGGCTGCACTACTAGGAAAAACCTTACCAGTAGCGTGGGTTTTTTGCATACCAGTAGCGTGGGTGCCCGCGCTACTGCTACGGCGCTACAACTAAATTTTAGCAGTAGCGCGTTTTCTATCCTGCGCTACAGATATTCTAAGTACTAGTAGCGCTGCTTTCTCCTCCCACGCTACTACTATTGTATGTACTAGTAGTGCTGCATTTCCACCCCACGCTACAGCTAACTAATTAGAAATTAAAAAAAATTCAAATGCAGTATTCATGGATGGAAATTCAGATGCATTTGCTTCACCAACAATGATTAGTAGTAGCATCAACATACCCTCTAATTCAGCATAGGAGTTGCAAGCAAGGGAAAATTACCACCAACACTAGCTAATAATCATCATAGTCATTACCACATTGTCTAATCATCATAGCTAGTCACAGTGTAGCGCATCATCATCTTCAAACTCATTCTAGCTAGCTAATCACTCCTGCTGCTCTCTCTCAGGTAAAATAGCATAGAACATGTGTAGCACTCCTGCTTCATCATATTGGAGCATGCAGATGAACCTGTCTTCTAATTGTGGGCCGCGCTTCTGATTGCTGCCCCCTAATACTTCTCTGTGATCCCTCACAATTTTGCTCCAATCTTTGACTATTAAGACTTGCTCGGTTCGAGAAATCCTGAATGCACTCATGTGCAATGTAGGATGTCTTGGCCGTAAGCTAACCATTCTCATGCGACCTTTAGCCTCGATCCAATGAGGCACAACATTCATCGGGAGTCCCTATTGAAAAACATCGTAGTAACATACTTAGCTTAAAAAATAATGTATGCCAAAGATGCACTGAGGACAAATAGTAATTAAAAATCTTACCATCTTTCCTAAATAGATGTGACCGTAGTTCAATACGCACACTAGTGGTCTCACATTTTGAGTACTAATATCTCGAAGTCTAGGAAAATAACCTGTCTTGACAGTATCAAGATCCTCAAGCCATGAAACATAATGACCTATCTCCTCGGAGTTTAGTTCAGCCCCGGGACAGTAGTAGGTGCTGTCTACCAAGCGCTGGACATGTTTGCTTGAATGGAAATAAGCTGTCAATAGAAATTAGTTGTCAACTATTTTTAAATAAACAATATAAATTAATTAATAAATATGGTTGAGAAACTCACATAATGGTAGAACTGGAGGCGTCTGCACATCGACCCAGATGTCGATATTATTTTCAATATCATCTTCCGGACGAATATCAAAGGTGATAAGCATATCAGGCTCAAATGCATAAGCCTTGCATAGTGCTCTCCAATTTTTGCATTCAAAGTAGGTGTAGGTGTCTGCATTGTATAATTTTGCAGCAAAAGTATAACCATGCTCGGTCCTCAAGTTAACTCTCTTTACCTCCATAGTTTCCATAGGACTGAAACCAATCTTATCCAAGACAAAAATTCTTGCATGGCAGGGGATACACTAGTAGAATAGTAAAAAATTAAAATTAAAAGTTGAAGCAAAAGAAGCAGAAGTCATGCTTAATTACGAGAAAAGACTTGTCGTTGTGACTTACTGTATCCACTTCGAAGTTCTCATCCAGCACGATGCTGAAGCGCCTACCATCTTCTAGGTTAGGCCTGTCGCATAGACCGCGCTCATCTTCGCAGTATTCGCACATACCGAATTCCCTTTCGCTATCGTCGTCAGACATTTCCTATGTTCATAGTTGAAACAGATGTGCATTCAATAAGCAAAACTAAATCATAAAACAAATTAGTATGCATTCAAGCAGGCCTCCTCCACCGAGTCGACGACGAGGATGCGGGATAGGCATCGTCGACGTCGAGAACAAATGCTTAATTATGAAAACAAAATTAATAAACACTTAGCAAAATTCGGCATGACCTTTGCTAAAAGTAGGACATATCGAGTGCCTGAAATTTGCCAGAACGTAAACGAATCGACATTCTGGCAAAACATAGGCCACTCGGAAAAATATGACATGTCCAAAATGTGACATGTTCAAAATATGACATGTCCACTGCAAATTTGCATATAAAAGGAAAAATTGTTTTAACTAAAAAAATAACAACAATTGCTTTAGCTAAAAAAAACCTAGAATTCTGTTAACTACACCTAAAACAACTAAAACACCTAGAATTCTGTTAAATACACCTAAAACACCTAAATTCTATTAACTACACCTAATTAAAAATCTAGATAAATTTCTGTCCTAATTTAAAAACCTAGCTAAATTTCTGTCCTAATTTCAAAACCTAGCTAATTTAAAAACTTAGGGTTCACACGAATTAACTAGGGTTCATACTACCTAATCTGTCCTAGCTAGGGTTCGATCATAACCTACATTATTCTAAGAAGCTACATTTTTTCATCTAGATAGGGTTCAAAATAACTACTCTCTAATAACTATAACTAGGGAGGGAGGGAAGGAGGAGGAGGAAGGAGGGAGGAGTACCTCTCTGTGGAGGAGGGCCGGCGCGGGGGGGGAGGCCGGCGGGGGAGGATGGCCGGCACGGGGGATGGCGGCCGGCAGGGGAGGAAGGGAAGGAAGGGGGACTGGAGGGAAGACGAAGAAGGGGGAGAGGGGAAGGAAAAGGGGGGGGAGACGGAGGTGAGAAGAGGGGCCCCATGGGGAGGAGGCCGGAGCGGGGGATTGAGGGAGTCTGTGAGTGTGAGCGTGTGAGTGTGAGAGTGAGTGAGAGAGAGGGGCGCGCGCGCGGGCCGGCGCGGGGAGGAAGCAGAGGTGGGCTTAGCAGCAGCGTGGGGGAGGAGGCCAGCACTATAGCTAAAGCTGCAACAGGGGCCGAGAGTGCGTGTCCCAATAACAGCAGCGCTGGCCGGGAAATCACGCGCTACTGCTAACGTGCGCTTGCAACACTTGTTTTGTCCGGCGCTACTGCTAAGTAGCAGTAGCGTGGGGTATATAACCAACGCTACTGCTAAATGTCTACCTATAAGCATTTTGCTAGTACTGCTGGTTCTCGTGCATGTACAACCGGGGTGCTATCTCCACCAAGAGGTAGCACTATTTTATTTGAAGACCATGTTTTTACTCCGCTAGATACTGCCATCACCCGCTCCAATTCAAATGGCTGATAAACAGGAAACATAGTTGAATGTACAGACCGTGTATGAGAGACAGATGCAATAAAGAGTGTGGAAAAAAGAGGGCATGAAATAGTTGACATGTATAATGTTTAACTAAAAAGGATAGCATGACATAATTTCGAATATATGATTTCTATCTAAACTGGATGGCATAGGATGACATAATTCAAAGATATGATGACTAACTAAACAGGATGGCATGAGATAATTATATGATGTCCTCAGTAAACAGGTTTGCATGACATAATTCACATACATGGTATCTAAGTAATCAGGATCGCATGATTTTATTCACATATGTGATTTATATACTAAGCATAGGGCATTCGCATATATGATGTCTGAACTAAGAACATGGTGTTGAATATTGTGTATATGATGTCTAAACTATGCAATGCAAGACACCATATGCATGATATGAGCAGTATAACCATGCCAAGTGAGAGCATACACCTCGGTGGGGGAATAGGACTGGCCATCTGTCTCTGAATCCATCTCTGAGGAGCTATCAGGACCCAGCAAGAGACCTGCTTCGACAGGTAGCACTGTCTGCTCTGAAGACCTTGTTTTCACTCCAGATTTTTCCATCACCCACTCAAATGGCTGATTCACAGGAAGAGTAGTTTAATGTACAAAATTGTCGACAAATGGAAATGTAATGAAGAAAAGGATTGGCAAGATATCATTCAAATATATGATGCCTGGTTAAACAGGATGGCATTGCATATTTCACATATATTATGGCTGGCTAAAAGAGATGAGACTGCATAATTCTCATATATGATATAGAAACTAAATGGGTGGCATTACAGAACATGTCTAAACTAAGCAGATGACATATATGATGTCGAAAGTAGGCACTGCAAGGCAACATATGCATGATATGACCAACATCATCATGCCAAGTTAGAGCAAACACCTTGGGGGGTAAATAGGAGTGGTCAGCTGCATCTGAATCCGCCTCAGAACAGATATCTTCCTCTGGATTACAATCTGGAGAGAGGGGGGGGAGGGTTTGCCATTGAACCCACCATGGAGTGATGTCTGCATGACATTGTATTGCCGCACAAAACTCTTCTCTTTTTCTCTACATGTTCAGCATGACTGTGTACAATATCTGACATGCATACGAAAAAAATATAGCGAGATTATGTAAGAGAGCATGCAGAAATCTAGAGTGATGGATACAACCAGTGGATGGATCCAAAAATAATGATAGCAGGCTGATGATAGCTTTAATTTAATAAAACAAACAGATGATGATTGCTTTACTATTTGTTTCCCACCCAAGATGAACAACATAGGCATACCCTAGGTGAACCAGATAATAGACAGAGATACTATTCATTGCTGCCTCGATATGTGCCCCACAAGTAATTTTAAAGCTCAAGTTTGAACATTAATTTGGACCTGAATTGGAGTCTAAGAGGTGAACAGGACGATAAAGTAGCAGGTCCAGGTGGATGTTTTGCTCCACTCCTTTCAACAAAATGCTTGAATAATTGAATAGTAGAGTGCCATAGGAAAATTTCCTATTGCTATGTTTTTCCTTCACTTTTTCCTTTAAACCAAAATAGCCTAATGGATTGACATGAATGTAGAGTAATAAGTGATGCGACAAGTGTACAACCTCTTTTCCATAGCCGTGTCGACCTCAGCATCATTGGGTTGGTCGCTGAAGAAGTTGCGGCAGAGGTGGCTAACGGAGGTGTGGAGGAAGATCTGAGGAATCTTGTCGGCGTCCTGGGACCGGGGGTGCCCGGACTTGCCTACCTGCGGCCCGTGGCGTGGCTCCATCGACGGCCTGGTATGGCCCAGCTTCAGCAACAACAACTCAAGACCCTCGCGGGGGGCCAAGGCTCGCGAGGCGGATGACACCAAGACCTCCACGAGGGGCGGCCTCCCTAGGCTGGCTCCCGAGGAGCGGAGATATCAATGCAAGCCGCACCTCACGAGGTTCACCTGACGTGAGCCATGGCGACCAAGACCAGGTGGGCGCGAGCGGGTGCAGTGTACCAGTTTCCTCTTTGGTGCCAAGGAGGCAAGCGCAGGCGCGGAGTCTCGAGGAATCAAGCAAAAGTTTCCATATCGGTGCAACAAGACCAGGACCGCCAGGACGGCAGGATGGAGGTCATCGCGGAGCCCACTGCAGCGTCACCACCAGAGGATTTTGCAGGCGAAGACTACTTTTGTCAGGATAACTTGTACTATTTGTCTCCCTTCGAATTTGGCCGTTGTGGGATCCCTTCCCGCCTACATTTGGGAAGAGGACCAAGGCCACTATAAAGAGGACTTAGCCACCACCATAGGGGCGGGATCAGATCCGTTCTACCCTCACCACCTCATCAGCTCATCGAGCTCAAGAACACCTCACCTCCTGAGGTCGTTCCACCTCTGTACTAGTTCATCCTCAGCCCTCTGAGGCAATCCAGCACAAAGCTGGAGTAGGGTATTACACCGCAAGGTGGCCCGAACCAGGATAAACTGCTGTGTCTCTTGTCCCTTGGGTTCGTCGAGCTAGGCCGTGGAATCGTTGAGCAGGCAGACTGGGGAGGGAGAGTTCTTTGCACGCACCCCATAATTCGAACCTCTCAAGGGTCTGTGGAACCCCGAATCCAACATTTGGCGCGCCAGGTAGGGGTGCGTCGAAGCTTTGCCTCTTTGTCTGCTTCGCTCCTCCGTTCAGCTCTCATGGCGGGCGCCGCTCCACCGGCCGGATCGATGGGCGCGCATGGAGGCGCCATGGGCCTCCGGGCCTTCACCCCCGCCTTACGACATGTACAGTGGCCACCCAATTTCAAGCCAGAGATGCCACCTCGCTACGACGGTGCGGCAGACCCAGTGGCATTTCTCCGGGCATATGAGGAGGCCGTTTGGGTGGCCGGTGGCGACGATAAGGTCATGGCCAACTGGTTTCCCTGGCCCTCGCTGGCATGCCGCGCGCCTGGATGCTCAAACTGCCGGAATCTTCTGTGGCCTCCTGGGAGGAGCTGCGCGGTCTCTTCATCGCGCGCTTCGTGGCGCCGGCGCCCCTCGTCATCGCAGCCCTCCTTGGCAGTTTGCAGGTGCCGCCCTCAGACCGTCACGTCAAGCAGTTCTTCCGCCAAGTAGGTGTTGCGCGCGTGCAGCAGGGAGCTCCTCCGGGATGGGCGGCGCCCAAGGCCGACCTCACCTTCGACTCGAGAGACCACCCAACAACCACCACAGGCGCAGGCACGCTCCCGAGGCTCTGCACTCCCACCATCTGCAACGTGGCGGTTACCAAGACCCTGATCGACGGCGGGGCTGGCCTCAACGTGCTCTCTGTGGAAGCTTTCGGCTTGCTCCACATGCCACATGGCCGGCTCCGCCCCACCAAGCCCTTCTCCGGGGTCGTCGATGGTTCAACCAGCCCCCTGGGGCAGATCCGCCTCCCCGTCACCTTCGGCACCTGCGACAACAACCGCACCGAGCTTATCGACTTTGACATCGCCCGCATAAGCCTCCCGTACAACACCATCCTCGGGTACCTAGCCTTGGCCAAGTTTATGGCAGCGACTCATCCTGCCTACAACATCATGAAGATGCCGGGGAGCAGCGGCGTCCTCACCGTGGCCGGAGACACCAAGGAGGCCCTGATGGCCCTCAAGCTCGCCTTCAAGGCCGCGGCAGCGGCACACCCAGCAGGTGGAGGAGCCCCTGAGGCCCCGGGGGCTGCGCTGACGAAAGAAGCAGCTGTTCTCCCAAGATTGGGCCGAGACGAAGCAGGTGCCGGTTGACGAGGATGGGGCGTCAGGAGCCACCTTCACCATAGGAGCCAACCTTGCCCTAGACCAAGAAAAGGCATTGGTCGGCTTCTTGCGCACAAACAAGGAGGTGTTTGCATGGGAGCCCAAAGATCTGGTCTGAGTCCCGAGGGAGGTAATCAAGCATCACCTGAGGGTGTGCCCCAACGTTCGCCCGATGAAGCAGAGGGCGCGGCGGCAGTCCATGGAGAAGCAAGCGTTCATCGTCCAAGAGACCCGCAAGCTACAAGATGCTGGTGCCATTCGGGAGGTGCGGTACCCAGAATGGCTGGCTAACCCGGTCATTGTCCCCAAGAAAGGCGGGAAGGAACGCATGTGCGTCGACTTCACCAACCTCAACAAGGCTTGCCCTCAAGACCCCTTCCCGCTCCCGCGCATCGACCAGATCGTCGACTCTACCGCCGAATGCAACCTGCTGTGCTTCCTGGACGCATTCTCAGGATATCACCAAATCAAGATGGTGGTGCAAGATGTTGAGAAGACGGCCTTCTTGACCCCGTGCGGGGTGTATTGCTACACCTGCATGCCCTTCGGGCTGCGTAATGCCGGAGCGACCTTCTAGCGGCTGATGCACATCGCTCTGGGCCAGGAGCTTGGGAGGAACGCTGAGGCATACATCGATGACATAGTGGTGAAGTATCGGGAGGCAAGGACCCTCATCGAGGACCTGGAAGAAACGTTCACCAGTCTGCGCAAGATGGACCTGCGGCTCAACCCGGAGAAATGTGTGTTTGGTGTCCCCTCCGGCAAGCTGTTGGGCTTTTTGCTGTCACATAGGGGAAACGAGGCGAACCCCGAGAAGGTCAAGGTGATAGAAAGGATGAGCCCGCCGCAGACTCTCAAGGAAATGCAAAAGCTGGTGGGCTGCGTGACCTCACTAGGGCGCTTCATCTCCAAGCGTGGGGAGCGCGCCCTCCCGTTCTTCAAGCTAATGAAGAAGAAAGGGCCGTTTGAATGGACTTCGGAGGCTGACGCAGCGTTTCAAGACCTCAAGAGATACCTCACCATCCCACCAGTGATGGTGGCGCCACGACCTCTCGAGCCCTTGGTGCTTTACCTCGCCGCCACACCACACTCTGCCAGCGCAGCACTGGTGGCGGTCCGGGAAGAGCACCAGGCCGGGGACTCGCCGGGCAG
Source organism: Thinopyrum elongatum (assembly GCA_011799875.1). Classification (NCBI taxonomy): domain Eukaryota; kingdom Viridiplantae; phylum Streptophyta; class Magnoliopsida; order Poales; family Poaceae; genus Thinopyrum; species Thinopyrum elongatum. The sequence goes on from CM022303.1 coordinate 238,455,560, forward strand.
CGCCACACGCCTGGATGAGATAACGCAGCTTCGGGACGGTGCGCCTGAGGCCCCGGCGGCACCAGCAGATGACCAGGCCCCTCAGGACGGCGCTCCTGGGGGCCTGGCTGCCCTTGCAAACAGCCAAGCTCCCGAGGACCCCCAGCCTCGGGAGGTACAAGACATCACCAGCGCTCCGGCCCTCATCGAGCACCCGGTGTACTTCATCAGCACGGTAGTGCGTGATGCACGGGCACGCTATCCCATGCCACATAAGCTCCTGCTCCTGCTCATGCTCCTTGTCACCTCCCGCAAGCTGCGCCACTACTTCCAAGGCCACCCCATCAAGGTCGTCTCAGCTTACCCACTGGAGAGGGTGCTCCGGAGCCCCAATGCTGCGGGGAGAGTCGCAGAATGGAACATCGAGTTGCAAGCATTCCAGTTGGAGTTTAGCACCACCAGAGTCATCAAGGGTGCCATGCTCGCTGACTTCATGGCGGAATGGACTGATGTTCCCAGCCCTGAAGTAGGCGAGGGCCGCCCACTCTCACCAGGAAGCGAGGCGCCAGACGGATGGGTCATGTACTTTGACGGCGCCTTCGCGTGTCAGGGCGCGGGGGCTGGAGCCGTGCTCATCTCGCCCACCCAGGACAAGCTCTACTATGCCATGCAGCTCTGCTTCTAGCAGGGCGAGAAGGTCTCCAATAACATCACGAAGTACGAAGGCTTAATCGCCGGTCTCAAGGCTGCGGCAGCCTTGGGAGTGAAGTGCCTCACCATTAAGGGTGACTCCCAGCTCCTCGTCAACTTCTCCAACAAAGTATACGAGCCAAAGGACGAGCACATGGAGGCATATCTTGCAGAGGTACGCAAAATTGAGAAACAATTCTTGGGCTTGGAACTGCAGCACGTGCCGCGCGGCACAAACAAGGAAGCCGACGACATCGCCAAGAGGGCATCCCGGCGCCTGCCTTAGGAGCCCGGCATCTTCGAGGAGCGGCTCTTCAAGCCTTCGACTGCCCCACCCACTACAGAGGCAACGCCGCCTCAGGAAGAGCTCCCCCCAGCACCAACCTCAAGAGCCCCAGCTTGTGGCCCGACCTCAGGGGCTCGTCTGCTCCTCGTGCTCGAGCCTCAGGAGGGATGCTGGACTGAAGACTTCAGGGCGTATCTGCTCCAGGGAACCCTGCTGGAGAAGGAGGAAGATGCAGAGCGGGTGGCACGCCAAGCTACAGCATACTGCATTCGGGATGGTGAGCTTTATCGGAGGCGTCCGAACGACATCTCTCTACGATGCATTTCCAGGGAGCAGGGGCGTGACCTGCTGACGGATATACATGGCGGGGACTGCAGGCACCACTCTTCATCACGCACCCTCGTGGGGAAGGCATTCCGCAGTGGGTTCTACTGGCCAACGGCGCTCAACGACGCCGCAGAGTTGGTCAAGTCCTGCGAAGCCTGCCAGTTCCACACCAAGCAGACCCACCAGCCTGCTCAGGGCCTCCAAACCATTTTGGTCACGTGGTCGTTCGTGGTCTGGGGGCTAGACATCTTGGGATCGTTCCCACGGGCGCCTGGGGGCTACCGCTACCTCTACGTTGCCATAGACAAGTTCACCAAGTGGGCGGAAGTGGAAGCTGTCCGCACCATCCCAGCCGGTTCGGCAGTTAAGTTCATCAAGAGCCTCATGAGCCGCTTCGGGGTTCCTAATCGTATCATCACCGACAATGGCTCGCAGTTCACTAGCAATCTCTTCAAAACATATTGTGCTAACCTTGGGACGCAGATATGCTACGCTTCAGTGGCGCACCCCAGGAGCAACGACCAAGCTGAGCGCGCCAACGCGGAGGTCCTGAGAGGCCTCAAAATAAGAACCTTCAAGAAAAAGCTCAAGGCCTACGGCGGGGGCTGGATCGATGAGCTCCAGTCCGTGCTGTGGTCCATCCGCACCACCACCACCAAGCCAACGGGCGAGACTCCATTCTTCCTCATCTACGGAACCGAAGCAGTTCTCCCACACGAAGTCAAGCATCGCTCTGCATGGGTCCTGGCGTTTGACGAGGCACGCCAGGACGCCTCGCGGGGAATGGACCTCGTGCTGGGGGAGGAATGCCACCGTCAAGCCTCGCTCCGGGCGGCAAGGTACCAGCAGGCGCTGCGGCTTTACCACTGTCGCAACGTTCGCCCCAGGACGCTCCAGGTGGGCGATCTCGTCCTGAGGCGGGTGCTCTCCAGGGAGGGGCTGCATAAGCTCTCTCCCATGTGGGAGGGCCCGTTTAGGATTGTCCGCGTCTCCAGGCCTGGTGCCGTGCGCTTGTAGACGCAGGACGGGATCCCCATCCAGAACACCTCGAACATCCAGCATCTCCGGAAGTTCTACCCATGAAGCAAGGCCCAGTGCCTGTGAAGGTCTCTGCTCGTGACACTCTCACGTAATAATGAGTGGGGCTGTACACGCCCCGGAGTCTCCAGAGTGCCACCCTCCGGCCTCGGGGGCTCCCTCCCACGTCCTAGTGGTAGCACTTAGCTCCGCGCTGGTGAGAAGACTAGACTAGGTGCTGTACACGGCTGTTCATTTGCTTGCTTTTTGCAGCTGGTTTGCAACCTTTTAATGGAATTTGGAGCTCTAGCGTTTCTCGATTGCCTAGTTGGGTTTTCTCTTCTTGCCTCGCTTGCTTTTTTTTCTGGGTTAGGGAGAATGGCAGTTGCCCGTTGCTCTCCCTCGTGCGCCTCCCACGGGGGCTGGATAGGTGTGTGCGTGCATTGGGCTAGCCCACGCCGCGAACACACCTCGCCAAAGCCCTGTTGCCCCAGAGCTTCGGCTTCCTTGATCTTCACGAGGCGCCCTCGATTGAGCTCGTGATTTGCGCACCCTGTTAAGTCCGTGCCCCCCGGGTACCGCGACGCGGTGAACTAAGCCACGACTAGTCATGCCTGAGGTCTCACGCAAGGAAGAAAAAGGCACCGACAAGTTTTCTAACAAACCCTACAGTTTTATGATGCCTCCCGAGGCTAGCGGCTCATAGGTCGGCAGCGAGGGGGCCCCACCAGGTGCTGAAGGACGTGCCCTCGCGAGGAGGGAAGCTACCGCGGGTGTACCAAGCTAAGTTATCCTACAACACCTACTCTGGACATGAACACCATAGCATAACACAAGAACAATAAACATAGCGTAGCGGCATAAGTGCCATGGTTCATTACACGCCCTAGCAGGGCTCTCTACTTTTATCGAAATGTAGCAGGAAGAAAAGGTTAAACAGAAGCGGCCTGCGCGACTGCAGCAGCTCCTGAGGTTCGGCTCCGGAGGTTCTCCGGGCTCAGCCTGAGCCCTCCTCCCGCTTCACCGGGGCGCGGCGATGAGAAGACCCGCCACCTCCCTCGAAGCGAGCCCGGCGGCATGGCGGCTGGTCGTAGCCACCGCTGCTTGTGCTCTCGCCAGAGGAAGAGCCGCCGCTGCTGAACGAGCCGCGGCCGTCGCCAAGGGCAAGCTAACCGTCAACACCACCACGGCCGTCGTCAAGGCCAAGATCATCGTCGCCGCCTTCGTCCTCGGGGCAGCACCCTGCACGGTGGCCATCTTCCCCAAACACCCTCACGTAAAGGGTCGCGACACAGTCATACCTGAAGTGGAGGGTGCACCTCCTGCTCAGGCCACGCGCGTGGGCGAATGTCTACCAGCCGCAGGTCAGGGCCACATTCCCGGCGGCGGAAACTTCGACCCCGACCCATGAAGCCTTGCTGCAGTAGCCGTCAGCTTGCAGCCAGAGGCCGTCAAGGCCAGTGACCGATAGCTCGCCTGCGAAGAAGTGGGGGAGCGAGAGCCAGGTGCCAGTCGGCCCCTTCGACCACACGACAAACTCTGGGGCACTTCTGTCGAGTGGAAGCGCGGCCGAGGAGGCCAGGCGACCACGGCGCACCTCCCTCCATCACAGGGGCTGCCTTGCCCCTGGCGGTCTCGCCATGAGAAGAGGCGCCGCCGCGACCACTCGAGGCGCGCCCACGTCCACGAGGAGCCACCACAGGGGTCACCGCATGCTTGCGGGGGCGACCTCGTCCCCTCTTGGGCGGCGGCGAGCCGGGCCCCTCCTTAGGGGCCTTCCCCTTCTCGGCTGCAGAGAACTTCCTCGTCAGCGCCATGAGCACCGCGGCAAGACGGTGAGGCAAGAAGGAAGAAGAAGGAGCGGGTGGCAAGAAGACAGAGACGAGCAAGGGGGGCTTCGCCCCTCTCCTCATTTATAGCCAAGGGGAGGCCGACCGCCGGCCTCCACGATCGCGCGTAATGATGATTTTTCTCTGCATGCAGTAGGGTCTCATCAAGTCGAGCAGTTGTCGAGGCAGCGTGGGGAAGCGGAGGCACCCACGCCCCATCAATCGCCATGCGGCAACCGAGGCCGCAGGCGGTTAGGGCCCGCGGCGCTCCGCACTTGCCCTTTGGCTTCGCCTTGAAGCCAAGTTCGAGCACGCCTTGGGCCCGGGGGCTACTGTCGGCGTCCTGGGACCGAGGGTGCCCAGACTTGCCTGCCTGCGGCCCATGGCATGGCTCCATCGACGGCCTGGTATGGCCCAGCTTCAGGAACAACAACTCAAGACCCTCGCGAGGCGGACGACACTAAGACCTCCAAGAGGGGCGGCCTCCCCAGGCTGGCTCCCGAGGAGCGGAGATATCAATGCAAGCCACACCTCGCGAGGTTCACCTGATGTGAGCCATGACGACCAAGACCAGGCGGGCGCCAGCGGGCGTAGTGTACCAGTTTCCTCTTTGGTGCCAAGGAGGCAAGCGCAGGCGCGGAGTCCCGAGGAATCAAGCAAAGATTTCCATATCGGTGCAACAAGACCAGGACCGCCAGGACGGCAGGACGGAGGTCATCGCGGAGCCCACTGCAGCGTCACCGCTAGAGGCTTTTGTAGGCGAAGACTACTTTTGTCAGGATAACTTGTACTAGTTGTCTCCCTTCGAATTTGGCCGTTGTGGGATCCCTTCCCGCCTACATTTGGGAAGAGGACCAAGGCCACTATAAATAGGACTTAGCCACCGCCATAGGGGCAGGATCAGATCCGTTCCGCCCTCACCACCTCACCAGCTCATCGAGCTCAAGAACACCTCACCTCCTGAGGTCGTTCCACCTCTGTACTAGTTCATCCTCAGCCCTCCGAGGCAATCCACCACAAAGTTGGAGTAGGGTATTACACCGCAAGGTGGCCCGAACCAGGATAAACTATTGTGTCTCTTGTCCCTTGGGTTCGTCGAGCTAGGCCGTGGAATCGTTGAGCAGACAGACTGGGGAGGGAGAGTTCTTCGCACGCACCCCAGAGTTCGAACCTCTCAAGGGTCTGCGGAACCCCGAATCTGACAAATCTGTAGATGGCATCCAGGGCACTGCTCTATTGTGATGGATGGTTCCATTGTTGGAGCAACTCCGGCGAGCCGTAAGACGTCGAAGCTGAAGCAGTACAAGACAGACATCGTTAATCTCAAGTGGGATTCTAATAGCATCTCCAATAGATGATGTAAAATACATTACCAAAAAGTGATAGATGTAAAATTTACCTCACCAAAAAACACCTGACTACAACAGATGAGGTAAAAACTATTGAATCTGAACTTAACTATCGAAACTGAAATTTACTATGGAATCTGAATGTTACTGTCGAAACTGAACGCACTGGTAGCAGAGAGGCACTTCACATGTAGTTTAGGCGGCTCGAGCACTAGTAGTAGAGAAACAGTGATCTAAATCAGCAGGCAATCGACGGGGAACATATTAGCAGATAGCAGCCGGAGCAGCAGCGCCTGGAGGAGCAGCGCGAACTAGAGCCAGAGCAGCAACTCGTGTAGTTGCAGCAGCCCGTGTACCAGCATCAGCAGTGCGAGCGAGAGCAAGAGTAGAGCAACAGCACGAGCGAGGGTGAGAGCAGAGCAGGAGCGCGACTGAGCGAGAGACGGAGTAGCAGCAGCGCGAGCGAGCGAGAGCCGAAGCAGCAGCAGTAGCGCGAGCGAGCGAGAGCCGGAGCAGCAGCAACAGCGTGAGCGAGCGAGCAAGTGAGAGCCAGAGCAGCAGCTGCAGATCCGGCTGGTATGGATGCCGCCGCTGAAGGGGCCTCGCACTGTGGGAGAGCCGCCGTGGAGATGTCGCCCGTGGCGCCGGCTTCGAGGTAGCCATGCCATGGGGGTGCGGGATGGAGCACTGTCAGTGCCGGGAGGTTGAGTTAAGGAGAAGGTGTGATGCGATGAGTGTACAACCTCTTTGGTGGCGCCGAGTAGGCCTCGGCTTCATCCGAGGAGTCGGTGTGGATGTTGTGGTTCCGGTGGAGCAGGTTAAGGCGGCGCTATGGGGATGGATCAGCCACGATAGATGAGGCAATCGTCGGAGCAGCTCCTTGGAGGTGGAGGACGGGGCGGCTGAACCGGTGGGACGACGAGATCGATGATGGATCCTCATCCAGGGAGGTGGATGAGGGACGTCGGGCTGTTGCGGTGGACGACGTCATCGGGGAAGAGGCTCCGGCTGGGCAGCGGTGGGGTGGCGGATGGAGGAGGGTGGGGTTTCGCGGCTGGAGCAGAGAGGTTATGCCGGTCTGGGATTTCGAATGGGGATTTCGAATGGCAAAAAGGAGGTGATGGGAGGGGGGAACCATGACTTAGGGACGCGCTTGTTCAAAATGCAGGGCGTGTTACAAAAGTACCCCCACTGATTTGAACTAGCGGCCCTTTCAGCTCAGGGTTAGAAGGGGGATTTCGCGTGTCGGGATTTGGCAGCTGGAGGGAGTTTTTGCGCGCGTTGTAATTTCGGGATAGCAAGGCGCGGGTTGTGAAGGCGCGAGTTTTGGGAGCACGATATCTAAATTTTCGGGATATAACAAGGCGCGGGTTGAATTTTACGGACAAGCCTAATGTGTAATATTGTACGTACCAAATCAATTCGCACTACCCTCAACGAAAAAAACGAAAAAAATAAAACTATTCGCACCACACAAAGAGAGAGTCTTGTCCCGTTTTACTGTACAAATGCTATTCAAAGCTGTGAATCCATGTTATGTCCAATTAAATTTTTTTGCTGGCTGTATAATGCATGTAACCTACTCATACCAACATTTTGGTGCATTCCAAATGTCTATACTACCGCTGCAATTCAAACTAAATTTGAATTTGTTTCTCTATTTGAATAAGAATCTACAATCATGATTGTTGCCAACTTAAACCATCATTCGTGTATTATCTTAACAACACACCACATGATTACTATAGATATAGATATGAACTATGTGTACTATATGAACTCGAATTCAAAATTTTGAATACACTTGATGTTGATTCCAAATAATAGTACATTTGATGTACTAACTAGATCTTCATAATCTAAACCATGTTTCATATGTACACTGTGTTTATCACACAAAGTATAGTGCCCCGCCCCCTACATTATGACATGTATTTAGCCCTGAGCTGCAAAAGCCACACATTATCACAAATTCAAATAAATGTTCTATATATTATATGTAGTATAACATGCTCATAACCACACCATGCGTATCACCATTATATATATTCATGCATGCGTCGGTTTAAAACACTATGATATATTCTTCAAATATCCGAATCCACTTTTATAATGAATTATGATCTGTATTCGTCTTTTACACCCACACAATCCTCTTATCTTTGTAGCTAGCGCTAACTTTCTCTCATGCATGCACACGCCCGCCTCCCTCTCACCCTCCCTCAGCATTCTCTAGCTCCATCGCGCACATTCGTCTTTTCACTTTAGGTCGTTCACCCACGGTGTGTGTAGGCCCCCCAGCTCCTTCTATCCGGCACACACCAATCAATATGCCTCTCTAGCTAGGTGTGCCTACCACAAACACAAGCTTTCCCTCTTCTCTTCTCACCGTGCATGCCTCACTCCCGCCCCTCTTTTCATCGATCTCATACTTGCACACTCCTTCCCCCTCGTTATAGTATGCCTCTCGCACCACCTCATAGCTGCATCCCTCTATATCTATCATTCTCTCTGGGCCTTATCTGCTTCTAACACATACATGCATGTATACCAATCGATCTCCCTACATATACCTAGGTCGACTCTAACTCTTTTTCCCCACACATCGATCGACGTACCTCACAAGTTATGTCTCCACCTTTCTCCGACAAAGGACGATTGATCTTCCTATGTAGTTACGTCTGCTTACCACTGCCATATCGTCCCCCCTCATCATTCGTGCATGCCTCCTGACCCGTCTCTCACACGCACGTGCACAGACAGGCAGGCATCCCCTCTCTTATTGATATTGCAGGCGTGCCATCCGTTTGTCTAGCAAGCCTCTCCCACCATTTGTGAGAAGCAACTCCACCACCAACCCCTCCGACACTCTAGCTCTGTCTCTCTCCCAATCTTATTCCTCTCCTACACATGTGCATGGATGCCGATCGATCTCCCTCAATACATAAGGTAGGTCTCTCTCCTCCTCCACACATATACCAGCCATTGTACCTCTATAGTTAGGTCTCTGCCCCCCCCCCCCCACACACACACTGATAGTCGAGCGCTGTAGGTAGGTATCCATGCCACAAAGACAAATTGCACCTATGCCCTCTGACATTCCAGTAGGCCAGCCACCCTATATCTTTGACGTGGGCACACACAAATTCGATGGCACTCTTTATCGATCACGCGCGCACACACACACACACATCATCCCTCTCTTCGATTCTATGGATACCTCACGCCGATGACACCTTCACTCTATTCTCGTGGATCGCCCCCTCTATATATATGATATATCCAGGCCTCTGTTTCACACACATTGCATATGTTACATTTTTTGATTGAAATATCATCAACACATATTCCCTGTCTATCTCTCACGCCCCCTCCCCCCCCCAAAAAAAACACTCATGAACCCACACACTATATCTCTCTACATTTGTATCTCTCTCGCACAAACCCACGTAGGTGGTGTACATACACGAAGAGAATAGGTGCACGTACTCACGCTTCGTGCCCAGCCACACCCGCGCGGGTACACGGTGGAGCTCATTTCTGTACAAAATGGCAGCCCACGTGCTAATTTGAGCGCGTGTAGCGGTTGTTTACCTACGGAGGTCGTGTACCACGCGTGCACGAAACAAAGTTCGACTTGATGCGTTGGCGCATCATTTTTAAATAAAGTTATATTGCTCAATGGCACGTACACAGAATATAAAACGATTTTTATGGAGAAAAAGGTAATCCGCTCCACTATATACAATGGAGCCTGCCTGCTAGGGTTTGTCTCTCTTCAGAGTATCTCACACAAGGCGGCGCTGGCCTCTCTCTCTCTCACCATTGGTCACTGATCCGGCCGCATCCCGTCCGCCGGCGGAAAGGGAGGATGTGCATCGTTTCTCCGTTCGACGGCGCCGAGGCAGCACGTCCCGATCTGCGGTACCCGCCATTCTCTCTAACCAAGCTCCGGTGCGATAGGGCCTACACCACCTTCTCGTTGCCGCAGTATGGGCAGATCCCACCCGCCGCCGCCCTCCTAGTTACATCCCGATGACCCCCAGGTATCCCCTCCGGCCTTGCTCCACTGCCCATCTTCCCACGTCGCTGCATGTGGAAAATCTTGCATGTGGATATTCCCTAGTTCTTTGCCCAAAACGTAGCTCGTCCGGTGTACTTTCCATATTGCAATCTTGTCCTCACACCGTTTTAGATAAACACAACCATGCTGTTATCTTCCCTTAGGACAAGGAATATGCTTCTTTTTTGTCGTCGTATGTGTCATCAATTGTTATTGGCCAGTAATTGTTTCCTTTCTACCTCTTTTTTGCAAACAGGGCTATCCATTTCACCTCGTTGCTATTGCGACCTTTTGGTGAACTGCACAAATCACTGTTTTCTTTAAGAGTGTTTTGTGCAGTTCTACTAAAATGACACACGGGCAACGTCTCTACATTTCAGTGCGGCTGCACAAAGGGAGATTGGTTTTGCTCTATCCTCCTCATCCAACTCCGAGCCTAATCTTCTCCAACTATTTGCTTAATCTTCTCCTACTAGTTAGTCTTAAGAGAGACTGCAAAGGTGACCGGCTTCTATTTGTGTGTTTATTGTTTCATCAACAGTCCTCTATTATTGTAATCACACTTAATATCTTTGGAACAGGGACGCTCAACTCTATTTTAGTGGAACTGCACAAAATGATCGGAATGTTGCATGCTCCTGACAGCTACTTTTTTCCCAACATGCCTTGTTGATTTAGATAGAGCTGGGGGGACGTTGCTGCCAATGAAAGCATGGATCAATTTTAATTTAACACCTTCTCACAACTTTGTCTTCAGTTGTGATGTAAATATTAGCTCTGATCTGCTAATCATTGAGATGCATTAGCAAGGAAGTTAGTTTTTTTTATTTTTTTCTGAAAGAGCATGGATGGCAAGACACACGAAACAAAATCTGAAAGCTCAGAGCATTGTACAATTTCATGTCGCTGGAAAATTATTTGTATAGTACCTCAATTATGTAAACAAATGCTGGAAGCTTGATAGCATTGCCAGAAGCCTCGTCAGCATCCGGGTCCATGTGCCATGCACCAAATTATACTCCCTTCATTCCTAAATATTTGTCTTTTTAGAAATTTCAAATGGACTACCACATACAGATGTATATTGACATATTTTAGAGTGTAGATTCACTCATTTTGCTTTGTATGTAGTCACTCGTTAAAATCTCTAGAAAGGCAAATATTTAAGAAATGAGGGAGTAGTGCACAACCTCATGGGAGACTCAGCTCGGTCGTTGCGCCGCACTAATAGTGAGTAATGAGTTCAAATCATAAGCCCCACCTTTCCCACTGTAAGTTGCTCAGAAGAAGCAACCATCAATACGCTCTTCTTTGAATCTGCTCATACTACTCCCTCCGTCACTGTTTATAGAGCGTGCTTCAACAATATCTGGGACCAAGGCGACTAGCAATCGGCCTGAAAAATAGCATTGGTAGTTATAGCACGACGTCTTTTACTAGAGGAAATAATGCGTACACACATGCATGCAGTGCTTCCACCCCGGGTATACATATGCATGCACATACTCCACTCCGCGTACACACCTACATCGAGAGAAAATTGTGGACTTGATTGCGGTTACCACGCCCTAATTAATTGAGCATTAAACCAAACACGTCTAAAATCTCTCTGGTGGTGGAAATGCATGGAGAGAAATGCATGAGAATGAAGCGCGCCCTGTAAACTACGACGGAGGGAGTAGTATGAAGGTGCAAAACCAAGTATGCATATGGCCTGTTGGTCAACGCACTTCCTCTTGGCATATCACTGACATGTGGGATCGGAGTGTGAGCAAACTGATCTCAATTTACGGCAAAATGGCCAACCCGTCGTTCCTTGAGAGAGACGAGGAGCGAGAACACACAGACGGGCTCACACGGAGGCGAAGATATATTCGAGCATGGTTGATCGATATCATCATTACATGTTCGATGTTTTTTAATAGTACTATTGGGCTGCCGTTTTCTGCACTTCTCCCGAATAAATGTGTACTTTATCAGAGATTAAAATAAAATAAGAGTATAGACGCTCCACCATGCGGTTCCTAGTACCTGTATACTAGTAGTACTACTCATACTACTAAACCTTGCGCTTGGCTCTTCGCCTCTTCGGGAAGTCGAACAATGATGGTACTACAGGGTATGCCTCTGGCAATCTGACACCGAATGAATTGCTGCACGTCCACCGCCTGGGCGAGGGTAGGTTGCATTAGTCAAAAGCGTCTCCTCGTCCTGCGAGCCACCGGGCTTGAGGTAGACGGAGAGGGTGTAAGTGAGCTTCACCTTGTCCTGCAAGCTTCTCCTTGTTCTGTGAGTTGACGGGACACACCAAAAAGTAGTGCTAGTCCATACTCCCTCCTTTCCGGTTAATATGGCTTAATCTTTTTTGTAGGTAAATAAGAGAGCTTTATTCATAGACAAAATTCTTAGGACGATCAGCGAAGAGACTGGTCACTAGGAAGCGAGGTACCCCGCAAAAAAAGAAGAAGGAAGCAAGGTGTTTCATCAAGCCAGCTCTTGGTCACATTCAAAGTGTAGCAAGCACGGTTCATGCAAAGATGCGCCGCAAGGTTTGCTGACCTGTTTACATCCTGAATAACAGAAAAAGAGAAAATATTACTGAGCGCTCCTATTTCTAACAGGATAGGAGCCAGAATTAAGCGAGAATTGTGGCGAGTGTTCCATGCAATCAACTTCCATTATCACATGCGAGAACCCTCAAAGAGAACCAAATGTGTTGAAGATTGCTTTATCACAGATTAAAATAAAATAAGAGTGCAGACGCTCCACCATGCGGTTCCTAGTAGTACATACCTGTATAGTACTAGTACTAGTAGTACTACGTAATACTAGTACTTGGAGTAGTAAACTTTGTGCTCGGCTGTTCGTCTCTTCGGGAAGTCGAACAATAATGGTACTAGTACAGTGTATGCTTCTGGCAATCTGACACCGAATTAACTGTTGCACGTCCACCGCCTGAGCAAGGGAAAGCTTGCATTAGTCAAAAGTTTCTCCTTGTCTTGGGAGCCACTGCGCGGAAGCTTCTCCTGTCCTGCAAGCTTCTCCTTGTTTGGCAAGTTTATGGGACACAACAAAGTAATGCTAGTCCATACTGCCTCCTTTCCGGTTAATATGGCTTAATTTGAAACAAGATAAATACGCTGTCTGTCACTGTATATTTGTAAAAATACGATCAGTGGACTTCATAATACGCTCATTGCGGTCAATATATACATCTTCCGGTGTTTATACGGTCACTAGCTCACCCTGGTTGAGTATGTGTGTGCATGCACGTGTAGGTTGAGCACTTGAGCGTGACCGTGTGTGTTCCGTCGTGTGCTCGGACATGCATGCATTAGGGCGTCGCACATGTTTTTGCATCCATGTGTACGTGTGACTGTTGCATGCATGCACGAGGTTGTAGACCCTCACATTCACATGTTCATAAGTCAATGCTTTGTCAAAACGTTGCATGCAAGGTTTAATCATTCGTTGTTCACGCATGCATTCTCAATATTAGTACGTTGGTAAAGATAATTTCTTGAGGAAAACGAGCCCATGAATTGAGTACAAAGGGGACCAATAAGCCAAGACGGAGGGAGTACTAGTAGTGAACCGGAAGGAGGGAGTAGGTACTAGTAGTACGTAACAACGTGCAGTAACAAAATTCCTCTATGCGCATCCTGTCTACCTGTCATGCAAGAAAATAGAGATAAGTACAAGTGAGACTTAGGAACGGTCATACACATAGGGGGAGTATGTGTAGGGGCCACTCAGGAGCAGTCAAATCACACAGTAAGTTAGTCGGACGAAGCAACCATCATTTCACTCTTCAATGACACGTACGCAATATAAAATGGTTGATGTGGAGAGAAAAAGAAAACCGCTCCACTATATATACACTAGCAGGAGCCTAAGCTACAAGCCTGCTTGCTTGGGTTGCTCTCTTCACAAGCACAGACCGACAGTGGCCACACCAATGGTCACAGATCCGGCCTGATCCCACTGCTGGGGGAAGGGGACGATGGTCTGCGTAGACGCGATCGACAGCAGCGAGGGAGAAAACCCACTGTCGGTGCGTCCCAATCGGGGGTCCCCGTGGTATGGGCTGATGCCGCCTCCCAACCACCCTTCTAGCTACACCCCGACGTCCCAGGTACAACTTCCTTTTGGAGTCGGCTTGCTCCACTGCCGCAGCTCCCCACGTAGCTCCATCTCCATGTGGATCTTTCTCTACTTCTACCGGCTTCTATTTGTGATGAGTTTATGTCTCATGAACTAGTGCCATTACTATTATTCTAATCACACTTCTTCAATATCTTTGCCAATAGGGATGCTCAGCTCGATTTTATTGGAACTGCACAAAAGCATCGTATGATCCGAGGGTGCCAAGTGTCATTCCTTCGACAGGTTCTACCTAGCCAAGAAATTTAATCCTGTTTAGGGTTTAGGGTTTACGGCGTAGTGACCCCATCACTAGTTTTTTTTGTACAAACTCTCACAATTTTTGTCTTTAGTTGTGAAGTAAATATTGGCTATGATCTGTGAATCATTGAGATGCATCAGCATGCGTGTTAGTTTTCCTTTGTATTTGATGGAATGTTGTAACGGGGCAACCTTGGAGTCAGGATACATACATGAAACAAAATCATAAAGCTTCGTACTCCCTCCGGTCCTTTTTTGTATGCGTATAAGGCTACTCATAGTGGGGAGTATCTTATACTAGTATCATGCATAAATTACATAGGGGACTAATAAACCAGGGCGGAGGTAGTATGTGAGAGTGTATGGTGGCCTGGTGTGTCATGTGGTAAAATGTATTTCCTCCTTTCTGGTTTATTGGGCTCATCTCAATTTCTTAGTTTTATACCATATTATAAGTATTAATTATTTTCACTACTGGAAGAGATAGACGAGGAGGGGGAGGACAACTAGTTGTAGCACGGACTCCCAAGAACTTTTTTACATGCATGTTGTGGCCGGCCGTGGTGACATTTGAACGCGGAGCAGCCACATGCACCGGGAAGCAGCGCGGGCGGCGCTCCCTCGACCTGCGCGCCGCTTCAATGCCAGCACCAGTGAGAGGTCGCGTCCGCTCTGGCCGGGCATGAATGCGGCACTGACTATTTCGGGCGGGAACCGCACGTGGGTGATGAAGAGGGTTCGGGTTGGCCAGGGCGGTCAGGCTGGACATACGTAAATATTGCTGCGTAATTTATAACGTAAATAATGTGCTAGTTGGACAAATATGATTGGAGATGGAGATGGAGATGGAGATGAAAGTAAGAATTTTACATAAACATGGATATGCATGTCTATGTGTCTGTGGGCGCTCACACACATAGTGATGACTATCGCGACTACTCGTACACAACATCGATGTCTCGTTCTCCCTACACACACACAAACTTAGTACCGCCTCATTTTGTTCCTAGGATAGGAATATCATATGAGTGGGAAACAATATGAAGTGAGATAATTGGAGTACTACATACAAGAAGAAATGTACACGCATTCACTCAGCCTCCGACATACCCGCGAGTACACGATGGAGCGCATTTTACACGAAGAGGCAGCTTACGTACGTAATAATTCGACCCTTTAATTTGTTCACTTAATAATG
Source organism: Thinopyrum elongatum (assembly GCA_011799875.1). NCBI lineage: Eukaryota > Viridiplantae > Streptophyta > Magnoliopsida > Poales > Poaceae > Thinopyrum > Thinopyrum elongatum. The sequence goes on from CM022303.1 coordinate 238,470,702, forward strand.
GAGGGTCGGGGACCACACGTGAGCGATACAAACTGTGACTTGGAAGCGGGGGCATGTTATTGATCGAGTTTTCTTTCTTGGTACGTTAAACAAAGATTTGTCCGCTAGTTTTCATTTCTTTGTTTCGGGAACACGCGTATTCTATTTAAAACCACTGCTATGGAGAATTTTTTTTACTCCATTATATATGCAGCCTCTTGTTTGATAGGGTTTCTTGCGTCTCACTCTCTCACCCTCTTCATATCTAAACAAGATGACAGTGTCCACTCTATCTCTCTCCTCACCGTGGTCACAGATCCGACCGAATCCCGTCCACTGCGGGAGATGAAGAGGTGCAGTGTTGATGTTGTCGCCGTAGGCGATGGAGGAAGCCAATGCGCACTGTCCTCTCTAAGCCGGCGCTGGCGCGGACGAAGGTCCTCCAAGCCCTTGTTTGCTGCCGTCGTGTGGGCAGATCCCGCCCGCCCGCCTAAGAGACATCTCGCCCACCTGAGGTATAACTTCTTTTGGATTTCATGCTTCATTGTACTAGTCCAGCTCCCTAGGTCGATGCATGCGGGTTTTCTTCTATACGACTACTCCCCAGCTCCCCATGTACAGTAGCTAGGGTTCGTCGGCTGGTCCAACATCACATATTTTTTTACTATCATAGAGGAAAGGCCACTCGAAAAGTTGTCCTGGTTTATGCCTCGGTGGAGGTATACATGTTTTTTCGACAAAAAGTACATGGTGGTTGTGCGGTCATTGTCCATATGCTCCTATTGCTGCTGCTAATCTAATACTATCACTGGTTAAATGAAGCAATGCCCATGTTTAAGTGACGTCCCTTTTAAGTAATGCTGATGTCAATCCACAGGCGTCGATAAATGCTTCTGTCCTGCTTTTTTTCTCTCGGGTATCCTAGTTTAGTTCCCATCAAGATAATCATGATGCTTCTGTTTGTTGGTGGACTTTTCATTAATTCTTATTGACAATTGAGATGTCGCTGTTAATCTTGTACCATTGCCAAAATAAAGTAACAACACTATATCCCCTTTTTTATATTTTTGCAAACAGCGATGCGTATCTCCATACCCGGGCATGTCTTCCTCAATTTTAGTGGAACTGCACAAAATTGGGTGGCCATTGTTTTTCCGCCTCACTGTCCTCTGCCACGTGGTTCTTCCTTCCTCGAGCTTGATTACCGAGAAGAAACAGACCATAGTGAGGATTTGTCGAACTTCATTGGTGCCTCAAACAAACTTGATGCCAAATGGATGATGCATCAGCACGATGACCTATCGATGCTCATGGTTGCGTCTCATGGTTGCATCGGCTGGTGAAGCTGATCGATTTTCGACGAAAAACAAGCTGTCTTCCATCAGTGCTCTTTGCTTGTTACCCACAAAGATGATATCCTTCATCAGTTCACCTTGGTTGCGTTGGAGACACAGTCGTCTTTCACATTGGTGCAATTTTATCACACAATTGGCTATGAACCAAATGTTTCCTTGAAGAAGCATCAACGTTGGTACTAAGAGCATAAGTTTTGTATTGATTTCTCAGCCTTCTCACAACTTTGTCTTCAGCTCCCCTGCAATTTTATTTGTCCAGCTATTAACTAAATATGTGGTCAGACTTTGATTAAAAATATGGTGTGGACTAAAAACCCGGATGGACATAGTACCGGTCAATTTTTATTTACTCTGCATATTAGATTTGACTGAAGTCAAACTTTGTAAAGTTTGACCAAGTTTAGGCCGAACACAACAAACCATAATTATTCAGAGAGGGCAAACTGTACATACTCTCAAACCTTTCCGATAATTGAAATTAAAATTCTTTATTTGTACACACTCTCACACCTTTCCAATAATTTGGTGCGTGTGTGGTTGTTCACTTAACAGAGGGTAGTGTACCACACGTGAAGGACAGGAAGTGCGACCAGGATGCGTGGATCGTTAGTTGATCATAAGTAGTTTTCTTCACTGGTACGTTAAATAAAGAGTTTCGTTTCGTACCTACACAATTTAAAACGGTTGTTATGGAGAGAAAAAGAAAACCACTCCACTATATTAGTAGTATACACGAGTACTATATAAGCTGGAGCCTCAGCGCTTGTTCGCTAGGGTTTGCACTCTCCACACTCTTGCTGCACTACATATATAAACATATATATATATATATATATATATATATATATATATATATATATATATATATACACGCTGGAGGCTCAGCGTTCCTTTGCTAGGGTTTGCTATATTCACAGTCTCTCACCCTCTTCACCAGATCTAAGCAAGACTGCATTGGCCTCTGTGTCTCTCTCCCCCCTCATAGCTGGTGAAGGAGCCATCCGGATCCCGTCGCACCGGGAAGGGGAGGAGGTGCAGCGTTCACTTTGTCGCCTTCGGCGATGGAGGCAATCCACTGCCGGCTGCGATGTTCTCTTTCACCTAGCGCCTGTGCAGGAGGGCCTCTGACCCCTTCTTCCTCGCTGCCGTACGTAGTGTGGGCAGATCCGGCCTCCTGCCGCATGCCTAGCCACATCCCGACGACCCTAAGGTATAACTTTCTTTGAAATTGTCATTGCTCTAGCTGCATGCGGATCTTTTTCGATTCTGTAGTCAAATCTAGGTCTTGGTTCAAAGAGGAAAAAAGGTGGGGTGGGGTGGAGCATGAATCTAGGACGTGGTTTAATGAGGAAACGAGGGAGGGAAAGTAGTATAGACTGGCTATCCAGCCGCTTTGTTGGTCGAAAAGGGAAAAGGGGGGTAACCCAGTACACACATCTGTAAGGAACTGATCTCTTTGTTTAAAAAGGAAAGAAACTGCGGGGTCGAGTAGTTTGTGCATGACTAGATTTGCTGCCCTCACATAGGAAAAAGGTTCAAAGAGAACAAATATGGGACCAACGCAGATATGCTGCTTGGCAACATACTCTGCATCACCCATTTATACGTGTGGACGCACATGGTGCTGGCATGTCCCATGTCCCATACAACTATTTTGCTGTTGTTAATCTAAGAATGCCGCTAGAAAATTGAACCAATGCCACTGTTAAAAGTAAATTGCATTTTTAACGAAAGTTGTTTTAAGAGAATGTCTCTGTTAATATGAATCAATGCAACCATTTTAGAAATGCTACTCTCCTACTTTGTTTTCCATCAAGATAAGGTAGATGCTTCTTTTTGTCGCCGTATGTTTCATCCTCCTTTATTGGCTAGTAATTGTTTCCTTTTTGCCTCTGTTAAAACAGGGATATCTATTCAACTTGTTGCTATAGCAAACTTAAATGTCACACCAGAGACTTTGCTTGATTTAGTTGAACTACACAAAACGAGATTGGATTTCCTATTCGTGTTGGCATATTTGTAGGTGATCTTGACTACGTCATGGAAGGTCAGTACCGGCCTTCGTCCACATGATCATGCAGTGTGCTTTGAGATGCTGTGCTACTTGTATTGGTACTGTTCTAAATAAATGTTGAATTGAAGCTATTGAATTGCTATCTTTTCCCATTAAGTGAACAAAAATCGAACCAACCCAGACATGATGCTTGTTACTTTGTTACAACAAACTCTGCATCACCCCCTCTATAAGTAGATGGAAGCACATGGTGTTGTTGCGCCCACTCTCCCCTGGAACTATTTATGCTTTTTGTTAATCTAATGCCACTGGTAAAATTAAGCAATGCCACTCTTAGAATTAACTACTGAATCTTAGTTCAAAACTGCAACACTTGTTAGGGATCGGCGGGAGTACCATTACTGTTAGGGATTGGCCGGAGTACATGTTTAAGAAATATATTGTTGAGATAATGTCTCTGTTATTGTATATCAGTTACAGTGTTTTACAAATGGTACTATCCTGCTTTGTAGTTCTTTATACATGTTTAACCAAGATATTGTTAAGATAATGTCTCTGTTAATATGAATCAGTTGCATTGTTTTAGGAATGGTACTTTTCTGCTTTGTCATTCTTTATACATGTTGAAACAAGGTATTGTTAAGATAATGTCTCAGTTAATATGAATGAATCACACTGTTTGAGAATAGCTACTCTCCTGCTTTGTTTCCCATTAAGATAAGGTAGATGTTTTTTCTTCTCGGAGTATAAGTCATCAACCGTTATTTCTCAGTAATTGTTTCCTTTATACCTATTGTTGCATACAGGGATATCAAAACTTCTTCTCGGTTCTATTTCGACTTTGATTCTAGTTGAACTGCAAAAAAGGAGCCAATGTGTTTAAGGCAAACTGTTGCATTATTGGGCCCAGTTGGTCTTTCCACTTTGTAGAAAGAAGCAGTCATTGTTTGTGCTACATTACACAAGGAATGATTGAGAAGCTTTACAGAGTATTAGTAGACGCTGGTGACATGACTAGTCTGCAGAGAGCATGGGAAACTCAACAACACATGGAGTGCAAAATTCACTCCACAAGGAAAGGTGTGACCAAGTCAGTTGCCGACGCAGCTGTAACAAACGAGGTCAGTATTGGCCTTCATCCACATGATTGTGCTTTGTTATGTTGTGCTACTTATATTGTTGTATTGTTTTGAATAAATGTTTAATTGAAGCTATTGTATTGCTATCTTTTCCTATTAAGATAATGAAGATGATTATAGTTGTAAGCGTATGTTTAATCAACTAGTACCACTATTATATTCATCACGCTTTTTCTGTATTTATGCAGACAGGGATGCTCAGCTTGATTTCAGTGGAACTTCACAAAATGTTCAGATGGTTCGTGTCCTCCATAATACTTCATCATGCACAATACATCGAATGGTTCTCTAATCATTCATCATCACCTTGAGCCACCGGACTATCTACTTGAATGGAGCTGCCAACGTGTTCAACGCCTTGCAACATATAAATACGAAATCCACCATGCTATGCAAGACATTGTTTGATTTCAGTGGAAATGCACAAAAAGATACGCTGGTTAATCCGGCTCCATGTGCCATTTCAATGTGCAAGCTGATGACAAACCTTGCCCGTCTGAATCGAGCTACCAACATCTTCAAGGCAGAAGAATTCCCACAAGTTCAATGGAAAGAACTCTGTCCAGCAGAATACTACCTTTAAGAAGAAGGGTAAGAAGAAAGACAAAGAGAGATGGTTGCTTCACTTGTGGTTCAGAGGAACACTGGGCAAACAAGTGCCCAAACAAGTATAAGAAGCCAAGACAGGACTCCAAGTCTGTCAATATCACTCTAAGCAACAATGATGGGGCATCTGGGTATGGTAATCTGTTTACCATACTTTCAGTTTGTCAGTCCCCCGATTGGTGGGTTGACACTGGGGCCAATATTCATGTGTGTGCTGATGTGTCTTTGTTTTCTTGCAGCATATAAATACAAAATCCATCGTGCTACACAAGACATTGTTTGATTTTAGTGGAACTGCACAAAAAGATACGCTGGTTAATCCGGCTCCATGTGCCATTTCAATGTGCAAACTGATGACAAACCCTGCCCGTTCCACAATCATAGGCATTACATATTTTGAATGGGAAAAGCTTGTCAAAGTTTAATCATTGATGTTAGCAAGAAGACATTAGTTTAATATATTGGAATTGGAAAACCTTGTCAAATTTTGGTCATTAATGTTAGCCAGAAGACATGCATTTGATATTTTGGAGTGGGACGCCCTTTGCTATGAGCAGCGTCAATCATTTTTTCCTATTCCTGTGTTCAGTTTAGAAGTAAATATTTACTCTGCTGAGATGCATAGTCACATGAATGTTGACTTATGTAAGGTATTTTAAGAGTTTGTTCTAAATGTTGTCTATGTAATGCCAGGCCTTGTGAGTTTGATTGCAAAGAGCTTGGAATGCTGTGGCATGCGGCATCACGAGCTGTTCATCGTGCCTCCTGAGAATAATGCTTCATATTGTTTTGCATGTTGATCTAATGCCAGTGATTTTCATGTTAAGAAGATCATCCTGTTCTGTTGTTTCTGTGCTTAAGAAGTTCATCGTCTTATGTTTCATTCATAGCCTATATGACAACTCAGGTAGGTTAGAGGTGAAACCATATGATCTTCCAACCAACTCATCATCTTAGGCCGTGATTGGATCAACGTTTTCCAACCAAAACCGCTTGTAAAACTGACGCTTGTAAATAAAAGCAGATGGTCTTGGGCAAAGCGCTTGGTTGGTCAATTTCGACTGGTAAAATATACACTGGTTCCTCAAATTACACGCGTAACTCGCCAGTTTTCGTTACAGACCTTGGGCCGCAGGTTTCATTACGCCTGTATTTTACGCGTTGTTTCCAGAGACGAGTAAATTACACTTGTATCTTAATACAGGTGTGAAATAATCCAGAGCTCCCAAGCGCGGCCTTACCGTTTCATGCCGGCTCAGTCTCTCGAAGGTGCTCATAGGTGTCCGATGATCCTGGCTTCCTAAATGAGCAGCGGGCGCTGTATCAGACTATCCGTAGGGCCCATGAGGCCCCCTCCGTCGTCCTTCGAGTTGTTGCACTCGTCGTGGCGCCGAGCGTTGTCAACATGGTCAACGAACATGAGGAATCAGGAGATGACTTTACTTGGAGGGGATGACAGTAGGGACCTGCCAGGGCCATAGCCGTACACGTACGCAAGTTCCTCCTTATTATATACAACTATAATTTTTTTTGCTTCATCCTGGTTTCCTGACATCACGGTCCCACACCATTGTCAACCTATATAGTCAATAAACAAGAGAATTGCACAAGGAGCAGCCAACAGCTGGGACCCAGCAGCTCGAGCAGTATTTGTTTTTTAGGTGTAAGCGGAGTTTTTCTTGAGCGATGTTTTTGTTGTTGTTCAGAGGAGCAGGGTATCAACTGGATGGGTTGTGGCCCGTCTAGCCCAGGCTATTATTTTATGTCGACCAAATATCCAGCCCAGATATTAATTTTTCAAGGTGAAAATGGCTAGCCCAACTATACTTTTTTTGCGGAATACCCAACCCAGGTCAACTTGTTATTCTCCGCCCCGCTGGGCTGTAAATCTTTCCTAGGAGAGATGCATTAGGCCTAACAAGAAAATGGGCTTTAAGAAATAATAAATGGGATGTAATTATAAAAACTGGGCTGTAAATATACAAAAACGCACCAAACAGAAAATTAGTTTCAAAAATATTATTTTTTGAATTTGAAAATTTTAATTTCATTACTTTTTACACGCGCAATATTTCGTTAGATTTTTAACTAATACAAATTCATTTTGAAATTATATTTAATCTGACTCAAAATTTCGGGATAAAAATATTTCAAAACCCATCAAAATGTGGGATTTTTGGTTGAATTCTGTTTTGAGCGGTTGGTTTAAATTATTAATCGTTGTCTTGGCTAGAAAATGGGCTGTAATTTTAACAGACTGTAAATGGGTTGTAGTTAATTCCATTAGAATTCAAAACTGGGATGTACATTATTACAAATCGCAAATGGGCTATATGTTCTCTGCCACAGATGTGATGCTCACTTGTGGGCCTACTATTTTTTTTGAGAATTATAGTCAGTGACGCGTACGGAAGGCTTGTGGCCTACTAAGGCGTACAGAAGGCTTTGTCAACTTATAGTCAAGACACGATTCTAGCAGCAGTGGCCGTTGGATGTCCATCCAACGGCTCTAGTGCTTCTTCAATCTCGGATATTCTTGCTTCAGCTGCCCAAACCACCGCCAGCGGTACCACCTGCTACCTCCTCCCATGGCCAGCTGTGCTGCCGTGCAGGCTTCACTGACCCACCCTACTCCCAAACGCCGTCCAGGCCATTCATCTACTCACCAACACCTCATGTTCTTCTCCGGCGACGGCAGCCTTGCACCGCAGCCAAACCTGTGAACCCTCGTCCTCCCCTCTGCGTGGGCATCCACTGCTGTGTCTTCGCCGGCTCCGGGTCGTTCCCTTCGTAGGGCTCGCCATCGTTCACTGCGTTGGTTCTATCGGCCCGGCGTGGTCAACTTTGTCACACAAACGACAGCCATCGGAAGAGGCATGCATGTGGAGTGGCTGACAGTAGGGACCCACATGGCCCATGGCCGCACACAGCAAGTGCCCCCGTATTATGCGAAAACAAATAATTTCTCCCCCTGACAGGTTTGACCCACCAGCTACATCTTCGCACGCAAGGAAGTGCTTCCTTTATTACGCGGAAATAAAAAGTTTCCTCTCCCTGACAGCTGGGACCCACCAGCTTTATTTTGATCCTTTTCATGAAAATATAGATTGTACCAAAGATGCTAAATTGTTTTCTTTTTATTATAACTCAAAAAAGAAGAAATTAAAAAAACCAGAAAACATCTTCACACGCAAGGAAGAACCACCTTATTACGGGGAAAAAAATTGATTCCCCCGCTAGCTGGGACCCACCAGATTTGGAGGCTGACTTGTGGGCCTACTAAGTTAACGCGTACGCAGGGCTTTGTCAACTTAGTCAATAAACGATTCTAGCTGCACTGACTGTTGGATGTTAATCCAACGGCCAAGCTGCATCTTCAACCTCTGGTCTTCTTGCTCCAGCCGCTCAAACCTGCGCCCGCCGTACCGCCTGCTCTAGCCTCCCGTGGCCGGCTGTGCTGCTGCGTAGGCCTCACCGCCTGACCATACTACTACTGGCCAGGACTTCCCTCTACTCACCCACACCCCCTGTTATTCTCCGGCGACGGCAGCCTTACATCATAGGCGAACCAGTGAACCCTCGTACTCCCCTCCGCGTGGGCATCCACCTGCCTCGTCTTCCCTGGCTCAGCTTCGTTCCTTCCTAGGCCTCGCCGTCGTCCATCGCCTGGGTGCTGTCCGCACGGCGTGGTCAACGTGGTCAATGAACGACAGCCATCGGAAGAGTAGTGTACGCGGTGAGGCTGATAGATGGACCCACCAGCTACATCTTCGCACGCAAGGAAGTGCCTCCATATTAGGCGCGAAAAAAATGAACGCTCCCCCTGATAGCTCGGATCCACCATCAATAACTTTGCATGCAAGGAAGTGCCTCCTTATCCTCCATGACCGCCAGGACCCACCTGGTCGAAGCGTACATAGCGTTGTCGCGAACGTGTACGTACATACTGGTCGATCAGTCTCTCTGCAATGATGAACCATGGCCGAGCAAGCAGCGGCACGTGTAGTAGTAGAGCCCCCGACGTAGCAATTCAGGAAGTCCCTTCTAAACCGTGTACATGTACCTACAGCCACATGCCAAAAAATACGTCAACATACGTACATACGGGCGGGGTCTCGAACACCTACTCGCGCATATGTACGGCCAGGGCTCGTGTACATGGAGAGGCAACAGACGACAGCAACGGCATCCTGTTCATCAGGAAGCCAACCAGCTGGGTCGGAACGGAGAAACAACATCCTGTTCATCGGGAGGCAACAGACTGGGTCGGAATGCGTCCTATTCAACAGGAGCCAACCGGCTTGGACATAACAGCCGAAATGGGGTCTGGCGTACCGCAGTACGGAGGAAACGGCCTTCTGTTCGACCGGCTACGGTCGAAACGGGGGTCCTGTTCATTGGGAGGGGTGTGGCGTACCGCAAAACAGAGGAAACGGACTTGTGTTGGAGCGCTACGGTCAAAACGGCGGTCCTGCTCATCGGGAGGGGTGTGGCGTACCGCAAAACGGAGGAAACGGACTTGTGTTGGAGCACTACGGTCGAAACGGGGGACCTGTTCATCGGAGGAGTGTGGCGTCCCTTAAAACGGGACTCCACGGGCTACTGTTCACCCACCATCGACTTCCTTCAGCCTCCACCTGCACTGTTCATCCACCGCGTCTTCCTCCTGCCTCCACCAGCTACTGTTCATCCAGCCCTCCACCGACTACTGTTCAACCAGCCTTCCACGGGGTCCTGTTCATCCACCCCCAACCAGCTCGGCTGTGGCGGCCTCCTCTCGGGGTCCTATTTATCCAGCGGCAACGGCCTACTACTACTACCATGGGGTCCTGTTCATCCAACCCCAACCACGTACGTCTCGACTCGTTCAACCAACCCCCACGTTCACTGTTCATCAAGAGGCAGCAGGTTCGATCGGCTTCAGTTAGCAGCAGTAGCGAAGGAATCCCTCGATCGGGTTCAGTTAACAGCCAGGGATCGATCGATCGCTCGGGTTCAGTAACGTAGCTAGTGCAATCGCTCGGGTTCAATAAGCGAACACCTCGCTCGGGTTCAGTTAGATCCCAACGCCTCGCACACACGCACGTACGTATACGAGAGAAAACATGCAAACCTCCATGCATTGCTAGGCCCCGACCACCCACCGTCACCGGGAACTCCCCGATATTTTCCTCGCCCTCTCTTCTACCATGATTTTTTCCGTCATGGACGGCCAAAAGAATGTCATGCAGATGCGTCTCCGGCCCGCCCAGGTCAAAAAGCCCATTTTTTGTCATAGAAGTAGGAGCCCACCACATCTATGATGATACCGGATTTTGTCACAATTATCATCATAGAAGTGTCATAAGCATGACAGAAAAAAATTCGTTCGGCCCAAAATGCCATGGATGTGTCTTTTTTTTGTAGTGAGGCGCTCCTGAAGTGCCGCTGGGGAGCGGGCACCACCATGTGCTCTTGAGGTGGCCGCTGGGGAGCGGGCGCCACCATGTGCTCCTGAGGTGGTCGCTCCCAGTCCCGCAGGCGGCGGGGGAGGAGTCCCGCCCGTGGATGCAGCTGCTGTCCTCGCCACAGGGGGCTACGCGCCAGCCCCCAGCACATCTACTCTAGATCCTGGGGCACCCTGCAAGAGGAAGGGGCCCGGGAGCCGCTACAATCTTGCCCCAAGGACCCTGAAAAGGAGGAAGTGGATAGCTGTGGACGAGTAAGTACCTTGCCGTCCTCTTGGCTCTTGCATATCGCGTCTCCGTCTGAGTTTTCCCCCTCAGGATCCCCTCCGTCGAGGGAGCGAGCGCGTCCCGAGCACTACCTCCGGAGGGCACCAGTCCCGCCGCGACCTTAGGCCTCATGAGCCGGGCGGTTGCGCGCAGGGTGGCGCCTATGCCCGAGCCAAGGCCGTCCCTGGGGGGCCATGGGCCTACATTCCCGGCGCCCTTCTTTCGGAGCGATCTCTGGAGTGTGGGGGCCGTACCAAGGGCTCCCCCGCTGATCCTTGCCGGCAACTGGGCGCCCTGTGGGGCAGCGCCATCCCCAAGCTGCGAGGCGAGCTTGCATTGGGCCCCATCTCGGGCCGCGGAAGCAGGCGAGGGAGCTCCAGCCCCTGGGCCCCTGCCGGATGTGAGCGAGTCCTCGCACGCCCCTCCAGCTGACTGAGGCGCAGAGGAGAGCCCTAGCCGGGCGTTGGGGCTCGCCCGCCGGTGCAGCGCCATGCGCCACGACCTTCTTCAGGAGGAATCGAGTGCGCTGGGGCGCCTCGGGGCGGAGCTTGATAACGTTGACGCCTGCCTCGAGGCAGAGCGCCTGCGTCTGGCGCGCGAATGGCGCCAGCTACAAGTCGCCATCAACTTCGATCGCATGCAGCGCGAGCATGCCCGAGCGGATGCAGAGGGGCACCTGGCCGCGGCGAGGGAGGCTCGCGATCGCACCCTAGAGGAGGCCCGATCCACGGATCGTCGGCGCGATGCGGCGGAGGAGAGCGAGAGGGAGCTCCAAGCTTCAAATGCCATCCTTAAGTAACAAGTCCGAGCGCGCGGCCGCGCTCGCCGCCCCAGCTGTCGGGCCGCTCACGAGCGAGGCGAGGCCCCGCATGCTCGAAGACACGCTGGTGCTGGAGGCGATGGAGCTAAGCCTGGAGTGCGAGCGGCTGGAAGAGATGGAGCGCCAAGTGGCCGCTGGCGAGGATGCCCTCGCTTCCTGGGAGGCAAAGATCCAGCGAGAGGCTGACAAGAAGGTGGCGGGGATCCGCAGGACCCTTGCCGAGGAATATCGCAGGAAGTTGGAGCTCCTGGAAACTCGCTTCCGCACGCGGCGCGACGAGCTGCAGGGTAAAGCCGACGCCCTCAAGGAGAAGCTAGCTGCGGTGGAGCAGAGCGAGAAGGCCGCTGGGGTGGCTCGGGCTACTACTGAGGCCGAGCTGTCCTTCCTCCATCAGCAGGTAGAAGGCGTTTCTTCCCTTGTAGAGAAAGCCTCGGACGAAGCGGGCCACCGTCGAGTGTTGCAGCATCAGCGCTCCTTGATGTTCGAGGCCCTCGGGCTCAGGGCCAACCAGGCCCTAAGCAACATCTGCGATGAGAACATCTCCCACCCGCTTGAAGCTGACGACGCCGGCTACCTCAGCTTCTTCACCCAGGTCGTGGCTCGCCTTGAAGGCGGGGCCGCGAGGGCATGCTAACTCGTCGAAGATAAGAGCCGCGACCTTCTTGGGCACGCGTTCTCGCGCGTCTTCAACCACCTTCTTCGCTTCGATCCTGACTTCGATTTCGATGCCGCGATAGCCCCCGTACCTGTAGCAATCCAAGGCGTCCTGGCGAGCTGGGTGGAAGATCACGTGGGCGACCTGATCGTGGAACTCGCCCCTGCCGATGACGTGGTCGCGCCCGTGGCTGAAGAGGGCGGAGCTGACGATGACGATGATGGCAGCGAAGACGATGATAGCGCGTCTCGCTAGGCTTGTATTTCCCAGTTTTCCTGTCAAGACTTTGAATGTGACCCCGCAGGGATGCGAAAGCATTTTTGGAAGAACTTTCTCTATGATGTACTGAGTAGTATTTGCACTCCCTGTTGTCGCCCTTCTTGTTTACTTTTCTCGCACTCGCGACCCCTGAGTAGGGGCGGCCATCATTGTCATGCCTGGTTGTGGTGCCTGACTCAAGGTCCGGAGGCGGACGCCTGTCGAGGGCCCTGGCAATGAGCGCCTGCCAGCTCGCTCGAGAGCGTCGCACGAGGGCCCAGAGGGGTGTACGCACGGGCAAGGCCACAGCTGCTGTGGCCTGGGCCCTTAGGGCGTCTTTAGCGCCGCCGAGCGACCCAAGCGCGCGCACCATGCCCAGCCCCCGCTCACAGGGCGTGACGAGCGAGCCACAGGTGCCCGCCATCTTTCACAAAGACGGAAGCCGGGCAAAGGGAAAACAGCTTAGAAGAAGGAAAAACCAGGAACTCCCCCTTTTTTCAACAAAAACGCAAGAGCTGGAAGTTTATTCCAAGAAGCAACAAATTCGATTATAAGAAAAAGCCAAGAACAGTCACGTCCAGCACCTATGCTAGTCTTCTAATCTTCCCACCAGCGCGGAGCATGGGGCTTTGACTGGGTGTGGGCATAGTCATTGAGGGACCGTGTCGTCCGCCAGCACGGAGCATGGGGCTTCCACTGGATCTGGGCATAGTCATTGGGGGACCGTGTCATCCGCCAGCATGGAGCATGGGGCTTCCACTGAGACGTGGGTGGGAGCCCCCGTGAGGCTCAGGGGCAGCGCTCAGGAGACTCTGGCGCGTGTACAGCCCCACTCAATATTACGTGCGAGTGTCACGGGCAGAGACTTGGGTCGGCGTAAGGCGGTCGCCTGCTTCCCTGTCGGGGACCCCACGCCTTGCCCCGGCCCTGATCAGGGCCGCCAAACTGGCATCCACCAGAAGGCGGCACGACGCGCCACCACGTCAGCCGCAGCCACCCGGTCGGCTCGCGATGCCCGTTTTCGGGCTCCTGCTGAGCCTCTTTGGCCTCCTGAGCCCTTGGGGCCCTCGTGAGGCTCCCTGGCCTCACGGGCCCCTCGAGCCTTCGGGGACCCGTCCTGGTCTGAGGTGGTGCCTCACCGGGCATGTCCTGGCACGCACAATCCGGTTGCCGCCTCGCGGGCATGTTACCGCACGCGAGTCTCCTGCACTCGAAGGTTAGCAAAAGATATGTTCTGAAAGTATTTGTCTCAGTGATCGAGGCCCCGCTTGCAGCCCCCAGGCCTCGAGAGACCTTGACGATCTGGGGGGCCATACGAGCGAAGGCCTATCTTGTGCCGGCCCGTAGATTCTTCGGGCTCGCTGGTCACCACCTTGGCGCTGCATCATGATGGCCAGGAGGTAGCTCGCCGTAGCTCCTCTTTCTGCGGGCCGCTTACCCCGCCTGAAGCTCGAGGGGGAGTCTCGTTCGCCTCCTTTTTGCCACCCAGCCCTCCAGGTTCTTTCCCTGTGTGGACGATGCGAAGGCATGCCCAAGCCTGCAGGGAGAGTCAAGGCACAGGCAAGGGGCAGAGGGGGTCCGCACTCCCACAAGCGACATCAAGCAGCTCGGCAACCCGGTCGAGCCAAGCGGCGTAGTCGCCCTCTGCAGGGCGGTAGTGCAGTAATTCATGCGCCGTGAGGAGCACGGCATGCGAGCCTGTCTGCCCCTGGTGGGTGCGGTGGTGCGGAGCCGCGACGGTGCCGATCAAGCGTGCGGCGGCTCGCCTGCCACGCCGCGTGAGGGGTGACAGCGGCGAACCTTGTCATTGATGACGGTACGCCAAGGGAAACGGAGCACGACAAGGGACGTCGTGGAGAAGCAGTGCACCTTGACCGAAGCGCATGGCCCACCGCCCGGTGCGGACCCGACCTGATGTCGTCATGGCCAAGCAAGGATAGGACGTGGTTGGCGAAGAGGTAAGGCTTCAATATGTCCCTACCTGGCGTGCCAAATGTCGGATTCAGGGCTCCATAGACCCAAGAATGGTTCGAACTCTGGGGCGTGTGCGAAGGAGTCAACCTATCCAGCCTACCAGCTCGCCGCCCCACGGCCTAGCTCGATTCACGCGAACAAGGAAGAAGATGAACACGACAGTTTACCCAGGTGCGGGCCACCTTGCGGTGTAAGACCCTACTCCTGCTTTGTGGTGGATTGGCCTCATGAGGGGCTGAGGATGAACCAGTAAAAAGGATGAACAACCTCGCGAGGTCTATGGGTGAGGGAATCAGTCGACCCCTTCTATGGTGGTGGCTAACTTATATTTATAGTGCCCTCGGACCTATTCCCCCAAATGTAGGCGGGAAGGGATCCCACAGTGGCCAATTTGAAATGGGACAAGTAGTACATCTTATCCTGATGAAAGGTGGACTTCGCCTGCAAAGCTTCTGGTCGTGACGCAGTGGTAGGCTTGGCGATGACATCCGTCCTGCCGCGCTGGCGGTCTTGGTCTCGTTTCACCGGAATGGAAACCTTTGCCAGATTCCTCAAGAACCCCCGCCTGTCCTTGCCTCCTTAGCACCAAAGAGGAAACTGCCTCCTCTACGCCTGCTGGCGCCTACCTGCCGTGGTCATCATGGCTTCCGTCATGGTAGCCTCCTGAGGCTGGGTACTTGCATAGGAATCTCCGCTCCTCGAGAGGCCGCCTGGGGAGGCCACTCCCTCGGGAGGTCTTGGTGTCATCCGCCTCGCGAGGCATGGCCCCTCGCAAGGGTCTTGTCTTGGCGGTCTTGTAGATGGGACGTACCATGCTGGCAATGGAGCCACGCCGTGGGCCGCAGGCAGGCAAGTCTGGGTACCCTGGTTCCCAGAACGCCGACAAGGATGACAGTATGTCGATCATCCTTGGTAGACCCTTTTTGAATACTGCAGGGGCTGTTATTGATTGCAACAAGGTCAATGTCACTTTTCATGTTAATGGTCTTGAGCATACAATACACTTTCCGAAGAAACAACCTCAAGCTACTATTGCTATTGGAGGTTTTGAATTCCCTATTCCTATTGTCAAAAAGAAATACGATATTCTTATTGTTGGGGACATGCATATCCCCGTTGAGGTAACCTAGTGTTATACGAAGATTCTCTGGTTTCATGTCATTCGGAAGAAGTTTGTTAATAAGACTTGATCAACCTTGTTAATGGATTCCTTTTGATGGGCATGAGATCGATGAATTTAGTAAACACAACTTTCTGTACCCACTTTTTACTTTCTGTTATTTAGAATAAATAAAATAAAAATACTACTATTTGTCTGTTTTCTGAATTATCCGTGCAATAAAAAAATGTCCCGAAAATAAAATTCTCCAAATGCCCTGAAAATTTAGTATATTTTTTTAAGAAATATTTAAGAATTTCTGGCACTGAAAACACACCAGGGGACAGCACCAGTGGGCCACAAACCCACAGGGCGCCCCCACCCCACTGGGCATGCCTAGGTGGCTTGTGGGTCCCACGTGGTCCCCCTCACATATTCCAGCACCCATCCACTTTGTCTTCCTCTAGAAAAAATCCCACCATTGCTCAAACCCGTGTTCTAGCTCATCTTGCTACCATTTTCGATCTCCTTATTCAAAGCTCCATTTGCAAAACTGTTTTGGGGGATTGTTCTTCGGTATGTGACTCCTCCAATGGTCCAATTAGTTTTTGTTCTAGTGCTTTATATATTGCAAATTTTTACTGCTGTGGTGACCTTGTTCTTGAGCTTGCATGTCTAATTTATATGGTCCAAAGTAGTTTTGATGCATGATATAGCCTCTAGACACTTGTGGGAGTAGTTGTTATCAATCTTGTTGAGTTTTGTTCACTTTTATTTTGAGTCACTAAAAATTTCAGAAAATTTTCATAGGAAGAAAAATGTTTAGGAAGATATACCAAGGGGGTTCCTTGATGAAGAAGGCCCCAAGACTTGCAATACGTGAGCTAGACCTTGAACCAGCGAGGGAAGCTCTAGTGCAGCCTTGTGAGTGGCTGTCGGATCATTTCATGGTTCGTGCTGGTTTTAAGGAGGAATTTGACGCATACGTACAAAATGCTGGCCTTGAAGACTTCGTGTCAGATAAGTGTCGGTAGTACTATCACCTCACTTATTCATTTGTGCGAAGATTTAAGTTTACATCCTAGTGCAATACTTATTCTGTTTTATTTGATCTTTATGATAAATCATTTACCATGGACCTTGAAGATTTTAATGATGCATGCAAAATTCCACAATGGGGCATTCAAAGTGAGCCCTGTAAAATTGATTGTTTCTGAGTTCCTTGCTAGCATTTCCAGAGAGAAACTAGAAATGTAACACAAGCTACTATAGGGAGCATTCACTTTCCTGCTATACATTATTTTTTTCTCTTTATAGGTAGATGCATTAATGGTAAACATTATCATAGCCACCTTTGTGCGTCAGATCTTAGTGTCCTCAAGTGTGCGGTATTGGATGATAAACAATTTAATTTGGGGGCCATTGTTGCAAGGCAGTTACATAATAATGCTAAAGATGGAGATTTCTTTGGTGGGATTTATGCCACCCAGTTAGCTAATTATCTCGGGGTACCCATAAGAGAAACTGATGTTGAGTTACCACCCGCTTACCTTGATAATGATGCTATGGTTCATTACCAATTTCTTGAGAGGAGCGAACAGGCCCTCTTGTACGGACTAATCTTTGACAGGGAGCGCGTCTTCTATATTACGCTTCCCGCTCCTGTCTTCTTTAACTTTTAGGTAAAACGGAGATACTTCATAACCAGAGAGGAGGCAGATGAGTATGAGAGAGAGAGAGGGGGGGGCACTCACCTCCATGTTGTAGCCCTTCAGGCAGTGGCGGTCGCAGCTTAGTACAACCCCAACTATGATTTTGGATACTATCTAGGCCAGCCGTGGCCCTAGACCAACTTAGGCTAAAAGCCTAAGCTTGGGGGAGTACGTATTTCTCACCGACAATACATTCATGTTCACACACTCATTTCATTTGTTGGTGTTCATACTTTTTCATTGTATTATCCATGCTAGTTTATTTCTTTTTCTTGTTTTGTTCTTGCGAGTTTGAAAAACTTTGAGAAAATCCAAAAAAATTAGTTCTCGCTTCTTTTTAGTTTTTCTTTCTAGTTTAATTTAGTAGTAGTATTAAAATAAAACCTAAAAAGATTTCTTGTTCTTCTTTTGCTTGTTGGGAGCATTCCCGTGTAAATAATTTTTCTTGTTCTTGTTTTACTTTCTTCAGAAAAACAAAAACTCCAAAAATATTTCAGTGTGTTTCTTTGAAATTCTTTCCTTTTTCTTTGGGTCGAAAGGAGAAGACCGCGATGAAAATGTTGAGTGGCTCTCATATGCATTATTGTTGATCGAACAAAGAGCCCATGTTACCTTGTTTTCTCCTTTGAATAAATGTTTGCAGATTCCAGCTTAGTCCAATGCATGTACACTCTTATTATTATTCACACCGTTCGGTCGTGCAAGTGAAAGGAAATAATGATGATATTTGACGAAATGATTGAGATGGAGAAAAGCTGGTACGAACTCGATCTATTCTATTTTTGTAAATATGATTAGCTCATCATTCCTGATTCAGCCCATTATGAATGAAACAAGTTTGCAATGACAATTGGAGATTATAGTTACTCATGCCATGCTTAATTAGCTAGGAGTTGATAATGATTTACCTTGCATGCCAACATGCTTTTAAAATGGTTGTGATGTAGTATGATAGGATGGTATCCTCCTTTGAATGATTTAAGTGTCTTGACTTGGCACATGTTCACGCATGTAGTTGAAACAAAATCAACATAGCCTCCACGATATTTATGTTCATGGTGATTTATATCCTACTCATGCTTGCACTCAATGTTGGTTAATCTCAATGCATGTTTATGACCGTTGTCGCTCTCTAGTTGGTCGCTCCTCAATCTTTTTCTAGCCTTCACTTGTACTAAGCGGAAATACTGCTTGTGCATCCACTTCCTTAAACCCAAAATTGTTTCACATGAGTCCACCATACCTACCTATATGCGGTATTTACCTGCCGTTCCAAGTAAATTTGCATGTGCCAAACTCTAAACCTTCAAATAATAATCTGTTTTGTATGCCCGAATCGCTCATGTAGTGACTGGGGGCTGTCAGTATCTTCCATGCTAGGTGGGTTATTCCCATGATGAGTGTTTATTCACTTGTCATTCACGAGAAAGTGGCTGGTAATCGGGATGCCCAATTCCATGCTCGAAATCAAATCAAAATATAATCATAAAACAAAACTCCCCCAGGACTGTTGTCGGTATGGACGGTACCCGAGGATTCGACTAGCCGTGGAGTGTGATTGTTGGTGGAGGGGGAGTAAAAACTTTACCATTATGTTTGGGAACCGCCTATAATGTATCTAGCATGGAAGATAGTGAGATCTCTTGGTTGTTATGTTGACGATGAAAGCATACCGCTCAAAATTATATTCATCTCTGTTTTAAAAGCTCGAGCTCTGGCACCTCTGCAAATCCCTGCTTCCCTCTGTGAAGGGCCTATCTATTTACTTTTATTGTTGAGTCATCATCCTCTTATAAAAAGCACCAGTTAGAGAGCACCACTGTCATTTGTATGCTTTGTTATTAATTGATATTGAGTATGAGTGTGACTGGATCTCTTTTGCCATGAATTATAATGTCTAGTCAGTCCTTGATCTTCAGGGGTGCTCTGCATTTATGTTTTGCGGTCTCAGAAAGGGCTAGCAAGATACCATTTTGTCATTTCATATCATGATTGTTTTGAAAAAGTGTTGTTATCTAAGATTTATTATTATTGCTCGCTAGTTGATTATGCCATTGATATGAGTAAATGTGAGACCTAAATGTTATTATGAATATGGTTAGTTCACAATCTTTGCTAAAAACCAGAATATTGGCAAGACATATTTGCAACAACAAGATCAAACAGAGTTTGTAAAAGTTTTTCTTTGTCACTTTCAGTTTGTCAACTGAATTGCTTGAGGACAAGCAATGGGTTAAGCTTGGGGGAGTTGATACATCTCCATCGTATCTACTTTTTCAAACTCTTTTGCCCTTGTTTTGGACTCTAATTTGCATGATTTGAATGGAACTAACCCGGACTGACGCTGTTTTCAGCAGAATTGCCATGGTGTTATTTTTGTGCAGAAATAAAAGTTCTCAGATTGACCTGAAAATTTACGGAGAATATTTTTGGAATATATAAAAAATATTGGCGCAAGAATCAACCAGAGGGGGGCCACCCAGAGGCCACAAGCCCTGGGGGCACGCCCTGCAGGCTCGTGGGCCCCCTGAAGCTCCTCCGACCCTAATTCCAACTCTATAAGTACCTATTCGCGGAGAAAAAATCAGATAGAAGGATTCATCACGTTTTACGATACGGAGCCACCGCCACCTCCTGTTCTTCATCGGGAGGGCTGATCTGGAGTCCGTTCGGGGCTCCGAAGAGGGGGATTCGTCGCCATCATCATCACCAACCTTCGTCCATCACCAATTTCATGATGCTCACCACCGTGCGTGAGTAATTTCATTGTAGGCTTGCTGGACGGTGATGGGTTGGATGAGATTTATCATGTAATCGAGTTAGTTTTGTTACGGTTTGATCCCTAGTATCCACTATGTTCTGAGATTCATGTTGCTATGACTTTGCTATGCTTAATGTTTGTCACTAGGGCCCGAGTGCCATGATTTAAGATCTGAACCTATTATGTTTTCATGAATATATTTGTGTTCTTGATCCTATCTTGCAAGTGGTAGACACCTATTACGTGTTATGATCCGCATACCCCAAGGTGACAATAATTGGGATTCTTTCCGGTGATTACCATAGTTTGAGGAGTTCATTTATTCACTAAGTGCTAATGCTTTGGTCCGGTTCTCTATTAAAAGGAGGCCTTGATATCCCTTAGTTTCCATTAGGACCCCGCTTCCACGGGAGGGTAGGACAAAAGATGTCATGCAAGTTCTTTTCCATAAGCACGTATGACTATATACGGAATACATGCCTACATTATATTGATGAATTGGAGCTAGTTCTGTGTCACCCTAGGTTATAACTGTTGCATGATGAATGCCATCCGACATAATTATCCATCACTGATTCGTTGCCTACGAGCTTTTCACACATTGATCTTTGCTAAGTTACTTTGCTGTTGCTACTGTTACAATCACTACAAAACTACTACTGTTACTTTTGCCACAGTTACCGTTACTTCGATTGCTAATAAAAACTTTGCTGCAGATATTAAGTCTTTCAGGTGTGGTTGAATTGACAACTCAGCTGCTAATACGCGTGAATATTCTTTGGCTCACCTTGTGTCGAATCAATAAATTTGGGTTGAATACTCTACCCTCGAAAACTGTTGCGATCCCCTATACTTGTGGGTTATCAGAAGACGGCGAGGCACGGGCAACCGCATGTTGGGAACGGCAGTGGAGGTAGGGTTGACGCTAAAGTGCGGGCACACGGCCGGGTTGAGCACGTCGGCGCCGGAGAGGGTTCTGCTATGGATCTCGGGGAGGGGGGAGCTGGCGGTGGGGGGGGGGTGTTGGCGGCCTAGGTGAAAAGGTGAAAAAAATTCCCCGCTCATCATGCGGAAAGGCCTATGCAAACATGTAGGATCGAAAGTATGTCTAGAGGGGGGGTGATTAGACTACTTGACCACATAAAAACCTAGCCTTTTCCCAATTTTAAGTCTTGGCAGATTTTAGCAACTTGGCACAAGTCAAGCAATCAACCTACACATGCAAGTCTAAGAGTATAGCAGCGGAATGTAAAACATTTGCATATGAACATAAAGGGAGGAGTTTGAAGGGAGCAAACGCAATGTAGACATGGAGATTTTTGGCGTGGTTCCGATAGGTGGTGCTATCGTACATCCACGTTGATGGAGACTTCAGCCCACGAAGGGTAACGGTTGCGCGAGTCCACGGAGGGCTCCACCCACGAAGGGTCCACGAAGAAGCAACCTTGTCTATCCCACCATGGCCATCGCCCATGAAGGACTTGCCTCACTCGGGTAGATCTTCACGAAGTAGGCGATCTCCTTGCCCTTACAAACTCCTTGGTTCAACTCCACAATCTTGACGGAGGCTCCCAAGTGACACCTAACCAATCTAGGAGACACCACTGTCCAAAAGGTAATAGATGGTGTGTTGATGATGAACTCCTAGCTCTTGTGCTTCAAATGATAGTCTCCCCAACACTCAACTCTCTCTCACGGATTTGAATTTGGTGGAAAGATGATTTGAGTGGAAAGCAGCTTGGGGATGGCTAGAGATCAAGATTCATATGATTAGAATGGAATATCTTGGTCTCAACACATGAATAGGTGGTTCTCTCTTAGAAAATGTATACTGGAAGTGTAGGCACGTTCTGATAGCTCTCTCCACGAATGAAGAGTGGGTGGAGGGGTATATATAGCCTCCACACAAAATCTAACCGTTACACACAATTTACCAAACTCGGTGGGACCAAATCATAAAACTTGGTCAGACCGATTTAGTTCAAAATGTGAACGTTAGGATTTTCGGTGGGACCGACATGTCAACTCGGTGGGACCGATTTCATTAGGGTTAGGGCATAACGTAATCTCGGTGAGACCGATCACATAAACTCGGTAGGACCGATTTCTGTAATAGGCAAACAGAGAGTTGGTCAGGCAAACTCGGTGGGACCGATTCACTCATTTCGGTGAGACCGAAATGTTACGAAAGGGAAACAGAGAGTTTGCATTGCGAACTCGATGGGACCGATCGCTCATCTCGGTTAGAACGAAACGTTACGAAGGGAAACAGAGAGTTTGCAATCCCATCTCGGTGAGACCGAGATCCCTATCGGTCAGACCGAACTGACTAGGGTTTCTGGCAGTGGCTATGTCAAATGAACACTGTGGCGCCGGATAGATCAAATTGGTGGGGCCGAGTTTGACTTTTGGTTTGGGACATATGTGGATATGAGAAAGTGGTTGAGGGCTTTTGGAGCATATCACTAAGCATTTTGAGCAAGCAAGCCATTAAGCAACATCTCATCCCCTTTTAATAGTATTGGCTTTTCCTATGGACTCAATGTGATCTTGGATCACTAAAATGAAAATGTAGAGTCTTGAGCTTTAGCCAGTATGTGTCCTTAGCATTTTGAGGGGTTAACATTCCTAGTCCATGCCATGCCAATCATTGAACTTCCTAAAATAATCATCTTGAAATAGCATTAGTTCAATGAGCTATATGTTGTTAGGAATTACCAAAACCACCCAGGGATAGTTGCACTTTCAATCTCCCCATTTTTGGTAATTGATGACAACATACAGATCAAAGCTTCTACAAATGATAATAAGATTTAGAACATTTTCGCTTTGAGAAGTATGTGATAAGTAAGAGCTCCCCCTAAATTTGTGCATTATTTGAAATTTGGTTTTGAATGCAAATGCACAATCGATTAGGATCATGGGTTACTCTTCCATGTCACATACATCTTGGTGGAGCGCTCAAAATGATAGAAATTAAAAACATGCACTCATCACCAAGCAAAGTGAATGATCATATATGGGAAATAAAAGATAATATCATTCAAGCAGGCATTAAAGTATGATATGATCAAACACATGATCATAAGACATAAAGTATCAATCAAGCACACAAAAGTTTCAACCAAATAGCAAGAGAGACAAAAGAAGTAAGAGCACTCTCTCTCGAAGCCTATGATCTATACATTTCTCCCCCTTTGGCAACAAGTTACCAAAAAGTTTGAAAATGCATAGTGCTATGCGTCTCTCTAGGCTTGATCTTCGGGAGGTGGTGTTGAGAGAACTCCAAGGACGAAAGCATCTGTAGAATTTGATGGAGCTGGTGGAGTTGCAACTGGAGGTGGCACTGAAGCTGTGGCTGCTGGTGCTGATTTAGTAGCTCTAGTATCAAGCACTGGCATTGCAGCAGATCTCTGACCTCTGGGCACTCTCTGAAAGGCATCTGTGGTAGCCTGCCCTTTCTTCTCCTCTGCTTCCTCCTGGAGCTGCTCAACAGCTGTTTGCATCTCAGTCACTTTCAGATCAAGATCATAGAATTTTGTCTCAATGATCCTCTCCAAGCTCTCCTGATTTTGAGTCAGGGTGGCCAAGCCCTTCTCAATCCTCAAAGTTGCTTGAATCAAATATGCAAGCTGATCTTGCTTGCTCTTCAGAAATACCTGAGATGCCTCTTCAACACTTGGCATCTTTGCAGCTTTCTCAGCCTTTGCCTTCTCCCTCTTCTCTTGTGCTTGCACAGATGTGGGATCTTCTTCATCCATCACAACAGTATTATCCTCAAATTCTGGTCTTAGGGGTAGATGCTCCTTATCCAACAAATAGGTGCCTGTGCCCATCTTGGAGTTGATGAGCACCTGAATATGTGGAGCATACCCACAAGATCTCTTCTGATCTGCAGCAGTCCTCTTGATTGTTTCAACAATCAGGCTCATAACTTTGAATTTCTGAGGCACATCAAATATCTGCAGCAAGTTGATTGAATGGCCTCTGATCATCTTGTGATCTCCAGATTTGGGCAACAGAGTATGCCTCAATATAGTGTTGATTGTAGCTAGACCAGACATCAAGTAATGAACAGTTCCAAGTCTATGTGTATCCAAAGCTTTGTCAGGGATCTCTTTGTACATGTTGGCCATAGAGTTGTGGTCTTTCTTTTTCTTGGCATATATGTCCAAGTCATCTTCATGCTCTTCAGGAGCATTTATCAGTTTTGCCCACTCATCAATAGTTGATTGATACCTTGTACCCTCTGACATCCATACAATTCTACCATCTGGATAAAAATGAGTTGTAGAGTAGAATTGCATGATGAGTTCATCATTCCATTTTGTCAGCTTCTGACCCACAAACTTGTCAACTCCACAAGCTCTGAAGCTCTCATGCACACCTAGAAAATGATCTTCATTCTCATCAATGTACTTCCAGTCTGCCCACTTCATGTCACAAACTATGGGCTTCTTGTCAAGTAGAATGGTTTCATAGAAATCTTGTTGTTCTTTGGTGTGGAACCTATAGTCTACTGCAGTCCTCCTCCTCACCGCATAGGGATCACTTTGTCTCCAAAGTCTCAGACCAGCATCCTTCCTGATGCTCATATTTTCTGCCACTGGATGGCTGTCATCATGATCTGGAATCTTTGGTTTAAGTTTCCTAAGCACTTGGGCTTCAGCATCTTCTTCAGTTTTTGTTTCAGGCACTGGGGCCTTGTTCTTCTCAGCAGCTGGTATATTCCTAGTGCTCCTCTTTGGTGCAATAGGTTTTGGAGCTTGAGCAGCAGCTTTGGAGGCAATCTTGGGCTTTGAAGCAGCAGTCCCAGACTTGATGGTATCCCCCATCAGCTTTTGGGACTTGGGTGCTGGTGCAGCATCCTCTTCCTCTTCCTCAGCTGGATCTCTCATTATGGAGGGCTTGCCAATAACTCTGGCAATGGTCTTCTTGACCCTCTCCTTTCTTTTCTTGCCTTCACCAGCAGCCTCTTCAACAGTTGATTTGGAAGTTTCAAAAGTGGAGGCCGCTCTCTCTTGGCAGGAGCTCTCTTGTTGAAACCAGGCTTTGTAGAAGCTATAGTGCCAAATTCTTTCTTGACAACTTTCTTCTTTGAGCTGACTTCCTCCTCAGCAACATAGTCCTCATCCTCTGAGTCTGAGGTTCTCTTCTTCCTTGTCCTAGTGGCTGCCTTGGGCAAATTTCTTGGGGTGCTCCTGCTGCCTTCATCATAACTGCTAGAGGGACTAGTGCCCTCACTCATGTTCACTTGCTCTTCTGATTTGTTCTAGCTATCACTCTGGTTAGACATACTGGCAAAGCAAACTGACAGCAGACCCTGTGAATAGATATAGATGAGATAGAGTGGATGAGCATCACAAAGTGCAGAGTTTTTTGCAAAACAAATGAGTCAAAAACTTAGTTTTAGTTTTCCACAAAAAGCATTTTGGAGCTACCGATTTGTTAAACTCGGTGACACCGAAGCAACTTTTGGAGTCTAAACTAGTGAAACCAGTCAGACCGAGACATAGTTCGGTGACGCTGAGATTGCTAGGGTTTCACAGAGAGTTGAACTCGGTCACACCGATTTGCAATTTCAGTCAGACCGAAAAGTGCAAGTGCTATGGCCTAAGCCAAATTGGTGAGACCGATTTCCACAATTCGGTCGGTCCGAGATGAGTTCGGAGGAAACCTAACCCTAAATTTTCAAATCAAACCTAATCTAATGGAGGTTTTCTCTGGATAGATGGATCTCATATGTGGTATAGAACATGGCATTGCATTGTGCTAAGAATCGGAGTTAGGAATTAGCATAAAAGGTCGAACTCATACCCTAGTTCGACAGTGAGTTCGCTACGGCGGCAATGGCGGGGTTGAAATCCTTTGACGGCGACGGAGACTAGCGGCGGGAGATCGCTGGCGACGAGGAGACGATCCGGAGACCCGAGGCGGCAGAGCAGGACACGCGCGGCCTGAGGGGTTTTGAAGAAATTTCCAAAATCTCACCCGTCGGTATATATATCCTGACCCTGTCGGTGTGACCAAAAGGAACAACTCAGTGGCACCGAGATGCAGAATCGCAAGCGGTTACTGCAACTCAGTGTGACCAAAAGGTTCTAATTGGTTGCACCAAGATTGAAAACCTAGATCAACTCAGTGAACTCGGTATGACCGAAGTGGATGAATCGGTCAGACCGAAATGCACAGAGAGGTTTTGGAAGTTTAAGTCTATGACGAATCGGGGACTCCGAGTGCTCCTCACACAGAGTGGTTCGAATCTGACTTGATCAAACTTTGTGATGTAGCATGAATAGAGTTTGAGACGAGAAAAGCATGGATAGCTAGAGGAAGTTCTTAGGCATTCTTGTCCATCCATTTGGCAAAAGAGAAAAAACCAAACAATCAAAGCAACAAATGGATGTCCTCGAATGAGTAAAATATGCAATCAACATGCTCACACAATAAAGTGGCAAATGAAACACGTGGCAAAGCATGCACAAACACTCTAGCATCTATCAAGCAATTGGCGATGACTAGGTCATCTATATATGAGTATATTGACTTAGGAGTCAAATGAGAACATTTGATCATAGGTCATACTCATCGTTTAAGCACAAGTGGGGTTACCACTTTTACATAAAGCAATGTTGTGTTCACACCATTAGAGTTGCTTTAGCTCAATTGTTAGAGTAAAGCTCCCCCTAGATGTGATATCCCCCCAAAGAGGGATGAGCTAACTTTTGGGTTTTGTCGATGATGACTTCATGCAGATGTTGAAGATGTGGATGCTCAATGTTGATGTAGATCATTTGGAGCAATCCTTTGGAGTGAGTTGCACTTTCAATACCTACATGGGTTAGTCCCACAAGGAACAAACAAGGATATCCATAGACATAGAGTGATGTTCACACAAGATGATGTCCATGAAAGCATTAGGTTACCTTGTCCCTTGTCTTACCAACAAGAGGGTTTGTGACTCCTTGAACTAGTGCAAGATATGGAAGTTGTTTGCACTTGCCCTTGCCAAAATGATATGAGTGAAGTATGTTGGCGGAGTCACCCTCAAGAACTCTCTAGTTCTTCTTCTTCGGGATCCACATCATCTTGATGGGAATCCTTGGAGTTGTAGTCGTACTTGACGAAGTAGAACTTGATGTAGTCTTGGGAACCCACTTGACCAAGGCCTTAGGAGCTTCTTCAAATGCATCAATCTCCTATTGAAGCTTGTCCTTGCCTTTTTGCTTGTGGTCTTGTGGTGGAAGATCATCTTGAGCTTGTGTCCCTTGGAAAGAAGTAGGATCATACTTCTCTTATTGAGGAACAAACTTCGTCTTGGGGTATTGATCTTCTTCCCACTCAACTCCATTGGCATTGAACTTTCATTCAAAACCAACACCTTGATTCTTCCGGTGCCTTCCTTGCTTGCGTACAATTTCCTCAAATTGCTTACTCCCGGAAAGGCTTTTGTAAACACCTTTTTCTATAACTCCCTTCAATAAGCTATTTTCTTGCTCAAGTGTAACTTGGCTAAGAGAATCATTAGTGGAATCAAGAGAACTACTAGAAGCAACAACATTGGATTTAACATGATTATTGTTACTACTAGAAGAAGAATATTTCTTACTCTTGTTGCTAGATTTTACTTGTGGCATGTAAGTAGACAAGAGTAAACACTTGGCAATGTAAGAAGAACTTTTCTTGTGAAGATCATCATTGATTGCCTTTAAGAACCCATGCTCTTGCTCAAGGTTGAGCTTTTCAAAGCGTAGCTTCTCATGAGTCTTTAAAAGTTCTTGATGATCTTCTAAGGTAGTTTCATGAGCTAACTTAAGAGTGTTTAGTTCTTTAGTTAGACGCTCAATCTACTTCTTAACATCATCATTCATTTTATCTTGATTAGCATGATTAATAGCAAGTTCATCATAGTTTTCATCACTAGAGTTGTGAACAAGTAAATCATCATCACCTAGCAAATCATCTTCATCACTATTGAAATCAACATACTCGGGGTGTCATACCTTTGGGCCTTTAGCCATGAAGCATCTTCCAATTCTTTCATTTGGTGAGTCAAATATGTCATAGGAGTTGGTTGACACAAGTGCTAGACCGGCAACACCTTCATCTTGAGTATATTCGGAGTCGGAGTGATAACTTCTCTCGGAGTGATGGTCGGAGTCGGAGCCGGATACCCATTCACCAACGTGAGCTTGATGTCTTCGTTTTGTGTAGCTCTTTGATGATTTGTCCTTCCTTTCCGAATCCTTGCTTCTGTGAGAGGTTCTTCGTTCATAGCGATCATCTCTACTCCTTCTCTCCCTTGGAGGTGATTCTTCTCTTCTACTTCTTCTTTTGGGTGAATATTCTCTTCTTTTGTAGGGGGTCGTACACTCATTGGAGTAGTGTCCGGGTCTTCCACAATTGTAGCAATTACGCTCACGGCTTGAAGATCCTTCGTCATTGTAGGACCTTGACTTGGAACTTCTTTCTTTGCTTCTACTCTTGTAGAACTTGTTGAAGTTCTTCACCATTAGGCTCAATTCCTCATTGAAGGTTTGTTTCTCACTTGATGATGTAGGAGTATCACATGAGGCTTTGTAAGCATCACTTGACTTGTTGTGAAGCTCTTCCTTATCCTTGAGTGACATCTCATGAGCAACAATTCTTCCAATGACTTCTGTTGGCTTGAGATCTTTGTAATTGGGCATCATTTGGATCAATGTGCACACGGTTTCATATTTTCCATCCAAGGCTCTTAGGATCTTCTTGATGATGAATCTATCGGTCATCTCTTCACTTCCTAAGCCGACAATCTCATTTGTGATGAGAGCAAGCCTAGAGTACATTTCAGCGACACCTTCACCATCCTTCATTTTGAACTTGTCAAGTTGACTTTGAAGCACATCCAATTTGGATTCCTTGACGGAGTCGGTACCCTCGTGCATATCAATCAAAGTATCCCAAATTTCCTTTGCATTCTCAAGACAGCTGATTTTGTTGAATTCTTCGGGGCACAATCCGTTGAAGAGGATATCGCAAGCTTGAGCATTGTATTGCAACATCTTCAACTCTTCCGCGGTAGCTTCACGGTTTGGTTCTCTCCCATCAATGAATTCACCTTGCAAACCAATACACACAATAGCCCAAACGGCGGGGTTATGTCCAAGAATATGCATTTTCATCTTATGCTTCCAACTAGCAAAATTAGTACCATCAAAGTAAGGACCTCTACGGTGGTAATTTCCCTCACTAGACGCCATACTCTCCTAGGTTGTGAAACCAAGGCTATGATCACAAAAAGCTATGGAAATCAAGGCAAATGGAGACCAAAGCTCTGATACCACTTGTAGGATCGAAAGTATATCTAGAGGGGGGGGTGATTAGACTACTTGACCAAATAAAAACCAAGCCTTTTCCCAATTTTAAGTCTTGGCAGATTTTAGCAACTTGGCACAAGTCAAGCAATCAACCTACACATGCAAGTCGAAGAGTATAGCAGCGGAATGTAAAACATTTGCATATGAAGGTAAAGGGAGGAGTTTGGAGGGAGCAAACACAATGTAGACACGGAGATTTTTGGCGTGGTTCCGATAGGTGGTGCTATCGTACATCCACGTTGATGGAGACTTCAACCCACGAAGGGTAATGGTTGCGCGACTCCACGGAGGGCTCCACCCACGAAGGGTCCACGAAGAAGCAACCTTGTCTATCCCACCATGGCCATCGCCCATGAAGGACTTGCCTCACTCGGGTAGATCTTCATGAAGTAGGCGATCTCCTTGCCCTTACAAACTCCTTGGTTCAACTCCACAATCTTGACGGAGGCTCCCAAGTGACACCTAACCAATCTAGGAGACACCACTCTCCAAAAGGTAATAGATGGTGTGTTGATGATGAACTCCTTGCTCTTGTGCTTCAAATGATAGTCTCCCCAACACTCAACTCTCTCTCATGGATTTGAATTTGGTGGAAAGAAGATTTGAGTGGAAAGCAGATTGGGGAAGGCTAGAGATCAAGATTCATATGATTAGATTGGAATATCTTGGTCTCAACACATGAGTAGGTGATTCTCTCTCAGAAAATGTATACTGGAAGTGTAGGCACGTTCTAATGGCTCTCTCCACGAATGAAGAGTGGGTGGAGGGGTATATATAGCCTCCACATAAAATCTAACCGTTACACACAATTTACCAAACTCGGTGGGACCGAATCATAAAACTCGGTCAGACCAATTTAGTTCGAAATGTGAACGTTAGGATTTTCGGTGGGACCGACTTGTCAACTCGGTGGGACCGATTTCATTAGGGTTAGGGTATAACGTAATCTTGGTGAGACCGATCACATAAACTTGGTAGGACCAATTTCTGTAATAGGCAAACAGAGAGTTGGTCAGGCAAACTCGGTGGGACCGATTCACTCATTTCGGTGAGACCGAAATATTATGAAAGGGAAACAGAGAGTTTGCATTGCGAACTTGGTGGGACCGATCGCTCATCTCGGTTAGACCAAAATGTTACGAAGGGAAACAGAGAGTTTGCAATCCCATCTCGGTGAGACCGAGATCCCTATCGGTGAGACCGAACTGACTAGGGTTTCTGGCAGTGGCTATGTCAAATGAACTCGGTGGCGCTGGATAGATCAAATCGGTGGGGCCGAGTTTGACTTTTGGTTTGGGACATATGTGGATATGAGAAAGTGGTTGAGGGCTTTTGGAGCATATCACTAAGCATTTTGAGCAAGCAAGCCATTAAGCAACACCTCATCCCCTTTTAATAGTATTGGCTTTTCCTATGGACTCAATGTGATCTTGGATCACTAAAATGAAAATGTAGAGTCTTGAGCTTTAGCCAATATGTGTCCTTAGCATTTTGAGGGGTCCACATTCCTACTCCATGCCATGCCAATCATTGAACTTCCTGAAATAATCATCTTGAAATAACATTAGTTCAATGAGCTATATGTTGTTAGGAATTACCAAAACCACCCAGGGATAGTTGCACTTTCAAAACAGTTGCCTCTAAGCGCTCATGTGCACAAAAAACATAATTTTGTTTGAAATGAAGACGTGAGTTCATCTTTTCACCTCTAATTTTTTCCCACGGTAAGCAATCACCATTATACCGCATTTCAGATCTCGTTTGCTATATTTAAGACATTTTTTGGCATTTAGCATGCATTTTGGCACATAAATCAAATCCTAGCCGGAACTGTATGTGCTGATGAAAGGGATGAGGATTGTCGTTCGATCTGGGAGCAGCCAAGGGTGCGGATGTACGATTCGTGGGGTTTGGGTTCTGGCCAATCAGAACACATACGGCTATCGTGAGTGAACCGTGTGCTATTTGAAAACATTTACATGAACTAACAACATATTTTCGTTTGAATGAAAACATGAGTTCATCCTTTCGCCTCGAATTTTTTTCCATGGTAAGAAATCACCATTGTACCCTATGGTTCGATTTTCTGGTGCATTTGAGATCTCATTTTCTATACTTGAGTCATTTTTTGCATTTACGATGCATATATATATATATATATAGTCGCAACTACATGTGGGTGTTACCAAGATCATTTCTGTGTCGCTTTTCGAGTTTTCATTCATTGTCCGAGAAACGGGAAAAAACTTCAAACAGTTCGGCCGTAGGGTGTGGCCAGAGGTGTAGACCTTGTTGGTATTTTAATTACAGGAAATTCAGATGGAGTCTGGACATCATTAAAATCGGCGTGTGCTCGTGGCGTCGTCTCACGACCCCGTGGAAAAAATTTGGTGAAGTTTGGCACAAGTTTTGATGATCGCTCCTTGGAAACCGGAGCATCTCACAAGAAGGATCCTGGTTTCCCAAACGAGACATGTCAATTCAAACTCCAGTGGCCGGGAACTTCATCGTTTGGCCTCATAAAAATTTTCACGGTACGCAATCACTGTTATACCACGGGTTTGATTTTTTGGCGCATTTTAGGTATTGTTTGCTATATTTAAGACTTTTTTTGAATTTAACATGAATTTTGTGCATATAAATAAAATCACAACCGGAACTGCATGTACTGTCGAGAGGGATGAGGATTGTCATTCGATCAGGGAGCATCCAACGGTGCAGATGTACGATCCGTGGGGTTTGGGTTCTGGCTAATTAGAACGCATGACTCCGATCACGCGCGCGGCAGGGGGGGCATCGGCCACGGTTTAGTAGGCACACGGCTTTCGTGAGTGAACCGTGTGCTATTTGAAAACATTTACATGAACTAACAGTGTATTTTCGTTTGAATGAAAACATGAGTTAATCGTTTCGCCTCAAATTTTTTTCCACGGTAAGAAATCACCATTCTACCCTATGGTTCGATTTTCTGGTGCATTTGAGATCTCGTTTGCTATATTTGAGTAATTTTTTGCATTTACCATGCATATATATATATATATATAGTCACAAATAAACGTGGGTGTTAGCTTTGCGAGTTTTCATTCATTGTCCGAGAAACGGGAAAAAAACTTCAAACAGTTCGGCCGCAGGGTGCGGCAAGAGGCATAGGCCTTGTTGGTATTTTAATTACAGGAAATGCATATAGAGTCCGAAAATAACGAAAATCATTGTGCCACCGTGGCTTGCTCTCACGATCCCATGAAAATTTTTTGGTAAAGTTTGGCACAAGTTTTGGTGCTCGCACCTTCCAAACCGGAGCATCTCATAAGAAGGATCATAGTTTCCAAAAGGAGACGCGGCATTTAGCACTCCAAATCGTCGGTGACTACATCGTTCCACCTCGAGAAAAAAATCACGGTAAACAATCACGGATATACCCTTGGTTTGATTTTCTGGCCCATTTCAGTTCTCGTCTGCTATATTTAAGTCATTTTTTTGCACTTACCTTGCATTTAGTGCATATATAAAGTCAAAACCATACTACAACTACATGTGGGTGTTAGTTAGCAAAGAAGGTGTACAAATCATTTGTGCGTCGCTTTGCGAGTTTTCATCCATTGTCCGACAAGCGGGGAGAAGTTTCAACCATTTTGGCCGCGAGGTGCGGCCATCGGCGTAGGCCTAGTTGGTATTTTAATTACAGGAAATTCAGATGGAGTCCGGACATCATCAAAATTGGTGTGTGCCCATGGCGTGCTCTCACAATCCCGTGGAAAAAAATTGGTAAAGTTTGGCACAAGTTTTGATGATCGCTCCTTGGAAACCGGAGCATCTCACAAGAAGGATCATGGCTTCCAAAAGGAGACGTGTCAATTCAAACTCCAGTGGCCAGAGACTTCATCGTTTGGCCTCATAAAAATTTCCATGGTACGCAATCACCATTATACCACGGGTTTGATTTTCTAGCGCATTTCAGGTATCATTTGCTATATTTAAGACATTTTTTGAATTTAACGTGCATTTTGTGCATATAAATAAAATTACAACCGGGGCTGCATTTGCTGTCGAAAGGGATGAGGATTCTTGTTCGATCTGGGAGCATCCAACATTACAGACATACGATCCGTGGGGTTTGGGTTCTGGCCAATCAGAACGCACTACTCAGATCGCGCGCGCGGTTTGGTCGGCACACGGCTTTCATGAACGAACCGTGTGCTATTCGCAAACCAGATTGCATATCTTCTGTTCATACATACTGGAGTGAGATCAATTGACTGCTACCTCTATGGTATAATAATAATAATAATAATAATAATAATAATAATAATAATAATAATAATAATAATAATAATAATAATAATAATAATAAATAGTTCAAATTCATTGCCTGAGTTGACAGCATATCAAGGTCAACAAATTAATGATTCTTACATCAACAGAAAACCGGGCATAACTCACAAATTCAGTACACGCGACACTTCTAAATTGAACGAATTAAGTTGCAGGGTAGGCATAAAAACTAGTCTTACGGCTTAATTCCCATGTACATGGGGGAACTAGGATCATTATGTTGACCCTGAATGAACTTGGGTTTTCTGATGATTTTGCACTTCTCTGTTTGAGGGGTGCGTGATCCCTTGGTTGGCAACTCAGCAAATTTATCGTACTCGTCCTCATCAGCAACATCCTCGACACCCAGTACCCTCCTCTTCCCATGCATCACTACATGGCAGTTCTTATGCAAGGGGTCGTCCACATAGAAAATCTGGGTAGCATCACTGGCAAGAATGAACGGGTAAGCGTGATATGCCATCGTTAACCTGTTAACACAGGTCTTCCTATAATCATCAACCTTTACCTGACTAAGAGGGATCCATGTGCACCTGAATAATGCCACCGTAACTTTCACATAGTTAAGCTCCCAAATCTCTTTGATGGTTCCATAGTATACCCTTTTGTCAGCTTCATCTACAGTCATGCATTATATTCGAACAGAGCTGTTCTAATATGAGGTCTTCTCATCACGTTCCTCAGTGTTGAACGTGTAGCCATTTATGTCACATGCTTGGTACATCAACACTGTAGGTGATGGCTTTTGTGCCAACCACGTAGCAATCTCATCCATGGATCCTTGTGCCAAACAATTATTCAGCCATTCAGCGTAGTTCTTAGTGTGCTCCTTCATCTCCACATCTAATGGATTCACCATTGGTAAGAAGCTTTGGCGTATCTCCGCCAAGTGTTCGTCGGCATAAGCACTGAGAACTGGGCTGTTAAGCAGTACCGTCAAATGGGCTTTCTCTGCCAATTCTCCAGGTGCAGCCTTTTGCGTGCTAGCAAGAACCGGCTTACCTTTCAGCCTTCCCTCGTGGTGAGAGAGGGGCAAAGCTATAGGTCTTTATTTCATGTATTCGGTGAAAAACTCAACCACCTCCTCCGCGGTATAACCTTGTAGGAAGCTTGCCTTTGGATGGTTTCGGATCCGACAATAGCGCTTCAGTATTCCCATGAACCGCTCGAAGGGATACATGTTGCGAAGAAACACAGGACCATAATACTTTATCTCATTGACAAGGTGCACAGTGAGATGGACCATGACATCAAAGAACGACGGTGGGAAAAACATCTCTAGGCTGGAAATATTCTTGCAATATCCTCTTGCATATGATCCAACTCTTCAGGATCTACAACTTTCTGCCATAGTTTGTAGAAGAAATCACAGAGCTCAATGAGTTTGTTTCTTATATCTTTGTCCATGAGATTCTTGATGGCCACCGGGAGGATTTGTGTCAACATTACGTCACAATCATGTGACTTCATGTGTCCCAACTTCATTTTACCTGAGCTCACATCCACGAGACTTCTGATGTTTGCGGAGTAGGAAGAGGGTGTCTTAACTGACATCAAATAGGTGAAGAACTCTGTTGCTTCTTTTGTACTGAAATTGTAACTCTGGCG
The DNA here is from genome assembly GCA_011799875.1 of Thinopyrum elongatum. Taxonomy (NCBI): domain Eukaryota; kingdom Viridiplantae; phylum Streptophyta; class Magnoliopsida; order Poales; family Poaceae; genus Thinopyrum; species Thinopyrum elongatum. The sequence continues at coordinate 238,506,087 of CM022303.1, forward strand.
AGCGTGGATGAATTTATTATCATCTTCTGCTTCACTCTTGCATTTTGATTGATCAGCAAGCATATCGAGCCGTGCACCGTCACCATCCTTTGTTTTACCTTTAATCTTGAGCAGAGTACCAAGGATGCTTTCACATACGTTCTTCTCTACGTGCATGACATCTATGCAGTGACATACACGTAGAATCTCCCAGTAAGGTAATTTCCAGAACACCAATTTCTTCTTAAACACTTGACCCTTGGGTGTTTGTTTCACCATCAAAGCATGCCTCTTGCCAAGCACAACATTAATTTGTTTAGCCATGTTGTGGACCACCTCCCTAGCATTGGGTCTTGGGCCCACACCTACCTCTGCCGTACCATCTAATTCAGCTTTCATCTTTCAGTATGGGTATTTTCTCCGTAAGAACCTACGATGACGCAAATACACAGTTTTGCATGAGTTGGGAAGAAATCTTCTAGCTATCCTATCCATGCATGTGACACACCCTACATCTCCCTTTGTTTCCTACCCCGATGTGTTGCCTAATGCTAGCATATCTTGAATGGTGTGCCGCAACATCGCATGTAGATTGAAAATCTCCTTTTGTAAGCATCATAACATTTTACAACAGGCCCATCGACCCACACTGTCAGCAGTCCTTCTACCAGTAGCTGAAAGTAAATGTCGATGTCATTTCCAGGTTGCTTCGGGCCCTGGATAATCATTGACATCATAATGTATTTTTTCTTCATACACAGCCAAGGAGCTAGGTTATATATGCACAGAAGCACCGGCCATGTGTTGTAATTGGTGCTCATATCGCCAAAAGGGTTCATCCCGTCAGTACACTCCCCGAGCCTTATACTTCTAGGATCCTTTGCAAAGTTTTCAAACTTGTTGTCGATTAATTCCCACTGAGCCCCATCTTTCGGGTGCCTCATAAATTTATCCGCAGTTCCCTCATCATGATGCCACCGCAACCTCTTTGCCTCTCCAGGGTTTGCAAACAAACGCCTCATCCTTGGAATTAAAGGCATGTACCAAACAACCTTGAACAGAATTCCTGTCTTGATCTCGTCATCCAATTGGTACTTGTCCTTTGCTCTCCCGCGCTTGTATCATGCATGCTTGCATGTGTGACATGCACGCAAATCTTTGTACTCACCACGATACAATATACAATCATTCACACAAGCATGTATCTTCTGTACTTCAAGTTCCAATGGGTAAACAATTTTCTTTGCTTCGTTTGTGCTTCTGGGGAGCACATTATCTTCTGGAAGAATTTATTTGAAAATACCTAACAACTCTGTGAAGCCCTTGTTTTATAGACCGTTTGCTGCTTTAAATCTGAGAAGCGCCAGGGTGGCACTCAACTTGGAATATTCTTTTTGCAACCTAGATACAATTCTTTCTTGGAGTCCATAGCAATGGTTGGTAGATCCTTGTACCCAATCATATCCTTTTTTGGGCCCTTGAAATCTAAAATCATAGCAGCAAAATCTGGCATATCAAGATCGTCGTCGTCTGCGTCGCCGTCTTGGTTTTCCAGTGGGCGTTTCAGCTTTTCGGGGTTCCATTGGTAGCTTGACGCCTCTGCCCCGATGTTAGATTCAACATCCATGTGACACTGACCGAGGTTTAGCATCTCGTAGCCCTGGGTATATTCATCCATGACCTGCTCTTCACTGTGTCTGGTCCAACGTGTATATCCATACATGAATCCCCGAGAGAGTAAGTGCCACTCGACATCTGCAACTTCATGTGACTCTGTATTGGCACAATGACTACATGGACACAGGATGTAATCCTCATCACCAATTCTCTTCTTTGTACCTTCATCCAAATTCGTGAACTCTGCCACGCCACTCATAACATCTGAGCTTCTTCGATTCTTCATCCATTCAAATCGTTCCATCTGCACCACACGGAGGGTAATTAAAAACAAAACAACAACATTAATACGCAGATTAACTGATGCCCAAAGATGCGTGCATAAATCACAAGGTTTTTTTTCATAATTACTGAGGGCGCTCCATATTGTTATCTAGACGTGCAATGACAAAAATTAATGGCCAGTCAATTTACACGCAGAGTACTACAACACTATCCTTAGGAATTTAATACCTTAATTAAGCCACTCACGGAAAGAATACCTTAATTAATTAGCCGCGTGGCAACCTCCACCCAGAAGATTGAGAAGCGCGATGCGGCGGCATATTGAGACAGCAGGGTCGCGGAGCAAAGCTTAGTGTGGCTACCGCCTGAAGTTCGAACTCCACTATCCTGCCATCGGCCGCGATGGATGTGCTCCAATCATGCCGCCGTCGACCTCCATGGTTGACCTCCTCCTATCTCCCGCCGCAGACCGAGGATTGACCTCCTATGACGCCGCCACCGCCCACCGACCGAGGATTGACCTCTTATCCAGTAGTCGCTGCCCCGGCCACCGCCGCCGCCACCATCTCTATCTGCAGAGTGGCTGTTTTATTTTTTGACGGATATCCGCAGAGCGGCTGTTTACATAGTATTACTGTAACTCAATTATATGGACAGGGTAGTACATCACATACGGTTATGTCATAGCAACCGTGTCTCACCTACATTATCTTCTCACATGGTTTGGTGCGGAAATCGTGTGTGAAGTTGTAATACCTAACACAAATGAGATATATAAACAGTGTGCCGTATACAACATATAGTGGGATAAGTAGTTCCCGACCGTTAGCTTATCCCCACAGTTTCCCCATTTCCCCCAAATCCCTAGATAGCCTCCAAATTCCCTCGCATGGCGCTGACATAGGGGGAATGTGGATGTGTGGTGCTGATGGTTTCGGTGCGGCTGCTCCTGCTTGTATCGCCGCTCTCGGCAGCGCCGCCACGACGACCACTGTCGTGGTAATCTCACGGCAGATGCCAGGGGGTGGCTTATCATGGGTGGAGCCATGAGGACGTCGTCGGGTTCCGGAAGCGAGAGTGAGCACGAGCTCGGGAGCACACGAGACATACCCAGGTTCGGGGCTCTCTGGAGAGATAATACCCCTAGTCCTACTATGATGACTATGATCGATAGTATACAAAGTTGCTCCTGGAGCTGTTTTGCTAGAGGAGGAAGAAGGGTAGAGCTCTCCCTCTTCTCCTAGCTATGGTGTGTGTGTGTGGAATGAGAGCTGAACCCTTTGCATGGGTGAACTCGGGGGGGTATTATAGGCCAAACCCCCAGGAGTACAATGGTAATACGGCCGGGTGTAGGACCCGGACGTCAGTGTCTAAGGTCGCCGGGTTCTCCGCCGGCTGCTGGGGCCCGCCTCTGGAGGGGCCCGCAGGCTGCCGAGAATCTGGCCGATAGGTAGGGCCCGCCGCCTGCGGGCCATGCTGATTGCCTTTTGCTGTAGCGTGGTCCTTGCTGACGAGGACCGCGTCATGAGTCGTATGGCTACAGTCCCGCGCCGTGCGGGTAGGTGGCCGCTTGGTCAGCGCGCACTATAGCCACGCCCCTCCGGGATTCAGGGGAGCAGGCGGCACTGTAGCCACGCCCCGTCTCGTCGTGGTGGGTGAGTGCAGGCTCCGAGGAGGAGGAGGGGCCGGCTGCTGGGAGCCGGCCTGCCCCCAAAGCCACCTTCTAAGAGTGCGCCATCTTCTGGAAGCCGGCCGCGTGGTCCTAGCTGGCCCACGGAGCTGGCCACGCGGCTACTCGGCGTGAGGGGCTTTGGCAGCCCCGATGTCTCGAAATGTTATTGGGTGCGGATGAGGCTACCCGGGGTACATCCCCCCGACTGTAGTCCCCGAAGCTGGTGTGGCGCCACGGCTCAAAGCCGGAGTGCCTCAGCAGTTTCCTCCTTCGGGAAATCATGGGTCTTTGTTTTGTCCGGCTTGAAGAAGCCGCGTGCTAGGAGCCGACCGAGGCGAAGCCAGCCGAATGGAGAATTTGAATCGTCATGGCGGGTGTTGGGGGTACGCCACCGGGTGGCGCGCCAGCCGCCCGTTGCTTGCATGCCATGCGTCGCCAGCAGGCCGGGCCGACCTGCCAGCCCACGCGCATGATGGGATGCGGCCACAGGCCCGGGCCCGCCACTACACTGCCTCGGCGCGCGCGAATCCGCTGCGGCCTAGGCAATCCGCTGCCCTTCCGGGGCACATTGATTACACGCCATAAAGGCGCGAATATTGTGGGGGCGCGTGGGACGTGAGAGCAGTTAATCCCACGCCCCCCGAAGAGTCGCCTCGACCCCGCTGTCGCCGTATAAATACAGGGGAGGGGGGCGGCCAAACGCACGCGTGCCCCCTCCCACTCTCTCTTTCTCCTCTACCTCTTTGCCTCCTTGTCGCCGCTGTGCCACACACCGCCGAAATGCCGCCGCGACCTCATCACCGCCCAGCCTCGCCGAGCCGCCGCCGGACCGCCACGAGCTATGGCGCGAGGCGACTGGGACGGATCCAACGTCCACGACGGCCACATCGAGTTCCTCCACGCGACACGGAGTATTCCAGTAAGGGCGGTCTTGGGGACGCGCATCTCCGATGCGAGGGAGATCTCGCCGGTGCCGAGGGCCGGTGAGTTCCTAGTTTTCCGAAGCCACTTCCTAAGCGGGTTTGGCCTACCCGCGAGTGATTTCCTCCGCAGCTTCCTCGACTTCTACCGCCTCTAGCCGCATCATCTCACCCCCAACACCGTCGTTCTCCTCTCCACCTTCGTAACCTTCTGCGAAGACTACCTAGGCATCCTGCCCAACCTCGAGCTGTGGGACAGGTTATTCTATTTGAAGCTGGGGACCCGGGCCAAGGGCGAGCCGGCCCAGTGCGGATCCTGCATCACCGTGCAGCGCAGTGGCTCCGGGACTCGGTTCCCGTTCATTGTGTTGCTGGAGTCGGCGAAGCTATGGCAGAAGTCATACTTCTACGTCCACAACCTCCATCTGACTCGAGACTACATCAACCTACCGGCCTTCACAATCGGCCTGCCGGGTGAGCCGTGTGATAACTGGGGGCAGCAACCGAAACCGGTGCCGGCTTCCATCACGAACATCCTGGTCCGGCTACAGGAGATGACGGATGTGGAGGGCCTCAAGCCGGCAGACCTGCTGGCCGCCTTCATCTACCACTGGGTTTCCCTTCTTCAAGCCCGGCCGCACCAGATCTGCGATATGAGCGGCCACCGGGATCCAAGCCGGATGACGACCAAGGAGCTACCGATGGTTGAGGTGGTCCGCCACGTCAATTTCTTCTCCGACAGCAAACTCAGCGAGGCCGACTGGACATTCGGCAAGCCGCCATACAGTCGCACCAACCCGCCACTGCCGGTCAGTATCTGGTTTCCATAATTTGCTCACGCAGTACTTCTTATCCGACCTGAACACCCGGACACGGGGCAGCGCTTTCCTGGCCAGGTGGTAGCCAACGCGCCGGCTCCAGTCCACCAATGGATGCCGGACCGCGAGGAGAGCGACGTGGGTGACCCCGAGCTGGGGGCGGCCGCATTGGAAGATGGAGTCGAGGACGCCGCCGCCTAGGGAGGCGGCACTGGAGGAGGCGGAGCCGCAAGAGGCGGCGCAGGAGGAGACGGTGACGTCCGGTCCTGGACAGATGATGATGAAGACGGCGAGGGGCAACGCCGCCCTAAAGGCGCCAAGAGGACGGGCGCTGGCTCTTCGACGGTGCGGTCGTCCAGCGGAGCACCGGCTGACGCACCTGACACGGCTAGGCATCACGCCGAGGGATTGTTCGGCAACAGGCCACCCAAGAAGGCCAAGTAGACAGCCGCGACCAGGCGGCAAGAGGCCACGAAGGCGGCCTCCACCAAGGGGCCAACCCGGAGGTCCCCGAAGAAGTGCCCAATGGTGTCCGGGTAAGTGCTTTCGTTACATTGTCTTAATCGTTTTTTCCCTTTGCAAATTTCTCATCTTTGTTTGTTTTGCAGTGCAGGGCCGCCATCCCCACATCTCGGGCTCCATCCGCCTCACTGGTCGGATCAGCGGGCGGCTCCGAGGAGGCCCGGGGTGTGGACCCATCCACCGCCCTCTAGGAGGCGACGGAGAGGAATGCGCGGGAGGCACGGGAGGAGGCCGAGGCGCGGGCGGAGGCCGATGCCCAGGCCGCCACGTCAGCGCAGGCGGAGGCCCAAGCCACGGCGTCGGCGCACGCGGAGGCGGCGACCCAAGGAGCAGGTGGTAGCCAACGCCAAGGCTGCGGAGGACCCGGCTGGTGGCGGGACCCCGGAGGCCGCCAATCATGGGCAGCCGGAGCCGCCGATAGTGGAGGCCTAGGCGCCGACTGGAGCAGCCGGAGCCGACCAGGCAGCGACGGACCGGGTGGTTGCCAACTCGGTAGCCTCGGAGGCGGAGGTGACCCGGCGCGCGCTCGTGCCGGTGAGCGGGGTGACGGCCATCCCGGAGGGCCGGAGATGCCACTAGCCAGCGCCGGGATGGATATGAGCCAGGCCTTGATGGAGCACACCCCCTTGCGCCTGCGCCAGGCGCGAGCATCCTCCGAGCCAAGGCCGGCGGAATCCGGGGCCGCAAGCTCGCAGGGGGCCGACGCCGGGGCCACGAGTTCCGCCCCGCCAGGCTGGATGCCAGCGGCTGGCACGGCGGCCCTGAACCTCACGGTGCAGGACATCATGGACAAGTTCGCCACCCACGGCGCCACCCTCCTGAAGGCGAGGAGCGAGATGGTGGAGATGCAGATGTCCGTCCAGGTACGCCCTTGATTTGCTTCTTCTTATTTTTTGCAATCTCCAGTGGGGGCACGCCAGCGCACCCACTGGGTGTAGCCCCCGAGTTCCAAGCCGGCTGCTGAGCAGGCGGGTTGGAACTTTAAGGCATGCTTCTGACTGTCGGGATGTCGTTCTTGATGCAGGACTACCACAACCTGCGTGCGGCCGCCTACAACTCCCAGAACCAGATGCTCGCCAATCGAACCGCCGAGTTGCGGAGGAGCCGAGGTACGCAGGCCGGGTTTTAGTGGGGGCGCTCAAGCGCACTCACTGGGTGTAGCCCCCGAGATTCCGGCCGACTGCTGAGCAGTCGGGCTGGATCTTCCCGGCAGCTTCTTGTCTTTGTTGATGCCATTGCTGACGATTCTTCTTTGTTTTCACAGAGGTCACTTCCCAGCTGCAGGGCCGTGTGTAGGAGCTCGAGGGCCAGCTTCAGGCCAAGGAGCTGGAGCGCAGCCAAGCGGCCGCGGAGCGCGACTGGCTTGAGAAGGAGCTGGCCGACCAGGCGACCCGGCATGCGGAGGAGGTCCAACGGCTGAAGGACGAGGAGGAACACCTCAAGGCCGAGTTCGAGTCCCAGTGCTCGGGCTGGTCCGACAGGGAAAAGTACCCGACGAAGGGCTATGAGGTGATTGAGGACCTGCTCGAAGGTAAAGCTTCTTTCTTTCTTGATTGGTTGGTTGCCGGCTATTGCGGGAAGCCGGCTTCTTATTCTTTTGTTTTCTTTTAAGCAGAGTACTTCCTGGACCACACCGGCGCCATCAGCCAGGCCATCGAGGTGCAGCGCGAGCAGCGGAGGCAGGAGGGCATGGAGATTGTGCCGGAATGGCCCCGGAACTTGGGCGATTAGTTTCGGGCCGTTCAGCTGCGTCTTGTGCCGGTGCGCCAGCTACTCTGCTGGTTTCAGTGTGCCGGGGCGCAAGTCTTGGAAGGGCTCTGGCCGGGAGTGCAGGTCCCCCGGACTCCCGAACGGACTGTCGACTGGCTGGAGGTGGCGTGGAGCGGCTCGACACCTGGAAGGGCGCCGCGGCACGGGCCGGCGCCAAGGTGGCGCTGGAGTTCGTGAAGGCGTGGTATCCGGACATGAGCATGGCACAGCTGGCCACCTTCCTCCAGGAGGCGACGCCGGAGTTGGAGCTGGAGTGTGAAGGGATCGCCATTCGTGCATCGGCCCTCGCCGAGTACACCAACGGCGACGTCTTCATCTCGGAGCGGGCAGAAGATGGCACCGAGGTGCCACCGTCCTGGTTCGGGCTGAACCCGGACGAGGTGGAGAACCTGGCGGAGGAGATCGCCTCCAGCGATGAGGCCGCGGAGGAGGACGAGGACGAGGGAGGCGAAGGCGACGCGCTGGATGATGGAGCGACCAGCCGGAATTGGCCCGATCCGGCCTCAGCCGGTGAGCAGCAGGAGACCATGTCGGCCGCCGCCGCTGATCAGACTGGGACCAACCAGCCGGAGGCTCTGCCAGCCAGCGCTACAGCCACCGCCGACTCGTCCGAGCAGCCCGCAGTACCTCTGGCCTAGGCAGCCCTTATCTGTTAAGATTTGTTTCTATCTTGTGCTCAAGAACAAATTTAGTTATGCGCTGTTCCACCCACTGGGGGTGTACTTTAAACTTTGATGAATGCCAGCTGCGGGCCTTTTGGAATGTAAATGGATTTACTTTTCCCACATGCTTGTGCGCTTTGCCGAGTTCTCACTCGATTTTACCTTTGCTTTCTTTGGCTTTTTTCCTTTGTCGTGTTCCTTTGGCTGCTGCCCTGCCAGCCTGATAGCCGCACTGCGGTCTGTGGCCGGGTCAGGGACTTGGCGGCCAGAATGGGGAAATTACTTTGGCCTCTTAAAGCGTATGCTAGTCAAGCAAGAAGCCGAACGGGGGAGGCGAAATCTCGGCGTGGCCTGAATCGGCGTTCTTCCTTAGTCATTTTTCATGTGGACAGAGTTACCGGCCTTTAGCTCTTGCTAGCCGGACAGTCGCACTGCGAGCTCTGGCTGGGGCGAAGAGAGGGCTTTGGCGTCGGCACATTACTAAGCCGACTTCGGACGATGCCGACTTGAGCCAAGTCGGCGAGCCCCCGGGCCAGTTAACCAGACCCGGGCAGGGCGAAAGAGCAAATACTCATACATAGGAGAAATTTATCATAGAGATAAAAAGGTAGCCCCCGAGTGCGCCTCGGGGTACCTGTTGTCTTTACTTAGTACAAAAGATAGCGTGATACATACACTGCATCAACTGTAAAATGGGCGGAGAAAGTTCGCGTTCCATGGGCGCTCCGACTCTTCACCGGCTGCGTCTTTCTTGCACGCGCTGGGCTTCTGTGCGTCGATTAGGTAGTAGGAGTCGTTGCTCAGGGCCTTGCTGACGATGAAGGGCCCCTCCCAAGGAGCAGAGAGCTTGTGCTAGCCGGCCGATCGCTGGATCAGTCGAAACACGAGGTCACCCTCGCAGAAAGCAAGCGGCTTGATCTTCTTGCTGTGGTAGCAGCGCAGGCTCTACTGGTAGATGGCGGACCGACTGAGTGCTAGCTGCCGGGCCTCTTCAAGCAAATCGACGTCGTCTTCGCGTGCCTCCTTTGCTTTCGCCTCTGTGTACAGGGTGACGCGAGGCGAGTCGAACTCGATATCCGTTGGGACGATGGCCTCGGCCCCATACACGAGGAAGAAAGGTGTGAAGCTGGTTGATCGGTTTGGCGTGGCCCGGAGACTCCAAAGCACGGCCGGCAACTCCTCGGTCCAGCAGCCGGCCGAGCGCTCTAGTGGCTCGACTAGCCGGGGCTTGATGCCGGATAGAATGGGGCCGTTTGCCTGCTCCACCTGGCCATTTGACTTCGGGTGAGCAACCGACGCGAGGTCCAGTCGGATGCCATGTGCCGCGCAGAAACGAGCCAAGGCGCCTTTGGTGAAGTTCGTGCCGTTGTCGGTGATGATGCTGTGCGGGATACCATATCGAACGGTGATATCTGTGATGAATGTGACGGTTGTGGGGCCGTCTAGCTTCTTGATCAGCCTCGCCTCGATCCACTTCATGAACTTGTCCACGGCAGCCAGTAGATGGGTCATGCCGTCATGTGCTGTCTTGAATGGGCCCACCATGTCTAATCCCCATACGGCAAACGGCCTAGTGATGGGAATGGTCTTGAGGTCTGAGGCCGGCTGGTGCTGCTTGGCGCTGAAACGCTGGCATCCTTTGCACTTCCGGACTAGCTCATTGGCGTCATGCAGAGCAGTCGGCTAGAAGAAACCATGGCAAAAAGATTTGCCAACGAGGGCTCTGGAGGCAGCATGGTGGCCACATTCACCTTGATGGATGTCCCTAAGGATGGCAATGCCCTTCTCCGGCTCGACGCAATGCTGGAAGACACCGGTCGCGCTGCGCCTGACGAGCTCTCTGTTGATGATCGTGTATGCAACCGCCCGATGTTGCACCTGCTGGGCCGACACCTCGTCGGCTGGGAGCTCGCCGCTCACCAGAGAGTTGAGGATGGGCTGCGTCCAAGACGGGGCTTCCACCACCATCATGATAGCAGCCGGCGTTAGGGTGCTGGGTTGGGAGGTGGCGGGTTGGAACCGGCCGCTCCTTGTTGCATCGTGGAAGTCCCTGGGCCGGCTGCAGCAGTCCCCGGGCCAGGTGCAGCAGTTCCTCGGCCGGCTGCAGAAGTCCCCAGGCCCTCTGCTGAAGTCCCCGAGCCGGATCAGGCTGCTGAAGTCCCCGAGCCGGATCCGGCTGTTCCAGGGTTAGCCGGCAAGAGGATGGATTCTAATTTCGACGAAGGTTGGATAGACGGCTTGGGCAAGCACTCGAGGGAGACGCCGGCTGGAATGGCCTGCCGGGTGGAGCCAATCCGTGCCAGGGCGTCGGCTGCTTCATTGTCGGCCCGTGGCACATGGATGAACTCGCACCCATCGAAGTGCCCGTTGATCTGCTGGACGAGGAAGCGGTAGCTGACCATGTTGGCATCCTTTGCATCCCAGTCACCAGAGGATTGTTGGACCACAAGGTCCGAGTCGCCATATCACAGGATGCGGCGGATGCCGACCTCCTTGGCCAGCCGGAGCCCATGGACGAGTGCCTCGTACTCGGCTACGTTGTTGGAGGCGGCGAAGTGGATCTGCAGCGTGTACTTCAGCTTGTCGCCTTTGGGAGAAGTGAGGACGATCCTGGCTCCCAAACCGGTGTGCATCTTCGAGCCGTCGAAGTGCATCCGCCAATGCGTGGAATCCGGCGCTGGCGGCAGGTACTGTGTCTCGGCCCAGTCGACAAGGAAGTCGGCCAGCACTTGGGACTTCATGGCGGTACGGGGCTGGTAGAGGATGGTGTGGGGAGCTGGCTCGATGGCCCATTTGGCCACCCGGCCCGAGGCATCTCGGTTGCCAATGATCTTGGCAAGAGGGGCGGTGCAGACGACCGTGATGGAGTGCTCCTGGAAGTACTGCTTCAGCTTCCTGGCGGCGATGTACACACCATAGCACATCTTCTGGTAGTGGGGGTAGTTCTGCTTGGAGGCGGACAGCATCTCGCTCAAGTAATAGACCGGCCTCTGTACCAGCTGCGCCCTGTTGGCTTCTGGGCGTTCGACAACAATAACGATTCTGACGACCCGGTTGGTGGCGGCAATGTAGAGGAGCATTGGTTCTTTGGCAGTCGGGGCGGCTAGAACAGGTGGCGTGGACAGCATCCACTTGAGCTGTAGGAACACCTCGTCCGCCTAGTCAGTCCACTCGAAGCACTTGGTCTTCTTCATCAGTTGGTACAGAGGGAGGGCCTTCTCGCCCAGCAGGCTGATGAACCGGCTGAGAGATGCTAGGCACCCGGTGAACTTCTGGACGTCCCGCAACTTGGTTGGTTTGTTCATCCGCTCAATGGCCTTAATCTTCACGGGGTTGCACTCTATCCCGCGCTCAGAAACAAGGAAGCCAAGGAGCTGGCCGGCTGGCACTCTGAAAAAACATTTCTCTGGGTTGAGCTTGATTTGAAAATGGCGCAGGTTGGCGAAGGTCTCCTTGAGATCCTTCAAAAGGGTGCCGCGCCTCTCCTCTTCACCACTATGTCGTCCACGTAGACATGGGCATTCCTGCCGAGTTGTAGTAGGAGGCACTTATGCATGCAGCGTTGGAAAGTGGCACCGGCATTCCTCTAGCCGAACGTCATAGTGATGTAGCAGAACGCACTGAAAGGGGTGATGAAGGCGGTCTTCAGTTGATCGGCCGGGTCCAGCTTGATCTGGTGGTAGCCGGAGTAGGCGTCCAAAAAGGACTGCAGCTCGTAGCCGGCCATGGAGTCGATCACTTGATCAATCCGGGGCTAGGCAAATGGATCCTTGGGGCTTGCCTTGTTTAGGCTCGTGTAGTCGATACACATGCGCCACTTGTTGTTTTTCTTCAAAACGAGGACTGGGTTGGCAAGCCAGTCCGGGTAGAACACTTCCATGATGAAGCCGGTTGCCAGAAGCCGGGCGATTTCTTCACCAACGATCCTTCTCTTCTCTTCTAATAGGCGGCGGAGGGGTTGCTTGACCGGCTTAGCATCCGGCCGTGCATGCAGCTTGTGCTCGGCGAACTCCCTCGGAACACCCGGCATGTCCTTGGGGGACCATGCAAAGATATCCCAATTCTCACGGAGGAAGTTGACGAGCTCGCTTTCCTATATGCTATCGAGGTTGGACCCCACGACAGCGTACTGCTCCGGGTGCGCCAGGTCCAAGATGATCCTCTTGGTTTCCTTAGCCGGCTGGAAGGAGCCCTCGCCTTCAGATACCTTGGGGTCAGTCGGCATGGCCGGCTGCTCGCTGGCCATGGCCACAGAGCCCGGTCAAGGAGGCGCTTCTCTTCGGCGATGACGAGGGACTCGGCCAGCCGGGAGCTAGCTGCAGCGCACACGAGTGACTTCTTGTAGTCGCCGGCAATGGTGATGATGCCCTTGGGACCCGGCATCTTCATCTTCAGGTACGCATAGTGTGGAACCGCCATGAATTTGGCCATCGCTGGCCGGCCCAAGAGCGCGTGGTAGGGGCTTTCCATGTCGACCACCTCGAACCGGATAGGCTCACGGCAGAAGTGGGTCTTGTCGCCGAACAGAATGTCGATCTTGATCTTGCTGATTGGAGAGCAGGAAAGCCCAAGGACGATGCCATGGAACATGGTCCGACTGGGCTGGAGTTGCTTCTCCTTGATGTCCAACTTTTCCATGGTGTCGCGGTAGAGGATGTTGATGTTGCTGCCGCTGTCTATCAGGACTCGGGAGAAGCGGCACGTCCGCCTCTCGGTTGAGAAGGTGGAGTCCAGCACCATGGCATAAGCACCCGGCGAAGGCATCACGACCAGATGGTCATCTCGGCTCCAGGTGATAGGCCTCTCAGACCAGTGCATGAATTAGGGGACCTCAGGAATAACATCATTCACCTCGTGATGCTGCTGACGCTAACTGTGCTTGTCGCCGGCTTCACTTGTGAAGACGACATAAGTGGTGTTCTTGTTGGGGAATTCATCTTGGAGCATACCGACAGGGCATGCCGGCTGCTGAGGAGTCGGAGCCGCCGGGCCGGCTGGAGGAGGCGGCAAGCCCTCACCCTTAGTGATTCGGGTGAGCTAGCTGCACTGACGGGTTGTATGGTTGGATGGCTTCGCGCCGCTGTGGAACTTGCATGGAGCGTCGAGGGCCTGCTCAAAGGAGAAGGCCAGCAGCCAGGTACCCTTACCGCCCCGCGGACGCTTGGGGCTGGGTTGACCCGCCGGCTGCTGGTCCTCGACGGTCGCCACCTGCCTGCTGTTAGAAGCCGGCTGTTGGGCCTTGCGCTTGTTGTCGTTCGGCTTCTAACGCTGGTTAGAGTCACCAGCCGGCGCCGGAGAAGCCGGCGGGATCACCTTCTCGGACGCGTCGATCCGGATCTCCGACTTCATGGAAGAGTCGGCCGTGCGTACTTGTCCGCCACAACCAGGAGCTTGTCCAAGGTAGCCGGCTGTCGGCGTACGACACCTATGGGATCGCGTGGATCCCTTTTACGGTTCGGCAGGAAGAGAGGTATGAACAAAGATCAGATCCAACGATCAACGCGAGGGGATTTTTACCTAGGTTCGGGCCACTGAGAAGCGTAATACCCTACTCCTGCTTTGGTTTATTGTGGGTGTTCAAGCCCAAGCTTCAGGAGCGCTCGCAGTGAATAGTATGTTTGAGCAGTACCTATGCACGCAGAATAGGCTAGAGTGTCCTCCTTCCTGTAGCTACGCCTTGGGCCTCCTTTTATACGTCCAAGGGGTCACCAAGAGTGGCGTAAAGTACATACAAGAGGTGTAAAGTTGCTATAGTGTTTACATGCTTATCACTGACGTCTTAGGACAAACGCATTAAATGCTCTGTTTAGGTGTCCCTTACTTTCTTGGGGACGGAAAAAGGGCCTGTCCCATCAGCACCGCTTAAGCCCGTCCACCACTAGTGCCATGACACGCATCCAAGAGGACAAAACCCAAATGACAGGCTGGTCGCTGCGCTGGAGCAGTGGCAGGGTGACGGAGTCTTGCCGGGTGCGAGTCTTGCCGGGGCTTCGCAAGCCATCCCGGCAAGTATCTTGCCGGGGATCTGGCCTTTGGGCTTCTCTCTTCTGGTCACTGGTTTGAATGCCTTCTTGATAGTCTTGTACTTGCTTCTAGCTGTCCCCCGGCAGGCCTTGCCGCTGGTACGGCTACAACCGTCCGTGCACAAGTATGGGGTACTAAAGGACCCAAACTTTAGTACACCGACAGGAGCCCCCGGGCCTAGGCCATACACAGGGGCAAGGCGTTGTTGGGCTAGGCCCAAACAGTGCACGGGCACGCGTGGCAGGAGTTAGCTGTCGTAATTATCTCGTTTACCGCGCTTCCCCACGGCGCGTATTGCATGCACGACGCGGGATATGTGCACGGAACAACCGCTGTAGCAGCACGCTCATGAAAGCGCATTCACATTGATTAGAAAGGAGGCAGCCCCGCGCCTTCCCCATAAAAAGGAATCCGCAGAGGCGCCGTTCATTTACCTTTCATCCTTTCCAATCTGGAAACCGCCGTTGCCTTTTTCCTCAAACTCAAAGCAGAGCTTCTCCCATCCATTCACCGCCTCCACTCTCTCATGGCCCTCGGCACCTGCTTCCTCAGTCGCCATGCCGCCCAAAGTGAGCAAGGGCAAAGAGGTGAAAGCTGTCGGCTCGGGTGCGCAGGCGGAGGAGAGTGAGCTGGTGAAGATGCGGAAGGAGCACGTCGTCTTCGCCCCGACGCTCGACGCGAGCGCCCGGAATGATCGATATCTGTGCATGTGGGGGAGGGAGACGAAGGCTCACCCTGCTACTTGCGTGAATCTTGCTTCCTCCAAGGGTGGCCCAGATAAACTCCCTTTCTTTGCCGCCTACTTTTATTGCGGGCTCTGCCCTCCGTTTTCTGATTTCTTCATCGACATCATGTACACATACGGCTTCCGTCTCTTGGATTTCACGCTGAATGCCATGACATGCATGTCAATCTTCGCCCATCTATGTGAAAATTTCGTCGGAGTAATCCCCAGCACAACCCTCTTTCGCCACTATTTCATTCCCTGTATCGAAAAAGGAGACGCCCTTTCCGGTTCTATCACCTGGATTCCAAGGGCATGGAATAAAGAGATATATCCAGAAGGGCTCTACCGTATGAAGTGGGAAGAATGGCGGGGCGAATGGTGCTGGATTAAGGAGAAAGATCCCCAGCCTTTCTGTTTGCCCCGACAAACGAAAGTGGTCCGCGACAATGACTGGAGCGCTCTTGATCCCGAAGATGAGAAGCTCACAATCGCAATTACCAGGATCCACCGTCTCAGGGTTGCCGGGCTCACAATAGAAATGGTTGGCGCTGATTTCCTTCGCCGCAGCATCGCCCCTCTACATAACAAAGGGAGACCAGCCTGGGAATTTTGGAATGCGGCAGATATCATGAGGCTGCGTCCTGGGCTGAACAACAACTTGACAATCATACAGCACACAACTCTCTGCCACAAACTGTTCAGGCTCGGCGGAAAATATAAGTTGCCGGCGAGCGTAATTCCTCTGTGCAACAACTCCGCTCTGACCTCAATCATCGCCATGATGCCGGCATGTAATGCCCACGGCCTTGACGGAACTTAGGTCGAGCCATACGCAGAGCAAGCACAGGGGTTCTTTGATAGTCTGTCAGAAAGAGCCATCCGGGAAGAGACAAATCTCATCCGCCCCACTACTGACGAAGAAGTGGTGTATATCGCCAGTAGGGCGGAAGAGGCGAATCTTGCCGCGGAGGCCGGCATTGCTGGCTTCGTGGAAGAGGAAGCCAGCGGAGAAGAAGTAATGTCAGAGGAAAATCTTGTCGGGTAGGGTGAGACTGCCGGGGAGCAGAGCGGCACAGTTTCCGGGAGCCCTTCCGTCGAAGACACAACCGAGGAGCAGCTGCACGAGGAGCCCCCAGCTCGAGAGCAGAAGAAGTGTGTTCTTCGGAAAGCCACCTCTGGTGTCCCAGCAAATCAACCTTCCCCGAGCGGTAAGGTTTCCGACAAGGGGGCAGCCAGCAAGGCTGTGCGGCGGCAAGAAGCTCAACAGCAACCCATGCGACGTACGAGACGCATGACCGCGGCAACAACTGGAGCGGCGGGGGCATCTCATACGACAGCACCAACAGCCGGAGCAGCAGGATCACACCAACCTACCGCTCCTGCCGCAGCCAAATGACCCAGGACCCCTCCTCCGCCCCCTCGCACGGACACTGTAGTGGAGGTCGACTTCGACATCTCTGCTTTTAGCCCGGAAAGAGAAGAGTAAGGGTCATGTCGGATCTTTTAACTTCGGAGTTCTTGGTTTGCTTAATTCACTTGTCTTGCTTTGGCCTATCTCCGCAGTGATACGGAAACATTGGCGCAAAGGATGGCGAAGAAGGCAAAGACTTCAACGGGTGACGAGCCCCCGGCAAGCACCGTAGGTGCCCCAGAGCTCATCGTCGTCAGCCCGAAGCTTAGTCCTCAACGCAGCCCCCAACTCAGCCCCCAATGTGAGTCCACTACCCATTTTCCGCTAGCGGGCGTTGAGGTGTTTATCTTTGCTACTGACATCACCGGGCTTGCAGGAGAAGAACGGTAACAAGGAGAGCCATCGGAGGCCGTCCTTGACACGCCGCCTACGTCGACCACGTCGCCCAGATATGAATATCCGGCAAGGGCTTCCACTGGCGAGCCCATTCATGTTGAAGAGGAGCCGGCAAGCACGGGCACTGGCAGTCCTACATCAGCGACCAATGTTGCTAGGAAAGGAGAAACCACCTCTCAACTGCTCGACACAAGTCTGGTACGCTGAGGCTTTCCAGGAGCTGATGGCTGGCCGGGAACAACTGAGTCAAAGTTGGAGCGAGTTCCTCTTAAAGCAGTTCGACGCCGAGAAGCCACAGGAAGAGGCCGCGCAGCGGGCCGCTGCAGAGGAAGCTCGCTTAACAGAATGCCGTGTCAGGCTTGATGCTCATGAAGAGGACCTTGCCGCTCGCGAGGAGGCGCTTGCCACCAAGCTCTACACCAAGGACGAGGAGATCGAAAAGCTCGTCGCGAAGCGAACCCAGGAGCTGGAGCAGAAACACAAGGAGACACTCGAAGCTCTGGCCATAGATCACGCCGGCAAGTTGAAGGAGACCATCGATGCCGCCGAAGCTGCAGAGGCCACCAAGAATGAGCTGGGCGATAAAGTAAAGAGGCTGGAGGCGAGTCTCGAGGACCATGGCAAGGAGCTCTCGACGCTCAAAGCCGACAAAGAGAAGACTCTCTACAGCTTGGCGGAGATGCAAACCTCCATGTCCGACCAGATCAAAAAGCTCATCTCAGCCAATGAATCCATCGCTGATCTAAAACTGAAGCTGACCACGCCGGAGAAGTCCCTGGAGGACGGCAAGGCTCGAGAGAAGGCTTTGATCAAAGACCTCTGGAACAAGAAGGATCCGCTCAAGAGCGCCGCCGCCACTTATAATGATTTTGAGAAAGGTGTGAAGATCTGGACCGAGCGCCTTGTTAACGTCACGGAAAGGCTTGCAGCAGAACTGTCCACCATGGGCCTGCAGAACTTCAACTACTCTTGCGATGACAGGGTGTCTCCGACCGCCAAGCTGACCATGTTCTTCGAGAGCGTCATTGATGCCCTGAAGCTGCTCCGTTCTGAACAAGCAACCCATCTGGCCAACGAATCCCACAAACTCAGCCGGGCTGTCCTCCTCAAGGTTCTCGTCAAAGTGGTGCACAAGAACCCTGGCATCAACCTCACCAACCTTCTCAACAGCCTGCCAGAGAATGTCGACCTCGAGGCACTCAAAGAGCTTGTTGCGCCCATCGTCGACAGGGTGAGCCAAGTCAAGAGGGTCGAAGGCCAGCGCAGGGACTAGCGACTTCACTTCATCTTTGCCGCCACCATTCCATGCCAAAGACAATTTCATCTTAAGTTAGAATCGCAGCAACTATCAATGTAATATAACTTGCTATGTTTTGGATGAATGCACGCTATTTCTCTTGTTGGATTTCTTTCTGTATGGTGCATGCCCTACGCTTATTGGAAAAATTGTCGGCGCGCATGCCCTGGCCGCAAGCGCTTTGAGGAATGGATCCTTCGCAGCCTGCTGGAGGTGTCGCTACCGGCAAGATACCTCGATGTTTTTAGTGCAGCAACCTAAGCTGTTGAGCGGACTCGAAATAGAGTAAGGGCGCAATCGATCACGACAAGGTTCCTTCACATGCAGGTTTTCCATACAAAAGCCGAAATTGTTCAAGGAAAATAACCTCAAAGTAAAAAATATACTCAAAGTTCTGCAACTTAGCTTTTTGTTGCTCAACTCCTTCCTGCAAGATGTCAACCTTGAACGTCGCCTGTCGGTATCCATACCATCACTCCTCCTGGCAAACTTGCACGCGAGGGAACCTTCTATCTTTTGAGAAAAAGAAAGAAGAGAAAACAAGGATATGGAACTTTGGCGGTTCGTTAACGCTTACCGGAAACAAGTGTAATACAATATCTCAGACAAGCATGCATATAGATTAACATGAAAATCGACAGGAATTGTAAAACACTTAAGCTTATTCAACTATGCATAGGGTCTGCGCTTGGCTTTGTACAAAGTTTCACATGCCTTGCCGGCAAAACTCGTACAAAAGGTGGTTGCCAGGAGACCCGGCAACCTTGCCTTATGGGTAGAACTTATGAAGATGTTTGATATTCCAGGAATTGCTCAATGGAATGCCATCCTCAGTCTCCAGGCGGACAGCGCCAGGCCTGGTGACTCGTACTACCCGATAAGGGCCTTCCCACTTCGGCGTCAACTTGTTGGAATTCTTGGCCGACAGAATGCGCCGAAGAACAAGGTCGCCTTCCTCAAGACTTCGGGCATGAACCTTGCGGCTATGGTAGCGGCGCAAGGCTTGCTGGTAGTGTGCAGCTCGCACAACAGCCTGAAGATGATCTTCCTCAAGGTGCGTAGCGTCATCTTGCCGCATCTGCTCTTGATCAAGCTCATCATAAGCGAGCACTCGAGGTGACCCATATATGAGTCCCGTGGGGAGAACTGCTTTTGCCCCGTACACTAGGGAGAAGGGTGTCTGTCCAGAGGCTTGATTTGGTGTCGTTCTGATTGACCAAAGAACCATCGGCAAGGTTGAAAGCCCCCTTGTCAGAGCGCATGGCTCAACGAACAGGCTGAAAGCCCCCTTGTCGGAGCGCATGGCTCGACGACAAGGTTGAAAGCCCCCTTATCGGAGTGCATGGCTCGACGACAAGGTTGAAAGCCCCCCCTTGTCGGAGTGCATGGCTCGACGACAAGGCTGAAAGCCCCCACTTGTCGGAGCGCATGGCTCGACGACAAGGCTGAAAGCCCCCTTGTCGGAGCGCATGCCTCGATGACAAGGTTGAAAGCAACCTTGTCGGAGCGCATGGCTCGATGACAAGGTTGAAAGCCCCCCCTTGTCAGAGTGCATGGCTTGACGACAAGGGTGAAAGCCCCCTTGTCAGAGCGCATGGCTCGACGACAAGGTTGAAAGCCGCCTTGTCAGAGCGCATGGCTCGACGACAAGGTTGAAAGCCCCCCCCCCTTGTCGGAGTGCATGGCTCGACGACAAGGTTGAAAGCCCCCTTGTCGAAGCGCATGGCTCGACGACAAGGTTTAAAGGCCCCTTGTCAGAGCGCATGGCTCGACGACAAGGTTTGCTATTCCTCCGCGGATGAATATTTCCGGTAAAGTTTGCGATTTCATCGGAGAACTTTGATGTTCTCGACGCCGGCTTTCGTCAAGGATGTTATCGGGAAGGCTCATGACTTCAGCGGAGAACTTTGACGTTCTCAACACCGGCTTCTAGCAAGGATGTTGCCAGCAAGGCTGCGAGGTAATTGCCCATCTATATACCTGCAACACTGATTTGGGCATGTAATGCCACGACAGCGTTTTAACACAACAAGTTAATTAGCTCCTCCTTTTCCTTGAATAATTGCATTTTTGTACAATGAGTCCCTACGTCTGCCGGAATGCTCCCCGAATGCGCACGTTCTAGTCGATGGCGCTTAGGATCGGGTCCTATCTAGCAGCCTATCGAGAACACCGCCTCTTCGGGAGCTTAACGCTCTAGAAACAATCGCAGCCGCATCCGTGTTGCTGGGTGGACCGAGAACAATCAGGGGCGCAGAATGTTTCAAGAGTGCTCCTTCATGCACATGTTATGTACAAAAAATACCATCAAGGATAAGGCTAAACAGCAGAAAGCAATCAAAGTTTTAGGACTTAGCTTTCTGCAAAGCATGATATTAACGAAGAGGACGTCGTGTATGGCAAAGAATTTCAGCCACCACCGCTTCTTCCGATGCCTCCTCTGCCGCCACTTGTGTGCACAGGTGTCGGAAGCTTGGATGTAGACGGTCAGGCCACCGTGGTGCCCTTCTTCTTGGGAGCCACAGCGACGAAGATGATCAAGAACTGACGCGCTGATCGCTAGATCAGGTTCGCGCAACCTTGTCCCCCTACCTGGCGCGCCAAATATGTCGGCGTACGACACCTATGGGATCGCGTGGATCCCTTTTATGGTTCGGCAGGGAGAGAGGTATGCACAAAGAGCAGATCCAATGATTAACGTGAGGGGATTTTTACCCAGGTTCGGGCTGCTGAGAAGCATAATACCCTACTCCTCCTTTGGTTTTTTGTGGGTGTTCAAGCCCAAGCTTCAGGACCGCTCGCAGTGAACAGTATGTTCGAGCAGTAGCTACACATGCAGAATGGGCTAGAGTGTCCTCCTTCCTGTAGCTACACCTTGGGCCTCCTTTTATATGTCCAAGGGGTCACCAACAGTGGCATACAGTACATACAAGAGGTGTACAGTTGCTACAGTGTTTATATGCTTATCACTGACGTCTTAGGACAAATGCATTAAATGATCTGTTTAGGTGTCCCTTACTTTCTTGGGGACGGAAAAAGGGCCCGTCCCATCAGCACCGCTTAAGCCCGTCCACCACTAGTGCCATGACACGCATCCAGGAGGACAAAACCAAAATGACAGGATGATCACTACGATGGAGCAGTGGCAGGGTGACAGAGTCTTGCCGGGTGCGAGTCTTGCCGGGGTTTTGCAAGCCATCCCAGCAAGTATCTTGCTGGGTATCCGGCCTTTGGGCTTCTGTCTTCTGGTCACTGCTTTGAATGCCTTCTTGATAGTCTTGTACTTGCTTCCAGCTATCCCCCGGCAGGCCTTGCCGCTGGTACGGCTACAACCGTCTGTGCACAGGTATGGGGTACTAAAGGACCCAAACTTTAGTACACCGACACCGGCTCATCGCACAGAAGCTTGTGTTTGAGCAGGGTGCCCTCTCTGCACCCAGAGGTGAAGTACTCGATGGCCTGCACCTCGTGCACCCCCTCGTAGGAGTTGCGCAACTCGGCCCAGCGCGTCAGGTAGTCGCGAGTGGACTCGTTCGGGCCCTAAACGCACATGGAGAGATGCAAGGCTTGGGGCCATTTGTAGGTGCTGTTTAAGTTGCGCACGAATACTTCGCTGAAGTCCAGCCAACTATTGATGCTTTTGGCCTTGAGGCTGTTCAGCCATGTCCGGGTCGTGCCCAGCAACATGAGCGGAACATACCTCACGGCTTGTTGCCATTCGCTATGTTGACTGCTGTGGCGTAGTCGGTCAACCAATCTTCCGGCTTCACGGTGCCGTTGTACTTGGGAGTGTCGGGAGGAAGCGAGAACCCTTTGGGGAAGGACTCGTCGCGGATGCAGGGGCTAAAGCAGGCCGGGCCGACTATGTCCTCATCCTCCATTGCCAGGGACCAAGCCAGCTGCTCGATCCGGCGACGAGAATCATTCTCGCTGACTGCTTCACGGGGGCCTAGCCGGGCCCCCAGAGTCGGGTGGTCAACCGACGCCGGAGAAACCAGCCTCTCCCTGCGGGGGGGAGGCGGACGTTCATCCTGCTGGCGCCGGCCCTCCGCCCTCGAAGGAATTTGCCGATTGTTCACAACCGTCTCGTGAGAGCGCCGGCTGCGGCTAGCTGCTGGCTCCGGGTTCCGCTGGCCGCGGCCACCGCCACTAGGGGACCGGGAGGTCGCTCCATTCTCGCGGCGGGGTGGGGGGTTTCCTTTCGGGAGGTCGGCCTGCTGGCCGGCCCCCACCACGCGGTTGCACGCGTCTTGCTGCGCGTTTGCAGCGTTGAGGAGCTCCTGGAGGCGGTCTAGCTGGTTGCGCCACTCGTCGCCCTCCAGGGTCTCGAGTTCTTCCTGACGCCGCCTGTGCGGTGCGCAAGTTCTACACTGGGGTGTCATAAATCAGACGCCGGACTCCCAGCATGCTAGCGATGGCCACGCCACGTAGCCGGACAGCGCCGACTCGGCTGGGCTCGCCTGCTGCCGGCGTGCCGCCCGCTATGCGGTCAATCTTGCGCTGGTTGGCCTCAACGCGGCGCTTCATGGCCGCCATCTTGGTGGCGCTGTCGAGGAGCTTGACGCGGATTTCTTCTAGCGCCGCCGGGCTGACGTCGGCATCGACGGGAGAAGCCAGGCCCTGCATTGCTGCTCGCAATGGGTCCCTGGCAGCCCCGCCAGTGTCCTGGCTGTCGTCGCGTCCACAAAGACGCCAGCATCGAGCGCGCCGGTAGAGGCGTCACTAACGATAGGAGGGAGCGGGTCATCGATGATCACCACATCGTCGGGGAACCCGTCGGTGGCGACCGCATCGGAGAGGCTGAACTTCCCGAAGGGGTCGATGAGGCAGCTCGCGGGGCAGACGGCTCCCACGTCGGGTGATGCGCCGGTGTAGGTGCAAACGAACGCATCGGGCTGGTTGATCAAGCCAGATGCGACGAGCTCGCCGGAGGGAAGGGTGGTTCCCGTCCAGAACACAACTCCGGCCGACGCCGCGGATGGCCCCACGGTGGGCGCCAACTGTCGTGGCAATCTCACGGAAGATGCCAGGGGGTGGTTTATCGTGAGTGGAGCCATGAGGACGTCGTCGGGTTCTGGAAGCGAGAGTGAGCACGAGCTCGAGAGCACACGAGACGTACCTAGGTCCGGGGCTCTCTGGAGTAATAATACCCCTAGTCCTGCTGTGATGACTATGATCGATAGTATACAGAGTTGCTCCTGGAGCTGTTTTGCTAGAGGAGGAAGAAGGGTAGAGCTCTCCCTCTTCTCCTAGCTATGGTGTGTGTGTGTGGAATGAGAGCTGAACCCTTTGCAGGGGTGAGCCCGGGGGGGGGGTCATATAGGCCGACCCCTCAGGGGTACAATGGTAATACGACCGACCGTAGGACTCAGACGTCAGTGTCTAAGGTCGCCGGGTTCTCCGCCGGCTGCTGGGGCCCGCCTCTGGAGGGACCCGCCGACTGCCGAGAATCCGGCCGATAAGTAGGGCCCGCCGCCTGCGGGCCATGCTGATTGCCTTTTGCTGTAGCGTGGTCCTTGCTGACGAGGGCCGCGTCATGCGTCATATGGCTACAGTCCCGCGCCGTGTGGGTAGGTGGCCGCTTGGTCAGCGCGCACTATAGCCACGCCGCTCCAGGATTCGGGGGAGTAGGCGGCACTGTAGCCATGCCCCGTCTCGTCATGGTGGGTGAGTGCAGGCTCCGAGGAGGAGGAAGGGCCGGCTGCTGGGAGCCGGCCTGCCCCCAAAGCCGCCTTCTAAGAGTGCGCTGTCTTCTGGAAGTCGGCCACGTGGTCCTAGCCGGCCCAGGGAGCCGGCCACGTGGCTAGTCGGCGTGAGGGGCTTTGCTAGCCCCGATGTCTTAAAATGTTATTGGGTGCAGATGAGGCTACATGGGTTACATCCCCCTGACAACCATCGAGCACTTGCCTAAGGTCATCAGAAGGAAGGTGTACTACGGATCCGAATCGTCCTATCAGGTTCCAATCTATCCCGATCTTTTTTAGCATGTCCAAAGTAGCTCCCTACTGAATCCGTCCTGAATGACCCCCCTCCCCTAGGAAAGCAATCTGCCGGCGGATCTGGAGCATGACTCCCGCAACACGAGTTCGACTCCGAGTTTTGCACCACCGAGAAGTACCAAAAGCTAGTTGTGTGCACGGGCACACTCCCGCACGACGTGTATGCATGGAGAGATTCAACATTGGCAGGCGGTTTCTCAGTTGCCCATTAGAGGTTAGTGCTAAGTTCATCATTTTACTTGAGTTAATGACACCGCTCATCCTGAATACTATTTAATATTGGCAGGGAAATGAGGCTTGTGCCTTTGTTAACTGGCTGGATGAAGAATGGCATGGCAGGGATTGGAGTGTTTGCACCAAGCTCGCAGAAGATAACGTAAAGCTGAAGAAGAAACTGGCTGATCTAGAATGTACAATCAGTACGATGGAGCAAGAAAAAATCAATCACAGGCAACAGATGAAAGCAAGAGACAAGAAGGAACTAGCATGTGTAGTTGTGGTTGTCACATTAGCCATGTTCTATGCGCTGTTTGCAATGATGATTAGGGGTTTTGTTTGACAGTATTGCTAAAGCACATCTAGATGTGCTCTACGTAATGAACATCTAGGTCCTATGACATTGATGTTACGCGAAGATTCGTGCAGATATTTTCCTTTGTCTTTTTTTTCTTTTCCTTTGTAGTTTGATTATTACTGGCTTCATCAATAAGAAGAGCTCAATGTATTGCTTGCCAACTCTCCTACTCCGTTCGTACCAGTGCATAAGTCACATTACGAAAACCAAATAATCCCAAAACTCATTCCTTGTTTTTGTCCTGAAAAAAGAAATCAGCCAATAGGAGTCCTGCGGCTAGTATGCATTCAATGACTTCAGACTACTTAGCATACCATGCATGCAATGGTCAATTCTCTACATGCAATGGTATTGATTACCAAATAATCATCAAGTTCTCTTGTTTTCCCCCCACCTAGGTCGCCGGTACGGAGGGAGTAGTATGAAATATGCTTCTTTCATATTTGGACGCTCCAACGCGTGTGCGTAATTAATTGTCACATTGAGAACTGCACAACCCCGGGAATTTGGAGCGACTGTGTACAAATAATTGAGGTTGATTATATCAGCGGTTAGATAATACGTTAACCCCTGCTTTAATTGGCATTCCTCTTCTCTTCATACCCTGCTTAAGTGTCCACCATCTTCATCGTCCCTGGCCGGCCGTGCTACACACTTGCACACACACTCTACAATCTCACTTTCTCACGGTTTTTATACGACCGCAGCCATGTCGAGCGACAGCGAGGACGACAGTTCTGCCAGCAGTCTGGCGCCCGATGATAGGTCAACATCGGAATCATCCTGCTCGTCTTCCATGAGTCCGGCGTCGAGCCCAGACCTTGATTATATCCGGATCATGGAAGGAATGCCACCTCTGAAGTCGTCAGATGACAACCAGATGGACGAGGAGCCATGAGAGGACGAAGAAGAGGACGACGATGATGATGATGAGGAATGGTCGAATCAGGAAGACGACAACGACGACAACAACGACAAGGATGAAGATGACAGCGGCGATGAAAAGCCAATGGTCAGCGGCAAGAAGTGTCCTTGCCAAGACGATGGCGCGGGGCCATCCAACAACAACAACAACAACAACAACAAGAAGGACTAAATTAAGCAGACTGTATATATCTTTGTTTCTGATCGCTCATATTAATTCGTTATCTCTGTTTCCCCTGTCAATCTCATCGCAGACTGTTAGTAATACGTATTCGACAGAGATCTTTTATATTATCGCCCACAGGTTGGTTTCTTGAATTGTGTGCCCTGACGAGCAAACAATTCACAAAAAAAGATCGTATGCGATGTCTATAATGATCGCACACAATTCTGATTACCAACCTGTTTGCTGGGTATCACACACATCTTGTTATGCCGAATCGTTTGTGTTCAACTCGATCATCGCAAACGGTTCATCGGAGCAAACTGTATGCCGTATATCACACATACCTTGATATGGCTGCCCATTTCTGTTGTTTTGTCTCATCGCAAACAGTTTGTATGGATCAACCATATGCCCTGCATTACACACGCAACTAAAATCGGAACCGTGTTTGATGTATCCTTCATCGCAAATGTTTTGCATCTTTTTTGACGGTTTTTTTACATCACCGTTTGCGATTAATGCATCGCACACAGTTTCGTCAAAGGGTCTCTGATCGTAGTGTCGCGTTAGCAACATCCTGCAGTAGTGTAAGCAAGTAAGATGCGTATGGAATCAAGTCTAGCAACGGGGGCATATGTCTCACCATAGTCCATACCTTCGAATTGAGTGTAGCCTTGAGTGATGAGACGGGCCTTGTTGCGTACAACTTGTCCATCTTCATCTTGCTTATTCCGAAACACCCATTTGGTTCCAATGACATTGTGATCGTCGTCGGGCTTTTCAACCAATGTCCACACTTGATTCCTCTCGAAGTTGTCTAGCTCTTCATGCATAGCATTCACCCAATCCGGATCCTCAAGAGCTTCTTCTACCTTCATAGGTTCAACACTAGAAATGAATGGGTAGTGTTTACAAAAATTAGCCAAACGAGTTTTAGAGCAAGTGGTTCTCCCGGTTTGAATACCATCGAAGATTTGCTCGACGGGATGGTCTCTTGTGACTCTTGCTCTAACTCGTGAGAGATTTTGTTTGGGTTGGGGTGGAACATCCTCTTCATTGTCTTCTCCTCCTCCTCCTCCTCCTTCATTGTTGTTGGTGTTGTCGTTCTCTTGTGCAGGTGGAGAGGGAGGTCGAGGTGGTTCATCTTGTTGCACTTCCTCATCTCCTCCATCTTGACATGTTCCACTTGTGGATGCCTCCAAGTCTACTTGCGGTTCACCTTGATGTGAAGTTGAGGATTCCACTTGAACGGATGAAGTACTCTCCTTCACCTCTGTCGGGCAAATCTTGCCAATGGACAAATCTTGGATTGCTTCCAAAGGATCTTTGTCTCCTACATCAATTGGCAATTGCTCTACTTGTGAGCCGTTAGATTCATCAAACTTCACATCTACCATCTCTTCAACCTTCCAGGTGAAATTGTTGTAGACACGGTAAGTGTGAGAGTTTGAGCCATAAGCGAGTAGGAAACCTTCATGAGATTTAGGAGCAAATTTCAAGTGATGATGCTTGTCAAGAATGTAACACTTTGAGCCAAATACTCGAAAGTATCCAACTTGGGGTTTTTTACCGGTGAGAAGCTCGTATGCCGACCTGTCGAGAAGCTTGTGAAGATATAGTCGATTTGTAGCATGACAAGCTGTCTCAACCACTTCCGCCCAAAAGTGTCTTGGAGTCTTGTATTCATCAAGCATCGTTCTTGCCATCTCGATAAGTGTCCAGTTCTTCCTCTCAACAACTCCATTTTGTTGAAGTGTGTACGTAGCCGAGAACTCGTGTGAAATCCCTTCTTCATCAAGAAAGGTATCCACATTGGCTTTCTTGAACTCCATTCCATTGTCGCTTCAAACCTTCTTGATCTTCACTTCAAATTGGTTTTGGGCCTTCCTAGCGAAGTTCTTGAAGATCTTTTGGACCTGCGATTTGTCATCAAGAAAGAACACCCACGTAAATCTTGAAAAGTTGTCAACAATGACCAAACCGAATGAGTTACCACCGAGACTCTTGTAGGCGTTGGGACCGAAAAGATCCATATGAAGTAGCTCAACCGGACTTCTTGTGGTCATGATGTTCTTCACGCAATGACTTCCTCCAACCTATTTTCCTGCTTGACAAGCACTACAAAGTCTATCCTTGTCAAATATGACATCTTTAACACCAAGGATATGATCACCTTTAATAAGCTTATCAAGATTTCGCATGCCCACATGACCTAGCCTTCTACGCCATAATGAACCTTTAGAAGATTTAGCAATTATGCAAGTACGACGTTGAGCTCTCTTAGTGAAATCAACAATGTATAGATCACCTCTACGAATACTGATAAACACCATATTATGATTATCGCTACGAAACACTTGGCAATCTACTTCAGTAAATAGAACATTGAAACCAAAGTCGGCTAGTCTAGATACTAAAAGGAGATTGTAACCAAGAGATTCAACGAGCCTAACATTTTGTATAGAGCTATCATTGGAAATGGCCACCTTACCAAGGCCAAGTACCTTACCCTTCACTACAAAAAAAAACCACTTCCGTGATGATACGTGTTTGCCACAGTAGGTCACGTTTTCTGTCATGCATGTACATCCATGATGATTTTATGACAGAATCAGGATAGTCATACCTGTGCTGTCGTAGAAGTGTTCCATGACAATACCAAAATTATGATCACAGAAGTGTCCACTTCCATGACGATAAATGGCGCGTCATGGAAGTGTTTTCGTCAAGGGTAACCGACACGTGGCATCCACCGTAACGGGTCGCCGTTAAGCTATTGAGTTCTGGTTTGGATCCGATAACCTATTAACAGCCCCGACCAATGGGGATTTTCCACGTGTAAAATTCCCATTCGTCGGAGGATCCACGTGTCGGCTCAGCGTTGGGACAAATGTCATCCACTCATTGTACGGGAGGCGCCTATGATACGTTGGCACGTGGCAAGGCCCAACAGTGGCCCATTTAGGTGAAAGAGGCCGGCCCAGTCAAAATTAGCAGGCCGGCCCATATAGGGCCTACTTGTGTCTGGTCCATTTAAGCCCACGGCCCATACGAGATGTGCCAATTCGGCCCGTCAATGGCCCGTTAACTATTTGACACCATTGCAGCCCATTGTCAGTTCGAGCCCCTTAACAGCCCGCTATATATTTGGGCTCAATATCGGCCCCATGTGGTTTTGGCCTGTTAACGGCCCATTCAAGGGATGGGCCAATTTTCAGGATGTACATCTATCGGCCTTTTAGCGACCCATTTAAGTGTTGGGCCGATTTCCAACCCGGTGTGTCTTTCAGCCCGTTAACGGCCCATAAATGAGTTGGGCCATTTTGTAGTTGTACCTGAGTTTTGGCCACTTAATGGCCCATGCTCTTCATGACCAATACCAGCCCGGTTTCTCTTTCGGCCTGCTAAAGGCCCACACCACAGTTGTGCCATATAAAGTCCGACCTGACTTTCGGCCTCTTAGCGGCCCATGCTCTTCATGGTCCAGTACGAGCCCGTTGTCTCTTTCGGCCTGCTGAAGGCCCAAAATACAGTTGGGCCATAAATAGCCCGACCTTAGTATAGGCCTGTTAACGGCCCGTGAAGTTAAATGGGCCCACTTATTCCCCGCTTCGATGTCGGCCTGTTAATGACCCGGGAGGTAACAGGGCCGAGCATTAACTGTTGGCTCATTTCAATTATAGCGGCCCAATAGTGCTTTCGGCCTGGTTACGGCCCATTAACTTAATGGGCCCACTAAAGTTCGAACATGTCAGTTGGCCCAAATAGATAACGTCGATTCCGGCCCAGCTATAATTTCAGCCCATTACGACGAGCAATTATGGACAGGACAAAAACCAATCAATCAAAGGCCTATGAGAATTTTGGCCCATGTGAGTCCATTAGGGAAGCCCATTAAGGGCAGTGGGCCGCTTCCTTCATATAGGGCTCTCGACTGTTCATGCTAACTAATAATTTCACTACTTTTTTGCCTTCCTAGCGACCAGTTAGCTGGAATGCGAGGTGCGCTAAGAAAACGTACGGCATACAAGGAAAAATATTGCACATCCAGCATATATTACAGGAAATTACGTCCACTGGGCAATCAAAGATTGATGCCAGTGCAAATTAATGAGCAGAACTTAACGATCTACAACCTCACAATCTGCAACCTCAGCGCGGATGACGCCCATAAGCATGTGAGCAAGTTCTTCCTTCTTTGCTACACTGCCACTGAAAACATTGATCAGTTGTTATTGCGCAAGAATGTGCACCTCTGATTCCTCCATGATTTCCATGATTGCTTCAGCCAGTAACTCATTCACAAACATACATTTTTTTGTTGGATTTGAGACAGAGGAAACTCAACAGATTCAGATGGTGATTTTGGCAGGCTTGTATTATTGATAGTGGAGAGTGTCTCGATCACTGCATCATAACATAAATTAGGAGGGGAACCAGACAGATTAATCTAGAGTTATTGCCATATTACCTGGCCAACATTTATTGGAAAGAAACAATGGGGTTGCCTTGCTGTTTTTAGAGTTTGTCTTCTTATCTTCAGCAGCCTGCACCAAATTAACACACTTGCATTGCTATCATTGGCCAGGTCAGATAATAGGAAAGCAACATTGACACAACGAACGTTTGGGTAACCAGACCACACCAGCCTACACCAAATTAACACAATATGGCACAGCTATCATCAGCCAGGTAAGGTAATAGGAAAGAAACATTGACACAATGAATGATTGGGCAACCAGAACAGCACTACAATTTAGTAATGTGCATGATATGAGATGGTACACTCATGAAGCTCAGTATGCAAAACTACCAGGCAGTTTTCCTTACAAAAATCAACATTGTCGCCTTTAATTATACATTTTTCTACAGGTAAATTTAGATCAGATAAAGGTTGGATTCACGCCGATTAACAAAATAGATGCTGATGTAAAAATTTAGTGATATACAACAGGTACTTACATCAGCATTGGAGCACAGAGAATTCCCGCAAGATACTTTCCTCGAACACGATCCCAGTTTAGAAAGTCTTCTATCGTTTAAGCTTATTTTCTAAAAGAGAGTTGGGTAAGAAACATGTAGAAACTATCATCTGAATGCTATAAAATTTCATGATGTGAGGAAACGCACACGCTTTTTAGAATGGAGTTGACATATTTTTGCTGGACTCGAGTGGACTAGTTCTTTGGCCACTTGAATCTACTTATTATCAGTAGGAGTTGGGTTTCTCTATGCTGGAGAAGTATCTACGAACACTGGAGTTGGTTTACTATCTCCTGGTGTTTCGATGTTTTGCAAAGACCTTGTTTGTAACCCTTCAGATTCTAACATAGTCATCTTCCCCTTGCACGCCTTATATAGAAGAATGCTGCTTCAGTTATAAAACATGCTACGGCAGAGAGATGGAATAGGTACTAAAGAATAGAAAGGCATGACATATTGACATGTATTCCCTCCATCCGGAAATAAATGGATGTGTCTAGGTGTATTTCAGTTCTAGATACATCCATTTTTATCCACTTCTGCGGCATGTAATCCGGACGGAGGGAGTATGATGTAAGAGCTAGGGATACGACAGGACAACAGAGTAAAAATACTCTAGTCGAATGTAAAACTGTATGATAGCGGAATACATACAGAAAAACACTAAGGCAACATATGCGTGTATGATTGGGAAACTAAGATGGCATTGCAACAGACCACTAGAACATCACTTCAATGTAAAAAAAACATGGTATGGTAGACAGATGAAGTACATACTGATGAATAACAATGCATAAGATATTCAGAAGCATGATGTCCAAACTAAGCAGATGGCATTGCGACAGAGTAGAATGACAGTACTTGAATTTGAAAACATGTTATCATGAATGGAATAGGTACTGAAAACAGGAAGGCATGACATATTTACATGCATGATCAGCAGGCTAAGCACATGGCATTGCAACAGAGTAGATGCACTCCAGGACATTATATGCATGATGTACCCATATCACAGGCCAAGTTAGAGCAAGGACGTTGTGGGGTGAATAGGATTTAGCATTTTTCTGCAAGTCTTCTGAAGAACTGCCTTTACATGTTCCATCATATTGGGTATCATTGACGTCAAGTTTGTTAGCCGTTACATTGCTCCGTGAGGTTCTTGTGGATATATCAGTGTGTGCAATTATATCTGCATGCATGGAAGACAACTAGTAGTTAGATTTATGTAATGAGTGCATGTAGGAGATGACATAAATAGTAGGACTGGGCTTAACTAGCAGCAACAGGTCTCAAAAACCAAAGGGAGAACACAGATGAAAGCTACAGAATATGTATCGTTTGTACTCGAGATTAACAAGATGGCACACAAAAGTATTAAAGAACAACATAGGTAATACTAGAAGTGGTATAATCACCAGCCTGTGGGATAACATTGGCTGATGGATGCTGACTATGGAACAACGTTAGCTAAAGAACAAGTCTCTTATCTGAACTATGGAACAGGGTTAACTCCTGAACAAGACTCTTAAGAGATCAGCATCAATATACAGTGAAATGTCATAATCTATTTTCCATGCTTAGATGAATAACAAAGCCATAAATGTTGCACACAAGTAAGATGAGGGTACAACCTATCTGGCCGCCATCCATAGGAGTGAGCGTCATGTGCTGACTTGTCAATTGCCCTGCAGTTGTTGTGGCGGTCTATGTCGGGCACGCACATTCGATGCAAGGAACTATTGAGTGGGGACTATAGCTCCCTTCTGGTGTACGCTTCCCTTGTTGGAGCAGCTGCAGTGAGAAGGAAGACGGAGTGGCTGAAGATGAAGAAAACACAAAATGTTAAGAACGACACATATCTCTGATCTAAAGAAATACCGTAAGAGATCAACAGTAAGGTACGAGAGTGGTCACACGTCTATTGACTGAAAACTAAATTGGGGTCACATGATTTTATTTTATTTTGGTACTGTCCGATCTACGCTGGATGGCTTGATGGCCGTCTTGTGCCTCCCGGCTGACACTGTTCAGAATCTTTCTAGAAGAGCCAGCGACCACCGGCAGAGCAGCCTGCCTCCGCCGTCCCTGGCCACAAGAGCTCCGACCAAAACCCCGCTCCCCGCCCCACCGCACTGCCGTGGTTGTGCCGCCCCTGGCTAATCCACAAAGACTCGCCGTCATCCAGATCTGGTGGCGGCAGTACCTTCAACCCACGCAACTCTAAGATAGCCACCTAAGTGCTGCTTCCATGGCGAACTTGCGCCCCCGCACCCTTACATTAGACACCAGCCAACCGGCAGCCTACGAGCTCCGCCACCTCGAGGGGTGCTGCTTCCCATTGAGAATCGATTGGCCCAGAATAAAAATTCAAACAACTGACGCCTAAATAAAGTGATTTAAGATGAGTGTACGACCTATCTTGCGGCCCGGTGAAGTAGGCAGCTCCAGCTGCCGAGTCAGTGAGGCCGACACGATTGCGGTGGCTACCGGCGGCAGGAAAGCAGAGATGTCGCGACGGTCAACGGCTACGGGGAAGCGGCACCGGGGCTATGGGCGCTTCCGAAGTTGGAGCCGCTCCAGCACCATGCACAACGGCGGGAGTGAATCAGCTCCGGGACGGTTCACGCGGCCGTCGTCGAGGCAGCTCTGGCAACACGGAGTAAGAGGCACACGACTCAATGCACGAAGGCAAATGGACAGCGTCTCCGGCATTGGGGACGAGGGCGGTGGTGAATTTGGTGCGGTGGGGGCGCCATGGAGGAGGGGCTGAGGTTTCGCGGCTGGGGAGAAGGGAGCTTCCGGGGAGAAGGTGATTTGGCACCCACGATGTATGAATGGGGAATTGGGAGGGGGAAACATGCCTTACGGATGCATTTGTCTGAAATGTGTGTGTGGGGGGGGGGGGGTTACAGTTCTACCCATGCGTTTAGGCTTCTGGGCTTGGGTCTGTGTACTGAGGGTCGGGGATAGTAGAGTAACTTTGCTTCTCCCAAATAGTGGGCGCGAGCGATTTCGGGCGAGGAGGGCGTGTTTTGAAATAGTGGGCACGAGCGATTTTGGGCGAGGAGGGCGTGTTTTGAAATAGTCCGCGCGAGCGATTTCGGGCGAGGAGAGGGTGTTTTGCCGCCCATGGTTTATGAATTATTCTGCACCTGTCATTTCGGCCAAGGAGAAGGCGCGCTTGGATGAAGTTACGAACCTACCCTCGATGTACAACGGGCCAATTGATGCGTGTCCCACATAGGCCGGTAATTTCGCGTCTCCCATTTATTTGCTCGGGCGAATTCCACCGAGCAGAGGGTGTTTAGCGGTTCGTTCAAATTTTGGGAGAACGAGCATCCACATCTACCTTACCAAGTCGATTCGAATCAAATTTCGAAATATTAGCCTACCACTTCTTTTTTAGATGGTGAGATGATGCTCGGGACTAATGTGTTTTTACATGCTCGTTGCTAACGATTTACTATATGACAAATAGTTGACCCACTCAAAAACGGGAATGAAACCCAAAATGAAATAGCTCATTCACTAGGTCAAAATAGTGAACTAAATCCAAAATTGAACACCTCAATTGAGTAGCATGTTGTACTGTATTATAGTACTCCATGGACATATTGAAAGTCAAATTAATGAACTTGTTTGATACGCATATCTCCGTTCATGTGTGGATTGCAGACAACATGTTCTCCAATTCAAATATTTGAATGCAATTTTATATCAAAACATGGTTTATATCAGTCTTTGATGCATAAACGCGACCTCCCCCTCTCACGGACTCCTGTTCTCTCACTCGCCGATAATATTCAATTCTATCGCACGCATCCAAACACAAACCTTGTCGGTCCCTCTCCCTCTCTCTCTATCTCTCTCTCTCTCTCTATGGGAGGGAGGGGGGTCTTTCTAGTTCGCATGCACACTCCATGTATAGGTCTCTCTGGCACACTATGTATGATTCTCTAGTCCAAGCTAAATATCTTGGGTGCACTCATCGTACGCACAGAAATTCCCTAGCTCGTTGCTCGTAACTCTCTCACGCACCACTCTGCCGTCTCGGAGCTCTTCCCTCTCTCTCTCTCTCTCTCTCTCTCAAACTCTCCATCTCCCTGGGTCACGCATACACATGCATGTCTCACTCGCACTCTATAGACCCATCTAAAACTCTCTCTCTCTCCCTCGTTCTCTCTCCATCTCACACGCACACACACACACAATCTCACGCCTAGCTAAGTATGATTGTCTCTCACTCAATTGTAGGCACATGCAGTACACCTATGTATATGACTAATACTTAGCCTCCATCACAAACATGTGCATTGTCTCTTTCCCTCACTTGGTCTATCTCGATTTCTCTCGGGGCATCTTTCTATCGCACACACACCTCGTCCCTCGATCTCCCACCGATATAGTCCCCTCACGATCTCGAGGGGATCTCTCTATCACAAACACACCCTCTCTCCCTCCCCATGCATCCATCTTCTCCATGCATCCCTCTCGACCTTTGTCCCTTGTTGGCCAGACCTCTATTGGACATGTGTTATAGGGGTGTCTCTCTCCGTTGCAAACAATCACGCACTAGCTATCTTAGTGTATCTCCTCACCTCGCTTTTCTATCTCGGAGATGCATGTGTGATATGTTTGCATAAGAAACGAACACACACACTATCTCTCTATTTTATCGTTTGTTGTCCCTCTCTCTTTCACACACACACTCTTTTTGCACACTCACTCATTCTCCTTCACACGCACTTGATCTCTCTCGACTTAGGTACTCTCTTTGGTCCATAGCATATAGATTTATTGAAAAGTCAAACATCACAATGTTTGACCATGTACGTGGAGAAAAACATTTACATCTAGAACGGCGAACATATATCATTAGATTCATCACGAGATGTAGTTTCGTATGATGTATCTTTGGTATTGTGGATATAAATAATATTTGCGTAAACCTGGTAAAAGTTTCGAAAGTTTGACTTCTAAAAAATTTATATGCACTGCATTATTGAACGGATGGAGCATCTCTTTCCCCCTCTCAGCTATCTGACGCACCACTCAGCCGTATCGGGGCTCCTCTATCTCTCTCAAACTTTATATCTCCCTGGTTCACACATACACATATCTCGCTCGCGCTACATAGACCCGTCTAACACTCCCCGCCCTTGTTCTCTCTCTATGTGACATGCACGCCCCCTAAGTACCATAATCCATCACTCCATCATAGGCACACACACTCCCCCCCTAAGTATGACCATCTCTCACTAGCCATCAGGAACACATGTATTGTCTCCTTCCATCCATAAGTCTACCTTGATATCTCTCGGGGTATCTTCTATCGCGCACACACCTTGTCACTCGATCTCCCACCCATGTAGTCCCATCACGATCTCTAGGGGATCTCTCTGTCACAAACATACACTCTCTCCTCCCCATGTCTGCATTTTCTCCACACATCTCTCTCGACCTCTCTCCCTTGTTTGTCAGACCTCTCTTGGCCACGTGCTAGGGGTCTTTCTCTCTCGGTTGCAAACAACCACACACTATCTCCTCACCTCGCTTCCGCTGTCGAAGATGCATGTGTGATATGTTTGCATAAGACACACACGCTTTTTCTCTACTTTATCGTGTGTTGTCCATGTCTCTTTCACACACGCACACACACTTTTTTCACTCACTCTTTATATTACACTCTCTCTCTATCTCTCTCTCTAGTTACGTACTCTCTCACGTAAAAGTTTGACTAGGTATATGTGGAGAAAAACATTTACATCTGGAACAATCATTAGATTCATCACAACATGTACTTACTTCATACTATCATTTATCTTTGGTATTGTAGATATAAGTAATTTCTTTATAGACTTGGTCAAAGTTTCAAAAGTTTGACTTTAAAAAAATATAGGCACTAGATTATCGAACGGAGGGAGTAGCTCTTCCTCTCTCTCTCTACTATCTCTCACGGGCCTCCCCTCTCACTCGATCTCTCTATACCGAGGGATTATACGATCACTGTGTCAGCTTATAGCTTCGTATATTGTTTAGTTGACCGGTCAACCAGTCCACCTGCTGCCTTGTCAGCTCGTGTTCTCTATCTTCGTGTGCTGGCCCATGTGGCAGTGGGTGAAAATAAGTAAACTAGAGGCCCATCTGACACGCAGTGAAGTAAACAAAGTTGAAACCACTCCCGGTAGTACCCCGCACGCTAGTAAATTGAGGGCATACTTCTTCCACGTGAAGGACGCACTCGCGCACACTTCACCACTACGCGGCGGCATGCACACAAGGACACTCGCGCACACCCAACACACAATACACACCAAGCACACGTGTACACCGGCGTCGCCGCCGGCTGAGATGGACGGCGAGGCAGCCAACAAGCGGAGGCGGCTCGAGCCAAAACTGCATCAGGCGAGCCTGGACTTCATCAGCAGCCTCCCTGACGACATGCTGCTCGTCATCATCGGCCTCCTCCCCACCAAATCTGCCGTGCGGACCACCCTGCTCTCCCAGCGGTGGCGCCCCCTCTGGCGCCGTGTCCCCCTCAACCTCACCGTCGACAGCTGCCTCTGCGATGGGGATTGTAAACGCATGGCCGCAGTCTCCAAGATCCTTTCATCGCACCCTGGGCCAGCCAGATGCCTTGAAATCCGCATGTTCAGTACCAACTGCAAGGTCCAAGCCAAGTTCGACGAGTAGTTCTTATCCCCCGCCCTAGATCAGCTCGAGGCGCTCAGGTTTGAAGCTGGACGATGTCGCTCTCTGCCGTCGTCCGCGCTCTGCCTCATGCCAACGCTGCGTCGCGCCAGCTTCAGCTCCTACTATTTTCCCCAGATTAATGCCGCGCCTGCCCTTCTTCTTCGTCAACTCAAGCAGCTCGACCTCTTCGATGTTGGCATCTCGACGAAGGCTATGGAGCAACTGCTCCGCAGCTGTACTGCGCTCGAGTACCTTCGTCTTCGACAGATCCACGGGTTCATTAGCCTCCACATCGCCTCGATGAATCTCCGATGGATTTCTATGTCTTGCTGACCTCACAACATGACATCAATTGGGAAGAGATCACTCTAGCTGTTCCACGTTATGGTCATTGAGAATGCGCCTTTCCTTGAGAGATTGCTTGTATCTGATCTAGAAGGTCCAACAAAAATCAGGGTCATTGACGCGCCGAAATTGACAGCGTTGGTCTACTCGTCTACCAAATTCGCCGAACTCTTTATTGGATCCGTAATCATTCAGGTACAACACTCATCTTCTTCTCCGTCTTCTTGAAATTCACATTTTTTAATTTCTTCTTGATGTATTTACGACTGTCATCCAGAAAATGATTCCCACAAGCTTGACCCAGTCTGTGCACATAGTGAAGATCTTGGCAATAAAATCTATCGGCCCCAAGCTGGATCAAGTTGTTGGATTCCTTACATGCTTTCCGTGCATGGAGAAGCTAATCATCGAGGTGAAACTTCTTTCCTATTAGTAAACGGTAATCACAACGTAGCTCAATTCTTTCGCAATTTTCCCAAATTACGATGACAAGTGTAGTGTTCAAAACTGCATCTAGGCACTGCACCGAAAGAAATGTTTTTAGTATTTTTTCTCACGTGATCACCTGCATCGTTTTTTTGTTGTTGTTGTACTACTAGTAGCCTAGGCTAGTCATAGTGGCAAGTAACTTAGACTAGTAACTCCATGGTTAGCCTAAGAGCAAGTACTGCCTCCGTCCTGGTTTACTCTTCGTATTTTGTAGTATCAAAATTTGACCATAGATTTAACTGACAAAATGTTAATGCATGTCACTAAAAATTATATCGTTGGATTCGTATTTGAACATAATTTCAGATGGTATAATTTTTGGTGACATGCATTGGCATTTTCTTAGGTAAATCTATGGTCAAAATTTTACACTAAATATGAGGTAGTACAAAAGTGGGCCAAAACACGTGCCAAGTTCACTTCTGATGCATTTGGCATCGATGCCCCTCCATTGCTCACCTGGTGCCGCAATCTGGATCACCTACTTTGCTCTGGTGCCAAATTAACTCACACAATGAAAAAACACTTGTGTGGGAGAGGGAGAGGACTGAGGCAATAAAAAAACACTTGTTTGGGAGAGGGAGAGGCTGGTGTAGTTGGTTTGATTGATTTGTTTATACATGTGGGTCTGTGTGCACAGCGGTGCCAACTCTCTCACATCGCTAGAGCGGTGCCAAAATCTTTTGATTTGACAACATCGATGCGTATTATGTGGCATACTTTTGAGAAATATGGCATCGGCCCCATAGTGGAAGGCAACAAATGCCCAAGCTCTTCACGTGCTCCTAGGTAAATGAGAGGAAAGAGAAAGAGAGAGAGAGAGAGTGAAAAAATATCACTTGCCTTAGAGCCAACCCTATAGCCAACCCTATCGTATGAGCGAATGATATTGGTACCTCTTGATGACACGGCAATCTTATACAGCCAGCTGCTCTAATATGTTCTCTTCTTTAGCAGATAAAAGAAGACCCAAAAGTGAAAAATATGCTGCACTATAACAATCTCATCGAATGCTTTGATCTCCATCTTACAGAAATTGATTTGATCGACTACCGAGGCAGCACATCTGAGATTAAATTGGCTAGGTTCTTTGTTCTGGAGGCAAGTGTGCTCAAGGCATGAGGTTTGGCGTTCTCTGGAGCAACAATGAATGGCGTGCTGATCACCGCAAGCGTCTAAGCCCAAATGACAAAGTCTCCGCAGAAGCTGAATTTGTTTTTGAAACATCAAGTCGCCAGAGACTCAAAAATTTATTTGCCCATTAGTGACTTGTCAGGGCGGTGGATTTTAGTTTGTAGGATAATGCTGCATCCACCTAAAGTAACGAAAGTTCTTACGTAAACTTCCTAATAATTCCCTCTTCGTAGGTGCAGCATTACTCCTAGCATTTGTAATATCAGTTTGAAACTTGTAATAGTATGACTATCCAACACGAGGTACTATGTTACGATAAATATTCACGTGCATAGGTGCGGCAATGATATACCCATTACTCGAGTACAATATTTATTATTACCAGCAAGAGGCCGATGCGTTGCATGGAACATCAAGATGCATTTATACGAGCTGTTTATCTTGTGGGAGACGAAGATGAACGAGGGAAGGCCTTATCTACAAATGTGGAGAGGGGTGCAGGTATCTTTTTGCAAAATTGCCATAGTTTGCTTTCTATCCGTCAGATATAGATCGGCCGGTCTATATTGCAGGATGGCAGGCACACCATCATCACCCACTCGGTTTTTTAATAAGAGTTTCTCTATTTCTCTATACTACTCCTATAAAAACCTTTGAGTTGGTGATGATGGTGTGGCTGCCATCTTTCACCAATAGCCGTCGGATCTAGATCTGACGCATACAAAGCAAACTGCTGCAGTTTTGCAAAAAGATGCCCGCACTTGTTCCCTATTTACAAACAACTCCGTGTCTCTCACAATCAGCCTTATCTCTTCCCCACCATGTCTAGAAGGCCATGGAACAATCTGACGCGATGGCCGCTGCCGGCACCGTCCACCCCCAATCTTGGTGTTCCGTGCAATGCACGGGCATCTTACTCGTATAAGAAAAGAGTAGAGATACTCGTGGCAACGCACGGGAAATTATGTCGAACACGGCTAGTTGTAAGCAGGCTAGCTCTACAGCCATGATTATAGTGACTGCACACGGTGAGGCTGACTTTCGTATGCCGAACAAGGCGCCTACACTCAGGTGTCATCTCCGACGCAGGGTCTTGTCACTTCACTGTGAGGAGTAATTGGACCAACGGGTAGTACAGTACTAGTACTACATTGGTAGTACTACTACTAGTCTAGCACCACCGTCTGGATTTAGTGGTACTGCCATGTCCGTCTGGATTTAGTATTTGACTAGCAATATCTAGTAATGCATGTCACAAAAAATATACTACTCCCTCTGTAAATAAATACATGGAGTATTATTTTATTCGGTTTTGAACGTAGTTCCCAAAGATATTATACACTCTCCCTTCCGGTAGATGGCTCAAATCTGAAGTCTCATCAATCAGACTACTATTGTACTCACCGAGCGGTCAGCTTGGTAAGCTACCAACAAAAAATTGCAATCAAAGACTACTATTGTACTCCCTCTGTACTAGTGCATTAGTCACGTTACGAAAACCAAATAATCCCAAAACTTTTAGGCACGGTGCATTAACTAGCCACCTCATTACCTATTTTTTGCCACGAAAAAACAAATCACCCAATAGGAGACGTGGGGTGCATATGCATTCAATGACTTGAGACTACTTAGCACAACATGCAATGCTCAATTCTCTTTATGCAATGACATTAATTACAAAATACTACTCCTACCTCCGTCCTAGTTTATTGGTCCCCTTAGTATTTTGTGCCAAATTTTGACCATAGATTTAACTAAAATAATAATAATGCATGTCACCAAAAATGGTATCATTGGATTCATATTTGAACATAGTTTCAAATGATATTATTTTTGGTTACATGCATTAACATTTTATTAGTTAAATCAAAGGTCAAAACTTGGAGCAAAATGCAAAGGGGACCAATAAACCAGTAAACATCAAAGTTCTCTCGTTTTGCCCCAACTTGGTCTCGGTGAGATGACTATACTGCACCGGCACAGAGGGAGGGCCGAGGAGTAGATGGCCAACACACACGTGAATGCAACGCAGTCTGCACTTCTCATATAAAGGCTCCCCGCCAGTCCAATCTACGAAATCCTACGCACCTACGCACCCTAACCAAGGGCAAGAGTGATCACTCCAATCGCAAGATCAGTTGACTAGAAGCTAGACCCATGGAGGCGATGAGCGCGAGCATCAGCCGGCTGTGCCGGATGGTCCACGACGCCGGCCTGCGGCCCGGCACCGAAGAACGTCTCCAGGTCATGCTTGAGGCTGCCAGGGCGAGAGGCCTCTTGGACGATAGCTTCGTCTCCTTCTTCGACGAGGTCCTCGTCGGCTTCCTCGACAAGTTCACCGTCATCAAGAAGCTCGCGGACGACCTTGACGTACGCCTCCAGCCCACGGGCCCAGGCTCTAAGATGCCCGCCACCCTCAACGGCCTCTATGGTGACAACCTCTTCAACGCACTGGTGGCCCTGCGACTACCCGCCGTCGTGCCGGAGAATGTCCACCTCGAGGTTGCGCTCGCCGCGCAGCGCCTGGCGCAGGAAGACACCATCGACATAATCACCCACGTCTATGTGCAAATCGTCCACAAGGACTACTACGTGCAAGAGGAGGATGATAGGACGCTGGCCTTCTTGGACCGCAGGGCAACCTTGGACGGCATTGTTCAGAAGCATGTTGAGCTCGCCGCCAACGCCGCTGCTCCTCACACGTCGGTTGGTGACCCGGCGCACTAGGGTGTGAGGATGTCATTGATGGATCCGTATGTATCTTTATCTTTCCGTCAATTCCATGTAGTAGTATATTGTACTAGTAATTATCTTACCTTTCGCATCAACTTCATTATTTTTGTACGTACTCCATGCATGAACCGCGCCAGAACCAAACTTCTCATTACTCTAGGGAAAATCGTTATTTCTATCTATCGGTCGCACCATGGAGAAGAACCAAATTTTACAAGTAACAAGTTCAAAAGGAAAAGACTGCCGTGTTCGCGTCGCACCCCCACACGGTTGGTCCAGCATGCCGCTCAAGGGGGAACGCATGCTGTGTTGCATTTTCACTTACAAGTGGGACCGCAGTTGAGCAAACCGACTATCGGCAAACCCCCACCCCGCCCACCGCGCGATGGCTGAGTTAGAGAAAACAGGAGGGAGAAGAGATGGATGTAGCATGGACTCCAAGAAAATTGGTGTCAGATGGGACTCATGTGGGTGGCGTGTGCCGTACTGCTAGACGTGAATGCTAGTTATGGCCCATGCCACCCCACTATATCGAGGTGCTGGTTACGTAGGGCAAACACATTATCTCTCCAGGAGTTTGGTACACCACTAGTACTACTCACATTGTCGCGAAATTTCCTGGAATCCATGCTTAGCCCTCCTCTCTCTCTCTTCTCAGCCAGCCAGCAGACGCGCGGAGTATGCCCATTGTCTGTTTGCTCACATGCGGTCCCACATGTCAGTGAAAACCCAAGACGACCCACTGAGGGGGTGTTTGGTTGCAAGGGACTAGACTTTTTTTAGTCCCAGGGACTAAAGAAAAAAGTCCCTCCAGTAGAGTCTTTTTCTAGTCCCTTAAGGAAAAGTCCCTCCTGTTTGGTTACATAGGGACTAAAAGGGACTTTTTCTAGTCTAGTACCTGTAACCAAACAGGGCCTGAACCTGCACATCTTTCACCTCGACGTGCTGGTGATGAAAAACAAATCCAATAAAGATCTTCGGTGGCCACTTTTGGAGTTACTCAAGAGTAAGATTCTATGTACAGTTTAACCCAAGATGCACATCACGTGGCTTCAACTAGCACTCCATTTTCTTGCATGACACGACCTAGATGCTGGATCTCCCACATGTCGGCAAAAGGAGGAAGAACTCGACCAAATCTTCTCCACATTTAGACCGGAGGAGTAGGAAACACGGCAAGCCCTGTGCCTACATCATACGTAGTGCACAAGCCCACCTCACGCTATCACCATATTTCTCGGCCTCCGTGCGACACCTAGCTCTAGTTGATGGTATACTAGTACTAGGACTAACTATTGTACTAGCATACTACTACTAGGTTGGCTCTATGTGATGTGGCAACTTCATATAACCGGATGTTGGCTATACTACTACAGTACTCACACTCCAAGAAGTGACTCGAAAACCATTCTCAAATTGAGTTTATCACATGCATATGCAAATGTACCATTCATTACATAGAACAAGTCATCAACACACAACGACAACGAGGATACATGTTGGATTATAGATTATTTCCAACAAAACATTC
This sequence comes from Thinopyrum elongatum, assembly GCA_011799875.1. Taxonomy (NCBI): domain Eukaryota; kingdom Viridiplantae; phylum Streptophyta; class Magnoliopsida; order Poales; family Poaceae; genus Thinopyrum; species Thinopyrum elongatum. The sequence goes on from CM022303.1 coordinate 238,549,758, forward strand.
TAGTAAATACTAAAAAAATTATCACACAACAAATAACAAGCAATGAAATGAACTTCATCTCAACCAATCCTCGGCGTTGGAAACGCTTGCTTTGAACCATAACTGATTCTCTGGGAAGGGCCAGCTATTGTCAATCTCGAGACCAACGCAGGACTCATCATCCAGGCTGAAGCGGCCTATAGCAGGACGCATATTGTGATAGCCAGTGTAGGGAACCATAGCAATGTCCGAGGTATAGATATAGTTGCTTCTCATAAATGGTTTAACGTTGTGCCAACAGCAGCTGGATCGCCTTTCACCATCATTGGATAGTTCTGTCCAAGGAAGAGCGAGTTTTCTCCAAGACTATCAATACTGAACCAGGGAGAAGGTGTTGGCGCTAGCACACTAGTATCCATCCCGAATACCCTGCAACGGATGTTGGAATAGGTCCGGAGAGTGCGACCATGGGAGACAACACCTGCTTCCTTAGTAGTAACATCAGCAGTGCGCTGTATACAGACAAGAAGAGGTGATCCATCGGAATAAGTTGCTAGGCGCCACTGAGTATATAGGTCCTGCTCGTCCTCATGCTCGTGATAATCACCATCGTCATCTCCCCCTTGGTTATAAATTTTTTCAAGTATAGGTGGTGGAATGTTCACAGGACCTTGGAAACACAAGAAGGTTAATTAGTAAAGGGAAACTAGCTAACCCGCATGCATGTGGATGAATCAATTATTTTTTTGAAAAGGATGAAACGATTATAATTACGGTGGAAGACAAACGTACCGAAACCATAAGGATTCCATGCAAAAACAGTGCCATGAGTGGTGGCAGCAAACACAAGAAGCTCATATTGAATTGCATCACAGTACTCATCCATGTACAAAAATTGATTTTTGAGCAATATCCATCGAGGCGTGGAAGTAAGGACGGCAACAAGCTTGTCAAACATAGCAACAACATGATAGTTCCTATAATTCCAAGAGCGCTTGGGAACTCGACAAATTGCTATCTTCCGTAGAGGACAGTCACCATGATCGTATTTGAACATACGTAGATCATCTGTATGCTCAACCTCAGGGCACTCTGAGAATTTTGGAAGTGGAATCCGCTGACGAGTGTACAAATTGACAAGTTCCCACTCACAGTTGTACCCAATATAAACAAACCAATCTCCATTTGCGCTTGCACAGGCCTTACCCTTAAGCGATGGCATCTTAACATCACACGTATCATTATCAACCGGCATCAACTTGCACAAGGTGAGGCTTCCGTCGTCCGCGCGCCAGCAAGCAGGGTCATGGCGAAGAAGCTAGGGGAGATCAAACCGCTCTTGGACCCTTGGGTTCTTTGTAATGATGTTATTTGTTGAGTCGAGAATGGTCTTGAACGAACCTACCATGCTAGCCGACGTGATGACGTCGCACCGATCAATGAGTTCCTCCACCACGTCATCTTTCAGATCGGGGCAAGAATAACGGGGTCATTTTCGGCCTGTTCCCTCCATGGAGAAGACAATCGAACAATGGTAGAAGGAAGGGTGAAGGCAAATGGAGGGAGGAAGAGCGTGCGACAGCAGTTCCAAATCAAGAGGGAAAGGCGAAGAGGCGGTGGACAGTTGCCATGGTACAGGAAGAGGCGCCCCGGCCTACATAGACGTCCGTTCGGAAATTGTACAAAAGGACTCACCGTCGTCTCACTGACATGTTGGAACAGGACAACATGTCAACGAAACATGGTGTGTCATTTCTCGTGCAAAATGCGATCTGGCCGCGTTGGCCCGAGGTGCCGCATTATTTCTTGACTTTAGTTTTTTAATGGCGTGCCATTCAGTTTTGAAGCATGACTAACTGGTACTGTATGTAGAGAAAATATAAACTACTCTACCACTACTCCACCTCTAGTACTAGTATCAAAAAAGACATATAGGCTGGAGCTTCAGCGCTTGCTTGCTAATGGCTGCCCACTTGCTTCTCACACTATCACCCTATCTCCAGATCTAAAAAAGATGGCGGTGCCCCTCTCTCTCCCTCCTCACCGGTGGTCACAGATCCACCGGGGAAGAAAAGGACGTGCAGCATTGACGCACTCGTCGTCGGCGAGCGAGGTCACGCACTGACGACAAGGCCGTCCTCTTAGGCCTAGCGCCCGCGCGGGATGGCCTCTGTCCCCAAGCTCGCTGCCGTAGTGTGTGCAGAGGATGATGACCACGAGCGAAGCCACTTCCCGACGACCCTCAGGTATGCTACCTCTTTTCGAACCATACCCTTGTTCTATTGCCCCATCTGCCACGTCGCTGCATGTGGATCTTTTTCCACTCCACCATCTTCCCAATTTGCTATCCTCTGCTCTGCTGGTCACGCAGACGAAGACCTTAATTTGCACTATTAAAGGAAACCCTACTTCATGCAGACTAATCCATGTCTGGGTTGAATAAGGAAAGGAAGGGAGAAAGTATTGTCGAAGAGACTAGGCATCGAACCCGCATCTAGGTTGAAAAGGGGAAAATCAGTAGCTAAGGAACGAGTCCCGTGTCTCTTGGTTAGAAAGGGTGAAAAAGGGTAGAAAGGCATGACAACGCAATAGAGAATGACCAGGTCGATCGGTTTGTTGTCCTCACATAGGAAAAAGGTGGCTAAAGAGAACAAAATTGGGACATAATCCACATATGTTGCCTGGATATTTGTTGCTCTGGGCAACCATACCTCCCTCACCACTCTATGCGTCCGTGGAGGTACATCATACTGGTGCGCCCACTGTCCGAATGGGCCTCCCATGCTCTTATTGCCACTTTTTTGCTGTTAGTATAACGCCAATGGTAAAGTCAAGCAATGCTACTGCTAAAGTGATGCCACATTTAACTAATGCCGCACTCAGTCTAATGCCACTGATAAATTTAAGCAATGCCATTTAATGTCACTGGATTAATTCAGGGTTAGCTATTGATTGTGGATGTATTAAAGATTTTTCAGCTAAGGCATTCTAATGCTGTTGCACACCCAGTATACCAACGATGAAACTTGTTACTACCTTCAGATTTTTGCACTGTTAATGCTTATAGATTACATTCCTCACTTTCATGAGATAAGTCAAAAAAAATTGTACAGTGTCACCAAAATGCCAAGGTGCTGATGTCATTTTATTTTGGTTAAACTGCACAAAACATTATGAAGAGAAGAGGAAAGGTCAAGAGTGGGCACCTCCTTCTCTGACTGTTCTCTTGATTTGTTCGATCAAGTTTTTATGTTTGATCGATTATCAAGATTGGGATAGCAATTTTGAGGTCCCCTCGAGTTCGAAATGATATTTACCTTGAAGGTACATGGTTTGCAATTTTTTATACTGTCATTAGTTAATAATGCTAGTTACCTTCAGACTTTTGTATTTGGTTTAATGCTATTGCACAGCTAGTATACCAATGCTGAAACTTGTTACCTTTACATTTTGTATTGTTAATGCTTATAGAAATCTTCCAATGCTAGCTTATGGAAATCTGTTCAGTTAAACCATTGTACTGTACCCCGTAATAAAAAAACTAATCTACTATTTCACTAGCCACTGGATTAGTGTATATTTGTACTATTCGAATGGTGTTGCATTATCATATGGACATATATAAAGTGTGGCAAGCTTTCCCAGATATGTGCTCAAGAAAACTACTACCTTTTTTTCTAAATACTAGACATTTGGGTACTTTAAATTGAACTGTGAAAACGTCTTATGTTAAGGAATAGAGGGTGTAGAGTTCACTCAAATTATCCCGGTAAAGCTAGTCACACCTTTGTTAAAATTAATGTTCATTATGTTATCGGAGGAGGTCTGTATGTTTGTCTCTAATGCCTGTCGATTACATACCTGACATCATGATGTAATGGTAAGTCATTTCTTTTTGTACAGTGTCACTGAATTGTCAAGGCGGTGATGGCATTTTATTTTAGTTGAACTGCACAAAATATGCTTAAAAGAAGAGGAAAGGTCAGGAATGGTTCAGTTCTTAAGAGAATACTATGTATGCCTTCCTGACATCAGCCGCTGTTGCCTTATTTATTCCTTCAAACAGGTGGTTAGAAACAGTCTTGCTACCTTTTCCCATTTAGAAATTGGAATGCTTATATTTGTGAGTCTATGCTTCAACTAGTGCCACTTTTATAGTAATCACACTTTCAATATCTATGCAAACAGGGATGCTCGATTTTAGTGGAACTGCACAAAAAGTCCAAATCGTTCAACATTAGGAGCATGTTTTCTTCCAAATTGTTATATTCAATTGGTGGCACTATGAGCTGTTCATTACGAAGGTACATGGTTTCCTACTATCTTGCTACTCTTTTTGTACTGTCATTAGATAGTAATATTAGTGGTTTGCATGTGAATTTATTGGCAGGGTGGACCTACATTGGAGGTGCAGGACATGATTCAATGATTGGATGCTCAATTTCGGTTGTATCGATTTCACCTCTTCCATCACTGCGAACATAGATATCCTTGTTCTGATGAAGAATAGGCGCTATATTTCTGCTCTGTATCAGCAAATCAATTTAGTATGAAATTGTCCAGGGCAAAACATGATAGTATCAAATTGTCCAGTGCAAAACATGACAGATGCTAAGCGGAAGAGACGTGTTTAAACCGAAAATACAAGGTGGGGTATATGTTTACTAGCTGCTTGATATTTGGGCAGACAGATGTCAGCCTGTTGCTATTTGGCAAACAAACAAAGTGACTGCAATTTTGGTGGAATTGCACAAGAGAATAGTATAGTCACTGCATGCAGTGCCATTTGAAAATAGACACAGAAAGATTGGATAGTCACTTCATGGACTGCACAAAAGTAGTACTGTACTATTTATTGGCCAACACTAGGTGCTTCATTGTTTTGGTTTGATTATACAATGGGCATCATTTTGCCTAAGTTAAAGTTTGTATTCCGAAAATAGTCTCGCCGTGTGATCGAGAGAAGACCAAATCATATTGCAGTGGATGTTCCTCCATCATGTGTGGTTCATTCTCATGGTTCCAGCTATTGGTGAAACCACTTATGTTTGCAAGAGGAATTGTATACTTCAAAAACAAATTTGTATTTCACTTTGTACTGAATGTTGGCCTAAAGAAGCATCCATGTTAGTAGGAAGAACAGATGTTTTTTCTAGATCTTTGCTTTTGGAGCTACATATTTGTATATGATCTGTGAATTGTTGAGATGCATTAACATGTTGATCTATTGTATGGGAATCGTACTAGTTGGTTGTGAATTTGGGCTACTAATGTGAACATATTACAATGCCAGGCCTGTGAGTCTCGTGTGAACATTTCGAACGGATCGGCTCTTACTACTGTGCACAGCATGATCCTTATTTCTGTGTTCTCAGTGTTTACAAGTTACTAGCTGTTCCTTATTTCTGTCCGCTCAGTGTTTACAAGTTACTGATCTATCACTAGCTAGCCTACTAATACGCTCCTGGAAGTTGTAGTTGCGACACAAGATCCGAAGGTGGCAGTTTTTTGAATAAAAATGCCGACCTCTGAAGAAACTGACAAGCTGTTCTGAAGAAAATGCCATGCGAATCTGAAGAAACTGCCAACAAAAACATTCGCAAATGCCTTATCTCCCAGCGAACGTTCATCAGCTATTGTGATCCTACACATACACTATCCAACCGACTCGATCCTGCGCGAATAACCAGCTGATCACGCACGTACCTCATCTGGATGAATCGAGCGCACTCGTTTGACCGTCATGCCGACGTGCGACCCAACACGGATGGGACGCACCACTGACGGGACGGGACGGCACAGTCATAATTTCAGTTTTTCTAGTTTTCCGCGGCAAGCTGGTGTGCTAAGCCATGCCTGCTTACATTGAATTCCGATGACCGCGATGACAGTCGCGTTTCCCGTGACACACTGGTTCACCTACCTTCCGCCTATAATTACTGGTTCGCGGCGTTCACCGGTGGCACCATCACCCAACTCGCCCTATCCTCATAAGCCCCCACCGGCCCGACGTCGCTCGCCACTTGTCCTAGCTCTCGCCACGTCTGTCATGCCCCAGCCCGTCCGCAATAGGCGACGCCGGAGGCAGTCACCTCCGGAACTAGTGTTCGGTTTTTCACCGGAAGGCAGACGGAGGGAGGAGGCATTCTATCGGTCTTTGGATGGCAATGCGGAGCATGAGGACTTGTTGGAGCGTGACCGCCTGGTGGAGGAGCAGCATATCGCCGATTTGCGCCACCAGCAGGGCATGGAGCAGCATCGCACCGACACTCTGAGTCGCGAGCAGAGCGCCCACAACTGGGCCGACTACGTGGAGGCCGGTGCCCGGCAAATAGCCCTGGACGCCGAATTTTACTACCAGCTCGTCTATTGGGTTTCCCGCTTAGAAGCCGAAGCTTCCGTGGACCACGCCGGCATGGAAAGGGCCAACGCGCGCGAGCAACGCGCCCTATCGCACCTCTGGCAAGTCCGAGGCGAGGACGAGGACATCGGTGACGGCGTTTAGCGTGTACCGTAGATGGCGGCCAGCATCGTCTAGTTAGCTAAGAGTATGTTAGTACTTGTACACTACTAGAGTATTAGTGGGAGTAGATAGTTAACTTGGCTATGATGGTTGTCAACGTGGAAGTTCAGTACTCTATATCTGGATCAGATATGTTACTTTGCTCTGAATGTTGAACTTTCCATTTGAACGTATGGAATGGGCTGTTATTTTTTTAAATGGGCTGTATTTGTCCGCCACGGGTTTTGAGGCTGACTTGTGGGCCTACTAGGTTGACGCGTACACAATCAGGAGATGATTGTATGTGGAGAGGATGACAGCAGGGACCCACCAGGGTCATGGCAGTATGCAAGCAAGTGCCTCCTTATTTCAAGCCAAAAAAATGGTTCCTCCTAATGGATTTCTGACATCTGGGTCCCATGCCATTGTCAACGTAGTCAATAAACAAGAGAATTGCACAACGAGAGGCTGACACCAGGGACCTAGCAGCTCGCCCAGTTATTTTTGTTTTGAGATGGAAGCAGGGTGTCAACTGGGCTATGCGGGGCACTCTGGCCTGTCTAGCCAGCCTTTTCTTTTATGTTTACCACAAGACCAGCCCAGTAGTTTGTTTTCTTTCTGAAAATGGCTAGCCCAGTTTTTTTGTTCTTTTGCAAAATACCCAACCGAGGCCTACTTGCTTTGTCAGCCCTGCGGGGCTGCAAATCTTTCAAGACGAGGAGAGCTTCATTCGGCTTGCCCAGAAAATGGGCTATCAGTAATGAGAAATGGGTTGTACATTTTAAAACACATCAAACCGACAATTAGTTTCAAATTTCTTTTTTTTCATTTTGAGATTTTAAATTCCATTGATTTTTATGCGTGGACAATTATTTGAATTTTATATTGATATAAATTTATTTTTCAAATTAGTTTGAATGTGACTTGAAATTTCGGGATTAAAAACAGTTCGGATCGCACCGAAATATGCAAAATTTCGTATAATTTTTTAACCGTGGCCACAATATGGGCTGTAATGCTAACAAAAAGAATATGGGCTCCAAAAAAACCTTAAGAATTAGCAAATGGGTTGTAAATTATTAGAAATAATGGCAAATGGGTTGTATGCTGTTTTCCATAGATTTGAGGCTGACTTGTGCGCCTACTATATGTTGACCCGTACGCTTTCCTAAAAAAAATGTTGACGCACACGCAACGCCGTATCAACTTAGTCAACACCGAGAGCAATGACTGTTGGATGTCCATCCAATGGCCGTCGTTCTTCTTCAATCTCTGCTCTTCCTGCTCCGGCCACTCAAACAAGCGCCGGTGGGGCTGCCTGCTCCGTCCTCCCGTGGCCGGCTGTGCTGCCGCGCAGGCCTCACCCATTCCTGCTGTTATTCTCCAGCGACAGCAGACGAACCAGTAAACCCTCGTACTCCCCTCTGCGTGGGAAACAACTGCCGAGTCTTCCCTGGCTCCGTGTCGTTCCCTTCCTAGGCCTCGCCGTCGTCCACCGCCCTGGTGCTCTCGGCGCGGCGTGGTCAACGAACGACATCCATCGGAAGAGGACTGTAGGTGGAGAGGCTGACAGCTGGGTCCACGGCCGCACGTAATGAAGTGCCTCCTTATTACGCACAAAATTATGATTCCTCCACCTGACAGCTGGGACCCACTGGAAGGGCCTCTGTATTTCATGAAAAAAATGTTCCCCCCGCTGACAGCTCGGATCCACCAGCTATATCTTCACACGCAAGGAAGTGCCTCCTTATTACGCACAAAAAAAAATGAATAATCCCCCTGCTAGCTGGGACCACCATAGTGGGAGGCTGACTTGTGGGCCTACTATGTTGACGCGGACAGAGGGCTTTGTCAACTTAGTCAATATGAACGATTCTAGCTCTAGTGACCGTACGATGTCCATCCAACGGCCGTAGTGCTTCTTGAACCTCTGGTCTTCTTGCTCCAGCCGCCCAAACCAGCGCCGGTCGTGCCGCCTTCTCCTGCCTCCTGTGGCTGGCTGTGCTGCCGCGCAGGCCTCACTGCCCCACCATAGTCCAACCTCTGGCAAGGCCATCCCTCTACTCACCCACAACCCCCTGTTATTCTGCGGCGACGGCAGCCTCACACCGCAGCCGAACCAGTCAACCCTCGTACTCCTCTCCGTGTGGGCATCCACTATCGCGTCTTCCCCCGCTCCGCATCGTCCCCTTCCTAGGCCTCGCCGTCGTCCACCACCTTGGTGCTCTCGGCACGGCGTGGTCAACATGGTCAACGAACGACAGCCATCGAAAGAGGACTGTACGCGATGAGGCTGACAGATGGACCCACCAGCTACATCTTCGCACTCAAGGAAGTGCCTCCTTATTACACGCAAAAAAAAGAATCCTTCCCCTGACAGCTGGGACCCACCAGCTATATCTTCGCACGCAAGGAAGTGCCTCCTTACCTCCCTGACAGCTGGGACCCACCCGGTCGAACCGTACGTAGGGTTGTCTGTCTGGTCGCGAACATGTACGTACATACTGGTCGATCGGTCTGTCTGCAGGCTACAACGATGAACCATGGCCGAGTAAGGAAGGGCACGTGTCATAGTAGAGGCGCGGACGTAGCATGTCACGTAGTCCCGTCTATATCGTGTACACGTACGTACAGCCAGGGTGCAAGAAAGTAAATACGGCCATGATACGTCCATTTTGCATCATGCTTTTATATCAATATTTATTGCATTATGGGCTGTTATTACACATTATGGCACAATACTTATGCCTTTTCTCTCTTATTTTACAAGGTTTACATGAAGAGGGAGAATGCCGGCAGCTGAAATTCTGTGCTGGAAAAGGAGCAAATATTAGAGACCTGTTATGTACAACTCCAAAAGTCCTGAAACTTCACGGAGGGTCATTTTGGATTTAATAAAAAATATTGGGCGAAGAAAGTACCAGAGGGGGGCCACCTGCCATCCACAAGGGTGGAGGGCGCGCCCTACCCCCCAGGGCATGCCCCCGTCCTTGGGGGCCACCTGGCAGGCCCCCGACACCCATCTTCTGCTATATGGTGTGTTTTGACCTGGAAAAAATAAGAAGGAAGCTTTCGGGATGAAGCGACGCCGTCTCGAGGCGGAACCTGGGCAGAAGCAATCTAGGGCTTCGGCGGAGCTGTTCTACCGGGGAAACATCCCTCCGGGAGGGGGAAATCATCGCCATCGTCATCACCATCAATCCTCTCATCGAGAGGGGGTCAATCTCCATCAACATCTTCACCAGCACCATCTCCTCTCAAACCCTAGTTCATCTCTTGTACCCGATATTTGTCTCAAAACCTCAGATTGGTACCTGTGGGTTGCTAGTAGTGTTGATTACTCCTTGTAGTTGATGCTAGTTGGTTTATATGGTGAAAGATCATTTGTTCAGATCCTTAATGATAATTAATACTCCTCTGATTATGAACGTGAATATGCTTTGTGAGTAGTTACGTTTGTTCCCGAGGACATGGGAGAAGTCTTGTTATAAGTAGTCATGTGAATTTGGTATTCATTCGATATTTTGATGAGATGTATGTTGTCTTTCCTCTAGTGGTGTTATGTGAACGTCAACTACATGACACTTCACCATGATTTGGTCCTATGGGAAGGCATTGCGAAATAATAAGTAGATGATGGGTTGCTAGAGTGAAAGAAGCTTAAACCCTAGTATATGCGTTGCTTCGTAAGGGGCTGATTTGGATCCATATGTTTCATGCTATGGTTAGATTTATCTTAATTCTTCTTTCATAGTTGTGGATGCTTGCGAGAGGGGTTAATCATAAGTGGGAGGCTTGTCCAAGGAAGGGCAGCACCCAAGCACCGGTCCACCCACATATCAAATTATCAGAGTAACGAACGCGAATCATATGAGCATGATGAAAACTAACTTGACAACAATTCCCATGTGTCCTCGGGAGTGCTTTGCTTTATATAAGAGTTCGTCCAGGCTTGTCCTTTGCTACAAAAAAGGATTGGGCCACCTTGCTGCACCTTGTTTACTTTTGTTACTTATTACCCGTTACGAATTATCTTATCACACAACTATCTGTTACCGATAATTTCAGTGCTTGCAGAGAATACCTTGCTGAAAACTGCTTGTGATTTCCTTCTGCTCCTCGTTGGGTTCGACACTCTTACTTATCGAAAGGACTACGATAGATCCCCTATACTTTTGGGTCATCAAGACTCTTTTCTGGCACTGTTGCCGGGGAGTGAAGCGCCTTTGGTGAGTGGAATTTGGTAAGGAAACATTTATATAGTGTGCTGAAATTTACTGTCACTTGTTACTATGGAAAATAATCCTTTGAGGGCTTTGTTCGGGGTATCTTCACCCCGACCGGAAGAGCAAAGAGTTGCCCCTCAACCTACTGCACCTACTGCAAATATTTATTATGAAATTCCTTCGGGTATGATAGAGAAACTGCTAGCTCATCCTTACACAGGAGATGGAACATTACATCCTGATATGCATCTAATCTATGTGGATGAAGTTTGTGGATTATTTAAGCTTGCAGGTTTGCCCGAGGATGAAGTCAAGAAGAAGGTCTTCCCTTTATCTTTGAAGGAGAAGGCATTGACATGGTATAGGCTATGTGATGATATTGGATCATGGAACTACAACCGATTGAAATTGGAATTTCATCAGAAGTTTTATCCTATGCATCTGGTTCATCGTGATCGGAATTATATATATAATTTTTGGCCTTGTGAAGGAGAAAGTATCGCTCAAGCTTGGAGGAGTCTTAAATCAATGTTATATTCATGCCCCAATCATGAGCTCCCAAGAGAAATTATTATTCAAAAAAATTATGCTCTGCTTTCTCATAATGATCGATCCATGCTCGATACTTCTTGTACTGGTTCTTTTATGAAGAAGACTATTGAATTCAAATGGGATTTATTGGAAAGAATTAAATGCAACTCTGAAGATTGGGAACTCGACGAAGGAAAGGAGTCAAGTATAAACCTTAAGTTTGATTGTATTAAATCTTTTATGGATACCGATGCTTTTCGTGATTTTAACACTAAATATGGACTTGACTCTGAGATAGTAGCTTCTTTCTATAAATCTTTTGCTACTCATGTTGATCTCCCTAAGGAGAAGTGGTTTAAATATCATCCTCCCATTGAAGTTAAAGTAGTAGAACCTATTAAAGTTGAAGAAGAAACTATTACTTATAATGTTGATCCTATTGTTCCTACTACTTATATTGAGAAACCACCTTTTCCTGTTAGAATAAAGGATCATGCTAAAGCTTCAACTATGGTTCATAAGAGTTATACTAGAACACCTACACCCCCTGAGCAAATTAAAGTTGAACCTAGTATTGCTATGGTTAAAGATCTCTTGGTTGATAATATTGATGGGCATGTTATTTATTTCCGTGATGAAGCTGCTAGAATTGCTAAACCCGATAGTAAAGATAAACATAGACCCGTTGTTGGCATGCCTGTTGTTTCAGTTAAAATAGGAGATCATTGTTATCATGGCTTATGTGATATGGGTGCTAGTCTGAGTGCAATTCCTTTTTCCTTATATAAAGAAATTATGAATGATATTGCACCTGCTAAAATAGAAGATATTGATGTTACTATTAAGCTTGCCAATAGAGATACTATTTCACCAATTGGGATTGTTAGAGATGTTGAAGTCTTGTGTGGGGAAATAAAATACCCTACTGATTATCTTGTTCTTGCTTCCCCACAAGATGACTTTTGTCCCATTATATTTGGTAGACCTTTCTTGAATACTATTAATGCTAACATAGATTGCGAGAAAGATATTGTTACTGTCGGTTTAGGGGATATGTCTCATGATTTTAATTTCTCTAAATTTCATAGACGACCCCATGATAAAGAATTGCCTAGTAAGGATGAAATTATTGGTCTTGCTTCTATTGTCGTGCCTCATACTGATCCCTTAGAACAATATTTGTTAGACCATGAGAATGATATGTTTATGAATGAAAGAAGGGAAATAGACGAGATATTCTTTAATCAAGGGCCTATTTTGAAACACAATTTGCCTGTTGAAATCCTTGGGGATCCTCCTCCACCCAAGGGTGATCCCGTGTTTGAGCTTAAACAATTACCGGATACTTTGAAATTTGCTTATCTCGATGAAAAGAAGATTTATCCTGTTATTATTAGTGCTAACCTTTCAAAGCATGAAGAAAAGAAATTATTGAAAACTCTGAAGAAGCACCGTGCCGCTATTGGATATACTCCTGATGATCTTAAGGGCATTAGTCCCACTCTATGTCAGCACAAAATTAATTTGGAGAATGATGCTAAACCAGTAGTTGATCACCAACGACAGTTAAATCCTAAGATGAGAGAAGTGGTAAGAAATGAAATACTAAAACTTCTGGAGGAAGGTATAATTTATCCTATTGCTGATAGTAAGTGGGTAAGTCCTATTCATTGTGTCCCAAAGAAGGGAGGTATTACTGTTGTTCCTAATGATAAGAATGAATTGATCCCACAAAGAATAGTTACAGGTTATAGAATGGTAATTGATTTTCGAAGATTAAATAAAGCTACTAGAAAAGATCATTACCCTCTACCTTTTATTGATCAAATGCTAGAAACATTATCCAAACATACACATTTTTGCTTTCTAGATGGTTATTCTAGTTTTTCTCAAATACCTGTGTCAAAAGATGATCAGGAAAACACCACTTTTACTTGCCCTTTCGGTACCTTTGCTTATAGACGTATGCTTTTGGTTTATGCAATGCACCTGCTACCTTTCAAAGATGTATGACTGCTATATTCTCTGATATTTGTGAAAAGATTGTTGAGGTTTTCATGGATGATTTCTCCGTTTACGGAACTTCTTTTGATGATTGCTCAAGCAACCTTGCTCGAGTTTTGCAGAGATGTGAAGAAACTAATCTTGTCTTGAATTGGGAAAAGTGCCACTTTATGGTTAATGAAGGTATTGTCTTGGGGCATAAAATTTCTGAAAGAGGTATTGAAGTTGATAAAGCTAAAGTAGATGCTATTGAAAAGATGCCGTGTCCTAAAGATATCAAAGGTATAAGAAGTTTCCTTGGTCATGCTGGTTTCTATAAGAGGTTTATTAAAGACTTCTCTAAAATTTCTAGGCCTCTCACTAATCTCTTTCAAAAAGATGTTCCTTTTGTTTTTGATGATGATTGTGTAGAAGCATTTGAAATACTTAAGAAAGCCTTGATTTCTGCACCTATTGTTCAGCCACCTAATTGGAATTTACCCTTTGAAATCATGTGTGATGCTAGTGATTATGCTGTTGGTGCTATTCTAGGGCAAAGAGTTGATAAGAAATTAAATGTTATTCATTATGCTAGTAAAACTCTAGACAGTGCCCAGAGGAATTATGCTACTACTGAAAAAGAATTTTTAGAAGTTGTCTTTGCTTGTGATAAGTTCAGATCCTATATTGTTGATTCCAAAGTAACTGTTCACACTGATCATGCTGCTATTAAATATCTTATGGAAAAGAAAGATGCTAAACCTAGACTTATTAGATGTGTTCTCTTGCTACAAGAATTTGATTTGCATATTATTGATAGAAAGGGAGCTGAGAACCCCGTTGCAGACAACTTGTCTAGGTTAGAAAACGCTCTTGATGACCCACTGCCTATTGATGATAGCTTTCCTGATGAATAATTAGCTGTCATAAATGCTGCTCGTAATACTCCATGGTATGCCGATTATGCTAATTACATTGTTGCTAAATTTATACCACCTAGTTTCACATACCATCAAAAGAAAAAGGTTTTCTATGATTTAAGACATTACTTTTGGGATGACCCACACCTTTATAAAGAAGGAGTAGATGGTGTTATTAGACATTGTGTACCTGAGCATGAACAAGAACAGATCCTACGCAAGTGCCACTCCGAGTCTTACGGAGGACACCACGCTGGAGATAGAACTGCACATAAGGTATTGCAATCTGGTTTTTATTGGCCTACTCTCTTCAAGGATGCTCGTAAGTTTGTCTTGTCTTGTGATGAATGCCAGAGAATTGGTAATATTAGTGATGTCAGGAAATGCCTATGAATTATTCACTTGTTATTGAACTATTCGATGTTTGGGGCTTCGATTATATGGGACCTTTTCCTTCCTCTAATTGGTATACACATATTTTAGTTGCTGTTGATTACGTTACTAAGTAGGTAGAAGCTATTCCAACTAGTAGTGCTGATCATAACACTTCTATTACGATGCTTAAAGAAGTTATTTTTTCGAGGTTTGGACTCCCTAGATATTTGATGACTGATGGTGGTTCACATTTTATTCATGGTGCTTTCCGTAAATTGCTTGCTAAGTATGATGTTAACAATAGAATTGCATCTCCATATCATCCTCAGTCTAGTGGTCAAGTAGAATTGAGCAATAGAGAGATTAAATTGATTTTGCAAAAGACTGTTAATAGATCTAGAAAGAATTGGTCTAAGAAACTTGATGATGCATTATGGGCTTATAGAACTGCTTATAAAAACCCTATGGGTATGTCTCCATATAAAATGGTTTATGGAAAGGCTTGTCACTTACCTCTTGAACTAGAACATAAAGCTTATTGGGCAATTAAAGAGCTCAACTATGATTTCGAACTTGCCGGTGAGAAGAGGTTATTTGACATAAGCTCGCTTGATGAATGGAGAACCCAAGCCTATGAGAACGCCAAGTTGTTTAAAGAAAAAGATAAAAGATGGCATGACAAAAGGATACAAAAGCGTGAGTTTAATATAGGTCATCATGTTTTGCTATACAACTCTTGTTTAAGATTTTTTGCAGGAAAGCTTCTCTCTAAATGGGAAGGTCCTTACATTATCGAGGAGGTCTACCATTCCAGTGCCATAAAAATCAACAACGCCGAAGGCACAAATCTGAAGGTGGTAAACAGTCAAAGAATCAAACATTATATCTCAGGTACTCCCATAAATGTTGAGACCAATATAATTGATACCATAACACCAGAGGAGTACATAAGGAACACTTTCCAGAACGTTTTAGACTCCGAAAAGGAATAGGTATGTGGTATGGTAAGTAAACCGACTCCAAAACATTTCCAATGATAATTTTTCTCCGTTTTGGAATATTTAAAAAATTAGGAAAATTAAAAGTAGTCCGAAAGAGACACGAGGCGACCACAAGGGTGGAGGGCGCGCCCTACCCCCCTAGGCGCGTCCCTCGACCTTGTGGCCACCTCGTGTGCCCTCCGGACTCCGTTTTCTTGCACAATACTTCTTTTGGTCGGTAAAAATTCATTATATAATCTCCCAAAGGTTTTGACCACCATACCACGACAATATCTTCTGTTCTTGTTTCAAGCTGTTTTCTGCCAGAGTTTTCAAGACTAGGCATCATGTCGTCCCCCTCCTCCAACAACGCAGGCGACGATGCTTGGCTGATGAAGATAGAGATGAAGAGAGAAGAACTTGGGGAAACTAGCAAGGACGATAAGATCAAGAAGGTTGAGGGAGATCAAGTTCCGGTAGCAGAAGAAGAAGACATCCTTCAACCTTACTACAATCATCTTACCCCTACTGAAATTGAAGCTTTCAAGATTATTGAATTAGTTCATGTGCAAAATAAATATCTCACTCACGAAAATATTCTGTTGCAAGAGTACATCACCACGCTCAAGGGCATTATTCATAAACTGGAGCATCTCCTGCGCTCGATGTGTGGCACTACTTCATCAACAACTCCATCATCACCACCTCCGAAGAAAGATACATAAATACATGGGTATGGGCACTCCCCTTGGCAACTGCCAAGCTTGGGGGAGGTGCCCCGGTATCGTATCACCATCACACATTTACTTTTATCATTTTTCTTAGTTTGATCCTTTTGGTTACATCTTGATCTAGTAGAATAAAGTTTTAGTATGATCTAGCTTTGAGTTTTGTTTTGATCTCTATCTATGTAATCGAGTCCGTGAGTTATATAATAAAGAGTAGTTTTGAGTTGAGGGCTTTGTTTTCTTGCTTTGATCTTGAGGGAATAAAATAATAAAAAGAAATAAAAAGATCATATATTGATATTATGGAGAGTAATGACTTCACATATAAAGAGTATGATGAATAAAATTTGTTGGGAGTTGACAAACATAGTTTTGGTCATTGTTGCAATTAATAGGAAGTAATAAAGAAAGAGAGGCATCACATATAAATATACTATCTTGGACATCTTTTGTAATTGTGAGCACTCATCAAAATATGACATGCTAAGAAGTTGATGTTGGACAAGGACGACAACATAATGGGTTATGTTTTCTTATATCCGAATAGAAGTTATATTGTCAGGGATCCTCCAAGATGTTGAGCTTGCCTTAACCTCTCATGCTAGCCAAATTCTTTGCACCAAGTAGAGATACTACTTGTGCTTCCAAACATCCCTAAACCCAGTTTTGCCATGAGAGTCCACCATACCTACCTATGGATTGAGCAAGATCCTTCAAGTAAGTTGTCATCGGTGCAAGCAATAAAAATTGCTCTCTAAATATGTATGATCTATTAGTGTGAAGAAAATAAGTTTTATATGAACTTGTGATATGGAAGAAATAAAAGCGACGGACTGCATAATAAAGTTCTTTATCATAAGCGGCAATATAAAGTGACATTCTTTTGCATTAAGATTTTGTGCATCCAACCATAAAAGCGCATGACAACCTCAGCTTCCCTCTGCGAAGGGCGTATCTTTTTTACTTTTATCTTCTACCCTTATACAAGAGTCATGCTGATCTTCACCTTTCCTTTTTACACTTTTTGCTTTGGCAAGCACTATGTGTTGGAGAGATCCAGATATATATATCCCCTCGGATGTAGGTTATCATAAAGTATTATTGTTGACATTACCCTTGAGGTAAAAAGTTGGGAAGCGAAACTATAAGCCCCTATATTTTTCTGTGTCCGATGGAAGCTTTGAACCCATAAGTATCACGTGAGTGTTAGCAATTGTGAAAGACTAAATGATAGTTGAGTATGTGGACCTGCTGAAAAGCTCTTATATTCACTCTTTCCGATGTTATGATAAATTGCAATTGCTTCAATGACTAAGATTATAGTTTGTTAGTTTTCAATGAATTTTTTATTCATACTTTACCTTGTGAACAAATTGTTACTTTAGCATAAGAAATTATATGACAATATATGTTGCTGTTTTAAAGATGATCATGATGCCCTCATGTCCATATTTTATTTTATCGACACCTATATCTCTAAACATGTGGACATATTTTTCGATATCGGCTTTCGCTTGAGGACAAGCGAAGTCTAAGCTTGGGGGAGTTGATACGTCCATTTTGCATCATGCTTTTATATCAATATTTATTGCATTATGGGCTGTTATTACACATTATGGCACAATACTTATGCCTTTTCTCTCTTATTTTACAAGGTTTACATGAAGAGGGAGAAAGCCGGCAGCTGGAATTCTGGGCTGGAAAAGGAGCAAATATTAGAGACCTGTTCTATACAACTCCAAAAGTCCTGAAACTTCACGGAGAGTCATTTTGGATTTAATAAAAAATATTGGGCGAAGAAAGTACCAGACGGGAGCCACCTGCCATCCACAAGGGTGGAGGGAGCGCCCTACCCCCCCTGGGCGCGCTCCCCATCCTTGTGGGCCACCTGGCAGGCCCCCGACACCCATCTTCTGCTATATGGTGTGTTTTGACCTGGAAAAAAATTAGAAGGAAGCTTTTGGGACGAAGCGCCACCATCTCGAGGCGGAACCTGGGCAGAAGCAATCTAGGGCTCCGACAGAGCTGAGGGAAACATCCCTCCGGGAGGGGAAATCATCGCCATCGTCATCACCATCGATCCTATCATCGAGAGGGGGTCAATCTCCATCAACATCTTCACCAGCAACATCTCCTCTCAAACCCTAGTTCATCTCTTGTACCCGATATTTGTTTCAAAACCTCAGATTGGTACCTGTGGGTTGCTAGTAGTTTTGATTACTCCTTGTAGTTGATGCTAGTTGGTTTATTCGATGGAAGATCATTTGTTCAGATCCTTAATGATAATTAATACTCCTCTGATTATGAACATGAATATGCTTTGTGAGTAGTTACGTTTGTTCCTGAGGACATGGGAGAAGTCTTGTTATAAGTAATCATGTGAATTTGGTATTCATTCGATATTTTGATGAGATGTATGTTGTCTTTCCTCTAGTGGTGTTATGTGAACGTCGACTACATGACACTTCACAATGATTTGGGCCTAGGGGAAGGCATTGGGAAGTAATAAGTAGATGATGGGTTGCTAGAGTGACAGAAGCTTAAACCCTAGTTTATGCGTTGCTTTGTAAGGGGCTGATTTGGATCCATATGTTTCATGCTATGGTTAGATTTATCTTAATTCTTCTTTCGTAGTTGCGGATGCTTGCGAGAGGGGTTAATCATAAGTGGGAGGCTTGTCCAAGGAAGGGCAGCACCCAAGCACCGGTCCACCCACATATCAAATTATCAAAGTAATGAACACGAATCATATGAGCATGATGAAAACTAACTTGACAACAATTCCCATGTGTCCTCAGGAGCGCTTTGCTTTATATAAGAGTTCGTCCAGGCGTGTCCTTTGCTACAAAAAGGTTGGGCCACCTTGCTGCACCTTGTTTACTTTTGTTACTTATTACCCATTACGAATTATCTTATCACACAACTATCTGTTACCGATAATTTCAGTGCTTGCAGAGAATACCTTGCTGAAAACCGCTTGTCATTTCCTTCTGCTCCTCATTGGGTTCGACACTCTTACTTATCAAAAGGACTATGATAGATCCCCTATACTTGTGGGTCATCAGGCCACGTACGTACATACGGGCAGGGTCTCGAACGCCTACTCGCGCATACATACGGCCAGGGCTCGTGTACATGGAGAGGCAATGGAGGGCAGCAACGGCATCCTGTTCATCGGCTGCCAACCGGCTGTGTTGGAACGGAGAAACTGCGTCCTGTTCATCTGGAGGTAACGGAATGCGTCCTGTTCATCGGGAGCCAACCGGCTTGGATGGAACAGCCGAAACGCGGCCTGGCGTACTGCAGAATGGAGGAAACGGCCTTCTGTTCGACCGCCTACGGTCGAAACAGGATCATGTTTGTCGGGAGGGGTTTGGCGTACCACAAAACGGAGGAAACAGACTTCTCTTCGACCTCCTACGGTCAAAATGGGGTCCAGTTGATCGGGAGGGGTGTGGCGTACCGTAAAACGAAGGAAACAGACTTCTCTTCGACCTCCTATGGTCGAAACGGGGTCCTGTTCATCGGGAGGGGTGTGGCGTATCGTAAAACGAGACTCCACGAGCTACTGTTCATCCTACGTTTACTGCCTCGCTCCAGCCTCCACGGGCTACTGTTCATCCACCGTCGACCTCCTCCAGCCTCCACTTGCGACTGTTCATCCACGGCGTCTCCCTCCTGCCTCCATGGGCTCATGTTCATCCACAGGCTCCTGTTCATCCAGCCTCCACCAGCTACTGTTCAACCAGCCCTCCACAGGGTCCTGTTCATCCAGCCTCCACCGGCTACTGTTCAACCAGACCTCCACGGGGTCCTGTTCATCCACCCCCAAACGGCTCGATCGGGGTCCTGTTCATCCAGCGGCAACGGCCTCTACTACCACGGGGACCTGTTCATCCAACCCCCACCGGGAATTGTTCATCCAACCCCCAACAATTCTCACTGTTCATCAAGAGGCAGCAGGTTCGATCGGCTTCAGTTAGCAGAAATAGCGAAGGAATCGCTCGATCGGGTTCAGTTAACAGCCAGGGATCGATCGATCGCTCGGGTTCAGTAACACGTAGCCAGTGCAATCGCTCGGGTTCAGTAGGTGAACGCCTCGCTCGGGTTCAGTTAGAGCCCAACACCTCGCACCCACGTGCATACCTGTACGAGAGAAACGCGCAATCCCTTTGAATCGCTCGGCCCCGACCACCCACCGTAACCGGGAACTCACCGAAATTTTCCTCGCCCTCGCTTCTACCATGATTTTTTCCGTCATGGACGGCCCAAAGAATGTCATGCAGGTGTGTCTCCGGCCCGCCCAGGACAAAAAGCCCATTTTCTGTCATGATTTTTTGTCATAGAAGTAGGAGCCCACCACATCTATGATACCGGGTTTTGTCATAATTATCGTCATAGAAGTGTCATAAGCATGACAGAAAAAAATTTCGTTCGGCCCAAAATGTCACGGATGTGTCTTTTTTTTGTAGTGCTTGGAGTTAGCTCCAAAAGTGACATACTTGCGTGGGCCGTCGTTCTTTGCAAGCTCACGGAACATGTCCTTGTCTCCGATCCGTCATATGATCAGTACGTCCACTATCGAGAATCCACTCTTTCCCTCCAGCCATGTAACCACGAAGGTTATCCATAAGACCAAAATGTCTCATCGACTCCTCAAGGTCAAATTCACTATCTTCATCTTCATCCATCTTCCTCCAATGGTGATTAAACCAAAGCAATGAAAAGCAATGCTCTGATACCAATTGAAAGGATCGAGAAGAGGGGTCTAGAGGGGGGTGATTAGACCCTCAGCAAGTAAAAGTGGCAATTTTTAAGTTCTTCAAGTTGAGATAGAGTTTTAGCACAAGTTCAAGCATTCACAGTACATTTCAAGCAATCATGACAAGAGTATATGCAGCGGAAAGAGTAAAGCATGCTAATTGCAAGAAAGTAAAGGGATGGGATTGGAGTGTGTAAACACAATGAAGACACGGAGATTATTGGCATGGTTCCCATAGGTGGTGCTATCGTACATCCACGTTGATGGAGACTTCTACCCATGAAGGGTAATGTTTGCGCGAGTCTACGGAGGGCTCCACCCACGAAGGGGCCATGAAGAAGCAACCTTGTCTATCCCACCATGGCCATCGCCCACGAAGGACTTGCCTCACTCGGGTAGATCTTCACGAAGTAGGCGATCTCCTTGCCCTTACAAACTTCTTGGTTCAACTCCACAACTTGACGGAGGCTCCCAAGCGACACCTAACCAATCTAGGAGACACCAGTCTCCAAAAGGTAACAAATGGTGTGTTGATGATGAACTCCTTGCTCTTGTGCTTCAATTGATAGTCTCCCCAACACTCAACTCTCTCTCACAGATTTGGATATGGTGGAAAGATGATTTGAGTGGAAAGCAACTTGGGAAGGCTAGAAATCAAGATTCTTGTGGTAGGATTGCTATATCTTGATCTCAACACATGAGTAGGTGGTTCTCTCTCAGAAAATGTATGGTGGAAGTGTAGGCACGTTCTGATGGCTCTCTCACATATGGAGAAGGGGCGGAGGGGTATATATAGCGTCCACACAAAATCCAACCGTTACACACATTTGACCAATCTCGGTGAGACCGAATAGCTAAACTCAGTGGGATCGATTAGTTCAAAATGTGAACGTTAGGAATCTCGGTGGGACCGACTAGAACAACTCGGTCGGACCGATGTGCTAGGGCTTAGGGCAAACCTCATCTCGGTGGAGCCAATTGCATCAACTCGGTGTGACCGAAGTGTAGCAGTAGGGCAACAGAGAATTGGTCAAGCCATCTCGGTGAGACCGATTGCAATTTCAGTGAGACCGAAATAATTGCAACAGATAAGAGGGAGTTGGCAAGGCCATCTTGGTGAGACCGAACTGTTAGGGCTTCTGGCTGTGGCTATGTCATATGAACTCGGTGGCGCCGGATAGAAAGAATCGGTGGGGCCGAGTTGGAGTTTAGGGTTTTGACATATTTGGATGGAGAAAGGGGTTGAGGGCTTTGGAGCAATATCACTAAGCATTTGAGCAAGCAAGCCATTAAGCAACACCTCATCCCCTTTTAATAGTATTGGCTTTCCTATGGACTCAATGTGATCTTGGATCACGAAAACAAAATGAAGAGTCTTGAGCTTTTGCCAAGATGTGTCCTTAGCACCTTGAAGGGGTTCCACATCCTCTTGTCCTTTCCACGCCATTGTTGAACTTGTCTGAAATACACTAGATAAAAGCATTAGTCCAACAAGACATATGTTGACATTAATTACCTAAATCACCTAGGGAGCACTTGTTCTTTCATTGTCTCGTTGTGAGTACAAAAGCTACACTTCTTGTTGTCATGCCAGTTGTGATGAGTCAGGTTGTCTTTGGCTACCACAACTCCCCTGTCGGCGTTCTGGGAACGGGGGTACCCAGACTTGCCTGCCTGCGGCCCCCGGCGTCGCTCCATCGACGGCCTGGTACGGCCCAGCTTCAGGGAAAACAACTCAAGACCCTCGCGAGGCGGACGACACCAAGACCCCCACGAGGAGCGGAGAGTTCTATGTAAGCCTCACCTCATGAGGTCCGGATGACGTAAGCCATGATGACCAAGGCCAGGCGGGCGCCAGCGGGCACAGTGTACCAGTTTCCTCTTTGGTCCTAAAGAGGCAAGCACAGGCGCGGAGTCCCGAGGAATCAAGCAAAGGTTTCCATTCCCGTGCAACAAGACCAAGACCGCCAGGACGGCAGGATGGAGGTCATCACCGAGCCCACCACGGCGTCATGACCAGAGGCTTTTGCAGGCGAAGACTACTTTTGTCAGGATAGCATGTACTAGTTGTCCCCCTTTGAATTTGGCCGTTGTGGGATCCCTTCCCGCCTTTCATTTGGGAAGAGGACCAAGGCCACTATAAATAGGACTTAGCCACCATCGTAGAGGGGGATGGGATCGGACCCCCGGGACGGATCATTCAGATCGCCCTCACTCCACCAGCTCACTCGAGCTCCAGAACACCTCTCCTCCTGAGGCTGTTCGCCACTGTACTAGTTCATCCTCAGCCCCTCGAGGACAATCCACCACAAAGCAGGAGTAGGGTTTTACACCGCAAGGTGGCCCGAACCTGGGTAAACTGCTGTGTCTCTTTTCCTTACAGTTCATTGAGCTAGGCTGTGAGATTAGCGAGTAGGCAGACTGGGGAGGACGAGTTCTTTGCACGCACCCCAGAGTTCCAACCTCTCAAGGGTTTGCGGAACCCGAAATCCGACATTTGGTGTGCCAGGTAGGGGTGCGTCGGAGCCTCTCTTTCGCCGATCGATCCACCACCGCTCCACCGCTTCCATGGCTGACGCTCGCGGAACTCGTGCTGAGCGCCGGTCCGCCCTCGCCGCCCGCGTCGCTCAGACAACGCCTGCGGGAGACGGCTGCCCTCGCCGTCCCTCGTCTCCAGTGGTGAACACCGCCATCGGCCCCGCGGGGCACGAGCAGCAAGCTTCGTCGCTGCACCCTTCTGTGCGGCGGGATGGGCGCACCGCCACCCCGTCGCTGACTCCGGCTGGTTCATCGTCTCATACTCGTCGCGGGCTGGCGAACGCGCAGGCTGCGTTGCTCATGGCGTGCGAGGTCCTGCGCTACCGCCCCGTCGACGACCTCTACGAAGACTGGCTGGACCGCATCGCCGAGCTTGTTAGCGCCGCCGGGGACTCTCCTGCACCGTCTCGCTCGCTGCCTCACCCGCCGCCTGCTGCGGGTGACGTAGCCCATGGAGCACCTCCTCCACCTCCCCGTCAAGACGTCACCCTCGGGCCAAGGCGCCAGGCCCCGCGGCCCGACCCGCCGTGTAGGGCGCCGACGCGTGAAGAGGAAAGCTGCCAGGTGGTGCAGTGGCCGCAAGAAGATGCTCGTGCGCTCCCAGCACCGCCATGTCATGACCGCGCGCCGCCTGCAGCGGTAGCACGCGAGCGCCAAGACCAGGCTCCACCTCCACGACGGGCTCCCGTGACCACAGCGGGTTGACGCACATTCACTCCAGAGCTACACAGCGTCGTCTGGCCGGGGAAGTTCAAGCCCGACCTGCCTCCGCGCTACGACGGCACCCCCGACCCTGCCGAGTTCCTGCAGCTCTACGAGCTGAGCATCGAGGCAGCCAACGGCGACAAGAAGGTTATGGCGAACTGGTTTCCCATGGCCCTCAAGGATGGTGCGCACTCGTGGCTCCTAAACCTGCCTGCGGGATCGATCTCCTCCTGGGACGAAATGCGAGAGCGTTTCGTCGCCAATTTCCCGGGCACTCGCGACTGTACACCGGCTACGGGTGACCTGCGGCGCATCAAGCAGCAGCCAGGAGAGACCTTGCAGAAGTACATCCAGTGCTTCAACAGCGTCCGCCTCCAGATCCCCAAGGTGTCGGACGAGGCCATCATCTCGGCGTTCACTGATGGCATCCACGACGTCAAGATGAAGGAAGAGCTCGCCATACATGAGGACCTGTGCATGACTCTGGAGATGTTCAACATGGCAACCAAGTGCGCGAGAGCTGAGGAAGGTCGCCTCTCTCTCCTGGAGCTCCCAGGGGCTGACCCAGAAGACAAGAAGGCGAAAGCCAAGGACGTGAAGCGCAAGGGACCGACCGTGCTCGCGGCCGAACCAGAGATGAAGCGCGGCTGCGACCACCCAGAGTCATCGAAGGGCAGCCACCCGTTCTGCGTCTTCCACAACATGCATAGCCACAACACCAACAACTGCCAGGAGCTCAGGGCCATCCGCAACGGGCGCCTCGGTCAACGCCCCGAGCGCAGCGACCGAGGCTACGGCTGCGGAGGAGGCCAAGGTGGAGGACGCTGGGACGGCCACGACCCCCGCCAAGAACGGCGCAATCAGCCTCGTGAGGACTGCTGGTAGGGCCAGCCACGCGAGGGCCCCTAGAGGGACCAGCCTCGTGAGGACCGTCCTCAGGGCAACGCTGGCCTTCATCCGCTACCGCCACCACCAAGAAGGAATGACGACCACCACCAGGAAGAGGGGGCTGGGGGCTTCCAGGAGCCTCGTGCCATCGCCTGCATCCTGGGCGGCGCTCAGGCCCCTGCCTCTCATCGAATCTTCAAGCAGTTTGCCCGTGAGGTGAACGCGGCCCTCCCCAAGCTCGAGGCAACGCGTCCGCTCAGGTGGTCCAAGTGCACCATCACCTTCAGCTCATCCGATCAGCTCAAGTGCGCGGCAACTGTCGGTGCCCTCCCGATGCTCTGCTCGCCTACCATCAGCAACGTGCTCGTCACCAAGACTCTCATCGATGGCGGTGCGGGGCTCAACGTTCTCTCCATCGAGACGTTCGACCGACTCCAGGTGCCCTACGACCAACTGCAGCCTACCAAGCCTTTCTCAGGCGTGACCGATAGCTCCACCACCCCGATAGGGCAGATCCGCCTCCCTGTCACCTTCGGCAAGCGCGAAAACTACGGCACTGAGCTTATCGACTTCGATGTCGCCCACATTCGCCTTCCATACAACACCATCCTTGGGTATCCGACCCTGGCCAAGTTCATGGCAGTGACTCATCATGGTTACAATGTCCTCAAGATGCCAGGGAGCTGCGGCATCATCACGGTCGCCTGCAAGGAGAAGGACGCGGTGTGCTCTCTCGAACGCGCCTACCAGGCTACGGCGGTCGAGAACCCAGACGATGAAGGCACCGTCTACCCTCCTGAGGCTGTCCCCAAGAAGAAGAAGCAGCTGCTCCGCCAAGGACCTCAGGAGGGCGGGGTGTCCAGCGGCACCACCTCTGGCCCAGTGCCCACTGACGGGGCGCCTCCCTCTCTCGCATAGGAAGGCGCGCCCGGTGCCCCTCTCAGGCTAGGCTCGGGGGCTCTCCTCTGGAGGGCCTCTGACCTGGCCAACGTCACGAGGGAGGCACTCGGGCACTATATGGAGGCATGCTTCAGTGCGCGCTTCCGCCAGGAGGGTACAAGGCGCGAGGTGCTAGGTGCTAGGTGCTCAGGAGTACATCACCAAGGCAATCGAGGAGCTTCAGGAGGCAAGAGCTATGTGAGATGACCATCGCCCACCACCCAGCGCGGCTCCTTGTCCCGGCGAGGACAGCGAGTTGCGCGTCTGCGTCAACATCCCAGGGCTCAACAGGGCCGCATCTCAGGAGCGCTTCTGGCCGTCCCGCGTTGGCCAGTGCGAGGGTCCCCCTCACAGCTATGTTCGCATGCCTTTCGGCTTGTCGAGCGCAGCTGCTGCACTCTAGCGCCACATGCAGGGCGTCCTGGCGGCTCATGAGGCCAGAAGCTAGGCGATCCTGTCAGAGGAGGAGATGGATCCTCGCGAGCCCCCCGGGCTCCCAGAGCCTCCCAAGGTTTGGGGCCTGGGCGGCTCATGAGGAGCGACTTCTGCGGCACGCGTCTTCAGCTACTCCAACATCTCTTCAGCAACGGTGCCAGGTGATATTTTCTGGTTTGTTTAGTTGGGGCCGCCCCTCGGGCTGCATTATCCCCAAGCCGCGTGGGTCCGTCCCTATCGCATGTATCGGTTTGCATCTATCAGAAATAGCTCTACCTTATCAATGGGTTGATTTATGTTATCACCTGCTTGCCTGGTGTTCTATCGCCTCCGCGGCCTCCCGCATTGCTGACCAGCCTCTTGCTCATCCCGCAACGGGGGCTACACATGCTGGCACAGCGCTTGTGCTTGGGTCCATCCCTGCAACGCTGACAAATCTGAGAGATCGAGCTCTGGCTCGCGGCCTGCCCCGCGCACGTCACCTCACCAGATCCTCAGTGCCTTTATCTTCTTGCGGAAAGATCAGCGGCAGGACAGCAAGCGCGATTATGAGTTATACTCTCCTCTCGGACTAACCCGCGGGAATCCATGGAGTTTAGCCATGGGTGGCCCCGCCGGCCATCCCTTTTTCACGCAATTCGCTTGCACATTAAAGGGGGGGCTCCTGAGCATCGCGCCTCAGGAGCTCTTACTGACTCTCCAGCCCTCACCCCCTGGCCTTGACCACGGCATCGCGACCTGGCATACCAGCGGCGGCTGAGCCTCGCTCGAGGGTCGGGACCCGAGGACGTAGAGCACCTAGATGAGCGGGGAGAAGGGGAGGTCAGCGTGAGCCCTACCTGGAAGCATCACTGCCAAGGCACAATCAGGCGCTGCGCGAAGGAATCACTACAGGCCTACTAAGATAAGTCACCCATGCATATCAGAGTGAACCTCATCGTCCAGTATTTTGATTCTCACAATCTCGCTTCGGCAATGCCGCTTCCCTTTTCGGCTTCCAGGGAGCTGCTTGCACGCCAAAGGGGACCTCTTGAACATCGCGCCTCAGGAGCTCTTACCGGACCTCGGGCCGCTCACCTCCTGGCCTCGACCACGGCATCGTGACCTGGCATACCAGCGACGGCTGAAGCCTACCTGGGGACTGGGACCTGCCAGCGTAGAGCACCAAGCTACCGCGAGAATGAAAAGGGGGAACCATGCCGAAGCAAGATGCGCGGCTACAACATCATACTAGGAATAATAAACATTGGGGCAAAAGCATTACAGTTTTTTACATACCCCCACGGGGTTTGTCACAATTCCGTGCAGGGAAACAAAAGAAGGAAACGTCAAGGGACCCCGGTTGCTGGGCATCACCGACGACACCGAGCGGACGCCGCTGCCGCGCTCCGGGCACGGCGAGAGCTCGGCGGCACGTAGCTGTCATCCCTGCACTCCGGAGAATCGCTGGGCTCGGGAGAGTCGCTGGATTCCCAGGAGTCATCGCTGCTGCTGGAGGAGCTGCCGGCGAGGCTGGAGGCAGGCTCGACGTCTGCGGCCGCGCCACACGGACTGCTTCCCCCGGGGCAGCACTCCAGACGCCGGCCCTCCTCATCGAAGACCTTGAAGAACAATGTAGAGGCGACATCGTACTCAAAGTGGATGGCGAGGGCCCCCTCTGGATGGCAGGCGCGGGTGACCTCACCCCATCCTCGGGTCATGAAGATGTCGCCCAGGGGGACGACCTCGACCTCCGCCCCCGTGGCTAGGCCGCAGCATCCGGCGTGCTGCAGCCACAGCTCAAGTGGCCCCCTCGGCGGCATCTCCTCAGCAAAGAACCTCGGGAGCTGGATCCACGTGTGCGGCGGCATTGCCGCCCACACCACGAACTAGCGTGAGGTCCCCTCGCCATGGGTTCGCCGGCCTGCTGGCCGCGCAGCCTCGGTCAGTCCGCCGAGACCCCGGCCCGTGTGGCGCTGGGCATTACCGCCCTGTCCAGAGCCGTGCGCGCGGGCGTACAGAGGAAGCGGGAAGCCAGGCAGAGGCCGCTCGTACCAAGGCCGCGTCACCTCTTGACTTTCGTTGGCATCGTAAGGGCGGCCGAGCCTCTTCTTCGGCAGAAGTGGCCACGGCTCCTCCCGAGGGGTTTTTCCCTTCTCCACTGCAGAGGATCTCCTGATCAACGCCATGGATGCTGCTGCAATACAGCGAGACAAAGAAGAAGAAGAAGGAGCGGGCAGCAAGAAGATGGAGATGAGTGATTGGGGCTCTGCCCCTCCACCCATTTATAGCCGGAGGGAGGCCAGCCGCCGGCCTCCACGATCCCACGCAATGATAGTTTTTCTCTGCATGCAGCAGAGTCTCGTCAAGTCGAACGGTTGCCAGGGCAACATGGGGAAGTGGAGACACCCACATTCCATCAATCGCCATGCGTCGACCAAGGCCGCAGGCGGTTAGGGCCCGCGGCGCTTCGCACTTGCCCCTTGGCTTCGCCTCGAAGCCAAGTTCGAGCGCACCTTGGGCCCGGGGGCTACTGTCGGCGTTCTGGGAATGGGGGTACCCAGACTTGCCTACCTGCGGCCCACAGCGTGGAGCCATTGACGGCCTGGTACGGCCCAGCTTTAGCGACAACAACTCAAGACCCTCACGAGGGGCCAAGCCTCGCGAGGCGGACGACACCAAGACCCCCACGAGGAGCGGCCTCCTCAGGCTGGCTCCTGAGGAGCAGAGAGTTCTATGCAAGCCTCACCTCATGAGGTCTGGATGACGTAAGCCATGACAACCAAGGCCAGGCGGGCGCCAGCGGGCGCATTGTACCAGTTTCCTCTTTGGTGCTAAAGAGGCAAGCGCAGGCGCGGAGTCCAGAGGAATCAGCCAAAGGTTTCCATTCCCGTGCAACAAGACCAAGACCGCCAGGACGATAGGACGGAGGTCATCACCGAGCCCACCACAGCGTCACGACCAGAGGCTTTTGCAGGCGAAGACTACTTTTGTCAGGATAGCATGTACTAGTTGTCCCCCTTTGAATTTGGCCGTTGTGGGATCCCTTCCCGCCTTTCATTTGGAAAGAGGACCAAGGCCACTATAAATAGGACTTAGCCACCACCGTAGAGGGGGATGGGATCGGACCCCTGCGATGGATCATTCAGATCACCCTCACTCCACCAGCTCACTTGAGCTCAAGAACACCTCTCCTCCTGAGGCTGTTCGCCACTGTACTAGTTCATCCTCAGCCCCTCGAGGCCAATCCACCACAAAGCAGGAGTAGGGTTTTACACTGCAAGGTGGCCCGAACCTGGGTAAACTGTTGTGTCTCTTTTCCTTATAGTTCGTCGAGCTAGGCTGTGAGATTAGCGAGTAGATAGACTGGGGAGGACGAGTTCTTCGCGTGCACTCCAGAGTTCGAACCTCTCAAGGGTTTGCATTACCCGAAATCCGACATCCCCTTCGAAGATATCACGTGAAAAATCTTAACTTTTAGTGGCGTCGTTGGCATCACATGAAAATCTCTAAATGCATCAGGGCAAGGTACATAGAGTCAACTGTGAAAAACACAGATGTAATGAAATTCTAGCAAAACACATCCCGTGTATGTGTCAGGCTAGCTGAATCCAACTGGGATAGCAGATGTTGGTCAACAAACCACAGACGTTTTGGTTAGCCTATACCTTTTATTTTCACTGTCTCCTTGCCAAAAGAATGTGGATATGAAATAACCCAGCCTTTGCAGGTCCCCTTCTGCAAGTTGGAAAAATAAGAGCATGTAGGGAACCAGATTTGTGAGTACATAATTGATCAAGATCAGTCATCCTTCAATAGAGAACAACTTTCCTTTCAAACTGCTCAACCTTTTCTCTAAGCGCTCTTCTACATGTTTCTGCTCAGCATTAGTGAGATGCCAATAATGAATCAGAATTATGAAATATTAATAGGAAATTGGCCTTGTGGACAACCAAACAGTTCAGTGTATTGTGCAGCAACCTAATTGGCTTCTCCGAAACAGAACACTTCACTTTTATGGAAGTTAATTTTTAGATTTGTCATTGCTCAAAAGCTAAAAGCAAGAGTTTCAAATTCCTAGCCTTATCCAGGTCATATTCTATAAAAATAATCGTGTCATCAGCATATTGCAAGATAAAGATCCTCCCATCCACAAGTTGCGGTGCTACTCCTGCAATTTGGTTTTCCCATTTGGCGCGATCAATCAAAGTAGCCTATGTCAGCGACAATGTTAAATGACATTTAAGATAGAGGTTCACCTGAACATAGTCCATTTTTAGTCTAGAAGTAATTGCCTACGCCATCATTGACTGTGACAGCAACACTGCCTCTGGTAATGAAATTTTGCATCCACTTGCACCATTTCTTGAGGATACCTTTCGGTCTCAGAGTCTGATTGAGAAACATCCATTTGACTTTATTGGAAGCCTTTCCAAATTCAATCTTGAATACTACTCCACTGATATTCTTTCGATGCATCTCGTGCATGATCTCATGTAAGATTACTACTCCATCGAGTATATTCCTTCCTTGCATGAAAGCCATTTGAAATGGCCAAACGACATGGTCATCAACAGAGTTGAGCCTATTAATAGCAACTTTAGTGAAGATTTTGAAGCTGACATGAAGGAGGTGTATCGGTCTTAATATTATGTGTATTGTATGCCTACAGAATAGATAGTCCAGAGCCTGTTTGGTTGATATAACCAATCTTCATAAAATGGTATTATATAATATCATCTGTTAGGAGGTCCTTTCTTTGGGCAACATATTTACCAAGTTGTTAATTTCCTGGGAATCAGCATGTAAGGTCAAGCAAATACATTATACATAACTAAATATCACCTAGTTTCCCACCACAAAAAAAGCATCGACTAGCACCACGCAAAAAGAGTTTATTCATTTGCAATCCGTACAATTAATATTACCACCCTTTATCATCAACAATTATATATGAAAAAAATTCAAGAAGAACCACCCAAACCCTTTGGACTTTTTGTATGCTTGAAGTTACTACCAATAAAATGTAAACCAAGAGGCACACTGAAAATGTACCATTTTAACAGTCAATGTCATTTTCTTGTGAAAGCATAGTGCTTACATCCACAAGAACAACCAGTCGGGAAGCAAGATTAGAAGTAAATAAAAAAGAGATAGAAAGATCAACCCAGGCCAGCAGGAAGAGAATCTTATAATAGCAAGAGCAATGATCACACATTCAATGGTTATGTCATGGGTGACTGAATGTAACATAACTAAATTAACATGTTTTGCACATGCTTTCGTTTCAGATTTCGGACCAAGCAGTTGGAATTGGCACGGGGGAAGTCGCCTTTTGAATGTCTTCTGGAGTCCTTAATAGATGAATCAAACTATTAATTTCTGGTTGGGTATCATTCTGGAAAGTTTTGATGATGAATTTATCCGATGGAGACAATACCAAAAGTGTAAGTAATATTGTCTTTATGTGTTACCTATGTTGAGAAAACACTAAGAGTGTATGTGAAATACCCTTCACCATGCCAATGACATCTATATGCCAAGCGAAAATAAATACATATGACAAAACACCATAAATGAAGAGGAAATTCATATTTAGGTGGCATTTAATGGTTACAGTTGAAGAAGTTTTATTTGAATGATGTAATGAACCACTTCACAGGAAACGATCATACGCTAATGAGCTGCTGATACGTCTTCAACGCATCTATAATTTTTTATTGTTCCATGCTATTATATTATCAATCTTGGATGTTTTATATGCATTATTATGCTATTTTATATCATTTTTGGGACTAACTTATTAACCTAGTGCCTAGTGCCAGTTGTAGTTTTTTCCTTGTTTTTTGTCTTTACAGAAAATCAATACCAAATGGAGTCCAAATGGAACGAAACTTTTTTGATGATTTTTCTTGGACCACAAGACACCCAGGAAACTTTGGGAGGAGGCCAAAAGAGCCACGAGATGGCCACAAGCTCAGGGGCGCACCCCGGGGGGAGCAAACTTGTGGGCCCCCCATGGCACTTCCAACCCTATTTTTCTTCTATAAATACCCAAATATTCCCCGTAGACCAGAGGGCACACCAAAAATACTTTCCCGTCGCCGCAAGTTTCTTTCTTCGTGAGATCCCATCTGGGGACCTTTTTTGGTACTCCACCGGAGGGGGATTAGATCACAGAGGGCTTCTACATCAACCTTGCTGCCCTTCCGATGATGTATGAGTAGTTTACCATAGACCTACGGGTCCATAGCTAGTAGCTATATGACTTCTTCTCTCTCTTTGATCTTCAATACAATCTTCTCCTCGATGTTCTTGGAGATCTATTCGATATAATCTTCTTTTGCGGTGTGTTTGTTGAGATCCGATGAATTGTGGGTTTATGATTAGATTATCTATGAATATTATTTGAGTCTTCTGTGAACTCTTTTATGCATGATTTATATAGCTTTGTATTTCTCTCCAATCTATTGATGTGGTTTGGCCAACTAGATTGATTTTTCTTGCAATGAAAGAGGTGCTTTGTAATGAGTTCAATCTTGCGGTGCTCAATCCCAGTGAAAAAAGGGGACATGGCACGTATTTGTATTATTGCCATTAAGGATAAAAAGATGGAGTTTGTTCATATTGATTGAATCTATCCCTCTACGTCATGTCATCTTGCTTAAGGCGTTACTCCGTTCTTGTTAACTTAATACACTAGATGCATGTTGGATAGCGGTCGATGTGTGGAGTAATAGTAGTAGACGCAGGCAGGAGTCAGTCTACTTGTCTCAGATGTGATGCCTATATACATGATCATTGCCTTAGATATCGTCATAACTATGCGCTTTTCTATCAATTGCTCAATAGTAATTTGTTTACCCACCATATGCTTTCTTTCAACAGAGAAGCCTCTAGTGAAAACTATGTCCCCTGGGTCTATCTTTTATCATATTATTTTCAGATCTACAAAATCAAAAACACAAAAATACCTTGCTGCAATTTATTTACTTTTGTTTTATTTCGTACTTTTATTTATCTTTTACGTCTATCACTATCAGATCTCATCCTTGCAAGTAACCGTGAAGGGATTGACAACCCCTTTATCACGTTGGGTGCAAGTATTTGTTTGTTTGTGTAGGTGCAATTATTGGAGACTTGTCTGTTCCTCTTAATGGATTGATACCTTGGTTCTTAAGTGAGGGACATACTTATCTCCACTTTGCTGCATCACACTTTCCTCTTCAAGGAAAAACCAATGCAAGCTCAAGAAGTAGCAGGAAGAATTTCTAGCGCCATTGCCTGGGAGGATCTACATCAAGCCTACCAAGTACCTATTATAAACTCTCATCTCTTGCATTTACATTATTTGCCATTTGCCTCTCGTTTTCCTCTCCCCCACTTCTAAAACGTTTTCAGAAAAATACAAACATATTTGCCTTCCTTCCATTTTGCCTTTTCATTTTCTTTTGTTTGTTTGCTTGAAAAGTTGTCATCATGTCTGAATCTGAGGAGGTTATCATTGAAAAAGCTAGTAAAAATCTTGAGGAAAAATTTGATGATTTTGTTGACGATGATCCTCATGAGAAAGAAACTACTATCATGCATACTAAAATAACTTTGTATATGTAGCGGTAATATTATTGGAAAGGGTGTTATTCAAGATTTCTTTACTTGTGCCGGTACGTTACCCATGTTAGGAGGGTAGATCCTTAATAAAACTTCTAGTCTTGCGGATGCAATATCTTTGCATATTGTTGAACTTGAACGACAATTTGTTCACATGCATCCTTCCATACAAAGGATCCTCCTAGAATTCTCTAATATTCATGATCCTTCCATTAAGCGTGTTACCACTATATTTCTAGCTTATGAATTTGGGCATATTATGAAAGAAGCACGTGAAATATTTGCTCATTATAATATAAATTGTGGTTGCCCTCCTATAGAGGAGATCCTTTTTAATCAAGAAGAGATAAGGAGATTACAATCTCCAGATTACGCTGCTTACAATGAAAATCTAAGGAAAAAAGTTCCCCCATCTGTTTTAATTGATAAAAATTTTGAACAAAATAATAATGTTGCTATACAAACAATTGGGATAGGACATGTTCTTAAAGAAAGAGTTAGGGAGCATAATCAAAGAAACTTTTATAATGAAGAAATAGTGATCACATATAAAGGGCCAAGGGAAGAACCTCCTCCTCCCAAACTTGATCTTATAGATCCGTACCCAATTAAATTTAGACCTTTTGACTATTTTTGCTTACCACAAAGGAAACTTGCTGCTGAAAGGAGGGATTATGAGATGATCATGGATGATCTCACTCACTTTTATTACAATACTTACATCTATGCAATATGCCTGGCTAAGGGCGTAAAACGATAGCGCTTGTTGGGAGGCAACCCAATGTTTTTTGTTTTTCTTGCTTTTTCTTCTGTTTTTCAATAAATATGCCATAATGCTTCTATTATGATGGAGTTTTTGTATTTTAATTAGTGTTTGTGGTAAGTAAAGCCTTTGGGATGATTTGCAAGATTGTTGGTTTGATTCTGTGAAAAAATAGAAACTTTTGTGTCTAGTAGCAGAATTGTTAAAATTTGCTGGAGCATGATATTCTGATTTTTTTTACAAAAGATTGATATACAAATTGCCCATGTTTTTCTAAGTTTTCAGAAGTTTTGGAGTTACAGAAGTATATTCAATTTCCAGATTACTATAGACTGTTCAGTTTTTGACAGATTTTGTTTTCTATGTGTTGTTCGCTTGTTTTGATGAATCTATGGGTTGTATCGGGGGGCATGAACAATGGTGAAGGTTGAATACAGTAGATATAGTGCTAATATGAAATTGGAATGAGTTTACAACAGTTCCTAAAAGTGGTGATTTGCTTTATTATACTAACGGATCTCACGAGTTTTCTGTTGAGTTTTGTGTTGTGAAGTTTTCAAGTTTTGGGTAAAGTTTCGATGGGCAAATGAATAAGGAGTGGCAAGAGCCTAATCACGGGGATGCCCAAGGCACCCCAAGGGAATATTCAAGGACAACCAAGCATCTAAGCTTGTGGATGCCCCGGATGGCATCCCCTCTTTTGTCTACAATCCATCGGTAAATTACTTGAGGCTATATTTGTATTCACCACATGATATGAGTTTTGCTTGGAGCATTGTGTATTATATGAGTCTTTGATTTATTTTCTTTTTGTTTGCCACAATCATCCTTTTTGGACATAACTTTTTGAGAGGGACACACATTATTCGTGAATTTATTAGAATACTCTTTGAGCTTCACTTATATCTTTTGAGCCAGGTAGTTGATCTAGTGCTTCACTTATATCTTTTAGAGCACGGCGGTGGTTATATTTTAAAGAAATTGATGAACTCTCATGGTTCACTTATATTATTTTGATAGTCTTATAAATATTATGGTAATTTCCTTAGGTTATGAATTTAGTCCTAATATGATGGGTATTCAAGAGGGATAAAATAAAAAGTTTCATGAAGATCAATGAATATATGAGAAGTTTGATTCCTTGCATTTGTTTATAGATATAGAGATGGTGATATTAGAGTTATGCTTTGAGTAATTATGGTTTAATAAGAATATTGATGTTAAGGTTTGTGATTCCGAAGCATGCACGTATGGTCTCTCGTTATGCTATGAAATTGGAGCATGATTTATTATTGATTGTCTTCCTTGTAAGTGGCGGTCGGGGACGAGCGATGGTCTTTTCCTACCAATCTATCCCTCTAGGAGCATGCATAGTAGTACTTTGCTTCGAGGGCTAATAAACTTTTGTAATAAGTATGTGAGTTCTTTATGACTAATGTGAGTCCATGGATTATATGCACTCTTACCTTTCTGTAATTTGCTAGCCTCTTCGGTACCGTGAATTGCCCTTTCTCACCTTGAGTTGTGGTGCAAACTTCGTCGGTGCATCCAAACCCCGTGATATGATACGCTCTATCACACATAAGCCACCTTATATCTTCCTCAAAACATCCACCATACCTACCTATTATGGCATTTCCATAGCCATTCCGAGATATATTGCAATGCAACTTCCACCTTTCCATTTTATTATGACATGTATCACCATTGTCATATTGCTTTGCATGATCATATAGTTGACATAGTATTTGTGGCTCTGCCACCATTCATATTTTTTATACACGTTACGCTAGATCATTGCACATCCCAGTACACCGCCGGAGGCATTCATATAGAATCATATTTTTGTTCTAGTATCGAGATGTAAGTAAATAGAATTGTGATGATCATCATATTCATTATTAGAGCATTGTCCTAGTGAGGAAAGGATGATCAAGACTATGATTCCCCCACAAGTTGAGATGAGACTCTGGACGAAAATAAAAAATATATAAAAGAGGCCAAAGAGCCCAAGAAAAACAAGAGGCCAAAGAGAACAAAAAAATGAGAAAAAAAGAGAGAAGGGACAATGTTACTATCCTTTTCCACAATTGTGCTTCAACGTAGCACCATGTTCTTCATGAAAGAGAGTCTCCTATTTTGTCACTTTCATATATTACTAGTGGGAGTTTTTTGTTATAAAACTTGGCTTGTATATTCCAATGATGGGCTTCCTCAAATGCCCGAGGTCTTCATGAGCAAGCAAGTTGGATGCACACCCACTTACTTTTCTTTTTGAGCTTTCGTACACTTATAGCTCTAGTACATCTATTGCATGGAAACCCCTACTCCTTGCATCGATATCAATTGATGGGCATCTCCATAAACCATTAATTAGCCTTGTCAATGTGAGACTTGATGCGGCTTGAAAGTGCGTCGGTATTTCCCCAAAGAGGAAGGGATGATGCAGTACAGCTACGATAGGTATTTCCCTCAGTTATGAAACCAAGGTATCAATCCAGTAGGAGAACAAAGCAACACTATATAAATGGTACCTACACACAAAGAACAAATCCTCGCAACCCAATGCGTAAGAGGGGTTGTCAATCCCTCCTCGGTAAAAAGATAGATTGGTTTGTATGTGTTTGGATAAATAGATCTGAATAAAACGCGAAATAAAAGATGCAAATAAAAAGTGCAGCAAAGTATTTTTGGGTATTTGGAATAATAGATCTGAAAACAAAAGCGGTGAAAAATAGATCGGAAAGCAATATGATAAAAGATAGACCCGGGGGCCGTAGATTTCACTAGTGGCTTCTCTCGAGAAAATAGCACACGGTGGGTAAACAAATTACTGTTGGACAATTGATAGAAGATCGAATAATTATGATGATATCCAAGGCAATGATCTATACATAGGCATCGCGTCCAAGATTAGTAGACCGAAATGATTCTACATCTACTACTATTACTCCACACATCGACCACTATCCAACATGCATCTAGTG
This sequence comes from Thinopyrum elongatum, assembly GCA_011799875.1. NCBI lineage: Eukaryota > Viridiplantae > Streptophyta > Magnoliopsida > Poales > Poaceae > Thinopyrum > Thinopyrum elongatum. The sequence continues at coordinate 238,587,589 of CM022303.1, forward strand.
TATTAAGTTCATGGAGAAACGGAGTAATGCAATAAGAACGATGACATGATGTAGACAAGATCTATTCATCTAGGAATAGACCCCATCTTGTTATCCTTAATAGCAACGATACATGCGTGCCTCGCTGCCCCTTCTGTCACTAGGAGAGGACACCGCAAGATCGAACCCATCACAAAGCACCTCTTCCCATGGCAAGAAAAATCGATCTAATTGGCCTAACTAAACCAAAGATTCGAAGAAGAAACACAAGGCTATAAATAATCATGCATATAAGAGATCAAAGAAAACTCAAATAATATTCATGGATATAGATCTGATCATAAACTCAAAGTTCATCGGATCCCAACAAACACACCGCAAAAAGAGTTACATAAAATAGATCTCCAAGAGACCATTGTATTGAGCATCAAAAAGAGAGAAGAAGCCATCTAGCTACTACATATGGACCCTTAGGTCTATGGTGGACTACTCACGCATCATCGGAGTGGGGCCAATGAGGATGATGAACCCCTCCATGATGGTGTTAGATTGGATCTCGTGGTTCTGGAACTTGCGGTGGCTGGAATTGTGTTTTGTTGACTCCCCTAGGGTTTCTGGAATATTTGGGAATTTATAGGGTGAAGAGGCAGTGCGGGAGACCTCCATGGGTCCCACAACCCACCTGGGCGCGCCCAGGTGTCTTGTGGTCCCCACGGGGATCCCCTCTGGTGCTTTCTTGGCCCCAAAGGTGTCTTCTGGTCCAAAAAAATCTCCAAAAAGTTTCGTTGCATTTGGACTCCGTTTGGTACAGATATTCTGCGAAGTAAAATACAAGCAAAAAACAGCAACTGGCACTGGGCACTATGTCAATAGGTTAGTCCCGAAAAATGATATAAAGTTGATATAAAATGATTGTAAAACATCCAAGATTGATAATATAACAACATGGAACAATAAAAAATTATAGATACGTTGGAGACGTATCAGCATCCCCAAGCTTAATTCCTGGTCGTCCTCGAGTACGTAAATGATAAAAATAGAATTTTTGATGTGGAATGCTGCCTAACATGTTCATCACATATTCTTTTCTTTTGTAGCATGGACATTTGGATTTTTTAGATGGTTCAAAGCAATAGTCTATATTTGACATGATAACTTCAATACTCAAGCATATCAATAAGCAACCATGTCTTTCAAAATATCAACACTAAAGAAAGTTATCCATAGCCCATCATGCTCAATCATTGATCCATTCATGAAACACACTCGAATATTAGCTACATTCAATGCACAAGTATGATCATAGTGCTCCCTAGTTGGTGCTTTATAAGAGAAGATGGAGACTCAAAAAAACTAAAAATTGCATAAAATAAATAGATAGGCCCTTCGCAGAGGGAAGTAGGGATTTGTAGAGGTGCTAGAGCTCAAAGCTTAAATTAAGAGATAATTTTTTTTGAGAGGCATGCTTTTCGTGTCAACGAAAAGGACCAAGTAGTTTCCAACACTTTCCATGCTAGATATATCATAGGCGGTTCCCAAACATAAAATAAAGTTTATTCCTTTTTCCACCATGCTTTCACACTCCACGGCTAGCCGTATCCACGGGTACCGTCCATACCAACACTTTCCAAGGAATATATTATTTGACAACATAAAGTAAAACTATTTTTCATTTCGAGACTGGGCATCCCTATTACTGCCGTACTCTCATGCAATGATAAGTGAATAAACACTCATCTTGAGAATAACACATCTAGCATGGAAAATATTGGGCACCCCCTGCTGCTTCATGAGCGGTATGGGCACACAGAAAAGGAAATTCATTTTGAAAATTAGAGTTGGCACATACAAATTTGCTTAGAACGGCACGAAAATACCGTATATAGGTAGGTATGGTGGACTCATATGGCAAACTACTAGGTTTCAAGATTTTGGATGCACAATTAGTATTTCCACTTAGTACAAGTGGAGGCTAGCAACAAGATTGAGAAGCAACCAACCAAGAAACGAAAATTCACATAAGTGAGCATTAAGCATAACTAACACCGAATAATGCACCACAAGTAGGATGTAATTTCATTGCATAACTATTGACTTTTGTGCTTGCATAGGGAATCACAAACCTTATTAACACCAATATTCTTACGAAAGCATAATTACTCACCAACATGACTCATATATTACCATCATCATATCTCAAAACTATTACAAAGAATAAAGTTTATTTTGTCCAATGATCTTCATGAAAGTTTTTATTATATCCCTCTTGAATATCTATCACTTTGAGACTAATTTCATATTTTGCAATTGCTTTTGACAAGCTCAAATAAATTTAAGTGAAGAGCATGAGCATAAAAAATTTCTTCTCTCAAAATAATATAAGTGAGGCATGAGAGAATTTCTTTAAAAAATTTACGAACTCTCAAATAAATCTAAGTGAAGCATGAGAGTATTTCTTCAAAAATATTAAAGCACACCGTGCTAAAAAAGATATAAGTGAAGCACTAGAGCAATTCCATAGCTCAAAAAAAATTAAGTGAAGCACATAGAGCAATTCTAACAAATCATAGAATAATTTTGGCTCTCTCAAATAGGTGTGTCCAGCAAGGCTACTTGTGACAAAATAAAAAGCAACACAAGCAAATACTCATATAATACAAGACGCTCCAAGCAAAACTCATGATATGTGACGAATAAAAATATAGCTCCAAGTAAAATACCGATGGTCGTTAGAAGAAAGAGGGGATGCCTTCCGGGGCATCCCCAAGCTTAGTTGCTTGGTTCTCCTTGAATATTAACTTGGGGTTCCATGGCGCATCCCCAAGCTTAGTCTCTTGACACTCCTTATTCCTTCATCCATCGTGATCTCACCCAAAACTTGAAAACTTCAATCACACAAAACTTAACAAAACCTTTATGAGATCCGTTAGTATAAGAAAACCAATCTTTACTTGAAGTACTGTTGCAAACCCATTCAAATTTTTTTATTGCATTATATTTGTATTCTAACTTTTCCATGGCATATACCCCCCGATACAATCCATAGATTCATCAAAATAAGCACACAATGCAAAGAAAATAGAGTCTGTCAAAAACAGAACAGTCTGTAAAGATGTGAATTTTTCTCATAATTCTGTAACTCCAAAACTTCTGAAAAATTAGGACAACGTAGGAAATTTGCATATCAATCTTGTGTAAATACTTCAGAAGTTTTCGCAGCTTCTGTGAATTTAAACAATTCTGTTACTGGACGCAAAAGTTTCTGTTTTTCAACAAGATCAAATCAACTATCACCTGAAAGTGCAACTAATCCCTGGGTGGTTTTGGTAATTCATAATAACATATAGCTCATTGAACTAATATCCATTCAAGTTTAATATTTTAGAAAGTTCAATGAATGGCATGGCATGGACTAGAGATGTGGACCCCTCAAAATGCTAAGGAAACATATTGGCAAAAGCTCAAGACTCTTCATTTATATTTTAGTGATCCAAGATCACATTGAGTCCATAGGGAAGCCAATACTATTAAAAGGGGATGAGGTGTTGTTTAATGGTATACTTGCTCAAAATGCTTAGTGATATTGCGCCAAATCCCTCAACCACTTTCTCATTTCCAAATATGTCCAAAACCAAAAGTCAAACTCGGCCCCACCGAAATCTTCCATCCGGCGCCAATGAGTTCATTTGACATAGCCACTGCCAGAAACCCTAACACCTCGGTCACACCAATACGGATCTCGGTCTCACCGAGATGGCCCTGCAAACTCTCTATTTCCCTTTTGTAACATTTCGGTCTCACCGAAATGAGCGATCAGCCACACCGAGTTTGCTTGACTAACTCTCTGTTTGCTCATTGCTGAAATCGGTCTCACCACGTTCACGCAATTGGCTTCACTGAGATGAGGTTTTGCCCTCGCCCTAGCACATCGGTCCCACTGAGTTGTTCCAGTCGGTCCCACCGAGATTCCTAATGTTCACATTTTGAACTGAATCGGTCTCACCGAGTTCTTCTATTCGGTCTGACCGAGTTGGGTCAAATGTGTGTAACGGTTGGATTATGTGTGGAGGCTATATATACCCCTCCACCCGCTTCTCCATATGGGAGAGAGCCATCAGAACATGCATACACTTCCAGCCTACATTTTCTGAGAGAGAACCACCTACTCAGGTGTTGAGATCAAGATATTCCAATCCAACCACAAGAATCTTGATTTCTAGCCTTCCCCAAGTTGCTTTCCACTCAAATCATCTTTCCACCATATCCAAATATGTGAGAGAGAGTTGAGTGTTGGGGAGACTATCATTTAAAGCACAAGAGCAAGGAGTTCACCATCAACACAACATCTATTACCTTTTGGAGAGTGGTGTCTCCTAGATTGGTTAGGTGTCGCTTGGGAGCCTCCGACAAGATTGTGGAGTTGAACCAAGAAGTTTGTAAGGGCAAGGAGATCACCTACTTCGTGAAGATCTACCCGAGTGTGACAAGTCCTTTGTGGGTGATGTCCATGGTGGGATAGACAAGGTTTCTTCTTCGTGGACCCTTCGTGGGTGGAGCCCTCTATGGACTCGCGCAACCGTTACCCTTCGTGGGTTGAAGTCTCCATCAACATGGATGTACGATAGCACCACCTATCGGAACCACGCCAAAAATCTCCATGTCATCATTGCGTTTGCACTTTCCAAACCCTCCCCTTTACCTTCATATGCAATGTTTTACTTTTCCACTGGTACACTCTTAGAATTGCATGTGTAGGTTGATTGCTTGACTTGAGTTAATTGCTAAAATCTGCCCACAACTAAAATTGGGAAAAGGTTAGATTTTTATTTGGTCAAGTAGTCTAATCACCCCCCTCTAGACCTATTTTCGATCCTACAAGTGGTATCAGAGCTTTGGTCTCCATTTGCCTTGATTCCATAGTTTTGGTGATCATAGCCTTGGTTTCACAACCTAGGAGAGTATGGCGTCTAGCGAGGGAAATTGCCACCGTAGAGGTCCTTACTTTGATGGTACAAATTTTGCTAGTTGGAAGCATAAGATGAAAATGCATATTCTTGGTCATAACCCCGCCGTTTGGGCTATTGTGCGCATTGTCTTGCAAGGTGATTTCTTCGAGGATGGAAACGAACCAGATCGTGAAGCATCCGCGGAAGAAATGAAGATGTTGCAATACAATGCTCAATATTGCGATATTCTCTTCAACGGATTATGCCCCGAAGAATTCAACAAAATCAGCTGCCTTGAGAATGTAAAGGAAATTTGGGATACTTTGGTTGATATGCATGAAGGTAGCGAGTCCGTCAAGGAATCCAAATTGGATGTGCTTCAAAGTCAACTTGACAAGTTCAAGATGAAGGATGGTGAAGGAGTTGCTGAGATGTACTCTAGGCTTGCCCTCATCACAAATGAGATTGCCGGCTTAGGAAGCGAAGAAATGACCGGCAAATTCAACATCAAGAAGATCCTAAGAGCCTTGGATGGAAAATATGATACCGTGTGCACCTTGATCCAAATGATGCCCAATTACAAAGATCTCAAGCCCACGGAAGTCATTGGTAGAATTGTTGCTCATGACATGTCACTCAAGGATAAGGAAGAGCTCCACAACAAGTGTAGTGATGCTTACAAAGCTTCAAGTGATACTCCTACAACATCAAGTGAGAAACAAGTCTTCAATGAAGAATTGAGCTTAATGGTGAAGAACTTCAACAAGTTCTACAAGAATAGAAACAAAGAGAGAAGCTCCAAATCAACATCCTACAATGACAAAAGATCTTCTAGTCGTGATCGTAATTGCTACAATTGTGGAAGACCTAGACACTACTCCAATGAGTGTACGGCTCCCTACAAGAAAAGAGAAGATTCACCAAAAAGGAGAAGTAAAAGAGATGAATCACCACCAAGAGAGAGGAGTAGAGATGATCCTTATGAACGAAGACCCTCTCGTAGAAGCAAGGATTCGGAAAGGAAGGACAACTCATCAAAGAGCTACACAATACGAAGACATCAAGCTCACGTTGGTGAATGGGTATCCGGTTCCTACTCCGACAACTACTCCGAGAGAAGCTATCACTCTGACTCCGAGTATACTCAAGATGAAGGTGTTGCTGGTCTTGCACTTGTGTCATCCAACTCCTATGACATATTTGACTCACCAAATGAAGGAATTGGAAGATGCTTCATGGCTAAAGGCCCTAAGGTATGACACCCCGAGTATGTTGATTTCAATAGTGATGAAGATGATTTGCTAGGTGATGATGATTTACTTGTTGACAACACTAGTGATGAAAACTATGATGAAATTGCTATTAATCATGCTAATCAAGATGAAACGAATGACAATGATAAGAAGGAGATTGAGCGTCTAACTAAAGAACTAAACACTCTTAATTTAGCTCAGGAAACAACTCTAGAGGATCATAGAGAGCTCCTAAGGACTCATGAGAAGCTACGCTTCGAGAAGCTAAATTAGAGCAAGGGCATGGGCTCCGAAAAGCAATCAATGATGATCTTCGAAAGAAGAGTTCTTCTTACATTGCCAAGCGTTTACTCTTGTCTACTTATATTCCACAAGTAAAATCTAGCAATAAGAACAAGAAAGATTCTTCCTCTAGTAGTAACAATAACAATGTTAAATCCAATATTGTTGCTTCTAGTAGTTCTCTTGATTCCACTAATGATTCTCTTAGCCAAGTTATACTTGAGCAAGAAAATAGCTTATTGAAGGGAATTATAGAGAAAGGTGTTTACAAGAGCCTTGCCGGAAGTAAGCAATTTGAGGAAATTGTACGCAAGCAAGGAAGGCACTGGAAGAATCAAGGTGTTGGTTTTGAACGAAAGTTCAATGCCAATGGAGTTGAGTGGGAAGAAGATAAATACCCCAAGATGAAGTTTGTTCCTCAACAAGAGAAGTATGACCCCACTTCTTTCAAGGGAACACAAGCTCAAGATGATCTTCCACCACTAGACCACAAGCTAAAAGGCAAGGACAAGCTTCAAGAAGAGATTGATTCATTTGAATAAGCTCCTATGGCCATGGTCAATTGGGTTCCCAAGACTACATCAAGTTCTACTTCATCAAGTATGACTACAACTCCTAGGATTCCCATCAAGTTGATGTGGATCCCAAAGAAGAAGAGCTAGAGAGTTCTTGAGGATGACTCCGTCAACATACTTCACTCACATTCATTTTGGCAAGGACAAGTGCAATCAACTTTCATATCTTGCACTAGTTCATGGAGTCACAAACCCTCTTGTGGGTAAGACAAGGGACAAGGTAACCTAATGCTTTCATGGACATCATCATATGTGTGTTTCACTCTATGTCTATGGATATCCTTGTATGTTCCTTGTGGGACTAACCCATGTAAGTATTGAAAGTGCAACTCACTCCAATGGATTGCTCCAAATGATCTACATCAACATTGAGCATCCACATCTTCAACATCTACATGAAGTCATCATTGACAAAACCCAAGGTTAGTTCAACCCTCTTAGGGGGGATATCACATCTAGGGGGAGCTTTGCTCTAAAAATTGGGCAAAAGCAACTCTAACGGTGTGAACACAACAATGCTTTATGTAAAAGTGGTAACCCCACTTGTGCTTAGATGATTAGTATGACCTATGACCAAATCTTCTCATTTGACTCCTAAGTCAATATACACATATATAGATGACCTAGTCATCGCCAATTGCTTGATAGATGCTAGAGTGTATGTGCATGCTATGCCACATGTTTTATTTGCTATCTTATTATGTGAGCATGTTGGTTGCATAATTTTCTCCATTCGAGGACATCCATTTGTTGTTTTGATTGTTTGGTTTTTATTTTGCCAAATGGATGGACAAGAATGCCTAAGTACTTCCTCTAGCTATCTATGCTTTTTCTCGTCTCAAACTCTATTCATGCTACATCACAAAGTTTGAACAAGTCACTTTTGGACCCTCCGGGTGAGGAGCACTCGGAGCCACCGATCCGTCAAGGGTTTAACTTCCAAAACCTCTTAATGATTTTCGGTCAGACCAACTTATCCAACCCGGTCTCACCGAAATCAGTAAGTTGATCTAGGTTTTCATCTCGGTGCCACCGATTAGAACGATTCGGTCTCACCGAGTTGCAGCAACTGCTAGCAGTTTTGCATCTCGGTGCCACCGAGACCTTCCACTCGGCGCCACCGACAGCGCCTGGGTGTATATATATATATATATATATATATATATATATATATATATATATATATATATATATATATATATATATATATCTCGCGTACCCGTACGGTTGGAAATTACTTCAAACCGCACGAGCTCGCGCCCCAGCACAGCCGCCCCCATGGTCTTTGGATAATCGCCGTCTTTGCCAGTGACCCTCCGCCACTGGTCTCCGCCGCTATCAACGGGTTTCTTCACCGCCGTTGCCGCCGTAGCGAACCATCACCGAGTTAGGGTACGGATTCAACCCTTTGTGCTATCCATTACTCCGATTCTTGCACAAAGTTCATTGCCTTTGTTCTTCCCATGTATGAGATCAATCTATCCAGCAAATAAATTCCTTAGAATAGATTTGATGCAAAAACTTAGGGTTAGGTTTCCGCCGAACCCATCTCGGACCGACCAATCTGAGGATTTCGGTCACACCGATTGGCCCTGGCCATTGCACAAGTACAACTCGGTCTGACCGAAGTGTACTGATCGGTGAGACCGAAATCACTTTCTCTGTGAAAACCCTAGCATCTCGGAGTCACCGAACTGCATATCGGTCTGACCAAAACTGCATGTTTAGACCTGTTAGTGCTTCGGTGTCACCGAGTTTTTCAAATTGGTAGCTTCAAAATGCTTTCTGCAGAAAACTATAGTTAAGTTTTTGTCTCAATTTTTGCAAAAACAAGCTGTACTTTGTGATGCTCATCTACTATATCCACACCCAACTATTCATAGGGTCAGTTGCAGCAATGTCAAAAGCCAGTGACAGTCAGAACAAGTCTGAAGAGCATCTCAACCTCAGTGAGGGCACTAGTCCCAGTAGCAGCTATGATGAGGGGAGCATAAGCACTCCCAGCAACTTGCCTAAGGAAGCTACTAGGCAAAGGAAGAAAAGAACTTCTGAAAGTGAAGATGAAGATTTTGTGATTGAGGAGGAAGTGGCCTCCAAGAAGAAGGTGCTCAAGAAAGAGTATGCTACTGCTACCACAAAGCCAGGCCTTTCCAAGAAGGCTCCTGCTAAGAGGAATCCTATGTCTAAGGCTAGGCAATCCACTATTGCCCAAGAGCAAGAAAAGCTAGCAAGTGGAGCTGGAGGAGAGGTCAGCAAGAAGAAGGAAATGAAAAGAGGAAGATGGTGCAAGCTTGTTGATCCAATGGCTGAATTTGAAAAGCATTCTTCTGAAGAAGAAGAAGAAGAAGAAGAAGAAGAAGAAGAAGAAGAAGAAGAAGAAGAAGAAGAAGAAGAAGAAGAAGAAGAAGAAGAAGAAGAAGAAGAAGAAGAAGAGGAAGAAGAAGAAGAAGAAGAAGAAGAAGAAGAAGAAGAAGAAGAAGAAGAAGAAGAAGAAGAGGAGGAAGAAGAAGAGGAGGAGGAGGAGGAGGAGGAGGAGGAAGACCTTGCTACACCTCCTGCCAAGACACAAAAGCTGATGGGGGATGCCATCAGGACTGGGGCTGCTCCTTCTAAGCCCAAGTCTGCCCCCAAGCCCTCAGCTCCAGCTCAAACCCCCAAGACAAAAACTCCCAAGAGATCAACAAGGAATATATCAGCTGCTGAAAAGAACAAGGCCCCAGTGCCTGAAGTTCAGGAAGATGATGAGCCACTAGTGCTCAGGAAACTCAAGCCCAAGATCCCAGATCATAATGATGATCATCCTGTGGTAGAGAATATGAAGTTGAGAAAGGATCATGGTCTGAGACAATGGAGGAAGACAGATCCTTATGCCACAAGGAGAAGGACTACTGTGGACTACCGCTTTCACGCCATAGAGCAGCAGGACTTCTATGAGACTGTCCTATTGGACAAGAAACCCATTGTTTGTGACATGAAATGGGTGGACTGGGAATATATTGATGAGAATGAAGATTACTTTCCTCATGTGCATGAGAGCTTCAGAATGAATGGAGTTGACAAGTTTGTTGGTCAGAAGTTGACAAAGTGGAACGATGAGATGATAATGCAATTCTACTCCACTGCCCACTTCTACCCTGATGGTAAGATAGTGTGGATGACAGAAGGAACCAGATATCAGTCAACAATCTCTAAATGGGCCAAGTTGACCAATGCTCCTGAAGAAGCTGAAGATGATCTTGATGTGTACAGCAATCCTAGGAAGGATCACAACTCCATGGCTAATATGTACAAGCCAATCCCTGACAAAGCTTTGGAGACACACAAACTTGGTTCTATATACTATCTACTTGCTGGTTTGACCACCATGAACACTATCTTGAGGCACACTCTATTGCCCAAGTCTGGAGATCACAAGATGATACGTGGTCATTTTATCAATTTGCTCCATTTGTTTGATGTCCCACAAAAATTCAAGGTCATGAGCTCGATTGTAGAGACAGTGAAGAGGACAGCAGTAGACCAGAAGAGGTCTTGTGGATATGCCCCACACATTCAGACATTGATCAATTCCAAGGTGGGAACTGGGACATATCTGCTTGATAGAGAGCATCTACCCCTGAGGCCAGACTTTGAGGACAACGAGGTTGTCATGGATGCATCACATCCTACTTGTGCTGAAGCCCAGGAGAAGATAGAGAGAGCAAAGGCTGCAAAAGCAGCAAAGGCAGCAAGTGCCCCAGATGCTTCAATTGCCAATCTCAAGACCAAGCAAGATCAGCTCAGTTATCTAATTGAGGCTACCGTGAGGATTGAGAAAAGCTTGGCCACCTTGTCTCAGAAACAGAAGAGTCTTGAGAGGATTATTGAGACTAAGATGCATGACCTAGATGTGAAGGTCACTGATATTCAAACCATTGTGGAGAAGCTTCAAGAGGATGCTGAGGACAGGGACCCACAACAGACACATTTCAGAGAGTGCCAAGGGCACAAAGATCATCAGCTGTGCCAGTTGCCAGAGACTCCAGGACTACCATTTCAGCACCTGCAGCCACTGCCACAGTTGCCCCTCCGGTGTCAACTCCTCCAGCTCCACAGACTTCTGCTGAGGCATTTGCAGATGCCCTCCTCTCCACGTCGTCTACCCACACTGGAGCAACAAGCCAGAACACCACTTCAGGAGCTCCCGGAGATCGTGCTTAGAGTGTCATATAGCACTATACGTTTTTGAACTTTTTGGTAACTTGTTGCCAAACGGGGAGAAAGTGTATAGATCATAGGCTTCGAGAGAGAGAGAGAGAGTGCCTCTTGCTTTTTGTTGGTTTCATTTGCTACTCTTGCTACTTTGGTCGTTTGGTTGTTTCCTATGCTACAATTTGTGTTATGCTCGTGAGATACTTATGTGATCATGTGTTTGATCATATTATGCTTAATGTGTGCTTGCATGATTATATCCATAAATTTTTGTGTATGATCAATCACTTGTATCCTTGGTGATGAGTGCATGTTATTTAACTCTTATCATTTTGAGCGCTCCACCAAGATGTATGTGACATGGAAGAGTAACCCATGATCCTAATCGATTGTGCATTTGCATTCAAAAGCAAATTTTAAATAATGCACAAATTTAGGGGGAGCTCTTGCTTATCACATACTTCTCAAAGCGACGATGTATTTCATTCATATTATCATTTATCGAAGCTTTGATCTATATGTTGTCATCAATTACCAAAAAGGGGGAGATTGAAAGTGCAACTAATCCCCGGGTGGTTTTGGTAATTCATAACAACATATAGCTCATTGAACTAATATCCATTCAAGTTTAATATTTCAGAAAGTTCAATGAATGGCATGACATGGACTAGAGATGTGGACCCCTCAAAATGCTAAGGACACATATTGGCAAAATCTCAAGACTCTTCATTTATATTTTAGTGATCCAAGATCACATTGAGTCCATAGGGAAGCCAATACTATTAAAAGGGGATGAGGTGTTTCTTAATGGTCTACTTGCTCAAAATGCTTAGTGATATTGCTCCAAAGCCCTCAACCACTTTCTCATTTCCAAATATGTCAAAAACCCAAAGCCAAACTCGGCCCCACCGAAATCTTCCATACGGCACCACCGAGTTCATTCGACATAGCCACTGCCAGAAACCCTAACACCTCGGTCACACCGATACGGATCTCGGTCTCACCGAGATGGCCCTGCAAACTCTCTGTTTCCCTTTTGTAACATTTCGGTCTCATCGAAATGAGTGATTGGTCACACCGAGTTGCTTGACCAACTCTTTGTTTGCTCTTTGCCAAAATCGGTCTCATCGAGTTCACGCAATCGGCTTTACCGAGATGAGGTTCTACCCTAGCCCTAGCACATCGGTCCCACCGAGTTGTTCCAGTAGGTCCCACCGAGATTCCTAACATTCACATTTTCAACTAAATCGGTCTCGCCGAGTTCTTCTATTCGGTCTGACCGAGTTGGGTCAAATATGTGTAACGGTTGGATTTTGTGTGGAGGCTATATATACCCCTCCACCCTCTTCTCCATATGGGAGAGAGCCATCAAAACATGTCTACACTTCCAGCCTACATTTTCTGAGAGAGAACCACCTACTCATGTGTTGAGATCAAGATATTCTAATCCAACCGCAAGAATCTTGATTTCTAGCCTTCCCCAAGTTGCTTTCCAATAAAATCATCTTTCCACCATATCCAAATCTGCGAGAGAGAGTTGAGTGTTGGGGAGACTATCATTTGAAGTACAAGAGCAAGGAGTTCATCATCAACACAACATCTATTACCTTTTGGAGAGTGGTGTCTCCTAGATTGGTTAGGTGTCGCTTGGGAGCCTCCGACAAGATTGTGGAGTTGAACCAAGAAGTTTGTAAGGGCAAGGAGATCGCCTACTTCGTGAAGATCTACCCAAGTGAGGCAAGTCCTTCATGGGCGATGGCCATGGTGGGATAGACAAGGTTGCTTCTTCGTGGACCCTTCATGGGTGGAGCCCTCCGTGGACTCGCGCAACCGTTACCCTTCGTGGGTTGAAGTCTCCATCAACGTGGATGTACGATAGCACCACCTATCGGAACCACACCAAAAATCTCCATGTCATCATTGCGTTTGCACTCTCCAAACCCTTCGCTTTACCTTCGTATGCAATATTTTACTTTTCCACTGCTACACGTAGAATTGCATGTGTAGGTTGATTGCTTGACTTGTGTTAATTGCTAAAATCTGCCCACAACTAAAATTGGGAAAAGGTTAGATTTTTATTTGGTAAATAGTCTAATCACCCCCCCCTCTAAACCTACTTTCGATCCTATATCACTCAAAGCTATCCCAAAGTCTTCACTTGGCACAAATACTAATTAAAACATAAAAAAACACAATCATAACAGTAGCATAATTATGCAAACACTCAAGAACAGAAAGAAAAGGCAAAAATAAATTTTATTCATTTGGTTGCCTCCCAACAAGAGCTATCGTTTTCTGCCCCTAGCTAGGCATAAAATTTTATTGATGCTCACATAAAAGATAATAATTGAAACACAAAGAGAGAATCATGAAACATGTCACAAACACATCTAAGTCTATCTCTCTTTCTATGCATAGGCATTTTATAAGAAAACAAATTATCAAGACACGAAATATCTAGCATATGCAAGTAAGAAGAAATAAACAATAACAATCTCAACTTGAAGAGAGGTAATTTAGTAACATGAAGATTTCTACAACCATATTTTCCTCTCTCATAATAATTACATGTAGGATCATAATCAAATTCAACAATATAGCTATCATATAAAATTTTCTCTCCATGATCTACATGCATAAAAGTTTTAAAATCTTCCAAAATAGTGGGATTAACATCAACTAAAGTCATGACCTCTCCAAATCCACTTTTATCAAAAAATTCATAAGATTGAAAACTCTCCAAATGTGTGGGATTATTTTTACATAAAGTTGACGCTCTTCCAAACCCACTTTCAATATTATTGCAAGCATTATTATCAATATCATATTCATCATGAGGCTTAAATAAATTTTCAAGATCATAAGAAACATTATCACCCCAATCATGATTATTGCAATAAGTAGTGTACATAGCAAAATTAGCATCCCCATTCTTGGGGTTTTGCATATTATTAGCACAAGTGATATTAATAGAATTTATAGTAAAATCATTGCAATCATGCTTTTCATTCAAGGAGCTATCATGAATCACTTCATAAATTTCTTCATCACCATTTTCAGATTCATGAATCTCAAGCAAAACTTCATGAAGATAATCTAGTGCACTCAACTCACTAGCAATTGGTTCATCATGATTGGATCTTTTAAAAAGATTAGCAAGTGGATGAGGATCCATATCAATAGATATTTAGCAAGCGAAGATGCAAGCAAATAAAAGGCACATGGTAACACAAGCAAAGATAGCAAACAAAAGATCGAGCGAGAAAAAGGCAAAAGAAGGCAAATATTATTGTGAAGTGGGGGAGATGAAAATGAGAGGCAAATTTCAAATAATGTAAATTGCAATGAGATGAGATTTGTGATTAGGAACCTGATAGATGTTGATGATGTCTCCCCGGCAACGTCGCCAGAAATTCCTTTTGATGCGGCTTGAAACTACGTCGGTATTTCCCCAAAGAGGAAGGGATGATGCAGTACAGCTACGGTAGGTATTTCCCTTAGTTATGAAACCAAAGTATCAATCCAGTAGGAGAACCAAGCAACACTACGTAAATGGTACCTGCACACAAACAACAAATCCTCGCAACCCAACGCGTAAGAGGGGTTGTCAATCCCTCCTCGGTAAAAAGATAGATTGGTTTGTATGTGTTTGGATAAATAGATCTGAATAAAAAGCGAAATAAAAGATGCAAATAAAAAGTGCAGCAAAGTATTTTTGGGATTTTGGAATAATAGATCTGAAAACAAAAGCGGTGAAAAATAGATCGGAAAGCAATATGATAAAAGATAGACCTGGGGGCCGTAGATTTCTATAGTGGCTTCCCTCGAGAAAATAGCACACGGTGGGTAAACAAATTACTGTTGGACAATTGATAGAAGATCGAATAATTATGACGATATCCAAGGCAATGATCAATATATAGGCATCACGTCCAAGATTAGTAGACCGAAACGATTCTGCATCTACTACTATTACTCCACACATCGACCGATATCCAGCATGCATCTAGTGTATCGTCATAATGTCATCTTGATTAAGGCGTTACTCCATTCTTGTTAACTTAATACACTAGATACATGCTGGATAGCGGTCGATGTGTGGTGTAATAGTAGTAGATGCAGGCAGGAGTCGGTCTACTTGGCTCGGACGTGATGCCTATATACATGATCATTGCCTTAGTTATCGTCATAACTATGCGCTTTTCAATCAATTGCTCAACAGTAATTTGTTTACCCACCGTATGCTTTCTTTCAAGAGAGAAGCCTCTAGTGAAAAATATGGCTCCCGGGTTTATCTTTTATCATATTATTTTTAGATCTATAAAATCAATACACAAAAATACCTTGCTGCAATTTGTTTACTTTTGTTTTATTTTGCACTTTTATTTATCTTTTACATCTATCACTATCAGATCTCATCCTTGCAAGTAACCATGAAGGGATTGACACCCCCTTTATCACATTGGGTGGAAGTATTTGTTTGTTTGTGCTGGTGCAATTATTGGAGACTTGTGTGTTCCTCCTACTGGATTGATACCTTCATTCTTAACTGAGGAAAATACTTATCTCTTCTTTTCTGCATCACCCTTTCCTATTCAGGGGAAAAACCAACACAAGCTCAAGAAGTAGCAGCTACATGTTTTATTAACTTGTGCAAACTATATGATATGGAAACATCAACGATTGATAGATTGCACCAACAACGAATCACTAACAGATGGAGAAGAATTCATATGTGTATACGGCTGCACAACTAAAATACACCTACACTTTGAGTTGCAAATGTCGAAAGGAAAAAATGATAGAGAGATTGACCTGGCTAATATGAATCGGTCCATATCAATATGAAGCCACTTGATGTCACAGGCAGATATCATTATCTAGCATGGGTAGCAGCCCAAGCCGGCGCATCTTTCCCAGTAGTGGCTGCAGGAATCACCCCCTTCGTATTCATTGAATTCTTTTTTCATGAATACCAACAAGATACATCAAATATAGCTACAATATACACACACATTGGTAAATCTTTGCTATTCATCTGAATACCAAGGAATACCCCTGGCGCCATCCCTGATCTTCCCTCTAAGTGCTCCATCTCAATTCCGTTTCCACACCCTAGAGCAACGACGAATCTAGAGTGACTTTAGTGCACGGGGGAGGCGACAAGGTCCAACATATTCCAAGTATGTGGTGTCCAGATTGGCCGTGGCGACACAATGTGTAGTTGCTATAGAAGGATGACACACCGAAGGCAAGCATCATGACAGATGGCGTTGCTCCCCGACGGCATCGGTCCTATTGGGGCAATGAGGAGGATGGAGAATAAAGAAAATGGTGGCCACAATCTAGGGTTTGCAAGGGGGCGGTAGGAGTCAGACAGAATGGTGGTGGCTGGGAGGGAAGGACCAGTCATTGTCTTGCACACGCACACACACCTCATTTCGGAAGACATACACACGCCAGGGTCACCATTTGCTTCTGGCACCGTCGGGACTACGAGACAACAGGTAGTACCGACAAAGGGAATCTCGTCCTTACCCTCCCTCGATCGAAGATGCGATGCTCCCACCCGTGCCTTCTGGCCACCGCTGCCTTGTGCTCTCCCTCAACCAGAGATGCAACGCCATCCCGTGCTCTCTCTCAACCAGAAATATGACGCCTCCCGCCGCCGTCGCTTAGGCTATGGCCGCTTGACATAGTGAGAAGACCAGGAGGGGCGGGCACAAGGAGAGATAGAGAGGGGCATCCCTTATTACTTCACCACCGTCGTTGTAGCAGAGAGAGGAAGGATGAGAGGACTCGGAGGAAAGTTTGGTAGGGGGATTTTTCCCGGGGGGGGGGGGGGGGGGGGACGGGCCACTGGTCTGTAGATGGGCCCAGAAGACAGCGACACAAGGCAGCGCACCATTGAGCTAGTTTCTTAGAGGTTAGACTGCGTGCGCCAAACACAGCCCCGACGCACCGAGAGCTAGCTTTCCTGGGAGCTTTTACAGAGTTTTAAAGGGTTGTTACAACATGTTGAACTTTTTTCATCCGTGTGATTCTTTTTTTTTATAAAATTAATGGAGAATTTATTTTTTTAATCGGTTAAGACATAGTCACACCATAAAAATGTTGCTTATTACGGAGCTAAATATACTTACACTACTACCATTAAAGTGCGAAAAAAATAGATTTCGCTCCATTGTGGAGTAGGGCTTTTTCGAGGCTTAACCAGAAAACCACCAACTAAATTATTCCTCGATGTTTCAGTAAAAAAAAGTTATATATTCCTGAACATGATGTCGTTATCTGTGCAAAAAAGAAAAAAAAATAGATTGTGCAGTCACATCGATGCCCATAGCCTTTTAGGAGGAGCACTTTTCATGTGCGGAGCTTGGCATATATCCGCGGAAGTGCATGGATAGCACGCATAGCATGTAAGAGCATCTTCAGCAGTTCGGTGCCTCCAGGGACAGAAATAGCGACTTCTGGGGGCTAGGCGTCGCTATTTTGGCCGTGGGGTCGGTCGGGTTCCCAACCACGGCCCCAGGTCGGCCCTCAGACGTCGATTTTTGAATTGAACTTCGGCTAATACTAGACGAAAAAGACACAAATTCGGCTAAAATTCGGTGGTTTTCATTCATATTTGTACAAAAAAAAGACATAAAAAAACTATGCCGCCCGCCGCCGCCGCCCGAGCCTTCTATATGCCAAGTAGCTTGTAGAAGTCGGTGTAGTCGCTGTCGCCGCCATCGTCGTCGTCGTCACCCTGCACGCCACCACCGCCGTCTTTGTTGCAACCCTGAGCTGCGTCGCCGATGCGTGGGGTTTTGGACGGCCCGGGCGCATCGTCGTCGCTATCGTCGAGGATGACGACACCGCCCTCGTCGCGGCCGCGGCGCCGAGCGGCGATCTCTTCGAGGGCGCGGCGCTGGCGCTCCATCTCCTGCCAGACGTAGTCGTCCCGCGCCCATTTGAGGCCGGTCTCCTCGGCGGCGGCCATGGCCTCGTGCTCCTTCTTCACGGGAAGGAGCACCGGCTCGGTCTTCGGCTTGACGAGGTGGGAGGAGGGAGGAGAAGGGACACGGCCACCCTCGTTGATGACTAGGGCGCCGCCGCGGGTGCGTCGCCCGAGCGGGCGGCAGTAGCGTGGACGCGTGGCGGGGAGGGGCGGGATGCGCGGCGGCGCGCCTTCACTGCACTGTCCGTGAATCAATGGAAGGTTAACCGGCGGCAGCCTTCGCATTGATTCCCGCAGGAAAATGAGGTGATGAGGACGACGAAGATTCTCGGCGACGTGCAGCCACTGACTAGGCGGGTCCACCAGGCTTTCGCGCCAAAAATGTTTCCCCCGCCGCCCCCGGGTGACCCCTAGCGTGCCGGGTTCGTCCTGGGTCTGCCGGCGCCAATATCGGTCCTAACCGGCGAAAACTAGGCTTCTGGGGGGACGCGACTGGGCCGATTTTTTCGAGCCGGCGATAAAAAAGTGGCTTGGGGGGCCTGTTTAGGGGGGGGGGGGGGGGGCGAGTGGAGATGCTCTAACAACAACACCATTAATTTGTTGAAATGGGTCGGTGTTAAATGGGTAGGGGCTCACAACGGCAGCCCCCGCTTTACTAACGAAATCTGATCAAAGTAATTCCGGACGAAGGATATATCTTGCAAGAACAGTGTGTCAATTCTACCCGGGCCTCTTTAGAAAAACATATGAATTTTATTCATTCGAGATAACAAATATACATCATTTTAAGGAATGGTACAAATTCTTTCATAGCCTCCTTAAACCAATCAATAGTCGGAGAAAATCTAGTCAACCTATCAAGCTCATGAGCAACCTTATTTGCTTCTTCATTACAATGTTTGAACCAAGACATAGGAAAATCACAAGCAATAAAGTTGTAATCATCAAAATCTGCCGCCAACCGTCCATTCGACCGTTCGCCATTATTCATGGTTTCAGTGCCTCCAAGTTATCTGAATTAACAAGGAATCGACTGCATCCCGCCCGTTGCGCTAGGAAAAGACCAAATCTGAGCACCAAAGCTTCCGCTGTCAGAATGTCTACACACTGATCTATTCTCTAGAAACTCCGTGCAGTAAATTTTCCTTTATTGTTCCTCACGACAGCCCTAGTCGTACCCTTAAAAAGATCATGATCAAAAGAAGTATCAACATTAAGCTTCACAAATCCCCACTGGTGGGCGAATCCAACCCCCCTTTTCATAGAAGCGGTAAGAGATTGTATCCGCATTGAAATCTCGTTAACATCTTGAATTTTCTCCTTACACAAGTTTATGTTTTCCCACCACAAATATCAAGCCGTAATGCCAATCATCTCAAAATATTCTGAAACCCCATAATGGATAAATCCTGATCTGGCATATGTAACAAGAATTCCAGGACCGACTCACCAACACCATCCACTTTGAAAGCTCTCATAATAATTTCGTCCAAACCTAGTCTTCTCCAGACCACCTTAGCTTTGTGGCACTGAAACAACAAATGCTTTGTGTCTTCTAATCTAGACACACAATAAGGACAAATTGGTGAAACTTTCACGTGTCTATTGGCTAGCGTAACATGACACGCGAGAGTGTCAAGTAACGTCCGCCAAATAAAAAATGTCACCTTTGCCACACAAGATAAATTCCAAATCTTGTACCAAATGGGATTAAAAATTGGTTTGACCCATTCGATTTGTACGACAGAGTTTCCTTCCATGTTGGTGATACCATTCAACAGAATACGCGAAACGAGCAGAAAAAAAAAAATCCCATTCTTACTAAAACTCCAAGCAACAAAATCTGACATGTCAAACTGGGGGAGAGGGGTAGCAAAGGACCCGTTGTGCATCAATGGGCCACAATGCCTCTTTGCTAAATTTTGGAAGACAAGTGGCTCAAGCATGCGGTTGTCAAGGATCTTTTTGTGAGGCCCTCTCTGGTACCGTTCTGTGAACAAAATGAGCTACAGTGACATTTTTCAAACTGTAGGCTATTTTTTTAAATTGACTTTACCTGTGGAAAAGTGACTTATTTTGCGTCACCCCGGTCAAATGAGTGATGAAACGAGTGAAATTATTTGTGAAATGGTTGAAATTAATTTTTTGAAACAGGGAAATGGTTTTTTATTGAGTGAAATCCATTTTTTAAATGAGTGGAATTGGTTTGAAAATATATTTTTTATGAATGAAATCAATTTTCTGAAATGAGTGAAATGTGCTTTTTCAATTAAGTGATGAAATACTTTTTTTGAAATGACTGAAATTGTTTTTTTAACGAGTAAAACTGTAAAATGAAAACTAGTTCAAATATATTGGTGATTGATCTTGTTATAAAGATCTTCTTGCTAGTAATTCAAATACATATTTTTTAAATGAAGTTTTTGTTCTAAAATATTTATCATCCAAATTTTAGTATGAAATTAAATAGAAGTCTTTTGCATTGGGGGGAGAGAATAATTAGCATGCAAGCAACCGTTTTTCTCCCCGCACACTCGCACACTGCTGAAGTCCACGTTTATATGGTCGTGTATTGTAAAACAATCTTCCTACATCTCAGTCGATTGAGAGTCTCGGTTATTACTATATTTGTGAGATCTTACATCGAGATTCATGCCTTTTTTTTCTTCAGTTTACGTTTTTTTCTTTCTTATGTACATGTTATGTTATTTGATAGAGACTTGATTATTAAGTCTCAATCGACTGAGATCAAGCCACACCCTGCCGCTACGTACGGCACCAGTAGAATTACACATTTTTTGTTCTCCTCTGCTTTCGCTCTTACGGCTGCTCCTCGCAAGCTCCAAGCTGGTATCACCGTCGGTGTTGCTGTCAGATGTCAATGAGTAATAAGGACGAGACAAAGCTGTTGGAGGATGGCCGGCGCGCCGTACCAAATAACACGAGCATGAGCTTTAGGGAATGTTGAGCCGTACGCGGCGTCCCTTTGTAATCAAACTCTTCTACCGGCCATCCCGCCTAAATATGAGCGCACGCGTCTCTTCGGGGACATCCGAAATACGAGCGCACGCACAGTAGCAGGAGCAAAACGAGTTGCGACATGGCTGCGTCGGTATGGTTCTTCTTCTCGCTGGCGTCGCTCGGTGCCCTCCATGTTTCCGTCGTCAGCGTCCGCCTCCTCGCCAGCCTCACGCTCTGCCTGCGCCGGCCCAAGGATCTCCAGCGCAGGTACGGCGCGTGGGCCGTCGTCACCGGCCCGACGTCAGGCATCGGACGCGCCATGTCCCTGGAGCTCGCTCGGCGTGGCCTCAACCTCGTCCTCGTCGGCCGTGACCCCGCCAAGCTCCGGGACGTCTCCGAAACCATTTCCAGGGCTCACGCCGTGCAGACCAAGACCGTGCTGTTCGATTTCTCCCTCGTCTCCACCGCGCAAGGTGTGAAGAACTTAATACGAGTAGTGCAGCGTCCGTGGCTCCGTGCTAAACAGGGTCACTGATCGGTCATGTCCTGTCGTGTCGATGGATCTTCGACATGCAGGGGACGAGGGGACGAGGCGATGCGGCGGCTCCGGGAGGCCGTGGCGGGGCTGGACGTAGGGGTGCTGGTGAACAACGCCGGGGTGGCGAAGCCGGGCGCGGTGTACCTGCACGAGGTGGGCGTGGAGGCGTGGGCGAGGATGATACGGGTGAACGTGCTGGCGCTGACGGAGGTGACGGCGGCGGTGCTGCCAGTGCCAGGGATGGTGCGGCGGGGCAGGGGCGCCGTCGTGAACATGGGCTCGGGGTCGGCGTCGGTGCTCCCCTCCTTCCCGCTCTACTCCGTCTACGCCGCCACCAAACGGTACGTCGCCGAGTTCTCCAGGAGCTTCGCCGTGGAGTACGGGAGCTCAGGCATCGACGTGCAGTGCCAGGTACGTAGCCGGCGTACCCGCCCGCATCCATGGCGTCACGACATTACCGTCGTTGTGTCGTGTCACCACTCACCAGGTTCCCCTTTGGTTGTGCCGTGTCTGCAGGTCCCGTTCCTGGTGGAGACGAGCATGGTGTCGAGCGCGGTGAAGGCCAGCTTAATCTCGCAGTTCGTGCTGACCCCGGACGGGTACGCGCGCGCGGCGGTGCGCTGGATCGGGCACGGCACGCTCTGCCTGCCCAACGTCGCCCACCGATTGCAGGGGTGGTCCGTCGGCCTCTTCCCAGACTTCGTCACAGACGCGTACCGCCTACAGAATAATCTGCGCGGCAGAGGGCCATCTTTCGGAGGGTCAAGCCGTGGAGGAAATCGCAGGGGAACTCTCGTGTTCCTGCCCAGGACAAGGTTGGTGTTGGTGTTCGCTCGGACTAAGGTGGTTCAGAGTTCGTGGTTACTAGAGCATGTTGTGATGAAGTTGCTTCATGTTTTTTGTGCAACAGTTGGTCACGCAAATGTTAAATAACTGGTTGGGCAAAACTGTTAAGAGCAACTCTAACGCGTGCGATCCAAACGGACGGCGCTTTTATCCGTTTTTTTGTCCGTTTGGGTCGGTCGCCCGCTCGGCGTCCGTCTTGTTTAAGATTTGAGTCAGCAGTACGTCCAACAGCCATGACTCATTTCATGTCCGCACATAAATTAGAAAAAGGTCCGCGGCCATAGATCATGCCAGCGGCCATGCCGTCGTCCGAAGTTCATGCCGGCACCATGCCAGCGGCCGGCATACAATGCCAGCTTCAAAAAAACACCACACAGTTCATACTGGCGCACTTGCCAGCAGCCGGCACACATGCCAGCACACAAAAAGGGGCGGGAGTTCGACCACGCCGTCGCGGCCGTGGTCATGCCAGCACACTTGCCGGCATACAAAAAAGGATGGCGCTCGCCGCCATAGATCACTCGTCGTCAAACTTGAGCATGTCGGCCTGCATCTTCTCGAACCACGGCCTCTTCCTTGGCGACACGGTGTTGAGATCCACTGTCGTGGTGATCTCACGGCAGATGCCATAGGATGGCTAAAGGTGGGGATAGACGCAAGGGCACCGGTGGATTCCATAGACGAGGTTGGCACGCGCAAGTGTGTGACACGAGACGTACCCAGGTTCGGGGCTCTCCGGAGAGATAACACCCCTACTCCTGCCGAATATGGTTTATATGAAGTGAACACAGGTTTGCTCCTCGAGCTGTTCATGGGGGGAAGGAAGGCAGGCCAGTTCATGCGCTGCTCCTTCGATGTTGGTGGATGTGTGTTCTACTGATGATTGCCCTGTGCATGGAGGCCTCCTGGGGGGGTGTCTTATAGGCCGACCCCCCAGGGTTACAATGGGAATATTACATGGGCACGAGGCCCTGGTGTCAGCGTCTAGGAGCCGGCAGCGGGGGCCACGGGGCCGCCGGGCCTGCCGGGTCCGTCGGGCGCGGGTCTCGCCGGGTGCGGGCCGTACCGGGGCCGCCGGGCGCGGGTACGGCCGCCTGCTTGGTACTGTGGCACGCCTCGCCGGGCGTCAGGGGACGGTCAGCGCCGCCCCGCTACAGGGTTGCGCCTCCAGGACACCGCCCGCCCCCGGGCAGGGGCGTGGGGAGCACCATTGCCGCGCCCGTCGGGGCCGGCGTAAAGGAGGGCACATTGTAGCCACGCCTGCTTGCTGCTGGTGGTTAACTTCCCGTGGACGGCGGGTACGCGCCAGCCGGTCGGCCGGGTAGCGGCACCCGGCTGGCTCGCGCTGGGGAGCCGGCGGGGGCGAGCTGGGTTGAGGGGCTTTGGCTAGCCCTGATGTTTTTGAAAAGGATCGGGGTTCCGTTGCTTGCCCGGGGGCCATCCCCCCAACATCCACCTTCATGATCTCCACCCCTGTCATCATGATAGCGAGAGGCACATCTTTCGCCTTGGTCTTGGCATTGGCGGCCTCGGTCTCTAGTATCTTGGCTTACTTCTCCATCTCCATCTCCATCTCAAGCCTCCTCCTTTGGATCTCCATGAAGGCGTTCATTTGCTCTTCCTTGTCTTGCCGGCGCTTCTCCTCCCTTGAGTCCTTCTTGGTCATCATGCCCTCCATGGTTGCGATCAAGGCGATCAACGCCGCATCCCGCTTGTCCTCCTTCTTCGAGTTGGTCTTCCCCTACAGACGTGCCTTCTCGCCCTCACCAACCTCCTCCACGGCTTTCTTCCCCCCATGTGCCATGAGGGCGGCATATTGTGCCTTGAACTTCTCCTCGTCTTTGATGACCCTCCAACAATGGGAGAGGTTGAAGGACTTGCCTTCGTGTTGGACCTTGAATGCCTCCAAAGCTTGGAATGCCTACAAATGAATTGCATGCAAGCATATTGGCAAATGGATATGGAAATGGACATGCAAGCCTAAACGGAATGACACAAAGAGGGGCGCTTGCATGCATACCATGTCTTGCATGCCGATGCCGCTCACGGGGCATGACTTGATGCTCTCAAGAGTGGCACAAAACTTGTTGCACTCTTGTTGGATCATCTTCCATCGCTTCGAAATGGACACCCACCCACACGTGCTTTGAATTTCGTACGGCGAAAACTTCTTGCATTCATGGAACTCACGATGGACACGAGTCCAAAAGGTTGATGCCTTTTGTTTGGCGCCGGTCTTGGGGTCTTGCCCAATGTCCCTCCAACACTCACAAAGGAGCTTGTCCTCGGCCGCCGTGTATGCCTTCGTCCGCCTGCTCTTGCGCTTCGGCTTCGCACCGGCGGCATGGTTGGCGACCTCGTCCTCGAACAAAGGCTCCCCGTCGATGTCCAACTTCTCCTCTTCCTCGAGGCCGTAGTCCTCCGGAATCTCGTGGTCGAACGGGAAGTCGTCTAGGTCCAGGCCGACCTGATCTTGCATGAAGGCGGCCTGCATGCCAGCTTGATCAAAGGTCGACGGCGTGAACGGCCCTCGGCCGTCCTGGCTTTGTGTCTCATCAGGATCGTAGCCAGCCACGGCGGCACCGCCAGCAGCCGCCGTACCACCCACGAAGATGATGTTCTGCATGAAATCGTCGTTGCCGGCCACCGGCATTCTGTCGAACAAGTTGCGGGCGTCGGGAACATGTCGGCTGGCATCTCCTACGCGCGTTTCCTCGGCCCACTGGATGACGAGCCACCGGCTACCGTTGTGGCGTTGAGGTCGATGGGTGCGGGAGCGGGCGTTGAAGGCGCCACCAGCTCACCTCCGGCGAGCATTCCCCGGGGAGTCGGGAGGCTTGCGGGTAGACGTGGAAGCCGGGAATCGGGTGAGTCACCGACGCGCGGGGCGACTCTGGTAGCACCATCTGAGGAAACGCAGAAGAGACGGTGCTGGCCGCGGCCACGGCGGCGTTGACGAGCCCGTGCTGGCCAGGGTTTAACCCTAGGTACATTAGCGCCTCCCTCGTTGCCGCCGCGATGCGGGCGTTGGTGTCCTCCTGCTGCGCGGCGGCGGCGATGGCGGCTGTGGTGGCTGCTTCGTCCCTTGCGTCCACCGCATGCCTCCGACCCTTTCTCTTCACCGACTCCCTGGCCCGTTCCTCGGGCGTCAGCTTCTTCTTCGGCTTGGGCGCGGTGGCGGTCTTGTGGGGGGGCGCGAGGCTTGCCTTTGCCAGAGGGGGCGGTCGTGATGCCGGACGAGGCGAGGGAGCCTAGGCCGGCGACGGCATCGAGGTGATGACCCACAAGTATAGGGGATATATCATAGTCCTTTCGGTAAGTAAGAGTGTCGAATCCAACGAGGAGCAAAAGGAAATGACAAGCGGTTTTCAGTAAGGTATTTTCTGCAAGCACTGAAATTATCGGTAACAGATAGTTTTGTGGCAAGATAATTCGTAACGGGTAACAAGTAACAAGTATAACAACGGTGCAGCAAGGTGGCCCAATCCTTTTTGTAGCAAAGGACAAGCCTCGACGAACTCTTATATAAAGCAAAGCGCTCCCGAGGACACATGAGAATTGTTGTCAAGTTAGTTTTCAGCATGCTCATATGATTCACGCTCGTTACTTTGATAATTTGATATGTGGGTGGACCGGTGCTTGGGTATTGTCCTTACTTGGACAAGCCTCCCACTTATGATTAACCCCTCTCGCAAGCATCCGCAACTACGAAAGAAGAATTAAGATAAATCTAACCATAGCATGAAACATGTGGATCCAAATCAGCCCCTTACGAAGCAACGCGTAAACTAGGGTTTAAGCTTCTGTCACTCTAGCAACCCATCATCTACTTATTACTTCCCAATGCCTTCTCCTAGGCCCAAACACTACTGCAGGATGGTCCAAATGCGACAGTCGAATTAGAGACTCTTCGACGAAACTGTGTGCGATGCATCAATCACAAACGGTGATATAATAAAACCGTCAAAAAGATACAAAACATTTGCGATGGCAGCGACATCAAACACGGTTCATACTAGAGTTGCGTGTGCGATGAGTGGCAAACGGTTAATCCAGAAGAATTGTTTGCGATGATGCAGAACAACAGAAACGGGCAGCCAGATAAGGGTGTGTGTGATATACGGCATACAGTTCACTAGGATGAACTGTGTGTGATTAGGCAACACAATGGAAACGGTTCAACTGAGCAAGATGTGTGTGATACGCGGCAAACAGGTCCGTAATCAGAAATGTGTGCGAAGACCAATAATAACACAGACGATTGCTGCTAATAAGCCGTGTGATTTGCTTTGTCTACAGAAGAATAACATGTATATATATATAACTGAAATAAACATCCAATTACATAAGTGACTATACAGATCATTCGCACAAACCTCAATAAACAATTGCATGCATTCTAAACTAGGAGAAACGATCGTCTAGTCATCTACATCTTGTGACGCTCCCGCCACTGCTCTGTGGCTCGATCCCTCATCTAGGGCAGGAAGAAGACACTCCCTCATGTCAACGATCCGCATGTACATCTCGTAGCTTGTTTATGCGTCCTTGGCCGCGTACTTGACGTGTTGTTCATCCAGTCTCTCATGCCAGACACTGTGCCAGGCGTTCTTGTCCTTCTTGCTCTCATCCTTCATCTTCATGTAGTAGGGGTCGATGATGGCCGAGGCGAGGTCAACCAGGGAGTTCTGTTTGTTGTTGTCGCTGCCCCAGACCTTGTAGTGGTCCTGGATGTTGACAAGATTCTGGCATTTCAAGCCCGAAACCTTGAGCGCTTTTAGATCGTTGGTGGTGTCCACCGTAGCGAAACTATAGTCGGAGCTGTTGATAAACCTGGAGAAACGCTCGCAAGGCCTTGTGGCCAGTTGGTAGTGATAGACGAGGACGTCACGTCGCACGCACAACTGGGCGACGGCAACCTTCTGATCATGCCCGGCACGACCGATGGTGTACTCGAGGTCGAAGCCGACCACTTGGTACTTGTCCTCGGCAAGAAACTGCTCCATAGTTTGGATGGAGCTCTCCACCGAGACCGGATCGTTCGTGTACACCACCGAGAGGGCCTTCCCCCTCACGTGGGTGTCCACTACGTGATGCGTGGTGAACTGCCTGCCGTTGTCGTCATCGGCCGCTGGGAGCGCCATTAGAGCCACGAGGAGCGCCATTGGAACCGCTGGATGTCCTCTCTGTATGTGTCGTCGTGGATGTGCTTATTGTGTCGTGTGGCGTGAGAGATGAAGGTAAATGGCCGCAGGAATAAATGGGGGCCGGGCGGCCTGGATTCTCGGCGCATCCGCATGGCAGTTTTTGCAGCGGGTAACTGAATCGTTGCGCCGCGCCTGGCGCAACCGCATGCACACGAATGTGCATGATCGTGCGCCGGCCCCAAACACTGGCAGCGCGCATGGAGGGATGAGCGTAGAGCGCCCGGAGGGACGCGAGAGCATAGCAAGCGCGGCGGGACGCGAGCAGAGCGCGCCGCGGCCGCCTCAACCACAAGCAACCACACGCATAGAGCAGTTGAACACGCAGGAAATGGTCGCATACAAGCCAGCCGACAGTTGCGTCGCTGCGTAGAGAGCGGCCGTGTGCTACTACCTCCGTCTTGGTCTATTAGTCCCCTTTATATTCTGTGCCATACTTTGCCCTTAAATTTAACCAACAAAATGTTAATGCATGTTATAAAAATTATATAATTGGAAACTATGTTCAAATACGAATCCAACTATATAATCTTTGGCGACATGCATTCATATTTTATTAGTTAAATCCTACTTATAAACCAGGATGGGGGTTTAGTAGGTAATTAAATCGCAAACATTTTTTTTATTAACTGTATGTGTACATGGTCTTTCGTCCTCCTCTCGCACGTCTTGTCACCCCGCTGCCGCAGACGGCTTACAGCGCAAGCTTGCGCAGCGCACGGAGGCGTTCTTTTGGCCAACCGGTGGCTCGAAGTGACGCTAATGAATCGTCGGTGAGCCCGTTCCCACGCAACCTCACAGGTTCCCGCGCAAGCTTCCCGCCCGACTCGGTTAAATCCCCCAAAATCCCAATGCTTTCCGGCCTGATATATAAACCCTCATGGCCGGCGAGTCCTGCGTCGCATTTTTCCCTCCCTCCCTGTAGCTTATCTCGTCTGCTTCTCCCACAATCGCCAATGGCACCAGTCTGTCATCATCGCTCAGCCACTCCGCCGTCATCAGAGGACAGCTCCAGCTGGGAGGCTACACCACGGCGGCGGCGCAGTCCCCGGCGTAATGTAGTGCGCGTGGCGTCCCTGTTGGGTGTGCGCGGAACACCCACCACACCTTCCGCTGCCGCTGCCCGTCGATAGCTGTTGCCGGTCGCCGTTGCTGCCACACCACCGTCGAAAGCCAAGGCCATCGCCCGCTCCGCCGCCGCGGCCCGAAGGCAGGAGGTGGCCGTCGTGGACGCCACCCCACTGCCGGTTGTCGTGGCCATCACCCGCTCCGCCACCGCGGCCCGAAGGCGGGAGGTGGTGGTCGTGGCCGCCAACCCATCGTCGGCCGCCGTGGCCGCCAGCCCACCGTCGACCGCCAGGGTCATCACCCGCTCCGCCATCGCCGCCCGAAGGCGGCAGGCGGAGGTGGAGGCCCGCACGTGCGTCAGCGACCTTGCGCGCTACACTGAGTTCCTGCGGGAGGAGGAGGAGCGCCTTGTCGAGCACGCAAAGAGCCTTACCACCGCCGTGGCCGCGGCACACGCCGCCTCAGAGGCGAGGAATCAAGAGATCTACGAGGAGAACCACCGCTTCGAGAGGGGTCGTCTGGAGCGGCAGAGGGTGTTCGAGGTGAGCGTCGCTGAAGGTGCAGCAGCAGCAGGCACCGTATTGCAGTTGTCCAGCTCGTCGGTAGGCTCCTCCTCCTCTGCCTCTTACTGAGCGCGCTCGGCAGAGGAGAGGCTGCCGGAAGTAGTACAAAGCCCATCCGTAGTAGTAGTAGTATTTAGGGGCTATTTTGTTCAGTTCATCTGACTATAGATGTGGTGGAACTGTACAACATACTTAAAATTAGCTAGTATATATAGTTGAACTAGCTATTTCAGTACGTGGTTGGCAACAATTGGGGAAAAGTTTGGTCGGTTCAGCAATCTAGTTGAACTGTTTGTATAAAGAACGACTGCTTAATCTAGTAATGCAATCTATGTTTAATTACTGAATTTTAGTTGCAAAAATTAGATAGTGCTAGTGATTTTTAGCTGCATATTTTGACAAATCGCAGTGTTACAAGGTTGACAAATGGTAATGTTACTAGATCAACAAATATCAATCTTTTCAGTTTGACAAATGGCAATATACCCAATATGACAGATGCAAATCTTACCAAATTGTCTGTACGTGGTTGCACACGGGTCATCCAAAACAACCATTTGCGTTGAAGGGATGTACAAATCCTGCTCGGCACATTTTCTCTTGGCTTAGCGCCGAAGTCTGGCTTTGCAAACCGTATTCAATCTGAACCATATGCGTTGAATAGATGCACAAATCCTGCGCTGCAAATTTTCCCTTGACTAAAGGGGGAAGACCATAGCTCTCACTTTGCATACGGGTGTTCTATCTAAAACGTTTGTGATCAAGAGCTGCACAAATCCTGCTCGGCACATTTTCCCTTGGCTTCTTGGGGAAGCTGTCGGTTTGCATATGGGTGTTCTAACTAAAACGTTTGCGATGAGTGTTTTATATTTAAAAACCATTGATGTTTTTTTCAAAAGAAAATCGTTTGATAAGTCTGTACATTAAGAGAGAAAAACGCAAGTTCGTTCAAACCATATCTTTCATTCAGTCACACTGCGAATTTATATTCATATGATCGAGATACAGTATTAAACCCAAAAAAACTATTTCCGGCAGCGGCGGAGGCGGAGTGCCACGCCGTCGTTGTTGTTGTCGTCCTCCGGGACGCCGTTGTTGAAGTCTTCAAGGCAGCACAGAATGTTCTTCACTTGGAAATCAAACATCATGTCGTCGCGCGATCGACGAGCGGGGCAAGGGAGGACGGCAACTGGCGGCGCTGAGAGGTAGCGGTCGACGGTGCCATCCCATGCTGCTGAGGGGGGCACGCGCACAGGCACAGGCGCGGCGGGTGCAGCCAAACGCACGGGGACCGGCGCCGCGGTGGGTGGAGGGGTGCGCACGACACGGGCGCTGGCGCTGGCATGTACACGAGCTCGTGCGGGTCCGCAGAGACCTTGTTGATGCCCGCGGCTTCCAGCTCTGCGATAGTGCTCGGCGACTAGCCTGTCAATGCTACGGGGATGGTCGCCGGTGCGGGCGCGGGGATGGGTGCTGGGACGGGAGCGGGGGCAGCAACCGCAGCGGCCAGCTCGTTCAAGGCCATGTCCATGAGGCCCCATTCCTCCTTATTTTCTATCTCCTCCGACTTAGAGTCGACTTCACCAAACTTGAAAAGTAGTGGCAGATGATCTGCGCCATGGCGTTGGTGGAGGTCTGCGGGAGGGAGGGGAATGGGAGGCGAACAGTAAGGCCGCCTGTATTAAACAGCGGCTCATGCGCCATTAATGGAGAGGATGCGAGCAAGGCAGGCGGCCATGGAAGTCAAAGGGCTCGCTTCCCAGTGAGTCTATGCAGCATACAGCTCGCACGCTTCCCAGTGAGCCTGCGCATTGGAGGACAGCTTGCATGCCTCTCGGTCAGCCTGCGCACCGGACTGCGCTCGCACGCCTCCCGTTCAGTCAAGCAGCTGTCCGCACAGCACCTCCTATAGCCATTAAAACCAAGACACGTGGCATCATGTGAATGGTTAACAGAACACACATGATTTGAATTATACAAACATTTGAGATATTAAAGTGGCAGCTATTTTTTCAAAATGCCTTTGTTGGTTGTTATTCGAGTGCGCCTTCTCTCAAAATGGACACGAAAAATACCACAGCATGTCGGGTGCCATTCCATGACAGCATGCCAAGTTTCATGAATTTCAGACAAGTTTTGGATTTACTAGAATTTAAAAACAAAGTATCTCAATGTTTTGCCGGCAATCAATAGTGCCCTGGTGTTTGAAATTCATTCCCATTTCTTGCATGGGACCTAAGCATGCACCCAAGGACACACATTTCTTATGTCAACCCATTTTTCTGCACTGGAGCATATGCATGTAGTTCAAATTTGAATTATGCACATAAAATGCCTAGAAAACCCAGTTAATGTATAAAAATGTCCAAGAGAACCCCGAAAAATCCCAAAAATTGACACAACACTCCTGTCGTTCTATGTTGACACTAGAAAAAATTTGAAAGCAAGAAGAGGCAACTGATATCGTTTCGTCCCCAAGGGTGGCACGTTCCCTCCCGAAACCATCAGGCTTGTTGTGAGAAGCTCTGGTTTGCGAGAACCTTATACCCAAACCTGCCCCAAATGGGACTTTTTTTTACCACAGCATGTTGATGCCGCTCCATGATAGCATGTCAAGTTTCATGAACTTTAGATGAGTTTTGGATTTACTAGAAATAAAAAAACCATGTATCTCAATGGTTGCGGCCGAGCGACGGTAGCAAGGTGTTTGACATCATTCCCATTTCTTGCATGGGACCTAAGCATGCAGCCAAGGACACATATTTGACTTTTCAAACAATTTACATGCACTGGAGCATGTGCCTGTAGTTCAAATTTGAATTTTGCACATAAATGCATAGAAAACTCAGTTAATGTATAATAATGTCCAAACGAACCCCGAAAAATTCCTAAAATTAACACAACACTCATGTTGTTCTATGTTGACACTAGAAAAAAAATTGAAATCAAGAAGAGGCAACGGATATCGTTTCGTCCAGAAAGGTGAAACATTCCCTACCGTAACCATGAGGCTTGTTGTGAGAAGCTTTGGTTTGTGAGAAGCTTATATACCCCAACCTGCCCCAAATGGGACAATATTTTTACCACTGCATGTTGATGCCGTTCCATGCTAGCATGTCAAGTTTCATAAATTTCAGACGCGTTTTTGATTTACTAGAATTTAAAAACCATGTATCTCAATGTTACCGGCCGAGCGACGGTGGCAAGGTGTTTGACATTCATTCTCATTTCTTCCATGGGACTTAAGCATGTAACCAAGGACACACATTCCAATTTTGAACCCATTTATATGCACTGGAGCATGTGCATGTAGTTCAAATTTGAATTATGCACATGAATGCATAGAAAACTCAGTTAATGTATAAAAATGTCCAAGCGAACCCCGAAAAATCCCAAAAATTGACACAACACTCCTGTTGTTCTATGTTGACACGAGAAAAAATTTGAAAGTAAGAAGAGGCAACATATATCGTTTCATCCCCCAAGGTGGCACGTTCCCTACCGAAACCATCAGGCTTGTTGTGAGAGAAGCTCTGGTTTGCGAGAAGCTTATACCCAAACCTGCCCCAAATGGGACAATATTTTTACCACGGCATGTCGATGCCGTTCCATGATATCATGTCAAGTTTCATGAATTTTAGACGAGTTTTCCATTTACTAGAATTTTAAAACCATGTATCTCAATGTTAGCGGCCGAGCGACTGTGTCAAGGTGTTTGCCATTCATTCTCATTTCTTGCATGTGACCTAAGCTTGCAACCAAGGACAAACATTTGATTTTGCAACCCGTTTTTATGGACTGGAGCATATGCATGTAGTTCAATTTTGAATTATGCACATGAATGCCTAGAAAACTCAGTTAATGTATAAAAATGTCCAAATGATCCCCGAAAAAAATCCAAAATTTAACACGACACTCCTGTTGTTCTGTGTTGACACCAGGGAAAAAATTGAAAGGAAGAAGAGGCGACGAATATCATTTTGTCCACAAAGGTGACACGTTTCCCTAACGGAACCATGAGGCTTCTTGTGAGAAGCTCTGGTTTGTGAGAAGCTTATACCATAACCTGCCCCAAATGGGACAATATTTTTTACCCCAGCATGTTGATGCCATTCCATGATAGCATGCCAAGGTTCATGAATTTCAGATGGGTTATGGATTTACTAGAATTACAAAAGCAAGTACCTCAATGTTTGCCGGAGAGCCACGGTGTCATGGTGTTCGAAATTCATCCCCATTTCTTGCATGGGACATAAGCATAAACCCATGGACACATATATGATTTTACAACCCATGTTGGTGCACTGGAGCAGGTGCATGTAGTTTAATTTTGAATTGTGCACCTGAAATGGCTAGAAAACCAATTTAATGTATAAAATGTCCAAACGAACCCTGAATAATTCCAATTTTTTTGATGACACACATATAGTTGCATGTTCACTGCAGATAAAAGTTCTAGCAATTCAAACACCCTGCATTGCTGCTGTGACCTTATTATGTAATTCAAATCAAGTAGATCCCACACAGTTTATTATCACCAACCGTGTGAGATACAGTACAAAATATCTTGGAGCACCGTCGGTGTATAGTACGCCTATGGCTTATGCGAGAAGGTGCGTTGGCTACAGTCCACAGCCGGCGTGTCAAGAACACTAGCTCGCTCCCCAAATATCATTGCACTGTTCAATCATCGCCGGTGAAAGATGGGGACGTGGACCCGCGTCGTGAGGGCAACTTCGGCGGCCCACTCCAGCGAGAGCGCGGCCACAGCCGCCATGCGCGTGATAACAAGGTGCATGAGCGCGGCCATAATCTGCGACCGGGAGGCCAAGGCAGCCCAAACGGCCGCTGTTGCTTCTCAGGTGGCGGCAGCAACATCTGCCTCGGGGATAGCAACTGGCGAGAGCGGCACATCAGCTGTCCGTTCCGCAGCGGCAGCCTTAGCCCTGATGGAGGTCGCCCACGACCATGTCGAGGCCGCCCATGCCCAGCTCGTGTCGGTCACTGCACAAATCGAACGAAGCTTCTCCGACAACGGTCGGCAACCCACGGCTGAAGAGTTGGCAATCGCCGAGAGCGTTCGAGCAGCCGTCCGTTCCTCCGCCACATACCTTGCCATGACAGAGCCCGTCCAAGCCCAGATCGCGGCCGCCCACGCCTAGCTCGTGGCGGCCTTTTCCAAAGAGATGGCGGACACAGATGGCGAGATGCTTGCCGAGTATGGTGTGATGGATGCCATGGAACCCCTTCCCCAGGAGACTGTCGGGCGCGGGCTGGACATGGAGGAGGCGGCAAGATCGACGAGCACCAGCCGTAGTAGTACTCTTTGTTTTGTTTAATTAAGAGCGCCGGTCTTTATTTTGTTAGAGTAATTTTTAGGTCAGCTAGCTCTGCTTAATTGCTGAACTTGCTCGATTAAGAAGTGTGGGTGTGCTGTAGTCTCCTTTGTGTACCCAAATTATGCAATGACGTGGATGACCATTGTAACCAGGGAAATTCGAACCAAAATTTTTAACGTTCAAACTCATCACACACGGGTTAAGCTATCTGAATCATTTGTGATGTTCACATATTGTACACAGTTTTGAATAAGGGACCGTGTCTGATGACACTTTGCGCGCCAGTTTTTTCGCTGAACCGATTCAAAATTTTCGGCTTCTGCGGAAATGTCTACCTCCCCGCCCCCTCCCCCTTACTAAAAGCCACATTTCCCCTGTTTCCGCCTTCCTTTCCAAGTTGAAACCTTCACTCCTTGCTTGCAGCGCTGCCTCCTCGCCGGCGACCCTCCTTCATGTTGCTCGGCCTCGTCTATCCAGGCAGGTAATCCACACCCGACCCCCATCCTCCTCCTCGTTCCACATCCCACATGCCCCGACCGCCGGCGCGACACCTTCCACCCAAATCACTAACCCCTCCACCAAATAAGCGCCGCCCTAAGCCATGGTGCATGCAGTATAACCAGGAGCTCAAGGAGCATTTGGCAACGAAGAAGCAAATCGCGGCCGCACGCGCGGATCAGGTCACGATGGCTGCCATTCGTGCTGACCCCCAGATCTTGGAGGAGCACCTTGCCATTTCCTAGCTACGCCAGTTAAGCATGCTCGGTTTACCCGTTGCTTGTGCTGCTCCTGCCTTTCCTTAACAAATTCTAGTGAATTGTGCTATCTAATTTTACCATGCAATCTGTTGCTCTAGTGTGTATGTTCTATATGTCGTGCTGTGTGGTGCTCACTTATTAACTGTTTGGTTAATTAGTTGTCATCTTCAGTTAAGTGTTTGGTTCAATTCTGCAAATGTGATGTTCAATTCTTTAGGCTGCAATTTTGTATTGTCTTCCATGTGAGAAATAAATTGAATTTATCTTTACAAAATACATGAGAAAAGAATACAATTGCTATATTTCCAATTTGTTAAGCATGCTTGGTTTGGTTAACTGTCTGATCTTCTAGTATGTTATACATTATGCAATGTGGTGCTCAGTTAATGTTTGGTTCATTTGTTGTGGTGTTTAGTTAACTGTTTGGTTCAACTCTGCAATGCGATGTTCAATTATTGTGGGTGGATTCTGTTATTGTATACCACGTGAGGAATAAATTGAATTTGGCTGTACTAAATACATGAGAAACAAATACAATTGCTATATTTCCAAGTTGTTAAGCATGCTTGGTTTGGTTAACTGTCTGATCTTCTATTAGGAGTATGTTATATTATGCAATGTGGTGCTCAATTAATGTTTGGTTCATTTGTTGTGGTGTTTAGTTAACTGCTTGGTTCAATTCTGCAATGCGATGTCCAATTGTCGTGGGTAGAATTTTGTATTGTTGTGCATGTGAGGAATAAATCTAATTTGGCTGCACTTAATACATGAGAAACATATACAAGTGCTATATTTCCTAGTTCTTAATCATGCTTGGTTTGGATAAATGGGTTTTCCATGTGGCTTGAATTAATCTGATGAATCTGCAATGTGCTTATTTTTCATCAATATTTTTTACTGATAGCATGCGAGCCCTCACTTAACCTGATGACTAACTACCTTATATGTGTTGAAGGGAAACAATGGGAAGCACTGAGGTTTACAATCGAGGTTAGCACGTGCATGGTCCATTGTCTAATAGCACATTATTGTGCAATTGCAGGAACCATTCTAATATTTAGGTTTTTAACAATTTGGTCTTGCGCATGTAGATCCTGCTATCAGAGGTTTTGACCCACTGTTCGACCCTTTTTGCATATGGGGAAATGAGTTGTCCATGAATATCAATCAAGTCAAGAAACTCAAAAAGATTGTTAGGATAAAGAAATGAGCGACAAAAAATAACAAGATCTTTGTCTGCACAATGGAGAAGACATCAGTTCACTACAAGATGGTACTAACTATTATACCTTGCCTTTTTTAATTCCTTTGTCCCATTTCCAATATAGAGAAGATATTTATGCACATCCTTGTTTTCAGGCCTTTCCAAAGTAGTTCACTGATGATTACCTCTCAAACCACCTCTATGATCGGGAGGCGAGGAAGGTTTTCATACAACACCCACGGTTCAATATTGAAGTGTTCCTGAAGAGGACGAAGGATGGACGGTCAATCATCCACAGGCACTAGCCTAAAGTTGCAAAGACCTTCAACATCAATGAAGGCTCAATATTCGCCTTCCGCTTCAGCATTTTTCCAGATGAGATGCATCTGTTTATGTACTGTCTATGATGCTAATTTTGAAAGGTTCTAGATGTTGCATGTGAAACTTGGTGCTGGTGCAGTTGTGTAATGGGGTAGCTGAGTGCTGAAGCTATATGATGTTGTACTATGATGTATTTCAATTATGAAATCCTGCTTCCTTAATATGGAAATGAAATATATTATGTTCTTAATATGAATGTCAATTAGATTAATAAATGAATTATTAATAATAGGGCAATTAGCCTGCTAATGGCCAATTAGCCTACTAATTGGGTTTTCTATTGCAAACGGTTATTGAGAAAACACCGTGGGCGATGACCTCAGGCAACGCACACAGTTTCTAGGATTAAACCGTGTTGGATCAATGAACAATCACACACGACATCCTCTTGAAAACTGTTTGCGTTAGGCCACCTTGCGCAAACGTTTACCACATAAAAATTGTGTGTGATGGACAGCCTTTGCCACACAGTTTCTTCTACGCACCGTGTGTGATGCATTCAATAACACAAACGATAAAATTTATAATATCATGTGCAATGGCAACGCTATCACAAACGATTTAACGGAGAAAATTGTGTGTGATGTACCTGCGAACGGAAACGTTCTCCTTGGAGCGACTGTATGGGATGTATATACGAACGAAAACGTTTAGCGGGGGCTGACTGTGTGGGATGTACTTACGACCGGAAATGATTTCGCCTGTATAATTGTAATTTTTAGCACTACTGTACGTATAACCGTATTTGATCGCTCGCCGGTCGCACCCGACCTCATTTTGCCGAGCGTGTGTGCCAGGAGGGCATATCCCCGACGGTTTCTGGATCGTGTAGGAAGGACCCCCCGTATCGCAGTCACTCACTAGGTGACGGTTCAGAACACCGTCACGGAAAAGGGGTTTAAAACCGTTTGTCATGGTGAAGTGTCATGTAGTCGACGTTCACATAACACCACTAGAGGAAAGACAACATACATCTCATCAAAATATCGAACGAATACCAAATTCACATGATTACATATAACAAGACTTCTCCCATGTCCTCAGGAACAAATGTAACTACTCACAAAGCATATTCATGTTCATAATCAGAGGGGTAATAAATATCATTAAGGATCTGAACATATGATCTTTCACCGAATAAACCAACTAGCATCAACTACAAGGAGTAATCAACACTACTAGCAACCCACAGGTACCAATCTGAGGTTTTGAGATAAAGATTGAATACAAGAGGTGAACTAGGGTTTGAGAGGAGATGGTGCTGGTGAAGATGTTGATGGAGATTGACTCCCTCTCGATGAGAGGATCGTTGGTGATGATGATGGCTTCGATTTCCCCGTCCCGGAGGGAAGTTTCCCCGGCAGAATAGCTCCGCCAGAGCCCTAGATTGCTTCTGCCCAGGTTCCGCCTCGAGACGGCGGCGCTTCGTCCCGAAAGCTTCCTTACTATTTTTTTCCAGGTAAAAACCCTTCATATAGCAGAAGATGGACATCGGAGACCTGCCAGGGGCCCCACAAGCCCTAGGGGCGCGCCCAGGGGGTAGGGCGCGCCCCCAGGCTTGTGTCCACCTGGTTGGTCCCCCTCTGGTATTTCTTCGCCCAATATTTTTTATATATTCCAAAATAATTCTCCGTAAATTTTCAGGACTTTTGGAGTTGTGCAGAATAGGTCTCTCAGATTTGCTCCTTTCCGGTCTAGAATTCCAGCTGCCGGCATTCTCCCTCTTTGTGTAAACCTTGTAAAATAAGAGAGAAAAGACATAAGTATGGTACCATAATGTGTAATAACAACCCATAATGCAATAAATATCAATATAAAAGCATGATGCAAAATGGACGTATCAACTCCCCCAAGCTTAGACCTCGCTTGTCCTCAAGCAGAAGCCGAAATTGATAATCATGTCCACATGTTTAGAGATAGAGGTGTCGATAAAATAAAATACAGACATGAAGGCATCATGATCATCTTCAGAACAACAACATATATTGTCATATAATTTCTTATGCTAAAGTAGCAATTCGTTCACAAGGTAAAGTATGAAACAAGAACTTTATTGAAAACCAACAAACTATGATCTTGGTCATTGAAACAATTGCAATTTATCATAACATCGGAAAGAGTCAATGTAAGAGCTTTTATTTAGCAAGTTTCACATACTCAACTATCATTTAGTCTTTCATAATTGCTAACACTCACGCAATACTTATGAGATCAAAGTTTTAATCGGACACAGAGAAAGATAGGGGCTTATAAATTTTGCCTCCCAACCTTTTACCTCAAGGGTAACGTCAACAATAATAGTTTATGAATACCTACATCCGAGTGGATATATATATCTGGATCTTCCCCCAACATATAGTGCTTGCCAAAAAGAAAAAGTATAAAAAGAAGAGGTGATGATCACCATGACTCTTGTATAAGGGTAGGAAGTAAATAAAAGACAAGCCCTTCGCAGAGGGAAGCAGAGGTTGTCATGCGCTTTTACGGTTGGATGCACAAAATCTTAATGCGAAAGAACGTCACTTTATATTGCCGCTTGTGATAAAGAACTTTATTTTGCAGTCCATCGCTTTTATTTCTTCCATATCACAAGTTCGTATAAAGCTTATTTTCCCCACACTAAAAGATCATACATATTTTGAGAGCAATTTTTATTGCTTGCACCGATGACAACTTACTTGAAGGATCTTACTCAATCCATAGGTAGGTATGGTGGACTCTCATGGCAAAACTAGGTTTAGGGATTTTGGATGCACAAGTAGTATCTCTACTTGGTGCAAAAGATTTGGCTAGCATAGGATGAGAAGCAAGCTCAACATGTTGGAGGATCCATGACAATATAACTTCTATTCGGATATCAAGAAACATAACCCATTATGTTGTCTTCCTTGTCCAACATCAACCTTTTAGCATATAATATTTTAATGAGTGCTCATAATCACAAAAGATGTCCAAGATAGTAATTTATATGTGAGACCTCTCTTTATTTATTACTTCCTATTAATTGCAACAATGACCAAAACTATGTTGGTCAACTCACAACAAGTTTCATGCGACGTACTTCTTATATGTGAAGTCATCACTTCCCATAAGATCATTATATAATCTCCTTTTTTCTTTTATTCTTTATTTATTTTACTCGAGATCATAGCAAGAAAGCAAAGCCCTCATGTGACGCCCCCAACACAATCGTGCACTAATCATACACGCAAACATGCACGATCAAGCACAGGGACTCACGGGAAGATATCACAACACAACTCTAACACAAATAAATGAAGATCCACAATATTACAGAC
This sequence comes from Thinopyrum elongatum, assembly GCA_011799875.1. Lineage (NCBI taxonomy): Eukaryota > Viridiplantae > Streptophyta > Magnoliopsida > Poales > Poaceae > Thinopyrum > Thinopyrum elongatum. Next base: position 238,627,919 of record CM022303.1, read on the forward strand.
CAGGGATCTGAAGATCCGAATACATAAGTCAGTCATACAAATAATATCTGAGTACAGACATAGTTAGACAAGTTTTGCCTTAAGAAGGCTAGCACAAACAACGACTCTAGATCGAAAGGCGTAGGCCTCCTGCCTGGGAGCTTCCGATCCTACTCCTGGTCGGCTGGCTCGATCCAGTAGTATGTGCCGTCTGGACCCTCCTGGTTGTATGCTCCTGAGGTGTAATCTGTCTCCGGGGCTCCATCGTCCGATGTATCATCAAAGTGGGGTATGGGGAAAAAGAAGTAACAAAGCAACCGTGAGTACTCATCCGAAGTACTCAGCAAGCAATGATCTACACTACATATGCAACATTATCAAAGGGGAAAGGCTGTATATGTGGACTGGGCTGCAGAAATGCCAGAAATAGAGAGAAGGCCTAGTCCTATCGAAGACTAGCATCTTCACTAAGCCATCATCTTGCAGCAATAGAAGAGAGTAGAATAGCATTTTATTAAGCAAACATGTTGAAGCAAACCCTAAAGATCCTTCCTCGACTCCCTGCGAGAAAGCGATCCCGAAGCTTCAATTAAGTAGCAAGTATCCAGTTCAAGTAGTAGATCGGGATACACAAACTGAGCGTCCCTTACCGTAGGACCAGCTATCGATAGATTATTCATCCCAGTAGGGGTGCACTACTGTTACCCAACACGCTCGATCACCTCTGGCCGGACACACTTGCTGGGTAATGCCCGGCCTCGGGAGATCAACACGAAGCAGCGCCCTACCTAGGCTCAGCAGAGAGGTCAGCACGCCGGACTAACCTATGCACCCAGAGGTCTTGGGCCATCGCCCTGGGCACCCTGCGCGTTGCGTGGCTGGCCAGGGTGCAGGCGCGACACTGAACTCGTCAGTGAAGTATCCAGCCCAGTCCCGGCGATCAGCCCACATGGTGAATAGTGACGTCTGATGACCTTTCGGGAGAAACATACATCGCAGAGGGCCCCATAACCATTATCCCGCGTGGTGGCACTGCGTAAAGGGCACGACGACCCACTCAGATCACACACCCAAATCCAATAGGCTCATTTGGTATCACGCGGAGACAATCAGAGTTTCTGAAGCTCCGCCACAATATCACACTCAAGTGCCCTTCCAGCACACCCGACATCATAGATCCCCAGCGGGTACCCAGCAGGGTCGACCCGCCTGTAACAAAGGTCGAAGTATCCGTGTGGTCATAACATCAAGGGGGAAACCCCGAGGAATCACCATCGGTGGATTCCACTCGATGAAATCATCAGGGTAAACGTATGAGGCATCACCCTCGAGGTTCACACTGAGGGGTTGCACGACAGAGTCATATCGGAAGTGGAGAAGGAGGAATCACCCTCGATGACCATGACCGAACAGCTACACTGCGGAGTATTCATCAGGAGTGCGTTACGAGGTATCACCCTCGGCACTCGAGAGTAACTATGCAGAGTCGTACAACTAAGGGGGTGAAGTGACGTGTCGGTCTCTGGTCGACGATCACACTGATCGAGTCGTCGATGATCAAGCAGGGGCGACAAGGGTAAGATGATGGGGGTCACTGATGGTTCACTACCAACCTATACTAAATAGTTTATCATAGGCAGGTAAGGTAACAATGAACAGGTTACAAAAGCACGCTATGCATCAGAATAGGAGCAAACATTAACAGTAGCAAAATCTAATGCAAGCAGGAGAAATGGAATGGGTGATATCTGGATGCTCAGGGGGGGGCTTTCCTGGTTGCTCTGGCAAGAAAGAGGGATCGTCAACGGGCTGCTCGTCTGTAGCGTAGTCGTACCCGGCTGCAACGTCGTCGGTCTCGGCGTCTATCGTGAGAGAAGGAGGGGGAGAGAAACAATAAATTTCACGACAATAATGCAAACAATATGTATGACATGCCTAAATGATATGCATAGGTGTTCTACTGGCTAACTAAATGAGTTAGTTAATTTAGGAATTTATTCGGATTTATTTAGTTAAAGTTGGGCACTATTCATTTATTGAAAACGGTCTAAAAGTTCCATGTTCATATAGCTAGGGGCATCTGACAGGAATACGGAGGGCATATTCGGGTTTGTATCGAAATTCTGAGCAACTTTCATATATAAATTATTTTCATCGGAGTTACGGTTTATTTTATATGATTTTCTAAAATTTTAATCATTTTCTGAATTTAATTATTTATTTAAATTCGAATTATCCAGAATAGGGAATGATGACGTCAGCATGACATCACCATGACGTCAGCAGGTCAAACCCGGCTGACCAGGGTCAGACCTGACATGTGGGGCCCACATGTCATACACAGTGGCCTTAACAGAGGGGTTAAAATTAACTAATTGGGTTAATTAGTGGGTGGGCCCCAGTAGTCAGTGACTAATTAGTGAGTTAATTAACTAATTATTTAATTAATAGTTTTAATTATTTTTAAAAACATTTAACGGGGCGGGGCCCATATGTCACTGACTGGGCCTGCCCAGTCAGCAAGGTTGACCCAGTCAACGGGTCAAAGTGGGGCCAGGGGGCCCACTGGTTAGTGGCACGGGGCGGGGCCCACGGCGCCATGTTAGCACGCCGGCCGGAGCAGCGCCGGTGAGCTCGCCCATGACTGCGAAACTCCGGCGAGGCTCGGAAACGGCGCACAGGGCACCACTCGAGGCGTTTTCTCTCGCGTTCGATCGGGGAGACGACGCCGCGTCAATCTACGGTACTGGCGCGAGGCGGGGCAGCTGGAGACGAGCACTACGGCGGCAATGGCGGACAGCGGTGTTCGGGTGTGGTGGCGAACGGCATTGCGGCGTGCTTGCGAGCGAGCCAAGAGGCTAGGCGTGGCTTACGCGATGCGGTGAGCGTGATGGACACGGGCACGGGGCCCAATGGTCGCCGAAAGCATGCCGGCGATGAGCTATGCGGCGGCGCGTTCGGTGAAGAAGGGGGCGGCGCCTACGGCTCGAATGGGAGAGCGAGAGGAGAGGGGAGAGGGGGCGGTGCTTACAGCGAGCCTGCAGGTGTGCAACGTGGGCTTGGGGGAGGCTCGACGGCGGCGACGCAGGCGGCCGAAGGAGGAAGATGACGGTGTAGGGGACGATGCAGAGGCGTTTGGCTCCGGCTCGTTGGCGCAGGAGGCGTAGAGGAGCACGACGGAGCTCGTGGACACGTCGCGGTGGCGAGGCAGAGGCGGTGGCCGCGCGGTTTAGCCGTGGCCGATCATGGCGGCGCCGGGCGAGGTGGGGAACGAGGGAGAACGGGGGGGAATGGTGGCTAGGGTTCGTCCGCGGGGTCGAGAGGCGGCCCTTGTAGGCGTCCGCGGCGTGCGGCATGCGCTGTCGAGCGTAGGCGAGGGGGGTCCGGGTGCGCGCGCGCGCGCGTGCGCGTTCGACAGCGAGCGGGCGGGTGAGTAGTGAGGTAGGGGACGAGCGGGGTGGGCTGGGCCGGCGCTGTAGCCAGCAGGCCTAAGTACACAGTAGCTCTTTAGGCCGTTTTCTATTTTCCATTTTTCTGTTTTCTTTTCGTTTCTGTTTTGCTAATTGTTTGGGCCCTAAATGAATTTTGTAAAAAGTGTGACCTAGTCCATAAATCACAGTGCATTATATACTAACACCAAAAACAAGTTTGGGCAAAACATAATTTCATATTTAATTTAGATTAAATAAAAGGTTATTAAATATTGTTTTCAGTCACTGTTAGAGGATGCTTGAGTTACTTAATTACTTTATTAAATGTTGGTTACAATTTTAGAATAGTCTCTGGAATATTTTTTATTTATTGAACATTTTAGTTTCTGTTTTGAACAACTTTTATTTTCCACTTTAATTTAATTTGAATTTTTAGTTAGGAGTTGAAATGCAATATGATGCAAATGATGATTTGGCACTGTTAATCATGCTGACTTGTCATTATCAAAAGTGATTACTGTGGCTAATGACATGGGGTGTTACAATTCTCCTTATCTATCAAGAATTCTCGTCCCGAGAATTAAGAGGAAGACTGAAAGAAAGCGGGGTTTTCTTCGCGAAGACGATCCTCGCGTTCCCAAGTGGCTTCATCTTCACAATGATTTGACCACTGGACTTTGATGAATTTAATTGAATTTTGACGAGTCCGGCGTTCAGCTTGATCAAGAATAAGGATGGGATATTCTGGATAAGACAGATCTTCCCACAATTCAAGCTTTTCGTGATCCACTGCTCGAATAGGATCCTTGAAGCAGCGACGGAGTTGGGATACATGAAAGACATCATGCACCTGAGAAAGATTTGGCGGCAATTGCAACTGATATGCCACTTCTCCTCGACGGGCAAGAATACGAAACGGGCCAATGTAGCAAGGAGCTAACTTGCCTTTGATTCCGAACCGATGAGTGCCTTTCAATGGAGTGACGCGAAGGTAAGCTTGCTCGCCAGGCTGATAGACCATTTCCTTGTGCTTTCGGTCATAGTTGCTCTTCTGACGAGACTGAGCAGATTTCAGATGTTCACGGACAATGCGGACTTGTTCTTCAGCTTGCTGAACAATGTCCGGTCCAATGAGTGAGCATTCCCCAGTTTCTGACCAATTCAGAGGGGTTCGACACTTACGTCCGTATAGAACTTCAAACGGTGCCATCTTCAAACTAGCTTGATAGCTGTTGTTGTAAGAGAATTCGGCATATGGGAGAGATTCCTCCCATTTCTTACCGAAGGAGATGACGCAAGCTCGAAGCATATCTTCGAGCACTTGATTAACTCGTTCGACTTGACCCTGTGACTGAGGGTGAAAAGCGGTGCTGAAAGACAGATGAGTTCCCATAGCTTCTTGGAAACTATTCCAGAATCTGGAGGTAAAGAGGCTGCCATGATCAGAACTGATCTCCAAGGGAACACCATGGAGTGACACAATTCCGGAAACATACAAGTCTGCTAACTGACTAGCAGTGATTGTCTCCTTAACAGGTAGAAAGTGAGCAACCTTTGAGAATCGGTCAATGACAACAAAAATAGCATCATGACCCTTCTGAGATCTGGGAAAACCAGTAATGAAATCCATTTGGACTTTATCCCATTTCCATTCAGGAATTGCAAGGGGTTGTAGAGTTCCAATAGGCCTTTGATGTTCTGCTGTAATGCGGCGACAGACGTCACACTCAGAAACATAACGAGCAATGTCTCGCTTCATATTGGGCCACCAGTATCTCTGACAAATGTCACGGTACATCTTTGTGCTACCAGGATGAATGGACAGAGGAGTGTCATGAGCTTCTTTCATAATGTGTTCCCTCTCATCCTTGAACTTAGGTACGAAGAGACTGCATTGGAAGAATAGGATCCCATCATCATCAAGATGGAATTTCGACGGCTTTCCTTTTTCGAGGTATCGCTTGATCCTTTCAACTTCATAGTCATACCATTGCATAGTCTTAATGCTGTGCTCTAAATCTGGTTCAACAACCAGGGTATTGAGATAACCCTGTGGAACAATATGGAGGTTCAATTTGCAAAGCTCTTCATGAAGAACAGGTTGTGCTTCCTGAACCATATGGTTGCTGCAATAAGCCTTGCGACTCAAAGCATCGGCCATTACATTAGCCTTGCCAGGGGTATATGAGATGTTCATATCATAATCGGCAATTGTTTCGAGCCATCTTTGTTGATGAAGGTTCAGATCTGGTTGAGTATATAGATACTTCAAACTTTGATGATCCGTGTATATCTTGCAACGGTTACCGAGAAGGTAATGCCGCCATAGCTTCAGGGCATAAATAACCGTAGAAAGTTCAAGATCATGCACTGGATAATTTTCTTCATGAGGACACAATTGTCGAGAGGCATAAGCAATCACTTTGCGCTCTTGCATTAGGACACAGCCTAATCCTTGACGAGACGCGTCATAGTATATTATGAAATCCTTTTGGGAATCCGGGGGTGCTAGCACTAGGGCAGATGTTAACTTATCTTTTAGTGTCTGAAATCTTTCTTGACATTTTTCTGTCCACTCAAATTTAACACCTTTGTGGAGCAGATTCGTCAATGGTTTTGCAATCTTGGAAAAGTTCTCAACGAATCGACGGCAATAACTAGCGAGCCCGAGAAAACTCCTAACTTGCTTAACATTCTTCGGGGGAGTCCAATCAAGAATAGCCTGAACTCGCTCCGGGTTAACAACAATTCCATCCTTGGAAATCACATGACCAAGATAGGTCACTTCAGATAACCAGAACTCACACTTGGAGAATTTAGCATACAACTGATGTTCTCGTATCTTCTCTAATACAAGCCGAAGATGTTCAGCATGTTCTTCTTCATTCTTGGAATATATAAGGATATCGTCCAGATAAACCATGACGAATTTGTCGAGATAATCCATGAAGATATAGTTCATCAACCGGGAGAAGGTTGTTGGGGCATTTGTTAAGCCGAAAGACATAACGGTGTACTCATAAGAGCCATATCGAGTAACAAAGGCAGTCTTCGGAATATCCTCTTCGCGAACACGGATCTGATGATAACCCAACCTCAAGTCAAGTTTCGAGAAAACAGAGGATCCAGCAAGTTGATCATAAAGATCATTGATCCGGGGCAGTGGGTATTTATTCTGGATTGTGGCTTGGTTAATGGGCTGGTAATCTTGAACCAATCGGTTAGTTCCATCCTTCTTTCTAACAAAGAGTGAAGGTGCTCCCCAAGCAGAGGAACTGGGGCGGATGAAACCTTTCTTAAGTGACTTGCCGATTTCTTCCTTTAGCTTGGGAACGTGGTGCGGAGGCATCTTATAAGGATGCTTCGCAATAGGGACAGTGCCAGGCTTCAAGTTAATGACAAACTCGACAGCTCTAGCCGGGGGTATTCCCGAAAGTTCTTCTGGAAAGACGTCCAGAAAATCTCGAACGACAGGAATGTTCTCGATTCCTTCCAGAGGTGAGGCGTTCAAAGCATTCAGAGCATATATCTGAGCTTCAGCATCCCGTGTAATGCGGGCGGTATAGTTCACTATCTCATCGGAGGGGTGAAGAAGTTGGATAACTTTAGTGGCACAATTGATCGAAGCAATGTGAGCTTTCAACCAATCCATTCTGAGTATAGGTGTATGGTGGAAGACTTCAGGATAATGGGCGAAACAAGGAATTCCAATACCTTAATTTCAATGGGAACATTGTGTGCCATCATAGTGGTTTGACACTGGCCTCCCGGGGTGCGGATTACTACTGGCAGGTTCATCTTTTGAAATGCAATGTCATGCGATAATGCAAATGCTTCTGACATGAATGAATGCGATGCTCCTGAATCAAATAATACAGAAGCAGGTACTGAGTTAACAAGAAGGGTACCCATCACAGTAGCAGGTTGATCCTGGATTTCTTCAATATCAATGTTGTAATCGTGTCCACGACCATGTGCAGCAGACCCAGTATTATAGTTGCGGGCCTGATTGTTGCCACGACCATTGCCACGGCCAGTACAAGGAAAAGCCAACTGATTCTGAGTCTGGCGGCAGTCTTTAGCAAGGTGACCTGGTTTGCGGCACTTGAAGCACAGACCATCTTCAGGACGAAGAGGAGCATTGTTTTGAATAGCTTGAGCTCTTGGCTGTCTCGATGGTGGAGGAGGCAGACGTGGTGCAGCATAGTTGTTCTTTGGCGCAGGGGCATTTGGACGGAACACGTTGTTGGGAATCCAGACTCGATGCTTCTGTGCTAAGCCCGAAGATGAGCCAGCATCACGATAGCGCTTCTGCGAGTCCTTGTGCTTCATCTGAGCGGTCTCAACCAGAATAGCCTTGTTCACAAGAGTAGAAAAGTCATTGAAGTCTTGAGCAGCAAGGGCAAGCTCGAGGTCTGGGTGGAGTCCATTATGGAACTTCTCTTGTCTACGGGCATCTGTGTTGATGTCTTCTTCAGCATAGCAGGAGAGGTCAAGAAATTCCCGCTGATAAGCTTCGACAGTCTTGTTGCCCTGAGTGAGGTTGCGGAATAGGGTCTTCATCCGTTCCATAATTGCCTAAGGAATATAGCGAGCACGGAAAGCAGCCTGGAACTCATACCAGGTAACGACTATTCCAACCGGCAGTGTACGCTTGTGGGTGTCCCACCATTGAGCAGCGGGACCCTTTAGGGAAAAGGACGCGAAGGTGACAAAGTTGGCAGGGGCGACATTAGCAGACTCCATCTCATGAGTGATGTCGCGGAGCCAGTCATCAGCATCCAGGGGCTTCTCAGAGTTGCGGAACGGAGTGGGGTTAAGTCGCATAAATTCCGGCAGTGTTATTGAAGGAGGATTCTGGTTCTGGTTGTTTTGATGCGGAAACTGAGCCATGATTCCAGTCATGATCTGGCGGTTGAGCTAGAACTGTTGCATCATAGTTGCCATATAGTCTGGCGGTGGTGGGCGTTCAGGGGCATGACCACGACCACGACCACCTGGTCTAACCATCCTGCTAAGTATCAACAGGGGTAGTTTAGTAAAAGCATTTGCGAGTGTTTAGCGACAAGCATGATGTAACTCGACAACAATTAAGCAGTGTAACAGATACATAACAGTAGTCAATTAAGACATACATATCCATACACAGAGTCGGGTACATGCGGACAGCATAACGGCGCAAATTTAAAGGCTAGACATGCTAGGCGGCGCGCAGGAACGCGGTAAGGAAGTACACAACGAGACATAGCAAAGGCTACATCAACGTCGGGGAAAACCACTGAAACGGGGTAACTGCACGTGCGGACGACGAATGGCCGTCGCGGAAGGATCCTGCGCTCCATGTGCACTCTGATGCAGAACCCGGTCTCGAGCTGTAAGAAGAGGTCCATGTGTAGGTGTGTGACCTCCAACAATAGGCCAATCAATACCAGCATACATCTGAGTCCTACGTGGGTAAAGGATGTGCTCCGGATGTATCCCTGCACGAACAGCAGGTAGCAACTGCGTCATAGGATTGTAGAGACGTGCTCGAGTGGCAACCAACTCGACGGCAAGGGCCCGAACAGTGCGATCCAGAGCCTGAGTGCACTGAATCAGAATGCGCGGGTCGTAGCCACGAGGCTCGTACGGGGCACAGATAGCTGTGTAGTATCCAGTAGCATCTCCAGCAGGGGCATAAGGAATGTATCGGAACTCAGAGTCATCCAGGATATCGCTGAACTCTCCTCGGAGACGTGCGACAGCAGAGTAGGCGGCATCATGTACTGCCATCTCAATCGTCACGCCGATACCGTGGAAAAGGTGCAACTCGGTGTCTGAGTCATCTTGCTGATCATAGATACGAACATCAGCATGGTACTGCTCCTGGTTGAACTCACGGTAATCCTCGTAGACCATGTACTCGGGGAACCAGCGGTAGCCAAGTCTGGTCAGGAGGGCAATCAGAATAGCTGGAAACCCAGGAGCATCACGAGCCCAAGTGCGAAGCACAAGCTGTGTCGTAGGACGTGGTGGAAACAAACGATCCATCTGAAACAGAGGAAATTCAGGTTTGTCAAACGACAATGAGAAGTTTAACACAACTCGGAGAGAAAGGTTAAACAAAACAATGGAAAGGTTAAGCATAGATATCCAGCTCTCCGGGTAGACGGGATTTACGAGATCCTAAGTGTCAGCGTTAGTAAATTTTATTTAACCCGAATAGAAGAGAGATCAGAGTCCCAGAGTATAGACGAGGAATAAAAGATCCTAATACCACCCAGTTGGCGACGTGGGCCCGTAAGCCACACAGCCAAGTTAGTAAATTAGTTTTTCGGTTTCTAGACTCAACTTCGGCCAAGGAATTTGGAAGGGGGCTTCCTACAGGCAGTCGGCTCTAATACCAACTTGTGACGCCCCCGACTCTATCGTGCACTAATCATACACGCAAACATGCACGATCAAGCACAGGGACTCACGGGAAGATATCACAACACAACTCTAACACAAATAAACGAAGATCCACAATATTACAGACCAGGGATCCGAAGATCCGAATACATAAGTCAGTCATACAAATAATATCTGAGTACAGACATAGTTAGACAAGTTTTGCCTTAAGAAGGCTAGCACAAACAATGACTCTAGATCGAAAGGCGTAGGCCTCCTTCCTGGGAGCCTCCGATCATACTCCTGGTCGGCTGGCTCGATCCAGTAGTACGTGCCGTCTGGACCCTCCTGATAGTAAGCTCCTGAGGTGCATCTGTCTCCGGGGCTCCATCGTCTGATGTATCATCAAAGTGGGGTATGGGGGAAAAGAAGTAAAAAAGCAACCATGAGTACTCATCCGAAGTACTCAGCAAGCAAGGATCTACACTACATATGCAACATTATCAAAGGGGAAAGGCTGTATATGTGGACTGGGCTGCAGAAATGCCAGAAATAGAGAGAAGGCCTAGTCCTATCGAAGACTAGCATCTTCACTAAGCCATCATCTTGCAGCAATAGAAGAGAGTAGAATAGCATTTTATTAAGCAAACATGTTGAAGCAAACCCTAAAGATCCTTCCTCGACTCCCTGCGAGAAAGCGATCCCGAAGCTTCAATTAAGTAGCAAGTATCCAGTTCAAGTAGTAGATCGGGATACACAAACTGAGCGTCCCTTACCGTAGGACCGGCTATCGATAGATTATTCATCCCTGCAGGGGTGCACTACTGTTACCCAACACGCTCGATCACCTCTGGCCGGACACACTTGCTGGGTAATGCCCGGCCTCAGGAGATCAACACAAAGCAGCGCCCTACCTAGGCTCAGCAGAGAGGTCAGCACGCCGGACTAACCTATGCACCCAGAGGTCTTGGGCCATCGCCCTGGGCACACTGCGCGTTGCGTGGCTGGCCGGGGTGCAGGCGCGACACTGAACTCGTCAGTGAAGTATCCAGCCCAGTCCCGGCGATCAGCCCGCACGGTGAATCGTGACGTCTGATGAGCTTTCGGGAGAAACGTACATCGCAGAGGGCCCCATAACCATTATCCCGCGTGGTGGCAGTGCGTAAAGGGCACGACGACCCACTCAGATCACACACCCAAATCCAATAGGCTCATTTGGTATCACGCGGAGACAATCAAAGTTTCTGAAGCTCCGCCACAATATCACACTCAAGTGCCCTTCCGGCACACCCGACATCATAGATCCCCAGCGGGTACCCAGCAGGGTCAACCCGCCTGTAACAAAGGTCGAAGTATCCATGTGGTCATAACATCAAGGGGGAAACCCCGAGGAATCACCCTCGATGGATTCCACTCGATGAAATCATCAGGGTGAACGTATGAGGCATCACCCTCGAGGTTCACACTGAGGGGTTGCATGACAGAGTCGTATCGGAAGTGGAGAAGGAGGAATCACCCTCGATGACCACGACCGAACAGCTACACTGCGGAGTATTCATCAGGAGTGCGTTACGAGGTATCACCCTCGGCACTCGAGAGTAACTATGCAGAATAGTACAACTAAGGGGGTGAAGTGACGTGTCGGTCTCTGGTCGACGATCACACTGATTGAGTCGTCGATGATCAAGCAGGGGCAACAAGGGTAAGGTGATGGGGGTCACTGATGGTTCACTACCAACCTATACTAAACAGTTTATCATAGGCAGGTAAGGTAACAATGAACATGTTACGAAAGCAGGCTATGCATCAGAATAGGAGCAAACATTAACAGTAGCAAAATCTAATGCAAGCAGGAGAAATGGAATGGGTGATATCTGGATGATCAAGGGGGGGGGGGGGGCTTTCCTGTTTGCTCAGGCAAGAAAGAGGGATCGTCAACGGGCTGCTCGTCTGTGGTGTAGTCGTACCCGGCTGCAACGTGGTCGATCTCGGCGTCTATCGAGAGAGAAGGAGGGGGAGAGAAATAATAAATTTCACGGCATTAATGCAAACAATATGTATGACATGCCTAAATGATATGCAGAGGTGTTCTACTGCCTAACTAAATGAGTTAGTTAATTTAGGAATTAATTCGAATTTATTTAGTTAAAGTTGGGCACTATTCATTTATAGAAAACGGTCTAAAAGTTCCATGTTCATATAGCTAGGGGCATCTGACAGGAATACGGAGGGCGTATTCGGGTTCGTATCGAAATTCTGAGCAACTTTCATATATAAATTATTTTCATCGGAGTTACGGTTTATTTTATATGATTTTCTAAAGTTTTAATCATTTTCTGAATTTAATTATTTATTTAAATTCGAATTATCCAGAATAGTGAATGATGACGTCAGCATGACATCACCATGACATCAGCAGGTCAAACCCGGCAGACCAGGGTCAAACCTGACATGTGGGGCCCACATGTCATACACAGTGGCCTTAACAGAGGGGTTAAAATTAACTAATTGGGTTAATTAGTGGGTGAGCCCCAGTAGTCAGTGACTAATTAGTGAGTTAATTAACTAATTATTTAATTAATAGTTTTAATTATTTTTAAAAATGTTTAACGGGGCGGGGCCCATATGTCAGTGACTGGGCCTTCCTAGTCAGCAGGGTTGACCCAGTCAACGGGTCAAAGTGGGGCCAGGGGGCCCACTGGTCAGTGGCACGGGGCGGGACCCACGACGCCAGGTCAGCACGCCGGCCGGAGCAGCGCCGGCGAGCTCGCCCACGACGGCGAAACTCCGGCGAGGCTCGGAAACGGCGCACAGGGCACCATTCGAGGCGTTTTCGATCGCGTTCGATCGGGGAGACGACGCCGCGTCGATCTACGGTACTGGCGCGAGGCTGGGCAGCCGGAGACGAGCACTACGGCGGCAATGGCGGACGGCGGTGTTCGGGTGTGGTGGCGAACGGCGTTGCGGCGTGCTTGCGAGCGAGCCAAGAGGCTAGGCGTGGCTTACGCGATGCGGCAAGCATGATGGACACGGGCACGGGGCCCAATGGTCGCCGGAAGCATGCCGGCGATGAGCTACGCGGCAGCGCATTCGGGGAAGAAGGGGGCGGTGCCTACGGCTCGAATGGGAGAGCGAGAGGAGAGGGGAGAGGTGGCGGTGCTTACAGCGAGCCTGCAGGTGTGCAACATGGGCTCGGGGGAGGCTCGACGGCGGCGAATCAACGGCGGCGACGCAGGCGGCCGAAGGAGGAAGATGACGGCGTAGGGGACGATGCAGAGGCGTTCGGCTCCGGCTCATTGGCGTAGGAGGCGTAGAGGAGCACGGCGGAGCTCGTGGACACGTCGCGGTGGCGAGGCAGAGGCGGTGGCCGCGCGGTTTAGCCGTGGCCGATCATGGCGGCGCGGGGCGAGGTGGGGAACGAGGGAGAATGGGGGGAATGGTGGCTAGGGTTCATCTGCGGGGTCGAGGGGCGGCCCTTGTAGGCGTCCGCGGCGTGCGGCGTGCGCTGTCGAGCGTAGGCAAGGGGGGTCCGGGTGCGCGTGCATATGCGGCCTAAGTACACAGTAGCGCTTTAGGCCGTTTTCTATTTTCCTTTTTCTGTTTTCTTTTCTTGTCTGTTTTGCTAATTGTTTGGGCCCTAAATGAATTTTGTAAAAAGTGTGACCTAGTCCATAAATCACAGTGCATTATATCCTAACACCAAAAACTAGTTTGGGCAAAACATAATTTCATATTTAATTTAGATTAAATAAAAGGTTATTAAATATTGTTTTCAGTCACTGTTAGAGGATGTTTGAGTTACTTAATTACTTTATTAAATGTTGGTTACAATTTTAGAATAGTCTCTGGAATATTTGTTATTTATTGAACATTTTAGTTTCTGTTTTGAACAACTTTTATTTTCCACTTTAATTTAATTTGAATTTTTAGTTAGGAGTTGAAATGCAATATGATGCAAATGATGATTTGGCACTGTTAATCATGCTGACTTGTCATTATCAAAAGTGATTACTTTGGCTAATGACATGGGGTGTTACACCTCAACTCAAAACTAATCTTTATTATATAACTCTCGAACTTGATTACATAGAGGGAACATAAAGCAAAACTCAAAGCTAGATCATACTAAAACTTTATTCTACTAAACCGAGATATAACCAAAAGGATCGAACTAAGAAAACCGATAATGGTAAAGATGTGATGGTGATACGATACCGGGGCACCTCCCCCAAGCTTGGCAGTTGCCAAGGGGAGTGCCCATACCCATGTACTTAGGTCTCTTTCTTCGGAGGTGGTGGTGCAATATTCTTGGCAATAATACCCGTCAGGATGCGATTTTCTCCCTCGAGCCTATTGACTTGCTGTTTGAGATCCAGTATTTCCTTACAGAGTTTGCCTGTGACGGGTAGAGCTCCGATCACCCATGGATGCTTCCTGGCTGCGGGGGAAAAAGCAACACTCTTTTTCAAGTTATTATAAGAGATAAATCTAGCATTGGGAGGTATGGCCGAATCCGGTATTGTTGAGCTCTGGAGTTCTTCAAGCATGGCTCTCGGTTGAGGGCGAGAGGTAACTTCTTGGTCCTCCTCCATGGCATCCACTCTTTTCAGGTCAGCCTCCATCTCTTCCTCCGTTGACCACCCAAAGTTTTCAGCTTTGCTATATGCTCTTGGGTCCGGTATCGAGTGAGAGACACGACTCTCCCCGACCGACTATTGCAAATACATCTTGCTCCAAATCTGCTGCAAGATTAGCTAAACACAAGAACAGAGGATATTGTCGTGATACGGTGGTCAAAACCTTTGGGAGATTATATAATGATTTTTTACCAACCAAAAGGAGTGTACTACAAGAAAACGGAGTCCAAAGGGCACACGAGGTGGCCACTGAAGGAAATATGCCCTAGAGGCAATCATAAAGTTGTTATTTTATATTATATTTCCTTATTCATGATAAAGGTTTATTATTCATGCTAGAATTGTATTGATCGGAAACTTAAATACATGTGTGAATACATAAACAAATACCGTGTCCCTAGTAAACCTCTACTAGACTAGCTCGTTGATCAAAGATGGTTAAGGTGGCACACGAGGTGGCCACTGAAGGAAATATGCCCTAGAGGCAATTATAAAGTTGTTATTTTATATTATATTTCCTTATTCATGATAAAGGTTTATTATTCATGCTAGAATTGTATTGATCGGAAACTTAAATACATGTGTGAATACATAAACAAATACCGTGTCCCTAGTAAGCCTCTACTAGACTAGCTCATTGATCAAAGATGGTTAAGGTTTCCTAACCATAGACATGTGTTGTCATTTGATAACGGGATCACATCATTAGGAGAATGATGTGATGGACAGGACCCATCCGTTTGCTTAGCATAATGATCGTTCAGTTTATTGCTATTGCTTTCTTCATGTTAAATACATATTCCTTTGACTATGAGATTATGCAACTCCCGGATACCGGAGGAATACCTTGTGTGCTATCAAACATCACAACGTAACTAGGTGATCATAAAGATGCTCTACAGGTATCTCTGAAGGTGTTTGTTGATTTGGCATAGATCGAGATTAGGATTTGTCACTCCGAGTATCGGAGAGGTATCTCTGGGCCCTCTCGGTAATACACATCATAAGCTTGCGAGCAAATGACTCAGGAGTTAGTCACAAGGTGATGTATTATGGAATGAGTAAAGAGACTTGCCGGTAACAAGATTGAACTAGGTATGAAGATACCGACGATCGAATCTCGGGCAAATAACATACCGATGGACAAAGAGAATTACGTATGTTGTCATAATGGTTCGACCGATAAAGATCTTCATAGAATATGTAGGAGGCAATATGGGCATCCAGGTTCCGCCATTGGTTATTGACCGGAGAGGTGTCTCGGTCATGTCTACATAGTTCTCGAACCCGTAGGGTCCGCACGCTTAACGTTCGTTGACGATATAGTGTTGTATGAGTTATATGTTTTGGTGACCGAATGTTGTTCGGAGTCCCGGATGAGATCACGGACATGAAGAGGAGTCTCGAAATGGTTGATAGGTAAATATTGATATATAGGACGATGGTATTTGGCCACCGGAAGTGTTTCGGGACGTACCGGGAAGGAATCGGATCACCGGAAGGGGTTCCGGGCACCCCCGGCAAGTTATGGGCCTTATGGGCCAAAGGAGGGGACAGACCAGCCCACAAGAGGGCTAGTGCACCTACTCCCTTGTTTGGCAAGCCCAAGGGAAAGAAAAGGTGGAGGGCTAGCCCCTCCTGCCTTTCCCTCTCATGGGAGAAAGGAAAAGGGGGGGGGGCACCACCCTCCCCTGCCTTTCCCCGCACTCCAAATAAGGAAAAGGGGGGCGCGGCTTGGGAGGGACCCCAAGTAGGATTCCTCCTACTTGGGCGCCTCCTTTGGCTGCTCCTCCCTCCCTCCCACCTATATATATGTGGGAGGGAGGCACCTAACACGAAACAGACAATTGCCTAGCCGTGTGCGGCTTCCCCCTCCACCGTTTACACCCCCCGGTCATATTTTCATAGTGCTTAGGCGAAGCCCTGCGGAGATAGCTTCACCATCACTATCACCTCATCGTCGTGCTGCTGGAACTCATCTACTACCTCGACGTCTTGTTGGATCAAGAAGGCGAGGGACGTCACCGAGCTGAACGTGTGCAGAACGCGGAGGTGTCGTGCGTTCGGTACTTGATCGGTTGAAGCGCGAAGAAGTTCGACTACATCAACCGCGTTGTGAAACGCTTCCGCTTACGTTCTATGAGGGTACGTAGACACACTCTCCCCCTCGTTGCTATGCATCTCCATGGATAGATCATTGCGTGTGCGTAGAATTTTTTTTGTTTTCCATGCAACGTTTCCCAACAGTGGCATCATGAGCCAAGTCTATGCATAGATGATATGCACGAGTAGAACACAAAGAGTTGTGGGTGGTGATAGTCATACTGCTTACCACCAACGTCTTATTTTGATTCGGCTGTATTGTGGGATGAACCGGCCCGGACCAACCTTACATGTCCACGCACATGAGACCGGTACCACCGACAGACATGCAACTAGTTTTGCATAAAGGTGGCTGGTGGGTGTCTGTTTCTCCTACTTTAGTTGAATCAAATTTGACTACGGTCGGTCCTTGAAGAAGGTTAAAACAGCAAACTTGATGAAACACCGTTGTGGTTTTTGCGTAGGTAAGAATGGTTCTTGCTAGAAGCCCGTAGCAACCACATAAAACTTGCAACAACAAGGTAGAGGACGTCTAACTTGTTTTTGCAGGGCATGTTGTCATGTGATATGGTCAAGATATGATGTGATATATGTTGATGTATGAGATGATCATGTTTTGTAATATCGAAAACCGACAGGAGCCTTAGGGTTGTCTCTTTATTGTATGAAGTGCAAGCGCCATGTAATTGCTTTACTTTATCACTATGCGTTAGCGATAGTTGTAGAAGCAATAGTTGGTGTGACGACCTCGACGCAACGATGCTACGATGGAGATCAAGGTGTCAAGCCGGTGACGATGGAGATCATGACGATGCTTTGGAGATGGAGATCAAAAGCACAAGATGATGGCCATATCATGTCACATATTTTGATTGCATGTGATGTTTATCTTTTATGCATCTTATTTTGCTTAGAACGGCGGTAGCATTATAAGATGATCCCTTCACTTAATTTCAAGATAAAAGTGTTCTCCCTGAGTATGCACCGTTGCTATAGTTTGTCATTTTGAGACACCACGTGATGATCGGGTGTGATAGACTCTACGTTCACATACAACGGGTGTAAGACAGTTTTACACATGCAGAATACTTAGGTTAAACTTAACGAGCCTAGCATGTACAGACATGGTCTCGGAACACTGGAGACCGAAAGGTCGAACGTGAGTCATATAGTAGATATGATCAACATAGAGATGTTCACCATTGATGACTACCCCATCTCACGTGATGATCGGACATGGGTTAGTTGATTTGGATCACATATCACTTAGATGACTTGAGGGATGTCTATTTAAGTGGGAGTTCTTTAGTAATTTGATTAATTGAACTTAATTTATCATGAACTTAGTCTTAATAGTTTTGCATATCTATATTGTAGATCAATAGCTCGCGTTATAGCTCCCCTATTTTTTGATATGTTCCTAGAGAATACTAAGTTGAAAGATGATGGTAGCAATAAAGCGGACTGGGTCTGTAATCTGAGGATTATCCTCATGGCTGCACAGAAGAATTATGTCCTTGATGCACCGCTAGGTGACAGACCTATTTGTGGCACCCCGACTCAGAGTAAACCGGAACGCCCTGTATTCCAGCCCAGGGACAAGTCCTCTGGAATATGGCACTGTTGGCATAGAACAAATCAGCTCTTTATTACAATGGATAGGGTTACAAAGGGTACATGGATTACATTGGCACGGCGACACTACGCCCGCCCAGGGTAGCTCTATGCTAACAGCGGAGAAACTCTCTAGGCAGCGGAACAACGACGACGGTGATGGACTCCACTCCGCAGGGACTCTGGCTAGAACGCGTATCCTAGATCGCAAGCACAGGATCCTCGGCAAGCAAGCAATCACGGTATGACCTGCAAACTGGCATGACACGCCAGGTGAGTACTTTGAATGTACTCGCAAGCTCACAGCAAACATCAGCATTAAAGCAAGACAACATCATAGCAGTCAAAATTAACAAGCAGGGTTATCCAGCAAGATAACTTCTGAAGTAAATGCAGTAAGGTAAAGCATATTAAGTAGTTTAATCCATACTCCAAGTAATCTCAGGATCCAATCCGAACCTGTACCAAGTCCATTCATGTGGTCATCCGACCACTCAACTCATAGCCATCCCATGGCTATCATATCATGTACCTGATACCAATTGTACCACAAGACTGACAAACTTACTCTCGTTCGGGCTGTCTCACAACCCTCAGAACCACTGAGTACTTCTGATCTTATGATGGGTTCTTCCATCATTATCATCACTACCATGGTTGACCACCTAGTGAGGTCTGGACGGACTGTCCAATACCGTGGACACGGCTATTCGAATAGATTTTACACTCTGCAGAGGTTGCGCACTTTACCCACACCATGGAGCACCTGACCTAGTGATCCCATTCGGGTGGACCAGCGTTGCTCCAACGAAACCTGCCTAACCCGTGACTCTCCCATCGTACCACCGACAATCACACTCCCCCGGAGTCCTGCCCTGGGTGGCCCCTATGTCATCGCGTGACACCTGCCATCGTCGTGGCCAAACTAAACTATCCCAAACGAGGACCTGGATCCAAATAACTCAACTGGGCTCACAAGGTTATCGCCGCCTACCGGGCCAGGGTAGCGCGCACGCATAACCTTCCCTCTTTGGTGGTACCGATAAAAGAGCACGAAGCCAAACCAAGTCAAGGCCGTCCCATACCGGCAAATGTGGCTACACGGATAAGTCCGGACAGGTGACTCAAGGTCAACCATGAAATATCTAATCCCCGAATAATATTTCTGTCATGGCTGACACTCCGATAACCAGTATACTTAAGCCACTGCTATTACTCATCTCCACAAACTACCGAATGAACTCCAGAATAATCATAGACAGTGATCTCAATATCATAGTATCAACAAGTGGGTAAGCTACTAGTCACTATCAATCCGGTATTTAACATGATAGTCACCTATCCAAGAAATAACTCTGACATTGCATAATCCAATCCACTTCACAAGTAACTCATACTTGTTGTTAAAGTAAATAGTTAAACTATGATATTGCAATGCAATGATGCAGATGAGAGTTGTGGCTTGCCTGGGGGTGAAGGAATCATCGGGAAGGAGTGCGGAGAGGCCGCGGAGTTGATTGCCGGAAACAGTTCTCTCTTGGAGGGGGCTGTTTACGGGCAAGGGCAAAATGGTCATTTCCACAGTGGGACCTGAAAGTGCGTTATATCGACTAGAGGGGGGTGAATAGGCGATTTTTACAAATTCATCACTGAGGAATTTCAAGGTGAGGAAATTCCTGAGCGACGAACTACTTAGCAGCGGAATGAGTACTCAGATGCAAGCATAACAGAGCAGTAGCACAGTCATCATGATGAAATGAAAACAAGCACAGAGTACGAGTAGCGTAAACACAGGATAAGCTGGCTGAAGACAAACTGACTGAAGAATTTGAACTGAGGAAATTGAGAAAGTCTTTAGACAAAGTCTTCAAACAGTAATGATCAAATACATAGCAAGTATGCGAGGAAATGAAAGGGTTGAGGAAATAGAACCAGTAGCTCGGTGAAGACACTGATTTGGTAGACCAGTTCCAACTGCTGTGACAGTTGTACGTCTGGTTGGAGCGGCTAGGTATTTAAACCTGAGGACACACAGTCCCGGACACCCAGTCCTGAACACACAGTCCAGGACACCTAGTCCTCACCGTATTCTCCTTGAGCTAAGGTCACACAGACCTCGCCCAACCACTCGTGGTAAGTCTTCAGGTGACTTCCAAACCTTCACATACTCGGTCACTCGGCAATCCACAATTTCCTCTTGGATGCTCTAGACCATGACGCCTAACCGTCTGGAGGATGCACAGTCCTCAAAGGTAACAAGCGTCGGTTCCACACAGGAACAATCTCTTCAGTGATGCTCAATCACTTTGGGTTTGTAGGTGTTTGGGTTTTTGGGTTTTTCCTCACTTGATGATTTTCGCTCAAAGTCCTCGGAGGATGGGATGCTCTAAATGACAAGTGTCAATCTATCTCTCGGAGCAGCCAACCAGCTAGTGGTTGTAGAGGGCGGCTATTTATAGCCTAGGGAGCAGCCCGACATGGTAAGACATAAATGCCCTTCAATGATATGACCGTTAGGTGGGTAGATATTTTGGGACAGCTGGCACGTAGCACAGCAACGGTCGGAAATTTGAGTATCAAACTCCTCAGGGCTATCATAATCCTCACTTGTAGGCAATCCGCACTGGCGAATTTCTAACTCCTCAGTCAGAACAAATTCCTCAGAGAACAGAAGAACTTCGTCTCTGTCACTGAAGAACTTGACTAAACTGTATGAGATTTCCAATGGCTTCACTCGAAAGGATTGGGTAGGTGTAGGATTTTGAGTTGAGCATCACTTGGAAATTTTTCCTTAGTTTTACCTCGACCCCCTTTAACAGTACGGTGTTTCCTATGACTCAAGAAGAAGAAAATGAAACTATGAAAACAAAAGTCTTCACGCTTCATAATCCTCGCATGAATATCAAGTCTTCAGGGTCACACCAATTTCTTCACTTTCAAAGTCTTCAAGAAAACCAAAGTCTTCAGTTGAAGACATTCATTTTTAGGGGTCGACATTCATCGTAATTAACAAACTCCTCATAGACTTATAGACCTGTGTACACTCACAAACACATTAGCCCCTTAACCTATAAGTCTTCAATACACCAAAATCACTAAGGGGCACTAGATGCACTTACAATCTCCCCCTTTTTGTTGATTGATGACAATATAGGTTAAGTTTTCAACGGGGATAAACATATGATGTGTAAATACTAATATTGAGGAATTTGATTGCAAGATATAGAGGAACTCCCCCTGAAGATGTGCATATTTGAAGAATTTGCTTTGAAATAGCAAATGCATGATGAAATATGGTGTCTGACGGAATTCAGCATGCGTGCATTAAGGTACTTGAGGAAATAAGCATGCAGAAAGCAGTTCAAAAGTATCAGACCACCATAGGACTTAAGTTTACAACTCATCAGAGCAAACACCTCAGAAGAGCAAGAGTTGAAACTTAACAGAAATATAGCCCATATATAAGACCCGCTTGAAGACTAAACTCAAATTTCTCCCGCTTTGTCATCGAATGACCAAAAGGGACGAAAAATGAGGACTAACGCCCCTGAAGAATATCATCATCATGTCGATGGAGGAGCGCCAGCATTGTTGGGGTCGACTGTTGAGGTAGGGCCTGCCGCAGTGTCGTTCAAGTCTTCAGCTTCATCCGTCTCGCGCGATGAAGAATATGAACTGGCAACAAGCTGAGGAACTTTGACTTTCTTGAATTTCTTCGAAGGTGGCTGGGACCAGTCAAAGTCCTGTTGGAAGCCCATCTCCTTGAGTTCTTCAGCACTATGAAGATTAGACAGAATCGCCCAAGTGCGGTCAAAGACTTCATGCAAGTAGTAGTGATTCTTCTTCACAGTATTTTGAGTGACTGTCATGTTCTGAAGAATTGCACCAAACTGACGCTTGACCCACTTGTGATTTCGATCAACTTTCTGATGAAGACTAAGGAGAAGTTCACGATCAGTCATCACACACGGAGCTGTGGCTTGAGGATGATGTTCTGAAGCTTTGGCGGCAGAATCTTGAGTTGCAGAGTCATCATTGGTGGAATAGGAAGTAGCTTTGCGAAACTGTCCATCCAATGGACGAGTACCTTCATCAATAACAGCAGCTTTGCCCTTCTCGTCAGCTGAGGAAATAGTCCGTTTGAGGACTTCAATAGGGGGCAAATAGCTGAGATGATTTTGAAAGTCAGACATGTAATGAATTGAAGACCTTGATCTGATGAATCTCATGATCCAGGGAGCATAAGGCTTCAACTCCAAAGGTGACAGTGCAGCATTGGCCAAAGTCCTCATGAAGAAATCGTGGTAGTTGATAGGAATACCGTGAATGATATTGAACAGCAGATTCTTCATAATGCCAACAACTTCTTCATCATCAGAGTTGTGGCCCTTGATTGGACTGAGGGTTTTGGTCAATATGCGATAGACTGTCCTTGGCACGTAGAGCAATTCCTTGACGAGGAATTTGGTCCTTGGAGCTTGGCCTGGCTTCAAAGGCTTCATCAGCACTTGCATCAGATGATCAGACAGTTCAGGTTCAACATAGAGAAGCCTAGCACCTTCAGTGGGAGGACTGACTGGGACGGCATGAAGCAATTCAGAGGCCGGTGCTTTGAAATGAGTATTATCGGTCATCCAGTCCAATACCCATGAATTGACATCATCAACATTTCCAGTAATGTGCAGCGTGGCGAAGAATTGAAGAATGAGTTCTTCATTCCAATCGCAGATGTCGGTGCAGAAATGGAGTGACCCAGCGTCATGAAGAACACTGAGGACTGGTGTGAAGCAGGGCAGCGATTCCATATCTACATGAGGAATTTGCTCATGTTCAAAGATCTTATCCTTATCAACCAACAATGAGGAGTAGAAGTTCATCTGGCTTGCAGTCCAGAAACGCTTGCGACGAAGACGAGCAGAGTCATAGGGATTGTAGTCAGTGAAGAATATGTGCTCGTTGAAGAAATCCTCAGCATTAAACTTCTGCTTCTTGGAGTGAGGGTTCTGTGGCTTGGGCTGAAGATTAACAGTTGAAGAATTTACAGCCTCTTGAGGTGTAGCCACTGGAGCCACTGGCTGAGGAATTTCAGCAGCAGCCTTGGCCTTCATTTCTTCAGACATATGTACATCAGCGCTAGTGACTGGAACTTCTTCAGGTATAGAGTGAAGTGAAGCTTGACGTTCATCAGAGCCCGTATGAATTTCTTCAGTTTGCATAGGAGACTGAGGAACATGATGTAGAGGGGTTGTCAGAGGTGAATTGGGGTGATGACTTTCCCAAAAGTCATCATTCAGAATAGGTGTTGTAGACCCAATATCCACATCCTCATCTTCTTCAGTTCCTTCGACACCTGCCTCTTCAGCTGTGAACTGAGGCATGGGCGATGATACCAGTGGGGTTGAAGGGAAAGTATCCACTTCAATTTCTTCATCCATCTGCTCTGTCGAAGCAGCAGAAGGAATTTCTTCATCAGATTTACTTGGAATTTCATATTCCTCACCAAAGGGAATGATCTCCTTTGATGGCATGCTTGATATTGGAATAGCATCAATTGGGTTTTCAGATGAACTCCTCAAAGTCTTCAATTTCTTCGGGGCTGAGACTCTGAAGATGCAGATGCTTTCCTTTTCTTCACAGCTGCTCGCTCCGCAGCCTTGGTTTTCTTCGCTTCTGATGCAGAAGGAAGGTTGATGCTTGTCATCGGTGCAGGAGGAGCAGAGGAAATTGGTTGAATTTCTTCAGGCACAACTGATGCAGTTGCCCTGGCTTGTTCAGATTCCTCAGGCACAGTAGCAGATGCTTCAACTGGCCTGGATTGCTCTTCAGGCGCAATATTCGAGGTTGCCCTGGCATTTTCTTCAGAGACTGGAATTTCTTCATCAGCTCTGGCGCTTTCATTTTCTTCAGCAGACTGAACAGATGTTCCAGTCTGAGGAAATTTGGGTTGCGATGAAGCTGCAACACTTGGAGTAAATCCTTTTGCCATTCTGACGAATCTGACTTTGGCACCTAGCCAATCTGCATGGAATGCATGAAATTCATCACTGAGTGCTTTGATCTCAGCCTGCATAGTCACAAGTTCTTCAGGAGACATTTTCACAACATTGTTCTTCAGAAAATGCTCCTTCTTGTACTGAGCCTTCTTCACCTGCCTGGCCTTTTCAAATTTCCATTTTTCTTCATTTATGAAGGCCGTCAACATGTGACTTTGACCAGGAGTGAGGTTTAATTCAGGCAAAGGTGTGTTAGGGTTCTTGTGCCATAGATCAATAAAATCAAGGATCTTCCTTGGATCCAGCATGAGGGGCACAGCACTGCCTTTGGCTCTAGCGGCCCTTTGTTGTCGATCTCTGATGAGCTCAGCAAATTCTTCATCATCAGCTTCGTCTTCGCTTGACGGAACCTGAAAGGCGACTTGCTTCTTGTGAGGACTTGGCCTTGTGCCTCATCCAGCAGTGGCCTTTTTCTTCAGCAAGGTCGGAGTTGTTGAAGACTGAGGTGGAGCTGAAGAACTTGCAGAGACTCCTGAAGCAATTGAGATTCCAGTAGTCCTTTGGCATGTGGCAAGATGCACAGGTGCTGAGGACTTTGCAGGAGCAGCTGAGGATTTTGCAACCGAGGGAGTTGGAGCTGCTTTTGAGGAATTTGCTTGAGGAACAGGCCGTGAGGGCATTGCAGCTGAGGAACTTGTCTTAACAGCTGATTTCTTCAGCATAGCCTTCTTAGGCTTGATAGCAGAGGCCTCAGCGGCGGCAGCAACAGAATCTTCATTGAATTTCTTTACTGCCTCTTTAGCCACTTTGGCCAGATTGGCTTGACGCTTAGCCCACTCCTGAGGAAATTCCTCACCTCTTTTGATGCTAGTGGAATCAGCTTCTTGGCCAGGAGCCAATGGAGGTCTTGGACATGGAGGGTTAACAGCAAATTTCTTCATGTACTTGGGAGTGACATAGCGATATTCCCTCCATTCTCTTGCCCATCTCCTCTCAATCTTCTGAATGCGCACTTTGCGCTGATTTTTGTTCTCCTTGCCATGAGTTGCTTCATCAGGAGTACAATATTCATCATAGATGTCATCAGGGATCTCAAAAGCAGTATTTGTTTCTGGCCTCTTTCCTCCCTTCTGAGGTCTTTTACCATCAGCCATTTTCTTCACTTGAGGGTTTTGAACAATCGAATTTTCTGATGAGGTGTGCAATTTTTCTTCAAGGAACGGTGCAAATGAGTTAAGTTGATGAGAACCTAGAGATTCAGTAGCGGACATGTGTACCTGTGAACAGAATATAGGTGCGAAGAGTTTTGGAGAGGTCATATGCGTTCTCAGAAGATTTTCAAAAGTATCAAGTTTGAGGAAGATGACCAGGGGTGTCTTGAGGAATTTCACTAAGCATTTTGACTTAGGTTCCAGAGTTGTGTAGATTGAAAATCCACACAATTGAGGAATCTTGAAGAAAAACGTTGCTTAGAGAAACTGATCAAGGACAGAAGCAAGTTGGTGTTTAAGAACATGAAAGTTGTAGAATAAACACCTTTTGAAGATTTTGTGAAAATCATCAGAATCAACAAGGGCAGTAAAAATAAATTTTATTTACCCTTGACGAAGAACACGACGAACTGAGAGTGGCAGTGGAGATGTTCGTCCGTTCAGATCTTCCACGCCCTAACTTGACGATGGAAAACAGCTACGGCTGCGGCGGAGTGAGGATTTTCGCGGCCGGCGTGAGTACGACGGCGACGAGGTCGAGGCAGTGAAGCTCTTCCTCACCGGCGACGATGGAGTGTAGCGGCGGCGCTAGGTCTGAGAGCTCGAGCAAGGGAGTAAGATCGAGCGGGGTAAATGAGCTCTGAGGAGGGTGAGGGGTATTTATAGCAGAGGTGAAAAACCGCTCGTTCGAAGAAAATGGACAAACGTGCCCCTGACCCTTCTCATCCTAGCGACATGTGTCACCCACGAACTGTGAAGTGGAGATCGTGTTAGATCGAGGGTGAATAGATAAATCTTATCGAGGGATAAGGAACGGTTTGAACGGCAAAAGCCAAAAATTCAGATAAGAATATTTTAACGGACTGGATTGAGTTTAGCATTGAGGTGGAACGGGTCCGATCACATTCACTTAGAAGAAACACAACTTGAAGAATTAGCAATAAGTGAATGCTGTAGAGGACAGAAAACTCAAATATATATATATATAGTCAATGAAGAACATAGACGGAAAGAGTGAAGATTTTGCAAAGTTGAAGAATTTGAAAATTTGAAGAATTTGCACAATGATGAAAAACTCAAATTTTGAAGATTTTCAACTTTTTGTGGTGGCGTGACCCACCGTGTAAGAATGATGATTTCAGACACCGCGTACAATTGTCGTAGGGCTCTGAGAATCAAATTCTTCATTAATTTCTTCACACTTAGAGGGTTAGTCTTCATTGATTGAAGAAAAACGTTTCTTCGTGTGTTGCACATCTAAGTCATCAATTTGCATAAGTGTTAGGATGTGTGTCCTTTTCAAAGGACATTCGAAGATTCTAAGATATTTAGCTTGAAAACGGGCACACATGCAAACACTAAGCATAATATCCGGCCTAGATGCACATAGGTACAATAAAGAACCAATCATGGAGCGGTATACCTTTTGATCGAAGTCTATTCCATTTTCATCAGTGCATAGATGGCCATTTGTGGGCATAGGGATTTTGACGCCTCTGCATTCTTGCATACCGAATTTTCTCAGAACGTCCTTGAGGTATTTCTCTTGAGAAATGAAAATGCCATTATGTTGTTAACGAATTTGAAGACCTAAGAAGAATTTCAATTCTCCCATCATGGACATTTGATATTCCTCACTCATCATGTAAGCAAATTCGTCACTGTAATGTTGGTTAGTACAGCCAAAGATAATATCATCAACATATATTTGGCACACGAATAATTCATCATCATAGGTTTTGGTGAAAAGAGTTGGGTCGAGTGAACCGGGTTTGAAGCCTTTCTTCATGAGGAATTCCTTCAGAGTATCATACCACACCCGAGGGGCCTGCTTGAGGCCATAGAGGGTCTTATTGAGTCTGAAGACTTTGTCAGGATGTTTAGGATCTTCAAAACCTGGGGGTTGAGCAACATATACTTCTTCCTCAAGCTTACCATTGAGGAATGCACTTTTCACATCCATTTGATATAAGATGATATTATGATGGTTAGCATAAGCAAGCAATATGCGAATAGCCTCAAGTCTAGCAACAGGTGCAAAAGTCTCATCGAAATCAATTCCTTCAACCTGTGTGTAGCCTTGAGCTACAAGACGAGCCTTGTTCCTCACCACTAGGCCATTTTCATCTTGCTTGTTGCGGTAGATCCATTTGGTACCGATGATATTGTGCTTGCATGGGTCCGGTCGCTTGACTAGCTCCCACACATTGTTCAGCTTGAATTGATGTAATTCCTCTTGCATTGCTTGAATCCATTCAGGCTCCAGAAATGCCTCATCAACTTTGGTGGGCTCTGTGATAGAGACGAAAGCAAAATGCCCACAAAAGTTAGATAAATGTGAAGCTTTTAAGCGAGTCAGAGGACCTGGTGCGTTGATGTCGTTGATGATTCTCTCAATCTGTACTTCATTTGCAACGCGGGGATGAGCAGGTTGATGACTTTGATTTGGCTCAGCCTTTTCTTCAGAGCCATTTTCTTCAGATGCGCCAGCATGTTGTTCTTCATGTTCTGGAATGATTTCTTCAGCAGATTCTTCGGTAGGAATGACATCCTCAGTAGCTTTGAACTTGATGGTTTCCTCAGGCGTCTTTTCATCTAGCACAGGAGGTAGGTGCTCTCTTTGCGAGCCGTTAGTTTCATCGAACCGCACATCTACAGTTTCAACAACCTTGTTGTGATAGGCATTGAAGACCCTGTAGGTATGCGAGTCCTTTCCGTAACCAAGCATAAAACCTTCATGTGCTTTCGGTGCAAATTTAGAATTGTGATGTGGATCTCTAATCCAGCATTTAGCACCGAAGACTTTGAAATAACTCACATTGGGTTTCTTGTCAGTGAGGAGTTCATATGAGGTCTTCTTGAAGAATTTCTGAAGATATACCCTGTTGATGATGTGGCATGCAATATCAATTGCCTCAGGCCAGAAGTGACGAGGTGTCTTGTATTCATCAAGCATGGTGCGAGCCATCTCAACAAGAGTCCTGTTCTTGCGCTCCACAACGCCATTCTGCTGAGGAGTGTATGGGGCAGATAGCTCATGAGTAATACCAAGTTCATCGAGATAGTCATCAAGACCAGTATTCTTGAACTCAGTCCCATTGTCACTACGTATATGCTTGATCTTCACGCCGAAATTCGTCGAAGCCCTTGAGGAAAATCGTCTGAAGACTTCCTGCACTTCAGTCTTGTAAGTAATGACATGCACCCATGTGTAACGAGAATAGTCATCAACAATGACAAAGCCATATAGAGATGCTGCATTTGTTAGTGTGGCATAATGAGTAGGGCCAAAGAGATCCATATGAAGCAATTCAAAAGGACGAGAAGTAGTCATGATAGTCTTCGAGGGGTGCTTGGCTCTGGTCATCTTTCCAGCCTCACAAGCCCCACAAAGATGATTTTTGAGGAATTTGACACCCTCGATGCCAATGACGTGCTTTTTCTTCACGAGTGTGTGTAAGTTCCTCATGCCAGCATGACCCAGTCGTCGATGCCATAGCCAGCCTTCTGAAGCTTTAGCAAGTAGAAAAGTGGCAGGCTGTGGTCCTGCAGAGAAATCAACAATATACAAGTCTCCTCTCCTAAAGCCTTCGAAGACTTTGGAATTGTCAGATTCCATGAGCACTAAGCAACGATATTTGCCAAAGACAACAACCATATCAAGATCACAAAGCATTGAGACAGACATGAGGTTGAATCCGAGGGACTCGACAAGCATGACTTTATCCATGTGTCGATCCTTTGAGATTGCAACCCTACCTAGACCCAATACCTTGCTTTTGCCTTTGTCAGCGTAGGTGATATGCTTCAAGTGTGATGGAGATAAAGGAGTGTTCATCAGTAACCTCTTGTCACCGGTCATGTGATTTGTACATCCACTATCGAGGACCCACTCAGTAGCTTTGGGTAAATCATCCTGTAGATGAATTAGTGCATCTTACGAACTCATATACTTCAGAGTGAAGAATATGACATCAAATTCATCAGACATATTTCATCAATTAAAGCAACATATGTATATATAGCAATGTGAGGACGTGAGAAATGAATAAATCATTTCTTCATGATTAGCTTGCGTCCTTTCAAGCATTTCAGGTCTCCAGCAAATTCTTCAGACGATTTAGTTCGTCTGGAGACCTGACCCTGCATAAGAGATTAGTTCCTTTTCTTCACCACCCACATCTGGAGGGGTGGCAAAGAGTTCATCATTCTGCGAGCTCCATAAGAGAAAGGTGGCATAGACGCCAGACCACTTCGTTTCACATAAGAGGGGTTAGGGTAAGCATATGAATAAGCAGAGAAATTCTTCGAGGACTTATGAACATAATGATTTGAAGAATAATGCATATATTCATAGCCCTTAGGCTTTCCCTGCGAAACAGAAGTGTTAGCACGATGATGTTCATGTGAGGACTTTGATCCATGTGAGGAATTTGATTCATATGAAGAATTTGATCTGGGGTTCTTATTCTTCACAGGTGGTGTCATGAGGACATTCACCTGAAGACTTTCGAGGCACTTTTTGGGAACCCAGATTTTCTTCATAGGGGGACCATTCCTGCAGTTAGATCCAACATATCTAGCAAATACCTCACCATTCTGATTTTTGAACAGTTTATAGTTGGAGTCAAATGACTCATCAGATGAATATGAGGATTCACAAGTAAAGCCAGATAAAGTGGATGGATCTACGGGAGGTCCCTTCGCAGCAACCCATGAGGTTTTGGGATACTGCTCCGGTTTCCAGTAGGTTCCATCAGCATTGAGTTTCCTCTCAAAGGCAATACCCTCTTTCCTAGGGTTCCTGTTCAAGATCTGCTTTTTGAGCACATCACAAAGAGTCTGATGCCCTTTGAGGCTTTTGTACATGCCTGTCACATACAATTCCTTCAACCCTGCATTTTCGTCAGTGATACTAGTGGTATCCTCAGATGAGGAATTTTTGACCACAGAGATAGTTGAAGAATTTGCAGCAATAGAAGCATTTGAACATTCAGGTGAAGAATTAGCAGTTTCACGTTCAATGCATTTCAAGCATGGTGGAATAAATTCTTCCTGAGCGGAACTGATCTGTTGAGCAAGCAAAGAATCATTTTCCTTCTGAAGATCTTCATGACTCACCCTTAGCTTCTCAAGATCTTGCTTTCTTTGAAGAAATTCATAAGAAAGCTTCTCATGATCGGCTAGGAGAGTTTCATGACGACCTTGAAGGTTGTCAAACTTAGACTGTAGTTGCTGAAGATTATCAGTCAGTGTTTGAGTTCGATCCATTTCCTCACCTAACAGATCATCGCTTTTGTCTAGCATATTTTGAACCTTTTCCAAAGCCTTTTGTTGTTTAACAGCAATATTAGCAAGTTTGGAATAGCTGGGTTTGAGGTTATCATCAGATTCATCCTCACTTGATTCAGAGGAGGGATATTTGAGTACCTGGCACCTTTTGCCATGAAGCAATAGGTGGGAGCATAGTCATCGTTGCCGTCATCAGCAGTGTTGGGGAAGCCATTTTCCTCAGTGTTGAAGATGGACTTGCTAACGTAAGCAGTAGCGAGGGCTAGGCTCGCCACACCAGAGTCTGACTCCTCAGATGCCTCCTCTTCCTCATGTTCCTCAGATTCAGCTTCAGAGTCCATTTCCTTGCCAATGGATGCCCGAGCTTTCTTGGAGCTGCTCTTCTTGTGAGATGAAGACTTTGAAGATCTTAACGATGAGGACTTTGAAGATTTCTTCTTCCTCTTAGAGTCATCTGAACTATCATCCTTGTATTTCTTCTTCTTTGATTCCTTCTCCCACTGAGGACAATCAGTAATGTAGTGACCAGGTTTCTTGCATTTATGGCAAGTTCTCTTCTTGTAATCACGGGATGAGGAATCTGATTTCATGTCATCACCTCTTGAGGATTTTCCAAATTGGCCACGTCTAGAGAACTTATGGAATTTCCTCACGAGCATTGCGAGCTCCTGACTCAGTTCTTCAGGATCACCAAGGCTGCTACCAGAATCTTCATCTTCAGATTCAGAGACTGCCTTGGCTTTCAGTGCACGAGATCTACCATAGCTCGGTCCGTAGAGATCTCTCTTCTCAGCTAGATGGAATTCATGAGTATTTAGCCTCTCGAGGATATCAGCAAGATCAAGTGACTTGTAGTCACCACATTCTTGAATCATCAGTGCCAGTGTATCGAATGAAGAATCGAGTGACCTCAGCAATTTCTTCACCACCTCATGGTCGGTGATGTCAGTGGCACCCAGTGCTTGAAGCTCGTTTGAAATGTCAGTGAGGCGATCAAAGGTTTGCTGAACATTTTCGTTGTCGAGTCTTTTGAAGCGGTTGAAGAGATTGCGAAGAACGTCAACTCGAGAGTCACGTTGAGTTGAGACACCTTCGTTGACCTTGGACAACCTATCCCAGATAAGCTTAGCTGTCTCCAAAGCACTCACTCTGCCATACTGCCCTTTGCTCAGATGGCCACATATGATATTCTTCGCTTGAGAGTCGAGTTGCTTGAATCTCTTCACATCAGCAGCGTTTACGGAAGGAGTGACAGAGGGAACACCCTTTTCCACAACATACCAGAGGTCATTGTCAATTGCCTCAAGATGCATGCGCATCTTGTTCTTCCAGTAGGGGTAGTCCGTCCCATCGAAGGTAGGACATCCAGCTGAGACCTTGATCATGCCTGCAGTCGACATAACTAAAACTCCAGGTGGTTAAACCAAAATCACACAGAACAAGGGAGTACCTTGCTCTGATACCAATTGAAAGTGCGTTATATCGACTAGAGGGGGGGTGAATAGGCGATTTTTACAAATTCGTCACTGAGGAATTTCAAGGTGAGGAAATTCCTGAGCGACGAACTACTTAGCAGCGGAATGAGTACTCAGATGCAAGCATAACAGAGCAGTAGCACAGTCATCATGATGAAATGAAAACAAGCACAGAGTACGAGTAGCGTAAATACAGGATAAGCTGGCTGAAGACAAACTGACTGAAGAATTTGAACTGAGGAAATTGAGAAAGTCTTCAGACAAAGTCTTCAAACAGTAATGATCAAATACATAGCAAGTATGCGAGGAAATGAAAGGGTTGAGGAAATAGAACCAGTAGCTCGGTGAAGACACTGATTTGGTAGACCAGTTCCAATTGTTGTGACAGTTGTACGTCTGGTTGGAGCGGCTAGGTATTTAAACCTGAGGACACACAGTCCCGGACACCCAGTCCTGAACACACAGTCCAGGACACCTAGTCCTCACCGTATTCTCCTTGAGCTAAGGTCACACAGACCTCGCCCAACCACTCATGGCAAGTCTTCAGGTGACTTCCAAACCTTCACATACTCGGTCACTCGGCAATCCACAATTTCCTCTTGGATGCTCTAGACCATGACGCCTAACCGTCTGGAGGATGCACAGTCCTCAAAGGTAACTAGCGTCGGTTCCACACAGGAACAATCTCTTCAGTGATGCTCAATCACTTTGGGTTTGTAGGTGTTTGGGTTTTTGGGTTTTTCCTCACTTGATGATTTTCGCTCAAAGTCCTCGGAGGATGGGATGCTCTAAATGACAAGTGTCAATCTATCTCTCGGAGCAGCCAACCAGCTAGTGGTTGTAGAGGGCGGCTATTTATAGCCTAGGGAGCAGCCCGACATGATAAGACATAAATGCCCTTCAATGATATGACCGTTAGGTGGGTAGATATTTTGGGACAGCTGGCACGTAGCACAGCAACGGTCAGAAATTTGAGTATCAAATTCCTCAGGGCTATCATAATCCTCACTTGTAGGCAATCCGCACTGGCGAATTTCTAACTCCTCAGTCAGAACAAATTCCTCAGAGAACAGAAGAACTTCGTCTCTGTCACTGAAGAACTTGACTAAACTGTATGAGATTTCCAATGGCTTCACTCGAAAGGATTGGGTAGGTGTAGGATTTTGAGTTGAGCATCACTTGGAAATTTTTCCTTAGTTTTACCTCGACCCCCTTTAACAGTACGGTGTTTCCTATGACTCAAGAAGAAGAAAATGAAACTACGAAAACAAAAGTCTTCACGCTTCATAATCCTCGCATGAATATCAAGTCTTCAGGGTCACACCAATTTCTTCACTTTCAAAGTCTTCAAGAAAACCAAAGTCTTCACTTGAAGACATTCATTTTTAGGGGTCGACATTCATCGTAATTAACAAACTCCTCATAGACTTATAGACCTGTGTACACTCACAAACACATTAGACCCTTAACCTATAAGTCTTCAATACACCAAAATCACTAAGGGGCAGTAGATGCACTTACAGGACCACATAGTGAAAATGATACCACCACGACGGGCTCGAAGAGACGAAGAAGTGGGCTTTGGAATCACCTCGATCGGAGTTAGGATCAAAAAGTTGTAGCAGTTTTACTACCAGGGACCTTTCTGTAATATAAATCCTTGCATACGGGTCCTCAGTAGTTTTTCTGTGGAAAAGATTAAATGACTCTGTGCTGCTGGGCCGTGTTGGGCCGAAACTGGCCGCAGCCGGAGCGCCAGCTGATCCGCGGGCTACTGCCGCAGCTGGGCCGGCCCACTCGCTCCCCCCCACCACTTATCCAGCGTGGCGAGGCAGGACCGAGTGGCTGGCTCGCTGACGCGCCGGGCCCGCGCTGGCTCCCTCTCTCTCCTCCCGCTCCTCTCCTTCTTCCCGTCGCCCATCCGCAGAGCAGAGGAGAAGCGCCAGCGCCGGCGCTCGTCTGACCGGCTCCGGCCACCGTTTCCGGTGTTCCGGGTACCGGCGAGCTCAGGACAAGGCGGCGCATCCATCCACGCATAGCACGAATGCCGAGGAGCATTAGGGCGAGCGGGGCGACAACCGCGGCGGACGGCGGCTTCTGCCGAGTCTGGCATGAGGCTGCGGGCCTCCGGCGACCGAGGGAAGGAGCAGGGGGACTCCACCGAAGCTCAGGGAGGCGGGTGGTGGTAGAGAAAAGAAGGGAGGGGGCCGGCACTCCGCGAATTTAGCAAAAGAGGGGCGGCGGCCATGGCGGCGGTGGTGGCAAGGGGAGCTCCTGGAGCTCGTGCAAGTGGCCGGGGAGGACTGGGAGAGCGAGGTGGAGAGGATGGTCAGGTAGAGAGGGGCTCGGGAGCCCTTTTATAGGCGCGACGACGGAGGGGATGAGCACGCCACCGTGGCGTTCCTATCATCGCACTAGAGCTGCAGAGTGGCGTGGCTGGCAGCTAGCGGCGTCGAGGAGCTTCGCGGAGGAGCGTAGAGGGCGCTGGCAAAGTCGGGAGGGCTCGGGGTTGGCCGTATACGGCGGCCCATGTGCGGGTATAGTGCACCGTGGCCGCTCGTCGGCTAGCTCCGGCGAGGAGGTTTCGGGAGGGGGCAGAGGGTCGAGGGCGACAGGAGCGAGCAGGGGAGTCAGGTCGGCATGCTCGGACGCGAGAAAACCGCCGAGGCAGAGATGCCCGACGAGTCCCGATGCGCAGAGCGCGCCAATGCTGCCAGAGCGCGTGAAATGACATGCCAAGGGGGCAGTCACCAGGGGCACTGGCAAAGATAGAACAAGAAGGGCCGCAAGGAGTTGTCTGATGACTAGTCCCTGCATCAATGAGCCTGAGAGAGTTGATGGATCGACTAGAGGAGCTGTGAGATGAAGTGAGGCTTCACTGAAACTTTGCTGTATCAGACTGAATCATGATACAGTGATCAACAGAGATGTGCTTAGAGCCAAATAAGTTGTCTGGGATGTTTAGATGAGGAAGGACTATAATCCTGGGGGTTTTGGAAGTAATTGGATAAATATACATCATAGTTGCTTTGCAACAGCACAATTGGTCCAGAATCAAGATCATGATGGTGCACTCAAATGAAGAAGCCAATTGAGCTGAAATTTGTCAAGGCAGGGTTATTTGGACATATGAAGATGCTGTAAAAATTTCATACCAAATGGACATGCCAAAATGGTACTTCCTTCACAGCTATCCTCTCTGTCCAGAAACTTGGAATAATTCTAGAGAATTATTGGGAAGATGAATTGAGCCCAAATTTGGTGGAGAGGTAATATATGGGTAGAATCATGTTCTGGAAATTATTCATGAATTATGGAGCAATAAAAATTATAGTTGCTTCACAACCCATAATAATTACCAGAAACAAAGATTTGATGCTGTGATCACATAGATGATTGAATAAGGTTGAAACTTGGTGGAGAGTCATGATTTGGGAATATGAAGACGCTTGCAAAATTTCAACTCATTTGGATACACCTAGCTAGCACTTGCTTCACAAAGATTCCAGTTGCCAGAAACTTTGGAAATTAGCCAAGAGAGATTTAATATCCAAATAAAGTTGAATTTTGGCATGTGGCAATGATATGGATAGGAAAGAGTGCACAAAAAGTTTGAGAGCAAGCAAACAAATATAAAGGGTACTTGCTTCTCAATCTGACAGATAGGGCAGAATCAGAAAAGGAATATTTGTGAAATATTTTTGAACATGCAAGGAATATTTTGACATATCTATATAAGATATGTCCCAAAGGATTTATGGGAATTATTTGAAATTTTTGGGAATGATAGAAATATGAGTTGCTTCACAACTCAGGGCAAACAGGGTTATTCCTTTAATAGAAAAAGGAATATTCCCAAGAAAAGAATATTGGGATTGGTCCAAAATGGAAATGACAAGATCTTGGGATGGTTTTGAAGTTGGCAAGCCACTCGGGAAGAAAAATGAAGGGTGATCCATCCAGGTTTCAAGACCACTAAGTCACAGAAAAGCAAATCCGGACCAAAATTAAAAGCAAAAGAAAATGGGCAAAATCCAGGGTGTTACACTATTGCAGGAGCTGATGCAGACGTTATGAACGTTTGGCAAGCTCAATATGATAACTACTTGATAGTTTAGTGCACCATGCTTTACGGCCTAGAATCGGGGCTTCAAAAACATTTTGAACGCCATGGAACATATGAGATGTCCCAAGAGCTGAAATTTATATTTCAGACTTATGCCCGTGTTGAGAGGTATGAGACCTCTAACAAGTACTTTGCCCACAAGATGGAGGAGAATAGCTCAGCCAGTGAGCATGTACTCAGAATGTCTGGGGTACTACAATCGCTTGAATCAAGTGGGAGTTAATCTTCCAGATAAGATAGTGATTGACAGAGTTCTCTAGTCACTATCACCAAGCTACTAGAACTTCGTGATGAACTATAATATGCAAGGGATGACGAAAACGCTTCCTGAGCTCTTCGCGAAAATTGGCGAAGGTAGAAATCAAGAAAGAGCATCAAGTGTTGATGGTTAACAAGACCACTAGTTTCAAGAAAAAGGGCAAGGGAAAGAAAGGGAATTCAAGAAGAATGGCAAGCAAGTTGTTGCTCCCATGAAGAAGCCCAAAGCTGGACCCAAGCCTGAAATAGAGTGCTTCTACTACAAAGGA
Organism: Thinopyrum elongatum; assembly: GCA_011799875.1. NCBI lineage: Eukaryota > Viridiplantae > Streptophyta > Magnoliopsida > Poales > Poaceae > Thinopyrum > Thinopyrum elongatum. The sequence continues at coordinate 238,664,676 of CM022303.1, forward strand.
AATGGTCACTAGAAGCGGAACTGCCCCAAATACATGGCGGATAAGAAGGATGGCAAAGTGAACAAAAGTATATTTAATATACATGTTATTGATGTGTACCTTACTAGTGTTCATAGTAGCACCTGGGTATTCGATACCGGTTCAGTTGCTAAGACTAGTAACTCGAAACAGGAGTTGCAGAATAAACAGAGACTAGTTAAGTGCGAGGTGACGATGTGTGTTGGAAGTGATTCCAAGGTTGATACGATCACCATCGCACACTCCCTCTACCTTCGGGATTAGTGTTGAACCTAAAATAAATGTTATTTGGTGTTTGCGTTGAGCATAAATATGATTAGATCATGTTTATTGCAATACGGTTATTCATTTAAGTTAGAGAATAATTGTTGTTCTGTTTACCTGAATAAAACCTTCTATGGTCATACACCCAATGTGAATGGTTTATTGAATCTCGATCATAGTGATACACATATTCATAATATTGATGCCAAAAGATGCAAAGTTGATAATGATAGTGCAACATACTTTGGCACTGCCGTTTAGGTCATATTGGTGTAAAGCGCATGAAGAAACTCCATGCAGATGGACTTTTGGAATCACTTGATTATGAATCATTTGATACTTGCGAACTATGCCTCATGGGCAAGATGACTAAAACTCCGTTCTCCGGAACAATGGAGCGAGCTAATGACTTATTGGAAATAATACATACCGATGTATGCGGTCCGATGAGTGTTGAAGAACGTGGCGGGTATCATTATTTTCTGACCTTCATAGATGATTTGAGCAGATATGGGTATATCTACTTAATGAAACACAAGTCTGAAACATTTGAAAAGTTCAAAGAATTTCAGAGTGAAGTGGAGAATCATCGTAACAAGAAAATAAAGTTTCTACGATCTGATCACGGAGGCGAATATTTGAGTTACGAATTTGGCCTTCATTTAAAATAATGTGGAATAGTTTCACAACTCATGCCACCTGGAACACCACAACGTAATGGTGTGTCCGAACGTCGTCACCGTACTTTATTAGATATGGTGCATTCTATGATATCTCTTACCGATTTACCACTATCGTTTTGGGGTTATGCATTAGAGATAGTTGCATTCACGTTAAATAGGGCACCATCTAAATCCGTTGAGACGACACCGTATGAACTGTGGTTTGGCAAGAAAACTAAGCTTTCATTTCTTAAAGTTTGGGGATGCGATGCTTATGTCAAAAGGCTTCAGCCTGATAAGCTCGAACCAAAATCGGAGAAGTGCGTCTTCATAGGATACCCTAAGGAAACAATTGGGTACACCTTCTACCACAGATTCGAAGGCAAGATCTTTGTTGCTAAGAATGGTCCTTTCTAGAGAAGGAGTTTCTCTCGAAAGAAGTGAGTGGGAGGAAAGTAGAACTTGATGAGGTAATTGTACCTTCTCTCGAATTGGAGAGTAGCACATCACAAAAAACCGTTCCCGTGATGCCTACACCAACTAGAGAGGAAGCTAATGATGATGGTCATGAAACTTTGGATCAAGTTACTACTGGACTTCATAGGTCGAACAGAGCACGTTCCGCACCAGAGTGGTACGGTAATCCTGTCTTGGAAGTCATGTTATTAGACCATGGCGAACTTACAAACTATGAAGAAACTATGATGAGCCCAGATTCCGATAAATGGCTCGACGCCATGAAATCTGAGATAGGATCCATGTATGAGAACAAAGTGTGGACTTTGGTGGATTTGCCCAATGATCGGCAAGCCATTGAAAACAAATGGATCTTCAAGAGGAAGACGGACGCTGATGGTAATGTTACTATCTACAAAGCTCGACTTGTCGCAAAAGGTTTTTGACAAGTTCAAGGGGTTGACTACGATGAGACTTTCTCACCCGTAGCGATGCTTAAAGTCTGTCCGAATCATGTTAGCAATTGCCACATTTTATGATTATGAAATCTGGCAAATGGACGTCAAAACTGCGTTCCTTAATGGATTTCTGAAAGAAGAGTTGTATATGATGCAACCAGAAGGTTTTGTCGATCCTAAAGGTGCTAACAAAGTGTGCAAGCTCCAGTGATCCATCTATGGACTGGTGCAAGCATCTCAGAGTTGGAATATACGCTTTGATGAGGTGATCAAAGCATATGGTTTTATACAGACTTACGGTGAAGCCTGTATTTACAAGAAAGTGAGTGGGAGCTCTGTAGCATTTCTGATATTATATGTGGATGACATATTGTTGATTGGAAATGATATAGAATTTCTGGATAGCATAAAAGGATACTTGAATAAGAATTTTAATGAAAGACCTCGGTGAAGCTACTTACGTATTGGGTATCAAGATCTATAGGGATAGATTGAGATGCTTAATAGGACTTTCACAAAGCACATACCTTGGCAAAGTTTTGAATAAGTTCAAAATGGGTTAGTCAAAGAAAGGGTTCTTGCCTATGTTGTAAGGTGTGAAGTTGAGTAAGACTCAAAACCTAACCATGGCAGAAGATTGAGAGAGAATGAAAGTCATTCCCTATGCCTCAGCCATAGGTTCTATAAAGTATGCCATGTTGTGTACCAAACCTGTTGTGTACCTTGCCATGAGTTTGGCAAGGGGGTACAATAGTGATCCAGGAGTAGATCACTCGACAACGGTCAAGATTATCCTTAGTTACCTAAGAGGACTAAGGAGATATTTCTCGGTTATGGAGGTGATAAAGAGTTCGTCGTAAAGGGTTACGTTGATGCAAGCTTTGACACCGATTCGGATGACTCTGAGTCTCATTCTGGATACATTTTGAAAGTGGGAGCAATTAGCTAGAGTAGCTCCATGCAGAGCATTGTAGACATAGAGATTTGCAAAATACGTACGGATCTGAATGTGGCAGACCCGTTGACAAAACTTCTCTCACAAGCAAAATATGATCACTCCTTAATACTCTTTGGGTGTTCATCACATGGCGATGTGAACTAGATTATTGACTCTAGTAAATTCTTTGGGTGTTGGTCACATGGCGATGTGAACTATGGGTGTTAAATCATCTGGTGATGTGAACTAGATTATTGACTCTAGTGCAAGTGGGAGACTAAAGGAAATATGCCCTAGAGGCAATAATAAAGTTGTTATTTTATATTATATTTCCTTATTCATGATAAAAGGTTTATTATTCATGCTAGAATTGTATTGATCAGAAACTTAAATACATGTGTGAATACATAAACAAATATCGTGTCCCTAGTAAGCCTCTACTAGACTAGCTCGTTGATCAAAGATGGTTAAGGTTTCCTAACCATAGACATGTGTTGTCATTTGATAACGGGATCACATCATTAGGAGAATGATGTGATGGACAAGACCCATCCGTTAGCTTAGCATAATGATCGTTCAGTTTATTGCTATTGCTTTCTTCATGTCAAATACATATTCCTTCGACTATGAGATTATGCAACTCCCGGATACCGGAGGAATACCTTGTGTGCTATCAAACTTCACAATGTAACTGGGTGATCATAAAGATGCTCTACAGGTATCTCCGAAGGTGTTTGTTGAGTTGGCATAGATCGAGATTAGGATTTGTCACTCCGAGTATCGGAGAGGTATCTCTGGGCCCTCTCGGTAATACATATCATAAGCTTGCAAGGAAATGACTCAGGAGTTAGTCACAAGGTGATGTATTACGAAACTAGTAAAGAGACATGCCGGTAATGAGATTGAAGTAGGTATGAAGATACCGACGATCGAATCTCGGGCAAATAACATACCGATGGACAAAGGGAATTACGTATGTTGTCATAATGGTTCGACCGATAAAGATCTTCGTAGAATATGTAGGAGCCAATATGGGCATACAGGTTCTGCTATTGGTTATTGACCGGAGAGGTATCTCGGTCATGTCTACATAGTTCTCGAACCCGTAGGGTCCGCACGCTTAACGTTCGTTGACGATATAGTGTTGTATGAGTTATATGTTTTGGTGACCAAATGTTATTCGGAGTCCCGGATGAGATCACGGACATGACGAGGAGTCTCAAAATGGTCGAGAGGTAAATATTGATATATAGGATGATTGTATTTGGAGACCGGAAGTGTTTCGGGACGTACCGGGAAGGAATCGGGTCACCGGAAGGGGTTCCGGGCACCCCCCGGCAAGTTATGGGCCTTATGGGCCAAAGGAGGGGACAGACCAGCCCAGAAGGGGGCTTGTGCTCCTCCTCCCTTGTTTGGCCAGCCCAAGGGAAGGGAAAAGGGGAGGGCTAGCCCCTCCTGCCTTTCCCTCTCATGGGAGAAAGGAAAGGGGGGGCGCCACCCTCCCCTGCCTTTCCCCACACTCCAAATAAGGAAAAGGGGGGGGGGGGCGCGGCTTGGGAGGGACCCCAAGTAGGATTCCTACTAATTGGGCGCCTCCTTTGGCTGCTCCTCCCTCCCTCCCACCTATATATATGTGGGAGGGAGGCGCCTAGCACGAAACAGACAATTGCCTCGCCATGTGCGGCGCCCCCTCCACCGTTTACACCCCCGGTCATATTTTCGTAGTGCTTAGGTGAAGCCCTGCGGACATAGCTTCACCATCACCGTCACCACGCCGTCGTGCTACCGGAACTCATCTACTACCTTGATGTCTTGCTGAATCAAGAAGGCGAGGGACATCATCGAGCTGAACATGTGCAGAACGCGGAGGTGCCGTGCGTTCGGTGCTTGATCAGTTGAAGCGCGAAGAAGTTCGACTACATCAACCGCGTTGTGAAACACTTCCGCTTATGATCTACGAGGGTACGTAGACACACTCTCCCCATCGTTGCTATTCATCTCCATGGATAGATCATTGCATGTGCATAGAATTTTTTTTGTTTTCCATGCAACGTTTCCCAACAGCCACAAGCCTGGGAGGCGCGCCCAGGGGGTAGGGCGTGCCCCCAGGGCTTGTCGCCTCCTCGTGCACTTTTCGTACTACTTCTTATTTTCCTAAATTTATAAATATTCCAAAATGGAGTAAAATTGCTTTTGGAAAAGTTTTGGAGTCGGTTTACTTACCGTACCACATACCTATTCCTTTTCGGAGTCTGGAACGTTCTGGTAGATATCCCTTACATACTCCTCCGGTGTTATGGTATTAATAATATTGGTTTCAACATTTATGGGAGTACCTGAGATATAATGTTTGATTCTTTGCCCGTTTACCACCTTTGGGTTATTGCCTTCGGTGTTGTTGATTTTGATGGCACCGGAACGATAAACTTCCTCGATAATGTAAGGCCCTTCCCATTTAGAGAGAAGCTTTCCTGCAAAAAATCTTAAACGAGAATTGTATAGCAAGACATGGTCACCTACATTAAATTCACGCTTTTGTATCCTTTTATCATGCCATCTTTTAACTTTCTCTTTAAACAATTTGGCATTTTCATAGGCTTGGGTTCTCCATTCATCAAGTGAGCTAATGTCAAATAACCTCTTCTCACCGGCAAGTTTGAAATCATAGTTGAGCTCTTTAATTGCCCAATAAGCTTTATGTTCTAGTTCAAGAGGTAAGTGACATGCTTTTCCATAAACCATTTTATATGGAGACATACCCATAGGGTTTTTGTAAGCAGTTCTATAAGCCCATAATGCATCATCAAGTTTCTTAGACCAATTCTTTCTAGATCTATTAACGGTCTTTTGCAAAATCAACTTTATTTCTCGGTTACTTAATTCTACTTGACAACTAGACTGAGGGTGATAAGGAGATGCAATTCTATGGTTAACATCATACTTAGCAAGCAATTTACGGAAAGCACCATGAATAAAGTGTGAACCACCATCAGTCATTAAATATCTAGGGACTCCAAACTTCGGGAAAATAACTTCTTTAAGCATTTTAATGGAGGTGTTATGATCAGCACTACTAGTTGGAATAGCTTCTACCCACTTAGTATTGTAATTAACAGCAACCAAAATATGTGTATACCCATTAGAGGAAGGAAAAGGTCCCATATAATCAAATCCCCAAACATCAAATGGTTCAATAACAAGTGAATAATTCATAGGTATTTCCCGAAGTCTACTAATGTTACCAATTCCTGACATTCATCACAAGACAAGACAAACTTATGAGCATCCTTAAAAAGAGAAGGCCAATAAAAACCAGATTGTAATACCTTGTGTGCAGTTCTACCACCAGCATGGTGTCCTCCGTAGGCCTCGGAGTGACACTTGCAAAGGATCTATTCCTGTTCATGCTCAGGTACACAACGTCTAATAACACCATCTACTCCTTCTTTATAAAGGTGTGGGTCATCCCAGAAGTAATGTCTTAAATCATAGAAAAACTTTTTCTTTTGTTGGTATGTGAAACTAGGTGGTATAAATTTAGCAACAATATAATTAGCATAGCCTGCATACCATGGAGTACTACGAGAAGCATTTATGACAGCTAATTGTTCATCAGGAAAGCTATCATCAATAGGTAGTGGGTCATCAAGAATATTTTCTAACCTAGACAAGTTGTCTGCTATGGGGTTCTTAGCTCCCTTTCTATCAATAATATGTAAATCAAATTCTTACAACAAGAGAACCCATCTAATAAGTCTAGGTTTAGCATCTTTCTTTTCCATAAGCTATTTAATAGTAGCATGATCGATGTGAACAGTTACTTTGGAATCAACAATATAAGATCTGAACTTATCACAAGCAAATACAACTACTAAAAATTCTTTTTCAGTAGTAGCATAATTTCTTTGAGCATTGTCTCGAGTTTTACTAGCATAATGGATAACATTTAATTTCTTATCAACTCTTTGTCCTAGAACAGCACCAACAGCATAATCACAAGCATCACACATAATTTCAAAGGGTAGGTTCCAATCAGGTGGTTGAACAATAGGTGCAGAAGTCAAGGCTTTCTTAAGTATTTCAAATGCTTCTACACAATCATCATCAAAAACAAATGGAACATCCTTTTGCAAGAGATTAGTAAGAGGTCTAGAAATTTTAGAGAAGTCTTTAATAAACCTCCTATAGAAACCAGCATGACCAAGGAAACTTCTTATACCTTTGATATCTTTAGGACACGGCATTTTTTCAATAGCATCAACTTTAGCTTTATAAACTTCAATACCTCTTTCAGAAATTTTATGCCCCAAGACAATACCTTCATTAACCATAAAGTGGCACTTCTCCCAATTCAAGACAAGATTAGTTTCTTCACATCTCCGCAAAACTCGATCAAGGTTGCTTAAGCAATCATCAAAAGAAGTTCTGTAAACGGAGAAATCATCCATGAAGACCTCAACGATCTTTTCACAAAAGTTAGAGAATATAGCAGTCATACATCTTTGAAAGGTAGCAGGTGCATTACATAAACCAAAAGGCATACGTCAATACGCGAAGGTACAGAAAGGGCAAGTAAAAGTAGTTTTTTTCTTGATGCTCTTGTGACATAGGTATTTGGGGAAAACTAGAATAACCATCTAGAAAGCAGAAGTGTGTATGTTTTGATAGTCTTTCTAGCATTTGATCAATAAAAGGTAGAGGGTAATGATCTTTCCTAGTAGCTTTGTTTAACTTTCTAAAATCAATAACCATTCTATAACCTATGACAATTCTTTGCGGAATCAATTCATTCTTATCATTAGGAACAACAGTAATACCTCCCTTCTTAGGGACACAATGAATAGGACTTACCCATCTACTATCAGCAATAGGATAAATTATATCTGCTTTGAGAAGCTTTAGTATTTCATTTCTTACCACTTCTTTCATCTTAGGATTCAACCGTCGCTGATGATCAACAACAGGTTTAGCATCAGGTTCCATATTAATTTTGTGCTGACATAGAGTGGGACTAATGCCCTTAAGATCATCCAGAGAATATCCAATAGTTGCACGGTGCTTCTTCAGAGTTTTCAATAATTTTTTTTCCTCATGCTCTGAAAGGTTAGCACTAATAATAACAGGATATATCTTTTTCTCATCGAGATAAGCATATTTCAAGGTATCAGGTAATTGTTTAAGATCAAATATAGGATCACTCTTGGGTGGTAGAGGATCTCCAAGAGTCTCAACAGGAAAATTGGGTTTCAAAACAGGCATTTGTTTAAAGAAAATCTCATCTAATTCTCTTCTTTCATTCATGAACATATCATTCTCATGATATAGCAAATATTGTTCTAACGTATCAGTAGGAGGTACGGCAATAGAAGCAAGACCAATAATTTCATCTTTACTAGGCAATTCTTTATCATGGGGTTGTCTACGAAATTTGGAGAAATTAAACTCATGAGACACATCCCCAAACTCACACTAACAGTTTCTTTCTCACAATCTATTTTAGCATTAATAGTATTCAAGAAAGGTCTACCAAATATAATGGGAAAAAAATCATCTTGTGGGGAACCAAGAAATAGAAAATCAGTAGGGTATTTTATACAAGACTTCAACATCTCTAACAATCCCAATTGGTGATATAGTATCTGTATTGGCAAGCTTAATAGTGACATCAATATCTTCTATTTCAGCAGGTGCAATATCATTCATAATTTCTTGGTGTAAAGTAAAGGGAATTGAACTCACACTAGCACCCAAATCACATAAGCCATGATAACAATGATCTCCTATTTTAACAGAAACAACAGGCATGCCAACAACAGGTCTATGTTTATCTTTACTATCGGGCATAGCAATTCTAGCTGATTCATCACAGAAATAAATAACATGCCCATCAATATTATCGACTAAGAGATCTTTAACCATAGCAATACTAGGTTCAACTTTAATTTTTTCAGGAGGTGTAGATGTTCTAGTATAACTCTTACGAACCACAGCTGAAGCTTTAGCATGTTCCTTTATCCTAGCAGGGAAAGGTGGTTTCTAAATATAAGCAGTAGGAATAACATGATCAACATTATAAGTAATAGTTTCCTCTTCAGCTTTAATAGGTTCTACTATTTTTACTTCAATGGGAGGATGATATTTAAACCACTTCTCCTTAGGGAGATCAACATGAGTAGAAAATGATTCACAGAAAGAAGCTACTATCTCAGAGTCAAGTCCATACTTAGTGCTAAATTCACGAAAAGCATCGGTATCCATAAAAGATTTAACACAATCAAACTTAAGGTTTATACCTGACTCCTTACCTTCGTCGAGTTCCCAATTTTCAGAGTTGCATTTAATTCTTTCCAAGAGATCCCATTTGAATTCAATAGTCTTCTTCATAAAAGAACTAATACGAGAAGTATCAAGCATGGATTGATCTTTACGAGAAAGCCGAGCATAAAAATTCTGAATAATAATTTCTCTTGAGAGCTCATGATTGGGGCATGAATATAACATTGACTTAAGCCTCCCCCAAGTTTGAGCGATACTTTCTCCTTCACGAGGCCAAAAATTATATATATAATTCCGATCACGATGAACCACATGCATAGGATAAAACTTCTGATGAAATTCCAATTTCAATCGGTTGTAATTCCAAGTCCCAATATCATCGCATAGCCTATACCATGTCAATGCCTTCTCCTTCAAAGATAAAGGGAAGACCTTCTTCTTGACTTCATCCTCGGGCAAACCTGCAAGCTTAAATAATCCACAAACTTCATCCACATAGATTAGATACAAATCATGATGTAGTGTTCCATCCCCTGCATAAGGATTAGCTAGCAGTTTCTCTATCATACTTAAAGGAATTTCATAATAAATTTTTTCAGTAGGTGCAGTAGGTTGAGGGCAACTCGTTGCTCTTCCGGTCGGGGTGAAGATGCCCCGAACAAACCCCTCAAAGGATGATGTTCCATAGTAACAAGTGACGGTAAATTTCAGCACGTAATATAAATGTTTCCTTACCAAATTCCACTTACCAAAGGCGCTTCACTCCCCGGCAACGGTGCCAGAAAATAGTCTTGATGAACCACAAGTATAGGGAATCTATCATAGTACTTTTGATAAATAAGAGTGTCGAACCCAACGAGGAGCAGAAGGAAATGGCAAGCGGTTTTCAGCAAGGTATTTTCTGCCAGCACTGAAATTATCGGTAACAGATAGTTTTGTGATAAGATAATTCGTAACGGGTAACAAGTAACAAGTATAACAAAGGTGCAGCAAGGTGGCCCAATCCTTTTTGCAGCAAAGGACAAGCCTTGAAGAACTCTTATATAAAGCAAAGCGCTCCCGAGGACACATGGGAATTGTTGTTATGTTAGTTTTCATCATGCTCATATGATTCGCGTTCGTTGCTTTGATAATTTGATATGTGGGTGGACCGGTGCTTGGGTGCTGTCCTTACTTGGACAAGCCTCCCACTTATGATTAACCCCTCTTGCAAGCATCCGCAACTACGAAAGAAGAATTAAGATAAATCTAACCATAGCATGAAACAGGTGGATCCAAATCAGCCCCTTACGAAGCGACACATAAACTAGGGTTTAAGCTTCTGTCACTCTAGCAACCAATCATCTACTTATTACTTCCCAATGCCTTCCCCTAGGCCCAAATCATGGTGAAATGTCATGTAGTTGACATTCACATAACACCACTAGAGGAAAGACAGCATACATCTCATCAAAATATCGAACAAATACCAAATTCACATGATTACTTATAACAAGACTTCTCCCATGTCCTTAGGAACAAATGTAACTACTCACAAAGCATATTCATGTTCATAATCAGAGGGGTAATAAATATCATTAAGGATCTGAACATATGATCTTCCACCGAATAAACCAACTAGCATCAACTACAAGGAGTAATCAACACTACTAGCAACCCACAGGTACCAATCTGAGGTTTTGAGACAAAGATTGAATACAAGAGATGAACTAGGGTTTGAGAGGAGATGGTGCTGGTGAAGATGTTGATGGAGATTGACCCCCTATCGATGATCGTTGGTGATGACGATGGCTTTGATTCCCCCCCCCCCTGGAGGGAAGTTTCCCCGGCAAAACAGCTCCACCGGAGCCCTAGATTGCTTCTGCCCAGGTTCCGCCTCGAGACGGTGTCGCTTTGTCCCGAAAGCTTCCTTATGATTTTTTCCAGGTAAAAACCCTTCATATAGTAGAAGATGGACACCGGAGACCTACCAGGGGGCCCACAAGCCCTAGGGGGCGCCGAGGGGGGGTATGGCGCGCCCCCTAGTCTTGTGGCCACATGGTGGGTCCCCCTCTGGTATTTCTTCGCCCAATATTTTTTATATATTCCAAAATAATTCTCCCTAAATTTTCAGGACTTTGGGAGTTGTGCAGAACAGGTCTCTCAGATTTGCTCCTTTCCGGTCTAGAATTCCAGCTGCCAGCATTCTCCATCTTTATGTAAACCTTGTAAAATAAGAGAGAAAAGGCATAAGTATTGTACCATAATGTGTAATAACAGCCCATAATGAAATAAATATCAATATAAAACATGATGCAAAATGGACGTATCACAAGGTCGTCGTCCATGGCGAGCGGCGGGAGCGCGCGCGGGCGGGAGAGTTTTGGGAAAAGTGGAGGGAAATGGTGGAGGCTGCCACCGACTAGAGGGCCAGGGGAAGTAGTTGGTGCGTGTCGCGCGCGTTCGCCTCGTGTCCGCGCCGGAATGGGTCGGCAGGCGGACAAAAAGCGAACGCACATCCGTTTGTGTCGGCGCGTTGGGCCGACTTTTCTGTCCGCCATGACCAAAATGGACGGCGCAGACGAAATGGGTCGGCGCATTGGAGTTGCTCTAAGTAATGGATTTTTTTGCGGAGATGTAATGATTTTTTTTTAAATAAGCTTTCAACCCACTTTACAAATAAAGCCATCATCATGTCCATTTAACAAGTTCAAGTGCAGCGAAATAAAATAGTCTGCTAGCACAACAACACAAACACGCCAAAAAATTCATCAAAGAACCCAAATGATAAGTGTCACGCGTGTGGCACAAAGCACTCCGGTCCTGATATTTTTTAGAATAAAGTCGCCACCCGAAAAGAAAAAAAACCGAAACTTGCCATTCGAAAAGAAAGTGGCTATGCTTCAGAACTAAAGTTGCCATCCTCGTGTCACTAAACTTGCGATCAACGTTCGGAGTTGTCATGTGTTCGTGTCACACGTATGACACTTATTAGGGTCCTAAAAGAAATAGTGAAAAACACCACCAAGTGGTCACATACTCAAGGCGCCTGCTGCGGGATAGTCGGCGAGCGATAACATGCAGCACATTCATCATGAGTCCCAAATGCTCGTCGTCGCGCTGCCTAGACAACAGAAGACAGTTCTCAAGAAAAGGAAGAAATTAGAAGACTGAATCAGAGGCCCCTCTATGAAAGACTCTCTCAATCATGAACTTATTATGTGTCGTCCACATCGTCCAAGCTAACGCCACAAACACAAGTTAGAATAGGTGCCTCTTCCTACCGGTCTGATTGACTCTGGTTTGAAGGAACCCAGCCAGGTCCAGGGCCTCCCAGTCAGGCCCCAAAGCCTCACAGACTAAACTCCAGAGAAATCTCATCGTCGTGCAAGAGAAAAGGATGTGGGTCTCCATCTTGGGGACACCATAAAGGGGGCACAACCCATTCCCCGGACCGTGCCTCTTGAGCACCTCCGTCCCAGATGGGAGGTGATCCCTCAATTGCAACAGAAAAAAATTCATCTTCAAGGGTAAGGGCACCTTCCATAGAGGGAGGTGAGATCCAGGCAATAGTCGGCCTACGACATAGAGCATGATATCCCGAGCCAATGGAGAAAGGCCCCGAAGATGCAAGACGCAAGGATACGGTGTCCAGATAATCCACGAGCATCGGCGTAAGTGCATCCCACAGATTTGCCCACCCTACAGTCTCCAGATGCCCAAATGACCGTCAGAACAAGATATTCAAGTGGCCATTATGGGCAGCCATAGATACCAACACCATCAGATCCGTGCAAAATGGCTAACAAGTTTGGGAACCCCATACATAATGGGCTCCGCCAACCCATGGGTCAAGCCAGAATAGTGGCCCCTCTACGTAATGGAAATCCACCATGAAAAATACACGCTAAGTGTACAAAAGTTGTATTGCTTGCACAATGCATCGTCGTTTGCATCACTATTGAAGAACTTTTCTCACAGTTCGAGTGGTGCTAACGGCGGTAGTTTTTTCAAGTTTGAATTGCTTATCATGTGTGCTACGTGGTTAACGACGATAGTTGATGTTGATGGTTTTTGATGTGTTGTTGATCGCTTCGGTGCGAATTTGGAGGTCTTTTTTTTCCTATAATAATTTGACATGTGCAGTCTTGATGTCTTGACTAGCTTTAGCCTTTGACATGATGTCATCCAAGCGTACTTGATATCAATATCCTCTCCTTTCTCGATTTTTTTTTACGCGCAACTAAATGATTAGGGGTTCATGTAGATATTTTTTATAAAGCTTAGTTCCCTTGCAATTTTAGTGGTCTGATCAATATTTAAACAAAGGAATAAACTAGCCTTCTCTCGAAACAAGGCTTCTGCCTCGCTTTATAGATAAAGCAACAACCACATTTATCCAAAAAGTTCAATACAGAAAAGATAAACATAAACCTGTCAGGGGAACAATACAAATATGCCATGATAAAAGAAAAAGGAAAAGCCCTCAAGTGGTCGATAGATCAATGGCTAGGAGGCAGATCAATAACTAGGAGGCAGAGCAATGGCTAGATCAATGGCTAAGGGGCAGAGCAAGACGATGTCCTGCCGTAATCAACTTGTCCTTCAAGTCGCCTAACCGATCTCTGTACCATTGACTAGGGAGCGGTGACCCGTGCTGCAAAAACATTAGAAATTTGAATATCGAGTCAGTGGCCCGTCGTAAGAAGACCTGCTCGACAATCATCTTGTTACCAATCATTCGAACGGTCCAGGTCATTGTCGCAAACACTAACCAAAAGAAGCATCATGAACACTAAATGGGTATTCGATAAAGCTCTCACGCTAATCAAGCAGGGTCCAAACAAAATCAAAGATGATACCAAGCTTTGGACTATGGCGAGTAACCTGAAGAACAAGCTTCTAGTTGAACTAACTAGTTTCCATTGGGATGGTGTATTAGTCTGCAGGCTTCCAATTCATGAAGACCGAACTAACTTGTTTTCATTGGGATGGTGTGTCAGTCTGCTTTCTGCTTGGCCTAGGTCGTGTCCTTCATGCGGCGTTACCTTCCTGAAGGTGTTGCTTTTGAAGAACCTTTCTCGGAGTTCATGTGTTGTAAAATATGGTGGTTGATGATGTTGCTCGCTATTTGTGTGTCATTGGTTGCGTTGGCTATCTTTATTTTTCCTTCTTTTTTTATTTTCCACCCCCTATACATAGCTTCAGTCTTTAATGACTTTATTTTTTGCCGGCGTGATCAATTGTGTGTGTGTGTGTGTTGGTGTTGGTTGTGTGCATTCTAGCTGTGCACAGGTCTAGTGTGTGTTCATTGTGTTTTGTATACTCTTGATGCTTCACTGTGAAAGAATAAAAACGCCCTTCATCGGAAAAAATAGTGGACTTTGTATTTTCTCTTCTATCTATCATTAGACACACATGGTTTGAAAAAGAAAGTAAGGTTTCATTGTTACAAAAGTTCCAGAAAATCGCTACATTTAGGTGACCGAGTATCATGTGAAGATTTTAAATTTCATGCAAAGTCTTTCATGTGAATAAAAACCAACATACAGTTTTCTCATGAGAACTTGAAGTTACATGTTCATTTATAGAATGACAGCTTTTTTCTGGCTTAATAAAAAATTGAAACTACTTTAAAATAAATAAATAAACAGAGCACATTGGTTCATGTGCATATTGTTATGGTTTTTCAACCGTTAATAAACAACTGCATGAGACATGTCCCCGCCACCTTCTCTCTGCTAAGCCCGCGTCTGGTTTCTTGATCTCGCCCTCTCTTTGGGACCAATCTGGGAGGATCACCAGGGAGGAGAACGAGGCACTCCTTATCCCTTTATTCGAGGAGGAGATTTTTGAGGTTATTCGTTCGGCCAACTCCAACTCGACTTCGGGCCTTGATGGCTTTTCCATTCCCTTTTTCAGGAAGTTTTGGCCTCAGCTGCACGTCCTAGTTTGCGATATTATTCAGGGTTTCTGTCTGGAGACAGTAGATATCTTTAGGTTGAACTACACTGTCATCTCTCTCATTCCTAAAGTCAAAGGGGTTGATCTTATTTCGCAGTTTAGACCTATCGAGCTCATTAACAACTTTGCAAAGTTCCCTGCCAAAGGTTTTGTCACTCGCCTTTCCCCTATCGCTCACAGGGCCCTTAGCCCTTTCCAATCTGCTTTTGTCAAAGGGAGGTTCATCTTGCAGGGTATCTTATGCCTGCACGAAATTGTTCATGATCTTAGGGTGCATAAAACCAAGGCTGTTAATCTTAAACTTGATTTTGAAAAAGCCTACGACTCGGTGAGCTGGTCTTTCCGTCGTCAGGTTTTGGTTGCTAAAGGCTTCAATGGGGCTTATGTGCATAGGATTATGCAGTTGGTCTCGGGTGGCCACACTGCGATCTCGGTTAACGGTCGGGTTAGTAATTTCTTTGCCAATGGTAGGGGCCTGAGGCAAGGGGATCCGGCCTCCCCCCTCTTGTTCAATTTTGTTGCGGATGCCTTATCTCGTATCTTAACCAGGGCGGCCTCGGCCGGCCACATCTCCCCTGTCATCTCTCACCTTGTCCCCGAGGGCGTCACTCATCTCCAATACGCAGATGACACCATCATTATGGTTGAGCTGAATGATGCTTGCCTTGCTCATCTTAATTTCATTCTGCTTTGTTTTGAGGCCTTATCTGGGCTCAAGATCAACTTTTCTACGAGTGAAGTTATTGTTACTGGGGTGCCTGAGGCGGAGGCCGTGCGGATCTCCCAATTTCTGAAATATTCCTTGGGCTCGTTGCCCTTCAAGTATTTGGGCCTTCCTATGTCTCCGGATAAATTATGTGCCAAGGAATTCGCCCCAGTTGTCTCCAAAGTGGATAATAGGGTCATGCCTTGGTGGGGCAGATATAACACTAATGCCGGTAAAGTTTCTCTCATCAACGATTGCCTGTCTTCACTCCTAATGTTTATTATGGGTTTTTACCTCCTCTCGGGCGGTATTCATGGTGGGTTTGATAAACACAGGGGTGCTTTTTACTGGAATGCCACGGACAATAAGCATAAGTATAGGCTTGTTAAATGGAAGTCCATTTGTAGGCCCAAAAACCTTGGGGGTTTGGGCATTTTAAACACCACGGTTATGAACAAATGTCTTATTATTAAATGATGGTGGAAAATCATGACGACTGAGGTGGGATCCCTGTGGTTTTCCATCCTCAAAGCGAAGTGCTTCCCTAATTCCAGCCCCATGTTTGCCTCTTCCCTGGGTGGTTCTCAGTTCTGGAAAGATCTTGTCAAAGTTCGTCCTTTGTTTAAAGATCATGTTAAATTTGTGGTTGGCAATGGCAAGTCTACCCGCTTTTGGCTTGACTGGTGGTGTGGAGAGAGTAGACTTGCCGTTGCCTTCGCTGTGCTTCTCTCTTACTGCCCGAACTCGGAGATCTCCATCTGTGAGCTCTCCGATAATAACTGGGACTTGGCCTTCCGACGCTCTCTGTCTCCAGAAGAGTTTGATGACTGGCAGCGTCTTGTTGCTTACATCCCCGTGCTCTCGAAGAGAGAAGACTCGGTTACTTGGCCCCACTCCGCGTCTGGTCGCTTTTCTGTTAAGTCTCTATATGCTAAGTTAATCTCTGGTACCCTCACTACAAAGATTAGACCTATATGGCGTGCTCGGATCCCTCCCAAGATTAAGATTTTCTTGTCGCAAGCTTTTCAGAGTCGTTTGCCTGCGGCGGACCAAATTCGTAAGCGTAATGTCCCGGGTTCTGACAGTTGCGCGTTATGCGGTGACTTGCAGGACACGAACCACATCTTTTTCAAGTGTGTCCTGGCCAAGTTGGTTTGGTGTTGCATCAGGTCGTGGCTTCGGGTCCCTTGGAATCCTGCCTCCTTCTCTGAGCTCAGATCTTTAGCTAATGGCCTAGTTGGGGTCACCAAACATATGTTCTGGGTCGGATTAGCGGCAGTCTATTGAGCCCTTTGGACGACTAGAAACAAATTTACTATCGAGCATATTTTTCCTGCTAAGCCTACTGATTGCTTATTTAAAACTTGCCTGTTCCTGCAGCAGTGGAGATTATTGACTAAGGCTGTTGACTGAGATGCTTTCGACCTTCTGTGTTCCAAGATTCGGGCTTCAGCACTATCTTTATCACAACAGGAGACATGTGGCTAGTCGTCCTGGGTCGTCCCTTTTTGCTTCGGAGGGTGGTCTCGTTGGATTGCCTTTCTTCTTAGTAGTATCGGCCTACGCGCCGTCGTTATGGCCTGCGTGCCCTGTAATCCTGTTCTGACTTAACTCTTTTGGTTGTGGCCGACTGTCTATTATATTTGTTCTTCTCTGGTTGTGGTGAACCCTGCCTGATGGCTTTATTTATAAAGTCAGGATGATGTCTTTTCTATAAAAAAACATGTCACCGCCAAAAAAAACTGCATGAGACATCGTGCACAGCTCGTAGTTGGCAGTCGACCAGCCATGGTAAATGCACACTGTTTATTTAATAAGAGAGAGGATGTCATGGTGTCATAAAAAAAAAAGGGAGAGAACGGCGAGAGATGGCATTCCTCAGTCAAGAGCAGGCGGCGCCGGCATGGTTCCTCTCGCTGGCCTTCCTCGGCACCCTTTACGCCGCTGCATTCTCGTTCCGGCTCCTCGCCTACCTCGCGCTCTGCTTGCTCCGGCCGAAGGACCTCCGGCGCCGCTACGGCGGCTGGGCCGTCGTCACCGGCCCGACGTCCGGCATCGGCCGGTCCGTCGCCCTGGAGCTCGCCAGCCGGGGGCTCAACCTCGTGCTCGTCGACCTCAACGCCTCCAATCTCAAGGAAATCTCTCACACCGTCAGATCTCGCCACGCTGTGCAGACCAAGACCGTGGTGTTCGACCTCTCGCTCGCCTCTACTGACCAAGGTAATTAAACTTGTACTACTACTCAAACTCAAGCACGGTACAGAAGCAAATAGCAACGAGTCGCTTCATCACTCTCATGGTGACCGCCGGCGGCAGGTGACGAGGCGATGCGGCGGCTCCGAGAGGCCGTGGCGGGGCTGGACGTGGGAGTGCTGGTGAACAACGCCGGGGTGGCGAAGCCGGGCGCCGTGTACCTGCACGAGGCCGACGTGGAGGCGTGTGTGAGGATGATGCGGGTGAACCTGTGGGCGGTGACGGAGGTGACCGCCGCGGTGCTGCCGGGGATGCTGGAGCGAGGCAGGGGCGCCGTCGTCAACATGGGCTCAGCCTCGTCGGAGGCCATCCCCTCCTTCCCCCTCCACACCATGTACGCCGCCACCAAAAGGTATGTCTTACACAAGCGGAGCATTTCGGTGGAGCAAATTTAGTTCCTACGGATGGAGCGAGACTGTGAGACTGATTGGTTTTTCTGCTATACATGTCGGTGGTCCATTCCAAGCAGGTATGTTGCTCAGTTCTCCAGGAGCGTTTACGCTGAGTACAGAAGCAAAGGGATCGATGTGCAATGCCAGGTAATATATGTTTCCCACTTTATGTTCGACCCATATTTAGCTTCATCTGCGAGTCCCTTTGATTTAATGGATTTCCAGTCAAAAATTGGACGAATCTAGTTCTTATTGCAATGCATAGGATTTATTTATACTACATTTCGTAGAAAAATTTCCATCCACTCCAAACTCATATAAAGAACCCCGCAAAAAAAAAAACTCATATAAAGAAAGAAATGTAAAGTTCAAAAAAAAAAACAAGTGTTTTTCCTGCGAAAAATCAAACGATCATACAATAATGTACTCTCTATTCACAAATATAAGATGTTTTAATATTTTCATGAATCGGATGTATATATACACATTTTAGTGTGTTTATTCACTCATTTCAGTTCGTATGTAGTCTATATTAAAATATCCAAAACATCTTATATTTGTGAATGAAGGGAGTAGTATTTATATGTCACAACACTCTATTCGTTTGCTTTTCTATTACTGCATTTTAGAAATCCTGTGAATCGATAGAGATGATTATTCAAAAACTAGAAGTTATCCAGATTATTGGAGAAGTACATATGAACTACTGGGATAAAAGAAATCTACAATATGTAAGCTAAACATACTAAACTAAATGATACCCCATGAGTTGTTGTGTGAATTGGTTGCGATATATTTTGATGGATTTAGTTGTATGGAACACGAATATTTGGATTAATCATATGAGCAATACAATCGAAAATATAGTCGTTTGCATATTGAGATTGGTCTTTTTCTATGTATGCTTTGCATGTTGAGGTGTCATATGTGCTATTTAGTTATACTAGAGGATAGCCTATTCGTTGCTGCGGGAACTTGGTTGAAAACATGAGAACCAAAATAAAAAAATACATATGACTTTTTATATTTGATTCTATATAGTTGTAACAATATTTATAGAATATAAGTAGAATAATTGAAGGGGAATGATTTTCCCATGCATGGTTGGATGTTGTGGTAGGTCTTTTTGCATGCATGATGAGGTGGGCCTTATCCCTTCATAACTGTAAGGTGTGGCAGCATGCTTGCATGTTGAAATAAATAAGTTAGTGAGGATGAATCTCTTAGGTATATAAGATAGAAAATATGTCACTCCAAAGGAGAACGAAGAGTTTAAAATAAACACAGAAGAGTTGATGAAATTAGGAGCAATAGGAGAAAGTAGAAACCGACATAGGTCTTTATGTGAGTCAACACTAAAACAGTTATAGGCAAATAAAGAAAGATACATGATGACAACATTGTAGAAGATGCTTATAACATTGCAAACAAACAATATTGGGTTAATAGAATACAAGGAAGCAAATATTTTTTTCAAATTTGACTTAATACACTCAATTTGCAGTAAAAATGGCAGAACAATAAATAGAATGGATAACACTTGCATGTCCTCAAGTACATTTCAGTGGCTTCTAACAACCCTTGGACTAAAAAATGTACCCGCATTACTTTAAAGAAAATAAAAATATAATTAATGAAATGAAGAATTCATATTGGTATATGTAGAGATGAGCTAATATTCTCTAAATCGGATAAATAACATATAGCTCATCATGTAAAAAAGTAGAACAAGATGGCTTAATATTATCCAGAAATAAAATGGAAATCTGCAAAGAAAAGATAGTTTGTTGGCATGAAATAGGAAAGGAAAAGATATATTTACAAGAGCAAATTTCCAAGCTCTTCAGTTCCATGACACTATGAAGAAAGAGGAAACGCCAAAAATCCCATGTGGAAGGAATGTAAAGAATGTCTGGTAAAGGCGTCTGATCCTTTAGACGGGTCATATGTAGGCCAAAAGATAAATGTAATTGAAAATGAAAGTGTTTTTCACCCACTATTTATATCACGGTTTTCCTAGGGCCACCTTGCTTCACTGTTTTAGTCACCAAAACCTTTGGGCTCTCCCAATGCATCGTATCTTAACACGTTATCATAGAAGTTATAAATACTTGAGAGACCTTTACCCCGATGCTCTGCTTTAGGAGTTGTGTCTAAATTTAATGATTTGAGCCGCATGCATACATGTGATTGGTCCGGTAACATTTTTTTCCTATGGCCACGTGCAAGGGTTGTATGTGAACCTCCATCTCTCTCTTCATTAACTATTATGCCACATCAGCAAAATACCTATGAAACCACTCTAATAAGAAACTTGCATTAGGAGAGCCCTTTATTATGCTTTTTTTGCTGGTTTTGCGGTGCCCCCGATCATCTTTTCTAATTTTCTGGGGAAAATTAAAGCATTGAGAACTCTCTATTCCAATGTAAAGTTGTTTCCGTTGAGTTGTCCATGCGGCAAGTAGTTGGAAAACACCCATCAATTAAGATACTAAACTTCCTAGATTGGACCGTCTTGGTGCATCATAGGCTGGGAGGTCACTATGGGCTATGCATATAAGGATGTGTGTAGCTGGGTCAGCCAGTTTTGAGAATGCATTGCCTGATTCTTTATGTTTAATTTATTTTTCTTCGTGTTTTTCAACAGCTTTAATAGTTCTTTGGTTTTTCTTGCTTTTTTATGTTTTTGCTTGTTTTACCTTTTTTGTTTTTCTTATCTTTTTTTCACATGCTAATTCATGAATACTTACTAAAATCCGTGAACATTGAAAATTCATGGAAATTTACAAATCATGAATATTAGTAGATTTGGGGCCTCCTGGTGCGTTGGGGGCTATGGGGGATACTGTGAGTCACCCCCTGTAAGGGTGTGTATAGTTGGGCCAACTGGTTTTTCTAGTTTTGTGAAAGTATTTTTGTGTTTTTTGTTTACCTTATTTTCCTTATTTTCAGCAATTTATAGCCTTTTGGGTTTTTCCAGCTTTTTTATTTCCATGTTTATTTTTTTCTTTTTTGTTTGTTCTTCTTACTTTTTTTTCACATTTAATTCATGAACATAGTCTTTTGAAATGTTCACGGCTTTTAATAAAAAGACAGTGAAGATTTATTAGACTTCATTTTGAATTCATGAACATTTTCAAAATTATTGATTTTTTAAGCTCCTGAATTTTTTAAAAGTCCATGAACATTTTAAAATTTATGAACCTTTTTAAAAGTTGTGAATAATGTTTGAAATCCATTAAAAATTTAAATCTGCAAACATTTTTTTAAAATTCATGTTTTTTATTCGCAACATTTTTTAAATATCCTATATTTATTAAAATGTGCAAACTTCTTTGATTTAATGAACTACTTCAAATAGAAAATATGATAGCCATTTTTTATGAGCTAGAAGTGGAGCGAGCGGGAAAAAGCTAAGCGAGCGAGCGGAATAGGGAGTTGAGTTGAGTGAGCGAGAGCTTCGTGGGCTGGCCTATGTGAGCGTTATAACAACAATTCCATGGTTTCAACGTGGAATAAGAGCTTCAAAGGGCTCACACTACCGCCATCGGTTGGCACCGAGGCCGAAACGTGTAAGGACTCCACAACACCGCACCTAACTAGTCCACTTTTCTCTCAAAACAAATATCGTGTCTAACAACACCCCAACATGATATATGAATGAAAAAACATAGCCAGGACATAACTAAAACCCAAGCCAGTATAGATCATATAACCAAAACGAGATAACCAATCACAATAGCCTGTTAGAGAAAAAGAGTTAATCTCTCGAATGAAGGACGGCACGGTGAAGCGCGTGTTACCCTTTAGTACAAGCCTATATGGGCTGGAAGTAGGGCGGCCTATTTAGGTCTCTTCTTCTTCAGGAGAAAGTGTACACTAACACGAGCTACAAATGTGTAGAAATCCCTCGGAGGAGCCTTAGGCAACAGTCATCAGTCTTTGTAGGCCTTCGTAGCTTCATGAGGCTTCTCGTGACAAAGATAGTGGGAACTTTCCCGTGGAGATATACAAAAGATGGTTTCTTTGGACAGTAACGTGGTACACTGTCATATTTGCATTCTGTGCATGGATGCGCTCTAGCTAACTCCTCCTTTCGTTTCATAATATAAGAGTAATGTGAAAGTGCTTTTATATCATGGGACGGAGAAAGTACTAGCTAGCACTTTATCTCGTGCAGGCTCCGTTTTACGTGGCGACCAGGATGGTGTCGAGGCTGGCGGAGACCGGGCGGGGCGGGCGCCTCTCTATGTTCCTCATCGCGTCGCCGCCCGACGCGTACGCGCGCGTGGCGGTGCGGTGGATCGGCCACGGCCCGCCTCTCTGCGCCCCCAACCTCGGCCACCAGCTCCTGTGGTGCCTCGCCGCCGTCCTGCCGGACTTCGTCCACGACTGGCTCCGCGTGCGCGAGCACCTGCAGCACAGAGCGCTGGCTCAGAGAGCGTCGAGACGTCGTGCCGGCGTGCCAATAACTGTCAAGTGAATTCCTGGTGATCTTGTACGATATGCCTGTGTTCCACAAACCACACGCTCTGGTGTTCGATTAACTGAATTTCCGATGAACTGAATCATGTAATCGTATTTTGCAGAGGACATGCAATTATTTATCCACGTACTGCACCTTCACCGTTCGTCAATTAGTTGCATTCAACATTTACTGTTTGACAAAGAGCGCGTACAATGCAAATGTTGCACAAGTGTTCAGGAAAAGGAAGTTGATTCTTTTTCTTAAACAATAACACTGGCTATTTCTTAAAGAAGCACTTGCCTTTCCTAAAATATCACATACACCACATGCACACATTCATATGCTGGCTACTGAGTACCGGAGTCATTGAAACTGCATGCGAGATTGATGATAATCATCGTGTTCTTCTTGCTATCCATAGGTCACTACACGAAAAACGTATTTTACCTTGTGTTTCTCAATACTTTGAGTGTAAGTTATCGGTCACTCGGCTTACGCCACTCTATACATGCGGTGCACTACGGCGTGACACCCCACAAAAACTATCGGCGTTTGGGGGTTCAAGCAGAGTGTTTTAGAGGCCCGCACGGTGGATAGCGCTGCCACGCGGTCGTGCTCGTCGCAGTTCACGGCGCCGTGACAGGGTTGTACGTAAGCTGTGTGCCATGCTTACGCCGTGTGCCTTCAACAACACACACGGCATAAAATGCAGGCCGGCAGACGGCTGTTCACACGCAACGCCGGTGTGGTGGCCGTCTAGATTCCGATGCCGCGTTAATGGAGGCATAACGCCCACAATCATCGTTCACCTACCTCGCCAGTCCTCCCCTCGCCTACAAATACCTTCCTCCTCCGCCACCACCTGCCCCCGAGCTCGACGCAGGCCACGCCTCCACCACCAAACCCGATGCCGGCGGCCGAGAGAAACCACATCGGCCAAGGTGAGAGATCTTCCATTTATTTTTCGTACTAACTGAGTTTTGTCATATGTAATTATGAATGTTTTATATAGGCATACGATAATCTTCACAATGGATTCTAGTTTAGCTTAGCTTGAATTAATGTTATATAGGTATTCAGATCAATTATATATGATAATTAATCTTTTTGATACGGATCGATTGAGATATATATGTGGATGATATGGATCTAGCTAGTTAGATAGATAGGTTTAATTTGATGTGGATGAATTGGATGTGGATCAATCATATGGATCTAGCTAGCTAGATATATAGGTTTAATTTTAATGTAGGTAGATACTAGAGTTTACAACAATACTAGAAGGGTTATACTAGAAGGGTTGAGCGTGCTTTGCTGCGCTGTTGGTGTTGTTGGGTTTCTTAAAAAAACATTGTTTCAAAATATAAGATGTATTTACTTTTTTGAATAGTCAAATCTTTTAAGTTTGATCAAAATTGTAGAGAAATATATCAAAGTCTGTAATATCAAATCGGTATGATTAGATTCATCATGAAATAAATTTCCATACTTTTTTATTTAATATTATGGATGTCGATATTTTTCTCTGAACTTAGTCAAAGTTAAAGAAATTTGACTTTTCAAAAAACTAATACCCCTTATATTTTGGAGAAATATTTAGTTTGGAGGGTGGGGAGATGATGTAGTGTGTTTTATTTTTATTTATAATGTGGTGATTTAATGGGTCTTTAGTGTGATTCTATGTTATCCGCTAACTAACCTATATTTATGTTGAAAAAGTTCTGCGTCCGTGGTTGCATGTACTATATTGGTGCTACAATATCACATGGTGGCGCTTCTTTCTTTTAGATGGTGGGAGGGTGCGTGAGATTAATATGTTTTTATAGGCCGGTTGCTGTTGGTTGCTTTAAAAAATCGTTGGGCCGGTCAAAATCGTGAACCAAATCCTAAATTGAATACCTCAATTGAATGAAAGAGTTTCAAAATTAGGGAACATAGTGAACTAAAAGAATTGAATGGGAGAGCTTGAAAAATTGTTGACCCGGTCAAAATCGAGTAACCCAATTCTAAATTAAATACGTCAATTAATTGTTAGGCCTTAAAAATTAGGATGCATAGTGTATAGTATAAAAGAATTGAATAAGAGAGCTTTGAGAAATTATTGACCCGACCAAGTTTGGGTGATCCAATTCTAATTGGAGATCTCAATTGAATATGGGCACTTTAAACTAGGAAGTACAGTGTTATAGAGGATTGATAAAGAAGTGTTATGGATATGAATTGGATATTTTTTTTCTTCATATGCATATGCATAGCATTTTAGAATTTGTATATGTCAACGAAAGTGATTGTAGGAGTCTTATCCCATTAGAAACTTAATCATAATGATGGATATATATATATATGTGTGTATCATTTTTTGTAATTAATTTAAAATATGCTATTGTCTTATGTTAAAATGTGTATCTTAATTTATTTGTATATACTTTTTATAGATGGACAGTAGAGGGGGTGGAATGGGCTCATCGAGGCGTTAACGTTTGGCACCGTTGTTTCTGTTGGCCAAGATGAAGGAGATCGCTTCCTGGTATGGCAACAATGGGACATTGGTTTGGAAGGCCGAAAACATGCTTTAGGGTACCACGGAATACGAGCGAGACCGGCTCGGGGCCGCCTATGGTGGTGATGCTAGAGTCAGCGCGATGGAGGTCCTCCTATGGTATAAGCGAGGGTGTGGATGGGATTTCTATCTGTCACGCAAGTATGAAGACTACCGCTCGGTTATGCCCGCTGATGAGGTCCCGGACATGGCCTGGCCTAAGCCAGTGGTGTTGCCGGGCACTAGCATGGAAAATCCCCTCTAGATTCGAGAAGAAGGAATGTCCATCCCCGCACCACGCCCTGCTTCCCCGGCAAAGTGGTCATATTATTGCCCCGAGTAGCATGTTATTAGGGCATCTCCAACACCGACCAGCAAACCTCCCGCGACCGTCCGGACCGCATGTCCGGACCGCGGAAGCCATCCAACGTGGTCCTGTATCGGTCCGTGACACGTCTTCGTCGTATCTACTTTTCCTAACGCTTTTACCCTTGTTTTGGACTCTATTTTGCATGATTTGAATGAAACTAACCCGGACTGATGCTGTTTTCAGCAGAACTACCATGGTGTTGTTTTTGTGTAGAAATAAAAGTTCTCGGAATGGAACAAAACTTTTTGGAGAATTTTTATGGAATAAAAGAAAAATACTGGAGCCAAGAACCACCGGAGGGGGGCCCCTGGATGAGCACAACGCACACCCAGGTGGGTTGTGCCCTGATGACCCACAAGTATAGGGGATCTATCGTAGTCCTTTCGATAAATAAGAATGTCGAACCCAACGAGGAGCAGAAGGAAATGACAAGCGGTTTTCAGCAAGGTATTCTCTGCAAGCACTGAAATTATCAGTAACAGATAGTTTTGTGATAAGATAATTCATAACGGGAAACAAGTAACAAATATAACTAAGGTGCAGCAAGGTGGCCCAATCCTTTTTGTAGCAAAGGACGAGCCTGGACAAACTCTTATATAAAGCAAAGCGCTCCCGAGGACACATGTGAATTATTGTCAAGTTAGTTTTCATCATGCTCATATGATTCGCCTTCGTTACTTTGATAATTTGATATGTGAGTGGACCGGTGCTTGGGTGCTGTTCTTACTTGGACAAGCCTCCCATTTATGATTAACCCCTCTCGCAAGCATCCGCAACTACGAAAGAAGAATTAAGATAAATCTAACCATAGCATAAAACATATGGATCCAAATTAGCCCCTTACGAAGCAACGCATAAACTAGGGTTTAAGCTTCTGTCACTCTAGCAACCCATCATCTACTTATTACTTCCCAATGCCTTCCCCTAGGCCCAAATCATGGTGAAGTGTCATGTAGTCGACGTTCACATAACACCACTAGAGGAAAGACAACATACATCTCATCAAAATATCGAACGAATACCAAGTTCACATGATTACTTATAACAAGACTTCTCCCATGTTCTCAGGAACAAATATAACTACTCACAAAGCATATTCATGTTCATAATCAGAGGGGTAATAAATATCATTAAGGATCTGAACATATGATCTTCCATCGAATAAACCAACTAGCATCAACTACACGGAGTAATCAACTCTACTAGCAACCCACAGGTACCAATCTGAGGTTTTGAGATAAAGATTGGATACAAGAGATGAACTAGGGTTTGAGAGGAGATGGTGCTGGTGAAGATGTTGATGGAGATTGACCCCCTCTCGATGAGAGGATCGTTGGTGATGACGATGGCTTTGATTTCCCCCTCCCGAAGGGAAGTTTCCCTGGCAGAACAGCTCCGTCGGAGCCCTAGATTGCTTCTGCCCAGGTTCCGCCTCGAGACAGTGGCGCTTCGTCCCGAAAGCTTCCTTCTGATTTTTTCCAGGTCAAAACCCTCCATATAGCAGAAGATGGTCACCGGAGACCTGCCAGGGGGCCCACAAGCCCTAGCGGCGCGCCTAGGGGGGTAGGGCGCGCCCCCAGGCTTGTGGCCTCCTAGTGGGCGTCCTCTGGTATTTTTTCGCCCAATATTTTTTACATATTCCAAAATAATTCTCTATAATTTTTCAGGACTTTTGGAGTTGTGCAGAATAGGTCTCTCAGATTTGCTCCTTTCCGGTCCAGAATTCCAGCTGCCGGCATTCTCCGTCTTCATGTAAACCTTGTAAAATAAGAGAGAAAAGTCATAAGTATTGTGCCATAATGTGTAATAACAGCCCATAATGCAATAAATATCAGTATAAAAGCATGATGCAAAATGGACGTATCAACTCCCCTAAGCTTAGACCTCGTTTGTCCTCAAGCGGAAGTCGAAATCGATAATCATGTCCACATGTTTAGAGATAGAGGTGTCGATAAAATAAAATACGGAAATGAAGGCATCATGATCATTTTTAGAACAGCAACATATATTGTTATATAATTTCTTATGCCAAAGTAACAATTCATTCACAAGGTAAAGTATGGAACAAGAACTTTATTGGAAACTAGCAAACTATTATCTCAGTCATTGGATCAATTGCAATTTATCATAATGTAGGAAAGACTCAATGTAAGAGCTTTTCAGCAAGTTCACATCCTCAACTATCATTTAGTCTTTCATAATTGCTAACAATCACGTGATACTTATGAGATCAAAGTTTCAATCAGACACAGAGAAAGACAGGGGCTTATGGTTTCGCCTCCCAACCTTTTACCTCAAGGGTAACGTCAACAATAATAGTTTATGAATATCTACATCTGAGTGGATATATATATATATATATCTGGATCTCCCCCCAACATATAGTGCTTGCCAAAAATAAAAAAGTGTAAAAAGAATAGGTGATGATCACCATGACTCTTTATAAGGGTAGAAGGTAAAAGTAAAAGATAGGCCCTTCGCAGAGGGAAGCAGAGGTTGTCATGCGCTTTTATGGTTGGATGCACAAAATCTTAATGCAAAATAACGTCACTTTATATTGCCGCTTGTGATAAAGAACTTTATTATGCAGTCCGTCACTTTTATTTCTTCCTTATCACAAGTTCGTATAAAGCTTATTTTCCTCACACTAATAGATCATACATATTTAGAGATCAATTTTTATTGCTTGCACCGATGACAACTTACTTGAAGGATCTTACTCAATTCATAGGTAGGTATGGTGGACTCTCATGGCAAAGCTGGGTTAAGAGATTTTTGGATGCACAAGTAGTATCTCTACTTGGTGCAAAAGATTTGGCTAGCATGGGGTGAGAAGCAAACTCAACATGTTGGAGGATCCATGACAATATAACTTCTATTCGGATATAAAGAAACATAGCCCATTATGTTGTCTTCCTTTTCCAACACCAACCTTTTAGCATATAATATTTTAATGAGTGCTCACAATCACAAAAGATGTCCAAGATAGTATATTTGTATGTGAGACCTCTCTTTCTTTATTACTTCCTATTAATTGCAACAATGACCAAAACTATGTTTGTCAACTCCCAACAAACTTCGTGCGACATACTTCTTATATGTGAAGTCGTCACTTCCCATAAGATCATTGTATAATCTTTTTATTTCTATTATTCTTTATTTTTCTTTTACTCAAGATCATAGCCAGAAAGCAAAGCCCTCAACTCAAAACTAATCTTTATTATATAACTCTCAGACTCGATTACATAGAGGGAACATAAAGCAAAACTCAAAGCTAGATCATACTAAAACTTTATTCTACTAAACCGAGATATAACCAAAAGGATCTAACTAAGAAAAACAATAAAGGTAAAGATGTGATGGTGATACGATACCGGGGCACCTACCCCAAGCTTGGAAGTTGCCAAGGGGAGTGCACATACTCATGTATTTTAGGTCTCTTTCTTCGGCGGTGGTGATGCGATATTCTTGGCTATGATGCCCCTTAGAATGCGATTCTCCTCCTCAAGCTTATTATTTTGCTGCTTAAGATCCATCATTTACTTACGAAGTTTGCCTGTGACAGCTAGAGCTCCGATCACCCATGGATGCTTCATGGCTGCGGGAGAAAAAGCAACACTCTTTTTCATGTTATCATAAGAGAGAAATTTAGCATTGGGAGGTATGACCGAATCCGGTATTGCTGAGCTCTGGAGTTCCTCAAGCATAGCTCCCGATTGAAGGTGAGAAGGGACTTCTTGATCCTCCTCCATGGCATCCACTCTTTTCAGGTCAGCCTCCATCTCTTCCTCCATCGACCGCCCAAAGTGGTCAGCTTCGCTGTATGCTCTTGGGCCTGGCATCGGGTGAGAGACCCGACTCTCCCCGACCGACTCTTGCGAAGACATCTTGTTCCAGATCTGCTACAGAATTAGCCAAACACAAGAACAGAGGATTTTTTCATGGTACGGTGGTCAAAACCTTCGGGAGATTATATAATGAATTTTTACCGACCAAAAGAAGTGTTCTACAAGAAAACGGAGTCCGGAGGGCACACGAGGTGGCCACAAGCCAGGGAGGCGCGCCCAGGGGGGTAGGGCGCGCCCCTAGGGCTAGTCGCCTCCTCATGTATCTTTCGGACTACTTTTTATTTTCCTAATTTTTTAAATATTCCAAAATGCAGTAAAATTGCCTTTGGAAAAGTTTTGGAGTCGGTTCACTTACCGTACCACATACCTATTCCATTTCGGAGTCTGAAACGTTCTGGTAGGTCTCTCTTATGTACTCCTCCGGTGTTATGGTATTAATAATATTGGTCTCAACATTTATGGGAGTACCTGAGATAGTGTTTGATTCTTTGCCCGTTTACCACCTTCGGGTTGATGCCTTCGGTGTTGTTGATTTTGATGGCACCGGAATGATAAACTTCCTAGATAATGTAAGGGCCCTCCCATTAAGAGAGAAGCTTTCCTGCAAAAAATCTTAAACGAGAATTGTATAGCAAGACAAGGTCACCTACATTAAATTCACGCTTTTGTATCCTTTTATCATGCCATCTTTTAACCTTTTCTTTAAATAACTTGGCATTCTCATAAGCTTGGGTTCTCCATTCATCAAGAGAGCTAATGTCAAATAACCTCATCTCACCGGCAAGTTTGAAATCATAGTTGAGCTATTTAATTGCCCAATAAGCTCTATGTTCTAGTTCAAGAGGTAAGTGACATGCTTTTCCATAAACCATTTTATATGGAGACATATCCATAGGGTTCTTATAAGCAGTTCTATAAGCCCATAATGCATCATCAAGTTTCTTAGACCAATTCTTTCTGGATCTATTAATAATCTTTTGCAAAATCAATTTTATTTCTCGGTTACTCAACTCTACTTGACCGCTAGACTGAGGATGATAAGGAGACGCAATTCTATGGTTGACATCATATTTAGCAAGCAATTTACGGAAAGCACCATGAATAAAGTGTGAATCACCATCAGTCATTAAATATCTTGGGACTCCAAACTGTCGGCGTTCTGGGAACCAGGGTACCCAGACTTGCCTGCCTGCGGCCCATGGCGTGGCTCCATCAACGGCCTGGTACGGCCCATCTGTAGCACCTCCAAGACAAGACCCCCGCGAGGCGGGCGACATCAAGACCTCCGGAGGGAGCGGCCTCCCTAGGCTGGCTCCTGAAGAGCGGAGATTTCTATGCAGGTACCCACCTCATGAGATGGAACTGACGCAAGCCATGACAACCAAGGCCAGGCGGGCGCCAGCGGGTGATACGTCCATTTTGCATCATGTTTACCTACTGTTATTTATAATGTGTTTATGCATAATAATGCCTTTTGGAGTAATTCTAATGCCTTTTCTCTCATAATATGCAAGGGATACACAAAGAGGGAGAATTTCGGCAGATGGAAATCTGGACCTGAAAAAGCTATGTCAGGCTACCTATTCTGCACAACTCCAAATGAGCTGAAACTTCACGAGGATTTTTTATGGAATAAATAAGAAATACTGGAGCAAATAACTACCGAAGGGGGGCCACCTGGTGAGCACAAGACACCAGGGCGCGCCAGGCCCCCCAGGTGCGCCCTGGTGGGTTGTGCTCAGCCCAGCCCACCTCCGGTGCCCATCTTCTGGTATATAAGTCATTTTGACCTAGAAAAAATCGGGAGAGGACTTTCGGGACAAAGCGCCATCGTCTCGAGGCGGAACTTGGGCAGGAGCACATTTGCCCTCCGGCGGAGCGATTCCGCTGGGGGAACTTCCCTCCCGGAGGGGGAAATCATCATCATCATCATCACCAACAACTCTCCCATCTTGGGGAGAACAATCTCCATCAACATGTTCAACATCACTATCTCCTCTCAAACCCTAGTTCATTTCTTGTTTTCAATCTTTGTACCGAAACTATAGATTGGTGCTTGTGGGTGACTAGTAGTGTTGATTACATCTTGTAGTTGATTACTATATGGTTTATTTGGTGGAAGATTATATGTTCAGATCCATTATGCTATTTAATACCCCTCTGATCTTGAGCATGATTATCATTTGTGAGTAGTTACTTTTGTTCTTGAGGTCACGGGAGAAATCATGTTGCAAGTAATCATGTGAACTTGATATGTGTTCGATATTTTGATGATATGTATGTTGTGATTCCCTTAGTGGTGTCATGTGAACGTCGACTACATGACACTTCACCATATTTGGGCCTAAGGGAATGCATTGTGGAGTAGTTATTAGATGATGGGTTGTGAGAGTGACAGAAGCTTAAACCCTAGTTTATGCGCTATTCCGTAAGGGACTGATTGGATCCAAAAGTTTAAGCTATGGTTAGAATTTATTCTTAATACTTTTCTCGTAGTTGCGGATGCTTGCGAGGGGGTTAATCATAAGTAGGAGGTTTGTTCAAGTAAGAATAGCACCTAAGCACCGGTCCACCCACATACCAAATTATCAAAGTAGCGAACACGAATCGAACCAACATGATGAAAGTGACTAGATGAAATTCCCGTGTACCCTCAAGAACACTTTGCTTATCATAAGAGACCGTTTTGGCCTGTCCTTTGCCTCAAAAGGATTGGGCTACCTTGCTGCACTGTTGTTACTACTATTGTTACTTGCTTGTTACAAATTATCTTGCTATTAAACTACTCGCTACTTACAATTTCAGTGCTTGCAGAAATTACCTTACTGAAAACCGCTTGTCATTTCCTTCTGCTCCTCGTTGGGTTCGACACTCTTACTTATCGAAAGGACTACGATTGATCGCCTATACTTGTGGGTCATCAAGGATCTTTTTTGGCGCCGTTGCCGGGGAGTGAAGCGCTCTTGGTAATGAAAAATTATTACTACATGCTGAAATTTAATGTCACTTGTTACTATGGAGAGCAATCCTTTGAGGGGTTTGTTCGGGGTAACTTCACCTCGACCGGAACCACAATTAGATGCCCCTAAACCTACTGCACCTACTGAAAATATTGAATATGAAATTCCTTCGGGTATGATAGAACAACTGCTAGCTAATCCTTATGCAGGAGATGGAACCGAACATCCTGATATGCACTTGATATATGTGGATGAAATTTGTGGATTGTTTAAGCTTGCAGGTTTACCCGGAGATGAAGCTAGGAAGAAGGTTTTCCCTTTATCTTTGAAGGGAAAAGCATTGACATGGTATAGGCCATGCGATGATATTGGATCTTGGAATTGGAATCGGTTGAAATTGGAATTCCATCAAAGAAATTATCCTATGCATCTAGTTCATCGTGATCGGAATTATATATATAATTTTTGGCCTCGTGAAGGAGAAAGTATCGCTCTAGCTTGGGGGAGGCTTAAGTCAATGTTATATTCATGCCCCAACCATGAGCTCTCAAGAGAAATTATTATTCAGAATTTTTATGCTCGACTTTCTCGTAATGATCAATCCATGCTCGACACTTCTTGTACTGGTTCCTTTATGAAGAAGACTATTGAATTCCGGTGGGATATTTTAGAAAGAATTAAACGCAACTCTGAAGATTGGGAACTCAACGAAGGTAAATAGTCAGGTATTGAGCTTAAGTTTGATTGTGTTAAATCTTTTATGAATACCGATGCTTTTCAAAAGTTTAGCACTAAATATGGACTTGACTCTGAGATAGTAGCCTCCTTTTGTGAATCTTTTGCTACTCATGTTGATCTCACTAAGGAGAAGTGGTTTAAATACCACCCACCTATTAAAGAAGAAATTAAAGAACCGGTAATAGCTAAATATGAAACAATTATCTACAATGTTGACCCAGTTCTTCCTACTTCTTATATTGAAAAACCACCTTTCCCTGTCAGGATGAAGGAACATGCTAAAGTCTCAACTGTGGTCAATAAAAGTTATATTAGAACACCTAAACCAGCTGAACAAATCAAGGTAGAACCTAGTGTTGCTATGGTTAAGGATCTCTTGGTCGATAATATTGATGGGCATGTTATTTACTTCGTTGGTGAAGCTGCTAGAATTGCCAAACCCGATGGGAAAGATAAACATAGACCCGTTGTTGGCATGCCTGTTGTCTCAGTTAAAATATGAGATCACTGTTATCATGGTTTATGTGACATAGGTGCTAGCGTAAGTGCTATTCCTTTTACCTTATATCAGGAAATTATGAATGACATAGCACCCGCTGAGATAGAAGACATAGATGTTACTATTAAACTTGCTAATAGAGACACCATCACACCACTTGGGATTGTTAGAGATGTTGAAGTCTTGTGTGGGAAAGTAAAATACCCTACTGATTTTCTTGTTCTTGGTTCCCCACAAGATGACTTTTGTCCCATCATCTTTGGTAGACCTTTCTTGAACACCGTTAATGCTAAAATATATTGTGAGAAACAAACTGTCGGTGTTAGCTTTGGTGATGAGTCTCATGAGTTTAATTTTTCTAAGTTTAGTAGAAAACCTCATAAGAAAGATTTGCCTAGTAAGGATGAAATTATTGGTCTTACTTCTATTCCTGTACCTCCTACTGATCCTTTAGAGCAATATTTGCTAGATCATGAAAATGATTTGCATATGCATGAAAGAAATGAAATAGATAGAATCTTGTTCGAACAACAACCTCCGCTTTAACACAATCTGCCTATTGAAACTCTAGGAGGTCCTCCTCCACCTAAAGGTGATCCTGTGTTTGAATTAAAATAATTGCCAGACACTTTGAAATATGCTTATCTTGATGAGAAAAAGATATATCCTGTTATTATTAGTGCTAACCTTTCAGAACATGAAGAAGAAAGATTATTGAAAGTTCTAAGGAAGCACCGAGCTGCTATTGGATATACTCTTGATGATCTTAAGGGCATTAGTCCCACTCTATGTCAGCACAAAATTAATATGGAATCTGATGCTAAACCCGTTGTTGATCACCAAGGTTGGTTAAATCCGAAGATGAAAGAAGTGGTAAGGACGGAAATATTGAAACTCCTGGAAGCAGGTATAATCTATCCTATAGCTGATAGTAGATGGGTAAGTCCTGTTCATTGTGTCCCTAAGAAGGGAGGTATTACTGTTGTTCCTAATGATAAGAATGAACTTATTCCACAAAGAATTGTCACAGGCTATAGAATGGTAATTGATTTTAGAAAATTAAACAAAGCAACTAGAAAAGATCATTATCCTTTGCCTTTTATTGATCAAATGCTAGAAAGATTATCTAAGCACACACATTTTTGCTTCCTTGATGGATATTCTGGCTTTTCACAAATACCTGTTTCTCAGCCTGATCAAGAAAAGACCACTTTTACTTGTCCTTTTGGAACTTATGCTTATAGACGTATGCCTTTTGGTTTATGCAATGCACCTGCTACCTTTCAAAGATGTATGACTGCTATATTCTCTGATTTTTGTGAATAGATTGTTAAGGTTTTCATGGATAACTTTTCTGTTTATGGGAAGTCTTTTGATGATTGTTTAAGCAATCTTGATCGAGTTTTGCAGAGATGTGAGCAAACAAATCTTGTCTTGAATTGGGCAAAGTGCCACTTTATGGTTAATGAAGGTATTGTTTTGGGCCATAAAATTTCTGAAAGAGGTATTGAGGTGGACAAAGCCAAGGTTGATGCAATTGAGAAAATGCCATGTCCTAAAGATATCAAAGGTATTCGTAGTTTCCTTGGTCATGCTGGTTTCTATAGGAGATTTATCAAAGACTTTTCTAAAATTTCTAGGCCTCTTACAATCCTTTTGCAAAAGGATATTCCTTTTGTTTTTGATGATGATTGTTTAGAAGCCTTCGAAACACTCAAGAAAGCCTTAATTACTGCACCTATTGTTCAACCACCTGATTGGAACTTGCCTTTTGAAATTATGTGTGATGCTAGTGATTATGCTGTTGGTGCTGTTCTAGGACAAAGAGTTGATAAGAAACTAAATGTTATCCATTATGCTAGTAAAACTCTAGACAGTGCCCAACGAAATTATGCTA
This sequence comes from Thinopyrum elongatum, assembly GCA_011799875.1. NCBI lineage: Eukaryota > Viridiplantae > Streptophyta > Magnoliopsida > Poales > Poaceae > Thinopyrum > Thinopyrum elongatum. The sequence goes on from CM022303.1 coordinate 238,700,360, forward strand.
CTACTGAAAAAGAATTTTTAGCAGTTGTGTTTGCTTGTGATAAATTTAGATCCTACATTATTGATTCTAAAGTGACTGTTCACATCGATCATGCTGCTATAAAATATCTTATGGAAAAGAAAGATGCTAAACCTAGACTCATTAGGTGGGTTCTCTTGCTACAAGAATTTGACTTACATATCACTGATAGAAAGGGAGCTAAGAACCCCATAGCTGATAACCTGTCTAGGCTTGAAAATATTCTTGATGACCCACAACCTATTAATGATAGCTTTCCTGATGAACAGTTAGCTTCAATAAATGTTTCTCATAACACTCCTTGGTATGCTGACTATGTTAATTATATTGTTGCTAAATACATACCACCTAGCTTCACATACCAACAAAAGAAAAAATTCTTCTATGAATTAAGACATTACTTTTGGGATGACCCACATCTTTATAAAGAAGGGGTAGATGGTATTATTAGACGTTGTGTACCTGAGCATGAACAGGAATAAATCCTACAGAAATGTCACTCCGAAGCTTATGGAGGACATCATGCGGGAGACAGAACTGCTCATAAGGTATTGCAATCTGGGTTTTATTGGCCTACTCTCTTCAAGGATGCCCGTAAGTTCGTCTTATCTTGTGATGAATGTCAAAGAATAGGTAATATCGGTAAGCGTCAAGAAATGCCTATGAATTATTCTCTTGCTGTTGAACCATTTGATGTTTGGGGATTTGATTACATGGGACCTTTTCCTTCCTCTAATGGGTATACTCATATTTTGATTGCTGTTGATTATGTTACTAAGTGGGTAGTAGCTATTCCAACTAGTAGTGCTGATCACAACACCTCTATTAAAATGCTTAAGGAATTTATTTTCCCAAGGTTTGGAATCCCTAGATATTTAATGACTGATGGTGGTTCACACTTTATTCATGGTGCTTTCCGTAAAATGCTTGCCAAGTATGATGTTAACCATAGAATTGCATCATCCTATCATCCTCAGTCTAGTGGTCAAGTTGAACTTAGCAATAGAGAAATTAAATTAATCTTACAAAAGACTGTCAATAGGTCTCGAAAGAATTGGTCTAAGAAATTAGATGATGCACTTTGGGCTTATAGAACAGCATATAAAAATCCTATGGGTATGTCTCCTTATAAAATGGTTTATGGAAAAGCTTGTCATTTGCCTCTTGAGTTAGAACATAAAGCATATTGGGTAATTAAAGAACTCAACTATGATTTCAAACTTGCTGGTGAAAAGAGGTTATTTGATATTAGCTCATTAGATGAATGGAGGACCCAAGCTTATGAAAATGCCATGTTATTTAAAGAAAAAGTTAAAAGATGGCATGATAAAAGAATCCAAAAGCTTGAGTTCAAAGTTGGAGAATATGTTCTTTTGTACAACTCTCGTTTCAGATTCTTTGCAGGAAAACTCCTCTCCAAATGGGAAGGACCCTATGTTATCGAGGAGGTTTATCGAACTGGAGCTATCAAAATAAATAATGCTGAAGGTACTAACCCGAAGGTTGTTAATGGGCAACGAATAAAACATTATATCTTAGGTACGCCCATTAATGTTGAAAGTAATGTTATCCAAATCATGACACCGGAAGAACACATAAAAGAAACCTTCCAGAACACTCCAGAATCGTGAAAAAAGGGAGGTATGTGATACGGTAAGTAAACGGACTCCGAAAAATCCGCAAAAATATTTTTTGTCAGTTTTGGAATATTTAGAAAATTAGGAAAATAAGAAACTACCAGGAAGGTGACCCTGGTGGGCACAAGACACCAGGGCGCGCCTGGCTTGCCAGGCGCGCCCAGGGGGGTTGTGCCCACCTCGGGTACCGTCCAGACTCCGTTTTTCTTCCGTTTGCTTGTTTCCCAAGATAAAACATCTTTATATACCCCCCGGACCTATTGACCTCCGTATTGCGGAGAAATCTCCTGTTTTCTTTTCCTTGCTGTTTTCTGTCAGATCTGTTAAGCCAGTCATCATGTCTTCTTCTTCCTCCAACAATGTGGAAGAGGATGCTTGGTTGATGAAGATCGAGCTGAAGAGGGAAGAGCCAATTGGAGCCGCCAAGGAGGACAAGGGCAAGGAGGCTACCGGAGATCAAACGCCGGTGATCGAGCAAGCACTGCCTGCCGAGGAGGAAGAAGAAGATATCCTTAAACCTTACTATGCTCATCTTACCCCTAGTGAGATTGAAGCCTTTCGGATCATTGAAACGGTTCATGTGCAAAATAAATATCTCACTCGTGAAAATATTCTGCATCAAGAGCACATCATCTTCCTCCGGATCATCATCCGTAGATTGGAGAATCTCTTGATCATGAAGGACAGGATCGCTACCACTTCATCATCACCACCTCCTTCTTCATCACCAAAAGAAAATTGAGTATCGGGTATGGGCACTCCCCTTGGCTTTCGCCAAGCTTGGGGGAGGTTCCCCGGTATCGTATCACCTCCACTATCTTTTGCCTTTACTTTTCTTAGTTCGATCCATGGTTATCTTTTGCTTTAGATGAATAAAAGTTTAGTTCGATCCTTTCTCTTCGAGAGTTTGCTTAGTGATCTATCCTTGTAATCGTGTGCGAGATATATAATAAAGTTTAGTTTGAGTTTTACTTTCTTTACTTTCATGTTTCAATAAAAAGAAAGGAAATAAATGAAAAAGATCATATGCTAATCTTATGGTAAGTAATGACTTCACACAAGGAAGAGTATAAGTAGAAAATTTTATTGTAGATTGACATACATAGTATTGGTCAATGAAGCAATTCATGAAATTATTAATAAGGGAAGAGAAGATTCACATGCAAATACACTATCTTGGAAATCTTTTGTGATTGTGAGCACCCATCAAAATATTATATGCCAAAATTGTTGACGTTGGACAAGGAAGACAACATAATGATTTATGTTTGTTCATATTCACATAGAAGTTATATTGTCATAGATCCTTTAACATGTGGTGCTTGCCCCCCATCTTTGCTAACCAAACATTCCACACCAAGTAGAGATACTACTTGTGCATCCAAAAACCCTTAAACCCAAATCTTGTTTTGAGAGTCCACCATACCTACCTATGGATTGAGTAAGATCCTTCAAGTAAGTTGTCATCGGTGCAATAAGGCAATAAAAATTGCTTCTAAAAGTGTTGGATCATTTAGTGTAAGAGAAAATTGAGCGTTGTACGAACTTGTGATGGCGAAGAATAAAAGCGACAGACTGCATAATAAAGGTTGCTATCACAAGGGGCAATATAACGTGACGTTCTCTTCCACTAAGGGATTGAGCATACAAACAAAAAGCGCATGGCAACCTCTGCTTCCCTTTGCGAAGGGCCTATCTTTTACTTTTATGTATTTACTTTCATGCAAGAGTCAAAGTTCTTCTCTCTATTCCTTTTTATTTTCTCTTTTGGCAAGCATCATGTGGTGAGGAAAGATCTAGGCACATATATCCAGTTGAATATGGGTAGCATGAGTTATTATTGTTGACATCACCCTCGAGGTGAATACGTTGGGAGGCGAAACTATAAGCCCCTATCTTTCTATGTGTCCAGTTGAAACGTTTTGCTCATGTGTACGCGGTGAGTGTCAGCAATCATAGAAGACTATATGATGGTTGAGTATGTGGACTTGCCTAAAGGCTCCGATACGTGACCCTTCCTGAGAAGATGATGAATTGTAGTTGCAAAGTTGACTGAGAACATAGTTTGTTGGTTTCCAATAAAGTTTATGCTTTATACTTCGATGTTGTGATGAATTGTTACTTATTCATGAGAAGTCTATGATAAAAGTTCTATGATGAAAGTTTTATGTTAAAGTTTGTTGCAGTTATAATAAATTACATGATGCTTCTATGTCCGTATTTGGTTTTTACCGACGCCTCTCTCTCTAAGCATGTGGACATGTTTTTCAATTTTGGTTTTCGCTTGAGGACAAGCGAGGTCTAAGCTTGGGGGAGTTGATACGTCCATTTTGCATCATGTTTACCTACTGTTATTTATAATGTTTTTATGCATAATAATGCTTTTTGGAGTAATTCTAATACCTTTTCTCTCATAATATGCAAGGTATACACAAAGAGGGAGAATTCCGGCAGCTGGAAATCTGGACCTGAAAAAGCTACGTCAGGCTACCTATTCTGCACAACTCCAAATGAGCTGAAACTTCACGAGGATTTTTTATGGAATAAATAAGAAATACTGGAGCAAATAACTACCGGAGGGGGGCCACCTCGTGAGCACAAGACACCAGGGCGCGCCAGGCCCCCCAGGCACGCCCTGGTGGGTTGTGCTCAGCCCAGCCCACCTCCGGTGCCCATCTTCTGGTATATAAGTCATTTTGACCTAGAAAAAATCAGGAGAGGACTTTCGGGATGAAGCGCCGCCGTCTCGAGGCGGAACTTGGGCAGGAGCACTTTTGCCCTTCGGCGGAACAATTCCGCCGGGGGAACTTCCCTCCCGAAGGAGGAAATCATCGTCATCATCATCACCAACAACTCTCCCATCTTGGGGAGAACAATCTCCATCAATATCTTCAACAGCACCATCTCCTCTCAAACCCTAGTTCATCTCTTGTGTTCAATCTTTGTACCGGAACTATAGATTGGTGCTTGTGGGTGACTAGTAGTGTTGATTACATCTTGTAGTTGATTACTATATGGTTTATTTGGTGGAAGATTATATGTTCAGATCCATTATGCTATTTAATACCCCTCTGATCTTGAGCATGATTATCATTTGTGAGTAGTTACTTTTGTTCTTGAGGTCACGGGAGAAATCATGTTGCAAGTAATCATGTGAACTTGATATGTGTTCGATATTTTGATGTATGTTGTGATTCCCTTAGTGGTGTCATGTGAACATCGACTACATGACACTTCACCATATTTGGGCCTAAGGGAATGCATTGTGGAGTAGTTATTAGATGATGGGTTGTGAGAGTGACAGAAGCTTAAACCCTAGTTTATGCGCTATTCCGTAAGGGACCGATTGGATCCAAAAGTTTAAGCTATGGTTAGAATTTATTCTTAATACTTTTCTCATAGTTGCGGATGCTTGCGAGGGGGTTAATCATAAGTAGGAGGTTTGTTCAAGTAAGAATAGCACCTAAGCACCGGTCCACCCACATACCAAATTATCAAAGTAGCGAACACGAATCGAACCAACATGATGAAAGTGACTAGATGAAATTCCCGTGTACCCTCAAGAACACTTTGCTTATCATAAGAGACCGTTTTGGCCTGTCCTTTGCCTCAAAAGGATTGGGCTACCTTGCTGCACTGTTGTTACTACTATTGTTACTTGCTCGTTACAAATTATCTTGCTATTAAACTACTCGCTACATACAATTTCAGTGCTTGCAGACATTACCTTACTGAAAACCGCTTGTCATTTCCTTCTGCTCCTCGTTGGGTTCGACGCTCTTAGTTATCGAAAGGACTACGATTGATCGCCTATACTTGTGGGTCATCAGCGGGCGTAGAGGAGCATGTTTCCTCTTTGGTGCTAAGGAGGCAAGCGCAGGCGCGGGGTCCCGAGGAATCAGCCAAAGGTTTCCATTCCCGTGCAATGAGGCCAAGACTGCCAGGACGACAGGATGGTTGTCATCGCCGAGCCCACCGCATCGTCACGACCAGAGGCTTTTGCAGGCGAAGACCACCTTTCGTCAGGATAAGATGTACTACTTGTCCCCCTTCAAATTGGCCGTTATGGGATCCCTTCCCGCCTTCATTTTGGGGGAAGAGGACCGAGGCCACTATAAATATAAGCTAGCCACCACCGTAGGCAAGGATTCGATCCAGAGATACCTCATAGAGACACCCACACCAGAGCAGACCTCGTGAGATTGTTCTTCCTTTGTACTAGTTCATCCTCAGCCCCTCACGAGGCAAATCCACCACAAAGCGGGAGTAGGGTATTACACCGCAAGGTGGCCCGAACCTGGGTAAACTGCCATGTCCTTCTTCTTCCTTGTTCATCGAGCTAGGCTATAGGGTGACGCGTTCGGTTGGCTGGATAGGTTGAGTTCTTCGCACATGCCCCAGAGTTCGAACCTTCCTTTGGGTCTGCGGAGCCCTGAATCCGACACAAACCTCGGGAAAATAACTTCTTTAAGCATTTTAATGGAGGTGTTATGATCAGCACTACTAGTTGGAATAGTTTCTACCCACTTAGTATCATAATCAACAGCAACCAAAATATGTGTATACCCATAAGAGGAAGGAAAAGGTCCCATATAATCAAAGCCCCAAACATTGAATGGTTCAATAACCAGTGAATAATTCATAGGCATTTCCTGACGTCTACTGATATTACCAATTCTTTGACATTCATCACAAGACAAGACATACTTACGAGCATCTTTGAAGAGAGTAGGCCAATAAAACCATATTACAATACCTTGTGTGCAGTCCTATCTCCAGCATGGTGTCCTCCATAGGCCTCGGAGTGACACTTGCGTAAGATTTGTTCCTGTTCATGCTCAGGTACACAACGTCTAATAACACCATCTACTCGTTCTTTATAAAGGTGTGGGTCATCCCAAAAGTAATGTCTTAAATCATAGAAAAACTTTTTCTTCTGTTGGTATGTGAAGCTAGGTGGCATAAATTTAGCAACAATATAATTGGCATAATCAGCATACCATGGAGTACTACGAGAAGCATTTATGAGAGCTAATTGTTCATCAACAAAGCTATCATCAATAGGTAATGGGTCATCAAGAACATTTTCTAACCTAGACAGGTTGTCTGCTACGGGGTTCTCAGCTCCCTTTCTATCAATAATATGCAAATCAAATTCTTGAAGCAAGAGAACCCATCTAATAAGTCTAGGTTTAGCATCTTTCTTTTCCATAAGGTATTTAATAGCAACATGATCGGTGTGAATAGTTACTTTAGAATCAACAATATAAGATCTGAACTTATCACAAGCAAATACAACTGCTAAAAATTCTTTTTCAGTAGAAGCATAATTTCTTTGAGCACTGTCTAGAGTTTTACTAGCATAATGAATAACATTCAATTTCTTATCAACCCTTTGTCCTAGAATAGCACCTACAGCATAATCACTAGCATCACACATAATTTAAAAGGGTAAGTTCCAACCAGGTGGTTGAACAATAGGTGCAGAAATCAAGGCTTTCTTAAGAATTTCAAATGCTTCTACGCAATCATCATAAAAAATAAATGGAACATATTTTTGCAAGAGATTAGTGAGAGGCCTAGAAATTTTAGAGAAGTCTTTAATAAACCTCCTATAGAAACCAGCATGACCAAGGAAACTTCTTATACCTTTGATATTTTAGGACACGTCATTTTTTCAATAGCATCAACTTTAGCTTTATCAACTTCAATACCTCTTTCGGAGATTTTATGCCCCAAGACAATACCTTCATTAACCATAAAGTGGCACTTCTCCCAATTCAAGACAAGATTAGTTTCTTCACATCTCTGCAAAACTCGGTCAAGGTTGCTTAAGCAATCATCAAAAGAAGTTCCGTAAACAGAGAAATCATCCATGAATACCTCAATGATCTTTTCACAAAAGTCAGAGAATATAGCAGTCATACATCTTTGAAAGGTAGAAGGTGCATTGCATAAACCAAAAGGCATACGTCTATAAGCAAAGGTACCGAAAGGGCAAGTAAAAGTGGTTTTTTCTTGATCCTCTTGTGACACAGGTATTTGAGAAAAACCAGAATAACCTTCTAGAAAGCAAAAGTGTGTATGTTTTGATAGTCTTTCTAGCATTTGATCAATAAAAGGTAGAGGGTAATGATCTTTCCTAGTAGCTTTGTTTAATTTTCTAAAATCAATTACCATTCTATAACCTGTGAAAATTCTTTGTGGAATCAATTCATTCTTATCATTAGGAACAACAGTAATACCTCCCTTCTTAGGGACACAATGAACAGGACTTACCCATCTACTATCAGCAATAGGATAAATTATACCTGCTTCCAGAAGCTTTAATATTTCATTTCTTAACACTTCCTTCATCTTAGGATTTAACTGTCGTTGATGATCAACAACTGGTTTAGCATCAGGCTCCATATTAATTTTGTGCTGACATAGAGTGGGACTAATGCCCTTAAGATCATCAAGAGTATATCCAATAGCGGCATGGTGCTTCTTCAGAGTTTTCAAAAATTTCTTTTCTTCGTGCTCTGAAAGGTTAGCACTAATAATGACAAGATATATCTTTTTCTCATCAAGATAAGCATATTTCAATGTATCAGGTAATTGTTTAAGATCGAACACAGGATCACTCTTGGGTGGTAGAGATCTCCAAGAGTTTCAACTGGCAAATTGTGTTTCAAAATAGGCATCTGTTTAAAAAAAATCTCATCTAGTTCCCTTCTTTCATTCATAAACATAACATTTTCATGGTCTAGCAAATATTGTTCTAATGGATCAGTAGGGGGCACAACAATAGAAGCAAGACCAATAATTTCATCTTTACTAGGGAATTCTTTATCATGGGGTTGTCTACAAAATTTGGAGAAATTAAACTCATGAGACACATCCCCAAAACTTACAGTAACAATTTCTTTCTCACAATCTATTTTGGCATTAACAGTGTTCAAGAAAGTTCTACCAAATATCATCTTCTGGGGAACCAAGAACTAGAAAATCAGTGGGGTATTTTATTTTCCCACACAAGACTTCAACATCTCTAACAATCCCAATTGGTGATATAGTATCTCTATTGGTAAGCTTAATAGTGACATCAATATCTTCTATTTCAGTAGGTGCAATATCATTCATAATTTCTTGATATAAAGTAAAGGGATAGCACTCACACTAGCACCCAAATCACATAAGCCATGATAACAATGATCTCCTATTTTAACAGAAACAACAGGCATGCCAACAACAGGTCTATGTTTATCTTTATCATCGAGTCTAGCAATTCTAGCAGCTTCATCACAGAAATAAATAACATGCCCATCAATATTATCGACCAAGAGATCCTTAACCATAGCAATACTAGATTCAACTTTAATTTTCTCAGGGGGTGTAGGTGTTCTAGTATGACTCTTACAAACCACAGCTGAAGCTTTAGCATGTTCCTTTATTCTAACAGGGAAAGGTGGTTTCTCAATATAAGCAGTAGGAACAATAGGATCAACATTATAAGTAATAGTTTCCTCTTCAGCTTTAATAGGTTTTACTATTTTCACTTCAATGGGAGGATGGTATTTAAACCACTTGTCCTTAGGGAGATCAACATGAGTTGCAAATGATTCACAGAAAGAAGCTACTATCTCAGAGTCAAGTCCATATTTAGTGCTAAATTCACGAAAAGCATCGGTATCCATAAAAGATTTAACACAATCAAAGTTGAGGTTTATACCTGAGTCCTTACCTTCGTCGAGTTCCCAATCTTCAGAGTTGCGTTTAACTCTTTCCAATAAATCCCATTTGAATTCAATAGTCTTCTTCATAAAAGAACCAGTACAAGAAGTATCGAGCATGGATTGATCATTACGAGAAAGCCGAGCATAAAAATTCTGAATAATAATTTCTCTTGAGAGCTCATGATTGGGGCATGAATATAACATTGACTTAAGCCTCCCCCAATCTTGAGAGATACTTTCTCCTTCACGAGGACAAAAATTATAAATATAATTCCGATCACGATGAACCAGATGCATAGGATAAAACTTCTGATGAAATTCCAATTTCAATCGGTTGTAGTTCCAAGTCCCAATATTATCACATAGCCTATACCATGGCAATGCCTTCTCCTTCAAAGATAAAGGAAATACCTTCTTCTTGACTTCATCCTCGGGCAAACCTGCAAGCTTAAATAATCGACAAACTTCATCCACATAGATTAGATGCATATCAGGATGTAATGTTCCATCTCCTGCATAAGGATTAGCTAGCAGTTTCTCTATCATACCCGAAGGAATTTCATAATAAATGTTTTCAGTAGGTTCAGTAGGTTGAGGAGAAACTTCTTACTCTACTGGTCGGGGTGAAGATACCCTGAACAAGCCCATCAAAGGATTATTTTCCATAGCAACAAGTGACAGTAAATTTCAGCACACTATATAAAATTTTCCTTACCAAATTCCACTTACCAAAGACGCTTCACTCCCCAGCAACGGCGCCAGAAAAGAGTCTTGATGACCCACAAGTATAGGGGATCTATCATAGTCCTTTTGATAAGTAACAGTGTCGAACCCAACGAGGAGCAGAAGGAAATGACAAGCTGTTTTTAGCAAGGTATTCTCTGCAAGCACTGAAATTATCAGTAACAGATAGTTTTGTGATAAGATAATTCGTTACGGGAAACAAGTAACAACTGTAACTAAGGTGCAGCAAGGTGGCCCAATCCTTTTTGTAGCAAAGGACAAGCTTTGACAAACTCTTATATAAAGCAAAGCGCTCCCGAGGACACATGGGAATTATTGTCAAGTTAGTTTTCATCATGCTCATATGATTCGCGTTTGTTACTTTGATAATTTGATATGTGGGTGGACCCGTGCTTGGGTGCGGTCCTTACTTGGACAAGCAAACTAAAATCACAACCTCCTCTGGGAGCATCTACATGAGGAGGAGCAGGCCGCTGCCGGCAGGGCGGTAGCGCCGGACGCGGACCTATTGGAACAGGAGGCGCTGCTCGAGTCCTACCGCTCCTCCTGCGTGATCCGCCTCGTCTATTGGCGGTACCGGCAATGGGTGGTGGAGGTGGCGGCCACCGGCAAGGAGTGTGACGACGAGGCGAGCGATGCGTTGTTCGGTGACACCAACGATGAGGAGGCCGCACCCCGGCGCTATGGCCATGAAGAAGCTGGCACGTCCGCGGGCGCCGCCGTCAGCGAGGAAGAGTAGTGCATGGTCGGTTGCCGCCGCTCATGTCCCAGGAAGGCCACCGTTCCTCACCTCCCGTCGACGCCAAGCTTGGTAGGCTGAGCATCTTCGGCCAGTTAGTCGCTTGGCAGCGACGTGGAGGAGGACAGCTTCAGTTCCCAGGGTCCGGAGGCAGAGCTGGAGAGTGCCGAGGCGGATCTGGAGACGGTGAAACTTCAGTTCTCGGGGCTGATGGTCGGACATGGGAACCGGACGCCGACGATCATTTAGATTCGGTATTAATTATATTTCAGAGTCCGCCTAGCACCGCTTTGATGTATTTGTAATGAAATCCATCATGTTTATGTGAAATCCGGTGTGTTTATATGAAATCTGGACTTGTTTGAACGAATTTGGTCCGGTTGGTTCAAGTTGTTGTGAAAATGTATGCGGCTATGGTTTGATGGCTACCTCCCGCATCCGTGTCCGCGGACTGGTCCCCTCCTATCCGTGGATGGATGCGGGAGAAAATTTGCGGGTTGCCGTTGGAGATGCCCTTAGTGTCTTAATTTTAGGGTCCGACATGTGGATTCCCGTCATATGCCGAGCTATCATTTTGGTTGTATGACTATATTGCTATCTACTCCTAGCTATTGATGGAATGCTTCCTATGATGCAATTAATGTTTTTTGCATATATATATTTCGCTCAATTCATCAGAGATTTGCAAGTGCAGTCACCATTACTGTGTATCAAGTACGTACTCCTGGGAGGGAGACTAAAATAATGGACGAGACACTTGATTTTGTTGGGGAAAGTTGAATGGGAAACAAAAATTTTCCTACGCTCACCAAGATCCAATCTAGGAGATGACCATCTACGAAAAGAGAGATTGGATCTACATACCATTGTAGATTGCTAAGCGAAAGCGTTAAGAAACGCGGTTGATGTAGTCGAATGTCTTCGCGATCCAATCACGATCCGTCCCGCGAACTCCCGATCTAGTGCCGAACGGATGGCATCTCCGTGTTCAACACACGTACAGCTTGATGATGCCTTCACCTCCTCGATCCAGCGAGCGATGGTGAAGTAGTAGCTTGAGTCCTCCGGCAGCACGATGGCGTGATGGCGGTGGTGGTGGTGGAATCTCAGCAGAGCTTCGCTAAGCACTGCGGAGAGGAAGAGGGCTACGAGGGAGAGGAAGGGCAGCGCCGTGGCGTGGAGATGTGCTCAAGTTGTGGCTGCCCTCTCTCTACCTCTCTATATATAGGGGGAAGGGAGGAGGAGGGGGCACCCTAGATTCCATCTAGGGGGGCGGCGGCCACAAGGGATGGGAAACCCTAGATGGGGTTTGGCCCTCCCCCTAGGAGACTTGGCCCCCAAGCCAGGTGGAGGCAAAACCCTAGGGAGGCGCCCCCACCTCTTCTGGCAACGTGGGATGGGGTGAGGGGGGCGCACAGCCCCTTAGTGGGCTGGTGTGCCCCTTCCCTTGGCCCATGAGGCCCCCCAACACTTGCCGGGGCCCGCCTGAAACCCCTTTCGGTCATGCTGGTCATCACCCAGTACACCCGGAACAATTCCGGACTCCAATACCCTTCATCCAATATATCAATCTTCACCTCCGGACCATTCCATAGTTCCTTGTCATGTCAGGGATCTTATCCGGGACTCCGAACAACCTTCGGTAACCACCATAATGACTCAACTATACTTATATCGTCACCAAACGTTAAGTGTGTATACCCCGTGGGTTCGAGAACTATGCAGACATGACCGAGACACCTCTACGGTCAATAACCAATAGCGGGACCTAGACGCCCATATTGGTTTCTACATATTCTACGAAGATCTTTACCGGTCGAACCTCGATGTCAAGGATTTAGCTAATCCCGTATGCAGTTCCCTTTGTCTATCGGTATGTTACTTGCCCGAGATTCGATCGTCGGTATCTCCATACCTAGTTCAATCTCATTACCGGCAAGTCTCTTTACTCGTTTGGTAATACAAGATCCCGTGGCTAACCCATTAGTCACATTGCTTGCAAGCTTCTTTTGATGTTGTATTACCGAGTGGGCCCTGAGATACCTCTCCATCATACGGAGTGACAAATCCCAGTCTCGATCCATGCCAACTCAATAGACACCCTCGGAGATACCTGTAGAGCACCTTTATAGTCACCCAGTTATGTTGCAATGTTTGGTACACACAAGGGACTCCTCCGGTGTCAGTGAGTTGCATGATCTCATGGTCATAGGAACATATACTTGACATGCAGAAAACGATAGCAATAAACTTGACACGATCATATGCTACGTTCATAGTTTGGGTCTTGTCCATCACATCATTCACCTAATGATGTGATCCCATTATCAAATGACAACTCATGTCTATGGCCAGGAAACCATAGCAATCTTTGATCAACGAGGTAGTCCTATAGAGGCTCACTAGGGACATGTTGCTGTCTATGTATCCACACATGTATTTGAGTTTCCAATCAATACAATTATAGCATGGACAATAAACGATTATCATGAACAAGGAAGTATAATAATAACCACTTTATTATTGCCTATAGGGCATATTTCTAACAGGCTCCCACTTGAACTAGAGTCAATAATCTAGTATTACATGGTAATGAATCTAACACCCATAGAGTTCTGGTGTTGATCATGTTTTGCCTGTGGAAGAGGTTTAGTCAACGGATCTGCAACATTCAGATCCATATGTACTTTGCAAATGTTTATGTCCTCCTCCTTGACCCAGTCACTGATAGAATTGAAGCGTCGCTTTATGTGTCTGGTCCCCTTGTGAAACCTTGGTTCCTTGGCCAGAGCAATGGCACCAGTGTTGTCACAGAGCAGAGTCATTGGGTCCACTGCACTAGGCACAAATCCAAGATCTGTCATGAACTGCTTCATCCAGAGACCTTCCTTTGCTGCCTCCGAGGCAGCTATGTACTCCGCTTCGCATGTAGAATCAGCTACCACGCTTTGCTTGGAACTACACCAGCTTACCGCTCCTCCATTTAGAATATATACATATTTGGTTTGAGACTTAGAGTCATCCGGACCAGTGTCAAAGCTTGCATCGACGTAACCCTTTACGACGAGCTCTTGATCACCTCCATAAATGAGAAATATTTCCTTAATCCTCTTCAGGTACTTAAGGATATTCTTCACCGCTATCCAGTGACCCATTCCTGGATTACTTTGAAACCTTCCGGCCATACTTATGGGAAGGCTGACATCCGGTCTTGTGCACAGCATTGCATACATGATAGAGCCTATGGCAGAAGCATAGGGGATGACACTCATCTTTTCTGTATCCTCTGTAGTCGCTGGGCATTGAGTCTGACTCAACTTCACACCTTGCAAAACAGGCAAGAACCCCTTCTTGGACTGATCCATTTTGAACTTCTTCAAAATCTTATCAAGGTATGTGCTTTGTGAAGTCCTATTAAGCGTCTCGATCTATCTCTATAGATCTTGATGCCCAATATGAAAGCAACTTCTCCTAGGTCCTTTATTGAAAAACTCTTGTTCAAATATTCCTTCATGTTTTCCAAATGATCTATATTGTTTACAATCAGCAATATGTCATCCACATATAATATTAGAAATGCTATAGAGCTCCCACTCACTTTCTTGTAAATACAAGATTCTCCAAAAACTTTTATAAACCCAAACGCTTTGATCACCTCACCAAAGCGAAGATTCCAACTCCGAGATGCTTGCACCAGCCCATAAATGGATCGCTGGAGTTTGCACACTTTGTCAGCATTCTCTGGATCACCAAAACCTTCCGGTTGCATCATATACAACTCTTCCTTAAGAAAACCGTTAAGGAACGCTGTTTTGACATCCATCTGCCAGATTTCATAATCGAAAAATGCAGCTATTGCTAACATGATTCTGACGGACTTAAGCATCGCTATGGGTGAGAAAGTCTCATCATAGTCAACTCCTTGAACTTGTGAAAACCCTTTTGCCATAAGTTGAGCTTTATAGACGGTGTCATTACCGTCTTCTTCTTAAAGATCCATTTATTCTGAATGGCCTTTCGCCCTTCAGGTAATACTTCCAAAGTCCATACTTTGTTTTCATACATGGATCCCATCTCGGATTTCATCGCCTCTAACCATTTGTAGGAATTCGGGCCCACCATCGCTTCTCCATAGTTCATAGGTTCACCGTTGTCCAACAACATGACCTCTAAGACAGGGTTACCGTACCACTCAGGAGCTGTACGTACACTTGTCGACCTACGAGGTTCGATAGTAACTTGATCCGAAGCTTCATGATCATCATCATTAGCTTCCTCTTCAACTGATGTAGGTGCCACAGAAACATCTTTCTGTGCCGCGCTACTCTCTGGTTGAAGTAAAGGTTCAACAACCTCATCAAGTTCTATCTTCCTCCCACTCAATTCTTTCGAGAGAAACTCTTTCTCGAGAAAGGACCCGTTCTTAGCGACAAACACTTTGCCTTCGGATCTGAGATAGAAGGTATACCCAACCGTCTCTTTTGGGTATCCTATGAAGACACATTTGTCCGCTTTGGGTTCAAGTTTTTCCAGTTGAAGCCTTTTGACATAAGCATCGCAGCCCCAAACCTTAAGAAACGACAACTTAGGTTTCTTGCCAAACAACAGTTCATACGGTGTCGACTCCACGGACTTAGATGGTGCCCTATTTAAAGTGAATCCAGCTGTCTCTAACGCATAACCCCAAAATGATAGTGGAAGATCGGCAAGAGACATTATAGAACGCACCATATCCAATAAGGTACGATTACGACGTTCGGACACACCATTACGCTGTGGTGTTCCAGGTGGCGTCAACTGTGAAACAATTCCACATTGTCTTAGGTGATTGCCAAACTCATAACTCAGATATTCTCCCCCTCAATCGGATCGTAGGAATTTAATCTTCTTGTTACGATGATTCTCAACTTCACTCTAAAATTGTTTGAACTTTTCAAACGTTTCAGACTTATGCTTCATCAAGTAAATATACGCATATCTACTCAAGTCATCGGTGAAGGTGAGAAATTAACGATATCCACCGCGCGCGTCAATGCTCATTGGACCGCACACATCAGTATGTATGATTTCCAACAAGTCACTTGCCCGTTCCATTGTACCGGAAAACGGGGTCTTAGTCATCTTGCCCATGAGGCATGGTTCACATGTGTCAATTGATTAAAAATCAAGTGACTCCAAAAGTCCATCAGTGTGGAGTTTCTTCTTGCGCTTTACACCAATATGACCTAAGCGGCAGTGCCACAAGATAGTGGTGTTGGCACGCGAATTCACCACGCAACACCAGGATATTTGTCGTGCTTTCGTGACGACGAACGATTGCTTTCCAGGCAAAGCAACAAAGAATTCCTTGCTTTCGTGGAGGAGAACCGGCCGCTTTCCAGTGCAAAACGGCAAAGATCACCAAACCCTAGGGCTGCTAGGGCTCGGCAAGAAGTAACGATGGAGAAAAAAAACGTACATGAAAAATAGAGTTTGTATTGATAGATCGATTGTTATTTCTTTCTTCAATCGGCCAGGACCCATATATAAAGAGCATGCAGGACTTGGCGTGTATGACCAAAACATCAATTCCAAACCGAACAGGACAAATAATCTGATTCGGTTACAAGTACAAAGCTGTACCTACCATATCTGCTCGCTAATTTGTATCAACACGTAATAGTTCCATGTCCAAACTATACTCACTACAGATACGTTTTGGTCTACAAGGAAAATAATAAAATATTCCGGAAAGGTCGCTAATCACACCATATAATAATGATTGATAGTTCATCATGTATTGTTGCACCTCCTCGTACGTGACTCCATATCTTCTGCCAAAACTTCTTTAGCTTGATAGCCGAAGTTTGTTAGGACTTGTCCTAAGCAGTGGCATTTTAACTTAGCGTACCATAATCTGTCCAGAACGTGTTCTTAGTGGCTGTTAACCCTTGCAAAGTTTCACATATTTATTCTGGGTAAATAGCTTCAGTACGCCTGATCTTCTGCTGTGGCATCTGTACTGGACTATGGTCAAGCCTGCATTTTGAATAAAGAGCAAGGGCGAATATATATGTCAATCAATAATCTAACCACAATCATTTAAATTAATTTGGCCCATACCTACCAGCCAAATTATACATTCAACACATGCCCCCTATTTTTGTTACAATTGTATTTATCAAAAACACTATAACAGTAACTTAGGGCGATGTTGATCAATCCACCAGCCATATAATTGCTTAGGGCGAAGTCCAAATAATATATCGGCCACATTTTCTTAGGGCGATAATTCAAATAATATATCGGCCAAATTTGCTCAAGCCTCTTGCCACATGCTAGGATAGTACTTTTTCAAGTATTTTCCATTCAAAGCTTTGGGCAACTTGTCTCCCTGCAAAGATTGTACAAAATATGAATTTCCAGGAACAATCTCTACAATTTTATACGGGCCTTCACAACTGGGCGACCATTTGCCGAATTTTCTATCTTTAGTTCCAATAGGTAAAATCGTTTTCCACACTAAATCTCCTATTTGAAAGGATTTTTCTCTTACCCTTTTATTATAAGCCTTAGCCACTCTTAATTTCTCCTTCTCAATTTCTCTCAAGGCTTTTAGTCTTTCTTCTGAAACATCATCTATTTTATCCATCATTAAATTATGGTAGTCTACAACCGACAAATCATTTTGTCTGGCCACTCTAAGAGCTTGTAAATTAACCTCTACAGGTAACACCGCCTCCTGACCATATACTAGATCATACGATGCTACCTGAGTCGCTCTGTATTTAGATATCCAATGAGCCCATAAAGCTTCCGATAGTACCTCATGCCATCTTTTCAGATGCTCCTCAATTTTCTTCTTTATAAGCTTAATTAAAGTTTTATTGCTAGATTCGGCCTATCCATTAGCTTGAGCATAATAAGGCGACGCATTTAACAATTTAATTCCTAAAGATTCGGCAAATTCACGAAATTGATGAGACATAAAAGAAGCACCTTGATCGGTAGTTAAAATTTGAGGAATACCGAATCTATGAATAATATGCTCTAAAACAAAACTAATAACTTCCTTATGAGTCATATTTTTCAAAGGAACCGCTTCAGTCCATTTAGTAAAATAATCTGTGGCAACTAGGACAAGGTGATGTCTTTTAGAAGACGAAGGATGTATTTCACCAATAAAATCTAAGCCCCATCCCCCTAAATGGCCACGGCCTAATTATGGGATTTAACATAGACACAGGCGCTAACTGTACATTACCAAATTTTTGACATGCCTCACAACCTTTATAGTACCGAAAACAATCCTCTAGCAAAGTCGGCCAATAAAACCCCGCTCTTTTTAACAACCATCGCATTTTGTGAGCCGACTGATGTGTTCCACATATTCCTTCGTGCACTTCACCCATAGCTATTCTAGATTGATTAGAATCCAAGCATTTTAAAAATAACCCATCTATTGTTCGGCGATACAACTCGTCATTAAACAAAGTATATTTTAAAGCTTGTCGCCGAATTTTCCTATCTCTCGTTTGACTTGGATCCTTTAAATGATTAACTAGAGGAACTCTCCAATCACTTAGTTCTAAATTATTTGCTAATTCGATCGTTTGTGACCCATGCACCGAATCTGCACTACATTGTACAGTTAGTTGCTCAACTGTGCTAGGCGCAAGTGCACCCCGTGGCAAAGTATCAAACATGATTGACTCATTCCCTACATCGGCATGCATCGTCTTTTTTAATATAAAAAACTTTCCTCTACTAATGTGATAACCAGATGCTTGTTGTGCTAAATAATTAGCTCCAGATGAATGTATCCAGAGACTTAATTATGTCTAAACATCGGTCCAA
Source organism: Thinopyrum elongatum (assembly GCA_011799875.1). Classification (NCBI taxonomy): domain Eukaryota; kingdom Viridiplantae; phylum Streptophyta; class Magnoliopsida; order Poales; family Poaceae; genus Thinopyrum; species Thinopyrum elongatum. Next base: position 238,719,052 of record CM022303.1, read on the forward strand.
ATAACTATTTAAAAATCCATCAAAACATTGAAATTCGCCTTTAATTTGTTGTACTACCAGAAGCGAATCCCCAAAAGCATCTACATCCTTTACGCCCATATCAACTAAAATTTGTAAACCAAACAGTAAAGCTTCATACTCAACTTGGTTATTAGTGCATGGATATTCCAAATGGACCGATGTATCATAAACAACATTATTAGGTGAAACTAAAACATTACCGACGCCTTGCCCGTCCCTACAAACCGATCCATCAAAATAAAGTTTCCATGGACAAAATTAATATTTTCATCATCTTTAATCCTATGATCAACAATGAAATCGGCGATAACTTGACCCTTCATAGCACGCAACGATTCATATGTTAAATCATATTCTATTAGTGCGTAAGCCCACTTTCCAATCCTACCACTAAGAATCGGTTGTTGCAACATATACTTAATGACGTCGGCCTGGCAAGCTACTACACACGTACTAGAAAGAAGATAAGGCTGAAACTTGGTACATGCATAGTATAAAGATAAGTATAACTTTTCAATAAACACATACCGACTATCGGCGTCGAGCAAACGACGGCTTAAGTATGCAATGATGTATTCTTTCCCGCTGACCTCTTGCGCCAACACCGTACCGATCACCCTATCTTCTGCAGCAATGTACAGCCTGAACGGCGCATCGGACTTGGGCGCCCGCAATATTGGAGGATTCGACAAGCATCGCTTTATATTATTAAAAGCATCTCGCTGCTCTGCCGCCCAAGTAAATTCGGCCTCATTCTTTAGCCGAAGTAGAGGAACAAACAATTCAATTTTCCCTGCAAGGTTAGATATGAATCGTCTCAAGTAATCAATTTTTCCTAACAATTTTTGCACATCCCTTTTACACGTGGGTTCTTCCAAATTTCTAATTGCCTCCACTTTATTAGGGTCAATCTCTATGCCGTTTTCATGAATTATGAAGCCTAAAAACTTACCAGCCGACACATTTGAGTGGGTTCATTTTTAATCCATACCGGCGCATCCTCTCAAAAGCTAATCTTAAATCGGCTAAATGATGATCAAACCTATCCGATTTAACAACTATGTCATCAATATATATTTCTAGTACAATGTCGAGAAGATCATGAAAAAATAAATTCATAGCTCGTTGGTATGTAGTGCCGGCATTTTTCAACCCAAATGTCATAACGACCCACTCAAATAAACCAACAAACCTGGGCAACGAAAAGCAGTCTTAGACATATCTTGTTCGGCCATAAATATTTGATTATAACCTGCATTACCATCTAAAAATCTAATCACTTTATGTCCCGATGCATCATTAATAAGCATGTCGGCTGTAGGCATAGGATATTCATCTTTCGGAGTAGCCTTATTCAAATCTCTAAAATCAACACAGATTCTAATATTACCAGTATTTTTCTTTTCCATGGGCACAATATTAGAAACCCAATCTGCATATCTACACGGCCGAATAAACTTAGCTTTTATCAACCGATCAACTTCTTCTTTGATGCGGTCATACAAATTAGCATTGAAACTTCTACGAGGTTGTTTATGTGGCCTAAAACTAGATTTAATAGGTAGTCTATGTTCTACTAAATCTCTACTCAAACTGGGCATCTCAGTATAATTCCAAGCAAAGCAATCAACGAATTCTTTAAGTAATAGACATACCTTGCTTTTCTGATCGGCTTTCAAGCTAGCTTTGATAAATGTAGGTCTCGGAATACTTCCATCACCAATATCAATTTCTTCAAGTAGATCAGCCGATGAGACTCCTTGTCCAAGCTTTTCCATGTCATCAAAATCTTCAATTGTTTCATGCATATCGCTCTTTCCGGAACGATACTCCTCCGTGCATCTTTGCAGCCACTTAATATTATCGTCTTTATTCATCATTTATATAGATAAATCATTAAGACGAGCTACATTAGCCGGCTGTGCATTTATAGGTACAAAACCATCTCTACCAATACTGATATAATCATAGTCCGACAAATCCCTACCGGTCAAACATCGCATCTCACCGTGTTGCCAATCAACCGGCGCGTCCGTCAAAGCAATGCATGAAGAATTGTCAGCCTCCATCACCTCCACATCATCATTAACCCACTGAATTAAGCACTAATGTAAGGTAGAAGGCATGCAACAATTTGCATGAATCTAGTCGTGTCCCAATAGAATATTATACTGGCCTTTGACATCAACAACAAAAAATGCAGTCGACAATGTTTTGCTTCCGACTGTGAGCTCCATAGAAATAACACCCTTAGCTTCAGATAATTCTCCTGAGAACCCGCTAAGTCCCATATTGGTCTTCATTAACTCACTCTCTTTCCGGTTCAGCTTAGAAAATATCGAAAAGGGCATAATATTAACACCTACACCGCCATCAACAAGCATGCGACCAATAGGCTTACCATCAATGTGACCTCTGATAAATAATGGTTTTAGGTGTTGTCCATGCTTCTTTGGTTTCTGAAATGTAGCATTCTTTGGGCCAGGAACAAGTTCAGCAATTTCAGCCTCGGGCGCGCGAAATTCAGCAGGCAACGTGAACACCATATTAACATCCATATCAGTTGGTACATCTCTATCTTCGTCTGAATTTTCAGCAATAATTGTGTCATCATATTTTTATTTTCCTCTGCTGCGATATGCTTCTCCTTCCAAGTCTTTGTAGGTACCATTGGTTTATCCTGATTGAACCATCTATCGCGCTTCTTCTCAACTATCTCTTCCTTTATTTCCAATGTCCGCAGTCGCTGTACATGTCGTTTCTGAGTGTGAGTAAGTCCCTTTGGGCACCACTGAGGTGCTGGTTTAGTCCCTGGCGTGACTGACTTAATTTGGCTGCCCCGCGGGTACTTTGGTCTGTACTAGCGTACTTCTGTTTTTTCGACAAACATTTTATCTCTGGCCAGAAAACTTCTCTGTTGATCATATACGTTATTAGCATTAAATTTGTGGCCGCGTACATTGCTTGAATCCCAACGTATATGTGTACTAGTATTAGACTTGATACCTTTGTATGCTCCTGGGCCATAACTTCCCATGACCAGATCAGCTTGTGAGCTTGCCGATTTAGACATTTGACTAGTACGTGAGGACACCACAAATGCCTTGTTTGATTGCGCATGCATGCTATGCCCAGAATCAGTTTTTTCCTCACATTGATTAGGTCGGCCCATTGGCTGCACCTTCACACCATTGTTCTCCTCTATACTAACAATTTCCTTTGGGACCGATCCTAGTTCAACATCATTGCTTGATTCTATGCTATTGAGAACAACCTCATCTGATTGATGTTCCACCACTTTCAGCCTAGCATCAAAATCATCTGGACATTTTACTGGTTTAGGTTCAGCATGCTTCACTGGCATCCATACTCGCTTGTGGTTGCCCTTATAATTTTTTCCCTCTGCATTGCGTACCGGTGATCGACCTCCTCGAATCTCAATGGTGTCACGTGACCTACCTCCTTCATTAAACCAAGCCCTTTTGTCGTGCATCTCCGGTCTGAACATAGGCCTTGGCGAAATCCATCCCGGCTGAAAATAACCTGCTGGCCCTGTAGGATATGGCGCCCAAGGATTAAATCCCCATGGAGGAAACTGTGGATACATGGGAGGTGTACAACCCCAATATGTTGGCTCCATTGCAAAACATGGCCGCTGGTCATACCAATTTCCTTGCCATTGCTCATGAACGCCATGTCTAGAAGGAGATCTAGGACGCTTATTACCTCCGAGTCGATTAAACACATTGTTGGCCTTGCGTGAAGTATATTTTTCCAACAACATGCTAACTATCGGCTTTGGCCTTGGAGCTTGTCTCCTTCCCCCGTTGACTTTCCACACTCCTATTTTTGGATTTTTGGGTTTGATCATCCTTGGAGGAGCACTGTCATCAACAACATTTTTTCCTCTTGCGGACTCGGTCTGATCCGACCGAATAAGCATTTTCTTACTCTCAAGCTCGACCACATTGATAGGAAAAGGGTCGCTATCGAGCTTCATCTTAGAACCTTCTGTAAACGCCAATCATACTTCATTAATGGCCGATTGCACCTATTGACGAAACACATTACAATCATTAGTAGCATGAGAAAATGAATTGTGCCACTTACAATAAGCTCTTCTACCTAATTCTTCTGGAGGTGGAATTACATGACCCTCTCTCATTCTAATCAATTTAGTTTGCAGTAACATATCAAAAATTCTATCACACTTGCTTACATCAAAAGTATATTTAATTTCATCTCTTCTAGCAGGTGTAGGTTTCAATGCAGAACATGCAAAGGGCTTTGACTTTGTCGCTTGAACCCATTCGGCTACACATATATTAACATCATCCTCACTAGCCGAATCACTATCATAATCTAAGGCATTAACCGCATGGTTATCTTTCTCTTTATTTCTATTATCTTTAAAATGGCTATATTGTTTAATTTCCTTAGCCTGGTTTTCTTGCGCCAAAGCCTTCTGCAAAACTTGATTAACATCTAAAAATTCTTGCCCTTCTAGTTTATCCTTAATATGAGCCAGAAGACCCGAAAAGGCAAGATCGGCTAAATCCTTTTCGGCTATGGTCAAGCTGAAACATCGGTTTTTGACATCCCTAAACCTCCTAATATAATCATGAACGTGCTCATTATATTTCTGCCTAACCATAGTTAAATCTGAAAGCCAAAGTTCTGTTTCACCGCTATAAAAATACTCATGAATTTTTTTCTCCAATTGTGCCCATGTTGTAATAGAATTAGGAGCAAGCGATGTAAACCAAGTAAATGCAGTACCGGATAAAGATAAAGGAAATAATTTTAATTTAAAAACATCCGATGTGCCGACCTCGCTGCATTGTGCTAAAAATTGTCCTACATGCTCAAAAGTAGATCTACCATCTTCCCCCGTAAATTTAACAAAATCTAGAATTCTAAAACCACGAGGATATGGTGTCGAGTCAAAGTAATCAGGGTATGGTTTTTGATATGCACGTGCTCCACCCTTAGGTTCTAAACCAAATTCTCTAAGTATATTAGCAAGTTGATCATTAAAATTATCATTAGGCTGTAGAGAACTGGTTTGTGGATCATATGGAACACAAGCACGCGGCGAAAACTCCGGCTGCGAAAATTGAGCATGTGAAGTTTGCAACGGAGACCCACTAAAATATGAATCGGGTACCGGCCTGTACGGAACCCCGGTGCCAACAGGCGGCAGTGGTGGTGTACTATATGCTACTGTCCGATAACTAGGCTATTGTAAATTAGAATTAAAACCAAAACTTTGGTTATTGCTATTGTGATTTTGTGGAACCGAAGTCGAAACAATAGGAGCAGTAGTACTAGTAAAAATATTATTAGCCGAACTACCAACATAGTTCCGGCCATCCAGATTATTGTTTAAAGGGACGTGAGGGTACATAGCATTAGCCAATGCACTAGGCGTATGTATATTACTTGGCAAATTGTTAAATCTGCTACTGTCTGGTGGCATCGGTCTTTTTCCAGAATACTCATCATTGACTTGCAGCACTAATGAGCGTACATGACCAGGTAGACAATTTTCAAGATCTTTATTAAACTGCACTTTAAATTCTTCAAGTCTATTAGCTACTGCTTGAGTAATTGTGCGCGCTGTATTTTCCATATTAGAACGATATTTACTAGCTACGGACACATCAATTAGATGAGCAATTTCTTCGGTTGAGTTTTTTACCTGAGTGTTGAACGTATCGGATGAGATTGGAACTATCTTTTTGATGGCGCCATTCCTCGTCTTCGCATATCCAGCCAACTTCAGCTTCAACCTCTCAACCTTCTCTTTCTCAAGCTCCTCCTCAAGCTCGCGCTAATCATGTTCTGACAGATCATCGAGTGTGACGGCGATGATGTTCTCCAAGTCGATGTCGCTCCCGTTCCTGGACTTGGTGCTCATCGTGTGCCTCTTCTTCTTCTCTTCCCCAGCGGAGTCACCAATTGTGTTGGCACGCGAATTCACCAGGATATTTGTCGTGCTTTCATGACGACGAACGATTGCTTACCAGGCAAAGCAACAAAGAATTCCTCGCTTTCGTGGAGGAGAACCGGCCGCTTTCCAGCGCAAAACGGCAAAGATCACCAAACCCTAGAGCTGCTAGGGCTCGGCAAGAAGTAACGATGGAGAAAAAAGACGTACGTGAAAAATAGAGTTTGTATTGATAGATCGATTGTTATTTCTTTCTTCAATTGGCCAGGACCCTTATATAAAAACCACGCAAGACTTGGCGTGTATGACCAAAACATCAATTCCAAACCGAACAGGACAAATAACTTGATTCGGTTACAAGTACAAAGCTGTACCTACCATATCTGCTCGCTAATTTGTACCAACACGTAATAGTTCCACGTCCAAACTATACTCACATACAGATACGATTTTGGTCTACAAGGAAAATAATAAAATATTTCGGCAAGGTCGTTAATCAAACCATATAATAATGATTGATAGTTCATCATGTGTTGTTGCACCTCCTCATACGTGACTCCATATCTTCTGCCAAAACTTCTTTAGCTTGATAGCCGAAGCTTGTTAGGACTTGTCCTAAGCAGTGGCATTTTAGCTTAGCGTACCATAATCTGTCCAGAACTTGTTCTTAGTGGCTGTTAACACTTGCAAAGTTTCACATATTTATCCTGGGAAAATAGCTTCAGTACACCGGATCTTCTGCTGTGGCATCTGTACTGGACTATGGTCAAGCCTGCATTTTGAATTAAACAGCAAGGGCGAATATATATGTCAATCAATAATCTAACCACAATCATTTAAATTAATTTGGCCCATACCTAGCAGCCAAATTATACATTCAACAAGTGGTACTATCATTATCAACTCTACATCTTTTGGCATCAATGTTATGAACATGTGTATCATCACTATCGAGATTCAATGAGAATAAACCCCTCACAATGGGTGCATGACCATAAAAGATATTGCCCATATAAATAGAACAAGCATTATTCTCTGATTTAAATGAGTAACCGTCTCGCATTAAACAAGATCCAGATATAATGTTCATGCTCAACGCAGGCACTAAATAACAATTATTCAGGTTCATCACTAATCCCGATGGTAATCGAAGAGTGAGCGTGCCAACGGCGATCACATCAACCTTGGAACTATTTCCCATGCACATCATCACTTCGTCCTTCGCCAGCCTCTGTCTATTCCATAGTTCCTGCTTTGAGTTGCAAATGTGAGCAACCGAACCGGCATCAAATACCTAGGCACTACAACGAGAGTTGGTAAGGTACATCAATAACATGTATATCATATATACCTTTGTTGATGTTGGCCCGCTTCTTGTCAGCCAGATACTTGGGGCAATTCCGCTTCCAGTCTCCAGTTCCCTTACAATAGAAGCACTCAGTCTTCGGCTTGGGTCCAACCTTGGGTTTCTTCACGAGAGGAGCAACTGCTTTGCCACCTTTCTTGAAGTTTCCCGTCTTTCCCTTGCCTTTCTTGAAACTAGTGGTTTTATTCACCATCAACACTTGATGCTACTTCTGGTTGTCTGACTCAGTGACTTTCAGCATCGCGAATAGCTCAGAGACTGACTTGTTCATCCCTTGCATGTTATAGTTCAACACAAAGCTCTTGTAGCTAGGTGGTAGCGATTGAAGAACTTTGTCAGTGACGGCCTCTGGCGGGAACTCAACTCCCAACTCAGCCAGACGGTTGTAGTACCCAGACATTCTGAGTATGTGCTCACTGACACACCCGTTCTCCTCCATCTTGCAGGCATAGAACTTCTCAGAGGTCTCTTACCTCTCGATCCGGGCATTCTTCTCAAAGATAAACTTCAACTCCTGGAACATCTCATATGCTCCATGATGTTCAAAACGCCTTTGAAGTCCCGGCTCTAAGCTATACAGCATGGCGCACTAAACTATTGAGTAGTCATCAACACGTGACTGCCAGGCGTTCAGAACGTCCACAGTCGCTGGAGGGGGTGGCACACCAAGCGGTGCATCAAGGACATAAGCCTTTTGGGCAGCCATGAGGATAATCCTCAGATTACGGGCCCAGTCCACAAATTACTTCCATCATCTTTCAACTTAACTTTCTCTAGGAACACATTGAAATTCAGGGGATCTACTGCGCGAGCCATTGATCTACAACATAAATTTGAAAAGATAACTTAGACTATTGTTCATGATAAATGAGTTCAATTAATCATATTACCTAAGAACTCCCACTCAAATCAACATCCCTCCGGTTGTCCGAGTGTAACATGATACAAATTCACCAACCCAAGTCCGATCATCACGTGAGATGAGGTGGTTTCAATGGTGAACATCTCTATGTTTATCATATCTACTATATGACTCGTGTTCGACCTTTCGGTCTCTTGTGTTCTGAGGCCATGTCTGTACATGCTAGGCTCATCAAGTTCAACCCAAGTGTTCCGCATGTGCAAAACTGGCTTGCACCCGTTGTATGCGAACGTAGAGTCTATCACACCCGATCATCACGTGGTGCTTCGAAACGACGAACTTTCGCAATGGTGCACACTTGGGGCGAACACAATTTTATCTTGAAATTTTAGTGAGGGATCACCTTATAATGCTACCATCGTCCTAAGCAAAATAATATGCATAAAAGGATTAACATCACATGCAAATCATAAGTGACATGATATGGCCATCATCTTGTGCTTTTGAGCTCCATCTCCAACGGACCGGCATGATCTCCATCGTCACCGGCAAGACACCATGATCTCCATCATCGTGTCGCCATCGGGGTTGTCACGCCAACCATGCTTCTACAACTATTGCTACCGCTTAGCGATAAAGTAAAGCATTAAATAACGCTTAATGATTGACACGCAGGTCATACAATAATTAAAGACAACCCTATGGCTCCTGCCAGTTGCCGTATGCATCGACATGCAAGTCGATATAAACTATTACAAACATGATCATCTCATACATCAGATATATTTCATCATGTCTTTGGCCATATCATATCATAACATACCCTGCAAAAACAAGTTAGACATCCGCTAATTGTTGTTGCATGTTTTACGTGGCTGCTATGGTGTCGTGGGAAAACACGGTCACCTATGGGGCCATCGGCCCCTTGTGGTTCAGCAGGGGGGAAGAGCACATTGCACAAAGAGCGGAGAGCATAGAGCAGCACATCATCGATCACACGAGTAGTTTTTACATAGGTTCGGGCCGCCGCGAGGCGTAAAACCCTACTCCTGCTTTGGTGGATTGATGTATGGATGGTGTGGAGACGCAACGCTCTTGCCCGGCAGGTCTGCCTCGGGACGAGAGTAGCCACACGCGTATGAGTGTACAGGGATCCGAGTTCCGAACCCTTTCTATGGTTGCCATGGCCCTCCTTTTATAGGTCAAGGGGTTACCACAATGGCAAATCAGTCATTACGTACTGATTAGATAGCAAACAGTGCTATCATACCTAACTCTGCAGACAGGACAGAGTGCATTAAATGCACCGCTTAGTGTCACATCATGGCGTGGCCCGGCAAGCCTTGCCGTGCTGTTCAGCCACCTTCTCGTCTGTCTGCGCGACATGTCGCCTGGACGGGTGTCAATTGGAGGTGATTTCCTTTAGGAATGGATGCCACGTGCCAAATAACAGCCACATAATCACTTGGGGGCTCGACACTGCACCGATAGGTGACTTACATTGCTGTGAGGTGGAGCGGTGGAGCCTTGGTGCGGTGATCCTGCCCTCGGCATCCCTGGCAAGCCTGCGAGGGGAGTCTTGAGACTTGTCTTCTGGGCAACCTCAATCCCGCCAGGCTCGCCTGCCCGGCAAGGGAGGTTTTTCCTTGGTTGTATCTTGCTTGTTTGGTTTGCCTTGGTCTTCTTGATCCTCCCTTTGATTTCTCAAAGAGCTCATCTGTTCTGCTTGGTCTAGTCTTGGATGCTGCAACCTTGTTCTTAAGCATGTGTACAGTCTGGGCAACACACCTGGGGTTTGTTGTACCGACAGGAGCCACCGGGCCTTGCCTGAAAGCGTTGCCGAGCGTCGTCGGGGTAGGCCCTGTCCAGTACACAGGTGAGAGGGTTGCGGTAGCTTGTTCTTTGAGATCTTCTTTGCTTCTTCATTAACCTGCGTCTGAGTCAGTTTCCGGTTTCCTCGTGCGTCGCACGAGATGTGCCAAGGGGAATTCAAGCCATGATCTGTGGGCTACCCACGTCCCACACTCATGGGGCGGTAACTGCCATCCCACTAGCTTCCCCGCCCCTGGTGCTTTCGCCACGTGTGTTGCATGCATTGCGCAGGGCTGGTGGCAGATGTGGAGGGCGCGGGAATGAGTGCCATGGCAGAAAACCAGGCGCCGTGGATTGGTGCAGAGGGTCGGCTTTGATTCCCCGGGCCGTTGATGGCGCGGGGAAGCCGGATTGGAGGAGTAGGGCGGCTACCTTCAGGGAGAGGAGCCAGCCCCCCTGCTCCGTTCGCCTATAAAAAGGACAGCGGGGCAGGGCGCTTCTCCACACAACTCACCCCTTCCTTCTCCCTAGCAGTTCTCGTCTGCCATGGTGAGGGGCCGGGGGCATGGCGGCTCTCCGGCGGTGGCGACAAGGGCTTCTGCTCGATAGAGCCTCCCTCCTCCTATTGAAAATGCGGGGGCGGAGCCCGTCGCGAGAGGAGGTGGGAGGGGGCAAGGTCATGGCCGCCGCGATGCTCGGGGTCGAGGAGGATGGGGTGGTGCCCTGATCGCACCTCCGCCGGCCGCTCATCCCCCAATGGAAGGCCACGTCGGAGATCAAACGCTGGAGTTCATCATCAGGTTATATAAGCCCCCGCGTGACTGCCTCCGCCTCCCTACCCCATTTGCGAGGGTGATGGAGCTTGAACAGCCGTGCGCACTGAAGCTGCACATGAGGGGTTGCTATAATGGTAGCATGCGGGTGGATGTGGATTTCCCCGCCCCTCATGTCATGCTCTTTTGATGCGGCTGGAAGACTTTTGCTCGCGCCCACAGCTTGTCGGAGGGGCACATCCTCCATTTCAAATTAATGGATACCAAGCTGCTCTCCGTCAAGGTCTTTGGGTGCTCGGGTGCTTGCTTAGGGTGCTGCGTGGAGAGCTCGACCGATGACGAAAGCTCCTCCTCGAGCTATAGCAACGAGGAGGAAAGTGACGGCGATGACGACGGCGCCGATGGGGAGGACGACAGCTCCGACTCCTGCTGAATGCCAGCCGCACCATCACCGTCAGGTGGCGGCACCATCATCTGCACCTGCACCCCATTCCTGGCAAGGTGATTTGCCGGGGAGTTGGATGTAGAGGCGGGGATGGTGTCTTCGGTTCCTCCAGCAGCCTTCCAGCTGGGCCCTAGTAGGTTTCCTCGCGGGCTGCAACTTCGTTCGCCCTGCCGCGTCCTGCTGGCCCTGGTGGCGGTGGTCAGGGGGACCCTTCCGCCGTTCTCTTCACCATCACCTTCGCCCGTGCCTTCCCGATCTTGTTGGGCTCCCTGTCATGGGGCCCGACGGGGTCAGGCTAGGCTTATGCCCAGGCACCCTTTTGCCCTCTTCACTTCCCATCGTAGTGCCTAGGAGGAGAGGGACAAGAAAGGGATTACGGGGCACTTATCTTTTTTCAGTTTAAAATGTGTAGGCATTTGCCAAACTTTAGTCTAAATAGTGTAAACTTCTTTATCCATGTTTGTGCTCTGTAAGATCTGTACTTGCTTATCAGCATATTTAATGAAAAAGACAAGCCTTGCCGGGTACTTGTGCATGTATCATGTCCATGCAGAGGTGAGGTGCCTCTATACGTTAGAGTAAACAAGTTTCCCCCGGCAAACTATCCTACCGGTACCCTTAGTTTGCTGCCGCGGGGCAAGGCTTGCCAGGCATAAAACTATAAAAAGGGACCAGCCCCTCGTCGAACCCTCTCCATCAAAGCCCACTGTGACCACCTTGCCCGAAGCAATGTTCGGGACAAAGGATGGGAGCACCTAGGTTTTGAAGGTGACAAGGTTTTCATATGCACAAGTTTTCACCTTACAGAGCAGGAATGGATTAGAAGAAACTTATCTGTTTGGCTTGCTGGGGATCGTCACGTAGGCTCATCTTCATTTCTTCTCTTCGGGACCAAGTCTACAGCAAGAACCCTGCAACTTAGTGCAGATGAAAACAATGCCACATGCGACCTCATCTATATGATCATGCTATGCTCATGATATGCTTATGCATGCATGCAAGTTTCGGGGGGCCCCATCGCTTTGTTTATTTATCTGGTGCTCAGGGTCTACGCCTGGCTTTGTACAAAGGGTTACATGTAACATCGGCAAGGCTTGTACAAAAGGGTGGCTGCCGGGCAGGGCCCGACAGCCGCGCCTTACGGGTAGAACTTACGGAGAGGCTCAATGTTCCATGAGTTTTGCAATTGAATGCCATCTCCGGTCTCCAGACAGACTGCACCAGGTCTGGTGACTCGTACTATCCGGTAAGGGCCTTCCCACTTCGGCGTCAACTTGTTTGCATCCATGGCAGACTGAACACACCTAAGGACAAGGTCACCTTCCTCAAAGCTCCGGGCATGAACCCTGCGTCTGTAATAACGACGTAGGGCTTGATGGCAGTGTGCAGCACGTGTAGCAGCCTGGAGACGGTTCTCCTCAAGTAGCACAGCGTCGTCACGCTGGTGCTGTTCCTGCGCTACTTCATCATAGGCAAGCACTCGAGGAGATCCGAATATGAGTTCCGTGGGGATCACTGCTTCTGCCCCATAGACTAGGGAGAAGGGAGTCTTTCCGGTGGCTCGATTTGGTGTCGTACGGAGGGACCAAAGAACCACCGGCAGCTCGTCGATCCATCGCCCACCGCACTTCTGCAGCCTATCAAATGTTCTTGTCTTGAGTCCTCGCAGCACTTCAGCGTTTGCCCTCTCAATTTGTCCGTTGCTCCTGGGATGGGCAATAGAGGCAAACAAGACTTTGCTTCCGAGGGCATGAACGTATTGCATGAAGCCGCGGCTTGTGAATTGGGTGCCATTGTTAGTGATGATTCTGGCGGGTACTCCGAAATGGCACACCAATCCTTTCAAGAACTTGATAGCTGACTGTGCAGTCACCTTCCTCATGGGCTCCACCTCTAGCCACTTTGTGAACTTGTCGATGGGGACGAACAAGAACTCAAAGCCCCCGGTAGCACGAGGGAATGGGCCCAAGATGTCGAGCCCCCAGACTGAGAAGGGCCATGACAAAGGGATTGTCTGAAGTGCTTGGGGAGGCTGATGGATATTCTTGGAGTGGAACTGGCAGGCTTCACATTTGATGACTAGCTGGATTGCATCCTGGAGGGCCGTGGGCCTGTAAAAACCTTGTTGGAAGGCTTTTCCAACCAGGGCCCTCGATCCAATGTGGGAGCCGCACATACCCTTGTGTATCTCTGCCAACAGTTCCTTTCCTTCTTCCCGGCAAATGCACTTCAATTCCACACCGTTGGGCCTTCTTTTGTATGGCGTATCGTCAATGAACTGATACATACTGGCCCTCCGGGCTACTCTTTCAGCTTCTTCTTGCTCTTCAGGAAGTTCTCCTGTTTAGAGGAAATGAACAGTGTGTCGCGCCCAAGTTGGAGCCTGAGGCTCAGCAAAAAGGACTAGCGGCACCTCCTCGTCGATGGGAGCGCATGCCTCGACCACAAAGACTGGTAGTTCGGCGGGAGGGTGTAGCTCACCGATCGAAGGGAGTCCCGCCAAGCTCTCTGCCGGGGGCTTCGGGAAGCTTTGCCGGGAGAGGCTTAACAGAGTTCAATTTCCTCCTCTTGCTGGCCATTGTTGCTGGGGATACGGAGGGTTGAGTCAGATGGAGAACAAAAGTCCCTGGTTCCACAGGGAGTTTTTGTGCAGCGCACTTTGACAGATGATCAACAATGCTGTTTTCCGCACGAGGTATGTGCTCTGTTTGCAATCCATCAAAGCGCTCCTCCAACTTTCTCACTTCCTCGACGTATGCCTCCATCAACGGGCTTTGATAATCCTTGTTCACTTGTCTCACCACCAGCTGTGAATATCCACGAATGATCAGCTTCTTGATTCCCAGTTCTCTCACGATCCTGAGCCCGGCAAGGAGCCCTTCATACTCTGCAGTATTGTTGGTAGCCTTCTCTCGGGGGAAATGCGTTTGAACGACATACTTGAGATGCTCCCCAGTGGGAGCAATGAGAAGCATGCTAGCTCCTGCACCTTGTAGGGAGAAGGTACCATCAAAGTACACGATCCATTCTTGGGGTGCTTCCTTGCCGGGAACAACTGTCTCCAGTACTTCTTCGTCAGGGGTCGATGTCCATTCTGCAATGAACTCTGCTAGTGCTCTGCTCTGAATAGTTGACGTGCTCTCAAACTTTCAACCAAAGCTGGACAACTCCAGAGCCCATTCCACTATCCTGCCGGTGGCCTCAGGGTTCCTCAATATGCGTTGCAAGGGGAAGCGGGTGACAACCGTGATCTCGTGGGCTTGAAAGTAGTGGCGCAGTTTCCTTGAGGCCATGATGAGGCCAAAAATCAACTTTTGTACGCCGGAGTACCTCGACCTAGCCCCCTGCAGCAGGGAGCTAACGAAGTACACTGGCCGCTATACCACTTTCCTCCTTGCCGTGACCTTCAAGCTGTCCACACTGCCCCGCTCTTTCTTGCTCTGATCTGCCTCTGACCTTGCCGGGGCGAGTTCACTTCCTTCTCCAGAGGGGACGGTAGTTGCAGCTGCTTCTTCATCTACTTCCTGCTGCGCCACCAGTGCTGCGCTAACCACTTGATTGGTTGCCGCTAAGTATAGCAGCAACGGCTCTTGTGGTTTCGGAGCGACTAAAGTGGGAACAGAGGAAAGATAGGTCTTCAAATCTTGCAGCGCAGCGTCTGCCTCCGGGGTCCACTCCACGGGTCCTGCCTTGTTCAGAGTTTTGAAGAACAGCAGGGCGCACTCTGCGGACTTGGAAATAAACCTGCTCAGCACGGCAACACATCCAGTCAAATGCCTCACGTCTTTAACTGTCTTGGGTGCTTGAATCTGCTCAATCGCCTTGATCTTGTCGGGATTGGCCTCTATCCCCCGGTGGGACACAAAGAAGCCAAGTAGCTTGCCAGAAGGAACGCCAAACACACACTTCTCTGAATTCAGCTTCAAGTTGATCTTGCGTAAATTTGCAAAGGTCTCTTCCATGTCCTGAATGAGAGTCAGTTTGTCCTTGGTTTTGACCACTATATCATCCATGTAGGCTTCAATATTTCTGTGCAGCTGAGACTCAAAGCCAATCTGTACTGCTCTTGCAAAAATGGATTCGGCGCTTTTTAACCCGAAGGGCATCCGTACAAAGTAGTACGTGCCGCAGGGGGTTATGAACAGGGTTTTTTCTTCATCCTCCTTGGACATGAATATCTGGTGCTATCCGGAGTAGGCATCTAGGAAGGAAAGTAGGTCACACCCGGAGGTGGAATCCACAATTTGGTCGATGCGCGGCAAGGGGAACGGGTCCTTCAGGCATGCTTTATTCAGATCTGTGAAATCTATCCAAAGCCGCCATTTCCTATTCGCCTTGCGCACCACCACCGGATTTGCTAACCACGTTGGATGCAATACTCCTCTTACCAAACCAGCTACCTCAAGTTTCTTGACCTGTTCGGCAATAATTTGCTGCCACTCCAAAGCTTGCTTTCAGACCTTCTTCTTGACGGGCCGGGCTTGTGGGTAGACAGCAAGGTGGTGCTCGATTACCTCACTGGGAACACCGAGGATGTCAGATGGTTGCCAAGCAAACACATCGACATTCGCCCGCAAGAAGGCAACGAGCGCGCTTTCCTATTTGTCGTCAAGGGTGGCACTGATAGTAAACGTACCATCAACGCCAGCCAGCCCTGCCGGGACCTTCTTCACAGCGGGTGTAGCAGCCTTGGATGTCTTGCTATTGGAACTCTCCAGCAAGTCATCAATAGGCGCAGCGCACTCGGAAGAGGTGCGCTTCCCAGATTGCTTGCTGGCTTCCTTGCCAGCTTTCTTCCTTTCTTGCTTTCCTTGACAGGTGCAATAGCTTCCGCGGCCTCTGCAGCAATTGCTTCTCGGTATATCTTATCCATGCATATGATTGCGTCTTTCTTGTCTGATGGAATGGAAATGACGCCCATTGGCCCCGGCATCTTCAGTGTGTTGTAGGCATAGTGGGATGCCGCCATGAATTTGGCCAGGGCTGGGCGACCAAGGATTCCATTGTACGGCAGGGGGAGGTCAACTACGTCAAACACGATCTTCTCAGTCCGGTAATTCAACTCCCCCCCCCAACGTTAATGGCAGTGTGATCTTCCCTTTAGGATGACTCTTGCCAGCGTTTATCCCTTGGAAAGTACCAGTGACCTTGAGCTCTTCATCTGCTATCTAGAGTTTCCTGATGACCTTGGGAGAAATCAGATTCAACCCGGCCCCGTCGTCAACCAACATCTTTGTGACCTTGAGGTTGCGGATCGTTGGTGAGACCAACAATGGCAAACACCCTACCGCAGTGGTGCGGTCAGGGTGGTCCTCTTCATCAAAGATGATGGGCGTGCGGGACCACTTGAGCGACTTCCGAGAATATGCCGCTGGCGCCATGGCGTTGACCTCACGTGCCCACTATTTAAGTTGGCGGTGAGAGGAGTGCAAGGATGCACCTCCGTCAATGCATAGGGCATCAGTGGCTTTCTGGAACTCCTGCTCGCTGGTTTCCTCTTCATCTCCTTCATCACTCTCGTCAGCGCATCCCTTATTCTCATGGCCTTTGGCGGGTTTTCCTTGATGCTGAGGGCCCTTGCCAGGACGGCCTCCCTTGCCACCTCGGCCTTTCCCGCCAACACCATCCTGATCTCTTTCCTTGTCACGCTTCTCGTACTCAGCCTTCTGCTTCTTGAGGAGTTGCTCAACTTGATGACACTCTTGAAGATCGTGGCCCTTAGTCCGATGGATCTTGCAGTACAGCCCGCCAGTCTTCCCAGCCTTCTCGGCAGCCACGGCTTCCCGGCAATCAGTGCACACGGCAACTTCCTTGCCGGGAGCCTCGGTCTTGGCCTTCTTGCTGGTGCTAGGTGTGCTTGACCCTTCGACGGCCATCACTCCTTTATCCTTGTGCTTCTTGTTGCGCTTCTTGTTCTTCTTCTTCTGGTTGGCAGCGTCATCGTCGTCCTGTGAGTCAACATCGATGCCATCTTCTTCTCCGGGGAGTCGCCTCCCCTCATCTACTCGGGCACACTTATCCACCAGAGTGTACAGCTCATTCATAGTCTTGGGCAACCGGACGTTCATTTTAGAATGTATCCCGCGGTTGCGCACATTGGACTGGAATGCGGCTATCACAGCTGCCGGGTGGATGTCTGGAATGTTCCTGTGCACCCAGCTGAACCTCTGCATGTACTTCCGCAAACTTTCTCCTTCCTTCTGTGGGAGGAGCTACAAATCGCTGGGCCACCCTGGTTCTTGATGGCTGCCCGTGAAGGCGCCAACAAACTCATGGCATAGGTCAGCCCAGGTCGAGATGGAGTTCTCTAGCAAATGCATCAGCCACGACCTCACGTTTGGCTTGAGTGCCAAAGGGAAGTAGTTGGCGAACACTTTCTCATCTCTTCCCCTGGCAGCTTGAACAGCGATGGTGTAGATGCTGAAGAACCCTGCCGGGTTCAATCTTCCGTCATACTTTTCCGGTATCTCTGGCTTGAACGTGCGGGCAGATGGCCAGCAGACTTGCCACAGCTCGCGAGTGAAGGCGGGCACCCAACCTCGAAAGGAAGGCACCCACCTCCATCGGGCATGGGTTCACCGACGTCGGGGCCATTGCGCCTGTCAGACGGGCGGTGTGTTTCTTGGCGTCGCTCGATGGTGACGCGCGCGTCCTCCCTCTGCCTGTCTTCCAGGACCCATCGCTGGTCTGGACGTGGCCGAGGATCGAACGAAGCCATCGATACATCGTCGGGGTCTTGGTTGCGTGGCTCTGGCTATGGCCCCTGCGCTGGCTGCCACGGAGGGGATTGCACCGTGGGGGTGGACCCTTCGGTACGGCCAGCGGCTCGGGCCATTGTCGCCGCCTATGGGGGCCGTGGCGGGCCTACTCGCTGTGATCCTCCCGCCTCGGTGAAACCAATCAAGCTCTGAATGGTGGCTCTCCACTCATCCATCTGATCGGCCACCGACAGAAATCTCAACAGGAGTTGGGCCCGCGCCATGGCCTGTGAAGCGGTGCTTGGCATGGATGACGACGCAGATCGTGTCGCTCGACTTCTGACGGTGCCAGCGGTGGCGGCGCCGTGCTCTCATCGCCGTGAGCCAGTTGGCAGGGTCGCGTGGCGACGAGGTGTATGTGCTTGGGGATTGGCAACCCCATCTGGCGCATCGTCTTGGTCGGCTTGTTCCGGCGGTGGCGCGTGCCCTGTAGCCGCACCAGCAGCAAGGGCGGCCAAAGCGTCACGGTTTGCTCCAGAGCGAGCGCCATCGCTGCGGCTACGCCCTTCGGCTTGGTGGAGAGGTGGAGATGGAATATTCTCTCCACCCGTACCTTGTGGGGCGCGGCCGCTGGGATGCTGTTGATGCTATCCTCCTCCGGCACTTCTTGCTCCCGTTTCAGGCGCAGGGGGAACGGTAACGGCGCCGCTCGCGCCGGCTACATCCCCCGCAGCATCCACGTTCCCATGCGCCCCTGTAGCCCCCACGGCATCGGCAGCCACATGCGAAGGGGCCTTTGAGGTGGATGGGTGAGCCGTGGCGCCGGGTTTTTTCTTGGGTGTCATGGATGGCGAAGCCGTCGATGAAGAAAATGACGATGAAGATGACGCGCTGCCTACACTCTCGGGTTCTCGCAAGCGCTTCCCCCTACCTGGCGCGCCAAAGATGTCGTGGGAAAACACGGTCACCTATGGGGCCATCGGCCCCTTGTGGTTCGGCAGGGGGGAAGAGCACATTGCACAAAGAGCGGAGAGCATAGAGCAGCACGGGAGCGATCACACGGGCAGTTTTTACCCAGGTTCGGGCTGCCGCAAGGCGTAAAACCCTACTCCTGCTTTGGTGGATTGATGCATGGATGGTGTGGAGATGCAGCGCTCTTGCCCGGCAGGGTTGCCTCGGGTCGAGAGTAGCTACGCGTGTATGAGTGTACAGGGATCCGAGTTCCGAACCCTTTCTATGGTTGCCATGGCCCTCTTTTTATAGGTCAAGAGGTTACCACAATGGCAAATCAGTCATTACGTACTGATTAGATAGCAAACAGTGCTATCATACCTAACTCTGCAGACAAGACATAGTGCATTAAATGCACCTCTTAGTGTCACATCATGGCGTGGCCCGGCAAGCCTTGCCGTGCTATTCAGCCACCTTCTCATCTGTCTGTGCGACACGTTGCCTGGACGGGTGTCATTTGGAGGTGATTTCCTTTAGGAATGGATGCCACGTGCCAAATAATAGACACATAATCACTTGGGGGCTCGACACCGCACTGATAGGTGACTTATGTTGCTGTGAGGTGAAGCGGTGGAGCCTTGGCGGGGTGATCCTGCCCTCGGCCCCGGCAAGCCTGCCGGGGGAGTCTTGAGACTTGTCTTCTGGGCAACCTCGATCCCGCTAGGCTCGCCTGCCCGACAAGGGAGGTTTTTCCTTGGTGGTATATTGCTTGTTTGGTTGGCCTTGGTCTTCTTGATGCGCCCTTTGATTTCTCAAAGAGCTCATCTCTTCTGCTTGGTCTGGTCTTGGATGCTGCAACCTTGTTCTTAAGCCTGTGTACAGTCTGGGCAACACACCTGGGGTTTGTTGTACCAACATATGGGTATCTAGCAAGAACGAATCTTACCTACACAAAGCCACAACGGTGATATTCAAGTTGCTACTTAACCTTCTACAAGGACCGCCCTTGTCGAATGCGATTCAACTAAGCTGGGAGAGACAATCACCCGCCAGCCATCTTTATGCAACAAAGTCACATGTCAGTCGATGGAACCGGTCTCATGTACGTGGACATGTAAAGTTGGTCCGTGCCACTTCAGCCCACAATACCGCCGAATCAAGAAAAGACCAAGGAAGGAAGCAATCTGAATACCAACGCCCACAAACTCCTTTGTGTTCTACTCGTGATGTCATCTACGCATAGACCTAGCTCATGATGCAACTATTGGGGAACGTTGCATGGGAAACAAAAATTTTCCTATGCTCACCAAGATCCAATCTAGGAGATGACCATCTACGAGAGGAGAGATTGGATCTACATAGCCTTGTAGATCGCTAAGTGGAAACGTTAAGAAACGCGGTTGATATAGTCGAACGTCTTCGCGATCCAATCACGATTCGTCCCGCGAACTCCCGATCTACTGCCGAACGGACGGCCCCTCCTCATTCAACATACGTACGGGTTGATGACGCCTTCACCTCCTCGATCCATCAAGCGATTGTGAAGTAGTAGCTCGAGTCCTCCGGCAGCACGACGGCGTGATGGCAGTGGTGGTGGTGGAATCTCAGCAGAGCTTCGCTAAGCACTGCGGAGAGGAAGAGGGTTACGAGGGAGAGGAAGGGCAGCGCCGTGGTATGGAGATGTGCTCAAGGTTGTGGCTGCCCTCTCTCTACCTCTCTATATATAGGGGGAAGGGAGGAGGAGGGGGTGCCCTAGATCCCATCTAGGGGGGCGGCGGCCACAAGGGATGGGAAACCCTAGATGGGTTTTGGCCCTCCCCCTAGGAGACTTGGCCCCCAAGCCAGGTGGATGCAAAACCCTAGGGAGGCGCCCCCACCTCTTCTAGCAACATGGGATGGGGTGAGGGGGGCGCACAGCCCCTTAGTGGGCTGGTGTGCCCCCTCCCCTTGGCCCATGAGGCCCCCCAACACTTGCCGGGGCCCGCCCGAAACCCCTTTCGGTCATGCTGGTCATCACCCGGTACCCCCGGAACAATTCCGGACTCCAATACCCTTCGTCCAATATATCAATCTTCACCTCCAGACCATTCCAGAGTTCCTCGTCACTTCCAGGATCTCATCCGGGACTCCGAACAACCTTTGGTAACCATCATAATGACTCAACTATACTTATATCGTCACCAAACGTTAAGTGTGTAGACCCTGCGGGTTCGAGAACTATGCATACATGACCGAGACACCTCTACGGTCAATAACCAATAACGGGACCTGGACGCTCATATTGGTTCCTACATATTCTACGAAGATCTTTATCGGTTGAAGCTCGATGTCAAGGATTCAGCTAATCCCTTATGCAGTTCCCTTTGTCTATCGGTATGTTACTTGCCCGAGATTCGATCGTCGGTATCTCCATACCTAGTTCAATCTCGTTACCGGCAAGTCTCTTTACTCGTTCCGTAATACAAGATCCCGTGGCTAACCCATTAGTCACATGTCTTGCAAGCTTCTTTTGATGTTGTATTACCAAGTGGGCCCTGAGATACCACTCCGTCATACGGAGTGAAAAATCTCAGTCTCGATCCATGCCAGCTCAATAGACACCCTCGAAGATACCTGTAGAGCACCTTTATAGTCACCCAGTTACATTGCGACGTTTGGTACACACAAGGTACTCCTCCGGTGTCAGTGAGTTGCGTGATCTGATGGTCATAGGAACATATACTTGACATGCAGAAAACGATAGCAATAAACTTGACACGATCATATGCTACGTTCATAGTTTGGGTCTTGTCCATCACATCATTCTCCTAATGATGTGATCCCATTATCAAATGACAACTCATGTCTATGGCCAGGAAACCATAGCAATATTTGATCAACGAGCTAGTCCTGTAGAGGCTCACTAGGGACAAGTTGTTGTCTATGTATCCACACATGTATTTGAGTTTCCAATCAATACAATTATAGCATGGACAATAAACGATTATCATGAACAAGGAAATATAATAATAACCACTTTATTATTGCCTCTAGGGCATATTTCTAACAGATTTTGCCACGTGGCTTTTCTAGAAAACCACGGGAAAGCCAAAGTTCATGCACAATGCATGCACGTACCATACCACGATGCATGCGACATCACCACATATTAGTATGACCTACCCAAACACACACCAAAAGAAAATCAGCCTTCGCACTGGCGTTGTATGTTTTTCCTGTAGTGGGCGTGCTGCTTCCCACAAATAAAAGATAATCTTTTTTAGCGAGAGAACTTTCCAATCTTTTTATAATCAATTATGGTAGTATAAAAAATATTAGAGGTAATAAAAATTACAAGCAGATCCATGGACCACCTAGCGACGACTACAAACACTAGAGCGAGCCGATGGCACTCCGCCATCATCGCTTCACCCTCACCGGAGCCAGGAAAACCTTGTTATAGTAGACAGCCGGGAAGTTGTCGTGCTAAGGCCCCAAAGGACTAGTGCACCAGAGCAGCAATCATCGCCGATGAAGAGAGTTGTAGATTGAAAAGATCAAACCTGTAACCCACGAACGAAGACTGGGTCCAAATAGATCCAGCGAAGACCAGCACCGACCAAATCCCGCATTTGACGGAGACACACCTCCACACAATGCTAGACGCGCCATCGGGGGGAGGTGGGGGGACATGGGAGACATTATTCCTACTGAGGGACATCGCCACCACCACACAACCCCAACCAAGACGTTGAACCTAGCAAAAACGACATCGGGGTCCCTCCCACCGGTAGGGGGGCGAGATCCTCTGCACCTCTGTGTTGTTGAAACACATAATATATCAAGCCTTCACCGTGATGATAGACTTTCTTTTATGATGAGACAAAGTTGAAAAAATATATAAGATAATTTTTTTAAACACCTTCCCATATATTAATTAATTAAAAACATCACTACAATCGTTCATAACAGCAGATGCCACACAGGGCTGAATTGGCCTTTCTATTTATTTTTGTCAACTTGAAATTTCCTAGAAGCCTGGTGATGACAAGCGCTTCCTTTTTAAGGTCAACAAGCAGGGATCTGTCAAGACTTTCATTTGCAAGGAAAGAAGCCACAAACACACAATCAGTTTTCCAAATAATAGGCTTGTTAAAAGAAATACCAATATAAAGCCAAGCAAGGCATGCTCGAATCTCCGCTTCATCCACACCAGAACATAACCCAATAAAGTCACCAAGATGAGACAATGATATCACCAGTATAGCTCCAGGCCACCACCCCAACGCTCACAACACTTAAACTCTCCACAAAACTTGCATCAACATTGATCATGATGTGGCCAAAAGGAGGCGGCTGCCACACCTCTTTGGGTCTCACTGCGGTATTACTTGGACCAAAACTAGGCACCATCACCTTTCCTTTGTAATTGGTGACTACCTCATTAGTAGGCTGACACAACATAAAGGAAAACCAGTAGCTTTCCAGAAACATAGCGGATCCTGTAACGGTTTCTTTTCCTTTCCCAAAAATCAAATCATTCATCAAATGCCAAGCTCGCCAGAAAGAAACAGGATGTGCTCCCTTTTAGAACAGCTTAACTGGTCTAATAAAATAAGTAACCAGTCCGGCCCTGAATAATTGAAAGCCACTCCCCCTAGAAAATTCCAAACTTTCCTCAATGCCAACCGAAGCGCACGAGCCTTGGGGCAAGAAACAAGAGCGTGAAAAGTGCTCTCATCCTCAACCCCACAGATAGAGCGCTTGATGATGTAAAAGTCTATTAACCTGAACCGCCAGGCTATCAGATGCTACACGCCATCCAAAAATTCTAGTCTTTTGTGGGATGTCGGACTTCCAAATGATATCCCACAACCTCCTTTCTCCGTTAATAGTAGTACTGGATTACCCAACATTCTCTTTCTGATAAACTAATTTGTTCTTGTTAATACGTAGGGCAAGATAAATTTTCATTTGGATTATCTATTCAACATCAGAAGGTAAAAACAAGGGATTTTATTAGCATCAGTGCAAAAGATGGTAAAGCAAGGAAGTGACATTGAGGACGAAAAAGGATCAATTGGGAATACTTTCTTTTAGATGAACAACACATCTTTACTTCATATAGTCAAGTTTTTTTAGAAAAAAGAGACATGGCATCTTATATCTGATATTTATCACACACAAAATAGCAAGTAGAATAAAAAGATGATTGGATACAAAATAAATTACATTTCAAAACATATTAGCTTTCTTATTTTTTTCGATTGTATGCCACCCGCCGGAGATTAAAAAATACCCTGAACCAACTATAAAGAACGGGAGGAAAGGGACCGATGTCACTCACCCTCTTGAGACGAGATTTAGAAGTCGCGGAAGAAGCATCGGTTGGAGCATCACCCCTGCAGGACATGTTTGCAATCCATCGCCACCGGTCCATAAGGTTGGAGAAAACGAACCATGCTGCGGAACAACACATAAGATGTTGAAGTCGTGGCACCATTGGCCAAGCAATTGCTCTCCTAGAAGGACACACAAGTTGCCAAGATCTGAAGAGAGCCAATATATCTGGGACACAAACTCTCACAGGCCTTTCACCAACGCCAGATCAGATGTCGTCGAGGTAGGGAGAGACTGGAGAGAACTTATTCCAACACGTCATTATCGCCACCACCTCGTCGTCGCGGAAAAAAAACCTAAGGAGAAAAGAGAGTGGACGGACAGGTCCCCACTCCTCTTGCCAATGACGAGGCTACTGGACGGAGAGGAGGAGAGGGGCCATAGCGGCATCATGGCGGGGAAACTTGACGACGACGGCTAGGACTGAGACTTGGTGGTCCCTGAGAATTCATGTAGCCAAGTTCATAGGGAAACAAAAGATGGGTGGGAAGGATTAGAGAGCCACACATCGCGACCCACATCTGGAGTCATTACCATCCTAGACAACCTATGAGCCTCCTCATTGCAAGCACGCTATTCGTAGCAGAAATCACATGCCAAAAAAAAAGATTTACAAGCTCTAATCTCCAGCATAATCATGCGGTTGGCATGATTATGGGCGCTGGCAGGAAGGAGAGGAGTAAATGAGCTGTGTGGGTAGTAGTGTGTGATAGTAGGAGTTGGAGTGGTGTATAGCCTGGCCGTGTGTGGCTTAGACTGGCCACAGTATGAGTAACTTCTAGAGTAACATCGGATCCAAATCAGCAAATTTGCCTATGTGGCAATGAGTTAATGAGGAAAGTGGTAAATTGAGTAACTTAGGCTGGTCGTAATGCCAAGTATCGTATACTAGTATCATGCATATGATACTAGTGTATGATACTACATCCGTAGTGCATAGTATCATATGTTAGTATCATGGATGACTCCATTTATTGCCATGCATGACACAAAGTAGCATAACATTTAATATGATACGGTATCATGATATGATACTCAACCCTCTCTTTCTTCATTTAATTTTATGCCACATCAACAAATTTGCTTAGTTGGCATGCATGATACTATCTATGATACTTTCATTACGACCAGCCTTAGCTAGTTACTCATTCTATGAGTAACATCGCACATACCAAGACAAAATGAGTCTATAACTAATAAATGAAGTTTTGCATGACACTACATATCTGTTACTACCCACTATGAAGGTAGTAACATAGTCTAGGATAGCATATATGTTACTAGTGTAAGTTACTCTTCACTGTGACTAGTTTTATGGGCGACTTTCTCTTGTACATAAATCCTCCTCTTCTATAAAGCTATGGTACATTATTGGCCTACTCTTAAAAAATAAATAAATAAAATAATGCAGTGGGCATTGGAGTTAGTCTTTAGGGAAAACTAGCAAAAAGGCTCGTGCGTTGCAACGGAAGAAAAAAGCAACCCTCTCATATCTCTAGCTCTGTAAATTAATTTTAAAACAATGACTTATTATTGAATAATTCATAAAAAGCTTTGAGTAAAAATTAGTCCAAACTTTTGATTTTGTGAACATGTTTTTGTAATATAGCAAACATGCCCGGACATTGCAATGAGAGAGGAGAAAAAATATCTTGCAATTTAGCAATTCTAGCATCAGGTAACACGTTTATCTAGGAAATATGCCCGTCCGTTGCAACAGAAGAAATGAATTCTCGCTGACAATCGATTTATTTTTTGCTTTCGGGAAAACATGAATATTTCTCCACTTTAAAAAAAGAAACTTTTTAAAATTTGAAGTTTTTTATTAAGTTGTAACATTTTTCTAAACTTAAATTTTTGAACACATGATTTTTTCAAATAATTGTAATGAAACATCTCTTTCCATCACATTTGTTAGCTGGGTCAGTTGGACGTGGCCGGTTGGCAGGTCATGGGATCGAACCCTCCCATCGGCAATTTTATTTTTTTGCTAGCTCTCCGGGCCTAGGCCACAGTGCGCTGCCAGGTTCCATCACATGTGTTGGGTCATTTGGAAAAACTGTGCATGACCGGTTGGCAGGTCACAGGATCGAACCCTCCCATCGGCAATTTTATTTTTTTGCTAGCTCTCCAGGCCTGGGCCACAATGCGCCGATAGACTGTGTGTGACCGGTTGGCAGGTCATGGGATCAAACCCTCCCATCGGCAATTTTTTTTGCTAGCTCTCCGGGCCTAGGCCACAGTGCGCCGCTAGGTGGGCTTCCTCCGTTGGGCCAAAACGGATGGCAAGTAACGACACGAAATAACATACGTGAAATTAATTAATGCGGGACCAGACAAAGCTGGGACGAAACCAAAAATATCACCTCCTTTAATAGTAGGTATAGATTAGGAATATCTAGGTTCGCATGAAAGTTGGAACTTGCGATGCAGCACAACAGCCCCAAACCCAAAGGATGCGTCGCTCGCCTCTTCCCTGTCGTTTCGTGTGCTCGTGGCCCAAACTGGGCACGAATCAACCGCGCGCACGAACGCCTCTTCGTCCTATCAAACTGCGGCAACCGAACCCACGCTGCATATCTGCATGCCAACGTACTAAGTGCTACGTGAGTGTGTAACTGCTAGCCCATTCCCGCCCCTTCCAAATACCGTTCCCACTTCGCTTGCCCCTCATCTCCTCCCTCTTTATCACCGGCCTCCCCCCTCGTCTGGCAGATCATTCGACAGGATCGATCCCGGTAGCAATTCGTCATCACAGCGATAATGGCGGCGTCGGCGGCTGGGCGCGCGAACGCCGCGCGCGGCACGAAGGCGACGGAGGATGTTCTCCGGATCGTTGGGACCAGCGAGGCTCTGGATTCGGACGACATCGAATACATCCTCGACGACTACCGCAGGACGTCGTCATGCATCGCGGCTAAGCGTGGCTGGGTGCAGGACCAGATCGCCGCGGCGTCCCGCGGGCGCGGCAAGCGCGTCCACCGCCGGCCGGCGCTGGCGCCGGCCGAAGAAGCCTACACCAGGAAGGGCCTGGGGGCCGACCGGAAGCGGCTCAGGGCGCAGGCCGGTAAAGCCAAGAAAGAGCAGCAGCGTCAGGAGGCCATGTGTGGCGAGTTTCTGGAGTTGCTCGCCGACGCGAGGCAGAGGGACGCGCTGCGCCGCTAGAGCGACCCTTCCCCGTCACCACTACTACTAGTAGTTATTAGTACAAAGGGCCCCTCTGCTTCTTCTCCCCCGCTCCGTGTCGCTACATGATCAATCAAATTCTCTAGTAGAGTAATTATCTTGTTTCTGCTCGCATGGATGTGTAGTGTCGCCCTTTCCTGATGCACTGTAGGAGCATTCTTGCTTCTCGGCTTTTGGCTATTGTTATGAACATTATTCTGGGTTTTCAAGCGTTCATTCATATTTTTCCATGGTCGCATGATTTCTTGCGGTTTATAAGAGGTTATAAAATATATGTTGTGTGGTTGAAGGTACAATAATTCATCTTTTTTTCTCTCTGCGGTAGAAAGGCCAAGGAATTTCATAAGTATAGAAGGTAGCACCGCGCCACACATTGATACACGCCTCTCATCGCCGTCGAGCTAAGAGCAACGCTAGCAGCCCTGCAGAAAAAGGAAAACAACGCTAGCGGATTTCACATATCAGCAACCTCCAAACTATTTTAGAGTGCATTCCAGAAAATTTGGAGGCTGCGAAGCTTGTGCGCAAATTCAGATTGTCCAAACCACAGCCTCCATAATTTTTGTCACATCCATTAAAAAATTCTACTTCAATCTGAATGCAAGGGCAAAAGTTGTAGATTATCGACATTATACATACATGTAGCGTCATTTTTTTACTACGGAAAATGTCGAGCATACACTACTATACAAGATATTTGATATATAGTCTAGCTTGCGCGTGACTTGTCGGTGCGGGCTTAGGCCTTGTAGTCTTGGGCAAAGGCGCGGCCGGCGGCTTTACCGACATTGGCCGCCCTATCATTCTGAGTAGACCGGGGTGGGCTGCCATGTTGGCCAGGCATCCTCCTCGTCTACTTGACGGCAACGCTAGTGGAGGCGTGGTCCAGATGGCGCACTCCCACTCAACATCCATTACCGCCACTTGTGTCATGGTGGTGTACATCTCCGCGAAGCTCGCTTGTTTGTCAAAGACTAGGGCGGGACGAGCATCCCACGCTTTCCTAGTTGTGAGAGCGCGGCATTGGCCCGGTCCTGGTGGCAGACGGCTTCTGCGGTGGTCATGTCGCTGGACTCTGCGAGCAGGCGCTGGAGGACGAGTC
This sequence comes from Thinopyrum elongatum, assembly GCA_011799875.1. Lineage (NCBI taxonomy): Eukaryota > Viridiplantae > Streptophyta > Magnoliopsida > Poales > Poaceae > Thinopyrum > Thinopyrum elongatum. The sequence continues at coordinate 238,747,597 of CM022303.1, forward strand.
CTGGTTGAGGAAGTCCTGGACTAAGGGGTCCTCGGGCTGCCGGTCTATCTCTTGTGGGCCGGACAGGTAGGCCACTATTTGACTACTACTGGAAGGCCGAGCTATAAGGCGACTCCGTGTTCGGAAAGGAAACCTCTGAAGCCTTGGTATGTCCTTCAAGTCAAGATGGAAGAGTCGGCATGTTTATTCCCTGATGGCAACCAACCATGTGTAACCCTAGGTATCCCTGATGTCTATATAAACCGGAGGGTTTAGATCGTATGGGCTAGAAGAACCATCATCCGACTCACCTAGGGTTTAGTTCATCCGATTTCGTGGTAGATCAACTCTGTAATCCTCATACACACATAAATACAATCAAGCAGGATGTAGGGTTTTACCTCTTCGAGAGGGCCCGAACTTAGGTAAATACTGTCCCTATATTTCCTGTTCCCCATTGATCCAATATCCACAGCTTGGAACCCCCTACCCGATATCCGCCGGTTTTGACACCGACATTGGTGCTTTCATGGATAGTTCTGTTGTGGGATCACCAAAGGATCAATGGCTCGCTTACACTAGTAGAAAACAGGGCTTTGGTTGAGGCAGGATAAGGGCATTAATCCCGGTTCACTCACGAACCGGGACCAAAAGTGGCATTAGTCCCGGTTCGTGAGGCGCAGGCATCAGTCCCGGTTCGAACGGGACCTTTAGTCCCGGTTGGAGACACCAACTGGGACTAAAGGTTCTGCGACCGGCTTCGAACGGTGCCAGCCCCTTTAGTCCCGATTGGTATCTCCAACCGGGACTAAAGGCCCCCCCCGCCCTTTAGTCCCGGTTGGGTACTGAAAAAAAAATTTAAATTTATTTTTCAAAAAAAAATTCAAAAAATTTTTTTTTCAAATTTTTTTCCCCAGCCCTTTAGTCCCGGTTGGTGTCTTCAACCGGGACTAAAAGTCTATCTTTAGTCCCGGTTGGAGATACCAACCGGGACTAAAGGGGGGCCCCTAAACCCTAAACCCCTTTACCACATTAATGTTAGAAAAATCATAGCTAAATCATTATAATTCAGAAAAATACAAATAATATATCAAAATTTGCAGGAAAAAAGGTTTTGTCCGATGAAACATCACGTTTTCCGTTTCGACAAATTTTTAAAATCACCAAATTCCAAAGGGAAAATAGTGTTTTTGGACGTTTTAGACGTTTTTAGGGTTTAGGGCTAGGGTTTAGATTTCTAAGTTTAGGGTTATGTTTTAGAGTTTGACCCTTTAATGTTTACTGTTTAGAATAGAGTTTCGGACGTTTTAAGTCCCGGGTTTAGGGTTTTCAGAGTTCATTTGTAGTGCTTTTCAATTTCAGGATAATTTAGCTAAAAAAATCATTAAATGCATGAAAAAAGCAAATAAAGTCAAAAAATGTTGAAATTTAAGGATGTAGCTTTGAATGGTTCATATTGAACACACAAAAATTCTGGAGTTGAAATAAGATTAAAAAAATGAAATGTCTTTGTAACAGCTGAGTTTTTGTCTGAAACCCTGTTACTTCGAAAGAGATGGTCCAGTTTGTACACAAAGTGCATCCAGTTTTTGCCATAACCCTCTCTACTTTTTAGCACAAGCTATTTGGGTGAAATGATGATACCATGCCAAGTTTCAACCTTTTCAGAGTTCATTTGTAGTGCTTTTCAATTTCGGGCTAATTTAGCTCAAAAAAATCATTAAATGCATGAAAAATAGCAAATGAAGTCAGAAATGATTGAAATTTGAGGATGTGGCTTTGAATTGTTCATATTGAACACACAAAAATTCTTCAGTTAATATAAGTTAAAAAAAATGAAATGTGGTCAAATTCTGGTCAAACAGTGGTCAGACTGTGGTCAAACTACTAAATAATAATTGTTTTTTAGAATAATAGTTTCAAACTCAAACGGTGAAGCGTGTGACATCATGGTCACATTTTTCTGATAGTAATGGATATATTATTTGTCGAATTTTGATTTACAGATTTAAAGATATTAATTATGCCATATTAAATGAATAAATGGCATAATAATAATAATAATAATAATAATAATAATAATAATATTTGTCGAATTTTTTTGAAATTTTTTCATTTTTTGAAGTATTTTTTAGTTTTTAAATTAATCATTGTTGTTTGTTAATCATTGTTGTTTATTTTAATAATTGTTTGGAATTCAAAAAATTAAATCATGTGACATCAAGACCTAAGGGTTAATAGGATTGATAGCTTACTATTGTCAGGAAAACAACAAGTGTAGACTTGGAAACTAGGGGGAATAGAACCTGAAAGTTAAGCGTGCTGGGGCTGGAGTAGTGAGAGGATGGGTGACCGGTCGGGAAGTTAGACGATTTGGAATGAGGGCTGATTAGAGATTAGAGATTAAATTCTGAAACAGTGAGGAGGGGTGATTAGAGATTAAATTGTCAAATAATTCAAAAATTTGAAAATCGGAAAAAAAAAATAAAAACAAAAAAATTCAAAAAAAAAAATTTGAATTTTTTTTTGAAAAAATTCCTTTAGTCCCGGTTCGTGTTACCAATCGCTATTTAACGAGATGTTGGCGTCCAACCGGGACTAAAGGTCCTCCAGCCCCCGCCCAGCCAGCGGCCACGTGGAGGGCCTTTAGTCCCGGTTCGTAACAGAACCGGGACTAAAGGGGGGGACCTTTAGTCCCGACCCTTTAGTCCCGGTACCGGGACTAAAGGCGCTCTGGAACCGGGATTAAAGGCCCTTTTTCTACTAGTGTTAGTCATCGGCGACGGCATCCGCTCCGGGGATATCTTCGCCCCGGGCCAGCTCTTCGCGTTCGGCAGCATCGTCCTACACGCCGATTCGACCGATCTCTTCGACCAGATCGGCAGCTTCACCCTAGAGCAAGAAACCAGGTTCGACAACTTAGAGTATGTCACTGATGCTCGGGGTGATCTAGTCCTTACTGGATTCTCAGCCCCGCTCGACGAGCCAGGAAACCCCGAAGCTTTAACTTCGGACCTTCTCCTCGACCCCATCTCCGGGTCGATCCTTACCTCAGATCTGGCTTCGAGCTCGGATCCGATTACAACATCCGAATACCAGGGGTCAGCCTTGGCCGAACACGCTCCCTGTGCTGACATGACGGGGGCTGTCTCGGAAAGACGCTGGAAGACGAATCCGGCCGACCTCTCGCTATTTAACGAGATGTTGGCCTGGATCCAGACAATGAACATTACGGATGACCCGCCCTCGACCTATGCTCGGATCGGTCTTGAGGCAGGGCACGGGGAATTTCACGCCCCAGCCAGCACCCACTTAGTAGCCACCATCGAAGATTTAACCAACATGTTGGACTACGCTTCTGAGGAGGCCGACGACATGGATGAAGATGTCGACGCCACGGCTCATACTACTACTGCCCCTCCCACCACTGGACGTTGGACAGCCACCTCCACCTACGATGTCTATATGGTGGACACCCCCAACGATAAGGGCGATGGCACCAATGGGAAGAACGGCAATGGCACCCCCAGAAATAACGACGACAAGCCCGGCGAGGAGCCGCCCAAATGCGATGTCAGCGCAGACGATCCAGGGGGCGTAAGGGTTGGGAAAACAACACGGGCACCGGAGAAAATGATACCCCGGATGATTTGGAAGACCTCAACGACCATGTTGCCCCCAACCAGCAGTTCGATGGCTCGAAAGGGCACGAGGATCAGTACAACGCCAAGGACCTCAATGACTCCGAGGACAGCAACTGCCTTCCTCTCTCCGAAGAGGAGGTCAGCCTTAGAGCCGAGGATTTCATCATCCCCGAGGACCCGCTGGATCAGGAACGATTTAAGCGGCAACTTATACCCACTGCCCGAAGCCTGAAGAAAAAGCTAAAGCAGCTAAAAGCCGAACAAGATACCCTTAACGACAGATGGACAAGAGTCCTAGCAGCCGAGGAAGGGTACATCAATGAGCGGCAGGATCAGAACAAAAGCTACCCACGCCAATGTTTCCTGCCGCAATTCGACGATGAGGCCCTTAAGCCCACAACCCCCAGACATACTCAGGCACACCAGCCTGATCGCCCCCCTTGAGGACGGGACAGGATGGCTGGAGAGGCCGAAGATCTACCTGCACTCCCTCGCAGGAGAGGCAAGGAGCCAATACAGACTGAGGACCCATATGACGAACGGACGGCCTGACCACTAGAGCAGGTCAGACAAGATCTATCTATGGATCTAGAGGGTACACCCCCGCTGGACGGGACGGATACCAAGCTTGGCGCGACCGAAACGATAGAGCTCGGGAGCAGCACCAGGCCCAGATGACAGCAGATCTCCGGCGTGACGTAGCCTGGGTCAGGGGCGCCGCTCACCCAATGTGCTTTACAGATGAGGTGATGCAGCATCAGTTCCCCGAAGGGTTTAAACCCATAAATATTGAGCAATATGACGGGACAACAGACCCGGCCATGTGGATTGAAAACTTCCTTCTCCACATTCATATGGACGGAGGAGATGATCTCCACGCCAGAAATTACCTGCCATTCAAGCTTAAAGGACCAGCTCGGCACTGGTTAAGTAGCCTACTCGAAAACTCCATCGGGAGCTGGGAGGAGCTCGAGGATGCTTTCCGAGCTAACTCTCAAGGCACCTACATGTCTGGCCTCCGGACGCCGATGGCTTGAGCCGCGTTGTTCAACAGCCAGGTGAGTCAGCCTGACAATTTTAGATTCAGTTCTTGACTAAGAAGAACCAAATCGTAGACTGTCCGGATGCTGTGGCAATAGCCGCTTTCAGACACAGCATCCGGGACGAATGGCTAGCTCATCAGCTCGGCCAAGACAAGCCAAAAACAATGTCGGCCCTTACCTCTCTCATGACCCGCTTTTGTGAGGGTGAAGACAGTTGGTTAGCTCGTAGAAGCAACAATCCCGAAGACCCCGGCACCTCAGAAGTCCGGGACAGAAACGGGAAATCACGGTGCAACACGAATAAGCATCGACACAACGGCGGTGATGCCGAGGATACGACAGTAAATGTCGGATTCAGCAACTCCAAATTAGGACTGCGGAAGAAACCCTCTAAAGGGAACTGGGATGGACCTACCGCGTTAGACAAGATCCTAGATAGACCCTGCCAGATCCATGGCACCTCGAACAAGCGCGCCAACCACACCAACCGTAACTGTTGGGTGATCAAACAGGCCGGCAAGCTCACGACCAAGGAACAGGGAAAGGCCCCCGGCAGTGAGGATGATGACGAGCCTCGCAGGCCGAACAATGGAGGCCAGAAGCAATTCCCTCCTGAGGTAAAAACTATGAACATGATCTACACCACGCACATACCCAATAAGGAGAGGAAGCGCGCGCTTCGGGACGTCTACGCCGTAGAGCCGGTGGTCCCGAAATTCAACCCATGGTCGGCGTCCCGATCACCTTCGACCGCAGGGACCATAAAGACCAGTATCCGTCATGGAGGATTAGCGGCCCTGGTGCTTGACCCCATTATCAATGGGTACCACCTAACTAGAGTCCTGATGGATGGAGGCAGTACCCTCAATCTGATTTATTCAGATACAGTGAGGAAAATGGGTATTGATTCGTCAAGGATCAAACCCAGCAACACCACCTTTAAACACTACAAAAAAAAGGCACATCCGTGACATTTTGGGCCGAACGAAAACTTTTTATGTCATGCTTATCACAATTCTATGACGATAATTGGGACAAAACCATGTATCATCATAGATGTGGTGGGCTATGACAAAAAATCATGACAGAAAATGGGCTTTTCATCCTGGGCGGGCCGGGGACGCACCTGCATGACATTCTTTGGGCCGTCCATGATGGAAAAAATCATCGTAGAAGCGAGGGCGAGGAAAATTTTGGGGAGTTCCCGGTTACGTTGGGTGGTCGGGGCGGAGCGATGCACGGAGGTTTGCGCATTTCTCTCGTATACGTACGCGCGTGTGTGCGAGGAGTTGGGCTCTAACTGAACCCGAGCGAGGCATTCGCTTATTGAACCAGAGTAATTGCACTAGCTACGCGCGTTACTGAACCCGAGCGATCGATCCCTTGGCTGTTAACTGAACCCGATCGAGCGATTCCTTCGCTACTGCTGCTAACTGAAGCCGATCGAACCTACTGCCTCTTGATGAACAGTGACCATTGTTGGGGGTTGGATGAACAGTTCCTGGTGGGGGTTGGATGAAAAGGACCCCGTGGTAGTAGAGGCCGTTGCCGCTGGATGAACAGGACCCCGATCGAGGAGGTGGGGTGGATGAACAGTAGTCCGTGGAGGGTTGGTTGAACAGAACCCCATGGAGGGTTGGTTGAACAGGACCCCGTGGAGGGCTGGTTGAACAGTAGCCGGTGGAGGCTGGATGAACTAGACCTCGTGGAGGGCTGGTTAATTAAACAGTAGCCGGTGGAGGCTGAATGAACAGGACCCCGTTGATGAACAGTAGCTGGTGGAGATAGTAGGAAGTCGACGGTGACTAAACAGTAGCAGGTGGAGGCTGGAGGAAGTCGACGGTGGATGAACAGTAGCCCGTGGAGTCCCATTTTGCGGTACGCCACACCCCTCCGGATGAACAGGACCCCGTTTCGACCGTAGGTGCTCCAACACAAGTCTGTTTCCTCCGTTTTGCGGTATGCCACACCCCTCTCGATCAACAGCACCCCATTTCGACCGTAGGAGCTTGAACACAAGTTCGTTTCCTCCGTTAATTCTGTGGTACGCCAGACTCCGTTTCGACCGTAGGAGCTCGAACATAAGTCCATTTCCTCCGTTTTGCGGTACGCCAGACCCCGTTTCGGCTGTTCCGTCCAAGCCGGTTGGCTCCCGATGAACACGACGCATTCCGTTGCATCCCGATGAACACTATGCAGTTTCTCCATTCCGACCCAGCTGGTTGGCTTCCGATGAACAGGACACCATTGTTGCCATCCATTGCCTCTCCATGTACACGAGCCCTGGCCGTACGTATGCGCGAGTAGGCGTTCCAGACCGCGCCCGTATGTACGTACGTGGCCGTATTTTTTGGCATCTGGCTGTACGTACGTGTACACGATTTAGACTGGACTGCCTGAACTGCTACGTCGGGGGCTCTACTACTACACGTGCCGCTGCTTGCTCGGCCATGGTTCATCCTTGCAGAGAGACCGATCGACCTGTATGTACGTACACGTTCGCGACCAGACAGACAACGCTACGTATGCTTCGACCGGGTGGGTCCCAGCTGTCAGGGAGGATAAGGACGCACTTCCTTGCGTGTGAAGATATAGCTGGTGGGTCCCAGCTGTCATGTCATGGGGAAGAATCATTTTTTTCCCGTAATATGGACGCACTTCCTTGCGTGCGATGATGTAGCTGGTGGGTCCATCTGTCAGCCTCACCGCGTAGAGTCCTCTTCTGATGGCTGTCGTTCGTTGACCATGTTGACCATGCCGCACGGACAGCACCCAGGGGGTGGACGACGGCGAGGCCTAGGAAAGGAACGACGCGGAGCCAGGGAAGACGAGGCTGGTGGATGCCCACGCAGAGGGGAGTACGAGGGTTCACTGGTTCGGCTGCGACGTAAGGCTGCCGTCGCCGGAGAATAAAAGGGGGTGTGGGTGAGTAGAGGGATGGCATGGCCAGCGGTGGCAGCACAGCCGGCCATGGGAGGCAGTAGCAGGCGATCTAGCCGGCGCTGGTTTTGGCGGGTGGAGCAAGAAGATCAGAGATTGAAGAAGTAGTTTGGCCGTTGGATGTTAATCCAACGGTCACTGCTGCTTGAATCGTTTGTTGACTAGGTTAACAAAGCCCTACGTACGAGTCAACTTAGTAGGCCCACAAGTCAGCCTCCGAATCAGGTGGGTCCGAGCTAGCAGGGGGAGGAATCATTTTTCTTGCGTGTAATAAGGAGGCACTTCCTTTCGTGCGAAGATGTAGCTCGTGGGTCCCAGCTGTCATGGGGGGACTTTTTTTCGCGTAATAAGAATGAACATCCTTGCATGCGAAGATTGTAGCTGGTGGGTCCAACCTGTCAAGGGGAGGAATTGTTTATTCCCTCATAATAAGGAGGCACTAGCTTGCGTGCGAAGATGTAGCTGGTGGTTCCCAGCTGTCAGACTCTCGACGTACTCCATGTTGGCTCTCATTGTTGACCATGCATCGTTGAGCGTACCACAGCGGTGGACGATGGCGAGGCCTAAGATGGGAACGATCTGGAGTCGTGGAACAAGGGGCACTGGAGTCCCTGGCGAAGGGGAGTATGACTGGTTCGGCTTCCGGGTGAGGCTGCCTTCGCCAGAGAATGACAGAAGGTGTGGGAGAGTACATGTATGACCTGGCCACCGTTGGGAGTAGGGTGCGGCCGCGAGGCCTGCGCGGCAGCACAACCGGCCACGGGCGGCAGATGCAGGCGCTCCAGCCAGCGATGGTTTTGGTGGCTGGAGCAAGAGCAACTAGATCAGAGATTGAAGAAGCAGGATCGCCGTTGGATGTCAATCCAACGACTACAGATGTCAGAATAATTTGTTGACATTTTGTTTTAGACCATTAAATCGTTTTGTTCACTAAATGGACAACACCTTGCGCAGGCTTCATCTAGTGGGCCAACAAAGTCAGCTTCGAAAGTTGTGGCAGAATGCAGCCCATTTATTTAGGTTTTACAGCCCATTTCATTTTGTTTGCCAATACATCTATTTCCTGGGCTTTGACTCAAAAAATAATCTATTTCCTGGGCTGTGTAAAAGTAAAAATGCTGATTTACTATTTATGATAATTTATAGCATGTTTGATTATTTATTCGAATACACCTATTTACTGGGCGGGGTGAAAAATAATATTGCATACATGCAACCCATTTATCATTTCTGACAATTTACAAGCCATTTGATCTTAGTAGAAATGGACCCATTTTCTGGGATGGGTGAAAAAACAATGATGGTCTGGACTGAGCATTTCGTATAAAAAATAATATTGAGATAGGAACATTATTAAAAAAGTATTAAGTTGGGCTTGGTAATCTTATTATATAAAAAATGAACTGAGCTGTGCATTTTATTAAAAGAAATATAGGCTAGGCTGCGATTATTTTAGGATCTTGGGTACAACTGTTGGCCCAGTTGCATTGCTGATGTTCAACGAAAAGGGCCTGTGTAGTACAGTACAACTTTACATGGCTACTGAGGCCACATTCAAGGACGCCTGAAAAGGTCCAAACAAGGCTTCTGTACAACTTTTTGAAGTCACTAAGCTCAATTAATAACTTAAGAAAAAAGTTAGAGTACAGTGAAACCTAATTAAAAGTTGTCACGAGCGAACAAATAATTCAACGGTCGATATGTGTGTTTGTGTGTGTGTGTGTGAGAGAGAGAGAGAGACCCATCGGTCGATGCTCGTAAATACATCTTTCAGCCATATGCATTGTTGATGCTCAGTAAAAACTTATATAGTTGACACAATCATATAGAACACCATAGCACACTGAACTTGCATACAAAAATTTCATGCAGGCGGCACAATCAGGGTGGAAGCAGTGGATCGCTACGGGTAAGGCTATGTTGAAACCAACGAACTCGTACATAACCGTTCATCGTCTTTATCAATGACAGGGAAATATCTGGAATGCTGTGCAAAGAAAACATACAGACAACACAATAAGTTCTGCTAGCACATTAAGTTGACGTACACCCCTTTCTAAAAAAAAGTTTAGGTACAAAAATAGAATAGGTCACAATCAAATGTACTGGCACATCAGTGCTTCACACCGATAGCTCGGATTTAACTAGTATCTGAGAAGATTCAGTTGTTACCTCAAATTAGAGCACATCCAGGCAGGCAGCCCTGCCTCTTCTCCCAAAGAAGTAGTGGCCTCCGCCGCGCGATGGAGTAGGCCCTGTGCCATCCATCGTTCCGAGCAACAAGGGGAAAGTATGACGTTGACTCCTATAATGGACATCGTCGACGGACCCTGGCACCAGCAGCGGCGGCAGGACTTCGATTGATGGATTGACCACTTCTTCGACATGCACGAACACTTGATACAGGTACATCCCTAATGTGGTCCGCGGCGGCCTTGGTGGCAACGAATAGTACAACCCCGGTTCATGCACCAGTATCTCAACACCAATCACCTTCGGTATGGTGGACGGCTTCTTCATCCATGCCATAACCGTCAGAGCCTAGCTGTCTGGAGGAACAAATATACTTACGAGCTCACCTCCTAGGTCGTTGATAAGCTCATTCATGGACTCGCTGTTCCAAGCACGTCGAGGCATGCCATGGAAGGTAAGCTTTGTTAAAAACTCAAGCTCAGAGGGCACCGAGCCCCATCCTGGGTGCCAATGCTCAAAGCTCACCAGCGCGCCATCGCAGAACAAACGTCGGGAAGATTCGAACACACGACTGTAGTCAAAAGTTGTCCGGAACCTGACGAAGAAATCAGCCGGTGGCGGACAGACTTCGACGAGCAAGTCACTTATTTGGATGCCGCGCGCAATGCCAAGAGCATTGACAAGGTTTTTCGATGAGACGGGAGGCCGGTCGCCATTGATGGTTACCATCAGCACTTTGCCGGCAAACTGGTCGTCAAGCGCCGCCATGCCACTGTTGAGCGACAGGACGCAGCGCCCGAAGGCAGGACGGAGTTCAGGATCTCCAGCTCGGAGATCCGCGTTGACTGGCGACATGATAGTGCACTTGGGTACGGGGAGTACAGGAGGGGGATTTGGGGGAACTGGAGTAGGAATCGAGATTCCAGAGGTAGGGGAGGGGCGGGAGATTGGGGATGAAAAGGTAGCATGAATTTCGAACACGCGGCAATATGCTCTCAGCGTGCAAGCGCACGAAAACACAGGTGGCGCCCACATGTCGGCCTAAGAGTCCTTTTTCTTTCTTTTTTTGACAGCCCGGCCTGAGAGTCATAATTGACCTGTTTGGCATTGCGTTACTACTCGACCCATATTCAACGACACCTCACTGTCCCAAACAAGTGTACATCATCAAAAAGACACTGAGCTCAAATTATAACTTGAAAAAGGAGATATACTCTGAACACTTGAGAATGGTGATGCCCTCATTTAGCCCACCAGCAGTTCGAGACAATAAACAATTCAAAACATATATATATATATACAACATTCAAACATTGACTAGTGACTACTATTGACATAAACAACAAGACATGATAGTTCATAAGAAGTCTTGCTACACCACCAAAATGCACCCATATGCAACGCACAGACTCTCGTGATCCAGACGAGAATGACATTCTAAATAGAGGCAACTATTACATAGTAAGAGTGACATAGATGAGGATGACCAAATGACAAGGAATATGCATAACAAAAGAGAGAACTACCCATCCAGAACAAGCAGCAAAGACAACAAGTCATTCGAAGAGGGATGATCCAACACCATCATAATTTGCAGCCCCGCTTCAGCCGCCAGTGATTCAGAAACACCAGAACTCCACCCTTTTAACGCAACAGCCCAATTACCTATCAACCTGAAGGCTTGAACCACATCACTGCCTATCAGACTTGAGACATCCAAGGATCAAAGTTAATCTAGATGCCTTTCTCATTCTCACCTTCTTTTGGCTGCAGGTTGTATCGTTGACAATCAGGGGAGTCTGCTCCCGAAGTCCTAGGGCTCGCCGTGTAGACACAGTTTTCCCTAGCAAACAGAGCCTCTCTGCCATCAAGGTCCTTACCAACGGTGATCTACTGGTTAATCGATAATTGAGTCCGAGAAACAGAGAGTGTGAACCAAGGCTGTTTACCCGCCTCCAACTCAAAAATCCTGAAGGCCCCAACAAGCTGGTATCCTGCTCATAGACGTAACAGCCACTATCTAGATACTCACGTATTTCATGGTGCTTGTACATAGTGGGGTTTTTGCAATATGACTTTTCCGGCTCATGTGTGTGAATGATCATCAGTCTTTTGGCGTCGTCTGATCGAGTGAGGAACCAGTTGTGCTTCCCTGTTTTTGGCAAAGGTGGTGTGATTACAAAGGGCAGTAACTGTAGGGACAATGCATCATATAAAAAAGGACAGGCATTGTTAATGTAAGATCAGCATTGTTCAGAGTATGAGTAGGATAATGCAAGAAACAACATTGATCTGTCCCTGTTGGAACTGAGATGAAAATACAGGGAAATGTATACTAGGTTCGAAAATATAGAAGTGCCATGCATGGTTATACTCATGTTATCTCGCAATCGATTCTTCACAGGAAACTACTATGTCATGCATGTTATGTAATCATATTTTGTCCTCACAAACAAATTCTTCAAGGAAACTAACAGACCATGCATTGTTATATACTCATGTTCTATGGGCAAATTTTTTGTGAGGATATTATTCTAGCCATTGATTGCTGAAGGGCGAATATAAGTATGTACACATGGTAAGCATTACATGATTTCACTACTTCCAAATATGGTCAGATGAAACCAACAGCGTGATGCATGTTTCTACATCATGAAAATGAGGAAACTAACATGGCTATTGATACACACTCATATTTAGTAGTATATAGATTACTATAAAGTAAGGAGAATATCCATATCTTCCTAACCGTTTGATTATTCAAGGGTACAAATTGGCTGTAATGACATGGTCACAATCGCATGAAATAACTCATTCCAAATATAGCTAATTTATGGCATCTCTAATACATTGCCATAGTTCTACTCAAATTCTGCTCAAACAGGGATATGCCAATCATCACAAAAAGTTCAAACAGTGTCATGGCGTTATCATTAAAATCAGACAAAAACAACTTCCACGTGTCGTCCCGGCAATACGTGGTGCCATCTGCTTTGTCGATCATGTAGATGATGCCATTGTGTTCAATAGCATCACAGAAGTGTGTATTATCTTTGATGATCCACTGCGAGGTGAGTCGTCTCCAGCTAAAGAAGGCACCGGCAGAAAGATAGGCGAGTCCGCGGTCGAACAAGGCAATTAGCTTGAAGTCTGCGTAATCCGCATATCGTGTGGGCACTTGGCAGATTACAATCTTCTTCAAAACAAGGTCCGTCCAACTAACGTGATAATCTAGATGACTTGGACCGTGACGGTAAAACCCTACATACTCCAACGGAGGAAGGATAATCTCATGGGATGTGTGGAAGTTCACGAGCACCAAATTTTTCCCATCTTCTCTGATGGCAGCCATCCAGTGGGAGTTCATACCGACCTAGTACATACATGCCAAGAAGTTTCGGGTGATGGTGATCGGATCGAAGTCGAGGGAAATGATGTACGGTGACCCACTACATACCTGCAAAGAATTTTCGGCTAATGGAGGTCGGATTGAAGTCGAGGGGCATCATGTACGCCTCCGTATCATGGTGAGCAAATCTTGCTAGACCAGATAGTAGCAAGTAGGGTGTCTTGAAAAGCCGAGGCCTCGCTTCAACGATGGCCGCGTGCATGTCCCTCGAGCATGCAACCAGCTGCATGGCACTCAACATATCCATACATGAATAATAGAGGTCGAGGATGTCACTGGGGAGACTGCTCCAATCGCGGCTCATATGGATGCTGCGCGGTTCACATTCGGCCATGGTGGAGTTTGGAAGGTGGGGTTTTTGGGGGCTTGATTTACGGGGGGGAAGGCTCTCGATGCTGGAGCGGCTAGCTAGGGAATAGTGGTACTGGGGGAGGCGAGCGAGGCGAGGGTACGTGGGGGCACAGTGAGATGATGAAGAGTGACCACAGGATCTCCGACGAGACGGAGATGGAGGTGGAGTGGTGCTAGGGGAGAGGGAGACGAGGTGAGGCATGCTATACAGCAGCGGTGACAGTAACTACACAGTGCACATGGTGAGGCTGACTTTGGTAACCCGAACACGCCGGCTGGACTAGTGTCACCTCGGGCACAGGGTCTTGTCACTTCACTGTGAGGACCGGATGAATAATATTTTGACCATCAAGTGTAGCACAGTTGTACTACTACTAGTAGTAACATACGGAGTAGTACTGTAGTATAGCGGAAATAGGTCTCCCGTGCTAGCATGCCTCTAGGTTCAATTCATCCTCCAGGTAGCATCCATATTGCGAGCAGAATCAAATTCTCGTGCATGCGGAAGCGCGAAGAAGGGCTTTTTTTTTAGGATAACCACATATTCCTTAACCAGAAAAGGTTGTGTCTCGCAGGCACGCGCCAATATCAATCCGAACCAGCTATGACACTTTTTTATGTGCAAAGAGATGGATATGTTTGTATATCTATTCTTCCACCCAAGTGGGTTTTGCGTAGGTCCCACCTGTCAGGAGGGGTGCAGAAATAAAAAGGAATCATAAAATGTTTCGCCACAGTGATTCGAAAGAGTGACCTCAACTAACCAGTGGCACATGTAGTGATAGAAGGATGGGCACGTACACGGACGCGGACCACTCCTCAGTAGGCTACACGCATAGCCTTTTCGTTTTGCAGGTTGGTCTACCTAGCTGTCTAATCAACTGCCTGCATGCCACTTCTCCCATTTACTTCTCCATCGGGAACCGATTTTCCTCGGCTTCTTCACATCTCCTTCATTTGCATTCAAACCCCACTGGATTCACATCCTCCTAGAGTAATTCCAAAGCCCCTTTAAATAATCATCTTCTTCACTTAGACTAGCCATCTTCTTCTTAATCCTAATTCTCCAAACCATAGCCCTCCAGTCTAGCGGATCCAAATGGCGAAAGAGATCCCTATGCAGGTTTTTAGCGTCAAACATGTCATCATCGAAGGCTTGTTGAGCATAGTTGCCACCGTCACCGACCACCCAAGGGTCGTTCGGGAGTGGATCAACAATGTATCCAACTCCCTCCAAAAGGTGGAGATGAAGGTCATCGGTCTCGACGCAGACTACACGGATAGTGCCACTGGGAAGATCCAACGTGCCGCCGTCCTTCAGCTGTGCCTCGAAGATGAAGTTTTGCTGTATCACATCATACACGCACCCTCCATACCAGGTGAGCTCCACGATTTCATGTCTCGGGAGGACATATACTTCTGTGGGGCAGCCATCGAAGGGGACAAACAGAAGCTGGCACCGTACAACCTTGACTTGAGAAACATCGCTGACCTACAAACTAGAATTCATGTAGACGATTGTGATAAAGAAACACCATCCCTATTCGACGTAGCAAATTCAGTGCTCAGAACAAATCTTGAGAAGGGTGACGAGACGCTGGGATTAAGGTCGTCTAGATGGGAGAATTATCCCTTGACCTACGAGCGGATAAAATATGCTGCCCTTGATGCCCATGTGAGCTTCGAGATAGCTGCAAGGTCGAAAGAGCTTGTTGCAAAGCCGTGTCCCACAGAAAATGAGAAGAAGAAGAAGGTGCACTAGCAGCAGGGCATTATAGATAGATGAACTATTTCCTATCTTGTAAAAATTATATTTCCTCTTTGTGTACATTGATATAGATGAACTATTTCGCTGGTGTGCATGTCTTTGGAACAAAGTGTACTCTGTGTACATTGATATAGGTCCGCTTGACTATAATGAACTATTTATCCGCCTAGTTTTCTCTACTAGTACTACTCCTTGCAGTGAGCGGTATGCAATGCATGTGTCAGTAGACATGACAGCTTGTCCATGGAAGTTGAACCATGGCGACCATCACGTTTCTACCACTGTCACATGCGATTCCCACAACGCCGCTCCAACCCATGGCACCACGTCCCCCGACGTGCGCCTTACCCCTCTCGGCCCCACTGCTCCTCTGACTTTGTGTCCATGACATGCGGGCCAGCTGAATTGCGGCGACTATCAAGTTTCTACCACAGCCACACCAGATTGGACGCGGCTTGCCTGCTCCGCTCCTGTGCTCCGATCCGTACTCCCGCACCATCTAATTTTCATCCAGCGGCTGTGACACATTTCATCCCGGCATCACTCCTCAGCCACAAATATAATAAATAAAATATAGGCCCGTCTTTGCCTTCTACGGAGTACTTCTGATATAGAGGTAGTACCCGCCGGTGTGGCCATCTACTCCTCGTAACACCCCGATGTCCAGCTGTGGCACACTCGCCGCAGCCAGGCCACCACCGGCCAGTACATCTCGAACGAGTGAGTCGTGAACGCCGCCGCGACAACGGCCAGCTAGGCATCTCGAACCACACCGATGCCGCTTCCCCGTAGATGATCTACGCTGGCGCGTGGCCGCACGCCGTTGAGCCGCGCATCAACGTACGACGGCAGGAAAGCCTCCAGGCTCACTGGCTCAGCTACGTCGAGTACATCACATTCGCAAACTAGTATCCATTGAGCAGGTTGCTCCCACCCACGAGCACACGCCTATACGTATCCAGCATTCCAGCCTCGCCGCTGAGTGGTACATCCTAAGGACGGTGCAAGCTATCGGAATCTCAAGCCCAAGTCGAGCTATGTGCCCCGGATAGATCACTAGCTCCCGCCCGAGCTCCCACCTGGCCGTCATTGCCGTCGCACCACTGACGATCGGGAGCAGCATCCTGCCGCTCATCTGGAGCACGAGCTAGTAAACGTCATGTGGCACGTCACAATAGACAAGCACCTCGACATGCGTCGGCCGGCCAGAGACTTTTCTTGGCCACAAGCTCCATGGTCTCGTCCAAGATCGGTGTGGTACTGCAGTCAAACATGCAGGTAAAATACTACGGGAGCAGCTGCATGTGCATGGCCCAGACAACGATGTTGGTGTGGAGGAGGTGCTACTCACTGGCGGCGCAGTGTGCTACATGGGTTAGGTAGGCACCTGTTGCCACGCTCTGGCGTTGGCACTGGCATTGTCAATGCACCTGATGATCCGGAGGAGGACGAGCAGGAAAGGAAAGGGTCTTGCATGCGTGTACAGATTCATGCAAGAAATTATTTCCAGGAAAAACAGCCTTTGTTTACCTTTTTTTGCGGCTATAGATGACCCACACGAGGAAATCTATTATAACCGTTGGATGAAAATTAGTGGTGAGGGAGTACAGATCGGAGCATGGGAGGGGAGCAGGCAAGCCTCGTCCCATGCGATTCCCACGACGCCGCTCGAACCCATGACACCACACGTCCGCCGACCTGCGCCTCACCCCTCTCGGTCCCACCGCCCCTCTGCTTTTATGAGAATGACATGCGGTCCAGCCGCATTTAGGGTCCACATGTCATTGACTCAAAGGCAGGTGCACTAAGCCGCTGAAGCTCTGTCCCGTGGGCCCCGAGAGGGAAATGTAACTCCTGTGCCAGGCCTTGTGGTGCTCCCGCAGTACAAACTCGTGCCAAACTCGGAATTTGTTTCTTACTAGCAAGATGCCCATGCATTGCACGGAACATCAAGATGCATTTGTATGAGTAGTTTATCTTATGGGAGAAAAGGATGAACGAGGAAAGGCCTTATTTGCAAATGTGGAGAGGGTGTGGGTATCTTTTTGCAAAATTCCATAGTTTCCTGCCTATCCGTCATATATAAATCAGACGGCCTATATTACAGGATGGCAGGCACACCATCATCACCAACTCTATTTTTTATAAGAGTAGAGACTACTACCAATGTGCCGGCCCGTGCATTGTAATGGATCCAAAGTAGTAGAATAATACTTGTTCACAAACTTGAAATATAAACACTCTAGTTTTGATATACATATATCAGTAAAAATAAATTATGCTTCACTGTAGACATATTCCTCGGGCTGTTTTGATGAGGTGAGGGGCGGGTGTGGCTGGTTTCAAGATAATAATAGATTTTTAAAACATTCGAGCAGATTTGTTTTCTAACATTTTGTAGCGTGGCACGGCATCTGGTGCACCTAAGCGTCTGAAAAAAAGTGGAGTGCACTCTAAAGATATTTACATGGTCCCATTTAGTGGAGTGCACCCTAAACACATTATCTATTTATTTTTCTCTATCCTTTACTAGCCATGCAACCAAGCCACATAAGCTAGTCATGCATGCAATCCATAAATTGCAATATACTCTAGCATGCAATGCCTCCACATCATCTATTTATGCCTGTTAGTCATAGGTTGTTTTTTGCATTAGTCCAAATATTAATGTTCCATAAAACTAAACTCCAAATTTCCGCCGGAGCCGAGGCAGAGGACGTACGACGGGGGCGGTGGAGGCATCTTCATAAGAGAAGGAGAGCTCGAAGGATAATCTTGCACGTCAGGCGCCACCTGCATACCAGTGCGGGACTCCTCGAGCGCCCACTGGAGCTCGCGCTCCTCCAGGGAGCGGCGGAGTCATGGGTTTTTCCTAAACCACGATGGGCACCATGCAGTACTTCTCGTAGCCGGGGGCGCGGTGCTCGCGTCCCGACTCCTGGGGTACTGTCTGGAGCACACGCTCAACCACCTCGTGAGCCGCGAGGATGCCATGCTCGTGGCCATGCTGTTGGAGCACACGCTCGTGCGCCTGAGCGGCGAGGATGCGATGTTCACGGGCGTGCTGCCGGAGCACGCGCTCGTCCACATCGAGAGCGGCGACGATGCGATGTTCGCGGGAGGCGATGATGCGATGCTCGCGGGCATGCTACTGGAGAACGCGCTCATCCACATGGTGAGCAGCGAGGATGCGATGTTCGCGGGCGTGCTGCCGAAGCACGCGCTCGTCCACGTCGAGAGCGGCGATGATGTGATGTTCGCGGGCGTGCTCTCGGCGATGCGATGCTCGCGGGCATGCTGCTGGAGAACCCGCTCGTCCACATTGTGAGTGGCGAGGACACGATGCACCTCCTCGTGACAGACCAGGTTGTGCTGCTGGAGCACAGCTACCCCTCGTGGCCGACGAGGGCGAGCCGCTAGATCACACTATGCTCCGCATGGACAATCAGCGCCTGCTACTCGTGGCCGTAGAGGGGGGTGCTCCACCTCGGCGATGTCGGACACTCCGTCCTCTTCTCAGGCCGCAGCGCCGTCCACTTCGGCAACGGCTACGTGCTCCGGTGGGTGTTGTGTCCGTATGGGAGCTTTGAGCTACAGTACCAGTGGGGCAAGGGGGGTGACCTTTTCGTGGTTTCACATGGTCTGAGGAGAAAAATAGAATCGGAAGTAGCACAATATATTGGAACGTGTCGGAGGAAGGCTGGCAGGAGCAGTACAATAAACATCACATGCGCACCATATTTTGAGAAGGGTTTAATGTAATTTGTGTGAAATGGGTGTGTGTGATGTACGAGTAGTACATCCATATCATTGACATTCATTCACGCAACAAACATTTTTGTGCACGATTTCACCCTATTTTCACATTCTGTTTGGGAGTGGATTTAATTTTTGTAATCGGAGCTCATTTTTGTAGTTGGTTTCAATTTAGACTATGCATGTATTATTGCGAGAGATAGATATAGAGAGAATATTTGTGTGACAAAGAGGGGGGGGGGGCGGGGGCAGCGATACCTAACGAGAGAGGGGCATATGCGTGTTCGAAAGACTTTGTGTGTGGTAGACAGAGGAGTGTCCGAAAGGGGGAGAGAGGGTGTGTGCGTGTGCGTGTGTGTGTTAGATAGATAGAGGTGCATGTAACGTCGGGATCGACAAGGTTACGAGGTTGCGGATATGGGAGAGAGATAGTGTGTGTGCGATGAAGGGACACACAGACAGTGTCTGTTTGCGTGTGAGAGAGCTGGATAGACCTCGGCAGCACGGCTGGCTAGGGGTGGAAGGTTATGTGTGGTAGAAAGAGATAGTAGAGAAACAGATGAATGCTTGTTTGTTGCAAGGAGACCTAACTACATAGATGGGGGTAGCAAGAAGAAGAGAATGGCGGTGTGCCTTTTTGTCATGGGATGGAAGAGAGACCAAGAGACACGCATCGTGTGGAGAGGTGTGTGTGTTTCGAGCGAGAGAGGGAGGCGTGGACCTGAATAATGAGATGGGTGCTCATGTGTATGTTATAGGGAAGGAATTGTCTCGGTGGTAGTCTTATGATGGCGGTCCAATCTTTCAATGAGAGTGGGGATAAGTATTGACTTGGTGGATTTTGATGTTGACGATCCAGCTATATCGTACCCGGTGATACAAATCAACAATCATTACTAAACAAATCTTCGATGGACGATGATCTTGTCGTATGCACAAAATCCACCTGAATAACAAGATGGAGTTCCTCGAAGCAACCGAAAAATCGGTTAGAACTAAGATAATGCAATCGTAATTGCCAATATGAATTAATTAAGGATAATGGTGGGGTTGCAGGCACTGAACAAAAGGCGGTAGTCCTACACACACCCCGCAAATGCAAATTATAGCGAAGCAAAACAATCTGTACACAACAACGAGTTCTAACCTAGAAAAATGGTAGTAGCCTTATTTATATCTATAGACTATATTACTATATTTTTTTATTTGTATAGTTATATCTATATCTATTCCACTCCCTCCATTTGTAATTTACTCGGCACACATATAGCTTTGACTGCAGCCAAATTTTATAAAGCTTGACCGAATTTGGTGAAAACAATATGAACATTTACACTAACAAATTTACACGATGTGGAAATAAAAGCAATGATGAATCAAATGATATATATTTGGTTGTGTATATGTTAATACTTTTTCCTACAAATTGTTGAAAGTATACAAAGTTTGACTTTAGAGAAACCCAATATGCGGTACTATGTATTATACATTCTATATTCATTATTTTTTCGGAGTCAATGCGTGTATTTGCATGTACACGATATAAACCATTGATTGATGTTGATCCAATGGTCCAGGTGGCTGCGATTCGGATCTACTATAAGTACCCATAGACGTTCTTCTCGAACAAGCAGCATGATAGTGTGATCGATCCACACAAGAAGCTCTAAATAAGACCTCCAGACGTGCCACGTGGCTTCATGGGTGCCCCCCACATCATATTATTCATACTCAAAACAAGATAAATCACCCAAAACAAGATCTTCCCATTTTTTGTTCCTACGATGTTGTGCCGTGCATGTACCTAGTTGTATCGTGGTGGTAGTAGTAGTACAAACTTCGTAGTAGGAGTAGTACGGAGTGCTTCTACTCTATCAACAAGTCCCATCTGACACCAAATTTCTTGGCTTCTATGCTATAGCTAGATCTTCCCTCATTTCTGTTTTCCAATGCGGCGGGCGGGGTGCGGTTTACCGATAGTCGGTTTGCTCAACTGCGGTCCCACATGAAAGTGAAAATGCTAGGAAACACGCCTTCCCTAGCTATGTGGCGTGCCGGACGGGCCGTGGAGTACTCCTGATTCCCTGGCATGTGGGGGTGCGTCACGAACATGGCATGCCTTTTCCTTTTACTAGTAATGTGCCCGTGCGTTGCAACGGATACAAAGTAGAATAGTACTTGGTCACAAACTTGAAAGAAAACACTCTTGTTTTGATATACATATATACCACTAAAAATATATTACTTTTCACTGAAAATATATTTCTCAGGATGTTTTGATGAGGTGAGGGAGGGATGTGGTTGCTTTCAAGATAATAAGGGGTTTTCTGCAAATTGGAGCAGAAAAGTGGGCTATTGTTGCAAAAATGCCACAACTTAGCACACAGCCGTTAGATGCAGATCTAATGGTCAGAAATGACGGATGGAAGACACACCACCATCACCAACTAAGTCTTTTATGGGAGTAGAGAAACATGTATAAATTGTAACATTTGGTTCTACTCCTTGGCACGATCGATAGATGGAAATAACGATTGGAAACGCTAGGGCGGGGCTTTTCCCGCGAGATAAGCAGGGTAGTAGCTAGGTTGGCGCATCGTCGGTTTGGTCACATGCGGTCCCACATGTTGTAGTGATATAAAGCCTAGACAATGCGCGTTGACCGGGGGGGTGGGGCGGAACGACAGTGTGGTATGCGACGGGGAAGGGACATGCTTCATGTACGTGGTCCAGTTTTTCGTTTTGAACTTGCGAACATGACAGGCGTGCTGCACGAGTAGTTTTGAATTTATAGGTTCGGTCTCAGTTTTTGAATTTAGGAGTAGTTCGTAGGTTGGGTCAAGCATCGAATGTAAATTACGAAGTTGATGGAATAGGTAAGCACAACTTATAAATTGACAGATGGAGTACTAGTTACAGTGATGCATATAATTGCCTCCAAATGTGAGCAAAGGGATCGCGCATGTCTGTATTGACTGGAACAAGAATGCAATAGCACAATAAGAATTAAGGCCACGATGATGCGATCGCAGTGGTGGTTATAGGAGGCAAGAAGAAAGATGCATCCATCAACGTACGATCTCCTCCTCCTCGACTCAGTGCGCCGGGCCACCGACCGGCGGCTTAGGAGCGGCGGCTTTTGTGGCAAGGTCAAGGTGCTTCTCAACAAAGGCGTCCAAGGCTTCTAGCTGGTTGACGAAGGCCAACGTTGTAGTGTCCTCACCGGCCTTGTAGATACCTATGTACATGACTTCCTCGTACACGTGGATGTGTAGGTCGATGAATTCTTGCAGGGCGAGGCGCCTCGCGGCAAGCGTGACCTCCAGGTAGACATTCTTCATTGCGTCGGCGGGCAGTCGCCGGGCCACCAGTGCTTGAAAGAGGTTCTCGCCATGGAGGCCGATTAGGGTGGCAGGTACTGAGGAGCCTGGGCGCACAGGCTGGAGGAGTATGACGGTGTCGTCCATGAGCTTCTTCACGACGGTGAACTTGTTGATGGTGGCAACGATCATCTTGTCCAACTGATAGTCGTAGCTGGCGTCGACGATGGCCATGAACCAGCCAGTCGCCAACACCCTCTAGAGACGATCCTTGGTGCCATGCCGCAGGCCGGCATTGTGGACCATCTGGCACAGCCGCTGGCCGCTCGCGCGCATCGCCGTCATGGGTCTGGAGTGAGCACTTTTGCACTTAGTATAGGTGCTTAGGTGCGTACGATGTGGTAGATGCATTGGAATGGAGGGGCACCTCTATATGAGAGCAAACTGCGTTGCATTCACATCGTGCTGCCTCTTTTCCCCGTCCTCCTCCCATTACTTCCCTCATGCATTCATCAGCATGCTAATTGAAGGAGGATGCATCATTGGCCCTTCAACATTTCGGGAACCGCTACCCACTCCCTCGTCTGCATTAAAGCCGTATCGGGAACTGTCATGGTTTACTAGTAGCTGTCAAATCGAATAGTACTGTGCCGCCCATTGCACGCCCGGCTGAACACGCCTTCTCGCCTCCATCAAACGCCTTCGTTAAACCCACATGCAAACCGAGAAACCTACTCTGGCCACACGTCCGTTCATGAGTGGGCCGGAGTTAAATGTAACACCAGCCGAGCTCCTCCCGTCTGCCCTTAGTTTAAACGAGGCCAGACGCCGGCCAAGCTCCTACCATCGGCCCTCTATTTAAACGAGGCCAGACAGCGGGCAAGAATCGCACCCCTCCGTCGCTCCCCCATCTCCTCCTTCACCATTTTCTCCACTCTTCTGATGGCTTCCGAGGAGCCGTTCTCCAGCATACTACCCGGCTGGGTGGCCTGCCGAACCCTCTAGATACGAGCGAGGCCGCTCGGTGCTTCACCTACCTTGCCTGGCCCGACGGAGCCAGTTGCCGCCCCAAGCCGGCGCGTGGTTTAACAAATCCCCGCTCCAGTTCAGCTCGATGAGGAGTGGCGAGTTGCTCCACGCCGACACGGCGGCGAGCACGGCGGCACGGGCATCGTCGCTGCCGCGTCGTACCGCGCCACCAGTGTCTGCGGCCGTGCCTCTTGTGTCTACAGTGGGCGCGCCTCCTGTGCCTGCGGCAGTGCCATGTAGGCAAAGACAGAAGACGGGTGCGTGGAGAGCGACGAGTCGTTGGCCAGCTTCTCCGTGTCCCCCGCCATCATCGAGGAGAAGTAGAACACAGGAGGCCGCCGCTGCTTGGGTCCCATGAAGGCCACCGCCGAGGCAACGAGTGCATATACATGTGGTTTCTTGGCTGCTTCATCTCTTGCGAGGACCTTTGTTGACCCCGCAAGTGTCTGTCGGACATGAGGAAGACAAAGGGATCCGCGGGAGGCCATTTAGATTAGGTATTAATTATACCACAAGAGCCAGATTAGCATCGCTTAGTTCAGGTAAATGTAATGAAATCTGTCAAGTTTATATGAAGATCTGGCTTTTTTATACGAAATCCTTCATGCTTATATGAAATCAATCCATGTTTGCATGAATTCCTCTGGTTGGTTAGAGTTGTGAAAATGTATGCCGCTGGCGTTGGATGTCTTCCTCCGCGGAAGGAAGCAGGAGGAAATTTGCCGGTTGCTATTGGAGATGCTCTTATGCTGGAAATAATAGAGTCACATCCAATCCATTTGAGTTAATTGCGTGTATGATTCTCCCTCTATTAAAAGTTAATTACATGTACAATGCACATGACTTGCAGGGTGGCTATAGATTCGTACAGAAAGTTAAAAAGAAACAAATCCATCCTTAATCTTGTATTCTAAGTACTCTGTGGGTTCCACTATCAGTACAGTAGCGAAAGAAGTATATATTAAAAAACTATAAAAATCCAAAGTTTAGGACAGAATTCGAAGTCAGGTCATCGCATTGCGAGCATCCAACGCTAACCAGTCCAGCAGATGTTCGTTGTGGACGATGCAAGAGATATATCTCTACTCTTATAGAAAACAGAGTTGGTGATGATGGTGTGCCTGCCATCCTGCAATATAGGCCGTCCAATTTATATCTGACGGATAGGAAGGAAACTATGGCAATTTTGCAAAAAGATACCCACACCCCTCTCCACATTTGCAAATAAGGCCTTCCCTCGTTCATCCTTTTCTCTCACAATATAAACTACTCATACAAATGCATCTTGATGTTCCGTGCAATGCACAGGCATCTTGCTAGTTTCTTTTTAATAGTTACTATGATAACTGGGTTGAAGTGATATATTTTATGTCTGCCCCGAATGATCTCAAATTCACTAGTAGTAACAAAGAAAAGGTTGTCTTGTTAATTAATAGAAAATAGGGTGAAAACTATCACATGAGGTCGGTAAAAACAAGGCACACTGGGTTCAGCGTCATCGTCACTACAGCTGTGCACGCGTGAGAAGTCTACATATCGAGGGGGCTACGGAGAGAAAGACGTATCGAGTGTGTGTGAGCGAGGCACAAAGACACAACTAGCATGTGTGTGTGTGTGGGGTTGAGAGATAAGCCAATTGATAGATTAAGATCAAGATTGAATTGTCACCCTTCTGCTGTCATTGTGGGGGGGTGGGGGGTGTGGAGGGGGAGGGAGAGAAAGACATAACGATAGTGTGCGCGCGGTAGGCACAGAGGCACAACTAGCGAGTGTGTGTGTGTCTGTTTGAGAGAGAAGCCAGTAGATAGATTACTATCAAGATCGAGGTGTCACCCTACTCCTTCGATGTCGGGTAGTGTGTGTGTGTGTGTGTGTGTTTGAGAGAGAAGCCAGTAGATAGATTATTATTAAGATCAAGGTTTCACCCTACTCCTTCGATGTCGGGAAGTGTGCGTGTGGGTGTGGGGAGGGGAGTGACACTTAGATATAGGGAGAAGGAGTTTGTGTGATACATATCTATATTAAGGGATAGGTAGATAGCATGTGTGCGAGGCATACTTAAAGCATCACGGAGATAAACAAGCGGTGTGCATGCAAGTGCTGGAAAAAATGAAGAGAGAAACAATGTCTGCGTGCGCGCGCGCGCGCGTGTGTGTGTGTGAGCGAAATCTCAAAACAAAAGTTGCTCTGCTAGAATCCCATTGTATGTATTCATATGGTTCCGAGACTCGAGTTAACCTTAGGCATATGTGTGCGAGATGATAATCCCCAAGTGCAAGGAATTATCGTACCAATTTCCAAAGGTGGAAGTGATAAGTATGGAGTGTCGAACCCGCAAGGAGCTAAAGGTAAGATCAATATTCTCTCAAGTCCTATCTGCCACTGATATGACTCTACGTACACCGAACGTTTGCTTCCATCTAGAAACGAGACATAAAACTACGTTGTGGGTATAAAGAGAATAGCTTTCCATGATATCAGAGAACTAAAATATAAAAATAGGTGTTGTTAACATAAAGTTAGAATATATTACTATATATTATAAATAGCGAGTGTTGAATAATGATGGATCAGTGTGCGAAATTATCCTAGGCAATTGTTAACAAGATCGGTAGTCATTATTGCCATTTTATATGAGGGAGAGGCATAAGCTAACATACTTTCTCTACTTGGATCATATGCACTTATGATTGGAACTCTAGCAAGCATCCGCAAGTACTAAAGAACATTAAGGTAAAACCCAACCATAGCATTAAAGTATCAAGTCCCCTTTATCCCATACGCAACAACCCCCTTACTCGGGTTTAAGCTTCTGTCACTCTAGCAACCCACTATAAGCGAATCATGAACGTATTGCAACACCCTACAGCGGCAATCCTTCACGTGTGCGCGGCACGGAAGGCACCATAGGACAACACCAAAATAAAACATACAACTCAAACCAATCTAGATCATCAATCAACCCAAAAGACAAAAGAAATCTACTCAAAACATCATAGGATGGCAACACATCATTGGATCATAATATGTGGCATAAAGCACCATGTTTAAGTAGGGGATTACAGCGGGGTGCGGGGGAGTGGACCGCTTAAAAGAGATGAGGAAGGTGATGAAGATGGTGATGTTGATGAAGACGATCACCGTGGTGATGGTTCCCCCGGTGGCACTCCGGTGCCACCGAGCGAGAGGGGGAGAGGGTCTCCCCCTTGTGCTTCCTCCTCCATTCCCCCCTAGATGGGGAGAGGTTCTCCCTCTGGTCCTTGGCCTCCATGGTGATGATGGCCCCCTCCGGCTTCCTCCTTCATGGCCTCCGGTGATGATGGCCCCCTCTGGCAGGGTGCTGGAGAGGGCCTAGATTGATTTTTCATGGCTACAGAGGCTTGCAGCGGCGAAACTTCTCGTCTAGGGTTCTTTTCGGAGGTTTGGTGATTTATAAGAATTTTTGGCGTCGATCTCTCGTCAAGGGGGTGCTCGAGGGGCCCACAAGCCACAGGGGCGCGCCTTACCCCCCCAGGGCACGCCCTGATGGCTTGTGGCCACCTCGTCCACTTCCTGGCCCAGCTCTGGTGCTTCGGGGTCTCTTTTGGTCTATAAAAATTCACCGTAAATTTTCAGCCCATTTCGAGAACTTTTATTTCTGCACAAAAAACGACACCACGGTAGTTCTGCTGAAAACAGCGTCAGTCCGGGTTAGTTCTAATGAAGTCATACCAAAACCAAATAATTTTTTTGTAAACTTAGCATGAATACTTCATTAATTATAGATACGTTGGAGACGTATCAGCATCTCCAAGCTTAATTCCTGCTCGTCCTCGAGTAGGTAAATGATAAAAGAAATAATTTATGAAGTGTGAATGCTAGCATAGTGTATAAATTTGATCAATGATAGTTCCAAACACTTTTTCTAGCATAAATATATATCATAAATAGTAGCTCATCTCATAAAACATCTCATGATCAAGTAGCAAGCTATTCACATGTTAAAGTATAGACCATAAACTTTCTTGAAAACTAACAAACTATGTTCTCAGTCATCAAACAATTGCAATTCATCTTATTTTCAGGAAGGGTCTATGTAAGAGCTTTGATTTAGCAAATTCCACATAATCAACTATCATATAGTCTTCCATGATTGCTGACACTCAAAGCATATTTTTAGAACTAATAGCATCCGTCAAACACAGAGAATGGTAGGGGCTTAATGTTTTGCCTCCCAACTTATTTATCATATAGATAATTGTCAACAATAATAATTCATGATCAAGTATATTTGAATGGCCATATATGCTTAGATCTTTCACCATCACATGATGCTTGCCAACTAGAGAATAATTGAGGTTGAAATAAGAAGGAATACTTGTCATGGGAAAACACGACCACCTATGGGGCCATCGACACCTTGTGGTTCGGCAGGGAGGAAGAGCACATTGCACAAAGAGCGGAGGGCGTAGAGCAGCACGACAGCAATCACACGGGCAGTTTTTACCCAGGTTTGAGCTGCTGCGAGGCGTAAAACCCTACTCCTGCTTTGGTGGATTGATGTATGGACGGTGTGGAGACGCAACGCTCTTTCCCGGCAAGGATGCCTCGGGACGAGAGCAGCTACGCGCGTATGAGTGTACAGAGGTCCGAATCCTCTCTAAGGTTGCCACGTCCCTCCTTTTATAGGTCAAGGGGTCACCACAATGGCAAATCAGTCATTACATACTGATTAGACAGCAAACAATGCTATCATACCTAACTTTGCAGACAGGACAGAGCGCATTAAATGCGCTGCCTAGTGTCACATCATGGCGTAGCCCAGCAAGCCTTGTCGTGACATGCAGCCACCTCCTCGCCTGTCTGCGTGACATATCCCTGGACGAGTGTCATCTGGAGGTGATTTCCGAAGGAAATGGCCGCCACGTGACAAGTAACAACCACTTAATCACTTGGGGGCTCGACGCCGCACCAATCGGTGACTTGCGTTGCTGTGAGGTGGAGCGGTGGAGCCCTGGCGGGGTGATCCGCCCTCGGCATCCCCGGCAAGCCTGCCGGGGGAGTCTTGAGGCTTGTCTCCGGAGTTACCTCGACCCCACCAGGCTCGCCTGCCCGGCTAGGCAGGTTTCTCCTTAGTGATATCTTGCTCCTTTGGTTGGTCTTGGTCTTCTTGATCCGCCCTTTGATTTCTCAAAGAGCTATTCCTTCAGCTTGGCCTTGTTTTGAATGCTGCAACCTTGGTCTTGAGCCTGTGTACAGTCCGGGCAACACATCTGGGGTTTGTTGCACCGACAGGAGCCCCTGGGCCTGGCCCGAACACGCTGTCGAGCGTCGTCGGGGTAGGCCCTGTCTAGTACACAGGCGAGCGAGTTGCGGTAGCTCGTCCTTTGAGATCTTCTTTGCTTCTTCATTAACCTATGCTCGAGTCAGTTTTTGGTTTCCCCGTGCGTCGCGTAACGCCAATTGCAGTGGGGCCATCTCTGTAATGGCCCATGAATGACTTTAACGCATGGGGGAGTAACTGCCAATTCACTCTTCCCACCACGTCCTTATCCCTTGTCACATATGCTGCATGCATTGAGTGGGATAGGTAATGGAGGTGCGTGGTGCGGGAGAGAGCGCCATGGCAGGGGCCTGGTCTTCCTTGGTTGGTGCAAGGGGACGGCGATCGGATCTGGCCATCGGCGGTAGCTTGGACGGGTCGGATCAGAAAGAGACCCCTCTGGGGCGGGGGCAAAGGATCAGCTTCCAGCCCCAACTTGCTTATAGAAGAGGGGGCAAGGATGAAGCAGAGGCGCCATCCATGTACCTCTCTTTCTTTATTTCTTGCCTTATCTTTTGTTATGTTGAGGGGGGAGGCCGGGGCCGGGCCCCGGGCTCTAGCTTGGGGTTGATGATGCCAAACACTCGCATTGACGCTGGGGAGTCTGGTCCGAGGGTGTAGGAGTTGCAGTGGTCGGGGGTGTGGGCGCCGAACTGTCCATAGTGTGGGAGGCGTCACGCTACTCTGAGACGGTGAGGCGCCCGCCTCTCCCACACGAGTTGGCCACTCGATGGAGAGTGCTTGCCCTGGCCACAAGTCGCCGAGGTTCGTCAACTTGACGACGAGGCTCCTGGGGCTTTCGGTGCTTGTCTGTGGTGCAGCGCTCGGGATCTTCGGTAATCCCAGCACTGCTCCTTCCGGCGGAGTCGAGGCAAACATTGAAGACAGCGGCACCTTCATGCCCTCCAAGGTGGGGAGCGGTGCTTCCCGAACGACTCGGATGCCGCTGCCGCCTGCCGTTTCTCCAGGGGAGATGACGGCCCGAGGAGCTGGCGTCCTTTCAGAGCGGTTGTGATGAAGAAATAACGAGGGAAGACGGAGAAGGCGGATGGCAGGCCGTCAGGTCGGAGTACGATGGCACCGACACCTTCGTCTCGTATTGCCGGCCCGCTGCTTCGTCTTTCCACTCTTACCCTTCCTCCCCGGCACCATCATCAACGACCTCTTTAGGACGGTTGCTGGGGAGGGGGTCGCTCTCTTGGTGCCTTCGCCTCCTCCAGCAGTCTTCCAGCTGAGCTCCGGTGGTTCCCCCCGCCGGTGCTTGTGCTGGGGCTTCTTGCTGGCCCTAGAGGCGGTGACCAGGGCACCGCCGAGCTGCTCCCTCCGCCCCTCTCCTTCGCAGCCTCGCCACTCCCAATCTTGTCAGGCTGCGCCCGGCGAGCCCTGACGGGATCGGATTGGGCTTCTGCTCAGGCACTCCTTTTGCCCTCTTCACCTCCCACCGTAGTGCCTAGGAGGAGAGGGACAAGAAAGGGATTACGGGGCACTTATCTTTTTTCAGTTTAAAATGCGTAGGCACTTGCCAAACTTTAGTCTAAATAAAGTAAACTTTCTTATCCATGTTTGTGTTCTGTTAGATCTGTACTTGCTTATCAGCATATTAATGAAAAAGACAAATCTTGCAGGGTACTTGTGCATGTATCATGTCCATGCAGAGGTGAGGTGCCTCTATATGCTCAAGTAAACAAGTTTCCCCCGGCAAACTATCCTGCCGGTACCCTTAGTTTGCTGCCGCGGGGCAAGGCCTGCCGGGCATAAAACTATAAAAAGGGGACCAGCCCCTCGTCGAACCCTCTCCGTTAAAGGCCACTACGGCCACCTTGCCCGAAGCAACGTTCGGGACAAAGGATGGGAGCACCTATGTTTCGAAGGTGACGAGGTTTTCATATGCACAAGTTTTCACCTTACAGAACAGGTATGGATAAGAAGAAACTTATTTGTTTGGCTTGCCGGGGATCGCTGTGTAGGCTTGTCTTCTTTTCTCCTCTTCGGGATCAAGTCCACGGCAAGAACCCTCCAACATAGTGCAGATGAAAACAGTCCTACATGCGACCTCATCTACATGATCATGCTATGCTCATGATATGCTTATGCATGCATGCAAGTTTTGGGGGACCCCCATCGCTTTGTTTATTTATCTGGTGCTCAGGGTCTGCGTCTGGCTTTGTACAAAGGGTTACATGCAACATTGGCAAGGCTTGTACAAAAGGGTGGCTGCCGGGCAGGGCCTGACAGCTGTGTCTTATGGGTAGAACTTACAGAGATGCTCAATGTACCATGAGTTTTGCAATTGAATGCCATCTCCGGTCTCCAGACGGACTGCGCCAGGTCTGGTGACTCGTACTACTCGGCAAGGGCCTTCCCACTTTGGCGTCAACTTGTTTGCACCCTTGGCGGACTGAACACGCCTAAGGACAAGGTCGCCTTCCTCAAAACTCCGGGCATGAACCCTGCGGCTGTGATAGCGAT
This sequence comes from Thinopyrum elongatum, assembly GCA_011799875.1. Taxonomy (NCBI): domain Eukaryota; kingdom Viridiplantae; phylum Streptophyta; class Magnoliopsida; order Poales; family Poaceae; genus Thinopyrum; species Thinopyrum elongatum. The sequence continues at coordinate 238,778,800 of CM022303.1, forward strand.
GCAAGGCTTGCTGGTAGCGTGCAGCACGCGTAGCAGCCCGGAGACGGTTCTCCTCAAGTAGCACAGCGTCATCATGCTGGTGTTATTCCTGCGCTACTTCATCGTAGGCAAGCATTCGAGGTGATCAGAATATGAGTTCCGTGGGGATTACTGCTTCTACCCCATAGAGTAGGGAGAAGGGAGTCTGACCGGTAGCTCGATTTGGTGTCATACGAAGGGACCAAAGAACCACCGGCAGCTCGTCGATCCATCGCCTGCCGCACTTCTGTAGCCTATCAAAGGTTCTTGTCTTGAGTCCTTGCAGAACTTCAGTGTTTGCCCTATCATCTTGTCCGTTGCTTTTGGGATGGGCAACAGAGGCAAATGAGACTTTGCTTCCGAGGGCATGAACATATTGCATGAAGGCACGGCTCGTGAATTGGGTGCCATTGTCAGTGATGACTCTGGCGGGTACTCCGAAACGGCACACCAATCCTTTCAAGAACTTGATAGCTGACTATGCAGTCACCTTCCTCATGGGCTCCACCTCCGGCCACTTTGTGAACTTGTCGATAGCCACGAAGAAGAACTCAAAGCCCCCGGTAGCACGGGGGAAGGGGCCCAAGATGTCAAGCCCCCAGACTGAGAAGGGCCATGACAAAGGGATCGTCTGGAGAGCTTGAGCAGGCTGATGGATATTCTTGGAGTGGAACTGGCAGGCTTCACATTTGGTGACTAGCTCAATTGCATCTTGGAGGGCCGTGGGCCAGTAAAAGCCTCGCCGGAAGGCTTTTCCAACCAGGGCCCTCGATCCAATGTGGGAGCCGCACATACCCTTGTGTATCTATGCCAACAGTTCCTTTCCTTCTTCCTAGCAAATGCACTTCAATTTCACACTGTTGGGCCTTCTTCTATATAGCATGTCATCAACAAACTGATACATACTGGCCCTCCGGGCTACTCTTCAGCTTATTGCTCTTTGGGAAGTTCTCCTGTTTGGAGGAAATGGAATATGTGCCACGCCATGTTGGAGCCTGAGGCTCGGCAATGAGGACCAGCGGCACCTCCTCATTCATGGGAGCGCACTCCTCGACCGCAAAGATTGGTAGTTTGGTGGGAGGGTGCAGCTCACCGATCGAAGGGGAGTTGTTCCCACCAAGCTCTCTGCCGGGGGCTTTGGGAAGCTCTGCCGGGAGAGGCCTGCCGGAGTCCAGTTTCCTCCTCTTTCTGGCCATTGTTGTCGGGGATACGGAGGGTTGAGTCAGATGGAGAACAAAAGTCCCTGGTTCCACAGGGAGTTTTTGCACAACGCACTTTGACAGATGATCAGCAATGCTGTTTTCCGCACGAGGTATGTGCTCTGTTTGCAATCCATCAAAGCGCTCCTCCAACTTTCTCACTTCCTCGACGTACGCCTCCATCAATGGGCTTTGATAATCCTTGTTTACTTGCCTCACCACCAGCAGTGAATCTCCACGAATGATCAACTTCTTGATTCCCAGTTCTGTTGCGATCCTGAGCCCGGCAAGGTGCCCTTCATACTCGGCAGTATTGTTGGTAGCCTTCTCCCGAGGGAAATGCATTTGAACGACGTACTTGAGGTGCTCCCTAGTGGGAGCAACGAGAAGCACGCTAGCTCTTGCACCTTGCAGGGAGAAGGCACCATCAAAGTACATGATTCATTCTTGGGGTGCTTCCTTGCCGGGAACAACTGTCTCTAGCACTTCTTTGTCAGGGGTAGGTGTCCACTCCGCAATGAACTCTGCAAGTGCTCTGCTCTGGATGGTTGACGTGATCTCAAACTTAAAACCTAAGCTGGACAACTCCAAAGCCCACTCCACTATCCTGCCAGTGGCCTCGGGGTTCCTCAGTATGCGTTCCAAGGGGAAGCGGGTGACTACTGTGATCTCATGGGCTTGGAAGTAGTGGCGCAATTTCCTTGAGGCCATGATGAGGCCAAAAATCAACTTTTGCATGCCAGAGTACCTTGACCTAGCCCCCTGCAACAGGGAGCTGACGAAGTACACTGGCCGCTACACCACTTTCCTCCTTCCTGTGACCTTCGAACTGTCCTCACTGCCCCGCTCTTCCTTGCTCTGATTTGCCTCTGACCTTGCCGGGGCGAGTTCACTTCCTTCTCCAGAGGGGACGACAGTTGCATCTGCTTCCTCATCTACTTCCCGCTGTGCCACCAGTGCTGCGCTAACCACTTGATTGGTTGCCGCTAAGTACAACAGCAACGGCTCTTGTGGTTTAGGAGCGACTAAGGTGGGAACAGAGGAAAGGTAGGTCTTCAAATCTTGCAGCGCAGCGTCTGCCTCTGGGGTCCACTCCATGGGCCCTGCCTTCTTCAAGATTTTCAAGAATGGCAGGGTGCGCTCGGTGGACTTGGAAAAGAACCTGCTCTGCACAACAACACATCCAGTCAAACGCCTCACGTCTTTAACTGTCTTGGGTGCTTGAATCTGCTCAATCGCCTTGATCTTGTCGGGGTTGGCCTCTATCCCCCGGTGGGACACAAAGAAGCCAAGTAGCTTGCCAAAAGGAACACCAAACACACACTTCTCTGGATTCAGCTTCAAGTTGATCTTGCGTAAATTTGCAAAGGTCTCTTTCAAGTCCTGAATGAGAGTTGACTTGTTTTTGGTTTTGACCACTATGTCGTCCATGTAGGCTTCAATATTCCTATGTAGCTGAGACTCAAAGCCAATCTGCACTGCTCTTGCAAAGGTGGATCCAGCGCTCTTTAACCCAAAGGGCATCTGTACAAAGCAGTATGTGCCGCAGGGGGTTATGAACGCGGTCTTCTCCTCATCCTCCTCGTACATGAATATTTGGTGGTATCCGGAGTAGGCATCCAGGAAGGAAAGCAGGTCACACCCGGAGGTGGAATTCACAATTTGGTCGATGCGCTGCAAGGGGAACGGGTCCTTCAGGCATGCCTTATTCAGATCTGTGAAATCTATGCAAAGCCTCCATTTCCCATTCGCCTTGCGCACCACCACTGGATTTGCTAACCACGTTGGATGCAATACTCCTCTTACCAAACCAGCTGCCTCAAGTTTCTTGATCTCCTCGGCAATAAACTGCTGCCACTCCAAAGCTTGCTTTCAGACCTTCTGCTTGACGGGTGTCATCTGGAGGTGATTTCCTACGGAAATGGCCGCCACGTGACAAGTAACAGCCACTTAATCACTTGGGGGCTCAACGCTGCACCGATAGGTGACTTGCGTTGCTGTGAGGTGGAGCGGTGGAGCCCTGGCAGGGTGATCCGCCCTCGGCATCCCCGGTAAGCCTACCGGGGGAGTCTTGAGGCTTGTCTCCGGAGTAACCTCGACCCCACCAGGCTCACCTGCTCGGCAAGGGAGGTTTCTCCTTAGTGATATCTTGCTCCTTTGGTTGGTCTTGGTCTTCTTGATCCGCCCTTTGATTTCTCAAAGAGCTATTCCTTCTGCTTGGCCTTGTCTTGAATGCTGCAACCTTGCTCTTGAGCCTGTGTACAGTCCTGGCAACACACCTGGGGTTTGTTGCACCGACAATACTATTGACTCTTGCAAAAAAGTAAATACATGAAAGTAAAAGGTAGGCCCTTCATTGAGGGAAGCAGAGGTTGTCATGTGCTTTTTATTTTTGATGTGCAAACCCTTAATGCAAAGGAACGTCACGTTGTATTACCCTTTGTGATAGCAACCTTTATTATGCAGTCCATCGCTTTTATTTCTTTACCATCACAAGTTCGTACAACGCTTATTTTCCCTTACAATAAAAGATCATACATATTTAGGAGAAATTTTTATTGCTTTTTGCACCGATGACAACTTACTTGAAGGATCTTATTCAATCCATAGGTAGATATGGTGGACGCTTATGGCAAGAAACTGGGTTTAAGGGTTTTGGATGCACAAGTAGTATCTCTACTTAGTACAAAATTTTGGCTAGCAAAAGATCCTAAGCAAGCACCACATGTTGGAGGATCCATAACAATATAAATTCTATACAAATATACCCAAACATAACTCATTACGTTATCTTCCTTGTCCAACTTCAACCAATTTGCTCAAGTTTGAAAATAATTAATGGGGCTCACAATCATAGAAGATGTCCAAGATAGTATATTTATATGTGAAATCTCTCTTCCTTCAATATTCTTTCATGAATTGTTCAAGTGACCAATGTTGTGTTTGCTAACTTTCAATAAATTTTACCACCTATACTTCTTATATGTGAAGTCATTACTCCCTATGGGATAAGCATATGAAACATATATAATTTCATATTTATGATATTCAATTCATTCAACCATTTACTCATAGGATATAAGTGAAGCACGAGAGTAAATGACAAGCTACTCCAAAAAGATATAAGTGAAGAACAATGAGTAGTCAAGTAGTAAAATAGCCATGTGAGGACTCTCTCTCATTCAATATTTCAGATCCAATGATTTTATTCAAACAGCTAGTAAATGAAAATACACTCCAAGCAAAACACATATCATGTGACGAATAAAAATATAGCTCCGAGTAAGGTATACCGATAGTTTTGAAGACTAAAGAGGGGGTGCCTTCCGGGGCATCCCCAAGATTAGGAGCTTGAGTATTCCTTTAATATTACCTTGGAGTGCCTTTTGCATCCCCAAGCTTAGGTTCTTGCCACTCCTCATTCTTCTCATATCTATATCTCACCCAAAACTTGAAAACTTCAATCACACAAAACTTAACGGAACTTCGTGAGATGGGTCAGTATGATAAAATAAACCATTCACTTGGGTACTATCAAAGACAAGATTCATAGTTTTTTACACATAATACCTACTGTACTCTATAATTTCCACAATTTATATTAAGCAATATAAGCCATAGAAACAAGAAAACAAGCAAACTATGCATCAAAAACAGAATCTGTCAAAAACAGAAAAGTCTATAAAGATATGAATTAAGCTCATACTTCTGTTACTCCAAAATTCTGAACAATTAGGAAAACGTAGAAAATTTGTATATCAATCCTCTGTAAAAAATTCAGAGTTTTTCCACGTTCCAGTGAATTTTAACAATTCTGTTACTGGACGCAAAAGTTTCTGTTTTTGCACAGAATCAAATCAACTATCAACCACACTATCCCAAAGGCTTTACTTGGCACTTTATTGAAACAAAAGATATAAAACATGATTACTACAGTATCTTAATCATGTGAACACACAAAAACAATAGGGGTAAGTATTAGGTTGTCTCCCAACAAGCGCTTTTCGTTAATGCCTTTTTAGCTAGGCATGAAATTTTAATGATACTCTTCCAAGCCAGTTTCGATGATAATTTTATTCATACTCTAAAAGATATAAGTGAAGTTCATAGATCATTCTACAATTAATATAGATTGACCAATATCCAAGCTCAAAATATATAAGTGAAGCACACAAAGCATTCTATAAAGCCGTACTCAAAAGATTTAAGTGAAGCACAAAGAGCATTCTATAAAGCCATACTCAAAAGATTTAAGTGAAGCACATGAAGCATTCTATAAATCAATGAAGGACTATCTCATACTAGCATGGTGCAAAAAGGAAAATAAAAGAAAAATAAACACAAAAGACGCATATCATGTGAACAAAACAAAAACTGAGGTATACCGATAAATGTTGAAGAAGAAAGATGGGATGCCAACCGGGGCATCCCCAAGCTTAGATGCTTGAGTATCCTTGAAATATTTACTTGGGGTGCCTCGGGCATCCCCAAGCTTGAACTCTTGCCTCTCCTTATTCTTCTCATATCGATAACTCCTCAATCTTCGAACACTTCATCCACACAAAACTTAACAAAAAAAACCTTGTGAGATCCGTTAGTATAATAAAGCAAATCACTACCTTTAGGTACTGTTGTAAACTCATTCCAATTTCATATTAGCATTATATCTACTGTATTACAACTTCACCATGGTTCATACCCCCCGATACTACCCATAGATTCATCAAAATAAGTGAACAACACATAGAAAACAGAATCTGTCAAAAACAGGACAGTCTGTAGCAATCTGGAAGCTTTGTATAATTTTGTAACTCCAAAAATTCTAAAAACATAGGGAAAAAATAAAAAATTTGCATATAAGTACTGTGTAAAAATTTCATAAACTTTTGAAGTTCCAGTAAAAAATGTAAAATCATGCACTACAGCCAAAGTTTCTGTTTTTGCACCGCACATAGCAAACAAGCAATCTAAACATCATAAAGCCAAACCGTGGCACATTATTTTTATAATACAATGGATATATACAAGGGGATAATTATTTTTGAGAAACTTCCATGAAAAATTATACATTGTTTCCATGAGCATGAACACAAGTGTTCAAGGTCGACCCTCACTTCTCCAATGCACAACCTTCCAATCACTTCTCTTTTTGAAAACGTTTTTTAGGCATAAGAGGCAAGTAATATTTTTTTTGTATTTTGCATTATTTTAATTTTTTATGTTTGTTTCACCCAAAACTAAATAAAACAAAAAAAGGGAAAACAAAATTTACTTAGTGAAGAAAGCAAACAAGCACACACGAGAATATCAACCCCACGCTATTGCTCCCCGGCAACGGCGCCAGAAAAGAGCGTGATAATCCCCAAGTGCAAGGAATCATCGTAGCAATTTCCAAAGGTGGAAGTGATAAGTATGGAGTGTCGAACCCACAAGGAGCTAAAGGTAAGATCAATATTCTCTCAAGTCCTATCTGCCACTGATACGACTCTACGTACACCGAACGTTTGCTTCCATCTAGAAACGAGAAATAAAACTATATTGTGGGTATAAACAGAATAGCTTTGCATGATATCAGAGAACTAAAATATAAAAATAGGTTCTGTAAACATAAAGTAAGAATATATTACTATATATTATAAATAGCGAGTGTGGAATAATGATGGATCGGTGTGCGGAATTATCCTAGGCAATTGTTAACAAGATTGGTAGTAATTATTGCCATTTTATATGAGGGAGAGGCATAAGCTAACATACATTCTCTACTTGGATCATATGCACTTATGATTGGAACTCTAGCAAGCATCCGCAAGTACTAAATATCATTAAGGTAAAACCCAACCATAGCATTAAAGTATCAAGTCCCCTTTATCCCATACGCAACAACCCCCTTACTCGGGTTTAAGCTTCGGTCACTCTAGCAACCCACTATAAGTGAATCATGAACGTATTGCAACACCCTACAACGAGAATGCTTCACGTGTGCATGGTATGGAAGGTAGGACAGCACCAAAATAAAACATACAACTCAAACCAATCTAGATCATCAATCAACCCAAAAGACAAAAGAAATCTACTCAAAACATCATAGGATGGCAACACATCATTGGATCATAATATGTGGCATAAAGCACCTTGTTCAAGTAGGGGATTATAGCGGGGTGCGGGAGAGTGGACCGCTTAAAATAGATGAGGAAGGTGATGAAGATGGTGATGTTGATGAAGACGATCACAGCGGCGATGGTTCCCCCGGTGGCACTCCGGCGCCACCGAGAGAGAGGGGGAGAGGGTCTCCCCCTTGTGGTTCCTCCTCCATGGCCTCCCCCCTAGATGGGGAGAGGTTCTCCCTCTGGTCCTTGGCCTCCATGGTGATGATGGCCCCCTCCGGCTTCCTCCTTCATGGGCTCCGGTGGTGATGGCCCCCTCCGGCAGGGTGCCGGAGAGGGCCTAGATTTATTTTTCGTGGCTACAGAGGCTTGCGGCGGTAGAAATTCTCGTCTAGGGTTCTTTTCGGAGGTTTGGGGATTTATAAGAATTTTTGGTGTCGGTCTCATGTCAAGGGGGTGCTCGAGGGGCCCACAAGCCACAGGGGCGCGCCCTACCCCCCAGGGCGCGCCCTGATGGCTTGTGGCCACCTCGTCCACTTCCTGGCCCAGCTCTGGTGCTTCGGGGGTCTCTTTTGGTCCATATAAAATCACCGTAAATTTTCAGCCCATGCCGAGAACTTTTATTTCTGCACAAAAAACGACACCACGGTAGTTCTGCTGAAAACAGAATCAGTCCGGGTTAGTTCTAATAAAATCATACCAAAACCAAATAATTTTTGTTGTAAACATGGCATGATTACTTCATAAATTATAGATACGTTGGAGATGTATCACGAGACATAGTTATACTTTGAGACGTTAGTGGCGGTGGGTGGGCGGAATTAAAGGGGTGGGCGTGTTCGACAGAGAGAGCGTGTGTGTTTCTATGTGAGAGACTTGTAGGACGGGGTAGAAAGATGAATTCTAACCTTGACGGAGGGAGAGAAATATACGAAGTGCACGTGTGTGACTCCGATGCCCACAGAGAAATGAGATATGTATGTGTGTGAGAGAGATTGCACAATTCATTCACGTATCACTATCTAGCGATCATGGACGTGCATCGCTTCAACATAAATCAATATCTACTTCATATTGTGGCCAAAGATACAATATCGGTTCAACGCTATAAAGATTGGACACTCACATATCGCTTTTTTTTCTCCAAATAATCCTTTTCAATTGTGCATGCCAAAGTTACAGTGATGTTTCTTCAAACAACCACTATAGCTATCATGTACATGCACCAATGTTAGTTGTGCATTAAAATTCATTAGTCTTGGATGATTTAAGGTTCTATTATGAAGTAATATATGTAATATTCATATATGAATTCAGCGGGTACGCAATTTACGAACTGGAAGCCATGTAATCATATGAGGTAACACTTTTAAGTAGCGGACTACAATATCCATTTCTTTTGTGGGACTACAATATCCATTTCTTTTTGTGCGCCTCTACAATAACTCGTCAATGCATAATGTTTAAAATAAATAACCAATGGCACTAAATTATATATTTACATGAGAAATACATAGGCTGAGCGTTTGATCCCTTTTTTTGTGAACACGCCTCTACACCCGTACGATTGGCCGCGCCCGTGTGAACGTCCATGTCATCGGTGCATCATCTCGAGTTATTGTCTTTTTTTCTGGGGTGGACTTCAGACCAGTTATTAACTGCTGACGTGTGCCTCGTGTACACAGTCTTGCATGACCTTCCCGCTAGCACTATCCAAAATTAGTTGAAACTGGATACGAATGATCCCACGGGCGGCAAAATCTCTCGCCTCCTTCTAAAATTTCCGCCACCTAGTCTTTAGCATACGAAATTCCCCTTTTGTCCTTGGTGCACGGAGAACAATAGTTAGAATACGACCCTCATTTACATAATAGGTTGGGGCTGCTTTGGTAAGTTCCGGTTCCCCCCACCACACGGCACCCCCATTTCCTCTCCCCCTCCCGCAAAAACGACTACTCCACAGCACCAGAGCATCTTACATCACGCCGTCCGTACTTCATCGGCCTTTCTACGCCTCCCCTCTCGAAACCCTAGAATGCTCATCCACCAGCGTACCAGAGCCCATTCACTGCCAGCGGTGTCCACCTCGCCGGATCTGCCTCTACGGCCGCATCTACCCCTCCCACCTCCTCTAGAAACAAGTAGACTGCTCATCCACCACTGTACCACAGCCCATTTAGTGTTGGCCTTCTCCACGGCGCCGGATCTGCTTCGCCGGTACTCTCATCAACCGCAGCGCATCTGCAGCGGCTCCTTCATACTCCCCACTGGAGACGCTTCGTCCACACCCCCGGAGCCGCCCCACCGACGCCCCCGTCGACGGCCTCTAATCCTCTTCGCCGACACCTTCCTCAACCCTATCGGAGCCGCTTCACTGACACCATCCTCAACCCTACTGGAGTAGCTTCGCCTATACCATTCTCAACCCTACCGAGGCCACTTTGCCAATGCCCAAGTCCACGGCCTTAGATCTGCTTCATCGCACCCTCGTCCAACCTACCGGAGCAGCTTCTGACGCCCCGTCCACGCTCGCAGATCCACATCGTCGACAACATCCTGAACCCAACCATCGAAGCAGCTTCACCGACGCCCTCGTCCACGGCCTCAGATCCGCTTTGCCCACACCATAGTCCACCCTACCGGAGCCGCTCCACAAACACCCTACTCCATGGTTCTAGATCTCCTTACCGGACCCTGACAGCCAGCGCAGCGTCATCAACCTCGACGTTTCTAACCTGATTCCCACCGTCTGGCAAGATGCCAAGCACCTGCCATGACCTAGGTCCTTGTCACCTTTAAACCCATCCAGCATCACCTGCCCGATGTACTTCAAATATACTAACAGGTCGCTGTTACATGTTGTGCAGCTAGCAAAAACTACAAGGACGATGTTTCTTCTGGATCTAACAGCTTGGCCAACCAAGATCCTGGGATGAGGCATTGCTATGATCTTGTAAGTGAGTCTCTCTCTCTTGTATTGTTGTGTGCCTGCCAGTGTGCTTTGCTAGGATTTTCGACCGGTAATCCCTCTGTGCAGACAATGATTTCCACTACTGGCTGCTAAATTAGAGATGTAGATGTCATACATGACACTCCCTCCGTTCCTAAATATAAGTCTTTCTAGAGATTCCACTATAGACTACATATAGAGCAAAATAAGTGAATCTACAGTCGAAAATGCATCTATATACATCTGTATGTGGTCCATACTGGAATCTCTACAAAGATATATATTTAGGAATAGAGGTAGTACATTACACAAAATCGTAGGTGGCATGTACGAATTCCAGTGCACTACATTAGGCTCCCTTAGAGTGCCTGCTAGTCCAGTACACAGAGTCATGGCTAGTTTATGCTACGCAGACAATCGTTAATTGGTGGTTTAAATATGGGCAAGGGATATGCAATGTATTATCATGTAGAGATATCTGAAATTAGCCGTGTCAACTTGCAGATAGGGTTACACAATGAAAAATACAAGATTTCTTAGTACAAGATGTGTGTGGAAATTTCATGGAACATCGTAAAAAAAGGAGAGGCAGCGGTGAGCCTATACAGTGTGCTATGGTAGGTCACTCTGGCCCAGTTCTTTTGCAGGATTCTCCCAGAATCTGCCCCTCTATAGCTTCTCCTAGAATCTTTGACCCCCATTTCTTTTACAATCCTAACTAATTAGACCCTAACTAGATAGGATTGTAAAACAAATGGGGCTCAAAGATTCTAGGAGAATCTGGGTAGGGGTCAGATTCTGGGAGAATCTCGCTAAAGAACTGGGCCTCCATTACAATCATCGTGACATGTTATTTGTATGTCAGTGCTGTTGGACAGGTTTCTTAGGGACAATTATTTTGAGTTATCCTAAGAAAATAAGCACCTTTGAATATAAGCTCCAGATAATAAGCCAACCAGTTCTTTTCATTGCCTGCCTTTTCAGCTTATCTGTGGTATGATCAGTGAAAAGTCTAGATTGCATTATATTTTGTCATTTTGCTGCCCATATGAAAATTAATTTGACTTGCAAACATCATAAATTGAACCCAGTGCAGTAATTAATATGATAGGAAAACAGACCATCAATATTTGTTCAAAATGCAAATACAAAGATACCATCTACTTGGAATGTCTTCCATAGAGATCCCATTGCCTAATTTAAATGAAGAACGCATGACCTAAATTTAAATGAAGAACCATTATTTATCGAAATTTGATGGTCCAAGTAGATCAGATGGCAAAGATGGCAAAGACCCTGATTCCAGTAGTGGTGGCTGATTATTATCATATAGCAGCACCACCTGAAAGCATCATATAGCAGCAGCAGCAGCTCATAGCAACTCATCATATAGCAGCAGCAGCTAGCAATTCATCATGTACCAGCAGCAGCTCATAGCAATTCATCATATAGCAGCAGTAGGAGCAGCTCATAGCAATTCATCATATAGAAGCAGTAGGAGCAGCTTATAGCAACTCATCATATAGCAGCAGCAGCTCATAGCAACTCATCATATAGCAGCAGCAGCTCATAGAAATTCATCATATAGCAGCAGCAGCTCATAGCAATGCATCATATAGCAGCAGCAACTCAGAGCAATTCATCGTATAGCGGATCAGAATGAAATTTGGCAAAAAATCAGAGGAGATCATCACCTTGTTGGATGAGCTCATCCTTCAATAGCACCTCAAGGCCATAACCTAGGAGGAGGGGAGGGGGAACGAGGTGTTTTCTGCCGGAGTGGGGCATCGGCCGTAGTTGTGTGGCGACCGCCGGAGTAGTGCGTTGGACGGACCATAGAGGAGCCGCTGCTGGAGACAATGAGAATGAGGGGCGGCGCCAGAGGGAGGAGCAGCCGGGGAGATTTGGCCCTACCCGCCGGCCATGTAGCCTAGCTGGACAGAGCATCGTCGAGGAGTAGGCCAGATGGGACCAGTGGCGATGGCTCGCTGGAGGAACCCTAGCGTTGCAGGCAGGGGATCGAGGTAGAGGGAAAGGGGAGAGGAGATGCAAGCGGGCAGGGAAATGAACGCTTGCTTGTTTGTTTTTACTTGAGGGTCAGGTGTGACACGGCCATGAGCAGTGGCATTTTGAGTGTAATATAGGCAGACAACAGAGTCATTTCACTATTCCACTTCCCTTCAATTTTTAGTGACCTTCTACCCGAAGCACCCCCCCAAAGCGAAATAAGTTAAGCCCAAGCCCATAACTCAAAATGACATATTTACATATTTTATGGCTTATTTTGACAATAAGCTCTGAAAAGGCGGAATAGAACTGGCCCTTAATCTGCAATTCAATTGTGCGTGCAATGATGAATCACTCCTGCCTGCTATAGTGTACATTTAGGCATCATACATGGCATAACCTAATACATGTGCATTTCATTATAGAATGTGAAATATGCAATGTTTATGTTAGTTCATACATTGCACATGATGTTTAAATGCCCCTTAAATATGGTCAGTCAAGTGATGGTCTTTAAGCCTCCTTCTATGCTTCTTTTCTTGATATGTAATTCAGTGTTGTGTAAGATTTGCTCACACATCTATTCAATTGCTTGTTTGTATTAGCCAGCCATACTAGGACTGTTTGCTTTGATTTTTGTTGTTCTTGACCTAATTACAGAGCTTGTCAACGATTTAAACACTAAGGGCTGCTGTAGTGGGGGCTTGTATAACCCATAGGTGACATAAAGGTTTGGTTGTACACTAAAGTAGGCTCTCCAAGAGTACCTGGAGATCCAGTTCGAAGGTATGCCTAGTTTTTACATAGTGCACACATAGTAAATGCTCATTTCATTGTGTGCAAGAGATGTGCATGTTTTCATTATGTGGTGTTGTTTTGTTATAAACTCATTCTTTTGTGTTGTTCACGGACTGGAAAGTATGCATATTTATCTTCCAAGGAGACCAGTAACTAGTTTGTGTCACCTTGCAGAGGGGGTGCAATGAAGATATGATTGAGGATTTCCAAGTACAAGATGTTCGGAAGGAGCCTTGCAAGAGAAGGAGGAGCAGCGCTGAGCCTGTTCAACCAGTTATGGTAAGTCACTGTATTACAATTACCAGGACATCCTATTTGTCTGACATTGTGCTTGCGTAGGGTTCTTCACCTGTAACCCTGTCATTGGGCCATTGATTAAAACCCCCTCCGCTCACTACTATATGATGTTCTAACTTTTTTGTAAATCAGATGTATGTAAACACATTTTAATGTGTCTGTTCACTCATTACGGATGTAGTCTACTTTTAAATATCTAAAACATCTTATAGTAGTGAATAGTATGAAACTGCTTCCTGCTATGGTAGAGTTGCCGATGTCATAACCAAACGCATATTTACATCATTAGCCTCCTTATCATTACTAAGATCTTGATTACATACTAGTCGAGATACTTCATAGGGGGCAAACAATATTACATTACTTGTTCCTTTATATAGTAAATGTAGCTAGGCCATGGATGTTATTGAGGCGTGCATGTATGCATGCTGCCAACTCAACAGTTCAATTGCTTGTTTGTTTCAGGCATAGTTAAATTGCTCTTTTCAATTGCTTTATTTGTCCTCAGTTAATGAGATGCCCAAACAATGATGCCTGATGTTGGGTACTTGTATAACTATTAGTTGACATAATTAAAGGCCTTACCATTTAATTACTATGGCGAAGTGTGCCTGAAGCTTTGAAGTCTATTAACCAACTATTACTGCATGAGGCTCACAATCTAGTTTATACGAGGCTAATGATTGCATAGTTTTGCTTGCTGTAGTAGGTTTGTATGAATCCCTCTACTGTTCATTATGCTCCCTAAGACTTTAATTGAGCTACAGAATGGCCAACTACTTGCTTATTTATACGCAAGATATATATCTCTACTCTTATAAAAAAACAGAGTTGGTGATGATGGTGTGCCTGCCATCCTGCAATATAGGCCGTCTGATTTATATTTGCACAGGCATCTTGCTAGTATATATATATAATGTTCAGTAGCTATGTGTTGTCTAAATTTGTAACCTGTCTGTGTTTGGGATTTGGCCCCAACATCATGCTCCTCCGGTGAGCTAAGAGAGATTTCTGTATGCGCGCTACATAAACTACCATTTTTATAATTTTTAAAATATCACCTGCTTATGCTTCTTGACGTGTAACATTATTGTTAGTCCTGTTTTGCCATGTACAAAATAGTCTATCTTGCTCGCTTCACTGTTGTAACTATATTTTTGCCCTAGTCATGTGTACTTACAGAAACTTTTCAGGATGAAGTGACATCAACACAAAGATCTGTGAGCAGTGCAGCATGGCCGTTACCAAATGATTATGGATTGGAATTGGAATGTGCTGATGTTCAGGAGCATCAACTAGAGGTGGCAAGACAACGTGTACATGATTCTCAACATGCAATCAACATATTGAGACTGGAGTTACAGGTATTAGATGCAGGAGTCAAAAAAATGAAACAAGACACTGAGGTAATCACAAAGGAATTGGAGATTTTGCAAACTGAAATTTGTGCTATCTGAATCTGGCCAATCCTATTTTCTGAAGAGATTATAGTTCAAATAAGTTATGTTGATGCGTGCCCATGATGTATGAGCTTTAATTGCCCAGTGTATGTAATTTGCTTTTTGTGTACGCTTTATTATCACTGGTGCCGAACTATAATGCCCAGTGGGTATAATCTGCTGTAATTTCTTTATTGTATAGTGTAGGATTATTCTTCGTTTCTATGCCTAAGTCTGTTTATTGTATAGTGTAGGTTTTTTAGAGGTAATAGTATAGAGTAGGTTAATTCTTTGTATATGATATATCATTGAAACGGGGGCCAACACGCCCAAACATTACCTGGACGCCATCCGAACAAACAAACATGTGTAGTCAAAGCGGGCCTTAATTGGGTTGGTCAACTTAATATTTAGTGGATCCCAAACGATGTGGCCCACCGTAACAACGGCTCTTAGCAGGCCGTTAACAGTCTATCGGTGCAACAAACCCTGGGTCTGTTGCCCGGACCATGCACAGGACTGAGATCAAGATTGCAGCATCCAAAACCAGACCAAGCATGAGAGATCAGCTCTTTGAAGAATCAAAGGGTAGATTGAGAGGACCAAATCAAGCCAAGGAGCAAGACACTGTTAAGGGAAAAACCTACCTTGCCAGGCAGGAGAGCCTAGCGAGGTCAAGGTTGCCCCGAAAGCAAGCCTCAAGACTGCCCTGGCAGGCCTCCTGGGGCCTACGAAGGCAAAAACACCCCGCCAAGGCTTCACCGCTCCACCTCATAGCGACGCAAGTCATCGATCGGTGAAGTGTCAAGCCCCAAAGTGACTAAGTGGCTGTTTTCTACCACATGGCAGCCACTTCCTACGGAAAACACCTACAAATGACACCCGTCTAGCGACGTGTCAAGCAGACAGGCAAGAAGGTGGCAGAACAGCCCGGGAAGGCTTGCCGGGAATTCCATGATGTGACGCTACGTAGTGCATTTAATGCGCTTTGCCTTGTCTGCAGAGTTAGGTATGATAGCACTGTTCGCTATCAAATCAGTGCATAATGACTGATTTGCCACTGTGGTGACCCCTTGATGTATAAAAGGAGGCCCATGGCAACCATAGAAAGGATTCAGACAAATGTACACTCATACGCGCGTAGCTGCTCCCGCCCCAAGGCAACCCTGCCGGGCAAGAGCGTTGCGTTCTCCACCACAGTCTACCATCAATCCACCAAAGCAGGAGTAGGGTTTTACGCCTCACGACCACCCGAACCTGGGTAAAAACTGCCCGTGTGATCTCTGTCGTGCTGCGCGACGTTCCCCGCTCTTTGTGCCACGTGCTCATTCCCCCTGCCGAACCAAAAGGGGCTCATGGCCCCATACGTGGCCGTGGTTTCCCACGACATCTTTGGCGCGCCAGGTAGGGGGCAGCGCTTGCGCAAACCCGAGAGCGTACGTAGCACGTCATCTTCATCGCCATTTTCTTCATTGACGGCTCCATCGACCATGGCGCCCAAGAAGAAGCCCGGTGCCACAGCTCACCCATCCACCTTGAAGGCCCCATCACGCGTGGCCGCCAACGCCGCGGGGGCTACGGGGGCGAATGGAGGAGTGGATGTTGCGGGGAACGTGGTCGACGCAGGCGGCGTCATCACCACCTCCCCTGCAGCCGAAACAGGAGCAGGAGGCACCGGGGAAGGAAAGCGTCAGCAGCACCCCGGCGGCGAGGCTCCATGAGGTACGGGTGGAGAGATTATTCCGTCTGCACCCCTCCACCCGGCCGAAGGGCACAGCCGCAGCGGTGGTGCTCATTCTGGGGCGAATCGCAACTCTCCGGCCGCTCCCGTTGTGGGCTCGACCGCAGGACATGCACCACCCCCGGAGCGAGCTGACCTAGCCACTCTGCCCAACAGAGCCGCTGGTCCTCAAGTGCCTCCACCTCGTCACCACGCCATCCAAGCAGCTGGCTCGCAGCGACAAGAGCACGGCGCGGTCGCTACCGGCACCGTCAGGAGCCAGGCAACGTTGTGATCTACATCATCATCACCCATGCCTAGCACCGCCTCGGAGGCCATGGCGCGGGCCCAACTGCTGTTGAGATTTCCGCCGGTAGCCGATCAGATGGATGAGTGGCGAGCCACCATCCAAAGCCTGATTGGTTTCGCCGAGGTGGGAGGATCGCAGTGATCTGGCTCACCACGGCCTCCCCAGGCGACGACAATGGCCCACGCTGTTGGCTGTACCGAAGGAGCCACCCCCACGGTGCAGTCCCCTCCTCGGTAGCCAGCGCGGGAGCCACTCAACCAAGAACCTGATGATGTCTCGATGGCCTCGTCCGACTCTCGAGCGCGTCAAGGCCGACGGCGGGGCCCGGAGGATAGGCAGAGGGAAGGCGCGCGTGCCACCATCGAGCAACGCTGTGACACCCTTCGCTAGTCCGACGGGCGCGATGGCCCCAACGTCGATGAGCTTGCGCTCGGCGGAGGTGGGTACCTGCCTTTCGAGGCTGGGTGCCCCGCCTTCACCCGAGAACTGTGGCAAGTCTGTTGGCCGTCTGCCCGGACGTTCAAGCCAGAGATACCAAAGAAGTACGATGGAAGGCTAAACCCGACAGAGTTCTTGAGCATCTACACCATTGCTGTTCAAGCTGCCGGAGGAAGAGATGAGAAGGTGTTCGCCAATTACTTCCCTTTGGCACACAAGCCAAATGTGAGGTCTTGGCTGATGCACCCTCAAGCCAAATGTGAGGTCTTGGTTGATGCACCTGCCGGAGAACTCCATTTCAACCTGGGCTGAGCTATGCCATGAGTTCATTGGCGCCTTCACGGGTGGCCATCAAGAACCAGGCCGGCCCAGCGACTTGCAGCTTCTCCCACAGAAAGACAGAGAGACTCTGTGGAAGTACATGCAGAGGTTCAGCCGAGTCCACAAAAATATTCCAGACATCTACCCGGCGGCTGTGATAGCTGCGTTCCAGTCCAACGTGCGCAATCGACGGATACATGCCAAGATGAATGTTCGATTGCCCAAGACCATGATGGAGCTTTACACTCTAGTGGATAAGTGTGCCCGGGTGGAGGAGGGGAGGCGGCTCCCCGGAGAAGAGGATGGCGTCGACATCGAGTCAGAGGACGATGACGAAGTCACCGGTCAGAAGAAGAAGAACAAGAAGCGCAACAAAAGGTGCAAGGATAAGGCAGTGATGACCGTTGAGGAATCGAGCACGCCCCATACCAGCAAGAAGGCCAAGACTGAGGTACTCGGCAAGGAAGATGCTGCGTGCACTGATTGCCGGGAGGCTGTGGCTGCCGAGAAGGCCGTTAAGGTTGACGGCCCGTACTGCAAAATCCATCAGACCAAGGGCCACGATCTCCAGGAGTGTCATCAGGTTGAGCAGCTCGTCAAGAAACAGAGGGCTGAATATGAGAAGCGTGATAAGGAAAGGGGTCAGAATGGCGCTGGCGGGAAGGGCTGGGGCAGCGAAGCAGGTCGCCCCGGCAAGGCTCCGCGGAACCAAGGGAAACCCGCCAGGGGCCGTGAGAAGGAGGGTTGCAATAATGAGAGCGATGGAGGAGAAGAAGAGGAAACCAGTGAGCAGGAATTCCAGAAAGCCACTGACGCCTTGTGCGTTGACGGAGGTGCATCTCTGCACTCCTCTCACCGCCAACTTGAACAGTGGGTGTGTGAAGTCAATGCCGTGGAGCCAACGGCAGATTCTCGGAAGCCACTCAAGTGGTCCCGCATGCCCATCATCTTCGGCAAAGAGGACCACCCTGACCGCACCACTGCGGTAGGGTGCTTGCCGTTGTTGGTCTCACCAACAATCCGCAACCTCAAAGTCACAAAGATGTTGGTTGACGATGGGGTCGGGTTGAATCTGATTTCTCTGAAGGTCATCAGCAAACTTCAGATAACAGAGGAAGAGCTTGAGATTACTGGCACGTTTCAAGGAGTCAACCCCGGCAGGAGTCGTCCTAAAGGGACTATTGCGTTGCCAGTAACGTTCGGGGGAGAGTTGAATTACCGGACTGAGAAGGTTGTGTTTGATGTGGTTGACCTCCCCCTGCCCTACAATGGAATCCTTAGTCGCCCAGCCCTAGCCAAATTCATGGCGGCATCCCACTATGCTTACAACACCTTGAAGATGCCGGGGCCGGTTGGCGTCATTTCCATTCCATCGGACAAGAAGGATGCAATCATTTGCGTAGACAAGATGTACCGGGACGCAGTTGCGGCAGAGGCCGCGGAAGCCACTGTTCCTACCAAGGAAAGCAAGAAAAAGAAGAAAGCTAACAAGGGCTCCAGCGAGGAATCCGGGAAGCGCGCCTCTTCGGAGTGCGCTATGCCTATTGATGACTTGCCGGAGAGTTCCAATAGCAAGAGATCCAAAGCTGTTGCGCCTGCTGTGAAGAAGGTCTCGGCAGGGCTGGCTGGCACTAATGGTACCTTTACTATCAGTGCGACCCTTGATGACAAATAGGAAAGTGCGCTTGTTGCCTTCCTGCGGGCGAATGTCGATGTGTTTGCATGGCAACCATCTGACATCCCTGGTGTTCCCAGGGAGGTAATCGAGCACCACCTTGCTGTCTGCCCACATGCCCGACCCGTCAAGCAGAAGGTCCAAAAGCAAGCTTTGGAGCGGTAGCAGTTCATTGCGGAGGAAATTAAGAAACTTGAGGTAGCTGGTCTGGTCAGAGGAGTACTGCATCCAACATGGTTAGCAAACCCAGTGGTAGTGCGCAAGGCTAATGGGAAATGGAGGCCGTGCATAGATTTCACTGATCTGAACAAGGCCTGGCCGAAGGACCCATTTCCCTTGCCGTGCATCAATCAGATTGTGGATTCTACCTCCGGGTGCGACCTGCTTTCTTTTCTGGATGCCTACTCTGGGTACCATCAGATCTTTATGTCCAAGGAAGATGAAGAGAAGACAACGTTCATCACTCCATGTGGCACTTACTGCTTCGTACGTATGCCCTTCGGATTGAAGAGCGCCGGATCCACCTTTGCAAGGGCAGTCCAGATTGGTTTTGAGTCACAACTACACAGGAACATTGAAGCTTATATGGATGATATTGTGGTCAAGACAAAGGACAGATCAACCCTTATCCAGGATTTAGAAGAAACCTTTGCTAATTTGCACAAGATCAACTTGAAGCTGAACCCGGAGAAGTGTGTGTTTGGCGTCCCCTCTGGCAAGCTACTTGGCTTTTTTGTGTCCCATCGTGGGATAGAGGCCAATCCCGATAAGATCAAGGCTATCGAGCAGATCCAAGCACCCAAGAGAGTCAAGGATGTGAGGCGTTTGACTGGATGCGTTACCGCGCTCAGCAGGTTCATTTCCAAGTCTGCCAAGCGTGCCCTACTGTTCTTCAAAATCTTGAAGAAGGCAGGACCCGTGGAGTGGACTCCAGAGGCAGACGCTGCACTACAAGATTTGAAGGCCTACTTGTCCTCTGTGCCCACTTTGGTCGCTCCCAAACCACGGGAGCCGTTGCTGCTATACTTGGCGGCAACTAACCAAGTGGTTAGCGCGGCACTAGTGGCGCAGTGGGAAGTGGAAGAAGCGGAAGCCACGGCCAATGTCGCCTCCGGGGAGGGAAGTGAGCACACCCCGGCAAGGTCAAATACAGATCAAGACAGAGAAGAGCAAGGAGGCGGAGACAGCCCCAAGGTTGCGGCAAGGAAGAAAGTGGTGCAATGCCCAGTGTACTTCATCAGCTCCCTGTCGCAGGGGGCTAGGTCAAGGTACTCTGGCGTGCAAAAGTTGATTTTTGGCCTCATCATGGCCTCAAGGAAACTGCGCCACTACTTCCAAGCCCACGAGATCACTGTTGTCACCCGCTTCCCTCTGCAGTGGATACTTAGAAACCCTGAGACCACCGGCAGGATAGTGGAATGGGCCTTGGAGTTATCCAGCTTTGGTTTGAAGTTTGAGAGCACATCAACTATCTAGAGCAGAGCATTGGCGGAGTTTATTGTAGAATGGATGCCAACCCCTGATGAAGAAGTGTTGGAAACAGTTATTCCCGGCAAGGAAGCACCCCAAGAATGGATCATGTATTTCGATGGTGCCTTCTCCTTGCAAGGTGCAGGGGTTGGCGTGCTTTTCGTTGCTCCCACTGGAGAGCACCTGAAGTACGTCGTCCAGATGCATTTTCCCTGGGAGGAGGCTACCAACAATACAACAGAGTATGAAGGGCTTCTTGCTAGGCTCAGAATTGTAACAGAA
Source organism: Thinopyrum elongatum (assembly GCA_011799875.1). NCBI lineage: Eukaryota > Viridiplantae > Streptophyta > Magnoliopsida > Poales > Poaceae > Thinopyrum > Thinopyrum elongatum. Next base: position 238,799,828 of record CM022303.1, read on the forward strand.
CTGGGGATCAAGAAGCTGATCATCCGCGGAGACTCATAGCTAGTGGTGAGACAAGGATTACCAAAGTCCATTGATGGAGGCATACATTGAGGATGTGAGAAAGTTGGAGGAGCGCTTTGACGGATTGCAAATAGAGCACGTACCCCGTGCGGAAAATGGCATTGCTGATCATCTGTCAAAGTGCGCTGCGCAAAAACTCCCTGTGGAACCAGGAACTTTTGTTCTCCATCTGACTCAGCCCTCCGTATCCCTAGCAACAATGGCCAGGAAAAGGAGGAAACTGGACTCCGGCAGGCCTCTCCCGGTAGAACCTTTTGAGGATCTCGGCAAAGAGCCTAGCGGGAACAACTCCCCTTCGGTTGCTGAGCTGCCTCCTCCCACCAGACCACCGGTCCCCGCGGTCGAAGAGTGCGCTCCCATGAAGGAGGAGGTGCCGCTAGTCCCCGTTGTCGAGCCCTAGGCTCCAACTTGGGCGCGGCACATAGTCCATTTCCTCCAAACTGGAGAACTTCCCGAAGAGCAAGAAGAGGCTGAAAGAGTAGCCCGAAGGGCCAGTATGTATCAGTTCGTGGATGACACGCTGTACAGAAGAGGGCCCAACGGTGTGAAATTGAAGTGCATTTGCCGGGAAGAAGGAAAGGAACTGCTGGCAGAAATACATAAGGGCATGTGCGGCTCACACATCGGATCGAGGGCTCCGGTTGGAAAGGCCTTTCAGCAAGGATTTTACTGGCCCATAGCCCTCCAAGATGCAGTTGAGTTGGTCACCAAATGTGAAGTCTGCCAGCTCCATTCCAAGAATATCCACCTGCCTGCCCAAGCTCTTCAGACAATCCCTTTGTCATGGTCATTTTCGGTCTGGGGGCTCGACATCTTGGGCCCTTTCCCCCGTGTTGCCGGGTGCTTTGAATTCTTGTTCATTGCAATCGACAAGTTTACAAAGTGGCCGGAAGTAGAGCCCGTGAGAAAGGTGACTACTCAGTCAGCTATCAAGTTCTTGAAAGGATTGGTGTGCCGCTTCGGAGTCCCTACTCGGATCATCACCGACAATGGCACCCAATTCACGAGCCGTGCCTTCATGCAATATGTTCATGCCCTCGGAAGAAGATCTCGTTCACCTCTATTGCTCACCCAAAGAGCAACGGGCAAGCTGAGAGGGCGAACGCTGAAGTGTTGCGGGGACTCAAGACGAGAACATTTGATAAGCTGCAGAAGTGTGGCAGGCGGTGGATCGACGAGCTGCCGGTGGTTCTTTAGTCCCTCAGAACGACACCAAATCGAGCTACCGGGCAGACTCCCTTCTCCCTGGTCTATGGGGCAGAAGCAGTTATCCCCACGGAACTCATTTACGGGTCACCTCGAGTGCTTGCCTATGATGAAGTAGCGTAGGAACAGCACTGCCGTGACGACGCTATGCTACTCAAGAAGAACCGTCTCTGGGCTGCTACACGTGCTGCACGCTATCAGCAAGCTCTGCGTCGCTATCACAGCCGCAGGGTTCATGCCCGGTGTTTTGAGGAAGGCGACCTTGTCCTTAGGCGCGTTCAGTCCGCCAAGGGTACAAACAAGTTGACGCCGAAGTTTGAAGGCCCTTACCGGGTAGTACGAGTCACCAGACCTGGCGCAGTCCATCTGGAGACTGGAGATGGCATTAAATTGCAAAACTCATGGAACATTGAGCATCTCCGCAAGTTCTACCCATAAGGCGCGGCTGTCGGACCCTTCCCGGCAGCCAACCTTTTGTACAGGCCTTGCGTCATTTGCATGTAACCCCTTGCACAAAGCCAGGCGCAGACCCTGAGCAACAGAGAAATAAATGAAGCGCTGGGGGCCCCCGACAAAATTGCATGCATGCATAAGCATATCATGAGCATTGCATGTTCATGTAGATAAGATCGCATGAGGCATCATTTTCATCTACATCAAACTGCAGGTTCCTACCGTGGATTTGGTCCCAAAGAGGAAAAATAGAAGACAAGCCTACATTGTGATCCCCGGCAAGCCCAAACAGATAAGTTCTCTCTCTTATCCATATGCGTTATGTAAGTAAAAACCTGTGCATAAGGAAACCTCGCCACTTTCAAAACTTAGGTGCTCCCATCCCTTGACTCAAACATTGCTTCGGTTGGGATGGTTGTAGTGGCCTTTGGCGAGAGAGTTGGCGGGGGGCTGGTCCCTATATGCAGTTTGGGCCCGGCAAGCCTAGCTCCATGGCAGCAGACTAAGGGTACCGGCAGGATAGCCTACCGGGACAAACTTGTTTACTTGAGCATATGGAGGCATTTAACCTCTGCATGGATATATTACATGCACAAGTGCTCTTCAAGGTTTATCTTTTTCATTAATATGCTCATAAACAAGTACAGACCTTACAGAACACAAACATGGATAAAAGAGATTACATAATTTGAACTAAAGTTTGGCAAGTGCCTACAGATTTTAGAAAAAAAAGATAAAATGCCCGTAATGCCTTCACTCTGTCCTCAACTTCTTTGAAACTACAAGGAGAGACGAAGAAGACAGAGGGAAGGCCTGGCTGGGATTCGGCGCCTCCCCAGGATCAGGATGGCGCCACTCCCGGGCTGGGAGGAAGAAACCGGAGGGCAGGTGCAGATAGTGGCGCTGCCGGAAGCCCAACCGGTGATGATGGTGCTGCCGGCAACCACACCTCGTCAGAGCGGTCGCCCCCGCTCTTGACGCGTCGTAGGTTGCCGCCACCTTCTTCACTGTTGTCGCTCGAAGACCCCACTTCGGCGGCCCGGACGGACACCAAGTGCCCCGGGCAGCTCCACGGAGAGCATGGTCGTCTCCATCGACCCGAAGATTGGAAGCCTCTGCCCTTTGAAAGAACATGCATGGGGACAAGGAGCCCGCCTGTGCGCCAGGCAGGCAGTACCCCGAGAGGAGGGATTCGCCGTTACCAATAATGAACCACTTCCGCGACCTCCCTCCAATGACACAGGGAGAGGGTGAATAGGCCATGATCGACTACCGTGCTTGGCGTCCATTTTTTGCCATGGCGCGATGTCGCTTACATCGCCCCTCGCTAATGTTGAAGCCACGGGCGGCCCGGTGACGAGGACACCGGAGTCGCTACCTCTGGTGCTACCACCGTGCCACCCGCACACCTCCCTGAAGCCTGCGTAGAGATAAGATGAGGATCCTGCCTCAACAAAGGCGTAGCCGCATCCTTCTCCTGCTCTCCAGGAGTCGACACGAGCATTCGGCATCACCAACCCCAAGCTAGGGCCCGAGGCTTGGCTCCGGGCTCTCCCTTTCGACATAACCAGAAGAAGGCAAGGAAAGGAGGAGGGGAGGTGTGTGGATGCATACTCCCGCACCTCCCCGCCCCTCCTTTTATAGACAAGGCGGGACTAGGGGTTGATCCCCCGAGGGGTAACCGCCATCCTCCACCAATCCAAGAAGGCCAGGCCCCTGCCTTGATGCTCTCCCGCGCCCCGCGCCTTCGCTACCTACCCCACTCAATGCATGCAGCATACGTGGCCAAGGATAGGGGCGTGGTGGGAAGAGTAAATTGGTAGTTACTCACTCGTGCGTTAAAGTAATTCACGGGCCATTACAAGGATGGCCCAACTGAAATTGGTGTTACGCGACGCGCGGGAGAACTGGAAACTGACCTGGGCATAGGTTAATGAAGAAGCAAAGAAGATCTCAAAGGACAAGCAGCTACTTCCCTCTTGCCTGTGCACAAGTTAGGGCCTACCCGACGATGCCCGGCAGTGCGTTCGGGCCAGGCCCGGGGGCTCCTATCGGTGCAACAAACCCTGGGTCTGTTGCCTGGACCGTGCACTGGACCGAGATCAAGATTGCAGCATCCAAGACCAGACCAAGCATGAGAGATCAACTCTTTGAAGAATCAACAGGTAGATTGAGAGGACCAAGTCAAGCCAAGGAGCAAGACAATGTTAAGGGAAAAACCTCCCTTGCCGGGCAGGAGAGCCTGGCGAGGTCAAGGTTGCCCTGAAAGCAAGCCTCAAGACCGCCCCGGCAGGCCTCCCGGGGCATACAAAGGCAAAAACACCCCGCCAAGGCTTCACCGCTCCACCTCACAGGGACGGAAGTCATCGATCGGTGCGGTGTCAAGCCCCAAAGTGACTAAGTGGCTGTTTTCTGCCACATGGCAGCCACTTCCTACGGAAAACACCTCCAAATGACACCCGTCTAGAGACGTGTCAAGCAGACAGGTAAGAAGGTGGCAGAACATCCCGGCAAGGCTTGCCGGGCATTCCATGATGTGATGCTAAGTGGTACATGTAATGCGCTCTACCCTGTCTGTAGAGTTAGGTATGATAGCACTGTTCACTATCTAATCAGTGCATAATTACTGATTTGCCACTATGGTGACCCCTTGATCTATAAAAGGAGGGCCATGGCAACCATAGAAAGGATTCGGACCCCTGTACACTCATACGCATGTAGTTGCTCCCGCCCCGAGGCAACCCTGCCAGGCAAGAGCACTGCGTTCTCCACCACAGTCTACCATCAATCCACCAAAGCAGGAGTAGGGTTTTATGCCTCACGGTGACCCGAACCTGGGTAAAAACTGCCCGTGTGATCTCTGCCGTGCTGCGCAACATTCTCCACTCTTTGTGCAACGTGCTCATTCCCCCTGCCGAACCAAAAGGGGCTCATGGCCCCATAGGTGGCCAAGGTTTCCCACGACACAGTCCGAAAGCTCAATAGGGTTGTATAAATGGAAATGGCACGCAGGCCCTAGCAGGCTGAAATAAATGTCAATTTTGTCTCGACCCTTTTACTTGATGGGCCAGTAAGAGGCCAAAAGTGTTTTGGGCCAGAAGAGGCCCAATTTGCAAACTAGGCTTTTAACAGGCTGAAAGTCGCGTCGGGCTGAAATTGTGCCCTGCGAAAAGTGGGCCGCTAATGGACCCAAAATCAGGTTGCATCTTCAAAGGCCCAACTATTATGCGGGCCGTTAACAGGCCGAAAGACAAAATGGGCTAGGAATTGGCCCATTTACCTAATGGGCCGAGGAAAGGCTGAAAGCCACAACGGGCTAGAAGTTTGCCCAACTGCAGAATGGGACGAGAAAAGGCCGAAAGACGTACCGGGCCGTAACCGGCTGGAACTGACGATGGGCTGCTAACAGGCCGAAAGAAGGTCGTGCCATAATTGTCCCAAAGACGTAGCGGGTCGTTAATGGGCTGGAACTGACAATGGGCTAGAAATTTTCAAACCTAGAATGGGCCTTTGATGGGCCGATTCTGTGTAACTTGTATGGGCCGTGCTTGTGAATGGTCCTGACTCAAGTAGGCCGCTAATGGGCCGGCCCGCTTATTTTGATAGGCCCGGCCTTTTAACCTAAACGGGCCACTGTTGGGCCGAGCCACATGTCGACGTACCATAGGCTCGTCCCGTCCACTCGCTTGATGACACCTGTCCCAATGCGAAGCTGACACATGGATACTAAGGTGAATCAGAATTTTACATGTGGAAAATCCCCATTGGTCTGGGCGGTTAACGGGTTATCGGATCCAAACCGGAACCCGATAGCTTAACGGCGACCCGTTACGGTGGATGCCACATGTCAGTTACCCTTGACGAAAGCACTTCCATGACGCGCTATTTATCATCATGGATGTGGACACTTCCGTGATGATAATTTTGGTATTGTCATGGAACACTTCTACGACAGCACAGATATGACTATCTTGATTCTGTCATAAAATCGTCATGGATGTACATGCTGGACAGAAAACGTGACCTACTGTGACAAACACGTATCATCACGGAAGTGTATTTTTTTTGTAGTGAAAGGAGTAATCCCAGGCGTCGAAGCCGCGGCTCGGGCACTGTTACTTTGGAAGTAGTGTTCGGCTTGCCCGACAACTTCCGCAGCGAAGACTTGATCTTAGACATCGTCCCTTTCCGCATCGGCTATGACACACTTCTTGGCCGTACGTCGTTTGCTCGCTTCAACACTGCCCCCCACTACGCATATCTGAAGCTAAAGATGCCTGGAACCAAGGGTGTCATCACTGTTAATGGCAACACGGAGCGCTCACTCTGGACCGAGGAGCACACAGCGGCTCTGACAGCCGAAGTCTAGATCGGCAACGAGGCGCCGAAGTCCGAGCCTGCCATCAAGGCACGAGAGGCAAGCATATGGGCCCGAGCTTTATCTTAGCTCCCGGAGCCTTCCCACGCTCAACGTAAATAGGGATACGCACCCCATAGCATGGCCACCCCAGCCGTAAAGCACGTTCCTCGGATGCACAACTTTGTGCTTAACATACAATGGACAGCTGTGGGGACCCACTATCCAAGGGCCAAGTGTTTGGCTAGACCGAGCTATGCTCAAACACGTCTTCGGACAAAAATAGGTACCATCTAGGACCTATCCGACATCAAGCCAATATATTGCGGTGACTTGTCAAGACCCTCTCTCAAGGGCCCGTCAGCCGATTACTATCCCCTCCAAGGAGTTCTCTTCCCCCCTCAAGAGCAAAGGCGCAGACGTGCATCAGGGCACAGTACGAACATCAGAACACTCATTAAGGCCCTGTGTAAACCTTTCCTTTGTAAAGTTTCTTTTTAAAGCAAAGTATCTATAACAAGTTGCTTCAGCAGTCTGGATTGTATGATTAGACATCACGAGTTCATCAGAAATAAAGACCATCCTTCATGGTCCCATTGCTGCCATTTATGTTACACTGCTCTTTCCGCTCTTCGACGCCAAATAAAACTAGTTCGATACATGTTGTCTTTAAATGCGAATGGCTAATAGACCGGGGGCTCGACTATAAAACTCGCCCCAGGCATCATTCTGGCACTATTTTCTATCTCATGTGCTCAGCGTCTCGGATATTGCATTATATGAATTGGTTCCGAATTATGTCTTGGGTCAATAGTTGGGTTGCCCGGCTCCTATGGTTACCTCTTATGTTCCGCATGTTCATCTAGGAGGGTAAAGGGAGAACCACTGCGATTGTACTTCTAGTTCGCCTGGTTAAGTACTGACACGTCTCCGTCGTATCTACTTTTCCTAACACTTTTGCTCTTGTTTTGGGATCTAATTTGCATGATTTGAATGAAACTAACCTGGACTGATGTTGTTTTCAGCAGAACTACCATGGTGTTGTTTTTGTGCAGAAATAAAAGTTCTCGGAATGGAACGAAACTTTTTGGAGAATTATTTCAGAATATATAAAAAATATTGGAGCCCAGCACCACCGGAGGGGGGCCCCTGGTGAGCACAACCCACCAGGGCGCGCCCACCTCCAGGCGTGCCCAGGTAGGTTGTGCCCACCTGGTGGCCCCGTAGACCATGATTCCGATGCTATAAAATCCTATTTTTGGAGAAAAAAATCAGGGAGATAGTTTCATCGCGTTTCATGATACGGAGCCACCAACACCTCCTGTTCTTCATCGAGAGGCCAAATTTGGAGCCCGTTTGGGGCTCCAGAGAGGGGGATCTTCGGTCTTCGTCATCGCCAACCCTTCTCCATCACCAATTCCATGATGCTCCCCACCTGGAGTGAGTAATTCCTTCGTAGGTTCGCTGATCGGTGAGGAGTTGGATGAGATTCATTATGTAATCCCTAGTATCCACTATGTTCTGAGATTGATGTTGTTATGACTTTGCCATGCTTAATGCTTGTCACTAGGGCCTGAGTGCCATGATTTCAGATATGAACCATTTATGTTTTCACCATTATATCTATGTTCTAGATCCGATCTTGCAAGTCATATTCACCTATTATGTGTTATGATCCGTAAACCCCGGGGTGACAATAATCGGGATACTTTCCGGTGATGACCTTAGTTTGAGGAGTTCATGTATTCACTATGTGTTAATGCTTTGTTCCAGTTCTCTATTAAAAGGACGCCTTAATATCCCTTAGTTTCCTTATGGACCCCACTGCCACGGGAGGGTAGGAAAAAAGATGCCATGCAAGTTCTTTCCATAAGCACGTATGACTATTTACGGAATACATGCCTACATTATATTTATGAACTGGAGCTAGTTTTGTATCGCCCTAGGTTATGACTGTTATATATTGAATATCATCCAACAAATTCATCGATCCAATGCCCAAGAATTTTCCACATATTGTTCTTGCTAAGTTACGACTACTGCTGCCACTGTTACACTTGCAACAAAATCATTGCTATCACTGTTACCGTTACTGCTACTATTATCACTTCTATCATAACTATCATATTACTGTGCTACTGATCACTTTGCTACAGATATTTAATATCCAGGTGTGGTTTAATTGACAACTCAGCTGAAATTCTTACAAATATTCTTTGGCTCCCACTACTGCAGGATGTTGCTAACACGACACTACAATCAGAGACCCTTCGACGAAACTATGTGCGATGCAATAATCGCAAACGGTGATGTAAAAAAACCGTCAAAAATGATGCAATATGTTTGCGATGGCGGATACATCAAACACGGTTCAGAATTTAGTTGCGTGTGTGATGTGGGGCATACGGTTCAGTTCAATGAACTATTTGCGATGAGGTAGAAGCACAGAAACGGGCAACCAGATGAAGGTGTGTGCGATATACGGCATACGGTTCACTCGGATGAACTGTTTGTGATTAGGCGGAAAGAAAGAAACGGTCAGGGAGATCAAGGTGTTGAGCCAAGAGAGCAGAAACAGTTCAATTTAACAAGATGTGTGTGATACACGGCAAACAGGTCTGTAATCAGAATGTGTGCGAAGACCGATAATAGCACAAACGATTGCTGCTAATAAGACGTGTGTGTTGTGCGTTGGGATTGCATACAGAGCAACAACATATATATATATAGACACACACACACACACACACTTATAAGGACATGGTTGCATAACCAAATTAAACATCCAATTACATAGGTGGCTACTACACACATGACATTTCCACACACCAAAGTCAACTATATATTACATGCATAATTAACTAGGATAAATGATCATCTGATCATCATCTACTTCTTGTGACGCTTGCCACTACTGCTCTGCTTGTGGCTTGATCCGGCCTTGTCAATTTCGGTAACGAGGCACTTCCTCATGTCAATGATCCGCCTGTGCATCTCGTAGCATGTGTACATGCTCTTGGCCGTGAACCTGAGGTGAGGTTCATCCAATTGCCGCATCCAGGCCCCGTGCCAGGATATGGGACTTGTTCTCTTGGCATCCTGCTTCATCTTTTCATAGTAGGGGTCGATGATGGCCGAGGCGAGTTCAACCAGGAAGTCCTTCTTCATGTTGCCCCAGACCCTGTAGTGCTCACGGATTTCGACAAGGTTCTTGCAGGCCAAGCCCGTAACCCTGAGCGCTTTTACATCATCGGTGGTTTCCACCATAGCGAACTTGTAGTCGGTACTGTTGACAAACCTGGCGAAACGGCCGCAAGGCTCTCTGGCCATGCAGTAGTGGTAGATGAGGACATGATGGCGCATGCACAACTGGGGGACGGAAACCTTCTGATCTTTGCCGGGAAGACCGGTGGTGTACTGGAGGTCGATGCCGACCACCTTGTACTTGTCTCCAGCAAGCAACTACTCCACGGTGTTGATGTAGTCCTCCACCATGGCCGGGTCGATGGTGTACACCACAGTGAGATCCGTCTCCCTCGTGTGGGTCTCGACTTTATGCTCGCCGAACTCCATTGGAGCGCCACTAGATATCCTCTCTGTATGTGTCGTCGTGGGTGTGTTTGTTGTGTTGTGGGCGAGATCGAAATGTTGAAGAGACTAAGATTATAATGGCCGCGGGAATTAATGGGGAAGCCGGACGGACTGGAATATCCGCACGCTCGGATGGCAGTTCTAATTTGCAGCACGTAACTCCATCGTGCCGCACGTAACTACATCGTGGTGACGCGCGCAGCGCAACCGCATGCATATGGGCCCCCAACATGATCATGCGCATGCCCCACCCGCTGGCAGAGCCTGGGCGCACGGACGTGAGCAGAGCGCTCCACGGTGCCTCAACGGTGAGCAACCATATATATGCATATAGCAGTTGAACACGCAAGGAAAAGTTGTCCACAAGCCGAGCGCGTGGAGGTACGCGAGCAGAGCGCGCCGACGGACAGCAAAGTGCGCTGCGGCGCTTAACGGCGAGCACATCGTGCTAAAGCGCCTAACGGCGAGCAGAGCGCGCCGAGGGTCGCGAGCAGAGGCTGGCACAGTGATACGTGGCAAATAAGACGAACTGTGCGAGTGATGGCGAAGACATCAAGCACGAATCAGATTAGAGTTGCGTGTGCGATACGTGGCATACAGTTGATCCATCCAAGCTGTTTGTGATGGAATAAGCCATGTGTGTTGTGGGCAAACGCTTGCTGGTATATAACCATTTGTGATTGATGAATTCATCACCGACGGGTTACCTAGTGTGGTCCGTGTGCGATGTGATATGCTCTGTCTCCAGAACATCTATGCTCTGTGTATAGAAGAACAACATATATATATATTTGTAACAGGACATGATTGCAAGACCAAATTAAACATCCAATTACGTTATATAACAAATACCATAAATATTGCAAGGTTCAAATTTCAGCACTACAAGGCCCAAATTCAAAGATTACAAGGTTCAAACTATTCAGACACATAAAATTCATCTTCTTCAGAATCTTTTTCATGCATTATTTCTGTGAAAGGATCAGCCACCGAGAAGTCATATAGCGGCTCGATACAGTGACTTCCGAATAATCTGTCATATGAAGTTACAAACTGAAATTCAGCTTGTGCAGAGCCTTTTCCATTCAGCTGTAGGCGCCTGTGCTCTTTAGCAATCCATTCACTTCTACGCAGTAAATATAGGGCAAACCTCATTACCTTGAGCAACCTTGTCTTCTCAACAAAGAACCTGGCGAATTTAATTTCTGGTGTGGTTCCTTGGTACTCATTAAAAGTAATTTATGTGAGATGAAGATCATGCCATTCAATGGGATTGTTATATTCCCCAACATTTTCTACTTTTGGGCCTGCTAGTATCTGCAAACGAAGACAACATATTAGTGCATATCTGCAGATTTGAACACGTCGGGCCTTTTTGATTTGCATGATTTCTAAAATACATGAAAAGAGTGAAATGCCACCTTCAATCTTTCATGATAAACTTTTATCACGAAAGCATGTCGGGCGAAGGAATAAAATGCGTACAACACTAGCATCTCAAAAAATATATGTATTGAAATCCTCCAAATTTCCTTTAGAAATCATTCTACATTTGTCATTGTAATCATGAGTAAAAGTAATAAAAAATTGAGCTTCGTTATGGTTAACAATTAACAGGAAAGGAGCATCACCTCAATGTATAGCTTCTCCGTGCAAGGAAAGCATCTAAGGAATCTAAAAACTTCATCCAGATCGGGACCGACAGATTGTAGTGCCAAGATCTTCACTGTGCACAGAGGCTGGGTCAAGCTTGTGGGAATCATTTTCTGGATGACAGGCAAACTCGGAAAATCCTATATTAGTAAGAAGAAGGAATAGTCCGGCCAGATAAAGTAAGAAGAAATAGATCGGCAAAAAATAAAGAGTCTGGCCACAAAACAATATTAAAGGCGGACATGCAGTCCGGCCACAAAAAAAAAGATAAAGGCGAACATACAACCAACCAATGAGACATCGATGCACCACACAGACTAGCATGAAGGACCAAGGCAAACCGTATCGAGCATATAAAATTCTCCCTTCGATACGGACTACATACGAGTGTAGTTTCACTCATTTTGCTCTGTATGCAGTACATATTGGAAACTCTAAAATGCCTTATATTTAGGAAGGGGGAGTATAAGTCTTCTTAGATATTCCAATATGGACTACATACGGAGCAAAACGAGTGAAACTATAATCTAAAATATGTCTATATACATCTGTATGTAGTCCATTTAAAATCTCTAAAAAGACAATGGAGGGAGTATATAGAAGCCACCATATTGTTTTACAGACCAGCTACTACGTCGACCCTAAGTTATAAACCTTATCGTTAACTTAGTGTTAAGATGAAAAACTATTAGCATAATGCATATTTTTGTAGCCAATTTTTTCACAATATAAAAATCCAAATATTCTAGCGATTTGTACATACATAAGATGTAGTGAAATTATAAGATACACACCTCTAGACCGGACCAGTGTGCGCATGAATATGTTTTTGAAGTGTAGGCAACGTGTACTTAAACCAATTAGCATAAACCGGAAGTCATCTTTCCAAATAAATCATCATTTTTTATAGACATAAAATATTTTTAATGTATACAATTGGCAATAAGAGATAGGTAGAACTATGGAGAAAAGTTAGAGTGAATTCCATATAAAATTCAAGTAGATGAACTTAGAACTAATTATGCAATACATATATTATAAGGTGGATACAGAATATTACTACTTTCTAAACATAATTAGAAATAAAAATATATTGAAAAGTATGTTTACATACGAACGATGTAGGAAAGAAACATTCCCAAGAAGTGATTTGATAACTTAATCAGCAATAAACTACTGCAAAATGAAACTGGAAATAAAAGATAGAAATGTATTAAAAAATGGTGGTCATAAACTCCACATATAGATGGACGAGAAAATCCAACTAGAGTGACAAAGAAAATATAATCTAGAAGTAAAAAAGAGTATAAATATTTATGTAGTTTCATGGGAGAAAAAACAATAAATATGAATTCTGAGTTAAAACGAACATGTTCTTCTTGAGTAGAATGCACACAATGTTGCCTTCCTGTACCGCGTGCGTGTTAATGTGCTATCTATTCGTGTGAGTGCATTGCACGAAAAAAACAACACAATATTATGGCAACTATGTTATAAGTAATTTTAATAATTAAGCTTTCTATGCACGAGTAGAAATTGACGAGATATGAAAGTAACGTAGAATCATGTGAATGTGTGATATTATACTGATAAATAAAAAATCAGTGAAAAAGTTCAAATTCGCGCATAAAGGAGATGTCTGTCGGAAGAAAACATTGTTAACCTAAGTCATGAAAAGATTTAACTGTTGGCCGGAAAATTTCTTAAAAATTTAAACCAATCCTAGGAATATTTTGTACACAAATTTACTAACAAATATTATTAATATATACAAGAATGACCTAGCAAGAAAGACATGCTATGGAATGGACTAAATAATCATTCAACATATTTACACGACCAATTTTTTATCGAATTGAGGCGTGCATCCAGTATATCACAAATTTATGATAGACGAAGGTATTTCTCTAAAGAATAATTATGTTCTTGGTCAACTATCTCAACTCACGCTCGGCTTTGGGTACAATGAACATTCCGATTGGCAAAATGAAAAACTAATAAATTTGTCATAGCTTTAGCGAACATATTTCTATATTTTCTCTTTTGTCAAATTTGTGTATGAGAGCATGTGTCAAATTTATAAAATAATATTATAATAATATTTTACGAAACCTAGCCGCGCAAATGCGTGGGTCACTCCACTAGTTAACAGGAAAGGTACATCACCTCGATGTATAGCTTCTCCGTGCAAGGAAAGCGTCTAAGGAATCTAACAACTTCATCCAGATCGGGGCCGACATATTGTAGTGCCAAGATCTTCACTGTGCGCAGAGGCTAGGTCAAGCTTGTGGGAATCATTTTCTGGATGACAGGCGAACATATAGATCAACAACAATTAGATAAAATGTGATGTCCAATAATATATAAGAAGGAGAAGAAGAAGAGTATTGTACCTGAACGGATAATGATCCAGTAACAAGTTCGTTGAATTCAGCACACGAATAGCCCAACACTGTCAATTTTGGTGCGTGAATGACCCTGATTCTTGCTGGACCTAATTTATCAAGTACATACAATCTCTCGAGGAAAGGCGCATTCTCAATGACAATATCGTGAAAGACCTCAACTGACAGCCTTCGGCAGCGCCAGCAATGCACATAAATCGCATGGACATTTGTTGAGGTGATGTGGAGGCTACTGAACCCATCCATCGCATGAAGACGAAGGTACTTGAGTGCTATACAGCCGACGAGCAGGCGCTCCAAATCCTCCTTCGAGATGCGGACGATAATGAGCTCGAGGTGCTTAAGTTTAGGGAGATGAAGACCGTGCGCGACATCGATCCGGGGGAAAATGCACCGCCTGAATGTAGCGCGGTGCAGCGTGGGCGCGAGGCGGAGAACGGATGGCAGCAGCGAGCAAGGACGTCTAGCATGAAGGCTGAGCTCCTCGAGCCGATCCAGGGCTGGGGATAGGAACCAGTAGTGCAACCTGGGTTCGGTCTTGTTGTGGGGATTGAGCCTGCCGATAGCAAGGCGTCTGACCGGCCCAGCGTGCGTGGCGAGGACGTGGGACAATGCGTCCAGGCGTTGCTGCTCCCCGCTGTAGAACTCGTGGTCGACAATGATGTCCAGGGGGTGGTGTGCCAAAGGAGGCGCCACCGCCGCGAGAGGACAGTGGTCCGCACGCCATATTTGATGGGGAGGTGGGATATGATGGTTACCAACATCTAGTTGGGGAGGCTGCTGATGAAGTCCACGTTCATCGGAGGCTCTTGTGGTTCTGGCTTGACCCGCCCCTGCTTGTTGGCCGGCTCATCTTCCATCTTGCAGCAGGCGGCGATCCTCGGCGGCGGTGCTTGTAGATGAGAATGGAGGACTGTTCTACGTACCTTCCCGAGGTGGCCGAAACAAAAGTCCCAAACCAGCAATAAATTGCAGTGCTCGCGGCGGACTGCTCATAGTCGTCCCGTCTAATCAAACAGCTGCCTGCGGTAGTAAATGGTTAGTTGAACGCCCACGGTTGAACAAATACGACCATTTGCGATAATAACGTGGTGGCTATTTGTTAAAAATGCCTAGGAAAATCAATGTATAAAAAGGTGAAACGAACCCTAAATAATTTCATATGTTTAGCATAGTTGCATGTTGCCTCTGTAAAATAAATCAAGGCGGGAAGATACAACGTATGTCGTTTTGCACACAGATCATGTGACCAAGTTCCCTCTCGGAACCATGAGGCTTCTTGATAGAAGCTCCGGTTTGTATGAAAGAAAATATGGGTCAAAGCGTAGTTGAAAAGGGCAGCAATATCTAACCCCAGCTTACAGAAGGTACAAAAGCACGATGATTAATTGTTCATCAGGTTTACACAAAATCCAGATTGAACAGGACAATAACAACTAACTCAACCAAAGTTTTCGGCAGTCACAATCAAATGGATCGGTCTGATCCATAAAATCAAGATCCTGGACCAGAAAATCTACTGGTACATAAAGACAAGTTGTTGTAAATAGAAGCCGAGCATGTTCAGAAGCCCTTTTGTCCACCTGAAACTTCTTTTTATGCTATTCAACATTTCCATCCGTGAGAAATTTTTGTTAAAAAACTTAATCCTCATGGACAATAGTACTCTCGCATTCAACAGGAAGAATGCGACAAAGCTAGTGTTTGCATGGTTGGATGCATACCCTTCCAGCGTTATTGTCCTCAAACGAATGCCATGAGAACTGAGAAAATCCCAGTGCTTCTTATGCCACCGATTGGTTATACCTTTTTGTCCATGTCCTTTAGCCTAAATAGACATGAAGACTGAAAACAGTTAATGTCTAAAAAAAAATAGTACAGTTGAACGGTTAGTTCTAGTAAAGTATATCAACGTGCTTCATATCATCACCTCTATATACAAATTCTCTAGACATGAAAAGCATCGCAGCAAGCCGATAATCATGTTCAGATCAAAACACCACGTACTAATATGTAAGGTCTTGACAGAATCCAGCACCATTGATAGGGTACCCATGGACAAACTCTTCATTGAGCATAGAACATAATATTAGTACCAAAAGCGTACTCCAAGATTATATAAAGATTATGCGCACAAATGAAAAATGCAGCTTATAATTACAAAAGTGTTGATGATATAAAACTTACACACACAAATGAAAAATGCAGCTTATGATTACAAAAGTGTTGATGATAATATACAGTACCTGAATAAGTGTGGAGCCAACCACCATCTTGTAACCTTCAAACGGATCAGGAATTACACCCAAGGTCTCCAGTTTAGGCGCAGAGACCATAGTTATTTGCGAAGGTGCATAACGATAATCAAGGAGCAACCTTTGGAGCGAAGGGGCATCTTTGATTACGAGCTCCTCTCCTTTAAAGCAAATTCCAATGCTTACAAGGTGAGGCGACTTGATTTGGAGACAAGGGGTACGGATTTCTTTTCCAAAAACAAGCAGTAAGCGCTCCAGGGCAGGGCGGCAGGAGTGGATGATGCTGTGCAGTGAGGCCTCCGACAGATCGACCACCACAAGCGCGAGTTTTTTTAGCAGTGGGAGTCGAAGCATTTGTACCAGATTGTCTGGTAGATGACACCGGGCTAGGTTGGTGGTGTGGAGAGAGGAGGAAAACCATGAGATGGACACTGGTGGTGAGGGCATAGCTACAACGCTTGGTGGACAGCTCTTTTCATAGTAATGGTAGAACTCAAGATGTTGGAGTTTTTCGAATTGACGGGATGTCAGCCAGACGTTCACCATGCAGGGTATGTGCAGCAGGCAGCATGCCTGGATGCATAGGTGTTGAACAGAGCCCTGGTGGGAGGAGATTATGGCTCTGTGGAGTTCAAAATCATGAACGACAGATAGCCGGCGACAGTCGAGATTAAGAGGTGAGGCATGCCACAGAGTGCACCACCGAGATGCGAGGACCTATGTGCGGCAGCCATCCTTGGTCGGGAGAAGGTAGATGATCTCCCCAAGGATGGCATTCGGGAGATCGCTGATGCGGTCCGCCCGATATTCTACGGGTTTCTTAGATCCAGGGGGCGTGGCCGCATCTGCCCGCACTGCCGGGTGCAGGATCTACAGCCGGTGGCGCCGCTGGCCGGAGCCTCATCTGTGTACATAGCTATCTGGAAGAAAAAAAGGCAGAAACATTCATGTAGGACATTCAAAATCAATTCTCAAGATCTGGAAGAAAAAAGGGCACAAACATATATGTAGGACATTCAAAATCAATTCTCAAGATCTGGCTATGAATTATTAGCACACACGCTAACCCTAGGCGGATTATTAGCAAAAAAATCATTTGTACAAAACAAACAGTTAATCACTAACCATAGATACCATTCAAACAATCAATACACTACGTGGATCTAACGAATCTTACTCTGATTTCATGGACTGGGTGAACATAACCAAGGGTTTCTGTTCCCAACAAGGGGGGGGGGCTAACCGGTTTTCCGTTGGAGTCGGAGTCATTGCCAGAGTAACTGTGGACCTCCGGCTCTGGCTGGGGAGGCACGACGACGGCGACGAAGTCAAGGTCGCGCTATTGCCCGCGCAGGACCTCGTCGACGGCGATAGCAACCTCTACGCCCAGCTTCATGCATTGCGCGGGTGCTTCACCAGCCCCGGCATCGCCACTCCCACCGATAGTGCGCTTCAGCAAAATCCTAATACACTCAATGCAGCGGTGACAACTATGAACGGGGTGTGCGGCCGCCTATTATGACCAGCGGATCGGGCGTGCCATTAATATGGATCAGTGACAGCTAGGCGGGCGGCGGTCAAAGGGCTGGCTCACCTCCCGGCAAGCCTGCGCAGCGGACTACTGGCACGCCTACCGTCATTTAACACAGCTACTGGCACACCCCACGGTGAGTGCATAGCGAACACGCGCATGCCTCGGCCTCCTGGTCTGCCTGCTAGCATGCGTCTCGTCAACTCACGCATGCTCGTACGGCACACGGGACGCGTGCACGGCATGTATTATATTGATTTTTCCTTTTTGATGATTAATTCTGCCGCTTTATTGCTTAACCGAATCACGGCACTTACATTGTTGGTCTAACGCACACGGTTCGAATAAAGAGTTCGTTTGCGATATTGGTTGATAATTATTTATAATTTCCTGTATGTAAGAAGATTATATCAAAACTTGTCTCAAATTTGAAAAAAAAAATATCACAGTCTATTGTTGTCCATATGACACCACGATAAATTTCATGAATTTCAACTTAGTTTTGGATTTATTGGATTTTAAAATCAAGATTCTCAATGTTAGAAATTTCTTGCATGGGGACTAAACATGCACCCAGGGACACGTACACATATAATTTTGCAATCCATTTTCGTGCAATATCACGGGTCTCATGTAGATCAAATTTGATTTTTGCACATTTAAATCCTTGGGAAATCAATCAATGTATAAAAAATGGATAAATGTTTTTTTTTCAATTTTCAACACTAAACTCCTTTGGTGGCATGTTCGCTGCAGAAAAAGTTTGACATGCATCTTTGGGCCACATGCACGCGGTGGGCCTAGGACACTGTCGTGGTATAACATGGCCACCTATGGGACCATCAGCCCCTTGTGGTTCAGCAAGGGGGAAGAGCACATTGCACAAAGAGTGAAGAGCAGCACGGTAGCGGTGACACAAGCAATTTTTACCTAGGTTCGGGCTGCCGCGAGGCGTAAAACCCTACTCCTGCTTTGGTGGATTGATGAAAGGACCGTGGTGGAGACACAACGCTCTAGCCCGGCAAGGTCACCTTGGGACAAGAGCAGCTACACGCGTATGAGTGTACAAGGGTCCGAATCCTTTGTAAGGTAGCCACAGCCCTCCTTTTATAGGTCAAGGGGTCACCACAATGGCAAATCAGTCATTATGCACTAATCGGATAGCAAACAGTGCTATCGTACCTAACTCTGCAGACAGGACAAGGCACATTAAATGCACCGCTTAGTTTCACATCATGGGCATAGCCCGGCAGCCTTGCCGCGCTGTTCAGCCACCTCCTCGCCTGTCTGCATGACACGTCTCCTGGACGGGTGTCATTTGGGGGTGATCTTCCTCAGAAATGGCTGCCACGTGCCAAAGAACAGCCACTTAATCAATTGGGGGCTCGACACTGCACTGGGAGGTGACTTGCGTCGCCGTGAGGTGGAGCGGTGGTGTATTGGTGGGGTGATCTGCCCCCGGCGCCCCCCGCAAGCTTGCCGGGGGAGTCTTGAGACTTGTCTTTGGGCTGACCTCGAAATTGCCAGGCTCACCTACCCAGCAAGGGAGGTTTTTCCTTAGTGATATCCTGCTTCCTTGGCTTATCTTGATCTTCTTGATCCGCCCTTTGATTCCTCAAAGAGGTATATCTTCAGCTTGACCTTGTCTTGGATGCTGTAACCTTGCCCTTGAGCCTGTGTATAGTCTGGGCAACATACACCAGGGTTTGCTGCACCGACAGGAGCTCCCGGGCCTGGTCCGAATGCGCTACCAAGTGTCGTTGGGGTAAGCCCTATCCAGTACACAGGCAAAGAGTTTGTGGTAGCTCATCCTTGAGATTTTCTTTGCTTCTTCACCAACCTGTGCTTGAGTCAGCTTCCGGCTTTTCTGCGCATCGTGCAAGACATTATGAGGGAGCTGCAAGCCACGATCCGTGGGCTACCCACGTCCCACATTCACGGGGCAGTAACTGCCATTTCACTAGCTTCTCCGCTTCTAGCGTTTCTGCCACGTATGCTGCATGCATTGCACATGGTTGGTGGTTAACACGGGGAGCGCGGAAATGTGTGCCACGGCAGAAAACCAGGCGTCATGGGTTGGCGCAGGGGGTCGGCCTTGATTCCACGGGCTGCTGATGGTGCGGGGGAGCCGGATTGGCAGAGAGGGGTGGTTGTCTCCCCCGAGTGAGGAGCCAGCCCCCGGCCCTGTTTGTCTATAAAAGGGGACACGGGCAAGGCGCTGGCTCACACCCATCTCCTCTTTCTTTCTTTTGACATTGCTCCCTCGTCATGGTGAGGGGAAGAGGGCGCAACGGTACTCCAGTAGTGGCGACGAGGGCTTCTGCTCGACAGCGCCTCACTCTTCCCATTGGAGACGCGGAAGCGGAGCCCGCCGCGAGGGGAGGCGGGAGAGGACAAGGTCGTGGTCGCCGCGGCGCTCGGGGTCGAGGGGGACGAGGTGGTGCTTTGATTGCACCTCCTCCTGCTGCCCAAGATCCTAATGAAGGCCATGTCGGGGACCAGCCGTTGGAGTTCATCGTCAAGCTGCGAGGACCCCTGTGCAGCCGTCTTTGGCTTCCTACTCCATTCGCAAGGGTGATGGAGATCGAGCAGCCGCCAGGGTTGAGGCTGCACATGAGGGGTTGTTGTAACAGCAGCATGCAGGCTGACGTAGAGTTCCCCGCTCCTCATGTCATGCTTCTCCGGCGTGGTTGGAAGACTTTTGCTCATGCCCATAGCTTGGCGGCTGTGCACGTCCTTCATTTCAAGTTAATGGATGCCACCCTGCTTTCCGTCAAGGTCTTCGGACGCTCGGGCCCTCGCTTAGGGTGCTGCGCGGAGAGCTCGACCGACGACGAAAGCTCCTCCTCGAGCGATAGCGACGAGGAGGACAATGACGGCGATGAGGACAGCACCGACGGAGAGGACGACTGCTTTGACTCTGACTAAACGCGAGCCGCGCCGTCACCGTCAGGCGGCAGCACCATCATCTGCACCTGCACCTCCTCTCCGGCAAGGCGATTTGCCGGGGAGTTGGATGTGGAGGTGTGGATAGTGTCTCCGGTTCCTACAGCAGCCTTCCAGCTGGGCCCCGGCAGGCTTCCTCGTGGGCTATGGCTTCGTTCGCCCTGCCGCGTCCTGCTGGCCCTGGTGGCGGTGGCCAGGGGGTCGTCTCCGCCACTCTCTTCACCATCACCTCCACCCGCGCCCTCTCGATCTTGTCAGACTCCTTGTCATGGGGCCTGACAGGGTCAGGCTGGGCTTCTGCCCAGGCACTCCTTTTGCCCTCTTCGCCTCCCGCGGTAGTTCCTAGGTGGAGAGGGACAAGAAAGGGATTACAGGGCACTTATCTTTTTTCAGTCTAAAATATGTAGGCATTTGCCAAACTTTAGTCTAAAATACGTAATCTGCTTTATCCATGTTTGTGTTTTGTAAGATCTGTACTTGCTTATCAGCATATCAATGAAAAAGACAAGCCTTGCCGGGTACTTGTGCATGTGTCATGTCCATGCAGAGGCGAGATGCCTCTATACGTTTAAGTAAACAAGTTTCCTCCGGCAAGCTGTCTTGCAAGTGCCTTTCGTTTGTTGTCGCGGGGCTTGGCCTATCGGGCACAAAACTATGGAAAGGAACCAGCTCCTCGTCGAACCCCCTCCGTCAAAGGACACTACAACCACCCTGACCGAAGCAACATTCGAGACGCAGGATGGGAGCACCCATGCTTCAAAGGTGACGAGGTTTTCATATGCACAAGTTTTCACCTTACAGAACATGTATGGATAAGAAATAACTTATCTGCTTGGCTTGTCGGGGACTGATATGTAGGCTTGTCTTCATTTCTTCTCTTCGGGACCAGTTCCATGACAAGAAACCTACAGCTTAGTGGAGAGGAAAACAATGCTACATGTGCCCTGATCTACATGATCATGCTATGCTCATGTTATGCTTATGCATGCATGCAAGTTTTAGGCCCCCCCAGCGCTTCATTTATTTATCTGCTGCTCAGGGTCTGTGCCTGGCTTTGTACAAAGGGTTACATGCAACATCGGCAAGGCTTGTACAAAAGGGTGGCTGTCGGGCCCGACAGCCGCGCCATACGGGTAGAACTTACGGAGATGCTGAATGTTCCATGAGTTTTGCAACTGAATGCCATCTCCGGTCTCCGGACGGACTGCGCCGGGTCTGGTGACTCGTACTACCCGGTAAGGGCCTTCCCACTTTGGCATCAACTTGTTTGCACCCTTGGCGGACTGAACGCGCCTAAGGACAAGGTTGCCTTCCTCAAAGCTCCGGGCATGAACCCTGCGGCTGTGATAGCGACGCAGGGCTTGCTGGTAGCGTGCAACACGCGTAGCAGCCCGGAGACGGTTCTCCTCAAGTAGCACAGCGTCGTCACGCCGGTGCTGTTCTTGCGCTACTTCATCGTAGGCAAGCACTCGAGGTGACCCGTATATGAGTTTCGTGGGGATCACTGCTTCTGCCCCATAGACTAGGGAGAAGGGAGACTGACCGGTAGCTCGATTTAATGTCGTCCTGAGGGACCAAAGAACCACCGGCAGCTCATCGATCCATCACCTGCCACACTTTTGCAGCCTATCAAATGTTCTTGTCTTGAGTCCTCGCAGCACATCAGCGTTCACCCTCTCAGCTTGTCCGTTGCTTCTGGGATGAGCAACAGAGGCAAATGAGACCTTCCTTCCAAGGGCATGAACGTATTGCATGAAGGTGCGGCTTGTGAATTGGGTACCATTGTCAGTGATGACTCTGGCGGGTAGTCCGAAATGGCACACCAATCCTTTCAAGAACTTGATAGCGGACTGTGCGGTCACCTTCCTCACGGGCTCCACTTCCGGCCACTTTGTGAACTTGTTGATGGCGACGTACAAGAAGTCAAAGCCCCCGGTAGCACGGGTGACGGTGTCCTGGACTAGGGGGTACTCACCACATCATCTCCCGACCAGCTGGATCGGGCCAAGGATCCCCATGGCGGTTCACTCATGGGCCACTTCGGGCAGCCCATGCCGCATACAAGGAGGTTTCCACAAGACTTGGCACACAAGACGAGGACTCCTCTAAACCCTAGGCCTCCGGTGTGTTATATAAACCGAGGCCAGGCTAGTCAATAGATCATCTCATATTCATTAGAACAGTCTCATGGTAGATACATGTACCCTGTACTACACCCATATCAATACAATCAAAAGCAGGACGTAGGGTATTATCTCTTCGAGAGAGCCTGAACCTGGGTAAAATCCTGTGTCCGTGTTGCCATCGCTCCAAGATGCCTAGCTTAGGACCCCTACTACGAGATATGCCGGATATAGAACCGACATTGGTGCTTTCATTGAGAGCCTGCTGGCAGTCGCCACGGTGCGATGGGAATTCAGATCGTCTCCGGCGCGATCTATGCATCAGAACCGAGCTTTATTGTCGATGTCGACATCTTCATCGTCGGCTCGATTAGTCACCTTGGCTTGACCGAGGACTATGCTCCGTCTCAGATCATCATGTTCGGACGAGGGCCTTTATCAACATCAACTCCGATCTCTATCAAGATCATGGAGGAATCATCGATGGAGCTCGGGGGCTCAACATTAACATTGCCCTCGGGGGACCGTGCTGTTTTTCTGGACAGCAAACCTGTATCCGCCGCCACTGCCTTCTCGAGCGTCTATTTTATGATTGATTTGGTGGAATTATGCGGAATTGAGTCTACAACAACCCTGTAAAATTTCATCGCGTTCCGATGGAGGAATCTCCGGCGATCTACGATATACCGGAGCCATGTCGAATCTAGATGGGAATCTCGATGAGTTTGGGGCGAGGAACCCAGAGTCTAGGTCGGACGTCCTTTGGAAGATCCAACCATTCATATGCTGCAGAATTCCTATATCTACCATCCCTCAAAATTTCAGCTCGATCCGACCGTTTGAACTCTAGGAACCTTCCGATGAGTGGACCAATTTTTGGATCTGTTTTCTGCGGGAATACGAATCCAGCCCAAGTTATGTTTCTTCATGAACGGGATATTGGACAACCTTTTTGAAGGAATTTCTTTATAGGGTATTGTGCGTTGTTCTTAAACACGTGCCCATAAAATTTTAAGCCTTTTCTGAGGTAATGTTCACCATCACGCTGGTGTCAAACCAGCCCAACAACATTGTTGCACGGCTGCTGACCTGCGCTAGACACGTCGTCGCTTTGTTGAGCGAGCTCAACCTCTTCAGATCATCATCTCGGCGAGCCAAACAAGAGTTCAGCATCGCGAAGGATAAATCATCACCAACGTCGTCGCCCCATGGATTACATGGAGCGGGCACACCGGCATCGCTGCACGATCACTTCATCAAGCCGACATTGACCGCATCACAAGTTACGACCTGCTTCGGCATGGCCGCACTGTTGCTTCTTCAAGCCGATGTCCATCACGCCGAACTGCTTCAACACTTTGGCTGGAATGGCAGCTGCAACGTCACCTTATCGACCTACTCTGTCACCTCGGCTGGATCAGGGGCTTTGCCATCTCTTCATCAAACCTACTCCGGTGACTTCGGCGTCACCAGCCGACCAGCTTCGCCAGCTCGGCTGGACTGGGTCCTTCTCCTCAACACGTCAACCGCACTACATCGCCACTTCGTCAAACCGAGCCCTTTGCTCGGGCACCTCGGTACCAGCTGGGGGGTTGGAACCTCGACCCTCCGCAAGCTCAGCCCACATCACCTACCAACTTCGTCACGTCGGCTGGACCGGGGGCTTCGCCTCGACATATCCGCAGTGTTGTGCTATCAATTCATCAAGCCGAGCTCTTCGCTCGGGCACCTCGGAACCGGCTTGGGGGCTGGGACCTCGACCCGTCGCAAGCTCGGATCACGTCATCAACACCGAGCACATTAACCAGCTAAGTCGCTTTCATGCTCATTTTCTTTAATGTTTAATTTTTGTTCGGTTCAACCAAGCATTATATTTGTGTTAAACAAAAAAGTAGTTTGTTAAACACTTAGTTTGTTATAAACGTTGTTTGTCAAAAAACTCTTTTTTTTCAATGTCAACTGGGGGCTCTTAAATTTATATGAGCCGTTTTATAATAAATTATTTCTTCTTAGTCGTTGCAAAGTCTTTTTCTGTTGCTCCTTTCTCGACTCGAGTGTATGGTCAATAGCCGGGTAGCCTGGTTTCTCTTTAAAGCTGCTCGAATTTAGTTCGGTAAATTGGCCTCTGAGAAGCACTCTGCCTTCGGGATATGGAGGTTGAAGCTGAAGGCTGACCTAATTGAAGTTTAGAGATCGAATGTGTCATGTTAAAGCACGACGGAAGTAAAAATATGTTTTAAGACCAATTTTCGGATTGGCACCAAAAATCTTGATTTAGTTCGGGCAACCAGTTTTTATATAAGTTTTTTGGCTTTTGGAGCTTGTGACACTTTTAAACTATCTATATATTTTTCTTTAAGTAGGCGGGACATCTTCTCGACCGAGTTGCCCTGGGTAATATTTTAGCTTGAGAAATCTTTTCAGACCCGCAGCTGGGCATCTCTCCTGCCAACCTGCACCTCGGCATTGTCAAAACACACACCACATCCAGACTAGTTCCCGAGCAGTGCAATGCAAGACGCCTTCAAAGCATTGGCAATATTAACGGGGGGCTACATTTACGGCCGAACCCACCAAAAACCAAGGTACCCCATAGAGTCCTCGGCAAAGCGTTCTCGGGCATTTCTTTATATGCATCGGTTTCGAATTGTGTCTTCGGTCAATAGTTGGATTGCCCGGCTCCTGTGCCTGCCTCCTATGTTTCTCTTTGTTCGGCAAGGTGTGCAAAGGGAGAACAACTACGATTGTGCTTCCAGCTCAAATGGTTAAGCACCTCAGTGGAGAAAGCCGAAAACTGACTGTCACAATGTGCGTAAACTCGTCAGCGGTCCGATGACTGTGTCAAACTATAGATCGATAGAGGTTACCCTGTGTTAAACGATGGGCATTTCTTAAAATTTGCCGAAGTGTTAATGGTTTGACCTCGGCAGACACTGAACACAAACCGAGGGCTAGTAACTGGCCTCCCAACTTTAAGCTCCTATGACTAAGTGAAAGTTATAAAGTCTGCATATATGATTGCCTCGTTTCCGTTAACACAACTGCCTCCGGGCACCGAGACGTCGGCTAAGGGTTGTCTAGTCAGTACGGAAACACCCTGCGTAACATCTACAAAGGGGCAGAAGCCAACGATGGACCACTTTCAGATTATAAACGGTCAAAATGGAGTCAAAATAAACTTATATCATCAGCGTTTGTATTCAACATACAAGCGTTGCCTTCCGTAATTATCATTATAAAGCCATAAATATGCATGAATTTGACTTAAGATTTTGGCTAAGCTGGGTTGCCTGGCTCCTGTGCTTACCCCTACGTTCCCGATCTGTCGGGACCCCGATCCTAAGTCACACCGATCTAGCATGTAACACATCATATCACTTTGCGGCCTCACTCACGGTATCCCCACGGGTGCCACCTTACCTGGCCCGTGACCGTTTGCACCTTTTGGCTCACGTATATGATAGTGTCGCTAGCATCCTTATGATAGAGAACCCGGGCCGACATGACTAGTCGTAAACCCAAGGTGGCACAAACTTACAGGGATAGGCATAAATGACCCAGCAATGCACGTGTTGGTCAGCAGCGAGTGAAACCGGGTGGTAGCAAGCTAGCAGGACTCCGGTAAGCACCGTGTGACATTTCCTCATAGGGAAAGACACAGGAGCAAAGAAGGACACATGCCAATCATCCCATGTGTTCCGGAGTAGTAGCAAGCTACCATGGCTCAGTGGAAGCACTAGGAGACATTTCCCCATAAGAGAGGCTACCAAGAATAAACAACTAGGTGTCGGATCCCACACATAGCAATACATGTTACACGTACGCATAACATGCAAGTATGTGTTGTACAACATGGCATCACAACATAACTCAACAACTCATATAGATAAAGGCCCAGAAGAGCCACATAGCATTTATTACAAACAGGGGGCACATGACCCAACATACAGAGCATACAAGAAACGGAAGCATAACATGTCTGAGTACAGACAA
This sequence comes from Thinopyrum elongatum, assembly GCA_011799875.1. NCBI lineage: Eukaryota > Viridiplantae > Streptophyta > Magnoliopsida > Poales > Poaceae > Thinopyrum > Thinopyrum elongatum. The sequence goes on from CM022303.1 coordinate 238,826,401, forward strand.
CTACAAATGAAAAAGGCTGAGAAGCCTGACTATCTACAAGACCCTGCCAAGGGTACAAGATCATAGCTGAGGTAACAAGCTAAATGCCAAAGTCCACGCGGAACTACTAGTGAGACTGAAGTCTCCTCTGCAAAACATAAATTAAGCAAACGTGAGTACAAATGTACCTAGCAAGACTTACATCAGAACTAGCTACATATGCATCAGTATCAACAAAGGGGTGGTGGAGTTTGACTGCAGCAAGCCAGCTTTGACTCAGTGGCTATCCTGTACTACGACTGCTGGTAACTCTTTTGAGGTGGCGCACACGAGTCCACATATTCACCATATCAATACACCACTATGGATCCGCTCCCGTCTCCCTACGAGAGGGCCATCCATAGCACTCACGCTTATCTTGCGCATTTTAGAGTATCCACTTTCACTTGTCTATGAACAATGTAAGCTTTCCAAGTAGTCCATATTCGCGGACGCGGCTATTCGAATAGATCATATTACCCTGTAGGGGTGTACTTCTTCACACATGCTCTCACCACTTATCGCTGTTTACACGACATGTACTCGGCAACCTTCAAGCGGAAGCCCAGCGAGGGTGTCGTCCATGACCTGACTAAGCACACAAGTCTCTAGTCCAGGTTTATCGCCTATTCGGGTTCCATCCGCAAGGAAGTCCGGCCGGGGTTTCCACTACAGCCCCAAACGATGTGCGCATGGTTCCCAAGCCCACCAAATGGGTGCCACTTGGTACATCAGGCCACGGTGCCTAGTCTGTCCCAAGCCCACCTGGCCGGGTGCCACTTGGTAGACTACTAACACAACCTACAAATACCAGAAACTAGTTGCAACTCCTGGACAGAGATCGGGGTGATTAATAAGTCGAGAGGGGCACTTAAGCATTCCAATGCGTGGTAGTAACTGTCTTGGATCACAAACACGGAACTCAGTTCCTGAGGACGGTTTCAATGAGACAACCCACCATGTACTCCTACATGGCCTCTCATCGCTACCTTTACCAAATCATGTTCACACACTTCTCTCTCAGCAGTAGGACATGTTCATCACCATCCCAATCCATCCCAGATGAATCAGACCTGACACAACTCTAAGCATAGCAGGCATAACAAGCAAGCATGAATGAGTAGGCACATCATGGTTCAAACAACTCCTAGTCATGCTAGTGGGTTTCAACTATTTACTGTGGCAAAGACAGGTGATGCAAAGGAATGGGGTTCAACTACCGCAACATGTAACAGTTGAATCGTTGTTGTCCTAATGCAGTAAAAGAGAGCAAGAGCGAGAGAGTGGGATTGTATCGGAATGCTCAATGGGGTTTTGCTTGCCTGGCACTTCTGAAGATGACATAGCTCTTCATCGGTGTCATCGATCACAACGTCAGAACAACGTCCACTGATGTAACACCCTGGATTTTTCCCATTTTCTTTTTCTTTTGATTCTGGTTTGGATTCGCTTTTCTATGGCTTAGTAGTCTTGAAACCTGGAGGGATCACCCTTCATTTTTCTTCCCAAGTGGCTTGCCAACCTCAAAACCATCCCAAGACCTTGTCATTTCCATCTTGGACCAATTCCAATATTCTTTTTCTTGGGAATATTCCTTTTTTCTATTAAAGGAATAACCCTGTTTGCTCTGGGTTGTGAAGCAACCCACATTTTCATCATTCCCAAAATTTCCAAATAATTCCCATAAATTGTTTGGGTCAGATATTCCACAAATATATTAAATCCTTCCTTGCCATGTTCAAAAATATTTCACAAATATTCCTTTTCTGATTCTGCCCCAGCTGGCAGTTTGTGAAGCGAGTACCCTTTATATTTGCTTGCTTGGTCTCAAACTTTTTGTGCACTCTTTCCTATCCATATCATTGCTTCATGCCAAAATTCAACTTCATTTGGTTAATAAATCTCCTTTGGCTAATTTCCTAAGTTTCTGGTCAACTGGAAGCTTAATGAAGGAAGTGCTAGCTAGGAGTATCCAAATGAGTTGAAATTTTGCAAGCATCTTCATTTACTCAAATCATGACTCTTCACCAAGTTTCAACACTATCCAATCATCTATGTGATCACAGCATCAAATCTTTGATTCTGCTGATATTTTCAGGTTGTGAAGCAAGTATATTTTATATTGCTTCATTAGTTCTGAAAAATTACCAGATCATTCTAGCACCAACATCACTTCTCTACACAAAATTTGGGACGATTTCATCAAGCCATTTTCTCCCCAATATTATTGCAAGTTTCTGGACAGAGAGGATGTTTGTGAAGTAAGTACCATTTTGGCAAGTCCATTTGGTATGAAATTTTTACAGCATCTTTATATGTCCAAAACATGCTTCCTGGCCAAATTTTAGCTCAAGTGGTTACTCTATGTGAGTGCATCATCAAGATCTAGTTTCTGGACCAGATTGGTCAGTTGCAAAGCAACCATATCAAATATTTGTCCATTTCTTTCCAAACTTCACCGGACTGTAGTCCTTACTATACTAAACCTCCCAGACATCATCTTTTGCCCTTATCTCCTCTCTGTTCATCGCAGAGGTGTGGTCAAGTTTGCTACAGCAAACTTTCAGTGAAACCTCACATCAACTCTTGGCCTATTCTGCTGATATATCACCTCATTGGCAATGTAGCTTCGAGGGACTACACACTGGACAAGATTTCGTGCCGAAGACATGGCCGTGGCATCATATGCACGTGGTGACCACGCAGAGAGCATGCCAAAACGGCACTCTGCTCTCTGTGAGCTCCGTCCGGTCATCTCCGGCCAGTCTCTGCTTGTCTGGATGTGTCCTACGGCTCCACGGCTTCCACCAACCCCTCTCCCGACCCCTCTCCCCTCCGATTACCTCCTCTCCACGCCACGATGGTCGCCGTTGCGGCTCTGTTCGCCCGTGACCCGAGTTGTCACCTCCCTCTCTGGCTTCTTCCTCCCCGAGCCATCGCGTTGCATTGAATGCTCGTCAGGTCGGCAACGCTCCCGTCCAGCCAGCTCGCCTGCAAGCTCCAGTATGTGGCTAAGATCACCGCCGTGGCCGTGCGTCTCGGTGCTTCGGCCACCATCGCGAGCCCTCCTCCCCGCGGCTATATATAGCCCTCCCCGCACCCTCTTGAGCTCACCAGCCTCCTCACCGAGCTCTCCTAGCCCTCCCCAACCTCTAGCCCGAGCCTCGAAGCTCCCCTCGCCGCCCATGGCCGCCTCGGTTTCTCTCTGATTCCGGCGATGCCGCACCCCTCCCTCTGCTCCTCCACCAGCAGCGCATTCCCTAGTGTCCGGCGAGCCTCCCAGTGGCCTCGGCCCCTCCACTCCTCCACCATAGCTCCCTATCCACCGGAGGCCGAAGCCCCTCTACGCCGCGAGCCCCGCTGCTCCACCTCCAGTGCTCCTCGGCGGCAGAAACCACCACCACTAGATGCGCCTCTTTCCCCTGAAAAGATCGGTTGGTCGCCCGTCTCGTATGGTGGCCGGATGCGCCGGCGGTCACCGTCGGGGCGAACCTGCTCCCTCGGTCAGGCGAGCACCGCGCGGGAGGAAGAAGAGGACCGGCCAGGTGGGTCCCACCCTGCACAGGCCCCGGTTGTCATCGGCTAAAGAGGTGCCCGTTAGTAGCTAAAATGGACAGGTTTTTATTTGATTTCCGCCTAACGAACGAACAGCCACAACTTTTCAACCGTAACTCCGATCAAGGTGATTCCAAAGCCCAGTTCTTCATCTCGTCGAGCTCTATCTGTTGGTACCATTTTTGTGATCTGGTCCCACATTGAAAATAACCATTTTGCCCTTGCCCGTAAGCAGCCCCCTCCGAGGGAGAACTATTTTCGACAACTCCTTCCGCAACCTCTCCGCACTCCTTCCCGATGGTTTCTTCATCCCCAGGCAAGCCACAACTCTCATCTGCATCATCGCATTGCAATATCATACTTTAACTATTTACTTTACAAGAAGTATGAGTATCTGTGAAACAAATTGGATTATACAATGCTTGAGTTAATTCTTGGATAGGTGACTACCGTGTTGAACACCGGACTGTTAATGACTAGTAGCTTACCCACTTGTTGGTACTATGATGTTGAGATCACTGTCTATGATTATTTTGGATTTCATCTTGTAAAATGTGCATATGAGCAATAGCAATGGCTTAAGTATACGGGTTATCGGAGTGTCAGCCGTGACAGATATATCATTCGAGGATTAGATGTTTCATGGTTGTTCTTGAGTCACCTGTCCGGACTTATCCGTGCAACCACATCTGCCGGTATGGGACGGCCTTGACTTGGTCAGATCGCGTGCTCTTTCACCGGTACCGCCCGACAGGGAAGGTTATGCGTGTGCGCTACCCTGGCCTGGTAGGCGGCCATAAACTTGTGAGCCCAGTTGAGTTACTTGGATCCAGGTCCTCGTTTGGGAGAGTTTGTTGGCCACGACGGTGCCAGGTGTCACGTGGTGACACAGGGGCCACCCAGGGCTTGACTCCGGGGGAGGATGATTGCTGGTGGTACGATGGGAGAGTCACGGGTCAGGCAGGTTTCGTTGGAGCAACGCTGGTCCACCCGAATGGGATCACGAGGTCAGTGCTCCATAGTGTGGGTAAAGTGCGCAACCTCTACAGAGTGTAAAATCCATTCGAATAACCGTGTCCACGGTATTGGACAGTCCGTCTAGACCTCACTAGGTGGTCAACCATGGTAGTGATGATAATGATGGAAGAACTCATCTTATGATTGGAAGTACTCGATGGACCGTGACTATTCTGAGGGTTGTGAGACAACCCGGAAGAGAGTAAGTTTGACAGACTTGTGGTGCAGATGGAATCAGGTATTTGATAGGTCAGCCATGGGATGGCTGTGAGATGAGTGGTCGGATGACCACATGCTTGGGAATTAGGATTTGGCACAGGTTTGGAGTGTATCCTGAGATTATTCAGAGTATGGATTAAATATGCTTCACCTTACTGCATTTACGCTATTTTGCTATGATGTTGTCTTGCTTTAATGCTGATGTTTGCTATGAGCTTGTGAGTACATTCAAAGTACTCACCTGGCGTGTCATGCCAGTTTGCAGGTCATGCCATGATTGCTTGCTTGTCGAGGATCCCGAGTTTGTGACCTAGGATACGCGTTCCAGCCAGAGTCCCTGCGGAGTGGATTCCATCACCGTCGTCGCTGTTCCGCTGCCGAGAGAGTTACTCCGCTGTTAGCATAGAGCTACCCCGGGCAGGCGTAGTGTTGCCGTGCCGATGTAATTCATTTACCCTTTGTAACTATATCAATTGTAATAAAGAGCTGATTTGTTCTATGCCAACAGTGCCGTATTCCAGAGGACTTGTCCCTGGGCTGGAATACGGGGCGTTTCGTTCTTCTCTGAGCCGGGGTGCCACAGAAGTTGGTATCAGAGCCAGGTTTGGCTATAGTTCGTGCGGTCTAGGCGCGAGTGATAGTAACCGGTAGTATAGGATCCAGTTGGTTTGCTGCTCGTGTTTGTTGCATCTGTTTATGCATAGCATGCATATAGACTAGATATTTTCTCACTAACGATGGATCTGGTAAGTGTAGGTGTCATCGGTTTCGATTCACTACCTGCACTCTCCAGTTTGCATATATGTTCCTTGGTGTGGCGTCATCTTCGTCCCAGCGGAGTGATGCCAAGGTGCTTGGTGGTGTCGATCCCTTGTCGGATTGATGCACCGGTACCATACCAACTTATTCTCTTCAGTCACCCCTATCATTTTGGTGATAGACAAGTTCTATCCCGGACCGTGTCATTCCTTTAGCCGCTTCGGCAACCCTTACTGATCCTTGCTATCAGAAAAGGGCAATGCCTGCAATCCTTTCTCTCCACCACTATCTTATCTCCGCCACCTATTCTCTGGACGGATACGGTTTCCCTCCGTATGCTTGATGATGTGGTCATGACCTCCATGTTCCGACCCCCGATCACCAAGTTCGTCCTCGCCACCGGTTCCATTGGTGTTAAGCTCATATTTGGTGTAGCCTTGTTTACACCAATTTTCTTCCACACATTGATTCACTTTCATGCACATCGTCACAGCATGTTAGACCGTAATACCGGAGTTCTTGCGATATTTTTGTGCTTAAGTAGGAATGCATATTATTGCTGTGAATAGTTGTAGAATGTGATATTGCTTGTGTGTGTGATCTTGCTACTTTGTGTGCTTTTATTTTAGTCGTTTCTTTTGCTTCTTTCTTTGGGCCCTTGGTGTTACCTTATTTTTCCCCTTATGGAAGTTGCTCACCGATCCTGAACCCCAAGAGTCAGCGAAGAGACAGCCATTTGGAAGCATAGCTCAGCAATATGGAATTTTCAGCAAACTGTGTTATATCGGGAATATCAGGCCTGAATACAAATGATATCTTGGCTGGATTGGTTATCAGCTCCAAGTATACATCAGCGCAACTTTCATAGCAGTATTGATAGCATCAGCAAGAAGGAAAATTGTGTACATGATCCACAGTGCATTCTATGCCAAAGGTATGATTCATATATACAAGGTTTGAGTCTGCTATGAGTACAATTTGAACCCTGCTATGTCTTGGAAGCAAGCCAGCATGAGCTATGAACTTAGTGTTCAGCAACAAGGATAGCCGAATACCCTGTTGCATACAACGAGTAACCGACAGTAGAAACCTTAAGGGATATATATATGCACTCAGTCCGCACATGACCTAAAGAAATTTTCGGCGTAAGCAACCCAGTCTTTCTCAACAAGCTATCTGAGAAGCGTACAACGCAAGATGCCTGCGTCTTCCTCGATATGACACATGGACATCTTCCGATGCAAGCATATGACAATGCATCCCCAGGGTCAGATCCGCAACAGCTGGTCCGAAGGCAAAGATCAGTCAGGACACAAGCTTGCCTCGAGAATCAAGTGGCCAACTACACATGTTTCCATAAATATGGTGGACATGCTGCCAAGGTCATATGGGTTACTCTTACAATGATGCCAGCCCGGTGAGGATCTGACTATTGCATGAGCTATGTAAGAAGAAGAGAACGCCAGTTATACACTTCAGTCTGATGACTAACAACCTATGGATCAAGCCGACCATCTGATATATGCCCTATAGCATTGCTCTGTGACATTCCGGTATGTTCAAATTATTATGCTCATACCTGCATGCATAATAGTGAGCTGCATGGGACGCGGATAAACCCTTGCCTGTCTTTCTTTGGTGACGGCACCACGCCTGTGTTCTGAGCTGTTTCCAGCCGTCCGAGGTGGATGCCGACTTTTATTTCTCTTTTCAGCAACTGGCCCGTGTTCTGAGCTGCTTTTCGGCCGTCTCGGGCCGCTGCTGAATTTCTTTCCGTAGCAGTGACCCTATGCTCTGAGTTGTTTTCCGGCCGTCTTAGGGAGCTGCTACTTTCTTCTTATCGACACCGTCTCACACTCTGAGCTGCTTTTCAGCCGCCTTGAGTCGGGGTTGAGTTATTCCAGTAATGTCCCAGATCTGAGTTGTAAAGACCGTTCTGGTGGCTACTAGTTTATTTGCCGTTTTATTCAAGGGTTCAGACGGTCGTTACCCTACAGCTACAACTTGTAAAGTAATATGCCTGCGGGAATATTGCACCTGACAACACCCATGGAATCAAGGGCATATTAGGCCAAGTTCTTTTAGCTAAGGATCCACGCAAAGAGAACCATAACGAAGGAGCAAGATTGGCCTTACAGGTATGATAATAGTTGCAAGATCAACATGGTACAAATACTCCAGACAGTCTAGCTCGGTACCAGTCACCATGGGTACATACCCACGGGGTCTATTTCATTTGCAAGGACCACATATCGAGACAACCCGCCCAGCCAACCAGATATGCTCAGAATGGTCAGAAGAAGGCAACCCAGCTGGTCAGGTCAGCTGAAAGATTAACTTAGCAGTTCAAATTAAGCAACCATGTTAAAGCATTACATGGCCTACCATCCATATAGAGATGCCGACAGACTGAGTAATCAGAAGGATGAACAACAGTCTCGAAGCATGTGTCCTCACAGATAGGAATCAGTTAAAGACTAACCTGCCGTGAACAAGATTCTGCTGCCAGGACCACTGTCAGTCAAGTCTATGGATAATATCACCGTACACCTTTATGCTGGTCACGATGGGTGACAGTCAAATATTTGGTAGGAGCCTTATACCCAAGACAGTGAAGATGCCTAAGATGACCCAGACATTCGTGCAAGAAGTCAGATTCCGCCAGGAGAACGGTACGACTCACAGTACTGTTTTGAGCCTGAAGGACACATAGTCATTTGAAGTCACCCAATGCAATGAGTAAAAGATTTTGTGCCCACCAAGAGGATCTGTTCACAACCCAGTGAACGGTCGTTCGTATTGGACCTCGTCACGACACGTCCATGAGGAACCACCCTCGGACTTACGAGCAGGGCACATAGTTTGGTCCAGATAATTTATTGCCCCAGACGGGATAGCAGACATAAAAGGATTGGAGTCAGAGTAATATATGAGGTGAGAATTGCCAGAAAAAGGATCCAGTGAAACAAACCACCCCGAAGCAAGGCAGTCAGTCACATGAAACTCAGTGGGAGCATTATACAAAGGTAAAAAGGAAACCCGAGATGGAAACAGTTTCCTCATGTGGTAATATTCATGTTTGATCCCTGAGCAACCAAATCTCGAGGACGAGATTTCTTTAAGGGGGTAGGTTTGTAACACCCTGGATTTTTCCCATTTTCTTTTTCTTTTGATTCTGGTTTGGATTCGCTTTTCTATGGCTTAGTAGTCTTGAAACCTGGAGGGATCACCCTTCATTTTTCTTCCCAAGTGGCTTGCCAACCTCAAAACCATCCCAAGACCTTGTCATTTCCATCTTGGACCAATTCCAATATTCTTTTTCTTGGGAATATTCCTTTTTTCTATTAAAGGAATAACCCTGTTTGCTCTGGGTTGTGAAGCAACCCACATTTCCATCATTCCCAAAATTCCCAAATAATTCCCTTAAATTGTTTGGGTCAAATATTCCACAAATATGTTAAATCCTTCCTTGCCATGTTCAAAAATATTTCACAAATATTCCTTTTCTGATTCTGCCCCAGTTGGTAGTTTGTGAAGCGAGTACCCTTTATATTTGCTTGCTTGGTCTCAAACTTTTTGTGCACTCTTTCCTATCCATATCATTGCTTCATGCCAAAATTCAACTTCATTTGGTTAATAAATCTCCTTTGGCTAATTTCCTAAGTTTCTGGTCAACTGGAAGCTTAATGAAGGAAGTGCTAGCTAGGAGTATCCAAATGAGTTGAAATTTTGCAAACATCTTCATTTACTCAAATCATGACTCTTCACCAAGTTTCAACCCTATCCAATCATCTATGTGATCACAGCATCAAATCTTTGATTCTGCTAATATTTTCAGGTTGTGAAGCAAGTATATTTTATATTGCTTCATTAATTCTGAAAAATTACCAGATCATTCTAGCACCAACATCACTTCTCTACACCAAATTTGGGACCATTCCATAAAGCCATTTTCTCCCCAATATTATTGCAAGTTTCCGGACAAAGAGGATGTTTGTGAAGTAAGTACCATTTTGGCAAGTCCATTTGGTATGAAATTTTTACAGCATCTTTATATGTCCAAAGCATGCGTCCTGGCCAAATTTTAGCTCAAGTGGTTACTCTATGTGAGTGCATCATCAAGATCCAGTTTCTGGACCAGATTGGTCAGTTGCAAAGCAACCATATCAAATATTTGTCCATTTCTTTCCAAACTTCACAGGACTGTAGTCCTTACTATACTAAACCTCCCAGACATCATCTTTGGCCCTTATCTTCTCTCTGTTCATCGCAGTGGTGTGGTCAAGTTTGCTACAGCAAACTTTCAGTGAAACCTCACATCAACTCTTGGCCAATTCTGCTGATATATCACCTCATTGGCAATATAGCTTCGAGGGACTACACACTAGACCAGATTTCATGCCGAAGACGTGGCCGTGGCATCATATGCGCGTGGTGACCACACAGAGAGCATGCCAAAATGGCACTCTCCTCTCTGTGAGCTCCGTCCGGTCATCTCCGGCCGGTCTCTGCTTGTCTGGATGTGTCCTACGGCTCCGCGGCTTCCACCTGCCCCTCTCCCCTCCGATTACATCCTCTCCACGCCACGACGGTCGCCGTTGCGGCTCTGTTCGCCCGTGACCCGAGTTGTCACCTCCCTCTCTAGCTTCTTCCTCCCCAAGCCGTCGTGTTGCATTGATTGCTCGTCAGGTCGGCAATGCTCCCGTCCAGCCAGCTCCCCTGCAAGCTCCAGTATGTGGCTAAGATCGCCGCCGTGGCCATGCGTCTCGGTGCTTCGGCCACCATCGCGAGCCCTCCTCCCCGCGGCTATATATAGCCCTCCCCGCACCCTCTTGAGCTCACCAGCCTCCTCACCGAGCTCTCCTAGCCCTCCCCAACCTCTAGCCCGAGCCTCGGAGCTCCCCTCGCCGCCCATGGCCGCCTCAGTTTCCCTCTGATTCCAGCGATGCCGCGCCCCTCCCTCTGCTCCTCCACCAGCGGCGCATTCCCCAGGGTCCGGCGAGCATCCCAGTGGCCTCGGCCCCTCCCCTCCTCCACCGTAGCTCCCTATCCACCGGAGGCCGAAGCCCCTCTCCTCCGCGAGCCCCGCTGCTCCACTTCCAGTGCTCCTCGGTGGCAGAAACCACCACCACTAGATGCGCCTCTTTCCCCTGAGAAGATCGGTAGGTCGCCCGTCTCGTATGGTGGCCGGATGCGCCGGCGGTCGCCGTCGGGGCGAACCTACTCCCTCGGTCAGGCGAGCACCGCGCGGGAGGAAGAAGAGGATCGGCCAGGTGGGTCCCACCCTGCACGGGCCCCGCTTGTCATCGGCTAAAGAGGTGCCCAGTCATCGCAAGTGGATACGGTTTTCCAGAAATACGCTTTCTGTTCTCTGGAAACGTATTCACTCGAATGCACTTTCTCTTTTTCAGCCCCGCCGGCCGAACCGGTTATTTTGTGAGCGTTCACCCATTAGTAGCAGAAACGGACAGGTTTTTATTCGATTTCTGCCTAACGAACGAACGGCCACAACTTTTCAACCGTAACTCCGATCGAGGTGATTCCAAAGCCCAGTTCTTCATCTCGTCGAGCTCTATCTATTGTTACCATTTTCATGATGTGTTCCCACATTGAAAATGACCATTTTGCCCTTGCCTGTAAGCAGCCCCCTCCGAGGGAGAACTGTTTCCGACAACTCCTTCTGCAACCTCTCCGCACTCCTTCCCGATGGTTTCTTCATCCCCAGGCAAGCCACAGCTCTCATCTGCATCATCGCATTGCAATATCATAGTTTAACTATTTACTTTACAAGAAGTATGATTATCTGTGAAACAAATTGGATTATACAATGCTTGAGTTAATTCTTGGATAGGTGACTACCGTGTTGAACGCCGGACTGTTAATGACTGGTAGCTTACCCACTTGTTGGTACTATGATGTTGAGATCACTATCTATGATTATTTTGGATTTCATCTGGTAAAATGAGCATATGAGCAATAGCAGTGGCTTAAGTATACGGGTTATCGGAGTGTCAGCCGTGACAGATATATCATTCGAGGATTAGATGTTTCATGGTTGATCTTGAGTCACCTGTCCGGACTTATCCGTGCAACCACATTTGCCAGTATGGGACGGCCTTGACTTGGTCTGATCGCGTGCTCTTTCACCGGTACCGCCCGATAGGGAAGGTTATGCGTGCGCGCTACCCTGGCCCGGTAGGCGGCGATAACCTTGTGAGCCCAGTTGAGTTACTTGGATCCAAGTCCCCGTTTGGGACAGTTTGTTGGCCACGACGGTGGCAAGTGTCACGCGGTGACACAGGGGCCACCAAGGGCTTGACTCTGGGGGAGGATGATTGCCGGTGGTACGATGGGAGAGTCACAGGTCAGGCAGGTTTCGTTGGAGCAACGCTGGTCCACCCGAATGGGATCACGAGGTCAGTGCTCCATAGTGTGGGTAAAGTGCGCAACCTCTGCAGAGTGTAAAACCTATTCGAATAGCCGTGTCCACAGTATTGGACAGTCCGTCCAGACCTCACTAGGTGGTCAACCATGGTAGTGATGATAATGATGGAAGAACTCATCTTATGACGGAAGTACTCGATGGATTGTGACTATTCTGAGGGTTGTGAGACAACCTGGAAGAGAGTAAGTTTGACAGACTTGCGGTGCAGATGGAATCAGCTATTTGATATGTCAGCCATGGGATGGCTGTGAGATGAGTGGTCGGATGACCACATGCTTGGGAATTAGGATTTGGCACAGGTTTGGAGTGGATCCTGAGATTATTCAGAATATGGATTAAATATGCTTCACCTTACTGCATTTACGCTATTTTGCTATGATGTTGTCTTGCTTTAATGCTGATGTTTGCTATGAGCTTGCGAGTACATTCAAAGTACTCACCTAGCGTGTCATGCCAGTTTGCAGGTGATGCCATGATTGCTTGCTTGTCGAGGATCCCGAGTTTGTGACCTAGGATACGCGTTCTAGCCAGAGTCCCTGCGGACTGGATTCCATCACCGTCATCGCTGTTCTGCTGCCGAGAGAGTTACTCCGCTGTTAGCATAGAGCTACCCCGGGCAGGCGTAGTGTCGCCGTGCCGATGTAATCCATTTACCCTTTGTAACTATATCCATTGTAATAAAGAGCTGATTTGTTCTATGCCAACAGTACCGTATTCCAGAGGACTTGTCCCTGGGCTGGAATACGGGGCGTTCCGGTCTTCTCTGAGCCGGGGTGCCACAACTGAGAGGGAACAACACCGGCAAACAGAGAAGGAACACAATCAATGCAATGCAACAATATGATGCATGATCATGACATGGCAACATGCTGTGATTTGAGCTAATGCAACTAAAACCAGAAGGGTTTGAGCTTATTTGAGCCAAAGGTTCAAATTCAAACCCAAGCTATGAATTTCCAAAGTGCATTTAGTTGTTTTGATTGAAACAGCAAGGTTAAGTTACTTAGTCATGCATGAAACCAGTACCAATGGATAGATTGGATTTTTCTAATCATTTTTCATATATAAAACTTTTCCATCTGAGCTGTAGATTATTTTCTATGATTTTTAGAAATTTAGGCCTTTTTTCTGGATTTTCTTATTATTTGGAAATTAAACTAATTCCAGAAAAAGGAATACTGCGTCATCGTGACGTCAGCAAGTCAATGGGGCGGCCCAGGTCAAACTGACCAGCGGGTCCCGCGTGTCAGTGACTTAGGGGCTAATCCTATTTTAATTAAACCTAAACTAGGTAATTAGCAGGGGCTGGCCCCACATGTCAATGACCCAGGGGAGTCAAACCCCAGGTCAAACAAGTCAAACCGGCTGGCGTTAAGCCGCCGGCGACGTCCAGAGATGGCGGCGATGCTCGGTTTTTTATCTCCGGCGACCAAATGGACGGCGGAGGGCATCTAAGCGATGAGGAGGCTCGTCCGCGTCGGGTGGTGCACACAGCAGCAGCTCCAGTGGCCTAAGTCGACGTCGGCAGCGAGTTTTGCGGCAGCCGGAGCTACGAGAACAGCGGGTTCGGCGCTACGGAGCTCGGGAGAGGAAGCGGTTGGTGGCTACGGGCTCGTGGAGGGATGCTGAGCAGGTTGGTGTGCTCGCCCGTGAGCTACGGTGTCTGAATCGACGGCGGCGACATGGCCGGCGGCGAGGAGCGCTCGGGTGCGGTGGTTAGCTAGGCTAAGAAAAGCTAACGACCGCGGGGAGAGAGGGGAAGCGCACTAGAGCTCACAGCGGGGTCGTAGCGCAGCTCAACTTGCTCGGGGGTGGCTTAGAGATGGCGAATCGATGATGGCGGTAATCAGCTCCCGAGGTGGAAGACGGTGGCAATGACGATGCTACGGCGCGTCCCAGTTGGCTTGGCTCGGTGGAGATGATGAGGAGGACGGCGCGGAGCTCGTGGGCACAACATAGGGGCGAGGGGGTAGCTGTGGCCGCGGTGGTCCTCGTCGGCGGTCTCGGATGCGTTCGGAGAGGAACAGAGGAGGGAGAGGGGCACGGGGAGAGGCCGAGGGGGTTCTGGGGGTGTGCCGTGGCGTCGCGGGAGGTAACCAGCGCGAGCAGGCAGGCTGGAGGTGGCCGGGGTGTGTGGTTGCGCGCACCGGACACGCGCCCGTCGTCCTCCTGGCAAGAGGAGGAAGATGACAGGGGAGGTGAGGTGGGCCGGGCCGGCTTCAGCAGCAGGCCGCATAGGTAAGGAGGCCCTGGTGAGTCCTTCTCTCTCTCTCTTTTCTAATTCTTTCTGTTTTCTATTTATTCTATTTTGTTTTGATTTAGTAAAAATACTAAACCATTTGGTAAAATGCTGAAAATAATTGTGGGAACTTGTGAAATTATTTCCAACAGCCCTCAAATACTTTCAGAATTATTTGGACATGTAAAAATATTTATAGTATTTAAATGTCCAAATGCAAATACTTTATGGATTAATTCAATAATCCAGAGTGTCCTAAAAAAATGTGCACCATTTTTGCCAGAGGTTTTAGCCCAATCCAGAAATGATGAACATTTTGTGAAGGGCATTTTGGGTTCATTGAGACCAATTTTGGTTCAACCTAGTAATTCAAAGGGGTGCTAGGGTTTGGTAAATCCACATTTCAAGTTTAAATAAAATTTAAACATGATGCAACATGCAGATCTAACCCAAGTGCATTACTGAACAAGGGTTGTGACAACTCACCCCCACTAAACAAGAATCTCGTCCCAAGATTCAAGACATGAGGTAAGAGGAAGGAGGGGACACAAGGCTAACACAATCTTCATGTTCCAGATTGCAACTCATAAGAACATTGACTCGTTCATCATCTTGGTCATGACGTCTTGCTCTGAGAATTCCATCCAACATGACAACGAGAGGAAAGGGTAACTCTAGAAGAATCGATCTTCTCGAAGATCGAGCAGCTCAAGATCAACTCTTGGAGTGAGACGTAAGAACACCTCCTAAGTTTGAAACACAAAACACACATCAGGAGCAATGGAAAGAAGCAGATGACAAAGGTTTAATTTGATAGGCAACAATTCCACGTTGATGAAGATGGTACATGCATGGTTTGAAAGTTGCGAGGAGTTAGTTGCCTTCATACCATAACGGGTACCTTGGGGTAGGTGACTCGTAGAATTATTCCTGTAAGTTGTAAAAAGAATTACTTTTGATACAGAGATCATTGAAACTCTTTATACCAGCCTAAGGAAAGTCACAATCGATCATTTGAAGGAGTTCGAAAGAATGGCATACTCAGACTAGAATGGATGATGTTGGCTACCTTGTTGAAGACAACGCAATGGATGAATTTTATTTTTCTTAACAACGGAAATGGATGGACCCATGGTAAGCCCACTTTTTAAGATGATCCTGAATAGCAATTACTGAGAAGGGCAACCCATGGTAAAATTGCACAATGGCAGGTGCAAGCTGGGAACAAAATGCAAATGCTGGGAATGTTCCAACCATCATATCTGCCTGAGATTCAGATCTGATTGGTGATAGGACGCTTCAGACTCAGCATATCTGAAAAGAAAGTTTGCAACACAAATTGACGAGATGATGTTGCGAGATTCTCGAGAGATGAACTATGATAGCAAGCTCCAAAACATGAGCTGGCTCTCCTACACACATGTGAACACGCTGTCCCAAACAAGCACGACCACATGGTAGTCTTACAACAAAACACTACTGAGTTCAGGTGGGGAACTATCATCAAGGATATTGAAGTCCTTGCATAAGTCTTGATCTTAAGAAGGAACTTCTTCTCCTTGAACAAATCAATCAGTGTATTGGTGTGCTAGGGAATACATATGGAATGAAGGTTGCAAGTCTCCAAGCCACAGAATACTTCGCACATATGCATGATTGACTTGGGATGATTCCAGAGGAAGCAAAACAAGCTTTATGGAATTCATGGCGGCAACTTATATCAAATGCACATGAATTAGAGGAAGTCACTTCTTTCGTTCAAACATAAACTTCATGAACGGATCACAAAGAGAATGCTTACACAAGTTTCCAACACTAGCTTATATGTTCATCATGAATCAAGGAGGAGATAGAAATGTTGCCGATGGGATCAACATCAATTCATCTAGGCTTCCATATAGATGGAATTCCACAATTAAGTGAACATAGGGATAGCATTGGTCAGACCAAAGGATATAATGATGTATGCTCGAGGAAACAACCACGGGTAAGACAACATTACGAACATCGTTGGTACTGATTTGATTTGACGATAGCCCATACTCAAATCAAAGTTTGGATAAGACAATAGATCCAACAACTGATCACGGAGATCAATTGATGAAGATATTATCTTTCTTCAACACACACACAAATGCAGAGATATCCCTTTGGAACGAACTAAGTTAGGCAAGCTTTTATCTTCCAACTCTCCAAGTTGTTGTTTAGCTTAACCAACTAGCTCAGGGGTATCCAACACAGATTCTTGGAGAAGGGGTGGTTTACAAGAAACCAACTTGATCACAGACTCAACATAACGGTCAGGGGACAACCTGGTAATACTTCTGAGAAGATATCCAAAAAATCACAAACCACCGATATGTTATTAAGCTCTAGAACAATCTTGCTTTCCAGGCAAGATGATATGATCGAAAGAGCGAGAGATTGATACAATCCTAACTCATTGATCGAAGGGTGCACCAAGAAATATGGACTAGGTAGCACGATCAATCTTAGGATGATGATTCAATAACCAGCACGCTAAGAATGAGAGTATTGTCCATTAACTACCAAGCAACAGAGTTGCTAGGAGTATTGATTTCACACCTCACAATTCACTTGTCGGTATTCCGGTTACAATAACACGGAGACCCGGGAATGAACGATGATAGCGAGAAGTATCACTGTATCAAGAGTTCATAGGAGGTGATGCAATTCCCATGACATTCTTGACATAAGGATGGTAATACCCCAAGGTGGAACAGAACAAAAGCTGGATTGGCATTTTGATCAGCAGAATACAACTACTTTGACCAGTCCAAGAAATGGATGAGGTGCTGGGGTTTGTTTCTCCTAGTCATTCCTGCATAGAATGGCTTAACGGATCACAGGAATAATAAGCATCAATAACATGAATGCACAACTACTCCTGGCTATCAATTGATAGATGGAGGTCAGAAAACAACTAAAGAGGGACAACTCAAGGGAACGTATGATTTTCTGAGTTGTGGATGCATAGATTAGCATGTCGAACAAAGCTCAACATTTCTTCCAGATAACCCATGCAGAAGAGGAGGACTGGCAGATTCACAATGTAGCATGGAGAACTCATCTAGAGCACTCTGGTTGTGATCTTTTGGTTCAAAAGAACTTCTGCCATAATGGTTCATGGTATTGGAAGAACGATATACCACGGACCGCAAAGACTATCACAAAAGGTTACTAATACCTTAATGGAACGAGCAAACACTATCAACAGGAAGTAAGTAGAGAGAATTTTGGGTTCGAGAACCCAGAAATAGAATACCTACCAACTAAATAACATCACGAGATGCTTTCGAGAATGCTGGCCAGAATCATCACACTAGGAACACAAAACATGGCTAGACTACTGGGTGGTTCTCTAAGATACCCTAGTGTCCTAATAACTTCAACATACTAGTCGTCTACCCGTGCACTTGCACGGGCTAGATTTTAACAATGCTTTAGTTAAACCCTTCAGAAAAAAGGTATGATGAATATAGCCTTATAGTTAAGCTATTGAAAGTTTTATTTCTTCACACTACAGTTTGTTTTGGAACACATGCATCATATGATACTTATTTCATTTTACAAACTGATTCAGCAAAAAGTCTATTTTTGCTTAGGCATCGTGAAGAAGAATCAATATTTATACAACTAATATAGCCTAAAAGATAAATATTAGAAAATGCTAGTTTGATTCACATAATGTTTCTCATATTATTACTTTTTAGGGCGTTCTAATTACAGATTTTTTATAAAGCGTAGACTAATTGTATAAAATAATCATATCCAAAACATATATGAACTTTGTTTTTCTAATAGCAACCCTGTCACAACGAAGCGCACGGGAAAACCAAAAGGTTAGAATAGAACGAACTTACACTTTGGTTCACATGGTACAAACTTGAAATGTTTTCCATGTAATAGTAGTATTTCTCTTTTCTTTTATCCACTAAGGCACCATCTTACTTTAGCCAGTGTCTATGCTACGGAGTTCTTGTCGGGGATATCGTGCGACATATGCTAGGGGGTGGCTTATCGTGGATGGGGACAAAAGTATGTCGTCGGGCTCTAGAACCGGGAGTGAGCGAGACCGCGTATGCTTGCGAATCTTACCCAGGTTCGGGGCTCTCCTAGGAGATAACACCCCTAGTCCTGCTCTGCGGGGTCTCCGCATGATCACTACCTCAACAGGTAGCTACAAGCTTGCTCCTTGAGCTGTTTGGCTAGAGGAGGAAGAAGGGCAAGGCTAGCTCTACTCCACTCTCTCTGCGTGTGTGTGTGTGGTGCTGTGGGTGCTCGACGAGGTATCTGCCAAAGTGCCAACCCCTTGCATGGGGTGACCTGGGGGGTTTATATAAGCCTACCCCCAGGAGTACAACGGTAATCTGGCCAGATGCGGGGCCCGGCAGTCAGCGTCACTAGTCAACGGCTTCTCCGCCGACCGCCGGGGCCCGCCACCTGGTGGGTCCACCGACTGCCACGATCTCAGCCTACAGGTGGGTCCCGCCGTCTACGGGCCGACTTGACTGCTTTATGCTGTAGCATTGCCCCTGATGACAAAGGCTTCATCAGGGGGAGCGTGGATACAGTCCCGCCGCCTGGCGGGGGCTCACTGTAGCCATACCCCGCCGTATCTGGTTAATGGCGCACAGACTTCAAGGGAGGAGGAGGGCCGCCTGCTAGGAGCCGACCTCCCACTGAGCCGACTGGTCTGGGCTCACCGCCTTCTGGCTTGTCACGGACAGGTATGGCCCGCCGCCTGCAGGCCATACTGGCTGCCCGTCCCGGGAGCATGGCTTCCTCTGCCATGGGTGATGTCATGAGCGGCATGGCAACAGTCCTGCGTTGGGCGCAGGATGCCTGCTTGGTACGCTGTACTGTGGCCACGTTCTGCCCTGGATTCGGGGGTGGCAGGCCTGTACTATAGCCATGCCCTGTCTCATCATGTTTATGTTGGCGTTGACTTTGAGGGCGTGAGGGGCCGCCTGCTAGGACTCGGCTTCCCAAGAGGCCGCCTGCTAGGAGTCGGCCCACTTCATGGCCGTCTTGTGGACTCCGCCGCCTCCTGGCAACCGGCTGCTTGGACCAGCCGGCCTCAAGAAGGCGGCCCTTTGTCCTTGATGTTTGAGGGGTCAGCCTGCCCCGATGTCTTGAAATACCAAAGGGAGCTGATGGGGCTACCCGTGGTCATTTACTCCTACTGTAGTCCCTGAAGCTGATGAGGCGCTGCGGCTGAAGGGGCGAGAAGCCTCAGCAGCTTCATATTCCGGGTCGCCTGGTATTCTGCTTCGTCCTTCTTCCGAGGTGCCGACTGGTAGGTGTCGGCCATGACCAGGCAGACCACCTGGCGATTTCAAAACATCGTGGTGGGGACCAGGTGGCATGCTAGCCAGACGTCAGGCTTGCCGCCCGCGCATGTCGGCCACGTGGCGTCATCAGGTCAAGCCGGCCTGCCAGCCCACGCGCGTGACGGGACGACGCCGCAGGCCGGGATCCGCTGCGGCCGAGGTGGACGGTTGGGCTTCTGCGGTAGTTAATATGCACCTTTACTGGCGCCGCAATCATGGGAACATGGGGGAGTGGGCATAGTTAATCCCACGATCCCCCACGCCCCCGCCCTCTCAGCTTCGCTACCTTGGGCTATAAGTAGGGGGAGGAGGGGGGCGGCAGATGCACGCGCGCCCTCCTCTCCCTTCGTCGTTCTTCATCTTCTCCGCTGCTGCCGCGCCCTTTCCTCCCATCGAAGTGCTGCCGCAGCCCGCCGTCGTCGAGCGTCCTCTCGTTGCGGCTTCCTTGCTCCACCGTAGCCTCGCCCGCTCGCCACCGCGCCGCGCCTGCGACGAGCTCCTTCGTCCATGGCACGCTCACGAGCCGGCGACTCGAACGGCTCCAACGTCCATGATGAACACCTCTCCTTCCTCCGTCAAACACGGCGGCTGCCCCGGGAGGGGAACGTGCAGGTGCGCGTTCCCCCCGAAGCAGAAATCTCACCGGCGCCGGAGGACGATGAACGCGTCGTCTTCCGGTCCCATTTCCTTCGCGGCTTCGGCCTTCCGGCGAGCGGCTTCCTCCGCTCCTTCCTCGACTTCTACCTAGTCCAGCTGCACCACCTCACGCCAAACACGGTGGTGCTGCTGGCCGCCTTCGTCACCATGTGCGAAGGGTACCTCGGCACTCTCCCCACCCTCGAACTCTGGGGGAAGTGCTTCTACCTCAAACTTGGCACCGCCGCCAAGGGCCAGGCGGCTCAATGCGGAGCCTGCATGGCGGTGCGGCGCCCGGGCACCGGGAATCGTTTCCCGCCCATCTCCCTGCTGCAGTCGGCCAAGCTGTGTTAGAAATCCTATTTCTACGTCAAGAACATCCACCCGACAAGCGACTACGTCAACTTGCCGGCCTACGCAGCCGGCCCGCCAGCCGAGCCGCGCGCCAACTGGCAGTACAAGCCGAGTTCCCTGTCGGCTGCCTCCTCTGTCGCCCTTGCCTGACTTCAGGCGATGACGGAGTCGGAGGGCCTGAAGGGCTCGGACTTGCTGGCTGCCTTCGTGACGCGCCGAGAGCTCCCCCTCCAAGCTCGGCCTTACATCATCAGCTGCATGAGCGGGCACCAGGACCCGTGCCGGAAGTGCACACAGGACCTGCCGGACATGGAGGTGGTCCGGCTGGTCAACTATATCTCCAACTGCAAGCTGTCGGAGGGGGACTGGCGGTTCGGCATGCGGCCGTACGACCGCGCACATCCGCCGCCTGCGGTGAGTCTTGTAATTCTTTTCTCTTTGCTGTTTTGAGTTTTGTTTTGCCGCCTGACCAGTTGGCCATGGTGCAGGTCCTCCCGGCCCAGTCGGCCGCCGGCGCTCTGGATCCAGGTCAGTAGTATATGCCGGACCGAACGAGGAGCGACGTGGAAGACCCCGACTTGGGGGCGGCCCCCATGGAGGAGGACGATGCCATAGGTGGCGGCGGTGGAGCAGGCGGCTCCGGGGGAGGAGGCGGCCTTGAGGACTGGCTGGATGACGATGAGGAGGAGAATGAGCCGCGCCGCCCGCACGGCACCGACAGGACGGGCGCGAGCTCCACAGCCGCGCCGACCGCACCAGGTGGCCCACAAAAGCGCCGAGCCGGCTCGTTGCTGTTCGGCAGCCGGCCGAAGAAGTCCAGGAACGCGGCCGCCGCGACCAGGCGGCAAGAGGCCGCCGCAAGAGCGGCCCAGTTCCAGAGGGCCCCAAAGCAGCCCCCGATGGTGTCCGCGTAAGTGCTTGGTTGTGTTTTCCTTTCTTCTTCCTTGCAAACTTTTTCTGAGTTTTCTCTTGTCTTGCTTGAATCAGGGCCCCACTCACTCTTGAGCAGTCTGCCGCTGCTTCCGTGATCGGGGAGGCGGAAGGCTCCGCCAATACCCGCCGCGTGGACCCGCTCGCCGACCTCCGGGCGGCGACGAAGAGGAACGCGCGAGGAGCGGGAGGAGGTGGAAAGGCAGGAGCCAGAGGCGGCCAAGGAAGCGCGGGCGGACGTGGACGCGGCGGCCAAGGCTCAGGCGGACGCTGCGGCCAAGGTCCGGGCGGACGCCGCCGCCAAGTCTCAGGCGGACGCGGCCGCTAGGGCGCAAGTGGAAGAAACCGCGCGTGGCCGGACCCCGCAACTTGTCATTCCGTTGCGCGCGGCGCCGCCAGCGCCAGAGATCCCGGTGCCGACTGGAGGAGCCGGCGATGACCAGCCGGTCATGGAGAGGAGAGGAGGTGACGCCATCGTCTCGGAGGCGGAGGTGCCCCCGCAAGCGCCGACTGCCGGGGCCCGAGGCAATCGGCCTGACATGCCACCGGCGCCGCCGGTCAGTGGCGAGTTGGTGGTGGGGGCGACTCCTGTGGTCCGCCCTTCGGTGCGCCGGCGTGCGGTGAAGGCGACCTCGGCAAGGCGGCCGCAGGAAATCGGGGCCGCGAGCTCGTCGGCCCTAGACGCAGAGGCCACCAGTGCCGCCCCACCACAATGGACGCCTGGGGGCGGGACGGGCGTGCTGAACAAGGCCGCGCAGGACGTTCAGGCCCAGCTCCAGGGCCAAGGCACCGCCCTCCAGCAGTGTACGAAGGCGTTCTTGGCGACGCGGACGGCCGTTCTGGTATGCTTCTTTGCTCTGTTTTTTGATTCTTGCAGTTTTCAATGGGGGCGCGCCAGCGCACCCACTGGGTGTAGCCCCCGAGTTCCGGGCCGGTTGCTGAGCAGGCGGCTCAGAACTTTAAGGTAGGTTCCGAGTGCTAACTTGTTTTCTCTTCTTTTGTCTTCGTTGCAGGACTACCACGACATCCGCGCAGCCGCCTTCAACTCCTAGGTCCAGGAGTTGGCTAAGCGGACCGCCGACCTCACCGAAAGCCGACGTAAGCATTCTGTCTACTTCCTCGCGGGGGCTCGTCAGCGCACCAGCTGGGTGTAGCCCCCGAGATTCGGGCCGACTGCTGAGCAGTCGGGCCGGATCTTCTGGCAACCACTTTTCTTTTTTGGTCATCTTTGTTGATTGTCCTCTCTTTCTCATTTTTGCAGGAGCCAACGCTACACTGCAGCAGCATCTGGGCGAAGTCCAGACCGAGCTGCGCATCAAGGAGGAGGAGCGCCGTTAGGCGGCCCTGGAGCGCGACCGTCTGGCCAAGAAGTTGGCGGACCAGGCGGACCAGCACAAGGCGGAGCTCCAGAAGCTCAAGGAGGCAGAAGGCACCCTTCAGGCCGAGTTTGAGATCGAACACTCAAAGTGGGCCGAGAAGGAGGTGATACTCGCCGCTGGCTACGGCGAGATTGAGGACATGATCGACGGTAAACTTCTTTCTTTGGGATAGCTGCCGACTGCATCGGGAGTTGGCTTCTGATCTTTGTTTTTCTTTTGCGTAGACTTCTTTCCTGGCCATGCCGTCGCCGTCAGCCAGGCCATCGAGGTGCGGCGCGACCAGCGTAGGAGGGAAGGAGTGGAGATCCCGCCCGACGGGCCTCGGAACATGAACGAGCAGCTCCTGGCCGTCAGGACGCGTTTGGAGCCGATTCACCATCTGCTCCGCCGCCTTCAGCGTGCCGGGTCTCAGCTGGTTTCCGCCCTCTGGCTAGGCGGCCAAGCTCCACGCACCCCTAGTCGGACCGCCGACTGGTTGAAGGCGGCAATCTGCCGCTTCGAGGCTTGGAGGGGCTCCTCCGCTCGGGCAGGCGCCCGAAGAGCCTTGGAGTTCGTCAAGGCGTGGTATCCTGGGCTGAACCTAGCCCAGTTGGCCACGTTCCGGCAGGAGGCCATCGAAGAGTTGGTGGCAGCGGGGCCTGCGCTCACCCATCGTGCGGTGGCGATTGCCGAATACACCGACACCAGCGTCTTCTTCCCCAGCTGGACGAGGAGGGTGCCGAGGTGCCGATGGACTGGTTCGGGCTGAACCCGAATGACGGCGAGGACTCGGCAGAAGAAATCGCCTCAAGCGATGAAGGCAAGGACGAGGAAGATGAGGATCGTGAAGGTGACGCATCGGAGGGCGGAGAGGACGCCCAGCCTCATCTTGATCGGGCCTCAAGCAACGAGCCGCGTGCGAGTGCACCGACTGCTGCTGAAGGCGACCAAGCCGAGACTCGCCAGATGGCCAATCCACCAGGTGGCGCCGCCGACTCGACCAACCTGCCAGACTCGCCTGTTGCTCCTTTGGCCTAGGCTGCCAACTTATCTTATCTTTTCCTGCTTTGGTAATCTTTAGAACAAACTTTGTTAAATTCGCGCAGTTCCACCCACTGGGGGTTGATCCAAACTTTGTTGAATGCTCGCCGAGGGCCTCTTGCTATGTGATTTAATTCTCGCACAAGATGTGCTTCGCCGAGCTCTGACTTGTCTTGCTTTCTGTTCTTTTGGCTTTTTCCTTTGCCGCCTTCCCTTGGCTGCCGCCTTGCCAGCCAGACAGCCATTCTTCGGTCTGCTGGCCGGGTCAAGTACTTGGCCATTTTGGGACGACAAGTACTTTGGCCGCTTAGAACGTAGCAATTTAAGTGAGAAGCCGGCCGGCCGGCTGCTCAGCAACCGGACGGCTAGGCGAGGAGCCGACTTGGCCTATGTGGGTGCTTTCGTCCTTAGCCATTTTTCATGTGAGCACCATTTCCTGCCTTTGACTCTTGCCTGCCAGACAGTCGCTCTGCGAGCTGCGGCTTATGGCAAGGGTGGGCTTAGATGCCGGCACACTACTTGTCCGACTGCAGGTAGAGCCAACATAGTACAAGGTGGCAAGCCCCCGGGCTGACTGGTCGGACCCGGTGCCGGGCGGAGGAATGAAATAACATACTCACAGGCATGAAACTTATCATATAGATAAGAAAGGTAGCCCCCGAGTGCTCCTCGAGGGACCCGGTGCCTTTGCCCTTAGTACAAAAGGTAGCGTGGTACATACTGTATCTAATTGTAAAATCTTCGGAGGAGATTTGCGTTCCATGGGCGCTCTGTTTCCTTGCCGGAATCGTCCCTTTTGCGCGCACTAGGCTTCTGCGCGTCGATGAGGTAATAGGAGTTGTTGCCCAAGGCTTTGCTGATGATGAAGGGGCCTTCCCAAGGGGCCGAGAGCTTGTGCTGGCCGGTTGTTCGCTGGATCAGCCGGAGCACAAGGTCTCCCTCTTGGAAGGATCATGGCTTGACCTTCCGACTGTAGTAGCGGCGCAGGCTCTGCTGGTAGATGGCGGACCGGCTGAGTGCTAACAGCCGGCCTTCTTCCAGCAGATCGATGCCATCTTCTCGTGCTTCCTTCGCCTCCGCCTCCGTGTACATGGTGACGCGAGGCAAGTCGAACTCGATGTCAGGTGGGATGACGGCCTCGGCCCCGTACACGAGGAAGAAGGGAGTGAAACCGGTTGATCTGTTCGGAGTGGTGCGGAGGCTCCAGAGGACGGCCAGCAACTCGTCGATCCAGCAGCCGGCCGAGCGCTCCAGTGGCTCGACCAGTCGGGGTTTGATGCTGGATAAGATGAGGCCGTTTGCTCGTTCTACTTGGCCGTTTGACTGCGGATAGGCAACGGACGCTAAGTCCAGTCGGATGCCCTGCGTCGCGCAGAAACGGGCCAAGGCACCTTTGGCAAAGTTAGTGCCATTGTCGGTGATGATGCTGTGTGGTACACCGTACCGGACGGTGATATCTGCAATGAAGGTCACAACAGTCGGACCATTTAGTTTCTTGATTGGTTTTGCTTCAATCCACTTGGTGAATTTGTCCACGGCGACAAGCAGATGGGTCATGCCACCGCGTGCTGTCTTGAATGGGCCCACCATGTCCAACCCCCAGACGGCAAAGGGCCAGGTAAGGGGGATGGTCTTGAGTGCAGAAGCCGGCAGATGTTGCTTGGAGCTGAATTTTTGGCACCCCTTGCATTTCTTGACCAGATCCTTGGCATCCTCCAAAGCAGTTGGCCAGAAGAAACCATGGCGGAAAGCTTTGGCGACAAGGGATCTGGAGGCCGCGTGGTGGCCGCACTCGCCTTGGTGTATGTCTCTGAGGATTGCCTTGCCTTTCTCTGGTTCGATGCAGCGTTGGAAAACGTCGGTCACGCTGTGCCTGACAAGCTCTCTGTTTACTATCGTTTAAGCTCCTGCCCGGCGTTGCACCTGCCGGGCCGAGATCTCATCAACTGGCAGCTCTCCGCTTACCAGAAAGTTGAGGATGGGCTGCGCCCATGATGGTGCTTCGACTTCATCCACTGTCATTACGGCCACTAAAACTAGGGCGGTTGGGTTGGGAGGTGGCGGGGTGGAGTCGGCCGCGTCTTGCTGCGTTGTTGAAGTCCCCGGGACGGCCGCTGCAGCCCCCGGGCCAGGTTGTAGAGTCCCTGGGCCGGGTGCGACTGCCGCAGTCCCTGAGCCGCTTGGTGAAGTCCTCGGACCGGCTGCCGCAGCCCCCGGGCCGGGTTGCGAAGTCCCCGGGCCGGGTGCGACTGTTATAGTCCCCGTGCCGCCTGCCGAACTCCCCGGGCCGGCTGCTGCAGCCCCCGGGCCGGGTTGCGAAGTCCCCGGGCCGGGTGCGACTGCTGCAGTCCCCGTGCCGCTTGCCGAAGTACCCGGGCCGGCTGCTGCAGCCCCTGAGTCGGATCCGACTGCTTCGGGAGCAGCCGGCACGAAGATGGATTCTGATTCCGGGGAAGGCTTGATAGACGGCTTGCGGAGGCACTGAAGGGACACGCCGGCTGGTATGGCTTGCCTGGTGGAGCCGATCTGTGCCAGGGCGTCTGCTTGCTCGTTGTCGGCCCGTGGCACGTGAAGGAACTGGCACCCATCAAAATATCCGCTGATCTGCTGGACGAGGAAGCGGTAGCTCGCCATATTTGCATCCTTGGCGTCCCAGTCGCCAGACGACTGTTGGACCACCAAGTTCGAATCACCGTAGCACACAATCCGGCGGATGCCAATCTCCTTGGCTAGCCGGAGTCCATGTACTAGCGCCTCGTACTCGGCCACGTTGTTGGAGGCGGCAAAGTGGATTTGCAGCGTGTATCTGAGCTTGTCGCCTTTGGGAGAGGCGAGGACGACGCCGGCTCCCAAACCAGTGCGCATCTTCGAGCCATCAAAGTGCATCCGCCAATGAGTGGAGTCTGGAGCTGGCAGCAGGTACTGGGTCTTGGCCCAGTCGACGAGGAAGTCGGCCAGTGCTTGGGACTTGATGGCGGCGCGAGGCTGGTAGAAGATGGTGTAGGGGGCCAGCTCGATGGCCCACTCGGCCACTCGGCCCGATGCGTCTCTGCTGCCTATGATCTCCGCAAGCGGGGCGGTGCAGACGACCGTGATGGGATGCTCTTGAAAGTATGGCTTGAGCTTCTTGGCGGCAAAATGCACGCCATAGCACAACTTTTGGTAGTGGGGGTAGTTCTGCTTGGAAGCTGACAGCACCTCACTCAAGTAGTAGACGGGCCTCTGGACCGGCTGTGCCTTGCCGTCCTCTCGGCGCTCTACCAACATAACTGTACTGACCACCCGGCTGGTGGCGGCGATGTAGAGAAGCATGGGCTCCTTGGCAGCCGGAGTGGCCAGGACGGGCGGCGTGGTCAACATCTTCTTGAGTTGGAGGAAATCCTCGTCTGCCTTGTCGTTCCACTCGAAATGAGTGGTTTTCTTCATCAAATGGTATAGTGGAAGAGCCTTCTCGCCTAGCCGACTGATGAAGCGGCTGATGGATGCCAAGCAGCCGGTGAACTTCTGAATGTCTCACAGTCGGGTGGGCCTCTCCATCCTCTCGATGGCCTTGATCTTGACAGGGTTGCAATCTATGCCGCGCTCTGAGACAAGTAAGCCAAGGAGCTGGCCGGCTGGTACTCCAAAGGCACACTTTTCTGGGTTGAGCTTGATTTGAAAACGGCGCAGGTTATCAAACGTTTCCTTGAGATCTTCCAGGAGGGTACCGCGCTTCTCCGTCTTCATGACAATATCGTCCACATAAACATGGGCATTTCTGCCGAGTTGCTTGAGGAGGCACTTCTGCATGCAACGCTGAAACGTGGCACCGGCGTTTCTCAAGCCGAATGTCATGGTCAGGTAGCAGAAGGCTCCGAATGGTGTGATGAAGGCGGTCTTTAGGCGGTCGGCCGGGCTTAACTTGATCGGGTGGTACCTCGAGTAGGCATCCAAAAAACTCAACAACTCGCATTCGGCTGTGGAGTCTATCACTTGGTCAATCCGAGGCAAGGCGAATGGATCTTTCGGGCAAGCTTTGTTGAGGCTGGTGTAGTCAATACACCTGCGCCATTTGTTGTTCTTCTTTAGTACAAGGACTGGGTTGGCAAGCCAGTCTGGGAAGAATACTTCCATAATGAAGCCGGCTGCTAGAAGCTGGGCTATCTCTTCACCAACAATTCCTCTCTTCTCCTCCGACAGGCGGCGGAGGGGTTGCCTGACTGGTTTTGCATCTGCTCTGACATGTAGCTTGTGCTCGGCGAAATCCGTCGGAACACCCGGCATGTCCTTTGGAGACCACGCAAAGATGTCCCGATTCTCACGGAGGAAATCGACGAGCTCGCTTTCCTATTTGCTGTCGAGGCGAGCTCCTATGACAGCGAACCTCTCCGGGTGCTCCGGCTCCAAGGGTATCTTCTTGGTTTCTTTGGCCGGTTGGAAAGAGCCCTGAGCTTCTGACCCCTTGGGGTCTAGCGACTGGTCCGGCTGCTCGCCGGCCATGGCCACAACCCGGTCAAGGAGCCGTTTCTCGGCAGCAATCACAAGGGACTCGGCCAGCCGACTGCTGGCAGTGGCACAGGCGGCAGACTTCTGGTAGTCGCCGGCTATGGTGATAATGCCCTTGGTGCCCGGCATCTTCATCTTGAGATAGGCGTAGTGGGGGACAGCCATGAACTTGGCCAGAGGAGGCCGGCCAAGCAACGCGTGGTAGGGGCTCTCAAGGTCAACCACCTCGAACCAGATTGGCTCTCGGCGGAAGTGATTCTTGTCTCCGAAGAGGACATCTATCTTGATCTTGCCGATTGGTGAGCAGGATAGGCCAGGCACAATGCCATGGAAGACAGTCCGGCTGGGCTGGAGCTGTTTCTCTTTGATGCACAACTTCTCCATGGTGTCGCGGTAGAGGATGTTGATGCTGCTACCGCCGTCTATCAGAATTCGAGAGAAACGAGCAGCTCGCCTCTCTGTTGCAAAGGTGGCATCCAACACCAGGGCATAGGAACCCGGAGAAGGCATCACCTCCGGGTGGTCAGCTCGGCTCCAACTGATCGGCTTCTTCGACCAGTGCATGAACTCTGGGGCTTCAGAGGCGACAGTATTCACTTCTCGGCACTGTTGACGCCGGCTGTGCCTGTCGTCAGTCACGCTGGTGAAGATGACGTAAGCTCCATGCTCTTCAGGAAACTCATCTTGGATCGCGCCGACTGGTCGGACCGCCGGCTGCTGGGGAGGCGGAGGCGGCGGGCCAGCAGGTGGCGGAGGCAGTCCTTCACCTCTAGCGATGCGGGTGAGCCAGTGGCACTTCCGGGTGGTGTGGTTGGATGGCTTTGCGCCGCTGTGGAACTTGCAGGGAGTGTCGAGGGTTTGCTCAAACGAGAAGGCGGGCAACCAGGCAGGCTTGCCGCCCTTCTGGCGTTTGGGGCCGGGCTGCTCCTCTGGCTGCTGGTCTTCGACTGTCGCCACCTGCCGGCTGGTAGTAGCCGGCTGCGGGGCCTTGCACTTATTTTCGTTTGACTGTTGGCGCCGACTGGAATCACCAGCCGGTGTCTGAGGGGCCGGAGGGAGCATCTTTCCTAACGCATCCACTCGGAGTTCCGACTTCATGGAGGAGTCGGCAGTGGCGTACTTGTCCGCTATGATCAGCAGCTCGTCGAGCGTGGCCGGCTCGTCGCAGAGGAGCCGGTGCTTGAGTAGGGTACCCTCTCGGCACCCGGTAGTGAAGTATTCAATGGCTTGCACCTCATGAACCCCTTCGCAGGAGTTGCGTAGCTCGGCCCACCGTGTTAATTATTCACGGATGAACTCGATCGGGCCTTGGATGCACAGGGAGAGCTGGCGAGGCTTGGGCAGCCGCTTATAGGTGCTGGTGAAGTTGCGGATGAAAACTTCGGTGAAGTCTAGCCAGCTGTTGACACTGTAGGGCTTGAGGCTGTTCAGCCATGTCCGGGCCGTGCCCTGGAGCATGAGCGGAACATATTTCACGGCGACACGCTTGTTGCCGTTCGCTATGTTGACGGCAGTGGAGTAGTCGACCAGCCAATCTTCCGGCTTCACAGAGCCGTTGTACTTAGGAGTGTCCCGAGGGAGCGAGAACCCTTTGGGGAAGGGCTCGTCGCGAATGCGGGGGCCGAAACAAGGCGGGCCGATTGCATCTTCTTCTTCCAACGCCAGGGACGGAGCCAAGCGGTCGATCCGATTGCGGGCGTCGTTCTCTCCGACTACTTCGCGGGGGCCCAGCCGGCGCCCGAGAGGCGCGCCTCTCCCTGCGCGGGGGAGGGGGCTGACGACCGTCCCGCCGTTCTACTGCTCGTGGGCGGCCGTCTTGGTCGCGCTCGATGGAGATGCGGGTGCGGCTGCGGCTAGCAACCGGCTCTGGGTCTCCTCGGTCGCGGACACCGGCTGTCGGCGTCCGGGAGGTCGCGCCGTGCTCTCGGCGAGGGGGAAGGTTCCCAGCCTGTAGGCCGGGTTCCACCATGCGGCGGCCAGCTTCTTGCTGCGCAGCGGCCGCGTTGATGAGCTGCTGGACGCGCTCCGTCATGCAGCGACGCTCGTCGCCCTCCAGGTGGTCCAGCTCGTCTGCCGCTGCCTGGGCGGCGCGCAAGTTCTCCATGGGCGTGGCGTAGACCGGGCGGTCGGCCCCCAACATGCTGGCGATGGCGGCGCTGCGCTGACGGACCGTGCCCACGCAGCTGGGTTCGCCAGCAGCCGGTGTGCCGCAGACGGCGCAGTCGATCTCGCGGTGGTAAGCCTCGGTGAGGCGTCTCATGGCCACCAACTTGTTGGAGCTGTCGAGAAGTGCGATACGGCATGCTTCCAGCGTTTCACCGCTCGCACCGGGCGCTAGGGGAGCGAACAGGTCCCGCATTGCTGCCTACAACGGGTCTCGGCCGGCCTGGTCGGAGGTTCCGTCGTGGCTGATGACCAGCACCTCAGTGACGGTGCTGGTGCTGGCGCTGCTGTCTGCAGCGGGAAGTGGGTCGTCGAAGGTCACCACGTCACCGGGGAAGGCATCAGGAAGCGCGACGTCGGCGTCGATGACCATGTTGATGAGCAGGTCGGTGGAGCCAACAGACTCCAGGTCGGAGACCGGCTCGTCGGCGATGTGAAGCTTGCTAAGGAGATCGACGAGGCAGCTCTCGGAGCTAGCTGCACCCGCGTCGAGTGCGGGCTCATCGAAGAGGCGGATCCCGCCGATGAGATCAGCGAGGCTGCTTGCGGTGCAAACAAATTCCATGCCGTGTGGCGTGTCGGCGCAAATGCCGTCGGGCGTGCCGGGCTGGCTGCGCTCGCCAGGGAGGAAGAGGGTTCCCGTCCAGAATGTTTTTCCGGACGATGGTGCACCTGGCCCCACGGTGGGCGCCAAATGTCGGGGATATCGTGCGACATATGCCAGGGGGTGGCTTATCGTGTATGGGGACAAAAGTACGTCGCCGGGCTCTAGAAGCGGGAGTGAGCGAGACCGCGTACGCTTGCGAATCTTACCCAGGTTTGGGGCTCTCCTAGGAGATAACATCCCTAGTCATGCTCTACGGGGTCTCCGCATGATCACTACCTCAACAGGTAGCTACAAGCTTGCTCCTTGAGCTGTTTGGCTAGAGGAGGAAGAAGGGCAAGGCTAGCTCTACTCCACTCTCTCTGCGTGTGTGTGTGTGGTGCTGTGGGTGCTCGACGAGGCATCTGCCAAAGTGCCAACCCCTTGCATGGGGTGACCTGGGGGGTTTATATAAGCCTACCCCCCAGGGGTACAACGGTAATCTGGCCAGATGCGGGGCCCGGCAGTCAGCGTCACTGGTCGCCGGCTTCTCCGCCGACCGCCGGGGCCCGCCGCCTGGTGGGTCCGCCGACTGCCGCGATCTCAGCCGACAGGTGGGTCCCGTCGTCTACGGGCCGCGTTGACTGCTTTATGCTGTAGCATTGCCCCTGATGACAAAGGCCTCGTTAGGGGGAGCATGGATACAGTCCCGCCGCCTAGCGGGGGCTCACTGTAGCCATACCCCGTCGTATCTGGTTAATGGCGCACAAACTTCAAGGGAGGAGGAGGGCTGCCTGCTAGGAGCCGACCTCCCACTGAGCCGACTGGTCTGGGCTCGCCGCCTTCTGGCTTGTCACGGACAGGTAGGGCCCGCCACCTGCGGGCCGTACTGGCCGCCCGTCGCGGGAGCATGGCTTTCTCTGCCATGGGTGATGTCATGAGCGGCATGGCAACAGTCCTGCGTTGGGCGCAGGATGCCTGCTTGGTACGCTGTACTGTGGCCACGTTCTGCCCTGGATTCGGGGGTGGCAGGCCTGTATTGTAGCCTTGCCCTGTCTCATCATGTTTATGTTGGCGCTGACTTTGAGGGCACGAGGGGCCGCCTGCTAGGACTCAGCTTCCCAGGAGGCCGCCTGCTAGGAGTCGGCCCACTTCATGGCCATCTTGTGGACTCCGCCGCCTCCTGGCAACCGGCTGCTTGGACCAGCCGGCCTCAAGAAGGCGGCCCTTTGTCCTTGATGTTTGAGGGGCGCAGCCTGCCCTGATGTCTTGAAATACCAAAGGGAGCTAATGGGGCTACCCGTGGTCATTTACTCCGACAGTTCTGGACCATTTGACCCTGCAGCAACTCATTTTATAATTGAAAGAGCGTGTCCAACTGAGCTACCAAATTATCTTTCTCTCACAAAAGAGAAGCTACCAATTCGTCTGTTCCGTATTCCTCTCACCCAAGATGCATCTGGAAGGTGATCCAAGTTGGTAACAGAAAAGTGCATGCGGTGATTATAATATATATAGACAATCTACGATGCAAATTGACAATCATTAGGACTGATTATATTGAATTATTAATTAGAGAACGCTTATTATTCTACCACATAACAGGATAATAACCTACTTAAGAAAAGTGCCATGTCATTTTCATATGGAAGGATGGCTCAGATTTGTTCACTTCCCAATAAGTGAAAGTTCCGCATAAAATATGAAGCACATTGATATGTATTTGAAAATATAACTATAACCATGGGGTAAAATAGTATTAGATACTAAATGACAATATTAACCAAAATAACATGGTAATTTTCTTAAATATAGTATTATTAATGAACAAAAAATAAAGTAGCTAGCAATATGTATATGAACCATGTCACACGTACAACCAAACAACTAAACAAACCTGAGCTTTACATCCATGTTTTTGTCTTGACTAACACATGGTTTATTGATACATAATCAATCTATGTTTTCCCAGTGGAACTGAAGAAATATAGGAGGCGTTTGGTTCCATGTTGGTATCATTTTTTATTTTCAGTGTCGGGAAGCTTTGCCTCTGATATTTCCTCCTGAATACGCTTTTTGTTGGTTCGGCCGTGAGTGAATGCGTAGCGGAGAGGATTCTGTATCTAGCCGTGATCGGATGTTTTCGCGGAAGCGAAGTGAAGCGCTGTATCCGATAGCATCGTAACACAAAACAGAAGGGCTGAACCAAACGACTTCTACTGTCTTCTGAAAGCGCTGTAATCAGAAGCAAGACTTTTCCACCCAAGCAAATGCGTTGATAGTACACAACTTACGATACGATCAGTTTGCAATTGATTATTGGATTCATCCTCAGGCATGCCCAAACCTACACAGAAAAATCAGGGCAACATACATCAGTTTTCTTTCAGAAAATGGAAAGGCCTAATTACTGAATATATGCAAGAAAAATACCATATCAAATGTTTTTTCTACCATACTCATATCAGGTATATTCCGTAGTGTACATTAAAACTTTATCATATCGCAATGTTTCATGTTGGCACTGTGACTACTGAGACTATTTTGTCCAAAATCAACACTTGGTCACCATGAACTTCATAGTATTTCAACCTTATTAGATCAAAGTAACACATGGGGCGCTATACAAAATGCTTCTAGATCTGAGAGGAGTAGGTGAGTGATTACCTTATCTGATGTCGGAGGGACTCGTATCAGATCCTAAAAGAGCACTCCACAAAAGTTGATGCTGGCGGCTGCATGAAATTGGCGTCCGCTGTTGCATAAGTTCTTAACATGCACTCCATGGAGAGACGACAGAGAGGAAGAGATGTCTGGTCAACCTTCCACCTTCCTAATATCAATCGGAGGGGCCTGCCTTCATCATGGTTAGATCTGACGATAAAAATATTGAACCCAGCATGTGCCCTCTTAGGATTGACGTGAGAGGCACGAAACATATATACAACATTATGATATTGATTTCAAAAAAACTGCTCATAAGAAATGGTGCATTTAGGAATTTATTGAATAAAAAATTACAACTAAACCACAAAGGACTCAAAGGCGAAGCAGCTAATTCAACTCTTACAATTGACTTGACCCATTCCAAATGCATTGGAATTGAATATTATGATAAAAAAGTATTCTAAATAAAACTGCATCTGAATCTCAAAATCGTAGTATGAGCATAAAACATACCTTCGATAGTTCTTTTTCGGTGCTCTGTCACATGATCTCAAGGTATTTAATAGCGCCAACCAATGTAGCATTATACTGTGCACTGTGCAGAACATTGAACTGAAATGTGAAAAGTAAAGGAATGCTCAATGGTGCCACTTTACACAGCAGATATTGTGAAATAATAGTGAAAATGGACATATTTATCAAGAAGCAAGAGCACGTCATGCAATAAGTAAGAATATATAGTACATGGATTCAGGGGATTAGTTAATATGCTAGTTTAATAAAGTAGATACATATAATCATTTATGGGCACTTGTCCTTGCTTTAAGTGTGAAATACTGAGACATCATCTTTTGACTGTTGTGGCAGGCCTGCTTCATATAAACCCATCTCTTCTTTATCTTCTTACTTTAAGAAAATACCAGCAATAAATGAAAGTGATAATTCTATTTATGTCTCCGGAGTGGCAAATTTTCCAACGGAAGACATAATGCTATTTTTTTTGTTACCTAAACCATATTGCATATACTTTCTGATACTATCCTAAGAATTATAAGCCATGGTGTCTATGTGTTTTCTTCTTCTAAACCAAATTTCATCCTCTGCCCTGTGTGCAACTTACAGATCAAAGCAGGTATAATTGTTTTATCTAAAAATAATGCTGCTAAAAACACATATCTGGTAAATGCTCCATTCCTCTACTCCACCCTGAAGTATGGATGCTGATGGTTACAGAGTTGCAGACCTCTGCATCTAAACTTTAGCATATCATTTGCACCATAAATTTTTCCCCAAAATACTTGCCACTATGGACCTCAAAATCCCTAACCTGTCGGTGTGTGACCATCTCCATCTCCATATGGCTCCTTAAGCTTAGTTTGGGAGCTTAAGAAACAAAGACATCATGCATGGAGTGCATGCTCAATAGGTAAGCAAAAAACATTCTGTTGTAAATACTACAATTTTGTCTTCACATCCTTCAAATATACCAACTTATATAACTATTCACATACAGTAGCAGTGGACTGATTGAAACTTTATTTCCCAGTGTCCTCTAATTACAACTAATTGCATGGAGTAACTATCAGATTTTTTTATTAACTTCAAATTCCTTTGTCATGTGAACATAATGAACTACAGAGTATTAATCGGATTGGTGAAAAACTAATAGATAAGATGCTGCTTTGCAGCCATTGTTAGCTACTTAAAACAACTGTAATCGGACACATAACACATACATAGATCAGCACCAAAAGGGACCTAGGACTCTTAGTCTCCTTATTGATCATAGCAGCGAGCAACTCTTTGGACATCGCATAAAAAAGACCAGATCGTCCACTCAGGGAAAGCCCCAACACCATCGGGACAACCAGTTTGCTAGACCTGGCTACAGTGACAGCATGGAAAGGGTAGGATTCTCCGTAGGAGGATGTAATCTCAGACTGAAATCATCTAGCTGCTCATGAAAAAGACAACGGACGCGTCACAATAGCGATCCGAGGAGCAAAAGAAGGAGACATAGGCGGCAAGGAGAAGAGGAGGATGCAGGGGAGACTCTTGCCGAGGGTTTGGACTCAAGGCGGCAGGAGAGATTCTTGGGTTAGGACTCTATAGACGCTAGAGACGTGGAGCTAATAAGAAAGATAAAAAAAGGTTAAGGTGGAGATTGACGGCCGGTCAGATTAGCAATACACAACAGATAATCAGTAACTATAAGGTTTAGATCTGAACCGTAACATTGCTTAGACTCGACTTTCAGATTTGTAAAAATCAAACGCTATGTCATATCAAGCAGCTTTGAAGCCGCACTACCGATCACATCCTCAAGTGGTCCTCAAAAATCATTAGTGGACATCTTCGCTCATAGTCATAGGTGCAGTAGTATTTCTTCAGTGAATTAACATGCTTTTGCCAAAAGATGCTAATCATCCATGTGACCATGCATCTACAGCATAAACAGATGAAGCATCAATCAATAATAAATAGTTGGACGGGAATGAATTACTCCTTGTGGGAATTAGCAGTTTAGCAAAGACATTTTCTCGGCAAAAAGTTTAAGCTGACATTCTGCATATTAAATTGTAGTACACTGGGCAACAGAAAGCAATTCATTGTGTATTATGCATCACCGAAACATTTTTTCAAAGCTAACTGAACCACGAACTATAACAAAATTATATTGTCCTCTTCCAAATTCAATCCAATTGACAACTCTCGACTGTTAGTCCTAATTGAAGCAGCTGGTAACAAACAAACTAAACCATCATGATTCGAAAAAACAAAACTATGTAAATGACCATTGCAAAGCCAAATGATAGTAGTATTGGCAAACCCAAGTTCGTGTCTGCAGGAGAGGATATTCTGCCCACTAACATGGCAATCTAATGGCACTCCACCTAGCACACCCACGAATCCATTCCACCCAAGTTCCATGAGAGAACTTCTGAGAAGGAAAAAATTACCTTGCCGGGTACCCGACTCAAAACACCCGAATTTGCTAAGCGGTGCGCGATCTTCTCTAGGTACTTCCGTGCCACGGTGGTCTGATGTGTTGAGAGGCACAACAGGATCGCTGCAGGAGAGGAGAGCGCCATCTGTGGCAGTAATTACGGACGTGATGTTCGATGGGAGAGGAAGAATAAGAGGTGGGCACAGATCGACAAATAGGTGACAGTCCACCTATCGCCGTCCTAGGACCGGGGGTGCCCAGACTTGCCTGCCTGCGGCCCATGGCGTGGCTCCATCGACGGCCTGGTACAGCCCAGCTTCAGCAACAACAACTCAACACCCTCGCGAGGGGCAAAGCCTCGCGAGGCAAACGAAACCAAGACCTCCACGAGGGGCGGCCTCCCTAGGCTGGCTCCCGAGGAGCGGAGATATCAATGCAAGCCGCACCTCGCGAGGTTCACCCACTACTAGAAAAAAGGCTGTTAGTGGCACACCAGTTTTTGCTATTAATGGCGCACTATAGGTGCGCCACTATTAACACGCCACTAGTAACTAATAGTAATGGCGCACCTCTGGTGCGCCATTAGTATCCCAGATAATAGTGGCGCACCACATAGTGCGCCATTACTATGTCCAACAGTGCGCCATTACTATGCCTCCTAGGGGGCCATATTTACCTTCACGTATGCCCCCAAGTGCGCCATTACTATGCCCCATAATGCGCCACTGGTATTTAGCCTTGGTGCGCCACTAATGCTCAATATGGTGCGCCACAACTGGGGGCCATATTTGCGTTCACCTATGCCCCAAGTGCGCCATTACTATGCCCGATAATGCGCGACTGGTATTTATCTTGGTGCGCCACTAATTCTCAATATGGTGCGCCACTACTATGAATATTAGGAATTATTATTTTTTGCTTTTCTGGTATTTGCACAGGTTACAAAATACGTTACAGCACAGAATATAAACATCACACAATAGAATTCATCATATTAGTCTCCAAATTTGAAATAGCAAACAAAGTTCAAACATTAGCCAAGTTTAGGTCTCGAGACATTAGCAAAGTTCATCACATTAGCCGAGTTTGTCGTCACATTACAAAGTCGATATCGATCATCTAAACTACCATCACATAGAAGAGAGCTGCGGTCACGATGAGCATCATCGCGATGAAAATGGTCTTCATCCGGTTCCTCCTCCGCTCCCTCCTCTCTCCCGCTAGATAGCGCGCGTATCTAGCTTCCGCCTCCGCCCTAGTGGTGTACCCTTTGTAACTGTTACCACTGAAACGGTGAACCTGTCTCCGACACTCCTCCCAGTCGTCGTAGACTCCGGGAACCTTACCCTTGTACACGACATACGATGGCATCTCTATGCACTAGACAAACAAAACGTTAGTAGCAATTCACAGATAATATATAAGCAATATATAAGTATGCAACAAAAGGATCGGAAGAGAAAAGCAACACATTAATACCACGATTCATGGTCCTACTAATAAATAGCATCGATTACATATAAGTTGAACGACTGTCCAAACTAAAGAGACATACAAGTTCATTATAGTTTAATTACAACATGAGCTAATCGATATTTCAGAACTACATAGCATCAATACTTTCGACTCGACTAAGGGACCGGAGCGTGGATGAAGCCGCCGTCTTTGGTGATGGTCATGAATGTGCGGTCGTTGTCAGCCTGCATTTGTAGTGTTGTTTCTATTTCACTGTTGGACGGTTGACATTTGAGGTAGAACTGCCCCGAGGTACGAAGGACATCTTGATAGATGATTTCTGCAAACTCCGACTGGATGCGAAAGAATTCTTGTCTGATGTCCTCGTCCTGGATTGCCGACAAGCGTGCGGCCCAATCTTTGAGATTATTTGGTAGCATAAGGTGACTATGGTCCCGTACGATCGCCCGCATGTGATGGAGGACGTAGTAAGCATCCTTCTGACTGCCAGGCGGCTGCTTGACGCAGGGGAACGTCGTTACGTTGGTGAACACATGCTTGCCGTACCTACAAATTGGCCTCCTGAAGGTGCCTCCAGATTTGGCGTAGCCGGGGAGAGCATCATCAAGAACTTTCTTCATATTTGTGTAGTCTTTCTTCGACTGACGGTCCGAGTCGAAATACGTGGCCATGGAATATTTCGGGCTTAAGAGGATGAGTGTGCAATGTGTGTCACTGCACAAAACATGGAATGTTAGAAAAAAAAGAATGATCGAAATCTAAGAAATCATATATTACGGGGCAGTGAGGGGATGACTTACTCGGAAAAGTAAGGCACGAGGAAGTTATCCTTATCTGGGTTCGCCAGAATGACGCCTTCGAGGTATGAACTCGCGACTTGCCGGTCCCCAGCGCTGCCCAAGATCTTGGCACGCATGTAGAAGGGGTCGACTATCACGATGTCCGGGGTCTTGTCTCTAATGATCCGTATCTACATACTGAGCGAAAATAGCCGAATGAAGGTGTAGTGCAGCGAATGAAGGTTAAACATAGCGAAGATGTCATCAAACCGCAGGACGATCATACGCCCGATGGTGCTATCGACAAAGCCCTTGCCCTCTGGCACCTTGGCCATGAAAACCAGGTATGCCACATCATTCTCGGAGAGACGCTGCTTCTCCATAGAAAGAACACTGTCATGCGGACTCCGCATAGCACCAGTTGCAACATTGAGCAGATTAGTCGGTAGCATCGGCCTGCCTGCCACATGCACCCTCCTCGAGATATCCTTAGGTATTGGTGGCCCGTCCTGAGCACGGATCATACTCGGTGCCGGCTGGCTCGCACCCTTGTTATTTTTTCTTTTTCGTCCCTTCTGCTTCTTCTGCTGTAATGGGATCGAGTTCTGCTCAGAGACCACCTTCTTGAGTGTGTTGGGGCTGATAATATTTCGCACCTCGGCTATTTGCGTCTCGGTGAAGGCTGCAGTTGGAGGCGTCTCCTTAGAACTGAACGCCAGATGACGCCTGTTGCAATTGGGTTTCTCCGCGGTACCAGCTAGATCGCGATCGTCTTTTGCAGGGTTGGGTTCTTGAGAAGGAGGCCCCAAGAATTCGTCACCGTACCCATGTTCGTTGAAGTACTTATCGACGTTGGAAAATGTACCATCGTCATCATCCGGATCCTGTGCCATATGAATGTCCGGATCAGCTGACTGCGGTAGCGTTGCGGCGGTCTTGCCATGGCTTGGCGCCGGCACGACTGGCGGTGTTGTCTGTGGGGTGGTGTCCCCCGCCCCCAATCGAATCTGGCTCTTCGGCCAAAGCATGGACCAGCTTAAGCAGGCACTGAGGGTCATCACATCATCTTCGTCGGCCCCAGGGGGTCGAAACAGAGGTAACAAGTCGTCGCAGCCCCGCAGCACCCGAACCAGTTGAACCCTATACACGGTGGGTGGCATCGGATTACCGTGGAACACGTGGTTGCCCAGTTGAATGATTTTGGCCTTGGCGACATCGATCAACTCGCCGTCCACGAAGTGCAGGAGAGTGCATGGAATGTCGGCGGCGCCCTGCGAAAACATGTAGGGCGTCAGGGATGCCCAGTCAAAGGCAAGGAGATGAAGTCATCGACCGAGGCTTAGTTACCGTAATGGCGTCGAGCTCGGCTAATGTCGAGGCACCGCCAATGGCGGGCGTGCAAGTGACGGAGGGGCCGCTTGCTGCCGAGGTGCCGGCCGGCGTATTCTTCCCACACCCGGGTGCATTAAGCTCCAATGCCGGCGCCGACGCTGGAGACACCAATGCCGGCGCGTTGTGCGAGTTGCTGCCCGTGAAGCTGGGAATCGGGGGCGGCCCCTGTTGGCCGCCCGCAATCCACGCCTGTAGCCCCTCAAGCAAGGTAGGCATAATGGCGGTGATCGTCGCTCCCAGTTGGTCTCGCACTTTCTCTTGGACTATCTAAGGAGTCCGCGCCACTTGTGCCTTGAGTTCTTTAACCTCGCGCTCCTGGCTTTCCGAACTGGTCTTTCTCTCCTTTCGCCCAGCCTTATAGTATTCTGACCATTTCGTGGACAAGCCTTTGCCGGCCACACGACCAGCTGACGATGGCTTACTGAACTTATCCTTGTGTTTCATTACGTTCAACGCCCTATTTAAAGTGGTGTCCCAAGGGGCAGACGGGGAGCTCTGAGACCCCGCGCTACTGCTTTCAGTTTCCTGCGGAAGGAACGTGAACCATTTAGAAATTTGGCTTCATTAATTAGAATGTAACCATATGGAGCTAATTACGCGGGGGTGTATTCCTTACCAGAACAAGCTCAAGCGCCTTCACCTTCGGTTCCGTGGTAAGCTCCTTTGTTACCAGGTCCACCTTGTACCGGGCCCTGACATAGTTCCTGGTCTACTTTTCATGGTATTTATCGAAGAGGGGCGGTAGGCCTTGCTCGGCACGCTCCGCGTCCTCCTTGTCCCATATAGTTTCTGCCACTCTGTAATCGCCGGGACCGAGTTTGTGGAACCCTAAGTTCAAGTCCCGCTTATCTTTCCCCCACTGACTTGAT
This sequence comes from Thinopyrum elongatum, assembly GCA_011799875.1. Taxonomy (NCBI): domain Eukaryota; kingdom Viridiplantae; phylum Streptophyta; class Magnoliopsida; order Poales; family Poaceae; genus Thinopyrum; species Thinopyrum elongatum. The sequence continues at coordinate 238,867,687 of CM022303.1, forward strand.
TCCGCGGATGCGTTGCTCTCGCACTTGATCTTGAACTCCAGGTAGTCAGCTTCGCTGACCGAAGGATTTGTCTCCTTGATCTTCTCATAACTATCACCACTTAGAATCCTTCTCTTCACCGCGGCTCTCCAAGTAGCCAGGGCCGTGCTCATCTTCGTGAGGGCGGCACTGTTCACTTTATTCCCTGAGAGGTGTGTGTTTGCGAAGTCACCGGGGAACTTGTATCGTTCATGCAGCTTCGTGAATAGGAGGTTGCGCAAATTCCCTCGGTCACGATGCCTTAGGTTCTCGGTGTTGATCGAGATGGTGCTCCGGAGAATGCACCCGAGTTGTCCCGCGTACCCACTGACTAATTCTTTGGGCGTCGTTGGATGCCCACTGGAGGACACTTCAGTAAATTCCTCCTTGACGGTGCCGAGCACGTTCGGGCGCGGTCCTTCCGTTGCCTCTTCGGTTGGCTGCCATCTGTGCGTGCGCTGCCATCATCAGTGGTGGCATCCCTGGTGGCACCATCAGTGGTGTCATCCCTGACGCCACTAGGGATTGTGTAGTCGGGATCGGTGTCTTCCGTGGCGTCCTCATAGCGGTGAGGTTCTTCCTCCATCTCCTGGGACAGCTCCCAGAATGACTTGCCTGAACCGCCGGCCTCATCGTTGTCGGCCATGTTCACTCTAAATAGGAAAAAAAGGCTAGAATGATTAATTGTAAGACGGTGGTGAAAGCATTTTGCCACGTACGCAAGTGAGGACGCCTAGGTGTTCGTCACATTGCTGAGCCAGCAGCGGCTGGGTAATAACAAGGTCGAAACCAGGGGCCATGTACTAGTTAAACTAAGCAAAAACTGTGTTTGTATTCAGACGTCGACATGAATCCAACTTGTGAGGCCATTCTGACCTTTTCATATGCCAGCACGTGATCTTGGCTTGAAGATTTGTGCTTACCAGCAACCTTAAGATGCTGGTTTGTAGAACTATGCCAATTCTGTGGATTGGTAAAGGGTATCAGATGCTGCCTGAGTGTATCAGATGCCACCCAGAAAGAGACATTTGTGCCTCTCATCTATGCCAGCACAACCTAGCTGATCTTTCACTATGTATGCATAGCTAACAGTCTTAACATCCTCAAGGGCAGTCCTAAAGCATCATGTACAGGCTTTCGCAGGTATAATTCTTCCAACACTGATTTGTACGAGACTAATTCAAGTGGCATAGTGCATTGATCGTTGAGAATAATCTCTGGCACAGGTTGTAGATGCCCTATCCCTGTCTAAAGCAACCATGGCGAAAGTTCACCAGAACTTGGCCTGGGCGGTGGCATACAACATAGTGGCCATCCCCGTCGCGGCTGGAGCGCTACTGCCTCAATTTGATTTCGCCATGACACCCTCTCTTTCAGGTAATGTTTATCTGGTGAAGACAGTTGCCATGGTTGTTTATGTCTCCTCAATCACATTTGTATAGTTAACTTTGATAATGTAACATCTGGTGATGTGGGTGTGGTGCAGGAGGACTGATGGCCCTGAGCTCCATCTTTCCGGCGCCACGGGTGGACGGAATGAGGCGGGAGGGGCCGCCATGGGGCGAGGGATGGGGACGGAGGGGGGCGCGCCATGGGAGGGGCCGCTGGTGGGAGGGAGGGAGGGAGGAGGCGCCACGGGAGAGGAGCACGAGGAGGCGCGGGGAGGAGCGAGGGTGCGGGGATGCGTAGAAGCTTAGCTTTGCCGCCGTCGCCGCCAGGGTTCCGCCGCCGCCGCCGCCGCGCGCTCGTCGAGCTGCTGGACTCGGTGAAGATGAAACGGGGGGAGAGAGAGGGGGAGGGAAGGAAGGGCCACCGCCTAACCTACTGCTCGATTGGGGGCAGATAAGGCGAGGGAGGGGGTGGGTGGGGGCGGCGGAGCCCGGGAGCGAGGTCGCCGGTGGGTGGGGGTGGCGGCGGTGGGGGAGGGAGAGGAAGAATGGAAATGAGGGTGAGGGGGCGGCTGGGTCTTGGATATTACTGGGGGAGGGTAAGCAATGGCGCACCTTTTAGGGGTGCGCCATAAAAAGGGGTATATCAATGGCGCACCTTTTAGGGGTGCGCCGTAAACACCGTGATAGCAATGGCGCACCTTCTCCTGGTGCGCAATTACTAACTTTTTTTTATTTTTTTGTATTTTTAGTTGCATGTAATAATTTAAGATTTGAGATAAAAGAAAAGGAAAATGCAAATGGAGTGATAAAACCATTGTGCAAAGATTTAGAATTAGATGACATGGTTGAAATCAAGTGATACATGTAATAATTTAGTTGCATGTAATAATTGAGCTTGCCACTGACACACACACACGCGGCTGACACGTCGTGATTCGATCTCAGCTATATTTTCACAATCTTCTTGCCCTTCTTTTTCGCAAATGGAGTTCTTCTCTTGAACGGATGTCCTTTAGGTAGGGTGGTCCTGCTTCTTCTTGTGGTGTATGGTACTTCATCGTCGTCGTCATCTTCCATCTTCGGGTCGCCGTACTTGTCGAAGTCTTGCTCATTGGCGACTCCATCCATTCCGATGATGTTCCTTTTGCCTCTCCTCACGACAACACGACTGGGCTTTGACGGGTCGGTAATGAAGAAGCATTGGTCCACTTGGGAAGCCAGTACCCATGGCTCATTTTTCGCGGTGACGTTTGCGCCCGCGGTCTTGGATTTGGCTTCGGGTATAACCATGGTGGTGAAATACCGGTCTTCTTTTAGGACTCTCTTGGCCCATCTGACATGGAACATCGGGACCTTCTCTCTAGCGTAGCTCAGCTCCCAGATCTCCTCGATCCTTCCATAATATCTGTCCTTGTCGTTACCGGTGTAGGATTCCATTGTTACCCCGGAGTTCTGATAATCGCTCTTCATGTCCTTTTCCTCGGTGTAGAATGTGTAGCCGTTGATATCGTACGCCTCATAGGTCATCAGGTTGTGCTCGGCGCCCTGTGACAAGGCGAATATGAGTTTTTCTTCCGCGGAAGAATCCTCATGTAAAGGGTACGACAGAAGCTTCTCCTTGAACCAACGCGTGAAACATGAGTTGTGCTCTTTGATTATATCGCCGTCCATCCTCTGTTGGCCTCGGTCATTGTACGTCTTCTCAATAAAGGTTTTGTGCTCTACCACCCAAGGATCGACCATGTCTATGTGTTGTAGCGCGACTAGGTTTGCTCTTTCAAAGTCGGTGAGTCGACCCTTGAAGTCGACATGCATTTCGCGGCGACCCTCGCGGTGACCCCATCCAGCAAGCCTGCCGAGGTGCCTGTTGACGGGCAAACCAATGGGGTTCTCGATGCCTAGATAATTCGTGCAATAGGAGATGCACTCTTCGGTCAGAAAGCCCTTGGCTATGCTTCCATCTGGACGTGCCCTGTTGCGAACGTATCCTTTGATGACACCATTCATCCTTTCAAACGGCATCATGCTGTGCAGGAACATCGGCCCGAGTTGGATGATATCCTCCACGATATGGACCAGCAGATGCACCATAACGTCGAAGAATGCGGGCGGGAAGTAGATCTCAAGCTCGCATAGTATCACCACGATCTCTTCCTATAGCCTTCTGAGTTGCCTCACGCCAACCGACTTCCGAGAGATGATGTCGAAAAAGTTGCATAGGCCAAATAGCGTTTCACGGACATGCGTGTCCATGATCCCACGGATTGCAACTGGAAGTATCTGCGTCATCAGCACGTGACAGTCGTGAGACTTCATCCCGCTGAACTTCTGCTTCGCTGAGTCTAGGTATCTGCTTATCTTCCCCGCGTAACCATAAGGAAGTTTTACTCCTACGAGGCAGGTGAAAAACTGCTCGATCTCCTCCCGACTTAGAGTGAAGCACGCGGGAGGGCAGTCATATTCGATCTTCTTGGCCTTTTTGCCTTTGCGATGACTTTCCATGTCCTTCGCCTCATCATCATCATCATTAGGGCGTTTTGCGTGAAGCTCCTCCCTGATGCCCATTGATTGCAAGTCTGCCCTTGCTTTCGGCCCATCTTTGGTCCTCTCTGGCATGTTGAGCAGGGTACCAAGCAGACTCTCGCACACGTTCTTCATGATATGCATGACATCAAGGCTGTGAGGCACATGGAGGATCTTCCAGTACGGCAAGTCCCAGAAAATAGACCTCGTTTTCCATACCTTCAGCAGCGGCTCTGGCGCCTTTCGCTTCTTTCCCGGCGGTGGGCACTCTTTCCAATTTTTCAACAGCTCGTCTATTTCCTCGCCGCTCCTCGTACGCGGGCATCTTCGGGGTTCGGTTTCACCATCGAACAGATCCTTGCGTTTTCTCCATGCGTCATCGTCGCGACGCCACCTTCGATGTCCCATGAACACGGTTTTCGAAGACCCGAGATCTCCATCTAGCTGGCGATATGTTGTGTCATCCATGCACCTGACGCATGCACAAAATCCATGGACCACCTGCCCCGCGACATATCCGTAACCGAGATAGTCGTGCACCGTCGTGAGCAGTGCGGCTCTCATAGGGAAATATTCTTTCGCTGCGGCGTCCCACGTATTGGCTGGCGTTTTCCACAGTGTGCCTAGCTCCTCTTTCAGCAGCCCCAGATACAGATTGATGTCATTCCCTGGTTGTTTCGGCCCTTCAATTACCATACTCATGTGAATGTACTTCCTCTTCATGCACATCCAGGGGGGAAGGTTGTACATCCACACAAACACAGGCCAGGTGCTATGTGTGCTTCTCTGGCTGCCAAACGGATTGACTCCATCGGTGCTCGCGCCCAGCACGATGTTCCTTGGATCGTCCCCAAATTCTGGGTGTTCGAAGTTCAATGCTTGCCACTGGCTCGCATCCTTAGGGTGACTCAGCATCTTGTCTTTTTTATTTATCTCTGGATCATTTCCGTCATCTTCTCGCTTCTTCTCCTCCCTATCCACGTGCCAACGCAGGAGCTTTGCTAGCTTAGGGTCCGCGAAATACCGCTGCAGACGAGGAGTGATCGAAAAGTACCACACCACTTTTCGAGGAGCTTTCTTCCTCTTCTTGTATCGAGTGACGCCGCACACCGGACATATGGTAGACTCCGCGTGCTCGTCCCGATAAATGATGCAATCGTTCATGCACACATGGTATTTCACGTGCGGTAAATCCAGAGGACACACGATTTTCTTTGCCTCCTCGAAACTGGTCGGGGCACTTGTTCCCCTTGGGAAGACGTTCGTGCCAGAATGACATGTTCTCGTCGAAGCATGCGTCGGTCATTTTGTGTTTTACCTTCATCTCCAGAGCCATGAGCGTTACTTTCAGGCGGGTATCCTCGGGCCTGCATCCTTCATACAATGGAGTAACCGCGTCTATCTCCAGTTGATCCAGCTTGGCTTTCTCTCGGGCGGCAGCTCTTGTGTTACCCGTCTGCTTGAGAAGCAGCTCTTGAATATGAGGGTCCTGCACCCAGCCCATCGATGGTCCATCGTCGTCTGCTCCGGCATCTTCATCTTCATGATCATGCCCTTCGTCTTGATCTTCCTCATCATCATGTCCGGCATCTTCTACATGATGACTGTGTCCTGCATCTACTTCGTGATCATGTCCTGGAGATTCTTCGTCTTCTCGCCCGCCCTCGCCGCTATTTTCTTGCTGCCCTTCCTTATTTCTTGCCCGGCCCCCATGGCCGACTTCATAATCATCTTCATCACCTTGCCACCGATAGCCATCCATGAAACCACGCAAGAGTAGGTGGTCCCGCACCTGTCTGGAATCCGGGTCCATAAGGCTCTTCAGCTATTTGGCGCACCACACACAAGGTGCGCCATTAGTAACATAAACATTAGTGGCGCACCCATGTGTGGTGCGCCACTGCTATTTGGCAGTGGCGCACCACATACATAGTGTGCCACTAATGTCTATATTAGCTATAGCCCTTTTTCTAGTAGTGACCTGACATGAGCCATGACGACCAAGACCAGGCGGGCGCCAGCGGGCGCAGTGTACCAGTTTCCTCTTTGGTGCCAAGGAGGCAAGCGCAGGCGCGGAGTCCCGAGGAATCAAGCAAAGGTTTCCATATCGGTGCAACAAGACCAGGACCGCCAGGACGGCAGGACGGAGGTCATCGCGGAGCCCACTGCAGCGTCACCGCCAGAGGCTTTTGCAGGCGAAGACTACTTTTGTCAGGATAACTTGTACTAGTTGTCTCCCTTCGAATTTGGCCGTTGTGGGATCCCTTCCCGCCTATATTTGGGAAGAGGACCAAGGCCGCTATAAATAGGACTTAGCCACCACCATAGGGGGGGATCAGATCCGTTCAACCCTCACCACCTCACCAGCTCATCGAGCTCAAGAACACCTCACCTCCTGAGGTCGTTCCACCTCTGTACTAGTTCATCCTCAGCCCTCCGAGGTAACCCACCACAAAGCTGGAGTAGGGTATTACACTGCAAGGTGGCCCGAACCAGGATAAACTATTGTGTCTCTTATCCCTTGGGTTCATCGAGCTAGGCCGTGGAATCGTTGAGCAAGCAGACTGGGGAGGGAGAGTTCTTCGCACGCACCCCAGAGTTCGAACCTCTCAAGAGTCTGTGGAACCCCGAATCCGACATTTGGCGCGCCAAGTAGGGGTGCGTCGAAGCTTCACCTCTTCGTCCGCTTCGCTCCTCTGTTCAGCTCTCATGGCGGGCGCCGCTCCACCGGCCGGATCGACGGGCGCGCATGGAGGCGCCATGGGCCTCCGGGCCTTCACCCCTGCCTTACGACATGTACAGTGGCCACCCAAGTTCAAGCCAGAGATGCCACCTCGCTACAACGGTGCGGCAGACCCATCAGCATTTCTCCAGGCGTATGAGGAGGCCATTTGGGTGGCCGATGGCGACGACAAGGTCGTGGCCAACTGGTTTCCCATGGCCCTCACTGGCGTGCCGCGCGCCTGGATGCTCAACCTGCCGGAATCTTTTGTGGCCTCCTGGGAGGAGCTGCGTGGTCTCTTCATCGCGCGCTACGCGGCGCCGGCGCCCCTCGCCGTCGCAGCCCTCCTCGGCGGTTCGCAGGCGCCGCCCTTGGACCGTCACATCAAGCAGTTCTTCCGCCAAGTAGGTGCCGCGCACGTGCAGCAGGGAGCTCCTTTGGGATGGGCGGCGCCCAAGGCCGACCTCACCTTCGACTCGAGAGACCACCCAGCAACCACCGCGGGCGCAGGCACGCTCCCGATGCTCTGCACCCCCACCATCTACAACGTGGCGGTTACCAAGACCCTCATTGACGGCGGGGCTGGCCTCAATGTGCTCTCTGTGGAAGCTTTCAGCTTGCTCCACGTGCCACATGGCCGGCTCCGCCCCACCAAGCCCTTCTCCGGGGTCGTCGACGGTTCCACCAGCCCCCTGGGGCAGATCCGCCTCCCCGTCACCTTCGGCACCCGCGACAACTACCACACCGAGCTTATCAACTTCGACATCGCATGCATCAGCCTCCCGTACAACGCCATCCTCGGGTACCCAGCCTTGGCCAAGTTTATGGCAGTGACTCATCCTGCCTACAACCTCATGAAGATGTCGGGGAGCAGCGATGTCCTCACCGTGGCTGGAGACACCAAGGAGGCCCTGACGGCCCTCAAGCTCGCCTTCAGGGCCGCAGCAACAGCATGCCCAGCAGGTGGAGGAGCTCCTGAGGCCCCGGGGGCTGCGCCGACGAAGAAGAAGCAGCTGTTCTCCCAAGATCGGGCCGAGACAAAGCAGGTGCCGGTTCACGAGGATGGGGCGTCGGGAGCCACCTTCACCATAGGAGCCAACCTCACCCCAGACCAAGAAAAGGCATTGGTCAGCTTCTTGCGCGCAAACAAGGAGGTGTTTGCATGGGAGCCCAAAGATCTGGTCGGAGTCCCGAGGGAGGTAATCGAGCATCACCTGAGGGTGTGCCCCAACGTACGCTCGGTGAAGCAGAGGGCGCGGCGGCAGTCCACAGAGAAGCAGGTGTTCATCGTCCAAGAGACCCGAAAGCTGCAAGGTGCTGGTGTCATTCGGGAGGTGCAGTACCCTGAATGGCTGGCTAACCCGGTCATTGTCCCCAAGAAAGGTGGGAAGGAACGCATGTGCGTCGACTTCACCAACCTCAACAAGGCTTGCCCTCAAGACCCCTTCCCTCTCCCGCGCATCGACCAGATCGTCGACTCTACCGCCGAGTGCGACCTGCTGTGCTTCCTAGACGCATTGTCAGGATATCACCAAATCAAGATGGCGGTGCAAGATGTTGAGAGGACGGCCTTCTTGGCCCCATGCGGGGTGTATTGCTACACCTGCATGCCCTTTGGGCTGCGTAACGCCGGAGTGACCTTCCAGCGGCTGATGCACATCGCTCTGGGCCAGCAGCTTGGGAGGAACGCCGAGCCATACGTCGATGACATAGTGGTGAAGTCTCGGGAGGCAAGGACCCTCATCGAGGACCTAGAAGAAACGTTCACCAGTCTGTGCAAGGTGGACCTGCGGCTCAACCCGGAGAAATGTGTGTTTGGTGTCCCCTCCGGCAAGCTGTTGGGCTTTTTGGTGTCACACAGGGGAATCAAGGCGAACCCCGAGAAGGTCAAGGCGATAGAAAGGATGAGCCCGCCGCAGACTCTCAAGGAAATGAAAAAGCTGGCGGGCTGCGTGACCTCGCTAGGGCGCTTCATCTCCAAGCTTGGGGAGTGCGCCCTCCCGTTCTTCAAGCTAATGAAGAAGAAAGGGCCGTTCAAATGGACTCCGGAGGCTGACGCAGCATTTCAAGACCTCAAGAGATACCTCACCAGCCCACCAGTGATGGTGGCGCCGCGACCTCTCGAGCCCTTGGTGCTTTACCTGGCTGCCACGCCACACTCTGCCAGCGAAACACTGGTGGCGGTCCGGGAAGAGCACCAGGCCGGGGACTCGCCGGGCAGCGCCACATGCCAGGACGAGACAACGCAGCTTCGGGACGGTGCTCCTGAGGCCCCGGCGGTACCAGCAGATGACCAGGCCCCTCAGGACGGCGCTCCTGGGGGCCTGGCTGTCCTTGCAAACAGCCAAGCTCCCTAGGACCCCCAGCCTCGGGAGGTACAAGTCATCACCAGCGCTCCGGCCCTCATCGAGCACCCGGTGTACTTCGTCAGCATGGTATTGCGTGACGCACGGGTGCGCTATCCCATGCCACATAAGCTCCTGCTCGCGCTCCTTGTCGCCTCCCGCAAGCTGTGCCACTACTTCCAAGGTCACCCCATCAAGGTCGTCTCAGCTTACCCACTGGAGAGGGTGCTCCGGAGCCCCAATGCTGCGGGGAGAGTCGCAGAATGGAACATCGAGTTGCAGGCATTCCAGTTGGAGTTCAGCACCACCAGAGTCATCAAGGGTGCCATGCTTGCCGACTTTGTGGCAGAATGGACTGACGTTCCCAGCCCTGAATTAGGCGAGGACCACCCACTCTCACCAGGAAGCGAGGCGCCAGACGGATGGGTCATGTACATTGGCGGCGCCTTCGCGCGTCAGGGTACGGGGGCTGGAGCCGTGCTCATCTCTCCCACCCAGGACAAGCTTTACTACGCCGTGCAGCTCTGCTTCCAGCAGGGCGAGAAGGTCTCCAATAATATCGCGGAGTACGAAGGCTTAATCGCCGGTCTCAAGGCTGCGGCAGCCTTGGGAGTGAAGCGCCTCACCATCAAGGGTGACTCCCAACTCCTCGTCAACTTCTCCAACAAAGTATACGAGCCGAAGGACGAGCACATGGAGGCATATCTTGCGGAGGTACGCAAAATTGAGAAACAATTCTTGGGCTTGGAACTGCAGTACGTGCCGCGTGGCACAAACAAGGAAGCCGATGACATCGCCAAGAGGGCGTCTCGGCGCCTGCCTCAGGAGCCCGGCGTCTTCGAGGAGCGGCTCTTCAAGCCTTCGGCAACCCCACCCGCTGCAGAGGCAGCGCCGCCTCAGGAGGGGCTCCCCCTAGCGCCAACCTCGGGAGCCCCAGCCTGTGTCCCGACCTCAGGGGCGCGTCTGCTCCTCGCGCTCGAGCCTCAGGAGGGATGTTGGACTGAAGAGTTAAGGGCGTATCTGCTCCAGGGAACCCTGCCAGAGAAGGAGGAAGACGCAGAGCGGGTGGCACGCCAAGCTACAGCATACTGCATTCGGGATGGTGAGCTTTATCGGAGGCGTCCAAACGACATCTCTCTACGATGCATTTCCAGGGAGCAGGGGCGCGACCTGCTGACGGATATACATGGCGGGGACTGCGGGCACCACTCTTCATGACGCACCCTCGTGGGGAAGGCATTCCGTAGCGGGTTCTACTGGCCAACGGTGCTCAACGACGCCGCAGAGTTGGTCAAGTCCTGCGAAGCCTGCCAGTTCCACAACAAGCAGACCCACCAGCCTGCTCAGGGCCTCCAAACCATTCCGCTCATGTGGCCGTTCGGGTCTGGGGGCTTGACATCTTGGGACCATTCCCACGGGCACCTGGGGGCTACCGCTACCTCTACGTTGCCATCGACAAGTTCACCAAGTGGTCGGAAGTGGAAGCTGTCCGCACCATCCCAGCCGGTTCGGCAGTCAAGTTCATCAAGAGCCTCGTGAGCCGCTTCGGGGTCCTTACTCGTATCATCACCGACAACGGCTCGAAGTTCACTAGCAATCTCTTCAAAACATATTGTGCTAACCTTGGAACGCAGATATGCTACGCCTTAGTTGCGCACCCCAGGAGCAACGGCCAAGCTGAGCGCGCCAATGCGGAGGTCCTGAGAGGCCTCAAAACAAGAACCTTCAAGAAAAAGCTCGAGGCCTGTGGCAGGGGCTGGATTGATGAGCTCCAGTCCGTGCTGTGGTCCATCCGCACCACCGCCACCAAGCCGACGGGCAAAACTCCATTCTTCCTCGTCTACAGAGCCGAAGCGGTTCTCCCACACGAAGTCAAGCATCGCTCCGCGCGGGTCCTGGCGTTTGACGAGGCACGCTAGGATGCCTCGCGAGGGATGGACCTTGTGCTGGGGGAGGAACGCCGCCGTTAAGCCTCACTCCGGGTGGCAAGGTACCAGCAGGCGCTGTGGCGGTACCACTGTCGCAGCGTCCGCTCCAGGACGCTCGAGGTGGGCGATCTCGTCCTGAGGCGGGTGCTCTCCAGGGAGGGGCTGCATAAGCTCTCTCCCATGTGGGAGGGCCCGTTAAAGATTGCCCGCGTCTCCAGGCCTGGCGCCGTGCGCTTGGAGTCGCAGGACGGGATCCCCATCCAGAACGCCAGGAACATCCAGCACCTCGGGAAGTTCTACCCATGAAGCAAGCCCCAGTGCCTGTGAAGGTCTCCGCTCGTGACACTCTCACGTAATAATGAGTGGGGCTGTACACGCCCCGGAGTCTCCAGAGTGCCGCCCTCCGGCCTCGGGGGCTCCCTCCCACGTCCTAGTGGCAGCACTTAGCTCCGCGCTGGTGAGAAGACTAGACTAGGTGCTGGACGTGGTTGTTCATTTGCTTGCTTTCTGCAGCTGGTTTGCAACCTTTTAATGGAATTTGGAGCTCTGGTGTTTCTCGATTGCCTAGTTGGGTTTTCTCTTCTTGATTCGCTTGCTTTTTTTTCTGGCTCAGGGAGAATGGCAGTTGCCCGTCGCTCTCCCTTGTGCGCCTCCCATGGGGGCTGGACAGGTGTGTGCATGTGTTGGGCTAGCCCACGCCGCGAACACACCTCGCCAAAGCCCGGTTTCCCCAGAGCTTCGGCTTCCTTGATCTTCGTGAGGTGCCCTCGATTGAGCTCGTGATTTGCACACCCTCTTAAGTCCATGCCCCCCGGGTACCGCGATGCGGTGAACTAAGCCACGACTAGTTATGCCTGAGGGCTCACGCAAGGAAGAACAAGGCACCCGATAAGTTTTCTAACAAACCCTGCAGTTTTATGATGCCTCCCGAGGCCAGCGGCTCCTAGGTCGGCAGCAAGGGGGCCTCACCAGGTGCTGAAGGAGGTGCCCTCATGAGGAGGGAAGCTACCACGGGTGTACCAAGCTAAGTTATCCTACCACACCTACTCGGGACATGAACACCATAGCATAACACGAGAACAATAAACATAGCATAGCGGCATAAGTGCCATGGTTCATTACACGCCCTAGCAGGGCTCTCTACTTTTTTCAAAATGTAGAAGAAAGGAAAGGTTAAACAGAAGCGGCCCGCACGACTGCAGCAGCTCCTGAGGTTCGGCTCCGGAGGTTCTCCGGGCTCAGCCTGAGCCCTCCTCCCGCTTCACCGGGGCGCGGCGGCAAGAAGACCCGCCACCTCCCTCAAAGCGAGCCCGGCGGCGTGGTGGCTGGTCGTAACCACCGCTGGTTGTGCTCTCACCGTTGGAAGAGTGTGGCACCCCGGCTCAGAGGAAACCAGAACGCCCCGTATTCCAGTCCCAGGGACAAGTCCACTGGAATACGGCACTGTTGGCATAGAACAAATCAGCTCTTTATTGCTATAAATATGGTTACAAAGATTACATCAACACGGCTACACTACGCCTGCTCAAAATAGCTCTATGCTAACAGTGGATCGACCTGAGGAGGCGGAGTATCTCTCGGCAGCGGAACAGCGTCGGCGGTGATGGACTCCACTCCGCAGGGACTCTGGCTAGAACGCGTATCCTAGCTCGCAATCAACATCTTCGACAAACAAGCAGTCATGGCATGACCTGCAAACTGGCATGACACGCCAGGTGAGTACTTTAAATGTACTCGCAAGCTCACAACAAACATCAGCATTAAGGCAAGACAACATCACAGCAATCAAGATGAAGTTAAGATTTATTGTTACCGAAGGAATGGTTGAAATGAGCAATAACAAGCTACTCTTCCTGCATTCTGGTGACCAACTCATGATCACTCCAAGAACATCCAACGATCATCCTCGAGATCGTTACCACTACTTGCCCATGGCATGATATCCGACTGTTACCATACTCAGATGAGTTCCTTCCTTATCACTGTCATTATAACGGTTGATCTCCTATAGAGGTCTGGACGGGCTGTCCAATACCGTGGACACGGCTATTCGAATAGATTTAACACTCTGCAGAGGTTGTACACTTTACCCACACCACGGAACTCATGGCCTCGTGCTCCCATTCGGGTGGACCAACGACGTTCCGACGAAACCCGCCTGACCCGTGACTCTTCCATCGTACGACCGGCAATCATACTCCCTCTTGGAGTCAAGCCCTGGGTGGCCCCGTGTCCTCAAGACACCTGCCAGCGTCCTGGCCAAACAAACTGTCCCAAACGGGGACCTGGATCCAATAACTCAACTGGGCTCACAGGGTTATCGCCGCCTACCGGGCCAGGGTAGCGCGCGCGCATAACCCTCCCTCTTAGGAGGTACCGGTGGAAGAGCACGCGATCAGACCAAGTCAAGGCCGTCCCATACCGGCAAATGTGGCTGCACGAATAAGCCTGGACAGGTGACTCTCGATCAACCAACTAAGTTCACTTATTACCAGGTTGTTTCATCAAGTTAACTTAGTTGGTCAAATTAGGCATCTTATCCCCGAACAATCTTTCTGTCACAGCTGATACTCCGATATCATAGTAATCCAATAACCAGCATGCTTAGGCTACTGCTACTAGTTCATATCCACAAATGCCGGATGAAATCCCAAAATAATCATAGACGGTAATCTCAACATCATAACCTCAACGAGTGGGTAAACTACTAGTCATTAACAATCTGGTATTCAACATCAACTCATGCATGTCATAATCCAATCCATGCTACAGATAACATTCTTGCTATTAAAGTAATTAATTAAACTATGATATTGCATTGCAATTATGCAGATGAGGGTTGTGGCTTGCCTGGAGATGAAGGAGTCATCGGAATGAAGTGCGGAAATGTCGCGGGGACGAATGCCGGAAACAGTACTCTCTCGGAGGGCTGTTTACGGACAAGGGCAAAATGGTCATTTCTGCTGTGTCAACACAGCATGAGAATGACACCATCGGAACGGGCTCGATGAGACGAAGAAGTGGGCGCTCGTTTCACTTCGATCGGAGTTACGAGCAAAAAGTTATAACCCGACGAAGTTCAGGGACCAATTTGCAAAAATTACTCTACAAACGGGTCCCTGGCTGAGAAAACAGAAAGCGCCCTTTAGAAGATTACGCTTTCAGAACTGAGAAACGTAATCTGTGCTGAAGTGCAAAGGAAATACGCCTTCTGAAGATGAAAACGTAGTTTTGGAAGGGCGCCTCCACTTAAATCCCGCGGGCCCGGGCGTTGACTCTTGCTACCACTGACTAGTCGGGTCGGCTCGATGCGGGGCCCGCCTGCCCGGTTCGTCTCCTTCCTCCCTCTGTCTCCCGATGGAGAACAGAGGAGGGGCGAGGCAGGGCCGCTGCCGGCGTTGGTCCCGCCGCCTCCGGCCATCCCCGGCCGAGGCGAGGGCACCGGCGGCCTCGGGCGGAGGCGCCGCACCCGCCTGGTGCAGCAGCAAGGTAGGGGAAGGTCGGGACGGCCGTGGCCTGCGGCCATAGAGTGCAGGGGAGGGCGGCGGCCGGACGAGGGGGCGACGGCCTCGGGCACTCCGGCGATGAACGGAGAGGCGGGGCGGGCTCGCCGGAGGGTAGGGAAAGTAGTGGTGGTGGAGGGAGGGGCGGAGGAGCTCCGAACGGCTCCAATTTAGGAGGAAGAGGCCGGCGGCCATGGCGATGGTGGTGGCTGGAGAGAGCTTCTCCCGCTCAGGGAAGTGGCTGGGCGGGACCAGAGGAAGACGGGGAGGTCCAGTGGAGTGAGGAGAAGAGAATGGTGAGGACGGGAGCGCTCGAGAGGGCCTATTTATAGGCGGGCGACGAGGGAGGCCGAGCACGGCCGCGGTGCCACGTGCACCGGCGTCCCGGCGCTTCGGGAGGCCGCCTGGAGGAAGGGAGAGAGTTCCTGGGAGGTCGCGGAGGGTCTGAGAGGGCTCGGGGAAGGTCGGGAATGCTCGGGAGAGCTCGGGGCGACGGGACTCGTCGACGGCAGAAGCAGACAGGGAGCGGCGCGGCTGTGCACTGCGCAGGAAGAGACGGGAGAGGGGGGAGAGGGGTCCAGCGCAAGGGCGACGACGAAACGAAGCCGCTGGACATGAGGTGGTGTCGAACGAGCGAGGAAACGGATGAGGCCAAGGGTCCCATGCACAGAGCGCGCGATTTGGCAAGTCAAACACGTGGTCACCATGTGCATATGGTGCCAAGGCCACGTACTTGGCACGAAATCTTGTCTGGTGTGTAGTCCCTCCAAACTACATTGCACCTGAGGTGATAGATCGACTATAAAAGCTCTGAGGTGAAGTGAGGGTTCACTGAAACTTTGCTGTATCAGACTAAATCATGATACAGTGATCAACAAAGATGATCTAGGAGCTAAATAAGTTGTCTGGGATGTTTAGATGAGGAAGGACCATAATCCTGTGGGTTTTGGAAGTAATAGGACCAATATACATCATGGTTGCTTTGCAACAGCACAAATTGGTCCAGAATCAAGATCATGATGGTGCACTCAAATGAAGAAGCCACTTGAGCTGAAATTTGTCAAGGCAGGGTTATTTGGACATATGAAGATGCTGTAAAAATTTCATACCAAATGGACATGCCAAAATGGTACTTCCTTCACAGCTATCTTCTCTGTCCAGAAACTTGCAAAATTTGCACAGGGCAATTGGATTACTGAATTGGGCCAAAACTTGGTGGAAGGAGTTGAAATGGATTTAAGAATGTCCTGGCAAATTTTCAGCTTAAATGAAGCAATATAAAATATAGTTGCTTCACAACTGAAAAATATGGCCAGAATCTAAGAATCGATGCTCTGCTCACTAAGATGATTGGATAGGGTTGAAACTTGGTGGAGAGTCATGATTTGGGCAAATTAAGGTGCATGAAAAATTTCAACTCATTTGGATACTCCTAGCTAGCACTTGCTTCACAAAGATCCTAGTTGCCCAGAAACTTTGGAAATTAGCCAAGAGAGATTTAATATCCAAATAAAGTTGAATTTTGGCATGTGGCCATGATATGGATAGGAAAGAATGCCCAAAAAGTTTGAGAGCAAGAAAGCAAATATAAATGGTACTTGCTTCACAAACTGACAACTAGGGCAGAATCAGAAAAGGAATTTTGGTGGATTATTTTTGAACATGGCAAGGAATATTTTGACATATCTGGATAAGATATGTCCCAAAGGATTTATGAGAATTATTTGGGAATTTTGGGAATGATAGAAATATGAGTTGCTTCACAACTCAGAGGTGACAGGGTTATTCCTTTAATAGAAAAAGGAATATTCCCAAGAAAAGAATATTGGGATTGGTCCAAGATGGAAATGACAAGGTCTTGGGATGATTTTGAGGTTGGCAAGCCACTTGGGAGAGGAATCAAGGGTGATCTCTCCAGGTTTCAGGACTACTAAGCCACAGAAAAGCAAATCCAGACCAAAATAAAAAGGAAAAAGAAATGGGCAAAATCCAGGGTGTCACAAAGAGCCGCCGCTGCTGAACGAGCCGCGGCCGTCGCCAAGGGCAAGCTCACCCTCAGCACCACCACGGCCGTCGTCAAGGCCAAGCTCACCGTCGCCGCCGTCGTCTTCGGGGCAGCACCCTGCGCGGCGGCCATCTTCCCCAAACACCCTCAGGTAGAGGGTCACGATGCCGTCGTACCTGAAGTAGAGGGTGAACCTCCTACTCAGGCCACGCGCGCGGGCGAACGTCTGCTAGCCGCGGGTCAGGGCCACGTTCCCGGAGGCAGAAACTTTGACCCCGACCCATGAAGCCTTGCTGCAGGAGCTGTCAGCTTGTAGCCAGAGGCCGTCAAGGCCAGCGATCGG
Source organism: Thinopyrum elongatum (assembly GCA_011799875.1). Taxonomy (NCBI): domain Eukaryota; kingdom Viridiplantae; phylum Streptophyta; class Magnoliopsida; order Poales; family Poaceae; genus Thinopyrum; species Thinopyrum elongatum. The sequence continues at coordinate 238,884,465 of CM022303.1, forward strand.
CAGCTCGCCCGCGAAGAAATGGGGGAGCGAGAGCCAGGTGCCAGTCGGCCCCTCCGACCACACGACAAACTCTGGGAGCACTTCCGTCGAGTGGAAGCGCGGCTGAGGAGGCCGGGCGACCACGGCGCGCCTCCCTCCATCACAGGGACTGCCTCACCCCTGGCGGCTCTCGCCGCGAGAAGAGGCGCCACCGCGGCCACTCGAGGCATGCCCACGTCCACGAGGAGCCACCACAGGGGTCGCCGCAAGCTTGCGGGGGCGACCTCGTCCCCTCTTGGGCGGCGGCGAGCCGGCCCCTCCTTAGGGGCCTTCCCCTTCTCAGCAGCAGAGAACTTCCTCGTCGGTGCCATGAGCACCATGGCAAGACGGCGAGGTAAGAAGGAAGAAGAAGTAGCGGGTGGCGAGAAGACGGAGACGAGCAAGGGGCAATTCGCCCCTCTCCTCATTTATAGCCAAGGGTAGGCCGACCGCCGGCCTCAACGATCGTGCGTAATGATGATTTTTCTCTGCATGCAGCAGGGTCTCATCAAGTCGAGCAGTTGCCGAGGCAGTGTGGGGAAGCGGAGGCGCCCACGCCCCATCAATCGCCATGCGGCAACCGAGGCCGCTGTCGGTTAGGGCCCGCGGCGCTCCGCACTTGCCCTTTGGCTTCGCCTCGAAGCCAAGTTCGAGCGCGCCTTGGGCCCGGGGGCTACTGTCAGTGTCCTGGGACCGGGGGTGCCCAGACATGCCTACCTGCAGCCCATGGCGTGGCTCCATCGACGGCCTGGTATGGCCCAGTTTCAGCAACAACAACTCAAGACCCTCGCGAGGGGCAGAGCCTCGCGAGGCGGACGACACCAAGACCTCCACGAGGGGTGGCCTCCCCAGGCTGGCTCTCGAGGAGCAGAGATATCAATGCAAGCCGCACCTCGCGAGGTTCATCTGACGTGAGCCATGACGACCAAGACCAGGCGCGCGCCAGCGGGCACAGTGTACCAGTTTCCTCTTTGGTGCCAAGGAGGCAAATGCAAGCGCGGAGTCCCGAGGAATCAAGCAAAGGTTTCCATATCGGTGCAACAAGACCAGGACCACCAGGACGGCAGGACGGAGGTCATCACGGAGCCCACTGCAGCGTCATCGCCAGAGGCTTTTGCAGGCGAAGACTACTTTTGTCAAGATAACTTGTACTAGTTGTCTCCCTTCGAATTTGGCCATTGTGGGATCCCTTCCCGCCTATATTTGGGAAGAGGACCAAGGCCGCTATAAATAGGACTTAGCCACCACCATAGGGGGGGTCAGATCTATTTAGCCCTCACCACCTCACTAGCTCATCGAGCTCAAGAACACCTCACCTCCTGAGGTCGTTCCACCTCTGTACTAGTTCATCCTTAGCCCTCCGAGGCAATCCACCACAAAGTTGGAGTAGGGTATTACACTACAAGGTGGCCCGAACCAGGATAAACTGCTGTGTCTCTTGTCCCTTGGGTTCGTCGAGCTAGGCTGTGGAATCGTTGAGCAGGCAGACTAGGGAGGGAGAGTTCTTCGGACGCACCCCAGAGTTCGAACCTCTCAAGGGTCTGCGGAACCCCGAATCCGACACCACCTCACCTGAGTTCCCTCCACCAGCCACATCGCCACCACACGACCGGAAGCACAGCCGCCGCCCCATATTGGTCAAAGACAGAAGACCAAGGAGAGAGATGGTTCACGGTGGCGGCGGGATGCGGCAGAGGGTTGATGCGGCGGGCAGCGACGGTGGATGGGGGCAGGGAGCGACGGTAATGGCCGTTGAGCAGGGTGGCGGCACAATCCATGGCATGATGTGTGGGATGGTTGGGGTCAGGAGGGTTTTTTTTTAGCCGGGGTCAAGAGGTTAGGGATAAGGATGACGACTTCTATTTCCTTTTTTATTGGACGGCTTCTATTTCTACAGCCGTGATGAAAGGACTATGGGCCTTTAGAGTTTTTTTGCCGGAACTAAGCACATAATTATGAAAAAAAATTGTGGGTTAATCTCCACCATAATAATTTAGTCCCACCGGATGAACGGTCAGTAAATTCTAATTAATGTGGTAATTCTTAGGGAGTCTCTAATTAGTATAGGTATAGATAGATAGATAGATAGATAGATATGTCAAGTGAATGGAGTATCTAAACACACCGATTAGTGTGGTTAATCCGGCCCAAAGGAACATCGGGAACGGGAAGAAGGGATTTACAAATGCATCAGACTATTTAGAAACCTGAGATGACTCGGATAGCATAGCGGCTGTAAATGCTCAAAGAAGATTTGAGACGTCCTGCAAAACGGTGGCATAACCACTCAATATCACAAAACAAGGTTCCGAGACCAACTGTTAACACACGGAAGTACTAGGAACTGAACTGAGACTTGAATCAAATATTCCTACAAGTCTACGGATTAGTAACACGTGATCCTGATAGAAAAATGAGAAGCCTACTTCTTAATACTCGTAGGAAAGAGGAGGGTGACTCAGATCAGAAGGACATAGGGTAAAGGATTAAAAGAGCCTTACGTTCCCTTCCACAATCAATTCCCTTATATAACTAAAGCATTTCTAGAGATGACTTCGACCAGTTTGGCTTGGTAATCCTATAGGCAGTCAGGCTCTAATACCAAAGCTGTCGGGATCCCGATCGTAAGTCACACCGATCTAGCATGTAACACATCATATCACTTTACGACCTCACGCATGGTATCCCACGGGTGCCACCTTACCTGGGTCGGGACCGTTTGCGCCTTTTTGCTCATGTATATCATAGTGTCGCTAGCATCCATATGATAGAGAACCCGGGCCGACATGACTAGTCGTAAACCCAAGGTGGCACAAACTTACAGGGACAGGCATACATGACCCAGCAATGCACGTGTCGGTCAGCAGCGACTGAAACCGGGCTGTAGCAAGCTAGCAGGACTCCGGTAAGCTCCGCGTGACATTTCCCCATAGGGACAGACACAAGAGCAAAGAAGGACACATGCCGATCATCCCATGAGTTCCGGAGCAGTAGCAAGCTACCATGGCTCAGTGGAAGCAGTAGTAGACATTTCCCCATAAGAGAGGCTACCAAGAATAAACAACTAGGTGTCGGATCCCACACATAGCAATACACGTTACACGTACGCATAACATGCAAGTATGTGCTGTACAACATGGCATCACAACATAACTCAACAACTCATATAGATAAAGGCCCAGAAGAGCCACATAGCATTTATTACAAACAGCGGGCACATGACCCAAAATACAGAGCATACAAGCAACGAAAGAATAACATGTCTGAGTACAGACAACTACAAATGAAAGAGGCTGAGAAGCCTGACTATCTACAAGACCCTACCAAGGGTACAAGATCATAGTTAAGGTAACAAGCTAAACGCCGAAGTCCACGCGGAACTACTAGTGACACCGAAGTCTCCTCTGCAAAACATAAATTAAGCAAACGTGAGTACAAATGTACCCAGCAAGACTTACATCAGAACTAGTTACATATGCATCAGTATCAACAAAGGGGTGGTGGAGTTTGACTGCAGCAAGCCAGCTTTGACTCAGTGGCTATCCTGTACTACGACTGCTGGTAACTCTTTTGAGGTGGCGCACATGAGTCCACATATTCACCATATCAATACACCACTATGGATCCACTCCCGTCTCCCTACGAGAGGGCCATCCATAGCACTCACGCTTATCTTGCGCATTTTAGAGTATCCACTTTCACTTGTCTATGAACAATGTAAGCGTTCCAAGTAGTCCATATCCGCGGACGCGGCTATTAGAATAGATCATATTACCCTGCAGGGGTGTACTTCTTCACAGATGCTCTCACCACTTATCGCTGTTTACACGACATGTACTCAGCAACCTTCAAGCGGAAGCCCAGCGAGGGTGTCGGCCACGCCCTGACTAACCACACAAGTCTCTAGTCCAGGTTTATCGCCTATTCGGGTTCCATCCGCAAGGAAGTCCGGCCGGGGTTTCCACTACAGCCCCAAACGATGTGCGCAGGGTTCCCAAGCCCACCAAACGTTTGCCACTTGGTACACTAGGCTACGGTGCCTAGTATGTCCCAAGCCCAACTGGCCGGGTGCCACTTGGTAGACAACTAACACAACCTACAAACACCAGAAACTAGTTTGTCGTGGTAATCTCACGGCAGATGCTAGGGGGTGGCTTATCGTGGGTGGAGCCATGAGGACGTCGTCGGGTTCCGGAAGCGAGAGTGAGCATGAGCTCGGGAGCACACGAGATGTACCCAGGTTTGGAGCTCTCCGGAGAGATAATACCCCTAGTACTGCTGCGATGACTATGATCGATAGTATACAGAGTTGCTCCTGGAGCTATTTTGCTAGAGGAGGAAGAAGGGTAGAGCTCTCCCTCTTCTCCTAGCTATGGTGTGTGTGTGGAATGAGAGCTGAACCCTCTGCATGGGTGATCCCGGGGGGTCTTATAGGCCGAGCCCCAAGGGGTACAATGGTAATACGGCCGGGTGTAGGACCCGGACGTCAGTGTCTAAGGTCGCCGGGTTCTCCACCGGCTGCTGGGACCCGCCTCTGGATGGACCCGCCGGCTGCCGAGAATCCGGCTGACAGGTAGGGCCCGCCGCCTGCGGGCCATGCTGATTGCCTTTTGCTGTAGCGTGGTCCTTGCTGATGAGGGCCCCGTCACGCGTCGTATGGCTATAGTCCCATACCGTGCGGGTAGGTGGCCGCTTGGTCAGCGCGCACTATAGCCACGCCCCTCCGGAATTCGGGGGAGCAGGCGGCACTGTAGGCACGCCCCATCTCATCGTGGTGGGTGAGTGCAGACTCCGAGGAGGAGGTGGGGCCGGCTGCTGGGAGACGGCCCGCCCCTAAAGCCGCCTTCTAAGAGTGCGCCATCTTCAGGAAGCCAGACGCGTGGTCCTCGCAAGCCCAGGGAGCCGGCCACACAGCTAGTTGGCGTGAGGGGCTTTGCCAGCCCCGATGTCTTGAAATGTTAATGGGTGCGGATGAGGCTACCTGGGGTACATCCCCCTGATAGTAGTCCCCGAAGCTGGTGAGGCACCATGGCTCGAAGCCGGAGTGCCTCAGCAGTTAACTCCTTCGGGAGATCATGTGTCTTTGTTTTGTCCATCTTGAAGAAGCCGCGTGCCAGGAGCCGGCCGAGGCGAAACCAGCTGACTGGCGAATTTGAATTATCGTGGCGGGCGTCAGAGGTACGTCACCGGGTGGCCAGCCACCCATTCCTTGCATGCCACGCATCGCCAGTAGGCTAGGCTGACCTGCCAGCCCACGCGCGTGATGTGACGCCGCCACAGGCCCAGGCCCACCACTACACGGCCTCGGCGGGCGCGCGGATCCGCTGCGGCCGAGGCAATCCGTTGCCCTTCCGGGGCACATTGATTACGCGCCATAAAGGCACGACTGTTGCGGGGGCGCGTGGGACGTGGGAGCAGTTAATCCCATGCCCCCCGAAGAGTCGGCTCGACCCCGCCGTCCCCGTATAAATAGAGGGGAGGGGGGCAGCCAAACGCACGCGCGCCCCCTCCCACTCTCACTTTCTCCTCTGCCTCTTTGCCTCCTTGTCGCCGCCATGCCGCTGTGCGACTTATCGCCAGAACTCCGCCGCGACCTCATCACCACCCAGCCTCGCCGAGCTGCCGCCGAATCGCCACGAGCTATGGCGCGAGGCGACTGGGACGGATCCAACATCCACGATGGCCACATCGAGTTCCTCCGCGCGACGCGAAGGATACGCGGAGGATTCCAGTCGAGGCGATCTTGGGGACGCGCATCCCCGATGTGAGGGAGATCTCGCCGGTGCCAAGGGCCGATGAGTTTGTAGTTTTTCGAAGCCACTTCCTCAGCGGGTTTGGCCTACCCGCGAATGGTTTCGTCCGGAGCTTCCTCGACTTCTACCGCCTCCAGCCGCATCATCTCACCCCCAACACCATCGTTCTCCTCTCCGCCTTCGTAACCTTTTGCGAAGGCTACCTAGGCATCCTGCCCAACCTCGAGCTATGGGGCAGGTTCTTCTACTTGAAGCTGGGCACCCGGACCAAGGGCGAGCCGGCCCAGTGCGGATCCTGCGTCGCCGTGCAGCGCAGTGGCTCCGGGACTCGGTTCCCGTTCATTGCCTTGCTGGAGTCGGCGAAGTTGTGGCAGAAGTCATACTTCTACGTCCGTGACCTCCATCCGACTCGAGACTACATCAACCTGCCGGACTTCGCAATCGGCCCGTCGGGTGAGCCACGTGATAACTGGGGGAAGCAACCAAAACCGGTGCCGGCTTCCATCATGAACATCCTTGTCCGGCTCCAGGAGATGACGGACACGGAGGGCCTCAAGCCGGCAGACCTGCTGGCCGCCTTCGTCTATGGCCGTGTTTCCCCTCTCCAGGCCCGGCCGCACCGGATCTGTGACATGAGTGGCCGCCGGGATCCATGTCGGATGTCGACCAAGGAGCTGCCGATGATTGAGGTGATCCACGACGTCAACTTTTTCTTCGACAGCAAACTCAGCGAGACTGACTGGACATTCGGCAAGCTACCGTACAGTCGCGCCAACCCGCCACCGCCGGTCAATATCTGGTCTCCCTTCTTTGCTTATGCTGTGCTTTTTATCCGACCTGAACACCCGAATGCAGGGCAGCGCTTTCCTGGCCAGGTAGTAGCCAACGCGCCAGCTCCAGGCCATCAATGGATGCCGGACCACAAGGAGAGCGATGTGGGCGACCCCGAGCTGGGGGCGGCAGCGTTGGAAGATGGAGGCGAGGACGACGCCGCCTGGGGAGGCGGCGCTGGAGGAGGCGGAGCCGCAGGAGGCGACGTAGGAGGAGACGACAATGTCCGGTCCTGGCCGGATGATGATGAAGACGGCGAGGGGCAACGCCACCCCGAAGGCGCCGAGAGGACGGGCGCCGGCTCTTCGATGGCGCGGCCGTCCAATGGAGCACCGGCTGACGCACCCGGCACAGCTAAGCGTCGCGCCGAGGGGTTGTTCGGCAACAGGCCGCCCAAGAAGGCCAAGCAGACGGCCGTGACCAGGCGGCAAGAGGCCGCGAAGGCGGCCGCCACCAAGGGGCCAACCGGAAGGACCCCAAAGGAGCGCCCAATGGTGTCCGGGTAAGTGCTTTCGTTGCACTTCCTTACTCATTTTTTTTCCTTTGCGAATTTCTCATCTTTGTTTGTTTTGCTGTGCAGGGCCGCTATCCCCACATCTCGGGCTCTATCCACCTCGCTGGTCAGATTAGCGGGCGACTCCAAGGAGGCCCGGTGTGTGGACCCGGCCGCCGCCCTCTGGGAAGTGAAGGATAGGAACGCGCGGGAGGGCGGGAGGAGGCCCCGATGTGGGCGGAGGTCGATGCCCAGGCTGCTGTGTTAGTGCGGGCAGAGGCCCAAGCCGCGGCGTTGGCGCAGGCGGATGCGGCGGTCAAGGCGCAGGCGGAGGCCGACGCCAAGGCCGCGGAGGACCCGGCTGGGGGCGGGATCCCGGAGTCCGCCAATCTTGAGCAGTCGGATCCGCCGGTAGTGGAAGCCCAGGCGCCGACTGGAGCAGCCAGAGCCGACCAGCCAGTGATGGAGCGGGTGGTTGCCGACTCGGCAGCCTCGGAGGCGGAGGTGACCCGGCGCGCACCCGGGGCCGGTGAGCGGGGTAATGACCATCCCAGAGGGCCGGAGACACCACTGGCCACCGCCGGGATGAATATGAGCCAGGCCATGACGGCGCGCACCCCCTTGCGCCTGCGTTAGGCGCGAGCATCCTCCAAGCCGAGGCCGGCGGAAGCCGGGGCCTCGAGCACGCCGGGGGCCGACACCGGGGCCATGAGTTCCGCCCCACCGGACTAGACGCCAGCCGCCGGCACAGCCGCCATGAACCTCGCGGTGCAGGATGTCCTGGACAAGTTCGCCGCCCACGGCGCCACCCTCCTGAAGGCGAGGAGCGAGATGGTGGAGATGCAGACATCCGTCCGGGTACGCCCTTGATTTGCTTCTGTTTATTTTTCGTGATCTTTAGTGGGGGTGTGCCAGTGCACCCACTGGGTGTAGCCCTCGAGTTTCGAGCTGGCTGCTGAGCAGGCGGGTTGGAACTTTAAGGCATGTTTCTGAATGTTGGGATGTCGTTCTTGATGCAGGACTACCACAACCTGCGTGCGGCCGCCTACAACTCCCAGAACTAGACGCTCGCCAATCGGACCGCCGAGTTGCGGAGGAGCCGAGGTACGCAGGCCGGCTTTCAGTGGGGGCGCGCAAGCGCACCCACAAGGTGTAGCCCCCGAGATTCGGGCTGACTACTGAGCAGTCGGGCCGGATCTTCCCGACAGCTTCTTGTCTTTGTTGATACCTTGCTGACGATTCTTCTTTGTTTTCGCAGAGGTTGCTTCCCACCTGAAGGGCCGCGTGTAGGAGCTTGAGGGCCAGCTTCAGGCCAAGGAGCTGGAGCACAGCCAGGCGGCTGCGGAGCGCAACCGGCTTGAGAAGGAGCTGGCCGACCAGGCGACCCGGCATGCGGAGGAGGTCCAACGGCTGAAGGACGAGGGGGAGCACCTCAAGGCCGAGTTCAAGTCCCAGCGCTCGGGCTGGTCCGACAGGGAAAAGTACCTGATGGAGGGCTATGAGGTGATCGAGGACCTGCTCGAAGGTAAAGCTTCTTTCTCTCTTCCTTGATTGGTTGGTTGCCGGCTATTGCGGGAAACCGGCTTCTTATTCTTTTGTTTTCTCTTAATCAGAGTACTTCCCAGACCACACCGGCACCATGAGCCAGGCCATCGAGGCGCAGCGTGAGCAGCGGAGGCAGGAGGGCGTGGAGATTGCGCCGGACCGACCCCGGAACTTGGGCGAACAGTTCCGGCCCATTCGGCTACGTCTTGTGCTGGTGCGCCAGCTGCTCCGCCGGTTTCAGCGTGCCGGGGCGCAGGTGTTGGAAGGGCTCTGGCCGGGAGTGCAGGTCCCCCGGACTCCCAGCCGGACTGCCGACTGCCTGGAGGTGGCGTGGGAGCGGCTCAACGCCTGGAAGGGCTCCGCGGCATGGGCCGGCGCCAAAGTGGCACTGGAGTTCGTGAAGGCGTGGTATCCGGACATGAGCGTGGCACAACTGGCCACCTTCCGCCAGGAGGCGACGCCGGAGTTGGAGCTGGAGCGCGAAGGGATCACCATTCGTGCATCGGCCCTCGCCGAGTACACCAACAGCAGCGTCTTCATCCCGGAGCGGGCAGAAGACGGCACCGAGGTGCCACCCTCCTGGTTCGGGTTGAACCCGAACGAGGTGGAGAACCCGGTAGAGGAGATCGCCTCCATCGACGATGCCGCGGAGGAGGACGAGGACGAGGGAGGCAAAGGCGAAACGCCGGATGACGGAGCGACTAGCCGAAATCGGCCCGATCCGGCCCCAGCCGGCGAGCAGCAGGAGACCATGTCGGCCGCCACCGCCGACCAGACCGGAACCAACCAGCCGGAGGCCCCGCCAGCCGGCGCTACAGCCACCGTCGACTCGTCCGAGCAGCCCGTAGCACCTCCGGCCTAGGCAGCCCTTATCTGTTTTAAGTTTTCTATCTTGTGCTCAAGAACAAGGTTAGTTATGCGCAGTTCCACCCACTGGGGGTGTACTTTAAACTTTGATGAATGCCGGCTGCGGGCCTTTTGGAATGTAAATGGATTTACTTTTCCCACATGCTTGTGTGCTTTGCCGAGTTCTCACTCGATTTTTCCTTTGCTTTCTTTGGCTTTTTCCTTTGCCGTGTTCCTTTGGCTGCTGCCCTGACAGCCGGACAGCCGCGGTGCGGTCTGTGGCCGGGTCAGGGACATGGCCGCCCGAATGGGCAAATTACTTTGGCCGCTTAAAGCGTATGCTAGTCAAGGAAGTATCCGGCCGGCCGGCTGCTGGGCAGCCGAACGAGGGAGGCGAAAGGCCGGCTTGGCCTGAATCGGCGTTCTTCCTTAGTCGTTTTTCATGTGGACAGCGTTTCCGGCCTTTAGCTCTTGCCAGCCGGACAGTCGCGCTGCGAGCTGTGGCTGGGGCGAAGAGAGGGCTTTGGCGTCGGCACATTACTGAGCCGACTTTGGACGATGCCGACTTGAGCCAAGTCGGCGAGCCATCGGGCCAGTTGACCGGACCCGGGAAGGGCGAAAGAGCAAATATTCATACATAGGAGAAATTTATCATAGAGATAAAGAGGTAGCCCCCGAGTGCGCCTCGGGGTACCTGTTGTCTTTACTTAGTATGAAAGATAGCATGGTACATACTCTGCATCAACTGTAAAATGAGCGGAGAAGGTTTGCGTTCCATGGGCGCTCCGACTCTTCGCCGGCTGCATCTTTCTTGCGCGCCCTGGGCTTCTGTGCATCGATTAGGTAGTAGGAGTCGTTGCCCAGCCTGGCTGACGACGAAGGGCCCCTCCCAAGGAGCAGAGGGCTTGTGCTGGCCGGCTGATCGCTGGATCAGTCGGAGCACAAGGTCGCCCACATTGAAAGCAAGCGGCTTGACCTTCTTGCTGTGGTAGCGGCGCAGGCTCTGCTGGTAGATGGCGGACCGGCTGAGTGCTAGCAGCCGGTCCTCTTCAAGCAAATCAACGCCGTCTTCACGTGCCTCCTTTGCTTCCGCCTCCATGTACATGGTGACGCGAGGCGAGTCAAACTCGATATCCGTTGGGATGATGGCCTCAGCCCCGTACATGAGGAAGAAAGGTGTGAAACCGGTTGATCGGTTTGGCATGGTCCGGAGACTCCAAAGGACGGACGGCAGCTCCTCGATTCAGCAGCCGGCCGAGCGCTCCAGTGGCTCGACTAGCCGTGGCTTGATGCCGGATAGAATAAGGCCATTCGCCCGCTCCACCTGGCGGTTTGACTGCGGGTGAGCAACCAACGCGAGGTCCAATCGGATGCCCTGTGCCGTGCGGAAACGAGCCAAGGCGCCTTTGGCGAAGTTCGTGCCATTGTCGGTGATGATGCTGTGCGGGATACCGTATCGAACAATGATATCTCTGATGAATGTGACGTCTGTGGGGCCGTCCAGCTTCTTGATCGGCCTTGCCTCGATCCACTTCATGAACTTGTCCACGGTAACCAACAGATGGGTCATGCCGCCGCGTGCTGTCTTGAATGGGCCCACCATGTCCAATCCCCATACGGAAAATGGTCAGGCGATGGGAATGGTCTTGAGGGCTGAGGCCGGCTAGTGCTGCTTGGCGCTGAAACGCTGGCATCCTTTGCACTTCCGAACTAGCTCCTTGGCTTCATCCAGAGCAGTCGGCCAGAAGAAATCATGGCGAAAAGCTTTGGCAACAAGGGCTCTGGAGGTGGCATGGTGGCCACATTCACCTTGATGGATGTCCCTGAGGATGGCAATGCCCATCTCCAGCTCGACGCAGCGCTGTAAGACACCGGTCGCACTGCGCCTGATGAGCTCTTTGTTGATGATCATGTATGCAGTCGCCCGGCGTTGCACCTGCCGGGCCGACACCTCGTCGGCTGGGAGCTTGCCGCTCACCAGAAAGTTGAGGATGCGCTGCGCCCAGGACGGGGCTTCCACCACCGTCATGACAGCAGCCGATGTTAGGGTGGCTAGGTTGGGAGGCGGCGGGTAGGAGCCGGCCGCTCCTTGTTGCGTCGTGGAAGTCCCCGGGATAGCTGCAGCAGTCCCCGGGCCGGGTGCTGGGGTTCCCAGGCCCGGTTTAGGTGCTGCAGCCCCCGGGCCGCCTGCAGAAGTCCTCGGGCCAGCTGCTGAAGTCCCCGAGCTGGATCCGGCTGCTCAAGGGTCAGCCGGCATGAAGATGGATTCTGATTCCGGCAAAGGTTGGATAGACGGCTTGCGCAAGCACTCGAGGGAGAAGCCGGCTGGAATGGCCTGCCGGGTGGAGCCAATCCATGCCAGGGCGTCGGCTGCTTCGTTGTCGGCCCGTGGCACATGGATGAACTCGCACCCATCAAAGTGCTCGCTGATCTGCTGGACGAGGAAGCGGTAGCTGGCCATATTGGCGTCCTTTGCGTCCCAGTCACTAGAGGATTGTTGGACCACAAGGTCCGAGTCACCATAGTACAGGATGTGGCGGATGCCGACCTCCTTGACCAGCCGGAGCCCATGGACAAGTGCCTCGTTCTCGGTTACGTTGTTGGAGGCGGCGAAGTGGATCTGCAACGTGTACTTCAGCTTGTCTCCTTTGGGAGAGGTGAGGATGATGCTGGCTCCCAAATCAGTGCGCATCTTTGAGCTGTCGAAGTGCATCCGCCAATGCGTGGAATCCGGCGCTGGCGGCAAGTACTGGGTCTCGGCCCAGTCGACAAGGAAGTCGGCCAGCGCTTGGGACTTGATGGCGATACGGGGCTGGTAGAGGATGGTGTGGGGAGCCAGCTCGATGGCCCACTTGGCCACCCGGCCCGAGGCATCTCGGTTGACAATGATCTCGGCAAGAGGGGCGGTGCAGACGACCGTGATGGAGTGCTCTTGGAAGTACTGCTTCAGCTTTTTGGTGGCGAGGTACAAGCCATAGCACTTCTTCTCGTAGTGGGGGTAGTTCTGCTTGGAGGCGGACAGCACCTCGCTCAAGTAATAGACCGGCCTCTGGACCGGCTATGCCCTGCCGGCTTCTGGGCGTTCGACAACAATCACCGTGCTGACGACCCGGTTGGTGGCGGCAATGTAGGGGAGCATTGGCTCTTTGGCAGTCGGGGCGGCTAGAATAGGCGGCGTGGACAACATCCACTTGAGCTGGAAGAATGCCTCGTCTGCCTGGTCTGTCCACTCGAAGCACTTGGTCTTCTTCATCAGTTGGTACAGAGGGAGGGCCTTCTCGCCCAACCGGTTGACGAACCAGCTGAGAGATGCCAGGACCTCGGTGAACTTCTGGACATCCCGCAGCTTGGTTGGTTTCTTCATCTGCTCAATGGCCTTGATCTTCACGGGGTTGCACTCTATCCCGCGCTCAGAAACAAGGAAGCCAAGGAGCTGGCTGGCTAGCACTCCGAAAACACACTTCTCCGGGTTGAGTTTGATTTGAAAATGGCGCAGGTTGGCGAAGGTCTCCTTGAGATCATCCAAAAGGGTGCCGCGCTTCTCCGTCTTCACCACTATGCCGTCCACGTAGATGTGGGCATTCCTGCTGAGTTGTAGCAGGAGGCACTTCTGCATGCAGCGTTGGAAAGTGGCGCCGGCATTCCTCAGGCCGAAAGTCATGGTGATGTAGCAGAACGCGCCGAAAGGGGTGATGAAGGCGGTCTTCAGTTGATCGGCCGGGTCCAGCTTGATCTGGTGGTAGCCGGAGTAGGCGTCCAAAAATGACAGCAGCTCGCAGCCGGCCGTGGAGTCGATCACTTGATCAATCCGGGGCAAGGCAGACGGATCCTTGGGGTAGGCCTTGTTCAGGCTCGTGTAGTCGATACACATGTGCCACTTGTTGTTTTTTTCAAAATGAGGACTGGGTTGGCAAACCAGTCCGGGTAGAACACTTCCATGATGAAGCCGGCTGCCAGAAGCTTGGCGATTTCTTCACCAACGATCCTTCTCTTCTCTTCTGATAGGCGGTGGAGGGGTTGCTTGACCGGCTTAGCATCCGGCCATACATGCAGCTTGTGCTCGGCGAACCCCTCAGAACACCCGGCATGTCCCTGGAGGACCATGCAAAGATATCCTGATTCTCATGGAGGAAGTCGACGACCTCGCTTTCCTATTTACTGTCTAGGTTGGACCCCACGACAGCGTACTGCTCCGGGTGCGCCAGGTCCAAGATGATCTTCTTGGTTTCCTTAGCCGGCTGGAAGGAGCCCTCGCCTTCAGCCACCTTGGGGTCAGTCGGCATGGCCGGCTGCTCGCTGGCCATGGCCACAGCCCGGTCAAGGAGGCGCTTCTCTCCGGCGATGACAAGGGACTCGGCCAGCCGGGAGCTGGCTGCGGTGCACACAAGCGACTTCTTGTAGTGGCCGGCAATGGTGATGATGCCCTTGGGACCTGGCATCTTCATCTTCAGTTACGCATAGTGCGTAACCGCCATGAATTTGGCCATTGTTGGCCGTCCCAAGAGCGCGTGGTAGGGACATCCAAGTCGACCACCTCAAACCAGATAGGATCATGGTGGAAGTGGGTCTTGTTACCAAACAGAACGTCGATCTTGATCTTGCCGATTGGAACATGGTCCGATTGGGCTGGAGTTGCTTCTCCTTGATGCCCAGCTTTTCCATGGTGTCGCGGTAGAGGATGTTGATGCTCCTGCCGCCATCTATCAGGACTCGGGAGAAGCGGCAAACCCGCCTCTCGGTTGAGAAGGTGGAGTCCAGCACCATGGCATAAGCACCCGGCGAAGGCATCATGACCGGATGGTCATCTCGGCTCCAGGTGATGGGCCTCTCGGACTAGTGCATGAATTGGGGGACCTCAGGGATAACAGCATTCACCTCGTGATGCTGTCGACGCCGACTATGCTTGTCGCCGGCTTCACTTGTGAAGACGACGTAAGTGGCGTTCCCGTTGGGGAATTCATCTTGGAGCATGCCGAATGGGCGGGCCAGCTCCTGAGGAGCTGGAGCCGCCGGGCCGGCTGGAGGAGGCGGCAAGTCCTCACCCTTAGTGATTCGGGTGAGCGAGCTACACTACCGGATTGTATGGTTGGACGGCTTCGCGCCGCTGTGTAACTTGCATGGAGCGTCGAGGGCCTGCTCAAAGGAGAAGGCCGGCAGCCAGGCACCCTTGCCGCCCCGCGGACGCTTGGGGCCGGGTTGACCCGCCGGCTGCTGGTCCTCGATGGTTGCCACCTGCCGGCTGTTAGAAGCTGGCTGCTGGGCCTTGCGCTTGTTGTCGTTCGGCTGCTGACGCCGGTTGGAGTTACCAGCCGGCGCCAGAGAAGCCGGCAGGATCACCTTCCCGGACGCGTCGATCCGGACCTCTGACTTCGTGGAAGAGTCGGCCGTTGCGTACTTGTCCACCACAACCAGGAGCTCGTCCAAGGTAGGCGGCTCGTTGCATAGAAGCTTGTGTTTGAGCAGGGTGCCCTCTCTGCACCCTGAGGTGAAGTACTCGATGGCCTACACCTCGTACACCCCCTCGCAGGAGTTGCACAACTCGGCGCAGCACGTCAGGTAGTCGCGAGTGGACTCATTCGGGCCCTGAGCGCACATGGAGAGCTGGCGAGGCTTGGGGGGCCGTTTGTAGGTGGTGTTGAAGTTGCGCACGAAGACTTTGCTGAAGTCCAGCCAACTGTTAATGCTGTTGACCTTGAGGCTGTTCAGCCATATCCGGGCCGTGCCCAGCAACATGAGCGGAACATACCTCACGGCAACACGCATGTTGCCGTTCGCTATGCTAACCGCTGCGGCATAGTCGGTCAACCAATCTTCCGGCTTCACGGCATCGTTGTACTTGGGAGTGTCGCGAGGAATCGAGAACCCTTTGGGGAAGGGCTCGTCGCGGATGCAGGGGCCGAAGCAGGCCGGGCCGACTATATCCTCATCCTCCATTGCCAGGGACCGAGCCAGCTGCTCGATCCGGCAACGAGCGTCATTCTCGCCGACTACTTCACGGTGGCCTAGCCGGCCCGCCAAAGTCGGGTGGTCAACCGGCGCCGGAGAAGTCAGCCTCTCCCTGCGACGGGGAGGGGGGGAGGCGGACGTTCATCCTGCTAGCACCAGCCCTCCGCCCTCAGAGGAATTTGCCGGCTGTTCGCAACCGTCTCGTGAGAGCACCGGCTACGGCTGGCTGCCGGCTCCGGGTTTCGCTGGCCCCGGCCGACGCCACTAGGGGACCGGGAGGTCACTCCATTCTCGTGGCGGGGTGGATGGTTTCCTTCCGGGAGGTCGGCCTGCTGGCCGGCCCCTACCACACGGTTGCACGCGTCTTGCTGCGTGTTCGCATCATTAAGGAGCTCCTGGATGCGGTCCAGCTGGCTGCGCCGCTCGTCGCCCACCAGGGTCTCGAGCTCTTCTGCCGCTGCATGCGCAGCGCGCAGGTTCTGCACTAGGGTGTCGTAAATCGGACGTCCAACTCCCAGCATGCTAGCGATGGCCACGTCACGTTGCCGGACGGCGCCAACTTGGCTGGGCTCGCCTGCTGCCAGCATGCCACCCGCTATGTGGTCAATCTCGCACTGGTTGGCCTCAGCCCGGCGCTTCATGGCCGCCATCTTGGTGGCGTTGTCGAGGAGCTTGACGCGGATTTCTTCTAGCGCTGCCGGGCTGACGTCGGCGTCGACGGGAGCAGCCAGGTCCCGCATTGCTTCTCGCAATGGGTCCTCGGCGGCCCCGCCAGTGAGCTGGCTGTCACCAGTGACCATCACCTCCACAAAGACGCTAGCATCGAGCGTGCCAGCAGAGGCATCACTAGCGACAGGAGGGAGCGGATTGTCGATGAACACCACATCACCGAGGTACTCGTCGGTGGTGACCGCATCGGAGAGGCTGAGCTTCCCGAAGGGGTCGATGATGCAGCTCGCGGGGCAGATGGCCCCAGCGTCGGGTGATCCGCTGGTGCAAACGCAAATGAACTCATCGGGCTGGTTGATCAGGCCAGACGCGACGTGCTCACCGGGGGGAAGGGTGGTTCCCGTCCGGAACACAACTCCGGCCGACGCCGCGGATGGCCCCATGGTGGGCGCCAACTGTCGTGGTAATCTCATGGCAGATGTCAGGGGGTGGCTTATCATGGGTGGAGCCATGAGGACGTCGTTGGGTTCCGAAACCGAGAGTGAGCACGACCTCGGGAGCACATGAGATGTACCCAGGTTCGGGGCTCTTCGGAGAGATAATACCCCTAGTCCTGCTGCGATGACTATGATCGATAGTATACAGAGTTGCTCGTGGAGCTGTTTTGCTAGAGGAGGAAGAAGGGTAGAGCTCTCCCTCTTCTCATAGCTATGGTGTGTGTGTGTGTGGAATGAGAGCTGAACCCTCTGCATGGGTAAGCCCGGGGAGTTCTTATAGGCCGACCCCCAGGGGTACAATGGTAATACGGCCGGGTGTAGGACCCGGACGTCAGTGTCTAAGGTCGCCGGGTTCGTCGCCGGCTGCTGGGGCCCGCCTCTGGAGGGACTCGCCGACGGTCTAGAATCCGGCCGACAGGTAGGGCCCTCCGCCTGCGGGCCATGCTGATTGCATTTTGCTGTAGCGTGGTCCTTGTTGACGAGGGCTGTGTCACGCGTCGTGTCGGGGTATTCTCGAGACAGATGCCAGGGGGTGGCTTATCATGGATGGGGACAGGAGGACGTCGTCGGGCCCTGGAAGCGGGAATGGGCGAGAGCTCGAACGCACACGAGTCTTACCCAGGTTCGGGGCTCTCCGAGGAGATAACACCCCTAGTCCTGCTCTGCGGGGTTTCCGCATGATGACTATGATCAGATAGTGGCTACAAGTTTGCTCCTTAAGCTATTAGCTAGAGGAAGAAGGAGGGCAAGGCTAGCTTCTCTTGCTTCTCCTAGCTATGTGTGTATGAATGGCGTGGACGCTGAACCCTTTGCATGGGTGAGCCTGTGGTGTTTATATAGGCCTACCCCCCAGGAGTATAATGGTAATAGGGCCGGGTGTAGGACCTCGATGTCAGTGTCTATAGTCACCGGGTTCTCCGCCGGCTGCTGGGGCCCGCCGCCTGGTGGGCCCCGTCGGCTACCGAGGATTCGGCCGACAAGAAGGACCCACCGCCTGCAGGCCACGCTGATTGCCTTTTGCTGTTGCCACGCCCTTAATGACGGGGGCCTTGTCGGGGGAGGCATGGCTACAGTCCCGCCCCCTGGTGTGCGCTCACTGTAGCCATACTCCGTCCTGTCAGAGTAACGGTGCGTTGACTCCGAGAGGCGAGAGGGGCCGGCTGATGGGAGCCGGTCCGCCACTGAAGCCGCCTTCTTGGGGAGCGCCGTCTTCTGGTTGCTCACTGACAGGTAGGGCCCGCCGCCTGCGGCCCGTACCGGCCGCCCGTCGTGGAAGCATGGCCCCTGCAGACGAGGGCTATGTCACGGGCCGCGTGGCTATAGTGCCGCGCCTGGCAGAGGGGTGTTCACTTGGTCAGCCCGCGGCGTAGCCACGCTACTCCGGGATTCGGGGGAACAGTTGGCCCTGTAGCCACGCCCCATCTTATCGTAATGAATGGGTGCAGACTCCGAGGTGAGGAAGGGCCGTCTGCTAGGATCCGATCTCCCTCGAAGCCGCCTTCTAAGAGTGTACGGCCATCTGGGAGCCGGCCTCTTGGGCCAGCCCGCCCAAGGAGCCAGCCATGCGTCCGGAAGGTGCGAGGGGCTTCGCTAGCCCTGATGTCTTGAAATGCTATAGGGTGTTGATGAGGCTACCCGTGGTCGATCCCTTCGACAGTAGTCCCCGAAGCTGGTGAGGCGCCGCGGCTCAAGCCGGAGTGCCTCAGCAGTTTCCTCCTTCGAGAGATCCTACGCCCTTGCTTTGTTCGACTGGTAGAAGCCATCTAACAGGAACTGGCCGAGGTCGGGCCGGCCGCCTGATGAATTCGAATCGTCGTCGCGTGTGCCGGGTGGCGCGCCTACCGCCCGTTGCTCGCTTGCCACACGGCGCCAGCATTCCAGGCTGGCCTGCTAGCCCACGCGCACGACGGGACGTCACCACAGGCCCGGGCCCACCACTACAGGGCCTCGGTACACGCGCGGATCCACTGCGGCCGAGGCGGGCAGTTGCCCTTCTGGGGCCAATTGAAGACGCGCCATAATTGGCGCTGGATTTACGGGGACGTGCGGGGCGTGGGCGCAGTTAATCCCCGCGCCCCCCACGATTTGCCTCTTCGGCTCCGCCGCCACAGCCGTATAAGTAGGGGAGGGGCGGGGGAGCGGCCAAATGCACGCGCCCCCTCCCTCGTTTTCTTCTTCTTCCTCCTCCTTGCTGCCGTTGCTGCGCCGTGCCGCCCGCCACCGAAGTGCTGCCGTAGCCCGCCATCGCTCGACCTCTCCGCGCCACCGCGGCGTCACCATTACTTGACCTCGCCGCGCCGCCACCAAGCAACAACAGAGCATGGCGCGAGGCGAGTGGGATGGCTCAAACATCATCGACGAGCACATCAACTTCCTCCGCGCGACGCGGAGGATGCCCAATGAAAGGTTCGCGGGCGCGCGGGTTCCTGCGGCGAGGGAGATCACGCCGGCGCCGGAGGCCGGCGAATTCATTGTCTTTCACAGCCACTTCCTCCGCGGCTTCGATTTGCCAGCTAGTGGCTTCTTCCGTGCTTTCCTCAACCTCTACCGCCTGCAGCCGGACCACCTCATGCCTAATACCGTGGTACTCCTCTCCGCCTTCGTCATCTTTTGCGAGGGCTACCTCGGCGTCCTCCCCACGCTTGAGTTGTGGGGGAGGTTCTTCTACCTCAAGCTCGGCACCGCGGCCAAGGGCGAGCCAGCCCAGTGTGGTGCTAGCGTCGCTGTGTGGCGCATCGGTGCCGGAACCCGGTTTCCGGCGGTGGCCGTGTTGGAGTCGGCCAAGTTGTGGCAGAAGTCTTACTTCTATGTCCGCAACATGGATCCGTCTCGGGACTACATCAACCTGCCGGATTATGCAGCCGGGCCGCCTCCTGAGCCGCGGAACAATTGGGGCCAGCCGCCGAGGCTGCTGCCAGCTGCCATCACCAACGTCCTCGACCGCCTACAGGAGATGACGGACTCGGAGGGCCTCCAGCCGGCGGACCTGCTGGCCGCCTTCATCCAGCGCGGGGTGTCGCCGATTTAATTCCGGCCTCACTTGATCTGCGGTATGAGCGGCCGCCGGGACCCTTGCCGGATGTCGACCAAGGAGATGCCGGCTATGGAGGTCGTCCGCCATATCAACAACATCTCCGGCAGCCAGCTCAGCGAGGAGGACTGGAGCTTCAGCAACGAGCCTTACAGCCACGCCAATCCACCGCCTGTGGTTAGTATTTGGTCTTCCTTTTTTGCCTACGCGGTGCTCTTTATCTGCGCTGACCACCCGAACGTGGTGCAGCGCTTCACCGGCCAGGGAGCAGGCGGCGCGCCAGATCCCGGCCACATGTGGATGGCGGACCGGGAGGTGAGTGACGTGGGCGACCCCGAGCTGGGGACGGCCGCGTTGGAAAAGGACGACGCCGCCGGTGGAGGCGGCGCGGGAGCAGGCGGAGCTGCAGGAGGCAGCGTAGTAGGCGACGTCCGGGACTGGCCAGACGACGATGAGGAAGGCGACGAGCAGCGCAGCTTGGAAGGCGCCGACAGGACGGGAGCCGGCCCCTTGGCGATGCGGCCGACTGGCGGTTCGCCGACTGGAGCATCCGGCGCGTCTAAGCGCCGCGTTGACGTGGGGATGCTTGGCACCTGGCCAGCCAAGAAGCCCAAGTCGACGGTTGCCGCGACCAAGCGGCAAGAGGCTGCGAAGGCGGCCGCCGTCCGGAGGGCCCCGAAGCCATGCCCGTTGGTGTCTGCGTAAGTGTTTTGACTGCTCTTGTTTTGGTTATTTTGTCTTGGCTTTTCTTTTTCCAAACTTCCTATCTTTGCTTGTCTTGCTGAGTAGGGCTCCCCTCACTGTGTCATGGGCCCCATCCACCTCGGTGATTGGAGAAGCAGGCGGCTCTGAGGATGCCCGCCGCATGGACTTGGCCGCCGCCCTTCGAGAAGCGACGGAGAGGAACGCACGGGAGGCGCGGGAGGAGCGCGACGCCGCGGCGCGCCGGGAGGTCGACGCGGCGAGCGCGGCGCGGGCGGAGGCCAAGGCCGTGACCAAGGCACATGCGGACACGGCGCAGGCAGAGGAGTCGGCCCACAACGTGGTTCCGGAGGCCACCGACTCACAGCAGTCGGAACCGCCGGTGGTGGAGGACCGGACGCCGACTGGAAGAGCCGGAGCTGACCAGACGGCATCGGGGCAGGGGGCGACTGGCCCCATATTCTCGGAGGATGCCCAGCGCGCGTCAGGTGCTGACGGGCTGGGAGGCGGCCATCCTGAAAGGCCAGTGGTGCTGCCAGCGAGCACCGAGCTGATGGCAAGCCGGGCCGTGGCGACCCGCACCTCCCCCCGCCTGCGCCCAACGCGGGCTACTTCTGCGCCGAGGTCGATGGAGGTTGGGGCCGTGAGTTTGCCTGCGGCCGACACCGAGGCCTAGAGCTCTGCTCCGCCTGGTTGGGCACCAGGACCCGGCCCAGCCATCCTCAACGTCGCGGTGAAGGATGTCCTGGACCGGTTCAACGTCCACAGCGCCACCCTTCAGAAGGCCAGGAACGAGATGCTGGCGATGCAGACGTCCGTCCGGGTACGCTTTCGAGCTTGTCTTTTATTTTTGCAATCTCCGGTGTGGGCGCGCCAGCGCACCCACCGGGTGTAGCCCCCGAGTTCTGAGATGGCTGCTGAGCAGGCGGGTTGGAACTTCAAGGCGTGCTTCCAAGTGCTGAAGTGTTGTTCTTGTCGCAGGACTACCACAATTTGCGTGCGGCCGCCTACAACTCCCAAAATCAGGCGCTGGCCAAGAGGACTGCTGATCTGAACCAGAGCCGTGGTACGTAGGCCATCTTTCAGTGGGGGCGTGCAAGTGCACCCGCTGGGTGTAGCCCCCGAGAGTCGGGCCGACTGCTGAGGAGTCGGGCCGGATCTTCCGTCAGCTTTTTGTCTTGTGCTGATGCTAACGTTTCTTTCTTGCCTTGGCAGATGCCGCCACTCTACTGCAGGCCATACCAAAGAGCAGGATCGCACCCAGGCTGCCGCGAAGCGTGACCGGCTTGTGAAGGAGCTGGCGGACCGGGCGACCCGGCACAAGGAGGAGATCCGGCAGCTGAAGGACGGGGAGGCGCTCCTCAAGGCCGAGTTCGAGACTGAGCGCTCGGACTGGGCCAAGAGGGAGAAGCTACTGTCGGACAGTTACGGGGTGATCGAGGACATGGTCGAAGGTATATCTTTTCTCCCTTTATCTATTAGTCGCCGGCTACTGCAGGAGGCCGGCTTCAAAATCCTTAGTCTTCTTTTGGACAGAGTTTTTCCCTGGGCGCTTCGTTGCCGTCTGCCAGGAAATCGAGGCGCGGCGCGATCAGCGGAGAAGGGCTAGCGTGGATATTCCGCCGAACCAGCGTCGGACTCTGGGCGAGCAGCTCTTGGCCATCAAGATGCTCCTTGAACCAGTGCACCGCCTGCTCCGCCGTCTTCAGCGCGCCGGGTCGCAGGTCCTGGCGGGGCTTTGGCCGGATACTCAGATCCCTCGGACTCCCAGTCGGACCGCCGACTGGCTGGAGGTGGCGGCCGAGCGGCTTGAGGCCTGGAAAGGCGCCGCAGCTCGGGCGGGTGCCAAGGCGACGCTCGAGTTCGTCAAAGCCTGGTATCCGGACATGAGGTTGGCTCAGCTTGCCACCTTCCGCCAGGAGGCAGGACCAGAGCTCGAGGCGGCGCAGGATGAGATCGCCATCCGCGCGGCGGCCCTTGCCGACTACACTGATGTCAGCGTCTTCATCCTGGAGCGGGCGGAAGACGGCACTGAGGTGCCACCATCCTGGTTCAGGCTGGTCCCGAACGATGGGGAGGACTAGGCGGAGGAGATCTCCTCCGGCGACGAGGGCGAGGACGAGGAAGGCGAGGACGTCGCACCAGACGGCGGAGCAACCAGCCAGACTCGGCTCGATCGGGCTTCAGCTAGCGAGCCGTGGGACGTCACGTCACCCGCCGCCGACGCCGACCAGGCCGAGATCTGACAGCCGGACACCCCACCAGCCGGTGCATCTGCCACCGCCGACCTGTCCATGCCGCCCGCAGCGCCCTTGGCCTAGGCGGCCCTTTATCTTTTTAACATTTCTCTGTCTTGTACTTGAGCAAACAAGTTAATCGTGCGCAGTTCCACCCACTGGGGGTGTAATTCAAACTCTGTTGAATGCTGGCCTTGGGCCTTTTGCGATGTAAATAATTTATCTCCCACATGCTTGTGTCTTTTGCTGGGTTCTAGCTCAGCTTTGCCTTTGCTCTATTTGGCTTTTCTTTTGCCGCCTTCCTTTGGCTACCGCCCTGCCAGCCGGACAGCCGCGCTGCAGTCTGTGGTTGGGTCAGGGACTTGGCCATTCTAGAATAGGCAAGTTACTTTGGCCGCCTAGAGCGTAGCTAGTCGAGCGAGAAGCCGGCCAGCCGGCTGCAGAGCAGCCGGACGGGCGAGGCTAGGAGTCGGCCTGGCATGTGTTGGCGTACTTCCTTAGTCGCTTTTCATGTGGACAGCGATTCTGGCCTTTAGCTCTTGCCAACCAGACAGTCATGCTGCGAGCTGTAGCTGAGGCGAAGAGAGGGCTTTGGCGTCGGCACACTACTTGGCCGACTTCGGGTGGTGCCAACTTAGGTCAAGGCGGTGAGCCCCCGGGCCGGCTGACCGGACTCGGACAGGGTGAAAGAATGAAAGAACACATTCATAGGCGAAGCTTATCATATAGATAAAAAGGCAGCCCTCGAGTGCGCCTCAGGGGGCCTGTTGTCTTAGCTTAATACAAAAGGTAGCGTGGTACATACACTGCATCAACTGTAAAATGGGCGGAGAAGATTCGCGTTCCATGATCGCTCCGTCTCTTGGCCGGAATTGTCCCTCTTGCGAGCCCTGGGCTTCTGTGCGTCGATGAGGTAGTAGCAGTCGTTGCCCAGGGCTTTGCTGATGATGAAAGGCCCCTCCCAAGGAGCCGAGAGCTTGTGCTGGCCGGTTGTTCCCTGGATCAGCCGGAGCACAAGATCGCCCTCGCGGAAAGCACGCGGCTTGACCTTCTTGCTGTGGTAGTGGCACAGGCTCTGCTGGTAGATGGCGGACCGGCTGAGTGTCATCAGCCGGGCCTCTTCCAGCAGATCCATGCCGTCTTCTCACGCCTCCTTGGCTTCCACCTCCGTGTACATGGTGACGCGAGGCGAGTCGAACTCAATATCTGTTGGGATGACAGCCTCGGCCCCGTACACGAGGAAGAAGGGTGTGAAGCCGGTTGCTTTGTTCGGCGTGGTCCGAAGACTCCGAAGGACAGCCGGCAGCTCCTCAATCCAGCAGCCCGCCGAGTGCTCTAGGTGCTCGACCAGTCGGGGATTGATGCCGGACAGGATGAGGCCATTTGCTCGCTCCACCTGGCCGTTTGACTGCGGGTGGGCAACGGACGCTAAGTCCAGTCGGATGCCCTGCGTCGCGCAGAAACGGGCCAAGGCACCTTTGGCGAAGTTTGTGCCATTGTCCGTGATGAAGTTGTGCGGAATGCCGTACCGGACGGTGATGTCGGTGATGAATGTGACGGCAGTCGGATAATTCAGCTTCTTGATTGGCTTCACCTCAATCCACTTTGTGAACTTGTCCACGGCGACCAGCAGATGGGTCAGGCCGTCGCGTGCTGTCTTGAATGGGCCCACCATGTCCAATCCCCATACGGCAAACGGCCAGGTGATGGGAATGGTCTTGAGTGCAGAGGCTGGCAGGTGCTGCTTGGAGCTGAAGCGCAGGCACCCCTTGCACTTGCGGAACAACTCCTTGGCATCGTCCAAAGCAGTCGGCCAGAAGAAGCCATGGCGGAAAGGTTTGGCGACGAGGGATCTGGAGGCAGCATGGTGGCTACATTCGCCTTGATGGATATCTCTCAGGATCTTGATGCCCTTCTCTGGCTCGATGCAGCGCTGAAAAACGCCAGTCACGTTGTGCCTGATGAGCTCTCTGTTGACTATCGTGTATGCTGCCGCCCGGTGTTGCACCTGCCAGGCCAAAATCTCGTTGGCTGGTAGCTCTCGGCTCACCAGGAAGTTGAGGATGGGCTGGGCTAAGGATGGAGCTTCTACCACTGTCATGACAGCAACCGGCACCAAGGAGGTCGGGTTGGGAGGCGGCGGGTCGGAGTCGGCCGCTGCTTGCTGCATCGTTGAAGTCCCCGGGCCGAGTGCTGAAGTCCCCGGGCCAGGTTCTGAAGTCCCCGGGCCGGGTGCGGGTGCTGCAGCCCCCGGGCCACTTGCTAAAGTCCCCGGGCCGACTGCTGAAGTCCCCGAGCCGGATCCGCCTGCTCCGGGGTCAGCCAGCACGAAGATGGACTCTGATTCTGGCGAAGGCTTGATAGACGGCTTGCGCAAGCACTCGAGGGAGACGCCGGTTGGTATTGCTTGCCGGGTGGAGCCGATCCGTGCCAGGGCGTCGGCTTGCTCGTTGTCGGCTCGTGGCACATGAAGGAACTCGCACCCATTGAAGTGGCCGCTAATTTGCTGGACGAGGAAGCGGTAGCTTGCCATGTTGGCGTCCTTGGCGTCCCAGTCGCCAGAAGACTATTGGACCACCAAGTCCGAGTCGCCGTAGCACAGAATCCGGCGGATGCCGATCTCCTTGGCTAGCCGGAGCCCGTGGACGAGTGCCTTGTATTCGGCCACATTGTTGGAGGCGGCGAAGTGGATCTGCAGCGTGTACCGGAGCTTGTCGCCTTTGGGAGAGGTGAGGACGATGCCGGCCCCTAGACCTGTGCGCATCTTCGAGCCATCAAAGTGCATCCGCCAATGAGTGGAAACCGGCGCTGGCGGCAGGTACTGGGTCACGGCCCAGTCGACGAGGAAGTCAGCCAGCGCTTGGGACTTGATGCGGAGTGGGGCTGGTAGAGGACTTGATGGCGGAGCGGGGCCATTTGGTGACCCGGCTTGAGGCATCTCTATTGCCTATGATCTCGGCAAGGGGGGTGGTGCAGACGACCGTGATGGTGTGCTCCTGGAAGTACAGCTTCAGCTTCTTGGCGGCAAAGTACACGCCGTAGCACATCTTCTGGTAGTGGGGGTAGTTCTGCTTGGAGGCGGACAACACCTCGCTCAGGTAGTAGAACGGCCTCTGGACCGGCTTGGCCTTGTCGTCTTCTGGGCGCTCGACCATGATCACGGTGCTGACCACCCGGCTGGTGGTGGCGATGTAGAGGAACATGGGCTCTTTAGCAGCTGGAGCGGCCAGAACAGGCGGCATGGACATCATGCGCTTGAGCTGGAGGAAAGCCTCGTCCACCTGGTCGGTCCACTCGAAGCAGGTGGTCTTCTTCATCAGCTGGTACAGTGGGAGGGCCCTCTCTCCTAGCCGACTGATGAACCGGCTGAGTGATGCCAAGCACCCGATGAACTTCTGGACGTCCCGCAGCCGGGTCGGCTTCTGGATCCGCTCGATGGCCTTGATCTTTACGGGGTTGCACTCCCGCGCTCAGAGACAAGGAAGCCAAGGAGCTGGCTGGCTGGTACTCCAAAAACGCATTTCTCCGGGTTGAGCTTGATCTGAAAGCAGCGCAAGTTGGCAAAGGTCTCCTTGAGGTCCTCCAAAAGGGTGCCACGCTTCTCCGTCTTCACCACAATGTCGTCCACATAGACGTGGGCGTTTATGTTGAGTTGCTTCAGGAGGCACTTCTGCATGCAGCGTTGAAAGGTGGCGCCGGCATTCTTCAAGCTGAACGTCATGGTGATGTAGCAGAAGGCGCCGAATGGTGTGATGAAGGAGGTCTTCAGGCGGTCGGCCGGGTCCAGCTTGATCTGGTGGTAGCCGGAGTAGGCATCCAAGAAAGACAGCAGCTCGCAGCCGGCCGTGGAGTCGATCACTTGATCTATCCGGGGCAAGGCAAAGGGGTCCTTGGGGCAGGCTTTGTTGAGGCTAGTGTAGTCGATACACATGCGCCACTTGTTATTCTTCTTCAGGAAGAGGACTGGGTTGGCAAGCCAGTCCGGGTAGAACACTTCCATGATGAAGCCGGCTGCCAGAAGCCGGGCGATCTCTTCACCAACAATCCTTCCCTTCTCTTCTGACAGGCGGCGGAGGGGTTGCTTGACCGGTTTTGCATCCGATCTCACAGGTAGCTTGTGCTCGGCGAAATCCGTCGGAACACCCGGCATGTCCTTGGGAGACCATGCGAAGATGTACCGATTCTCACGGAGGAAATCGACGAGCTCGCTTTCCTATTTGCTGTCGAGGTGAGACCCTACGACAGCAAATCTCTCCAGGTGCGACGGATCCAAGGCGATCTTCTTGGTTTCCTTGGCCGGCTGGAAGGAGCCCTGGGTCTCCGCGTCCTGGGGGTTGGATGGCATGTCCGGCCGCTTCCTTACCATGGCCACCACCTGGTCAAGGAGGCGCTTCTCTTTAGCGATGACGAGGGACTCGGCCAGCCGGCTACTAGCGGCAGCACACGTGAGCGACTTCTGGTAGTCGCCGGTGATGGTGATGATGCCCTTGGGACCCGGCATCTTCATCTTCAGGTAGGCGTAATGCGGCACCGCCATGAACTTGGCTAGTGCGGGCCGGCCCAAGAGCGCGTGGTAGGGGTTGTCCAAGTCGACCACCTCGAACCAGATTGCCTCACGGCGGAAGTGGGTCTTGTCGCCGAACAGGACATCAATCTTGATCTTGCCAATTGGAGAGCAGGAAAGCCCAGGGACTATGCCATGGAGCACTGTTCGGCTGGGCAGGAGTTGCTTTTCCTTGATGCCCAGCTTCTCCATGGTGTCGCGGTACAGGATGTTGAAGCTGCTACCACCATCTATCAGGATCCGGGACAAGCGGCAAGCCCGCCTCTCCGTTGAGAAGGTGGACTCCAGCACCATTGCATAAGCACCCGGCGAGGGCATCACGGCCGGGTGGTCCTCCCAGCCCCAACTGATGGGCTTCTTGGACCAGTGCATGAATTGGGGGACCTCTAAGGCGACAGCGTTCACCTCGCGGTGCTGCTGTTGCCGACTGTGCTTGTCATCGACTTGGCTGGTGAAGACGACGTAGGTGGCATTGGCTTCGGGGAACTCATCTTGGAGCATGCCGAGTGGGTGAGATGCCGGCTGCTGAGGAGGCGGAGCCGCCGGGCCGGCTGGTGGAGGCGGCAGGCCCTCGCCCTTGGCAATTCTAGCGAGCCAGTTGCACTTCTGAGTGGTGTGGTTGTACGGCTTCGCGCCGCTGTGGAACTTGCACGGGGCATCAAGGGCTTGCTCGAAGAAGAAGGCGGGCAGCCAAGCACCCTTGCTACCTTTCTGACGCTTGGGGCCGGGTTGTCCTTCCGGCTGCTGGTCTTCGATGGTTGCTACTTGCCGGCTGTTGGAAGGCGGCTGCTGGGCTTTGCGCTTGTTGTCGTTCGGCTGTTGGCGCCGGTTGGTGTCACCAGCCGGAGCTTGAGGGGCCGACTGGATCACCTTCCCGGACGCATCAACCCGGATCTCCAACTTCATGGAGGAGTCGTCCATGGCGTAGTTGTCCGCCACGACCAGGAGCTCGTCCAATGTAGCCGGCTCGTTGCACAGGAGCTTGTGCTTGAGCAGAGTGCCTTCTCTGCACCCGGCGGTGAAGTACTCGATGGCCTGTACCTCATGCACCCCTTCGCAGGAGTTGCGCAGCTCGGCCCAGCGCGTCAGGTAGTCGCGGGTGGACTCGGTCGGCCCCTAAACACACATGGAGAGCTAGCGAGGCTTGGGGGGCTGCTTGTAGGTGTTCGTGAAGTTGCGGATGAAGACATTGGCGAAGTCCAGCCAGCTGTTGACGCTGTAGGGCTTGAGGCTGTTCAACCACGTCCGGGCCGTGCCCTGGAGCATGAGCGGAACGTACTTCATGGCAACGCGCTTGTTGCCTTTTGCTATGCTGACTGCCATCGAGTAGTCGGTCAACCAGTCCTCTGGCTTCACGGAGCCGGTGTACTTGGGAGTGTCTCGAGGGAGCGAGAACCCTTTGGGGAAGGACTCGTCGAGGATGCGGGGGCCGAAGCAGGCCGGGCCGATCGTGTCATCCTATTTTACGGCCAGGGACCGAGCGAGCCGCTCGATCCGGTGGCGTGCATCGTTCTCTCCGACTCCTTCACGGGGGCCCAGCCGGCCTACGAGAGTCGGATGATCCACAGGAGGCGGAGAGGCCAGCCTCTCCCTGTGAGGGGGAGGCGGACGCTCATCCTGCCGGTGCTCCACCCGTGGGCGGCCATCGTGAATGCGCACAACCATAAGGCAAGTGCGCCGGCTGCGGCTAGCAGCCGGCTTCGGGTCTTGCTGACCGCGGTCTCCGCCTGTTGGGGACCGGGAGGTCGCTCCATGCTCATGGCGGGGGGGGATGGTTTTCAGCTTTCTTGCCGGTAGCCATCGTGCGGTGGTACGCGCCTTGCTGCGTGGTTGCAACGTCGAGGAGCTCCTGGAGGCGTGCCATCTGGTTGTGCTGCTCGTCGCCCTCCAGGTTATCCAATTCATCTGCAGCCGCCTGGGCAGCGCGCAGGTTCTCGACTGGGGTGGCGTAGACCAGGTGTCCGACTCCCAGCATGCTGGCTATGGCCGCGCCGCGTTGCCGAACGGTGCCGGCTCGGCTGGGCTCGCCAGCAGCCGGCGTGCCGCTCGCGATGCGGTCGATCTCACGCTGGCAGGCCTCAGCGCGGCACCTCATGGCCGCTATCTTGTTGGTGCTTTCATGGAGCATGACACGAAACGCCTCCAGTGTCGCCCCATCGGCGTTATCTGCAACAGGGGTGGCCAGGCCCTGCATGGCCGCTCGTAGCGGGTCCTGGGCAGCCCCAGCGGAATCATCGCCGTGGCCGGCGACTAGAACCTCCGCGATGATGCTGGCATTGGTGTTGCTAGCGACAGGAGGGAGCGGATCGTCAATGACCACCACATTGGCAGGGAAACCGTTGGTGGAGGCCGCGTCGAAGTCGATGAGCATCTCGACGGGCTCGGCGGAGGAGTCGGTGGAGCCGACGGACTTCGTGCCGGAGGCGGGCGCGTTGGAGATGCCGAGCTTGCCGAAGAGGTCGATGAGGTAGCTTGCGGGGTGCGCCGCTCCCCCGTCAAGCGACACGCTGGTGCATGCGCTAACCGGCGCATTGGCTTGGCTGATCAGGCCAGACGCGACGTGCTCGCCGGAGAGGAAGAGGGCTCCCAAACAGAACATGTCTCCGGCCGACGCTGCGCGTTGCCCCACGGTGGGCGCCAACTGTCGGGGTATTCTCGCGACAGATGCCAGGGGGTGGCTTATCATGGATGGGGACAGGAGGACGTCGTCGGGCCCTGGAAGCGGGAATGGGCGAGAGCTCAAACGCACACGAGTCTTACCCAGGTTCGGGGCTCTCCGAGGAGATAACACCCCTAGTCCTGCTCTGCGGGGTTTCCGAATGATGACTATGATCAGATAGTGGCTACAAGTTTGCTCCTTGAGCTGTTAGCTAGAGGAAGAAGGAGGGCAAGGCTAGCTTCTCTTGCTTCTCCTAGCTATGTGTGTATGAATGGCGTGGACGCTGAACCCTTTGCATGGGTGAGCCTGGGGGGTTTATATAGGCCTACCCCCCAGGGGTACAATGGTAATAGGGCCAGGTGTAGGACCCGGATGTCAGTGTCTATAGTCATCGGGTTCTCCGCCGGCTGCTGCAGCCCGCCGCCTGGTGGGCCCCACCGGCTACCGAGGATTCGGTCAACAAGTAGGGCCCGCCGCCTGCGGGCCACGCTGATTGCCTTTTGTTGTTGCCATGCCCTTGATGACGGGGGCCTTGTCGGGGGAGGCATGGCTACAATCCCGCCGCCTGGTGTGCGCTCACTGTAGCCATACTCCGTCCTATCAGAGTAACGGTGCGTTGACTCCGAGAGGCGGGAGGGGCCGGCTGATGGGAGCTGGTCCGCCACCGAAGCCGCCTTCTTGGGGAGCGCCGTCTTCTGGTTGCTCACGGACAGGTAGGGCCCGCCACCTGCGGGTCGTACCGACCGCCCATCGTGGGAGCATGGCCCCTGCAGATGAGGGCTACGTCACGGGCCGCATGGCTATAGTGTCGCGCCTGGCAGAGGGGTGTTCGCTTGGTCAGCCCGCGGCGTAGCCACGCTCCTCCGGGATTTGGGGGAACAGTTGGCCCTGTAGCCATGCCCCATCTTATCATAATGAATGGGTGCAGACTCCGAGGGGAGGAAGGGGCGTCTGCTAGGATCCGGTCTCCCCCAAAGCCGCCTTTTGAGAGTGTGCCGCCATCTGGGAGCTGGCCTCTTGGTCCAGCCGGCCCAAGGAGCCGGCCATGCGTCCAGAAGGTGCAAGGGGCTTCGCTAGCCCTGATGTCTTGAAATGCTATAGGGTGTTGATGAGGATACACGTGGTCAATCCCTCTGACACGTCGTATGGCTACAGTCACGCGCCGTGCGAGTAGGTGGCTGCTTGGTCAGCGCGCACTATAGCCATGCTCCTCCGGGATTCGGGGGAGCAGGCGGCACTATAGCCACGCCCCGTCTTGTCGTGGTGGGTGAGTGCAGACTCCGAGGAGGAGGTGGGGCCGGCTGCTGGGAGCCGGCCCGCCCCTAAAGCCGCCTTCTAAGAGTGCGCCGTCTTCTGGAAGCCGGACGCGTGGTCCTAGCTAGCCTAGGGAGCCGGCCACGCGGCTAGTCGGCGTGAGGGGCTTTGCCAGTCCCGATGTCTTGAAATGTTAATGGGTGCAGATGAGGCTACCTGGGGTACATCCCCCCGACATAGTTGCAACTCCTGGACAGAGATCGGGATGATTAATAAGTCGAGAGGGGCACTTAAGCATTCCAATGCGTGGTAGTAACTCTCTTGGATCACAAACACAGAACTCATTTCCTGAGGACAGTTTCAATGAGACAACCCACCATGTACTCCTACATGGCCTCTCATCGCTACCTTTACCAAATCATGTTCACACACTTAGCTCTCAGTAGTAGGACATGTTCATCACCATCCCAATCCATCCCAGATGAATCAGACCTGACACAACTCTAAGCATAGCATGCATAACAAGCAAGCATGAATGAGTAGGCACATCATGGCTCAAACAACTCCTACTCATTCTAGTGGGTTTCAACTATTTACTGTGGCAAAGACAGGTCATGCAAAGGAATGGGGTTCAACTACCGCAACATGTAACAGTTGAATCGTTGTTGTCCTAATGCAGTAAAAGAGAGCAAGAGCGAGAGAGTGGGATTGTATCGGAATGCTCAATGGGGTTTTGCTTGCCTAGCACTTCTGAAGATGATATAGCTCTTCATCAGTGTCATCGATCACAACGTCGGAACAACGTCCACTGAGAGGGAACAACACCGGCAAACAGAGAAGGAACACAATCAATGCAATGCAACAATATGATGAATGGTCATGACATGGCAACATGCTGTGATTTGAGCTAATGCAACTAAAACCAGAAGGGTTTGAGCTTATTTGAGCCAAAGGTTCAAATTCAAACCCAAGCTATGAATTTCTAAAGTGCATTTAGTTGTTTTGATTGAAACAGCAAGGTTAAGTTGCTTAGTCATGCATGAAACCCTTACCAATGGATAGATTGGATTTTTCTGATCATTTTTCATATATAAAACTTTTCCATCTGAGCTGTAGATTATTTTCTATGATTTTTAGAAATTTAGGCCTTTTTCTGGATTTTCTGATTATTTGGAAATTAAACTAATTCCAGAAAAAGGAATACTGCATCATCATGATGTCAGCAAGTCAACGGGGCGGCCCAAGTCAAACTGACCAGCGGGTCCCATGTGTTAGTGACTCAGGGGCTAATCCTATTTTAATTAAACCTAAACTAGGTAATTAGCAGGGGCTGGCCCCACATGTCAATGACCCAGCGGAGTCAAACCCCAGGTCAAACAAGTCAAACTGCCCGGCGTTAAGCCACCGGTGACGTCCAGAGACGGCGGCGATCCTCGGTTTTTGCTCTCTGACGACCAAATGGACGGCGGAGGGCGTCTACGCGACGAGGAGGCTCGTCCGCGTCGGGTGGTGCACGCAGTAGCAACTCCGGTGGCCTAAGTCGACGGCGGCGGCGAGTTATGCGGTGGCCGAAGCTACGGGAACGGCGGGTTTGGTGCTACTGAGCTCGGGAGGGGAAGCAGTTGGTGGCCACGGGCTCGTGGAGGGACGCTGAGCATGTTGGTGTGCTCGCCCGCGAGCTACGGCGTCTGAAACGATGGCGGCGACATGGCCGGCGGCGAGGAGCGCTCGGGTGGGGTGGTTAGCTAGGCTAGGAGAAGCAATTACCACGGGGAGTGAGGGGAACGCGCCAGAGCTCACAGCAGGGTCGTAGCGCAGCTCAACTTGCTCGGGGGTGGCTCGAAGACGGTAAATCGACGACGGTGGTGATCAGCTCCCGAGGTGGAAGACGGTGGTGTTGACGACGCTACGACACGTCCCGGCTGGCTTGTCTCGGTGGAGATGATGAGGAGGACGGCGCGGAGCTCGTGGGCACAACAGAGGGGTGAGGGGGTAGCTGTGGCCGCGGTGGTCCTCGTCGGCGGTCTCAGATGCGTCCGGAGAGGAGCGAGGGAGAGGAACAGAGGAGGGAGAGGTGCACGGGGAGAGGCCGAGGGGGTTCTGGGGGTGTGTCGTGGCATCGCGGGAGGTAACCTGTGCGAGCAGGCAGGCTGGAGGTGGCCGGGGCGTGTGGTCGCGCGCGCCAGACACGCGCCCATCGTCCTCCTCGCAAGAGGAGGAAGAGGACACGGGAAGTGAGGTTGGCCGGGCCGGCTTCAGCAGCAGGCCGCACAGGTAAGGAAGCCCAGGTGAGTCCTCTCTCTCTTTCTTTTCTAATTCTTTCTATTTTCTATTTATTCTGTTTTGTTTTGATTTAGTAAAAATACTAAACTGTTTGGTAAAATGCTGAAAATAATTGTGGGAACTTGTGAAATTATTTCCAACAGCCCTCAAATTCTTTCAGAATTATTTGGACATGTAAAAATATTTATAGTATTTAAATGTCCAAATGCAAATACTTAAGTGCATTACTGAACTAGAAAAAAGTGCATCATTTTTGCCAGAGGTTTTGGCCCAATCCAGAAATGATGAACATTTTATGAAGGGCATTTTGGGTTCATTGAAACCAATTTTGGTTGAACCTAGTAATTAAAAGGTGTGCTAGGGTTTGTTAAATCCCCATTTCAAGTTTAAATAAAATTTAAACACGATGCAACATGCAGATCTAACCCAAGTGCATTACTGAACTAGGGTTGTGGCACGATCGTTCGGCTCGGCGGTAAAGGGAGCACCTCTGTTATTGTTACTATTGGGTTATCCGAGTTAGTACCTCAGACTGGGTGAAGCCGAAAGCTAGCCATCTTAAAGGTTGGAATTTGTCGGCAACGACGGAAGTGAAAATTTTGGTTTGCTAAAGACCACATAGTTGCGGAACTTTCCCCAAATTAAATCCTCAATATTTTTCTCCCACATTGATCGGAGGTGAGGTTTCATGATCATGGTTGGCATAACAATCCAAAGAAAGGAACCGATAGCGGGACTATTTTTTTGGAAGATGTTTCTTACGTTAAAAAGTAATATAACGTATCTCTCCGTGTACCTTTGTTTATAAAACCGTATGGCCGAATTGCCTTGTTTGCCGTAAATCTTTGCCCTCATAAAGGCTTTATAAAGAAGGACGGACACTCCTTGGCCACTCGCGGAGGAGGCTGCAGCCGATGGCTGGTCAACAAAGTGTTGTACAATGCGGATCCGAACATTAATGATGTAAACTACTTGGATACATAGAATCATTACAAATAAATTGTCATTAAAGTCAATTTACTCCGGATATTGATCCTTAATTCGGGCACCCTTGCCCAAGTTAAGGCTTGGGGGCTACAGGGCTTCGCGCTTCTCACTTAAAAGCCATTAACGGGTTACATCGATCCCCTGATCTGGTGTTGCCACCCGACCAGTGGCTCGGGGGCTACTGCATTGCCTATTCAATGCATAAAATTCAAAGTGCTCAGTGTTCGGCTTGACCGAGGTATGGGCAAACACGGCTTCGAACAACAATAGGTACCATCTGGGACCTATCTGGCATCAAGCTAATATATTACGGCGACTTCTCAAGACCCTCTCTCAAGGGACTGTCCGCCGATCACTATCTCCTCTAATATATTACACCACGTTTCTATTCCTAAGTATGCTGCTGAGCTAGGAGTTGATCCTCAAGCCGATTTCGTGAATCGACCTGAGTCTCGGGGGCTACTGGGTTTAGCAGTTTTATGTTTTCCTTCAGGTGCATCTCAGATTTTTTGCTGACGCACACCTTGAGGGCTACTGGATATACATCTCGTCAGCAAATAAATTGTACTAATCGGAAATAAAATCTGCAAACAATCAGCCCAAGACCGAGGTGTTGCACCACCTCAGATGTAGTCCGGCGTTGGAGCTCGGATACGGTCCGGCATTGGACCTCGGATACAGTCCGGCGTTGGAGCTCGGATACGGTACGGCATTGGAGCTCGGATACGGTCCGGCGTTGGAGCTCGGCTACAAAAAGACAACTCGGATGTAGTCCGGCTTTGGAGTTTGGATGCAGTTTGGCGTTGGAGCTCGGACGCAAGAGGACACCGCCGCACGGGAAACGCTTCAAACCTGAGATGTGGCGTAAAAATAACAAGGCATTGATAAAGGCCGAAGACTTAAAGGGCTCCTCGGATGCCCGACGTGTGAACTCTTCGGATTTAGCTCGGCAATCCTCAAGATTGAAGGTAGGAAGATTTGTTGAACCAGTTTTCAAGACCGACGACCGAAGATGAAGAACAATTCGGAAGAATCGAGGAGCGTCCCCAACTTGAAGACCGGTTCAGGGGGCTACTGACGGTGTCCTGGACTAGGCGTACTCACCACGTTGTCTCCCGACCAGCTGGATCGGGCTGAGGATCCCCATGGCGGTTCACTCATGGGCCACTTCGGGCAGCCCATGATGCATACAAGGAGGTTTCCACAAGACTTGGTGCACAAGACAAGGACTCCTCTAAACCCTAGGCCTCCTGTGTGTTATATAAACCGAGGCCAGGCTAGTCAATAGATCATCTCATATTCATTAGAACAGTCTCGTGGTAGATACATGTACACTGTACTACACCCATATCAATACAATCAAAAGCAGGACGTAGGGTATTACCTCTTCAAGAGAGCCCGAACCTGGGTAAAATCCTGTGTCCGTGTTACCATCGCTCCAAGACGCCTAGCTTAGGGCCCCTACTATGAGATATGCCGGATATAGAACCGACAACGGGGGAAGGGGCCCAAGATGTCGAGCCCCCATACCGAAAAGGGCCATGACAAAGGGATCGTCTGGAGAGTTCGAGCAGGTTGATGGATATTCTTGGAGTGGAACTAGCAGGCTTCACATCTGGTGACTAGCTCGATTGCATCTTCGAGGGCCGTGGGCCAGTAGAAACCTTGCCGGAAAGCCTTTCCGACCAGGGCCCTTGATCCAATATGCGAGCCGCATATGCCTTTGTGTATCTCCGCTAGCACCTCCTTCCCTTCTTCCCGGCAAACGCACTTTAATTTCACACCATGGGGCCTCCTTCTGTATAGTACGTCATCGACGAACTGATACATACTGGCCCTCCGGGCTACTCTTTCAGCTTCTTCTTGCTCTTCGGGAAGTTCTCCTCTTTGAAGGTAATGGACTATGTGTCGTGCCCAAGTTGGAGCCTGAGGCTCGACAACAAGGATCAGCGGCACCACCTCGTTCATGGGAGCGCACGCCTCAACCGCGAGAATCGGAAGTTCGGCGGGAGGGTGCTGCTCGCCAAGCGAAGTGGAGTTGTTCCCGCCAACCTCTCTGCCGGGGGCTTCAGGAAGCTCTGCCGGGAGAGGCTTGCCAGAGTCCAGTTTTCTCCTCTTTCTGGCCATTGTTGTCGGGGATACGGAGGGTTGAGTCATGTGGAGAACAAAAGTCCCTGGTTCCATAGGAAGCTTTTGCGCAGCGCACTTTGATAGATGATCAGCAATGCTGTTTTCCGCACGGGGTACTTGCTCTGTTTGCAATCCGTCAAAGCGCTCCTCCAGCTTTCTCACTTCCTCCATGTATGCCTCCATCAATGGACTTTGATAATCCTTGTTTACTTGCCTCACCACAAGTTGCGAGTCTCCACGAATGATCAACTTCTTGATTCCCAGTTCTGTTGCGATCCTGAGCCCAGCAAGGAGTCCTTCATATTCTGCAGTGTTGTTGGTAGCCTTCTCCTGGGGGGAAATGCATTTGAACCACGTACTTGAGGTGTTCCCCAGTGGGTGCGACGAGAAGCACGCCAGCTCCCGCACCTTGTAGGGAGAAGGCACCATCAAAGTACATGATCCAATCTTGGGGCGCTTCCCTGCTGGGGATAATTGTCTCCAACGTTTCTTCATCTGGAGTTGGTGTCCATTCTGCACTAAACTCTGCCAATGATCTGCTCTCAATAGTTGATGTGCTCTCAAATTTCAAACCAAAGCTTGATAACTCGAAGGCCCACTCCACTATTCTGCCAGTGGCTTCAGGGTTCCTCAGTATGCGCTGCAAGGGGAAGCGTGTAACAACCGTGATCTCATGGGCTTGGAAGTAGTGGCGCGGTTTCCTTGCGACCATGATGAGGCCAAAGATCAACTTTTGCATGGCAGAGTACCTTGATCTAGCCCCCTGTAGTAGGGAACTGACAAAGTACACTGGCCGCTGCACCACCTTCTTCCTTGCCGCGATCCTGGAATTATCCCCGCTGCCCTGCTAATCTTTGTTCTGATCTGCATCTGACCTTGCCGGGATGAGTTTGCTTTCCTCTCCAGAGGGGACGGTAGTTGCGGTTGCTCCTTCATCTACTTCTCGCTGTGCCACCAGCGCTGCACTAACCACTTGATTGGTTGCCGCCAGGTACAGCAGCAACGGTTCTTGTGGTTTAGGAGCGACTAAGGTGGGGACAGAGGAAAGGTAGGTCTTCAAATCTTGCAGCGCAGCGTTTGCCTCCGGGGTCCACTCCACGGGCCCTGCCTTTTTCAAGATTTTGCAGAATAATAGGGCACGCTCGGCGGACTTGGAAATGAACCTGCTTAGCGCGGCACCACATCCAGTCAAACACCTCATGTCTTTGACTGTCTTGGGTGCTTGAATCTGCTCGATCGCCTTGATCTTGTTGGGGTTGGCCTCTATCCCCCGGTGGGACACAAAGAAGCCAAGTAGCTTGCCGAAAGGAACGTCAAACACACACTTCTCCGGGTCCAGCTTCAAGTTGATCTTGCGTAGATTTGCAAAGGTCTCTTCCAAGTCTTGAATGTGAGTCGATTTGTCCTTGGTTTTGACCACTATATCATCCATGTAGGCTTCAATATTCCTGTGCAGCTGGGACTCAAAGCCAATCTGTACTACTCTTGCAAAAGTGGATCCAGCGCTTTTAACCCAAAGGGCATCCGTACAAAATAGTACGTGCCACATGGGGTTATGAACGCGGTCTTCTCTTCATCTTCCTTGGACATGAAAATCTGGTGGTACCCGGAGTAGGCATCCAAGAAGGAAAGCAGGTCGCACCCAGAGGTGGAATCCCCAATCTGATCGATGCGCGGCAAGGGGAATGGGTCCTTCGGGCATGCTTTATTCAGATTTGTGAAATCTATGCAAAGCCTCCAGTTCCCATTCGCCTTGCGCACCACCATTGGATTCGCCAACCAAGTTGGATGCAATACCCCTCTGACCAAACCAGCAGCTTCGAGTTTCTTGATCTCTTCGGCAATAAACTATTGCCGCTACAAAGCTTGCTTGCGGACCTTCTGTTTGATGGGTCAGGCATGTGGGCAGACAGCAAGGTGGTGCTCGATTACCTCCCTGGGAACACCGGGGATGTTAGATGGTTACCAAGCAAACACATCGATATTCGCCCACAGGAAGGCAACGAGCACGCTTTCCTATTTGTCATCGAGTGGTGGAGCTGATAGTAAACGTACCATCAGCGCCAAACAGCCCTGCTGGGACCTTCTTCACAGCGGGCGCAGCAACCTTTGATCTCTTGCTATTGGAACTCTCCGGCAAGTCATCAACAGGCGCAGCGCACTCCGAAGAGGCACGCTTCCTAGATTCTTTGCTGGCATCCTTGCTAGCTTTCTTCCCTGTCTTGCTTTCCTTGGTGGAAGCGAGAGCTTCCGCGGCGACTGCTTCTCGGTACATCTTATCCATGCATATAATTGCGTCCTTCTTGTCTGATGGAATGGAAATGACGCCCATTGGCCCTGGCATCTTCAGCGTGTTGTATGCATAGTGGTATGCCACCATGAATTTTGCCATGGCTGGGCGACCAAGGATCCATTGTATGGCAGGGGGAGGTCAACCACATCAAACACGATCTTCTCAGTCCGGTAGTTTAACTCCCCCCCGAACATTACCGGCAGTGTGATCTTCCCCTTAGGACGACTCCTGCCGGGGTTGATCCCTTGGAAAGTACCGGTGACCTTGAGCTCTTCATCTGCTATCTGGAGCTTGCTGATGACCTTGGGAGAAATCAGATTCAACCCGGCCTCGCCGTCAACCAACATCTTTGTGACCTTGAGGTTGCGGATCGTTGGTGAAACCAACAATGGCAAACACCCTACCGCGGTGGTGCGGTGAGGGTGATCCTCTTCATCAAAGATGATGGGCGCGT
Source organism: Thinopyrum elongatum (assembly GCA_011799875.1). Taxonomy (NCBI): domain Eukaryota; kingdom Viridiplantae; phylum Streptophyta; class Magnoliopsida; order Poales; family Poaceae; genus Thinopyrum; species Thinopyrum elongatum. The sequence goes on from CM022303.1 coordinate 238,923,657, forward strand.
GGGACCACTTGAGTGGCTTCCGGGAATCTACCGCTGGCTCCACGGCATTGACCTCACGCTCCCACTGTTTAAGCTGGCAGTGAGAGGAATGCAAGGATGCACCTCCGTCAATGCATAGGGCGTCAGTAGCCTTCTGGAACTCCTGCTCACTGGTTTCCTCTTCATCTCCCTCATCACTCTTGTCACCGCATTCCTTCTTCTCACGGCCTTTGGCAGGTCTCCCTTGATACTGAGGGGCCTTGCCGGGGTGACCTCCTCTGCCGCCTCGGCCCTTTCTGCAACGCCATCTTGACCTCTCTCTTTGTCTCGCTTCTCATACTCAGCCTTCTGCTTCTTGACGAGTTGCTCAACCTAATGACACTCTTGAAGATCGTGGCCTTTTGTCCGATGGATCTTGCAGTACGACCCGTTAGCCTTCCCAGCCTTCTCGGCAGCCGTGGCTTCCCAGCAATCAGTGCACGCAGCAACTTCCTTGCCGGGAGCCTCGGTCTTGGCCTTCTTTCCGGTACCAGGAGTGCTCGATCCTTCAACAGCTAGCACTGCTTTATCCTTACGTTCCTGGTTGCGTTTCTTGTTCTTCTTCTTCTTCTGATTAGTGGCGTCGTAGTTGTCCTCCGATTCAACATCGACGCCATCTTCTTCACCGGGTAGGCGCCTCTCCTCCTCTATTCGGGCACACTTATCCGCCAAAGTGTATATCTCATTCACAGTCTTGGGCAACCGGAAGTTCATCACTGGAATGCAGCTATCACCACTGCCGGGTGGATGTTTGGAATGTTCATGTGCACCAGGCTGAACCTCCGCATGTATTTCCGCAATCTCTCTCCTTCCTTCTGTGGGAGGAGCTGCAAGTCACTGGGCCGCCCTGGTTCTTGATGACCGCCCGTGAAGGCGCCAACAAATTCATGGCACAGGTCGGCCCAGGTCGAGATGGAGTTCTCTGGCAAGTGCATCAGCCATGACCTCACGTTCGGCTTGAGTGCCAATGGGAAGTAGTTGGCGAATACCTTCTCATCTCTTCCTCCGGCTGCTTGAACAGCAATGGTGTAGATGCTCAAGAACTCTGTCGGGTTCAATCTTCCATCGTACTTTTCTGGTATCTCTGGCTTGAACGTACGGGCAGATGGCCAACGGAATCGCCATAGCTCGCAAGTGAAGGCGGGGCACCCAACCTCGAAAGGCAGGTATCCTTCTTCACCGGGCATGGGCTCATTGACGTCTGGGCCATTGCGCATATCAGACTGGCGGCGGGTTTCGCGGCGTTGTTCGATGGTGGCGCGCGCGTCCTCCCTCTGCCTGTCTTCTAGGACTCGTCACTAGTCTCGATGTGCCCGGGGATCAGATGAAGCCATCGATACATCATCGGGTTCCTGGCCGCGTGGCTCTGGCTGTGGCCCCTGCGCTGGCTGCCGTGGAGGGGATTGTACCGTGGGGGTGGCCCCTTCGGTACGGCCAGCGGCTCGGGCTGTTATTGCCGCCTGTGGAGGCTGTGGCCGGCCTCCCCACTGTGATCCTCCTGCCTCAGCGAAACCAATCAAGCTCTGAATGGTGGCTCTCCACTCATCCATCTGATTGGCCGCTGGCGGAAATCTCAACAGGAGTTGGCCCCGTGCCATGGCTTCCGAAGCGGTGCTTGGCATAGACGATGACGTAGATCGCGATGTCGCCTGGCTTGTGACGGTGTCGGTGGTGACGGCGCCATGCTCTTGTCATCGTGAGCCGGTCGCCAGGGTGGCGTGGCAGCGAGGTGGATGCACTTGGGGATCGGCGACCCCATTCGGCGCATCGTCTCGGCTAGCTTGTCCTGGGGGTGGTGTGTGTCCTGTAGCCGCACCCGTAGCGAGAGCGGCTAGAGGGTTGCGGTTCACCCCAGAGCAAGCGCCATCGTTGCGGCTGTGTCCCTCAGTGGGGCGGAGAGGCAGAGATGGAACAATCTCTCCACCCGCATCTTGTGGTGCATGGCCGCTGGGATGCTGTTGACGTGGTCCTTCTCTGGCGCCTCCCGCTCCCGTTTCGGCCGTAGGGGGAATGGTGACGACGCCGCCTGTGCTGGCCACATCCCCCGTAGCACCCACGTCCCCGTGCACCTCCGTAGCTCCCACGGCATCAGCGGCCGCATGCAAAGGAGCCTTCAAGGTGGACGGGTGAGCTGTAGCACCGGGCTTTTTCTTGGGCGCCATGGACAATGAAGCCGTTGATGAAGAAAACGATGATGAAGATGACGCGCTGCTTACACCCTCGGGTTCGCGCAAGCGCTTCCCCCTACCTGGCACGCCAAAGATGTCATGGTATAACACGGCCACCTATGGGACCATCGGCCCCTTGTGGTTCGACAAGGGGGAAGAGCACATTGCACAAAGAGCGGAGAGCATAGAGCAGCACGACAGCGGTGACACGAGCAGGTTTTACGCAGGTTCAGGCCACCGCGAGGCGTAAAACCCTACTCCTACTTTGGTGGATTGATGAAAGGACTGTGGTGGAGACGCAGCGCTCTAGCCCGGCAAGGTCGCCTTGGGACGAGAGCAGCTACGCGCGTACGAGTGTACGAGGGTCCGAATCCTTTCTAAGGTAGCCAAGGCCCTCCTTTTATAGGTCAAGGGGTCACCACAATGGCAAATCAGTCATTATGCACTGATCGGATAGCAAATAGTGCTATCGTACCTAACTCTGCAGATAGGACAAGGCGCATTAAATGCACCACTTAGTGTCACATCATGGGCGTAGCCCGGCAGCCTTGTTGTGCCATTCAGCCACCTCCTCGCATGTCTGCATGACACGTCTCCTACACGGGTGTCATTTGGGGGTGATCTTCTTCAGAAATGGCTGCCACGTGCCAAAGAACAGCCACTTAATCACTTGGGGGCTCGACACTGCACTGGGAGGTGACTTGCGTCGCCGTGAGGTGGAGCGATGGTGTCTTGGTGGGGTGATCCGCCCTTGGTGCCCCCGGCAAGCTTGCCGGGGGAGTCTTGAGACTTGTCTTTGGGGTGACCTCGAGCTTGCCAGGCTCGCCTGCCCGGCAAGGGAGGTTTTTCCCTAGTGATATCGTGCTTCCTTGGCTTATCTTGATCTTCTTGATCCGCCCTTTGATTCCTCAAAGAGCTATATCTTCTGCTTGGCCTTGTCTTGGATGCTGTAACCCTACCTTTGAGCCTATGTACAGTCTGGGCAACATACACCAGGGTTTGTTGCACCGACAGACACTCACTCGCGTGGGCCCGTGAGGTCGCTATCTAGCACTATGACATGCGATGAGAGAGGTTAATTTGACCAACAAGGATGGTCATTTTTTGGTTTTTGTTATACGTATGGTAGGAGTATATATATAGTACGCGTTGAAGAGGGTGGCCAAGGGCAATACTACACGTCATATAGGACACTCACTCACGTGCGATGCTTCCATCCGTGGGCCCACGAGGTTGTCCTCCATCACTTTGACCCAGCAAGGAGGTTTCTTTTTGGGTTGTGTTGCAGTAGGAGTATATATAGTATGCGTCGAAGAGGGGAGGAGGGGGCCGGGGCAGCACATACTACACACATGTCATGAATCGATCTTGCTCCGTGTGGGGACTTTTTGGTTTCTGAGGCTGGTGCCACAAAGAAGTTGTGCATATTGGGTATTAAAAACATCACAAACACATTGGGCCACATGCAGATGATGGTTGTCACTCATTCGCCTACGACTCTTCCCTCCATGGGCCCGCGAGGTCGTCGTCCATCTAATATATGACACAACGAGAAAGGTAATTTGGCGAACAAGGAGGAATATTTTTGGGTTGTATTACGGTACGTAGGAGTATATATTACGCGTCAAAGAGGGGAGGGGGGCAACATATATATACTACATGTCATGAACCTCGGTTCATGTAGGGGGCTTAAAGGTTTCCGAGGCAGGTGCCACATCAAAGTTCTGCATATATATTAGGTATTCAAACATCACAACCACACATCTCCATACATGTGTTTCACCCCCAAGCAAGCGATGGCGGTTGTCCTCTAGCACTCACTCATGGGGTTATCGGCGAGATGCTTCGTCCATCGTCTCTGTGTGCCCGCTTGATCAATCAGTTCATCCGACAGCGATAGAGGTTAATTTGACTTATAATTAGGAGGGGATTAAATTTTGGTTCGTCTTATACGGTTCGGTACATGCAACTATACTTCGCGCGCATGTGTACACACGAATCCCTCCCACCGGTTCGAAGTGGTGGGGGGAGTACGCGACGCGTCATGAACCAGATCTGTGTGGGGACTATGCGATTTTCGACGCATGCATGCGCCACATCAAAATGTTGTGCTTTTGGTATTCAAACATATATGCATGCATCACGCATGTCCATACATATGTTTGGGGCACATACATGCAGTGGTTGTCTTTGTACACTCTCCCTCGCTTGGTTATCATTGACGGCCTATATATTCGTGGGCTCGCATGGGCGTCCATCACTTTGACTAACAACGCGAGAGAGGTTACCAGGGTGGATTCTTCTTCTCTTGGTTCGCGTTACCGTATAGTCGTACGTCGATCATGGTGACATTCGAGACCTAAGTTCAAGGGCTTGCATACACATGAATGCCTATATATATAGTATACTACGCATCGTGAACCCTCTCTCTGTGTGGGTACTTTCCGGTTCCAAAAGCACGCTACCACATCAAAGTTGTCCATTGGGTATATTCAATCACCACATGACACTTCATACATATGTTTGGGCCACATGCACGCAGTGGTTGCCTTCAGGCATTCCCTCGCATGGTTATCGATGACAAGCTAGCCTATTTTGTGGGGCCGCGTGTGGAACGTCAATGCATGGCTTTGACCCAACAAACAAGAGAGCTTATACGACCAAGGTGGTGATTCTTCTTGGTCAGTCTTACAATACGCCTTGTTGAGATGCCCCTCCCACCGACTCAAAGTGTGTGTGTGTGTGGCGGGGGGGGGGGGCGGGGAGGGCACAGTACTACTTTGTACTAGATGAACCTCCGTGGGGTCGGGGATGTCCAGTTAATTTGCGATGCGCATGTGCCACATCAAATTTGTGATTTGGTTATTTAAATATCATACCACATCATTTTCACACACACTCACACACACACATCGGGCCACCCGCAGGTGTGGTTCGTATGTGGTGTCACCCATCTAATGCCAGAAGAACACATCTGTGGGCCCGCACACGGTCCACATTTGATCGGAAGCAAAGGGGGGAGGGGGTTGACCATGATGTACTCCTTTCGGTTTTGTGTTACGGTAGGGTGCGATGTTAGACCTAGCTATTTGGGGGCATGTGTTCATAGCTAGGATTCCCCTTCCGGCAACATGAAGTGTGTGTGTGTGTCTGTGTTTGTGGGAGGGGGGGGCTAGCAATAATAACGTGCGCTTTGTGCGACAGGTGCCACATCAAAGTTGTGCATTGGGTATTTGAACATCAAACCACCATTTTCATACATATATTTGGTCCACATGCAAGTGTGTTCGTGTTCTTACCCTTTCCCGCTTTTTTTGGCCAAATTTATAAACAGCAGACGAGTCGGACACAGCAACCGTCTGCGATCGGGTACGAAACAGACACGGTTCCCTAGGACTACCCGTGTGCCGCGCCCCTGCCCCTGTCACTCACATGATCACAATAGATTGGGCTCCACGAGGCTTTCCTCCCCCTCTCAAAAATATCTACCCCCTCGCAATCACGAAAATATCTACCCGCGTAGATGGTTTTTCTGTTTGATAGCACACGATTAGTATGTCTGGACCGTGTGCGATGTCTATTACTCCCGCTCTGCTTCAATCAGTAGATCAAAATTTTCAGTAGCCCTGTCATTTTACTCCCGCTTGCATCCCTCGCAATCTCAAAAATATCTGCTCGGCTGGAGTGTTTTTCTGTTTGATAGCACACGATTATTATGGTTTAACCATGTGTGATGTTCGTTACTCCTGCCCCGCTCTGCTTCAATCCCTTGATCCAAATTTTCGGTAGCCCCGCCATTTTACTCCCGCCTAGTAAAATTTTCAGTACCCGCGGCATTTCCTCAAACACCACCTTGGACCCCCTTCACACACACACCCCAAATCCTTCGCTCACCCCAAATCCCCCGCTCACACACATACACACCACCCCTCCCTCTGTAGCGCCCAAGATGCGATTCTATCCCAATCACGTGATGAATTCATGATTGAGGCACAACCGCATTTTGGGCGCATAGCAAGGTGGATATCATTACAACATACCATGTACTGAATAGATGAGAGTACAAGATAAAGGCTTACACTCGCCACAAGTTACAACATGAATACAACAGTTCATCAATACATAGCAATCATCATACAGAAGAGCAGGATCTGACTACGGATGAAATCAAAAAAAAAAGAACGACATCCACCCTGCTAATCCCAGGCCCCCGACCCGGAACCTATCCCTTGATCGAAGAAGAAGAACTCCAAAAGCAATCAAGCATCGCTCTCACGTCAGATCATCGCATTACCTGTACCTGCAACTGTTGTTGTAGTAATCTGTGACCCACGAGGACTCAGCAATCCCATTACCACGGGTATCAAGACTAGCAAAGCTTAATGGGTATGGAATATATAAGTGGTGAGGTTGCAGCAAGCACTAAGCATTTGTCTGATGGCTAACTTACGAGTACAAGAGTAAGATGAGATACTACGCATAACGGTCGCGAACTAGTAATGGTCAAGAAGTGATCCTGAACTACTTACGTTCAAACATAACCCAACTGTGTTCTCTTCCCGAACTTCGTCGAAAAGAGACAATCACGGTTACACACGCGGTTGGTGTATTTTTATTTCGAATCTGGTGTCAAGTTCTCTACAACCGGATATTAAAAACTCTCATCTGCCACATAACCGCGGGCACGGCTATCGAAAGATCAAACCCTGCAGGGATGTCCCAACTTAGCCCATGACAAGCTCTCACGATCAACGGAGGAAAATTCTCCTCCCGGAACAACCCGATCAAGCTCGAAATCCCGGTTCACAAGACATTTTGACAATGGTAAAACAAGTCCAGCAAGACCTCCCGGCGTGCTGACACCTTGATAGTAGCCGCGCGTATCTCGTCTCAGGCCATGACCGGATGGGTCAAGCTACGAGTAAAACCAGACCTCGAGTTTCCCCGTGGTGGCCCCGCAGGCTGCCCGGTTTGGGACCAACACCATCAGCACTGGCCCCCCTGTATTATGTTGAAAGAATCCTCGGGGACGCGACCCCCTATGCCAATTAGTTAATTAACAGGTTTATTATGTTGGGCAAATGTTAAAACCAATGTTGAGCCTTGCTAGAAAAGTTTTATTCAAAGCGAACTGTCAAGAGGGGGCCCATAAACCCCAACCGTGTTAGGAACGCAAAATCAAGGAACATAACACCGGTATGACGGAAACTAGGGCGGCATGAGTGGAACAAAACACCAGGCAAAAGACCGAGCCTTCCACCCATTACCAAGTATATATGTGCATTAATTAACTAAAAGATATTGTGATATTCTAAGATATCCATGTCCCAACATGGAACAAACTGCACCTGCACCTGCAGCTAGCAACGCTATAAGAGGGGCTGAGCAAAGCGGTAACATAGCCAAACAACGATTTGCTGGGATGGTGAAAAGGTTAGAGACTGTTTCATGGCTTATTGGGAGGCTTGATAAACAAGTGGTAGGTAGCGCGACATAGCGATAGCATCGAGACAACTAGCATAGCAAAGATAGTAGTGAGATCCAAGATGACGGTCATCTTGCCTGAAATCCCGCTAGGAAGAAGATTGAGTCCATGAAGTAGACGAAGCCACGTAGATGAACCAAGCGTAGTCAAACGAATCCTCACGATCGCAGCGAAACAGGAACTAACGAGAAGAAGCACAACCGAAAAGAAGCAAACAACAAGGTAAACACACAACACGTAAACATGGCATGATGCTCATCCAAGTATGATGCATAACAAGGTTCCATAATGCTACTCATGGCAAGAGATGATGCATGTCCGGTTTAAAGAGGCATGTCATGGCAAAGTGCAACAAACAATACTACAAATCAATGTTGAGGATATCGCTTATCATTATCGTCTCGATCAACTAGGGATTAGAGATTAATCAGAAATCGGCCGATTAATCAATTTTATCGGTAGACTATTAATCGAATATTTTTTTGCAAATCTCATGTTCCCAACACTAAAATACATTATATTCAACACCAAAACAATATTAGACAAAAGTGTTACCTTGATTCCTAGCCTTTGAATCCTCGTATAATGACAAACAAATTAGGACAATAATACATATTGCGTAACAAGGTCCAAAAAACATAAATAAACATAGTTTTTGCAAACATAGTGCTTTGAATAGGTCTGATTTATCGGTAGATTCCCGATAAATCGCTTGTCAAAGCTATAAATCGGTCCAAAAGATAAACGGTGAAGATAAGGCATAATCTTATCGGTCACCCCCCGATTAGCGATAAATCGAAAGATTAATCGGTGAATCGGAAGATTTTTTGAACAGTGCTACAAATTAAGTGGAGCTCAATATGCAACGAGTTGCATATTGACGAAACACCATATTTAATCATTTAGTTCGCTCTCGTTTATGCTACTCATCAATATTAAATGTTGTTAAACATGGCAAGAGGTGAGGCATAATAAAACTACCTATCTAAGCAAGTTTAAATGAGGCCGGAATAACAAACAACACTTCCGGAAAATCCCCATGTGCATATTTTGGATTTGGTACTGTTCTGCCTGAAACCATATTTTAGAGTTGTTAAACAGGAAAATAAAGTGCACCAAGTTAATCTATGCATTTTTCTACCCCATTTACATATAAAGTTTATTTAATTCCGAGCTACGGTTAATTAGTTATGAAATAAATCATTTTAACATGTCATGTGAGCAAATTTAATCAAACATCATTTTAAACATTTTAAACATGGATGAAAGCAGCATATTATGAAATAAGATGAAATTCTACACATTTTACATATAAGGTTTGTTTAAAATCCGATGCATGGTTGATTAGTTATTAAATGCATAAACATGATGGGTTTTTCTGTAAAACTGCAGTTCCTGGAATATTAGGAAATTCGTCCATAGCAGAAAAAAATATAGATCGGGTCGAATCTGGCTGGCCCAACAGTGCACAGGGCAGAGGGGGTGTCAGGAGGCTCACCATGGGCTTCGGCCCAGTTGGTGCAGCGGCTGGACGGGCTGGCGGCGGCTTGGGAGGCCCACGAACAGAGAGGCCGGCTCGGGAGGAGGCCCAAGCGGGGCGCTGGAGCGGGCGATCGAGCCCTCACGCTCGATCTAGTCAACGAGAGGGGGCGCTCGGTCATGGCGAAGCAGAGGAGGCAGAGGATCCGGCGAGGCACTTGGCAGGGACGGAGGGGTCCGGCGGATCCGGGTGCGGGACGTCCAATCTAGCCTAAGGCGGGGCGTGGAACGAGGCAGTGACGAAGCTTCAGGTTTTGGCGGCCATGGTGGTGTTGTCTGAAGAAAAAGACAGAACATTCAGAGGGGAAAACAGGGAAAGGAAGAAGAGAGAGACGGAGATGGCAGGGCACGGCGACCTGCGGGGTCCGGTGGCGCGGCCAGGCATGCTCGAGGAGGAGGCATCGGGCGCGCTGGCGACCTGCTGGCCGGGTGCTGGTCAAAGACGAGGTGCAGAGGGACATCGTCCATTCATCAGGGCGACGTGCTCCTCGTTCCCTGCGGGCAGACCACGACGAGAGAGCAAGGTGAGCAAGATCGATGGGAGGATCGAAGGCGAGGCAGGACGGCGACCTGCGGAACGGCGGCGTACTGGGCAGGTCAAGGAAGGCGCGCTGGAGGTGGAAACGGGCAGCGGCTCGATGCGGCAGAGATGCCTCGCGTCCTCTGCAGACGAGCGGAACGAGTCGAGGGAGAAGATGGCCGACGCGGCAGAGGCTCGCCGGTGACGGAGCTACGAGTCTTGCCGGCAGGTGGAGCTGAGGGGAGGCAAGGGGAAGGCAGCGGCGACGGGGACGACCATGGATGCTCCTGCGGGCTTCCTGGAGAAGACAGGGAACAGGGTCGGCTGGATCAGGAGGGATCCCGAGGAAAACGGAGTGGCGGCGGCGTGAAGGAAGGGTGGACGAGATAGGCTAGGACTAGGGTTTAGGCTGATTAAATAGGTAGGTGGGTTAGAGGGTGGACTGATTTTGGACCCTCCGATTAGATCGGACGGTCGAGAAAAATATGCTTGAGAGTTCAAACGAGAAAACGAAGATGTTTTGAGAATGTCTGGGGATAATCTGGACCCATCGATAACGACAGCCCGGTTCAGGTTCGGGGAAGTTTCGGACACGCACACGAGAGGGGGTCCTAAGAGAGGTCGACGAAGACAAGGGGTCTGACAAAAGGTCAACGAGACAAAGGGGTTTGATGGGCTCAGAGAAGAGAGAGAAGGGAGCGGTCCGGTTGATCTAAGAGAAGGTCACAAGGAAGAAGCTGGACCGATGGGCTCATGAGACGCTCACCGACCCCCGGGCGGCGCCGGTCCTGGGGAAGATGACGGCGGACATGGAGTCCGGGGTGCTGACGGGGGCCAAGCTTGTTAAGGAGTTCCTGATGCCGTGCTTGGCCCCGCTCCAGGCACATTCGCGCCCCATATGGGATTTTAAGGACGAGAAGGATGACATCCGGTTGCGCCCAGGAAGCTTGACAAGCGAAGAGCTGAGCAAGGCCGTGCTCACCCTGCTCGAGAAGGATCCAGGCAGCCTCCCGGCGGCCTACATCCCGCTGTACCATTGCGGCGACGGGGCGGAGTTGGCCGCCGCCATGGCCACCTTCGACAAGCTGGGGCTCGTGCCGCCCAGGCTCCCCACTTCCCTGGTGATGGTGTCATCCGGCGATGACCCTAAGGAGAATGGGGAGGAGGACTCGGAGGTGACTGTGGACGATGTGGCGGAGACCTCTCTTCCGTCGCGGAGCGAGCTCCTCCGCGGTCTCTCTGATAACGATGACGCCACCGAGCACTTGGTCGAGGGGTCCCCGCGCTCCACCGGAGTCGCCACGAGGTCCGGGGGCACCCCCTTGTGGAGGCTAGGCCGAGTGACCCCGAAGAAAGGCGAGTCTGCATCACTTCCTCGGGGCGACACCCCTGCCTTGTCGTCCGTCGTCGCCGCTCCGGGGCCGGCTGCCGTGTGCTCGGCTGATCCTCAGGGCGCAACGAAGCCTGCGCTCTGGAAGATCGGGGGCGCCGCGGCCCTGGACATGAAGAGGGCGTACGTCGCCGCCGATGAGTAAGCATCTTACCTTGTTTTCATTTTCCATCCTTGATACCATTCCCACGACACTCCCCTCTTGGTGACCAGGCTGAAGCCCGTGGCGAAGAAGAGGAAGGAGGAAGCCGGGACTCCCAGGGCCACGCCATCCACCACGGCTGCGGAGACCCTGGCGCAGCCGGAGGAGATCGCCCCGTGCTCCTCCATAACCGAGCGGGTCCCAGATAGCACGGTGGCCGAGCCTCAGGAGGGTACCACCCCCGCAGGCCAGCAGGCTCCGGAGCCATCCGTCCCCGTCACACTCGCGAGGGGCTCAGGCACTCCAGAGCCCCCGGTGGCCCCTGCTGGTGCGGCGGCGCCAGTCCAGGCGCCGGTGCTGCCTCCTCCCCAAGCCCTCGTGTTGGCGGACTGCGGCCCCCTCGTCAGCCCTGGGGTTCTGGAGGAAGCCTACACCACGCTGGACCAACGCCGGACCGATCTCTAGGGCGCCGACAGGCGCATGGCGATGGGGCGCATGGGGCTGATCTCGGGGTGGCTCCAGGCCGACGTGTCTGTGCGGACGGCCTAGGACCGGGACGAGGCTACCGCCACAGAGAGCTGGAAGGCGGCCAGCGAGGCCACGGTGGCTCGCGACGCGGCGCTGGCTGACGCGTCGTCCACCGACGAGCGTCGTGGCTTGGCAGAAGCCAAGCTGAAGGCCCTCCGCGAGGAGCAGGCTGCTGACGCCCGTCGGCTCCAGGAGCGAGAGGGGGAGCTCAAGGCTCGGGAGGCGGCGCTCGCCGACCATGATGCCTCGCTGGCCCAGGCGGCCAATGACCATGCCGCGGAGCAGGACCACCTGGGCAGACTGAAGGAGGAGGTGGACAAGCCCCAGGCGTCCCACGCCCAGCATGTTTCTGAGGAGACGATCCGGCTGGAGGCCAGGGAGAAGACCCTCGCCACCACCTAGAAGGCGGCAACCGCGGTGCACGAAGCCTTCATCTACCTTGAGCTGAGGTCCTATACGGCGCTGCATTCCCTTTATGGAGAAGGGTACGAGAAGCCGTTGGCGGCCCCGGAGGATGGCCTTGCTGGGCTTCTCCCCAAGCTTGTCGAGGCGCTTAAGGGCGTCGCCACCGATGTGGGCGCCATGGTGGAGGGGGAGTGCCGGGCGCTTTTCACCGCGGCCGCGACGCATGTCTTCAGCCACCCCCATCTCCGGGACCCAAGCTTCGATCTTGGTGCACTGATCGAACCGGTGGCTCCTGAGTCTCGCGACGTTGATACCAAGGTCGTGAAGGAACAGGTTGAGGCCCTACTAAAGAAGTTCCCCTCCGTCGACCCCGGAGCTGCGACGACCGGGGCCCATGGCAAAGATGACAGCGGTGTTGTCGACGACGAGCTCCCCAAGGCGGGCGACAGCGACAGCCATGGTTGAAGGCGACGCTTCCTCCCAATTTGATCCTGCGACATTTACCGTGCCTCACGGAGGCGTGAGAACTTCTGCTTTGAATTTGTGAGACATTATGTTTTGTAATAATTTGCTAGGACTCCGCGATTTCCTTTCCATGCTTGATTTCCTTTCTGTTTGCCTTAGTGTTCTACGTCGGCAGGGCCCGGCCCCGCGCATACCTCAACCGCCGTTGGGGCGTCCGGATCACCAGGACGAGACCAAGGGGTGAGGGGCTACGTGACTAGTGAGGCCCCTGAGTCGCGATGCTCAGGGGTCCCCCTTGACGTACGAACAACCCTCATCAAGGAAATGTGAGCAGCGTCTGGGTTAATTCGGAGCCCTCCTACCTTTCCTCGCCAGCTTTTGCCTGGGAGGGTCGCGAGAAGACTAGGTGCGAGAGACCTGGTGAGGTGGCGTGCGCCAGGCATGACCTGGGCGCAGCCCCCGTGCCCAGCCCCCTCGCGTGACTCCTCCGTGGGGAAAGCGGCGCGGTGAGGCCGGACGGCGAGCCTAGTGGCCCTCCTGAGGTTACTGCAGCCGCTAGGGTACCCTCAGTTGTTTATTCACCAGCGCGTTGCATGGTGCTTCCACTCTTGCGTGGGCATAGCCACTCCTCGACAGTGTCGTCTGCCAGCGCGGAGCATGGGGCTTCCACTAGTGCGTGGGTGGGAGCTCCCTCTGAGGGGAGACTCCGGGGCGTGTACAGCCCCGTCCTGGCACGTGGCTAGCACGACAGGACTGGAGGAGGTATATATGGGCACCCGTGAGCCAGCGTGAGACTCACGAGGCCCTACCTCAAGGCGGGTTGCGCCTGAATTTATGTTCGAAACGTTTGTAAGGGTCCTGCGAGATGGTCAGGTGGCCTATGCCGAGTGAATCTACGGAGGATATCGCATGAGAAGGCCAAACACCAACGACCCCTGGAGGTGACGTGAACGAGGCCGGCCCGCCAGACAGAGCTCAGCCGCTGGTTTTATCGACGCAGCAGGGACGGACCCGAGCATGCACGCCATGCCCAGTCTTCTCATGCAACGATCCTAAAGAAAGACAACCGGCGCACGGCTCCCGCGGCGGCAAGGCACCGGGTTGCGTGCCCTGACTCGTCCACTCTCGATTAGCTCATGCGAGAACAAGGCACCAAGGACCACGGGAGGTGACGTACATGGGAGCTGGCCCGCGATATAGAGCTCGGCCACTTGGGTTTAGCGACGCTGCAGTGACGGACCCGAGCACAGACACCGTGCCAGTCCTTAATCATGAGGCGGTCGCAGGCGGGTTTGTGAGGGCACACAACATTCATGGTGGTGAAGCACCGGTCATGCAGGTGATAATAAAGCAACACATGAAAGGGTAAGGCCAGTTCTGATATATGCGCAAAATGATACAGGCTGCAGGGGCTGACCCTAACAGCTTGAGGATAATGCTGCCCGTGGGGTGCCCTCAGTTGAACAAACCAAAAAGTCACCTAGCAACGTCGTCGTAGAAGTGTTGGGGCAGCTGAAGATGTGCGCTGAAGAGGTCGCTCCTCACGAGTCATCTGGCTCCTGAGCCTCGTGGGGCTCGAGGGGTCCGAGAGGCTCGCGAGGGTCCGGCACCTCCTCCGTCAGGATCGCCTGGAGCCTGGCCTCGTGAGCCGCCAGAGCACCCTGCATGCGGTGCTGGTGCGAGGCGGCTGCGTTCAGCCAACCAAAAGGCATGCGGATGGCCAGAAGAGCTCCTGAGAAGCAGCCCTGTTGAGTCCTGGGATGTTGACGCAGACGCGCAGCTCGCCACCCAAGTTAGTGGCGGCAGCTACACTAGGTGGTGCGGGACGGCGCTCGCCACACATGGATCGCGCCTCCTGAAGCTCCTCGATTGCCTTGGTGATGAACTCCTGAGCGCCTGGCGCCTTGCGCCCTGCGCCCTGCACACGGAAACGTGCGTTGAAACACGCACCCACATGGTGCCCGAACACCTCAGTCATGACGCTGGCCAGGTCAGAGGGCCTCTAGAGGAGAGCCCCCGAGCCCAACCTAAGAGGGGCGTCGGGCGCACCTTCCTATGCGAGGGGGAAGGGCGCCCCAGCAGTGGGCGCGGGGCTTGAAGCACGATCGCCGGACGCCCCAGCCTCCTGATGGCCCCTGAGGAGGAGCTGCTTCTTCTTCTTGGGGACAGCCTCAGGAGGATGGGTGGCACCCTCGTCATTTGAGTTCTCGACCGCCGCGGCCTGGTAGGCGCGCTCGAGGGAGCACACCGCGTCTTTCTCATCGCAGGCGACCGTGATGATGCCGCCGCTTCTTGGCATCTTGAGGACGTTGTAGCCGTGGTGAGTCACTACCATGAACTTGGCGATGGCCGGATACCCGAGGATGGCATTGTACGGGAGGCGAATGTGGGCGACGTCGAAGTCGATGAGCTCGGTGCGGTAGTTGTCGTGCTTGCCGAAGGTGACAGGAAGGCGAATCTGTCCCAGGGGAATAGTGGAGCCGTCGGTCACCCCTGAAAAGGGCTTGGTGGGAAGGAGTTTGTCATAGGGCACCTGGAGCCTCTCGAACGTCTCAGCAGAGAGAACATTGAGGCCCACGCCATCGTCGATGAGTGTCTTGGTGACGGGGACGTTGCTGACGGTCGGCGAGCAGAGCATCGGGAGTGCACCAGCGGTGGCCGCACACTTCAGCTGGTCTGTGGAGTCGAAGGTGATGGTGTACTTGGACCACCTAAGTGGACACAACACCTCAAGCTTGGGGAGGGCCGCGTTCACCTCACGCGCGAACTGCTTGAAGATGCGATGGGAGGCGGGGGCCTGAGCGCCACCCAGGATAAAGGCGATGGCGCGAGGCTCCTGGAAGCCCCCAGCCCCATCATCCTGGTGGTGGTCATCATTCCTCCTTGGTGGCGGCGGCAGCGGAGGGAGGCCAGCTTTGCCTTGAGGACGGTCCTCACAAGGCTGGTCCCTCCAGGAGCCATCGCGAGGCTGGCCCAGCCAGCGGTCCTCGCGGGGCTGATTGCGCCAGTCCTGGCGGGGTTCACGGTTATCCCAGCGACCACCACCACAGCCTCCTCCGCGGCCGTAGCCATGGTCGTTGAACTTAGGATGTCGGCCATGGTGCCCGTCGTGGATTGCCCTGAGCTCTTGGCAGTCGTTGGTGTTGTGGCTGTGGATGTTGTGGAAGACACAGAATGGGCGGCTGCCCTTGGAAGATTCGGGGTGGTCGCAACTACGCTTCATCTCAGGCTCGGCCACGAGCACAGCCAGGCCCTTGCGCTTCACGTCCTTGGCCTTGGCCTATTTGGCTTCAGGATCGACCTCCGAGAGCTCAAGGAGGGAGAGGCGACCTTCCTCAGTGCTTGCGCATCTGGTCGCCATGTTGAACATCTCCAGGGCTGAGCACATGTCCTCATGTATGGCGAGTTCTTCCTTCATCTTGACATCCCAGACGCCATCAGTGAACGCTAAGATGATGGCCTCATCCGACACCTTGGGGATCTTGAGGCGAACGTTGGTGAAGTGATGTATGTATTTGTGCAAGGTCTCTCCTGGCTGCTGCTTGATGCGCCGCAGGTCGCCTGCAGCAGGGGCGCGGTCGCGAGTGCCCTGGAAGTTGGCGATGAAGCGCTCGCGCAGCTCGTCCCAAGAGAAGATTGAACCCACAGGGAGGTTCAGGAGCCATGAGCGCGCGCCATCTTTGAGGGCCATGGGAAACCAGTTCACCATGACTTTGTCGTTGCCGTTCGCTGCCTCGATTCTCAGCTCACAGAGTTGGAGGAACTGAGCAGGGTCAGGGGTGCCGTCCTAGCGTGGAGGCAGATCCGTCTTGAACTTGTCGGGCCAGACGTCGAGGGGCGCCGTCTCCCGAGGGTGCGGTCTCAGCAACGCGGGCGACGAGGGCTGCCCGGCGCTCGGCACGAACACGGCGAGCGTCAGCCATGGGAACGGCAGAACGGCAGGGGAACAACCGACGGAAGAGAGGCTTCGACACGCCCCTACCTGGCGCGCCAAATGTCAGATTCAGGGCTCCACAGACCCAAGAAAGGTTCGAACTCTATGGCGTGTGCAAAGAACTCAACCTCTCCAGCCAACCAGTTTGTCGCCCCGACGGCCTAGCTCGATGAACAAGAAAGGAATGGGATGCAGCAGTTTACCCGGTTTCGGGCCACCTTGCGGTGTAAGACCCAACTCCTGCTTTGGGGTGGATTTGCCTTGCGAGGGGCTGAGGATGAACTAGTACAGAGGAAGAACAACCTCAGGAGGTCTGTTCTTGTGTGGGTGTGAGCTAAGGGTTCGATGGATCGATCCCCTTCTACGGTGGTGGCTAAGTTATATTTATAGTGGCCTCAGTCCTCTTCCTCCAAACAAAGGCGGGAAGGGATCCCACAGTGGCCAATTTTGAAGGGGACAGTAGTACATCTTATCCTGACGAAAGGTGGTCTTCGCCTGCAAATCTTCTGGTCGTGACACCGTGATGGGCTCGGCGATGACATCCGTCCTGGCGGTCTTGGTCTTGTAGCACAGGAATTGAAACCTTTGGGTGATTCCTTAGGACCCCGCGCCTGTGCTTGCCTCCTTAGCACTGAAGAAGAAACCTGCTCCTCTGCGCCCGCTGGCGCCCGCCTGGCGTTGGTCGTCATGGCTTGCGTCACCCCCACCTCATGAGGTGGGTACCTGCATAGAAATCTCCGCTCCTCGGGAGCCAGCCTGGGGAGGCTACTCCCTCCAAAGGTCTTTGCGCCGTCCACCTCGCGAGGCTTGGCCCCTCGCGAGGGTCTTGTCTTGAAGGTGCTGAAGATGGGCCGTACCAGGCCGTCATTAGAGCCACGCTGTGGAATGCAGGAAGGCAAGTCTGGGTACCCCGGTTCCAGGAATGCCGACAGCGACCACGAGTAGGAGCCAATCTATGACAAGTGAGGAAACCCATGATTTCTTTTCTCGAACCTGTTGAGTATTTATTGCTATATTTGGTTGTTTGCATTACGCCTTGTTTATTTCTATAGTTTATGGTTGTCCGGTTGTTTGTAGTTAGCATATGACCAATTTCAATTTCCATCTTTGGTTGTTCGTAGCATGCCTTGTTTATTTCAGCTATTAACAGTGTGATGTTCTATATGTGCTTGTATGAACTATGCAGTTCTATTTCATCAATACCAATTTTAACAATAGCTCTATGAATGACTATATTTGGTTGCCGTTAAGCATGTTGAACTCCCTCCGAATCATTTTAGTTTGCATATAAGATTTGTCTAAAGTCAAGCCTCGTAAAGTTTGACCAACTTTATAGAAAAAATACCAACATTCACAATATGAAATCAATATCAGTACATGTGTCATGACTTAAATTTTCATATTGTATAACTTTAGCATGGTAGATGTTGATATTTTTTCATATAAATAAGGTCAAACTTTATGAAGTTTGACTTCAGACAATTCTTATATGCAGAGTAAAAAGGACTGGAGGGAGTATTTACCACACCTTTCCATTTGATTTAACAAAGGCACTGTTTG
The DNA here is from genome assembly GCA_011799875.1 of Thinopyrum elongatum. Classification (NCBI taxonomy): domain Eukaryota; kingdom Viridiplantae; phylum Streptophyta; class Magnoliopsida; order Poales; family Poaceae; genus Thinopyrum; species Thinopyrum elongatum. The sequence goes on from CM022303.1 coordinate 238,941,811, forward strand.
GATTCTCTAACTTAGCTAGAGGTTAGAGTTAGTTTCTAGCTCATGACAGTTAAAAGGGAGAGAGACATTGGTGCAATAGTTGATTGTATTGCTTAAGCCTCGTGGGCATATATAGGAGTACATGGTCATCTTGGAGTACAAGTCAAGGTAGAATAAATCCTACGCTATCCTACATTTCCTATATAACAATGATACTCGATAATGACTAACCCTGAACTAACTCTATCCAAAGAGGTGGTTGGATGACAGTGTTAGATTGACAATAAATGCACTAGGAGAACTAGCCCCAATCAGCACCTCTTGGGTGGGATAGTTGTTTTGGGTGGGTTCGACGCAACTAGCTCAAACGAGCCCTCATGTTTGGATACTTTAGGGCTATTCGAGCCCAAACTAGCTCAAACAAACTCTAACCCATGGATCCAAACAGGGCCAATAACTAGTGTACTTAGACCCGCACAATACAAGTTTGAATGACTTTGTTTGCTTGTTTTTAAATATTAGGCCTGTTGCAGTTCATAACACACCTTTCCACTTCTTGTTTTTAAGTATTAGGTATTTAACAATTTGGTCTTGCACATGTAGGTCCTGCTATCAAAGGTTTTGACCCACTGTTTGACCCTTTTTGCATATGTGGAAATGAGTTGTCCATGAATACCTGTCAAGTCAAGAAACTTAGATAGATTGTTACGATAAAGAAATTAGCGACAAAAAACAACAAGATCTTTGTCTGCACAATGAAGAAGACATCAGTTCACTACAGGATGGTACTAACTGCTATACCTTGTCTTTTTAATTCCTTTGCGCCATTTCAAATCTAGAGAAGATATTTATGCATATCCTTGTTTTCAGGCCTTTCGAAAGCAGTTCTGTCGAGGTACACAAACAGGGACGTATGTTTCCCCCTGACTTGTGCACGGACAGCAAGCCGCCAACCCATCAAGATTGCAACATCCAAGACCAGACCAAGCACAAGAGATCAGCTCCTTGAAGAATCAGAGTGCAGATCAAGAAGACCAAGTCAAGCCAAAGGAGCAAAGCACCCCTAAGGGAAAACTTCCCTTGCCGGGCAGGCAAGCCTGGCAAGGTCAAGGTTGCCCCAGAAGCAAGCCTCAAGATCGCCCGGCAGGCCTGCCGGGTCTTGCGAAGGCAAAACATTCCGCCAAGGCCTCACCGCACCGCCTCACAGCGACGCAAGTCATCAATCAGTGTGGTGTCAAGCCCCAAGGTGACTAAGTGGCTGCTCTTTGCCACATGGCAGCCACTTCCTACAGAAATCACCTCCAAATGACACCCGTCCAGCGACGTGTCATGCAGATAGGAGAGAAGGTGGCCGAACAGCCCGGCAAGGCGTGCCGGGTAGGCCATGATGTCACACTAAACGGCGCATTTAATGCGCTCTGCCCCGTCTGCAGAGTTACGTATGATAGCACTGTTTGCTATCTAATCAGTACACGATGACTGATTTGCCACTGTGGTGACCCCTTGATCTATAAAAGGAGGCCCATGGCAACCATAGAAAGGATTCAGACCCTTGTACACTCGTACGCGCATAGCCGCTCTCGCCCCAAGGCAACCCTACCGGGCAAGAATACAGTGCTTCCACCACAATCCACCATCAATCCAGCAAAGCAGGAGTAGGGTTTTACGCCTCGCAGCGGCCCGAACTTGGGTAAAATTGCCCATGTGATCTCTGCCATGCTACGCGATGTTCTGCACTCTTTGTGCAATGTGCTCATCCCTCCTGCCGAACCACAAGGGGCTCATGGCCCCATAGGTGGCCGTGGTTTCCCACGACATCTTTGTCGCGCCAGGTAGGGGGGTGCGCTTCCGTGAACCTGAGAAGCGTACGTAGCACGTCATCTTCATCATCATTTCTCTTCATCAATGCCTTAATCATTCGTGATGCCTGAGGAAAAGCGGGAGGCGATGGGAATGGAGAGGGGGAGCGATGTCGCTTCCCCCACACCATGTTCAAATCTTCATCGCCATCCTCCGCCACAGCTGCTGCAGCGGCAAGAATCGATACGGCGGTGGCAAGCCAACCCCTGAGGGGGAGCATAATCGCCATGCAAGCCCCGTCCAGGGGAAACAGACAAAGCTCATAGGTACAAGGTTCCTCCTTCCGCCACTCTTGCTTATCGACAATCGAGCCACCCTGAGTTTTGGCATCATCAACGTCGATGAGTACCGCACGACACTCGGTTCAGTTTTTTCCCTACTTAGGGAAATCCTGAGTGGAGCGCTGGTGCAAATCTGTTGATCGACGCCCCGGCAAGTGTGCTCCGGCAAGGCTGTCCGCCTTAGCGTGACTTCTATGCCAGCCACCACCAGATTGTTTGAAAAAGTGTGGAGTGGATGTCATGGTAATCTCACGTCAGATGCCAGGGGGTGGCTTATCATGGGTATAGCTAAGAGGACATTGTCGGGCCCTGGAAGCGGGAGTAAGCACGAGCTCGATCGCACACGAGATGTACCCAGGTTTAGGGCTCTCCGTAGAGATAACACCCCTAGTCCTGCTTTGCAGGGTCTCCGCATGATGACTATGATCAAGGAGTGTACAAGGTAAGAGCTACCTCTCTTCTCCTAGCTATGGTGTGTGTGGAATGAAGGCTGAACCCTTTGCATGGGTGAACCCTGGGGGGTTTTATAGGCCAACCCCCCAGGGGTACAATGGTAATACGGCCGGGTGTAGGACCCGGACGTCAGTGTCTAAGGTCGCCGGGTTCTCCGCTAGCTGCTGGGGCCCGCCCATGGTGGGCCCCGCCAGCTGCCGAGAATCTGGCCGACAGGTAGGGCCCGCCGCCTGCAGGCCATGCTGATTGCCTTTTGCTGTAGCTCTGTCTTTGATGACGGAGGCCGCATCACGAGTCGTATGGCTACAGTCCCGTGCCAGGCGGGTAGGTGGCCGCTTGGTCAGCGCACACTGTAGCCAAGCTCTGTCTTGTCATAGTGGGTGAACACAGACTCTGAGGGGAGGAGGGGCCGGCTGCTGGAAGCCGGCCCGCCCCCGAGGCCACCTTCGAGGGACACGCCGTCTTCTGGAAGCCCTTGGGCCATGCTGATTGCCTTCTGCCGTAGCACGGTCCTTGCCGACGAGGGCTACGTCATGAGTCGCATGGCTATAGTCCCACGCCAGGCGGGTAGGTGGCCGTTGGGTCAGCTCGTACTGTAGCCACGCTCCTCCGGGATTCGGGGGAGCAGGCAGCACTTTTGCCATGCCCCGTCCCGTCGTAGTAGGCGAGTGTGGACTCCTAGGGGAAGGAGGGGCTGGCTGATGGAAGCCGGCCCGCCCCCAAAGCCGCCTTCTATGGGTGCGCCGTCTTCTGGGAGCCGACCCGCGTGGCCTACTGGCACGAGGGACTTTGCCAGCCCCGATGTCTTGAAAAGTTATTGTGTCCGGATGAGGCTACCCGGGGTCCATCCCCCCGACAGTAGTCCCCGAAGCTGGTGAGGCGCCACGACTCAATCGTTGGAGTGCCTCAGCAGTTTCCTCCTCCGAGAGATCCTGCGTCTTTGCTTCGTCCGCGTGCCAAAAGCCGGCAGAGGCGAAGCCAGCCGCTTGGCGAATTTGAATCGTCGTGGCGGGCGCTGGGTGGTACGCCACCGGGTGGCGTGCCTTCCACCCGTTGCACGCACGCCATGTGCCGCCAACAGGCCAGGCCGGGCTGCCAGCCCACGTGCACGATGGGACGCCGCCATAGGCCCGGGCCCACCACTACATAGCCCCGGCGCGCGCGCGGATCCGCTGCGTCCGAGGCAGACGGTTGCCCTTCCGGGGCAAAATAATTACGCGCCATGAAGGCACGGGTTTTGCGAGAGCGTGCGGGACGTGGGCGTAGTTAATCCCACGCCCCCCCACGAAGCGTCGCCTCGGCCTTGCCGTGTCGGCCGTATAAATAGGAGGGAGGGGGGCGGCCAAATGCACGCGCGCCCCCTCTGCTCTCTTCTTCTTCCTCCTCACTGCCGCTGTGCCGCCACGCCGCACGCTACCGAAGTGCCGCCGTGGCTTCGCCATCGTCCAGCCTCGCCGCACCGCCGCCGGGCCATCGCAAGCCATGGCGTGAGGCAAGTAGGACGGCTCCAACGTCCACGAAGGCCACATTGGGTTCCTCTGCGCGACGCGGAGGCTTCCTGTCGAGGCGATCGTGGGGATGCGGATCCCCGATGAAAGGGAGATCTCACCGGTGCCGAGGGCCGGCGAGTTCGTCGTCTTCCGGAGCCATTTCCTCAGCGGATTTGGTTTGCCCGCGAGCGGCTTCCTCCGCTCCTTCCTCAACTTCTACCATCTCCAACCTCATCACCTCACTCCCAACACGGTGGTGCTTCTCTCCGCCTTCATGACCTTCTGCGAAGGCTACCTCGGCGTCCTGCCCACGCTCGAGTTATGGGGTAGGTTCTTCAACCTGAAGTTGGGTACCCAGGCCAAGGGCGAGACGGCCTAGTGCGGGTCCTGCGTCGCCCTGCGGTGCACCGGCTCCAGGACCCGCTTTCCTCCCATCTCTTTGCTAGAGTCGGCGAAGCTGTGGCAGAAGTCGTACTTCTATGTCTGCAACCTCCACCCAACTGGTGACTACATCAACCTGCCGGCCTTCGCGATCGGCCCGCCTGGCCAGCCTTGGAACAACTGGGGGCAACATCCCAAACCGGTGCCGGCTTCCATCACCAACATCCTTGTCCGGCTTCAGGAGATGACGGACTCGGAGGGCCTCAAGCCGGCGAACTTGCTGGCCGCCTTCGTCTACCGTCGGGTTTCACCCCCCCAAAGCCTGGCTGCACCTGATCTGCGACATGAGCGGCCGCCGGGACCCCTGCCGGATGTCCACGAAGGAGCTGCCGATGGTGGAGGTGGTCCGCCATGTCAACTACTTCTCCGACAGCAAGCTCAGCGAGACCTACTGGCAATTCGGCAAGCAGCCGTACAGTCGCGCCAACCCACCACCGCCGGTTAGTATCTGGTCCCCCTTCTTTGCTCATGCAGTGCTCTTCATCTGACCTGACCACCCGGACATGGGGCAGCGCTTCCCTGGTCAGGTAGCAACTGGCGCGCCGGCTCCGGGACATCAATGGATGCCGGACCACGTGGGGAGCGACGTGGGTGACCCCGAGCTAGGGGCGGCCGCGCTGGAAGATGGAGGCGAGGACGAGACCACCAGGGGGGTGGCGACGGAGGAGGCGGAGCCGTAGGAGGTGGTGCAGGAGGAGGCGGCGCAGGAGGAGACGACGATGTCCGGTCCTGGCTGGATGACGATGAGGATGAAGAGGGGCAACACCACCCGAAGGCGTCGAGGGGGAAGGCGCCGGCCCTTCGATGGTGCGGCCGTCAAGCGGAGCGCCGACTGGTGCACCCGGCGCGGCTAAACACCACGGTGAGGGGCTGTTTGGCAGCCGGCCACCCAAGAAGGCCAAGCAAGCGGCCGTGACCAAGCGGCAGGAGGCCGCGAAGGTGGCCACCATCTGGAGGGCCCCAAAGGATCGCCCAATGGTGTCCGGGTAAGTTCGTTAGGCACACAGCCTTGGTTGCTTTTCTCTCTCACAAACTTCTCATCTCTACTTGCTTTGCTGAACAGGGCCGCCATCTCATATCACGGGTACCATCCACCTCGCTGATCGGACCAGCAGGCAGTTCTGAGGAGGCCCGGCGCATGGACCCGGCCGCTGCCCTTCGGGAGGCGACCGAAAGGAACACGCGGGAGGCACGGGAGAAACGGGAAGCTGCCATGGCGCTGGCGGACGCCGATGCCCAGGCCGCCGCATCAGCGCGGGTGGAGGCCCAAGCTGCAGCGCAGGCGGAGGCGGAGGCGATGACCAAGGCGCAGGCGGAGGCCAACGCCAAGGCTGCGAAGGATCCGACTGGCTGCGGGATCCCGGAGGCTGCAAATCTTGAGCAGCTGGAGGTGCCGGTGGTGGAGGCCCAGGTGCCGACTAGGGCAGCCGAAGCCGACCAGACGGCGCCGGAGCTGGAGGTTGCTGACTCCGTCATCCCGGAGGCGGAGGTGACTCAGCGTGCGCCGGGTGCTGGCAAGCGAGGTGACGGCCACCCCGGAGGGCCGGAGGGCAGGACTGGAGGATGTATATATGGGCACCCGTGAGCCAGCGCGAGACTCACGAGGCCCTACCTCAAGGCGGGTTGCGCCTGAATTTTTGTTCGAAACGTTTGTAAGGGTCTTGCGAGATGGTCAGGTGGCCTACGCCGAGTGAATCTACGAAGGATATCGCATGACAAGGCCGAACACCAACGACCCCAGGAGGTGTCGTGAACGGGGCCGGCCCGCCAGACAGAGCTCAGCCGCTGGTTTTATCGATGCTGCAGGGACGGACCCGAGCACAGACGCCGTGCCCAGTCTTCTCATGCAACGATCCTAAAGAAAGACAACCGACGCGCGGCTCCTGCGGCGGCAAGGCGCCGGGTTGCGCGCCCTGACTCGTCCACTCTCGATTAGCTCATGCGAGAACAAGGCACCAAGGACCACGGGAGGTGACGTACATGGGAGCTGGCCCGCGAGATAGAGCTCGGCCACTTGGGTTTAGCGACGCTGCAGTGGACCCGAGCACAGACGCCGTGCCAGTCCTTAATCATGAGGCGGTCATGGGCGGGTTTCTGAGGGCACAAAACATTCATGGTGGTGAAGCACCGGTCATGCAGGTGATAATAAAGCAACACATGAAAGGGTAAGGCCAGTTCTGATATATGCGCAAAATGATATAGGCTGCAGGGGCTGACCCTAACAGCTTGAGCATAATGCAGCCCGAGGGGCGCCCTAAGTTGAACAAACCAAAAAGTCACCTAGCAACGTCGTTGTAGAAGTGTTGGGGCAGCTGAAGATGTGCGCTGAAGAAGTCGCTCCTCACGAGTCGTCTGGCTCCTGAGCCTCGTGGGGCTCGAGGGGTCCGAGAGGCTCGGGAGGGTCTGGCACCTCCATCGTCAGGATCACCTGGCGCCTGGCTTCATGAGCTGCCAAAGCGCCCTGCATACGGCGCTGGTGCGAGGCGGCTGCGTTCGGCAAGCCAAAAGGCATGCGGACGTAGCTGTGAGGGTGGCCTCCACACCGGCCAATGCGGGACGGCCAGAAGAGCTCCTGAGAAGCAGCCCCGTTGAGTCCTGGGATGTTGACGCAGACGCGCAGCTCGCCACCCATGTCAGGGGCGGCAGCTGCACTGGGTGGTGCGGGGCGGCGGTCGCCATGCATGGCTCGCGCCTCCTGAAGCTCCTCGATTGCCTTGGTGATGAACTCCTGAGCGCCTGGCGCCTTGCCACCTGCGCCCTGCTGATGGAAACGCGTGTTGAAACACGCCTCCACATGGTGCCCGAACACCTTACTCATGATGCTGGCCAGGTCAGAGGCCCTCTAGAGGAGAGCCCCCGAGCCCAACCTAAGAGGGGCACCGGGCGCGCCTTCCTATGCAAGGGGGAAGGGCGCCCCTGCAGCGGGCGCGGGGCTTGAGGCACGATCGTCGGACGCCCCAACCTCCTGAGGGCCCCTGAGGAGGAGCTGCTTCTTCTTCTTGGGGATGGCCTCAAGAGGATGGATGGCACCCTCGTCATCTGAGTTCTCGACCGCCGCGGCCTGGTAGGCGTGCTCGAGGGAGCACACCGCGTCCTTCTCATCGCAGGCGACAGTGATGATGCCGCCGCTTCCTGGCATCTTGAGGACGTTGTAGCCGTGGTGAGTCACTGCCATGAACTTGGTGATGGCTGGATACCCGAGGATGGCGTTGTACGGGAGGCGAATGTGGGCGACGTCGAAGTCGATGAGCTCGGTGCGGTAGTTGTCGTGCTTGCCGAAGGTGACAGGAAGGCGAATCTATCCCAGGGGACCAGTGGAGCCGTCGGTCACCCCTGAGAAGGGCTTGGTGGGAAGGAGTTGGTCATAAGGCACCTGGAGCCTCTCGAACGTCTCAGTAGAGAGAACATTGAGCCCCGCGCCACCATCGATGAGTGTCTTGGTGATGAGGATGTTGCTGATGGTCGGTGAGCAGAGTATCGAGAGTGCACCAGCGGTGGCCGCACACTTCAGCTGGTCTGTGGAGTCGAAGGTGACGGTGTACTTGGACTACCTGAGTGGACACGACACCTCGAGCTTGGGGAGGGCCGTGTTCACCTCACGCGCGAACTGCTTGAAGATGCGATGGGAGGCGGGGGCCTGAGCGCCACCCAGGATGCAGGCGATGGCGCGAGGCTCCTGGAAGCCCCCAGCCCCATCATCTTGGTGGTGGTCATCATTCCTCCTTGGTGGCGGCGACAGCAGAGGGAGGCCAGCTTTGCCTTGAGGACGGTCCTCACGAGGCTGGGCCCTCCAAGAGGCATCGCGAGGCTGGCCCTGCCAGCGGTCCTCGCGGGGTTGATTGCGCCAGTCCTGGCGGGGGTCGCGGTTGTCCCAGCGACCACCACCACAGCCTCCTCCGCGGCCGTAGCCATGGTCGTTGAGCTCAGGACGTCGGCCAAGGTGCCCGTCGTGGATTGCCCTGAGCTCTTGGTAGTCGTTGGTGTTGTGGTTGTGGATCTTGTGGAAGACACAGAATGGGTGGCTGCCCTTGGAAGATTCGGGGTGGTCGCAGCTGCGCTTCATCTCAGGCCCGGCCACAAGCACAGCCAGGCCCTTGCGCTTCACGTCCTTGGCCTTCTTCGCTTCAGGATCGACCTCCGAGAGCTCAAGAAGGGAGAGGCGACCTTCCTTAATCCTCGCGCATCTGGTCGCCATGTTGAACATCTCCAGGGCTGAGCATAGGTCCTCATGTATGGCGAGTTCTTCATTCATCTTGACATCCCGGACGCAATCAGTGAACGCTGAGATGATGGCCTCATCCGACACCTTGGGGATCTTGAGGCGAACATTGGTGAAGCGATGTATGTATTTGTGCAAGGTCTCTCCTGGCTGCTGCTTGATGCGCCGCAGGTCACCTACAGCGGGGGCGCGGTCGCGAGTGCCCTGGAAGTTGGCGATGAAGCGCTCGCGCAGCTCGTCCCAGGAGGAGATTGATCCCATTGGGAGGTTCAGGAGCCATGAGCACGCGCCGTCTTTGAGGGCCATGGGAAACCAGTTCACCAAGACTTTGTCGTTGCCGTTCGCTGCCTCGATGCTCAGCTCGTAGAGTTGGAGGAACTCAGCAGGGTTAGGGGTGCCGTCGTAGAGTGGAGGCAGATCCGTCTTGAACTTGCCGGGCCGGACGACGCTGTGCAGCTTCGGAGTGAAAGCACGGCAGCCAGCCGCGCTCACGGGAGCCAGCCGCTGGGGAGGAGCTTGGTCTTGACGCCCGCGCACCGCTGCCTCATGTGGCGCATGGCCTTGACGCGGCGGTGCCGGAAGCGCGTGTGCTTCTCCTTGAGGCCGCTGCACCACCTGTCAGCTTTCTTCATCGCGTGCCGGCACCCTGCGCGGCAGGTCGCACTGGGGGGCCTCACGCCTTGGCTCGGGGATGACATCACGCCGAAGGGGAGGAGGAGATGCGCCGTGGGCCATGTCGCCCGCCTGAGACGGCGGGGGAGGTAACGAGCGAGACGGCACAGGAGCCTCTCCAGCGGCGCTGACGAGCTCGACGATTCGGTCCAGCCAGTCTTCGTAGAGGTCGTCGGCCGGACGATAGCGCAGAAGCTCACGCACCATGAGCAGGGCAGCCTGCGCGTTCGCCGGTGCCCGACGGACATGGGAGGACGAAGCGACGGCTGGGGTCAGCGACGAGTCCTGCTGCTTGTGGGCCGCAGGAATGGTGGCGGCGTTAGCTGCAGGAGAAGGGGAGCGGTGAGCGGCGCCGTCTCCCGCGGGTGCGGTCTCAGCAACGCGGGCGGCGAGGGCTGCCCGGCGCTCGGCATGAACACGGCGAGCGTCAGCCATGGGAACGGCAGCGGAACAACCGACGGAAGAGAGGCTTCGACATGCCCCTACCTGGCGCGCCAAATGTCGGATTCAGGGCTTCGCAGACCGAAGAAAGGTTCAAACTCTGTGGCGTGTGCGAAGAACTCAACCTCTCCAGCCAACTAGTTCGTCGCCCCGACAGCCTAGCTCGATGAACAAGAAAGGAATGGGACGCAACAGTTTACCCGGGTTCGGGCCACCTTGCGGTGTAAGACCCTACTCCTACTTTGGGGTGGATTTGCCTCGCGAGGGGCTGAGGATGAACTAGTACAGAGGAAGAACAACCTCAGGAGGTCTGTTCTTGTGTGGGTGTGAGCTAAGGGTTCGATGGATCGATCCCCTTCTACGGTGGTGGCTAAGTTATATTTATAGTGGCCTCGGTCCTCTTCCTCCAAACGAAGGCGGGAAGGATCCCATAGTGGCCAATTTTGAAGGGGACAGTAGTACATATTATCCTAACGAAAGGTGTTCTTCGCCTGCAAATCTTCTGGTTGTGACGCCGTGATGGGCACGGCGATGACATCCGTCCTGCCGTCCTGGCGGTCTTGGTCTTGTAGCACGGGAATGGAAACCTTTGGGTGATTCCTTAGGACCCCGCGCCTGTGCTTGCCTCCTTAGCACCGAAGAAGAAACCTGCTCCTCTGGGCCCGCTGGCGCCCGCCTGGCCTTGGTCGTCATGGCTTGCGTCACCCCCACCTCATGAGGTGGGTACCTGCATAGAAATTTCCGCTCTTCGGGAGCCAGCCTAGAGAGGCTACTCCCTACAGAGGTCTTGGCGCCGTCCGCCTCGCGAGGCTTGGCCCCTCGTGAGGGTATTGTCTTGAAGGTGCTGAAGATGGGCCATACCAGGCCATCATTGGAGCCACGCCATGGGCCACAGGAAGGCAAGTCTGGGTACCCCGGTTCCAAGAATGCCGACAGCAACCACGAGCAGGAGCCAATCTGTGACAAGTGAGGAAACCCATGATTTGTTTTCTCGAACCTGTCCAGTATTTATTGCTATATTTGGTTGTTTGCATTAGGCCTTGTTTATTTCTACGGTTTATGGTTGTCTGGTTGTTTGCAGTTAGCATATGACCAATTTCAATTGCCATCTTTGGTTGTTCATAGTATGCCTTGTTTATTTCAGCTATTGACAGTGTGATGTTCTATATGTGCTAGTGTGAACTGTGCAGTTCAATTTCATCAATACCAATTTTAACAATAGCTCTATGAATGACTATATTTGGTTGCTGTTAAGCATGTTGAACTCCCTCCGAATCTTTTTAGTTTGCATATAAGATTTGTCTAAAGTCAAGCCTCGTAAAGTTTGACCAACTTTATAGAAAAAATACCAACATTCACAATATGAAATCAATATCAGTACATGCGTCATGACTTAAATTTTCATATTGTATAACTTTAGCATGGTAGATGTGGACATTTTTTCATATAAGGAAGGTCAAACTTTATGAAGTTTGACTTCAGACAATTCTTATATGCAGAGTAAAAAGGACTGGAGGGAGTATTTACCACACCTTTCCATTTGATTTAACAATGGCACTGTTTGGATACTCTAACTTAGCTAGAGGTTAGAGTTAGTTTCTAGCTCATGACAGTTAAAAGGGAGAGAGACATTGGTGCAATAGTTGATTGTATTGCTTAAGCCTCGTGGGCATATATATACAAGTACATGGTCATCTTGGAGTACAAGTCAAGGTAGAATGAATCCTACGCTATCCTACGTTTCCTAAATAACAATGATACTCAAGAATGACTAACCCGGAACTAACTCTAGCCAAAGAGGTGTTTGGATGACAGTGTTAGATTGACAATAAATGCACTAGGAGAACTAGCCCCAATCAGCACCTCTTGGGTGGGATAGTTGTTTTGGGTGGGTTAGACACAACTAGCTCAAACTAGCCCTCATGTTTGGATACTTTAGGGCTATTTGAGCCCAAACTAGCTCAAACTAAATCTAACCCATGGATCCAAACAGGGCCAATAACTAGTGTACTTAGACCTGCACAATACAAGTTTGAATGACTATGTTTGCCTGTTTTTAAATATTAGGCCTGTTGTAGTTCATAACACACCTTTCCACTTCTTGTTTTTAAATATTAGGTTTTTAACAATTTGGTCTTGCACATGTAGGTCCTACTATTAGAGGTTTTGACCCACTGTTTGACCCTTTTTGCATATGTGGAAATGAGTTGTCCATGAATATCAGTCAAGTCAAGAAACTTAGAAAGATTGTTACGATAAAGAAATTAGCGACAAAAAACAACAAGATCTTTGTCTGCACAATGAAGAAGACATCAGTTCACTACAGGATGGTACTAACTGCTATACCTTGTCTTTTTAATTCCTTTGCGCCATTTCAAATCTAGAGAAGATATTTATGCATATCCTTGTTTTCAGGCCTTTTGAAAGCAGTTCTGTCGAGGTACACAAACAGGGGCGTATGTTTCCCCCTGACTTGTGCACGGACAGCAAGCCGCCAAGCCGTCAAGATTGCAACATCCAAGACTAGACCAAGCACAAGATATCAGCTCCTTGAAGAATCAGAGTGCAGATCAAGAAGACCAAGTCAAGCCAAAGGAGCAAAGCACCACTAAGGGAAAACCTCCCTTGCCGGGCAGGCAAGCCTGGCAAGGTCAAGGTTGCCCCGGAAGCAAGCCTCAAGACCGCCCAGCAGGCCTGCCGGGTCCTGCGAATGCAAAACATCCCGCCAAGGCCTCATCGCACCGCCTCACTGCAACGCAAGTCATCGATCAGTGCGGTGTCAAGCCCCAAGGTGACTAAGTGGCTGCTCTTTGCCACATGGCAGCCACTTCCTACAGAAATCACCTCCAAATGACACCCGTCCTGCGACGTGTCATGTAGATAGGAGAGAAGGTGGCCGAACAGCCCGGCAAGGCGTGCCGGGCAGTCCATGATGTCACACTAAACGACGCATTTAATGCGCTCTGCCCCATGTGCAGAGTTAGGTATGATAGCACTGTTTTCTATCTAATTAGTACACGATGACTGATTTGCCACTGTGGTGACCCCTTGATCTATAAATGGAGGCCCATGGCAACCATAGAAAGGATTCAGACCCTTGTACACTCGTTCGCGCATAGCCGCTCTCACCCCAAGGCAACCCTGCCGGGCAAGAACGCAGTGCTTCCACCACAATCCACCATCAATCCATCAAAGCAGGAGTAGGGTTTTATGCCTCGCGGTGGCCCGAACCTGGGTAAAATTGCCCATGTGAACTCTGCCGTGCTGCGCGATGTTCTCCGCTCTTTGTACAATGTGCTCATCCCCCCTGCCGAACCACAAGGGGCTCATGGCCCCATAGGTGGCCGTGGTTTCCCACGACATCTTTGCCGCGCCAGGTAGGAGGGTGCGCTTCCGTGAATCCGAGAAGCATACGTAGCACGTCATCTTCATCATCATTTCTCTTCATCAACAGCTTAATCATCTGTGACGCCCGAGGAAAAGCGGGAGGCGATGGGAACGGATAGGGGGAGCGATGTCGCTTCCCCCACACCTCGTTCAAATCTTCATCGCCCCCTCCGCCACAACTGCTGCAGCGGCAAGAATCGATACGGCGGTGGAAAGCCAACCCCTGAGGGGGAGCGTAATCGCCATGCAAGCCCCGTCCAGGGGAAACGGACAAAGCTCATAGGTACAAGGTTCCTCCTTCCGCCACTCTCGCTTATCGACAATCGGGCCACCCTGGGTTTTGGCATCATCAATGTCGATGAGTACCGCACGAAACTCGGTTCAGTATTTTCCCTACTTAGGGAAATCCTGAGTGGAGCGCTGGTGCAAATCCGTTGATCGATGCCCCGGCAAGTGTGCTCCGGCAAGGCTGTCCGCTTTAGCGTGACTTCTATGCCAGCCGCCACCAGATTGTTTGAAAAAGTGTGGAGTGGATGTCGCGGTAATCTCACGTCAGATGCCAGGGGGTGTCTTATCATGGGTGGAGCCAAGAGGACGTCGTCGGGCCCTAGAAGCGGGAGTAAGCACGAGCTCGATCGCACACGAGACGTACCCAGGTTCGGGGCTCTCCGGAGAGATAACACCCCTAGTCCTGCTCTGCGGGGTCTCCGCATGATGACTATGATCAAGGAGTGTACAAGGTTAGAGCTACCTCTCTTCTCCTAGCTATGGTGTGTGTGGAATGAAGGCTGAACCCTTTGCATGGGTGAACCCTGGGTGGTTTTATAGGCCAACCCCCAGGGGTACAATGGTAATACGGCCGGGTGTAGGACCTGGACGTCAGTGTCTAAGGTCGCCGGGTTCTCCGCTAGCTGCTGCGGCCCACCCATGGTGGGCCCCGCCAGCTGCTGTGAATCTGGCCGACAGGTAGGGCCCGCCGCCTGCGGGCCATGCAGATTGCCTTTCGCTGTAGCTCTGTCCTTGATGATGGAGGCCGCGTCACGAGTCGTATGGCTACAGTCCCGCGCCAGGCGGGTAGGTGGCTGCTTGGTCAGCGCACATTGTAGCCACGCTCTGTCTTGTCGTAGTGGGTGAGCGCACACCCTGAGTGGGAGGAGGGGCCAGCTGCTGGAAGCCGGCCCGCCCCCGAGGCCGCCTTCGAGGGACACGCCGACTTCTGGAAGCCCGTGGGCCACGCTGATTGCCTTCTGTCGTAGCACGGTCCTTGCCGACGAGGGCCGCGTCATGAGTCGCATGGCTACAGTCCCGGGCCAGGTGGGTAGGTGGCCGTTGGGTCAGCTCGTACTATAGCCACGCTCCTCCGGTGTGGCACCCCGGCTCAGAGGGAACTGGAACGCCCCGTATTCCAGTCCCAGGGACAAGTCCACTGGAATACGGCACTGTTGGCATAGAACAAATCAGCTCTTTATTGCTATAAATACGGTTACAAGGGTACAAGGATTACATCGGCACGGCGACACTACGCCTGCTCAAAATAGCTCTATGCTAACAGCGGATCGACCTGAGGGAGTGAAGCAACTCTCGGCAGCGGAACAACGTCGACGGGGATGGACTCCATTCCGCAGGGACTCTGGCTGGAACGCGTATCCTAGCTCGCGCAATCATCATCTCCAACAAACAATCAACCATGGCATGACCTGCAAACTGGCATGACACGCCAGGTGAGTACTTTGAATGTACTCGCAAGCTCACAACAAACATCAGCATTAAGGCAAGACAACATCATAGTAATCAAGATTAGGTTGAGATTTACTGTTACCGAAGGAATGGTTGAAATGATCAATAACAGGCTACTCTTCCTGCATTCTGGTGACCAACTCATGATCACTCCAAGAACATCCAACGATCATCCTCGAGATCGTTACTAATACTTGCCCATGGCATGATATCCGACTGTTACCATACTCAGATGAGTTCTTTCCTTATTACTGTCATTATTGTGGTTGATCTCCTATAGAGGTCTGGACGGGCTGTCCGATACCGTGGACCCAGTATTCGAATAGATTTTACACTCTGCAGAGGTTGTACACTTTACCCACACCACGGAACTCATGGCCTTGTGCTCCCATTCGGGTGGACCAACGACGTTCCGATGAAACCCGCCTGACCCGTGACTCTTCCATCGTACGACTGGCAATCATACTCCCTCTTGGAGTCAAGCCCTGGGTGGCCCCGTGTCCTCAAGACACCTGCCAGCGTCCTGGCCAAACAAACTGTCCCAAACGGGGACCTGGATCCAATAACTCAACTGGGCTCACAGGGTTATCGCCGCCTACCGGGCCAGGGTAGCGCGCGCGCATAACCCTCCCTCTTTAGAGGTACCGGTGGAAGAGCACGCGATCAGACCAAGTCAAGGCCGTCCCATACCGGCAAATGTGGCTGCACGAATAAGCCCGGACAGGTGACTCTCGATCAACCAACTAAGTTCACTTATTAACCAGGTTGTTTCATCAAGTTAACTTAGTTGGTCAAATTAGGCATCTTATCCTCGAACAATCTTTCTGTCACAGCTGACACTCCGGTATCATAGTAATCCAATAACCGGCATGCTTAGGCTACTGCTACTAGTTCATATCCACAAGTGCCGGATGAAATCCAAAATAATCATAGACAGTGATCTCAACATCATAGTATCAACAAGTGGGTAAGCTACTAGTCATTAACAATCCGGTATTCAACATCTACTCATGCATGTCATAATCCAATCCATGCTACAGATAACATTCTTACTATTAAAGTAATTAATTAAACTATGATATTGCATTGCAATTATGCGGATGAGGGTTGTGGCTTGCCTGGAGATGAAGGAGTCATTGGAATGAAGTGCGGAAATGTCGCGGGGACGAATGCCGGAAACAGTACTCTCTCGGAGGGCTGTTTACGGACAAGCGCAAAAGGGTCATTTCCACTGTGTCAAAGCATTATGAAAATGATGACAACAGAACGGGCTCGACGAGACGAAGAAGTGGGCTTTGGAATCACCTGATTTGGACTTACGAGCGAAGAGATATTGAGGAATGACTGCCAGGGACTTTTCTGCAAACATTTCATTAGCATCAGGGTCCCTGGACTGTTTCTAGAAAAAAAAAACAAGAGGCACTGTGCCGACCCGGGCCGAAACTGCTGCCACTGCGCTGCTGTTCAAAGGGCCTCACTGACCAGATTTGCAAAGTATGAAGTAGCACTCACATACTTCATTGGATTGAGCTGAAATTTGTCAAGAAAGGGTTATTTGGACATATGAAGATGCTGTAAAAATTTCATACCAAATGGACATGCCAAAATGGTACTTCCTTCACAGCTATCTTCTCTGTCTAGAAACTTGGAATAATTCTATAGAATTATTGGTAAGATGGATTGAGCCCAAATTTTGTGGAGAGGTGATATATGGGTAGAAGAATGATCTGGAAATTATTCATGAATTATGGAGCAATAAAAATTATAGTTGCTTCACAACCCATAATAATTACCAGAAACAAAGATTTGATGCTGTGATCACATAGATGATTGGATAAGGTTGAAACTTTGTGGAGAGTCATGATTTGGGCAAATGAAGGTGCATGCAAAATTTCAACTCATTTGGATACTCCTAGCTAGCACTTGCTTCACAAAGATTCCAGTTGCCCAGAAACTTTGGAAATTAGCCAGGAGAGATTTAATATCCAAATAAATTTGAATTTTGGCATGTGGCAATGATATGGATAGGAAAGAATGCCCAAAAAGTTTGAGAGCAAGCAAGCAAATATAAATGGTACTTGCTTCACAACCTGCCAGCTGGGGCAGAATCAGAAAAGGAATATTTGTGAAATATTTTTGGACATGGCAAGGAATATTTTGACATATCTGGATAAGATATGTCCCAAAGGATTTATGAGAATTATTTGGTAATGATAGAAATATGAGTTGCTTCACAACTCAGAGCTGACAGGGTTATTCCTTTAATAGAAAAAGGAATATTCCCAAGAAAAGAATATTGGGATTGGTCCAAGATGGAAATGACAAGGTCTTGGGATGATTTTGAGGTTGGCAAGCCACTTGGGAGAGGAATCAAGGGTGATCTCTCCAGGTTTCAGGACTACTAAGCCACAGAAAAGCAAATCCAGACCAAAATAAAAAGAAAAAAGAAATGGGCAAAATCCAGGGTGTCACAAACCTACCCCCCTTAAAGAAATCTCGTCCTCGAGATTTGGTTGCTCAGGGGTTAAACCTGAATATTCCCCTTTGAGGAAACCGTTTCCCACTCAGGTTTCCTTTTTAACCTTTGTGTTATGCCCCCGCTGATTTCTCCGATTGACTGCCTGGCTTTGATGTGGTTCATTTCACTGGATTCTCATTCTGACAGGTCTTTCCTCATATATTATTCTGACTTTAATCCTTTTATGTCTAATGGCCTACCTAGGTGCAATGAATTATCCTGACTACAATACCCGTCCTTCTCGCAAGCCCGAGAGTTGTTCCTTATGGACGTGTTGTGATGAAGTCCAATACGGATGATCGTCCATTGACTCATGAACAGATCCTCTCGAGGGGCATGAAATCTTTTACTCATCGTGCTTGGGTGTCCTCAAAGGGCTGTATGTCCGCCAAGTTTGAAACAGTACTGTGATTCATATCGTTCTCCTTCTCGCATGGTTTACTGAATCATCTTTGGTATCTGTACTATCTCAGGTATCACATTCGCACCGAAGATTTAATTGTCACCTGTCGTGACCAGCATAAAGGTGTACGGTGATATTATCCATAGACTTGACTGACAGTGGTCCTGGCAGCAGAATCTTGTTCACGGCAGGTTATTCTTTATCTGCTTCCCATATGTGAGGACATATGCTGCGAGACTGTTGCTCATCCTTCTGAGTGCTCAGTCTGACAGGCTTGACTATTCTCTTCTGATGATTCTGGGAATATTTAGTTGGCTGAGCGGGTTGACTCGATATGGGGTCCTTGCAAATAGATTAGACCCCGTGGTGTGTATCCCCATGGTGACCGGTATCGAACCAGTCTATTCTGGCATTTGTACCAAGTTGATCATGTAACCATTATCATATCTGTATGGCCAATCTTGCTCCTTCATTATGGTTCTCTTTACCTAGATCCTTAGCTGAAAGAGCTTGGCCTTATGTATTCTCGATTCTTTGGGTGACCATGGGTACTGCCAGATGCAATGTTCCGGCAGGCATATTTCTTTACAAGTTGTAGCTGTAGGGTAACGACCGTCTGAACCCTTGGATGAAATCGGCAAATAAACCAGTAGCCACCAGAACGGTCTTTACAACTCAGATCTGGGACATTACTGGAGTAACTCAACCCCGACTCAAGACGGCTGAAAAGCAACTCAGAGCATGAGACGGTGTCGATAAGAAGAAAGTAGCAGGTCCCTAAGACGGCCGAGAAACAGCTCAGAGCATAGGGTCACCGCTACGGAAAGAAATTCAACAACTGTCCGAGACGGCCGAAAAGCAGCTCAGAACACGGGCCAGTTACTGACAAAAGAAATAAAAATCGGCATCCACCCCGGACGGCCGTAAACAGCTCAGTACACAGGCGTGGTGCCATTACTAAAGAAAGGCAGGCAGGGGTTCAGTAGCGTCCCATACAGCTCGCTACTACGCAGACAAGCACAGGTATGATAATTGAAACCGGGCTGACATCATGGTCTGAGTAACTCATGTAACCTTGGCAGCATGTTCATCATTTCCATAAAAACATGTGTAGCTGGCACTTGATTTCTGAGGCAGGCTTGTGTCCTGACTGGTTCTTGCATTCTGACAAACGGTTGCGGACCTGACTCTTGGGATGCATTGTCATATGCTGCCAACTGTCTGGGGAGTATCTTGTACTCTGAGGCTTCCTTTTTGCCACATACGGACTGAGTGCATATATCTATTCCTTAATGTTTCTGCTGTCAGTCACTTGTTGTAAGCCACATGGTATTCAGCTATCCTTCTTGCTGAACACCGCACTCATAACATATTCTGGCTTACTTCCGGGATATATCAAGGTTCAACCTGTACTCATAGCAGACTCAAACCGTATATGGTAACCATACCTTTGACATGAAATGTACTGTGGATCAGCACACAACCTGTCATCTTGCTGATTCTGCTGTGAAGGTTGTACTGTTATCTGCTTGATGCTGTTAATCAATCCAAAATACCATTGGTAGTCAGGTCAGGTATTTCCCGATATCAGGCAGTCAGCGGAAAAATTCCATAATGTTGAGCTGAGCCTCCAACTAACTGTCTCTTCACTGATTTCTTTGAGTCCGGTGTCGGGGAGCAACTTCCATAAGGGGAAATAAGGTAACGCCAAGGACCCGACGAAAGAAGCAAAAGAAACGACTAAACAAAAGCACACAAAGCACTAAGATCACACACAAGCAATATATTATAGCTACTCACAGCAATAATATGCAGGCCTACTTAAGCACACAAATCTCGCGGAGACTCCGGTATTACGGTCTAACATGCTGTGGCGATGTGCACGAAAGGAAGTCAAGGTGTGGAAGGAGTTGGTGTAAACAAAGGTACACCAAACACGGCTTAACACTGGTTGCAGCTGGAAGGATACTGAGGCGAGGACGGACTTGGTGATCGTGGACCGGAACACGGAGGTCACGACCACATCATCATCAAGCGTACGGAAGAAACCGTACTTGACCTGGGAATGGATGGCTGGGAAGGATAGCGATGAAAATAAAGGCTCGCTGGCATCGCCCTTTTCTGATAACCAAGATCAATAAGGGTTGCCAAGGCGGCTAGAGGGATGGCACGATCCGGGATAGAGACATGTCTATCACCGAGCCATAGGGGTGGCTGAAAAGGATGCAATGGTGTGGTACCGGTGTATCAATCCTGCAAGGGATCGACATTGCCAAGTACCTTGGCATCTCTCTGCTGGGACAGAGATGACACCACACACCGAGGAACAATATGCAACTGGAGGGTACAGGTAGTGGATTGCCGCCTATACTCACCAGATCAATCGTTAGTGATAACTAGTCTATATGCATGCTATGCAGCAAACAAATGCGACAAACAAGTGCAGCAAACCAACTAGACTCTATACTACCGGTTCTAACGCTCGCACCTAGACTGCGCGTCCTATAGCCAAACCTGCTCTGATACCAACTCCTGTGGCACCCCGGCTCAGAGGGAACCGGAACGCCCCGTATTCCAGTCCCAGGGACAAGTCCACTAGGATATGGCACTGTTGGCATAGAACAAATCAGCTCTTTATTGCTATAAATACGGTTACAAGGGTACAAGGATTACATCGGCACGGCAACACTACGCCTGCTCAAAATAGCTCTATGCTAACAGCGGATCGACCTGAGGGAGCGAAGCAACTCTCGGCAGCGGAACAACGTCGACGGGGATGGACTCCATTCCGCAGGGACTCTAGCTGGAACGCGTATCCTAGCTTGCGCAATCATCATCTCCAACAAACAATCAACCATGGCATGACCTGCAAACTGGCATGACACGCCAGGTGAGTACTTTGAATGTACTCGCAAGCTCACAACAAACATCAGCATTAAGGCAAGACAACATCATAGTAATCAAGATTAGGTTGAGATTTACTGTTACCGAAGGAATGGTTGAAATGAGCAATAACAGGCTACTCTTCCTGCATTCTAGTGACCAACTCATGATCACTCCAAGAACATCCAACGATCATCCTCGAGATCGTTACTAATACTTGCCCATGGCATGATATCCGACTGTTACCATACTCAGATGAGTTCTTTCCTTATTACTGTCATTATTGTGGTTGATCTCCTATAGAGGTCTGGACGGGCTGTCCAATACCGTGGACCCGGCTATTTGAATAGATTTTACACTCTGCAGAGGTTGTACACTTTACCCACACCACGGAACTCATGGCCTCGTGCTCCCATTCGGGTGGACCAACGACGTTCCGACGAAACCCGCCTGACCCGTGACTCTTCCATCATACGACCGGCAATCATACTCCCTCTTGGAGTCAAGCCCTGGGTGGCCCCGTGTCCTCAAGACACCTGCCAGCGTCCTGGCCAAACAAACTGTCCCAAACGGGGACCTGGATCCAATAACTCAACTGGGCTCACAGGGTTATCGCCGCCTACCGGGCCAGGGTAGCGCGCGCATAACCCTCCCTCTTTAGAGGTACCGGTGGAAGAGCACGCGATCAGACCAAGTCAAGGCCGTCCCATACCGGCAAATGTGGCTGCACGAATAAGCCAGGACAGGTGACTCTCGATCAACCAACTAAGTTCACTTATTAACCAGGTTGTTTCATCAAGTTAACTTAGTTGGTCAAATTAGGCATCTTATCCTCGAACAATCTTTCTGTCACAGCTGACACTCCGGTATCATAGTAATCCAATAACCGGCATGCTTAGGCTACTGCTACTAGTTCATATCCACAAGTGCCGGATGAAATCCAAAATAATCATAGACAGTGATCTCAACATCATAGTATCAACAAGTGGGTAAGCTACTAGTCATTAACAATCCGGTATTCAACATCTACTCATGCATGTCATAATCCAATCCATGCTACAGATAACATTCTTGCTATTAAAGTAATTAATTAAACTATGATATTGCATTGCAATTATGCAGATGAGGGTTGTGGCTTGCCTGGAGATGAAGGAGTCATTGGAATGAAGTGCGGAAATGTCGCGGGGACGAATGGCGGAAACAGTACTCTCTCGAAGGGCTGTTTATGGACAAGGGCAAAAGGGTCATTTCCACTGTTTCAAAGCATTATGAAAATGATGCCAACAGAACGGGCTCGACGAGACGAAGAAGTGGGCTTTGGAATCACCTGATTTGGACTTACGAGCGAAGAGATATTGAGGAATGACTGCCAGGCACTGTGCCGACCCGGGCCGAAACTGCTGCCACTGCACTGCTGTTCAAAGGGCCTCACTGACCAGATTTGCAAAGTATGAAGTAGCACTCACATACTTCATTGGATTGAGCTGAAATTTGTCAAGAAAGGGTTATTTGGACATATGAAGATGCTGTAAAAATTTCTTACCAAATGGACATGCCAAAATGGTACTTCCTTCACAGCTATCTTCTTTGTCCAGAAACTTGGAATAATTCTATAGAATTATTGGGAAGATGGATTGAGCCCAAATTTTGTGGTGAGGTGATATATTGGTAGAAGAATGTTCTGGAAATTATTCATGAATTATGGAACAATAAAAATTATAGTTGCTTCGCAACCCATAATAATTACCAGAAACAAAGATTTGATGCTGTGATCACATAGATGATTGGATAAGGTTGAAACTTGGTGGAGAGTCATGATTTGGGCAAATGAAGGTGCATGCAAAATTTCAACTCATTTGGATACTCCTAGCTAGCACTTGCTTCACAAAGATTCCAGTTGACCAGAAACTTTGGAAATTAGCCAGGAGAGATTTAATATCCAAATAAATTTGAATTTTGGCATGTGGCAATGATATGGATAGGAAAGAATGCCCAAAAAGTTTGAGAGCAAGCAAGCAAATATAAATGGTACTTGCTTCACAACCTGCCAGCTGGGGCAGAATCAGAAAAGGAATATTTGTGAAATATTTTTGGACATGGAAAGGAATATTTTG
Organism: Thinopyrum elongatum; assembly: GCA_011799875.1. Lineage (NCBI taxonomy): Eukaryota > Viridiplantae > Streptophyta > Magnoliopsida > Poales > Poaceae > Thinopyrum > Thinopyrum elongatum. Next base: position 238,964,689 of record CM022303.1, read on the forward strand.
ACATATCTAGATAAGATATGTCCCAAAGGATTTATGAGAATTATTTGTGAATTTTGGGAATGATAGAAATATGAGTTGCTTCACAACTCAGAGCTGACAGGGTTATTCCTTTAATAGAAAAAGGAATATTCCCAAGAAAAGAATATTGGGATTGGTCCAAGATGGAAATGACAAGGTCTTGGGATGATTTTGAGGTTGGCAAGCCACTTGGGAGAGGAATGAAGGGTGATCTCTCCAGGTTTCAGGACTACTAAGCCACAGAAAAGCAAATCCAGACCAAAATAAAAAGAAAAAAGAAATGGGCAAAATCCAGGGTGTCACATCCGGGATTCAGGGGAGCAGGCGGCACTGTTGCCACGCCCCGTACCGTCGTAGTAGGCGAGTGCGGACTCCGAGGGGAAGGAGGGGCTGGCTGATAGAAGCCGGCCCGCCCCCAAAGGCGCCTTCTATGGGTGCGCCGTCTTCTAGGAGCCGGCCTGCGTGGCCTGCTGGCACGAGGGGCTTTGCCAACCCTGATGTCTTGAAAATTTATTGGGTCCGGATGAGGCTACCGGGGGTCCATCCCCCCGACAGTAGTCCCCGAAGCTGGTGAGGCGCGACGGCTCAATCGTCGGAGTGCCTCAGCAGTTTCCTCCTCCGATAGATCCTGCGTCTTTGCTTCGTCCGTGTGCCAGAAGCCGGCAGAGGTGAAGCCAGCCGCTTGGCGAATTTGAATCGTCGTGGTGGGCGCTAGGTGGTATGCCACCGGGTGGCGTGCCTGCCGCCCGTTGCACGCACACCACATGCCGCCAGCAGGCCAGGCCGGCCTGCCAGCCCACACGCATGATGGGCGCCGCCACAGGCCCAGGCCCACCACTACATAGCCTCGGCGTGCGCGCGGATCCGCTGCGGCCGAGGCAGACGGTTGCCCTTCTGGGGCAAAATAATTACGCGCCATTAAGGCACGGGTTTTGCGAGGGCGTGCGGGACGTGGGCGCAGTTAATCCCACGCCCCCCCACAAAGCGTCGCCTTGGCCTCGCCATCTCGGCCGTATAAATAGGAGGGAGGGGGGCGGCCAAATGCACGCGCGCCCCCTCCGCTCTCTTCTTCTTCTTCTTCCTCACTGCTGCTGCGCCGCCACGCTGCACGCTACCTAAGTGCCGTCGCGGCTTCGCCACCGTCCAGCCTCGCCGCGCCGCCGCCCGGTCATCGCAAGCCATGGCGCGAGGCAAGTGGGATGGCTCCAACGTCCACGAAGGCCACATTGAGTTCCTCTGCGCGATGCGGAGGCTTCTTGTCGAAGCGGTCGTGCGCATACGGATCCCCGATGAAAGGGAGATCTCGCTGGTGCCGAGGGCCGGCGAGTTCGTCATCTTCCGGAGCCATTTCCTTAGTGGATTTGGTTTGCCCGCGAGCGGCTTCCTCCGCTCCTTCCTCAACTTCTACCATCTCCAACCTCATCACCTCACTCCCAACATGGTGGTTCTTCTCTCCGCCTTCATGACCTTCTACAAAGGCTACCTCGACGTCCTGCCCACGCTTGAGTTGTGGGGTAGGTTCTTCTACCTGAAGTTGGGTACCCAGGCCAAAGGCGAGCCGCGGAACAACTGGGGGCAACATCCCAAACTTTGCTGGAGTCGGCGAAGCTGTGTTAGAAGTCGTACTTCTACATCCGCAACCTCCACCTGACTCGTGACTACATCAACCTGCCGGCCTTCGCGATCGGCCCGCCTGGCGAGCCGCGGAACAACTAGTGGCAACATCCCAAACCGGTGCCGGCTTCCATCACCAACGTCCTTGTCCGGCTTCATAAGATGACGGACTCGAAGGGCCTCAAGCCGGCGAACTTGCTGGCCACCTTCGTCTACCGCCGGGTTTCACCCCTCCAAGCCCGGCCGCACCTAATCTGCGACATAAGCGGCCGCCAGGACCCTTGCCGGATGTCCACGAAGGAGCTGCTGATGGTGGAGGTGGTCCGCCATGTCAACTACTTCCCTGACAGCAAGCTTAGCGAGACCGACTGGCAATTCGGCAAGCAGCCGTACAGTCGCGCCAACCCACCACCGCCAGTTAGTATCTGGTCCCCCTTCTTTGCTCATGCAAAGCTCTTCATTCGACCTGACCACCCGGACATGGGGCAGCGCTTCCCTGGTCAGGTAGCAACCGGTGTGCCGGCTCCGGGACATCAATGGATGCCGGACCGCGTGGAGAGCGACGTGGGCGACCCCGAGCTAGGGGCGGCCGCGCTGGAAGATGGAGGCGAGGACAACACCACCGGGGGGCGGCAACGGAGGAGGCGGAGCTGCAGGAGGTGGTGCAGGAGGAGGCAGAATCGTAGGAGGCGACGCAGGAGGAGACGGCGACGTCCAGTCCTGGCCGGATGATGATGAGGATGAAGAGGGGCAACGCCGCCCCGAAGGCGTCGAGGGGGTAGGCGCCGGCCCTTCGACGGTGCGGCCGTTAAGCGGAGCGCCGACAGGTGCACCCGGCGCGGCTAAACATCGCGGCGAGGGGCTGTTTGGTAGCCGGCCGCCCAAAAAGACCAAGCAAGCGGCCATGACCAAGCGGCAGGAGGCCGCGAAGGTGGCCGCCATCTGGAGCGCCCCAAAGGAAAGCCCAATGGTGTCCAGGTAAGTGCGTTAGGCACACATCCTTGGTTGCTTTTCTCTCTCGCAAACTTCGCATCTCTACTTGCTTTGCTGAACAGGGCTACCATCTCCATATCACGGGTACCATCCGCCTCGCTGATCGGACCAGCAGGCGGTTCTGAGGAGGCCCAGCGCATGGACCCGGCCGCTGCCCTTCGGGAGGCGACCGAAAGGAACGCGCGGGAGGCGCGGGAGGAGCGGGAAGCTGCCGCGGCGCGGGCGGACGCCGATGCCCAGGCCGCCGCATCAGCGCAGGTGGAGGCCCAAGCCGCAGCGCAGGCGGAGGCGGAGGCAGCGACCAAGGCGCAGGCGGAGGCCGACGCCAAGGCCGTGGAGGATCTGACTGGCAGAGGGATCCCGGAGGCTGCGAATCTTGAGCAGCTGGAGGTGCCGGTGGTGGAGGCCCAGGTGCCGACTGGGGCAGCCGGAGCCGACCAGACGGCGCCGGAGCTGGAGGTTGCTGACTCCGTCATCCCGGAGGCGGAGGTGACTCAGTGCGCGCCGGGTGCTGGCGAGCGAGGTGACGGCCACCCCGGAGGGCCGGGGATGCCGCTGGCCAGCGTCGGGTTGGCGACGAACGAGGCCAGGATGACACGCACCCCCACGTGCCTGCGCCCGACACGGGCAGTTTCTGCGTCGAGGCCGGTAGAAATCGGGGCCGCTAGCTCACAGGGAGCCGATACCGAGGCCACGAGTTCCGCTCCGCCTGGTTGGACGCCATTGGCCGGCCTGGCTACCCTGAACCTCGCGGTGCAGGACATGCTGGACAAGTTCTCCGCCCATGGCGCCACCCTCCTGAAGGCGAGGAGCGAGATGGTGGCGATGCAGACGTCTGTCCGGGTATGCTCTTGATCTTGCTTTTTATTTTTGCGATCTTCAGTGGGGGCGCGCCAGCGCACCCACTGCGTGTAGCCCCCGAGTTCCAAGCCGGCTGCTGAGCAGGCGGGTTGGAACTTTAAGGCGTGTTTTCGAATGCTGAGATGTCGTGCTTGCCGCAGGACTACCACAACCTGCGTGTGGCCACCTTCAACTCCCAAAACCAGACGCTCGCCAACCGAACCACCAAGTTGCAGAAGAGCCGAGGTACGCAGGCTGACTTTCAGTGGGGGCACGCATGCGCACCCACTGGGTGTAGCCCCCGAGATTCGGGCCGACTGCTGAGCAGTCGGGCCGGATCTTCCCGGCGACTTCTTGTCTTTGTTGATGCTATTGCTGATGATTCATCTTTGCCTTTGCAGAGGCTTCCGCCCATCTGCAGGACCGTGTGCATGAGCTCGAGGGCCTGCTTCAGGCCAAAGAGCTAGAGCGTAGCCAGGCGGCTGTGGAGCGCAACCGACTCGAGAAGGAGCTGGCTGACCAGGCGGCCCGGCATGCGGAGCAGGTCCAGCAGCTGAAGGACGAGGAGGAGCGCCTCAAGGCCGAGTTCGAGTCCCAGTGCTCGGGCTGGGCCAAAAAGGAGAAGTACCTATCGGCGGGCTACTCAGTGATTGAGGATCTGCTCAAAGGTAGATCTTCTTTCTTCCATGACTGGTTAGTTGCCGGCTACCGTGGTCAGCCGACTTCTAATTCTTTTGTCTTCTTTTGGACAGAGTACTTCCGGATCACTCTGGTGCCATCGGCCAGGCGATTGAGGCATAGCGTGACCAGCGGAGGAGTGTGGGCATGGAGATTGCGCCGGACCGGCCCCGGAACTTGGGCGAACAGTTCCTGGCCGTTCGGCTACGTCTTGAGCCAGTGCGCCTTCTGCTCTGCCAATTTCAGCGCGCAGGGTCGCAGGTCTTGGAAGGGCTCTGGCCGGGTGCGCAGGTCCCTCGGACTCCTAGCCGGACTGCTGACTGGTTGGAGGTGGCGGGGGAACAGCTCGATGCTTGGCAGGGCCCCGCGGCACGGGTCGGCGCCAAGGCGGCGCTGGAGTTCGTGAAGGCATGGTACCCGGGCGTGAGCCTGGCGCAGCTGGCCACCTTCCGCCAGGAGGCGACGCCGGAGCTGTAAGCGGAGCGTAAGGAGATCGCCATTCACGTGTCGGCCCTCGCCGAGTACACCGACGGCAACGTCTTCATCCCGGAGCGGGCAGAAGACGGCACTGAGGTGCCGCCGTCTTGGTTCGGGCTGAACTCGGATGAGGGGGAGGACACGGCGGAGGAGATCACCTCCGGCGACGAAGCCACGGAGGAGGACGAGGACGTGGAAGGCGATGGCGTCGCGCCAGATGACGGAGCAACCAGCCGGAATCAGCCCGATCTGGCCTCAGCCGCTGACTAGACCGAGACCAACCAGCCGGACGCCCCGCCAGCTGGTGCTACCGCCACCGCCGACTCGACCGAGCAGCCCGCAGCGTCTCCGGCCTAGGCGGCCCTTATCTTTTAAGTTTTTCTGTCTTGTGCTCAAGAACGAGTTAGTTATGCGCAGTTCCACCCACTGGGGGTGTATTTTAAACCTTGACGAATGCCGGCCGCTGGCCTTTTGCAATGTAAATGAATTTACTTTCCCCGCATGCTTGTGTGCCTTGCCGAGTTCTGAATCGATTTTGCCTTTGCTTTCTTTGGCTTTTTATTTTGCCGTGTTCCTTTGGCTACCGCCCTGCCAGCCGGACAGCCGCTCTGTGCTCTGTGGCCGGGTCAGGGACTTGGCCATTTAGGAAAATTACTTCAGCCGTTTAAAGCGTAGCTAGTCAAGCAAGAAGTCGGCCGGCCGGCTGTTGAGTAGCCGGACGGGGTAGGCCAGAGGCCGGCTTGGCCTAAACTGGAGTTCTTCCTTAGTCGTTCTTCGTGTGGACAACGTTTCTGGCCTTTAGCTCTTGCCAGCCGGACAGTCGCGCTGCGAGCTGTGGCTGGGGCGAAGAGAGGGCTTTGGCGTCGGCACACTACTGAGCCGACTTCGGATGGTACCAACTTGGGCCAAGTCGGCGAGCCCCCGGGCTAGCTGACCGGACCCGGGTAGGGTGAAAGAATGAATACTCATACATAGGCGAAGCTTATCATATAGATAAAAAGGTAGCCCCCGAGTGTCCTCGGGGTACCTGTTGTCTTTACTTAGTACAAAAGATAGCATGGTACATACACTGCGTCAACTGTAAAACGAGAGGAGAAGGTTCGCGTTCCATGGGCGCTCCGACTCCTGGCCGGCTGTGTCCCTCTTTCGTGCCCTGGGCTTCTGTGCGTCGATGAGGTAGTAGGAGTCATTGCCCAAGGCCTTGCTGATGATGAAAGGCCCCTCCCAAGGAGCCGAGAGCTTGTGTTGGCCGGCTGTTCGCTGGATCAGCCGGGGCACAAGGTCGTCCTCGCGGAAAGCACGTGGCTTGATCTTCTTGTTGTGGTAGCGACGTAGGCTCTGCTGGTAGATGACGGACTGGCTGAGTGCCAGCAGTTGGGCCTCTTCCAGCAAATCGACGCTGTCTTTCGTGGGCCTCCTTTGCTTCCGCCTCCGTGTACAGGGTGACGCGAGGTGAGTCAAACTTGATGTCCGTTGGGCTGACGGCCTCGGCCACGTACACAAGGAAGAAAGGTGTGAAGCCGGTTGATCTGTTTGGCGTGGTCCAAAGACTCCAAAGGATGGCCGGCAGCTCCTCGATCCAGTAGCCGGCCGAGCGCTCCAGCGGCTCGATCAGCTGAGGCTTGATGCCGGAAAGAATGAGGTCATTTGCCCGCTCTACCTGGCCGTTTGACTGCTAGTGAGCAACCGACGCGAGGTCCAGTCGGATGCCCTGCGTTGCGCAGAAACGAGCCAAGGCGCCTTTGGCAAAGTTCGTGCCGTTGTCGGTGATGATGCTGTGCGGGATGCCGTATCGAACGGTGAAATCTGCGATGAATGTAACGGCTGTGGGGCCGTTCAGCTTCTTGATCAGCTTCGCTTCAATCCATTTCGTGAACTTGTACACGGCAACCAGCAGATGGGTCATGCCGCCGCGTGCGGTCTTGAATGGGCCCACCATGTCCAAACCCCATACGGCAAACGGCCAGGTGATGGGAATAGTCTTGAGGGCTGAGGCCGGCTGGGGCTACTTGGTGCTGAAACGCTGGCACCCCTTGCACTTCCGGACCAACTCCTTGGCGTTGTCCAGAGCAGTTGGCCAGAAGAAACCATGGCGGAAAGCTTTGACAACGAGGGCTCTGGAGGCGGCATGGTGGCCACATTCGCCTTGATGAATGTCCCTGAGGATTGCAATGCCCTTCTCCGGCTCGACGCAGCACTGGAAGACACCAGTCGCGCTGCACCTGACGAGCTCTTTGTTGATGATCGTGTATGTAGTTGCCCGGTGTTGCACTTGCCGGGCCAACACCTTCTCGGCTGGGAGCTCGCGGCTCACCAGAAAGTTGAGGATGGGCTGCCCCCAAGACGGGGCTTCTACCACCGTCATGACGGTGACCGGCGCCAGGGTGGCCGGGTTGGGAGGCGGCGAGTTGGAGGTGGCCGCTCCTTGTTGCATCACGGAAGTCCCTGGGCTGACTACAGCAGTCCCCGGGCCGGGTTCTGGAGTTCCCGGGCCGGGTTTAGGTGCTGCAGCCCCCGGGCCGGCTGCTGAAGTCCCCGAGCCGGATCCGGCTGCTCCAGGGTCAGCCGGCATGAAGATGGATTCTGATTCTGGCGAAGGCTGGATAGACGGCTTGCGCAAGCACTCGATGGAAACGCCAGCTGGTATGGCTTGCCCGGTAGAGCCAATCCATGCCAGGGCGTCGGCTGCTTCGTTGTCGGCCTGTCGCACATGGATGAACTCGCACCCATCGAAGTATCCGCTGATCTGCTGGACGAGGAAGCGGTAGCTGGCCATGTTGGCATCCTTGGCGTCCCAGTCGCCAGAGGACTGTTGGACCACAAGGTTCGAGTCACCGTAGCACAAGATGCAGCGGATGCCGATACCCTTGGCCAGTCGGAGCCCATGAACGAGTGCCTCGTACCCGGCCACGTTGTTGGAGGCGGCGAAGTGGATATGCAGCGTGTACTTCAGCTTGTCGCCTTTCGGAGAGATGAGGACGATGCCGGCCCCCAAACCGGTGTGCATCTTCGAGCCGTCGAAGTGCATTCGCCAATGCGTGGAATCCGACGCAGGCAGCAGGTACTGGGTCTCGGCCCAGTCGACAAGGAAGTCGGCCAGCGCTTGGGACTTGATGGCGGTGTGGGGCTGGTAGAGGATGGTGTGGGGAGCCAGCTCGATGGCCCACTTGGCCACCCGGCCCGAGGCATCTTGGTTGCCCATGATCTCGGCAAGGGGGGCAGTACAGACGACCGTGATGGTGTGCTCTTGGAAGTATTGCTTTAGCTTCTTGGCGGCAAAGTACACGCCGTAGCACATCTTCTGGTAGTGGGGGTAGTTCTGCTTGGAGGCGGACAACACCTCGCTCAAGTAGTAGACCGGCCTCTGGACCGGCTGCGCCCTGCCAGCTTCTGGGCGTTCGACAACAATCACCGTGCTGATGACCCGGTTGGTGGCGGTGATGTATAGGAGCATGGGCTCTTTAGCAGCCGGAGCGGCCAGAACAGGCGGCGTGGACAGCATCTGCTTGAGCTGGAGGAAGGCCTCATCCGCCTGGTCGGTCCACTCGAAGCATATGGTCTTATTCATCAACTGGTACAGAGGGAGGGCCTTCTCGCCCAGCCGCCTGACGAACCGGCTGAGAGATGCTAGGCACCCGGTGAACTTCTGGAAGTCCCGCAGTCGGGTCAGTCTCTTCATCCGCTCAATGGCCTTGATCTTTACGGGGTTGCACTCTATCCCACGCTCAGAAACAAGGAAGCCAAGGAGCTGGCCGGCTGGTACTCCAAAGACGCACTTCTCCGGGTTGAGCTTGATCTGAAAACGGCACAGGTTGGCGAAGGTCTCCTTGAGATCCTCCAACAAGGTACCGCACTTCTCCGTCTTCACCACTATGTCATCCACATAGACGTGGGCGTTTCTGCCGAGTTGCTTCAAAAGGCACTTCTGCATGCAGCGCTGAAAAGTGGCGCCGACATTCCTCAAGCCGAACATCATGGTGATGTAGCAGAAGGTGCCGAAAGGGGTGATGAAGGCGGTCTTCAGTCGATCGGCCGGGTCCAGCTTGATCTGGTGGTAGCCGGAGTAGGCGTCCAAAAAGTACAAAAGCTCGCAGCCGGCCATGGAGTCGATCACTTGATCAATCCGGGGCAAGGCAAACGGATCCTTGGGGCAGGCTTTGTTGAGGCTTGTGTGGTCGATACACATGCGCCACTTGTTGTTTTTCTTCAGAACGAGGACTGGGTTGGCAAGCCAGTCCGGGTAGAACACTTCCATGATGAAGCCGGCTGCCAGAAGTCGGGCGATTTCTTCACCAACGATCCTTCTCTTCTCTTCTAATAGGCGGCGCAAGGGTTGCTTCACCGGCTTAGCATCCGATCGCACATGCAGTTTGTGCTCGGCGAATTCCTTTGGAACACCCGGCATGTCCTTGGGGGACCATGCAAAGATGTCCCGATTCTCACAGAGGAAGTCGACGAGCTCGCTTTCCTATTTGCTGTCGAGGTTAGCCCCCACGACAGCATACTTCTCCGGGTGCGCCGGGTCCAAGATGATCTTCTTGGTTTCCTTTGCCGGCTGGAAGCAGCCCTCGGCCTGAACCTCCTTGGGGTCAGATGGCATGGCCGGCTGCTCGCTGGCCATGGCCACAGCCCGGTCAAGGAGGCGCTTCTCTTCGGTGATGATGAGGGACTCGGCCAGCTAGGAGCTGGCTGCGGCGCACGTGAGCGACTTCTTGTAGTCGCCGGCAATGGTGATGATGCCCTTGGGACCCGGCATCTTCATCTTCAGGTACGCGTAATGCGGAACGCCATGAATTTGGCTAGTGCCGGCCGACCCAAGAGTGCGTGGTAGGGGTTGTCCAAGTCGACCACCTCAAACCAGATAGGCTCGCGGCGGAAGTGGGTCTTGTCGCCGAACATGACATCGATCTTAATCTTGCCGATTGGAGAGCAGGAAAGCCCAGGGACAATGCCATGGAACACGGTCTGGCTGGGCTGGAGTAGCTTCTCCTTGATACCCAGCTTTTCCATGGTGTCGTGGTAGAGGATGTTGATGCTGCTTCCGCCGTCTATCAGGACTCGGGAGAAGCGGCACGCCCGCCTCTCTGTTGAGAAGGTGGAGTCCAGCACCATGGCATAAGCACCCGGTGAAGGCATCACAGCCGGATAGTCGTCTCGGCTCTAGGTGATGGGCCTTTCGGACCAATGCATAAATTGGGGGACCTCTAGAATAACAGCATTCACCTCGTGGGGCTGCTGGCACCGACTGCGCTTGTCGTTGTCTTCACTGGTGAAGACGACGTAAGTGGCGTTCTCGTTGGGGAATTCATCTTGGAGCATGCCGACAGGGCGGGCCGGCTGCTGAGGAGCTGGGGCTGCCGGTCCGGCTGGAGGAGGCAGCAAGCCCTCACCCTTGGTGATTCGGGTGAGCTAGCTGCACTGCCGAGTCATATGGTTGGACGGCTTTGCGCCACTGTGGAACTTGCACGGGGCATCGAGGGCCTGCTCGAAGGAGAAGGCAGGCAGCCAGGCACCCTTGCCGCCCCGCTGACGCTTGGGGCCGGGCTGCCCGGCCGGCTGCTGATCCTCGACGGTGGCCACCTGCCGGCTGTTGGAAGCCGACTGCTGGGCCTTGCGCTTGTTGTCGTTCGGCTGTTGGCGCCGGTTGGAGTCACCGGCCGGTGCATGAGAAGCCAGCAGGATCACCTTCCCGGATGAGTCAACCCGGATCTTCGACTTCATGGAGGAGTCAGCCGTGGCATACTTGTCCGCCACAACCAGGAGCTCGTCCAAGGTAGCCGGCTCATCACACAGAAGCTTGTGCTTGAGCAGGGTGCCCTCTCTGCACCCGACGGTGAAGTACTCGATGGCCTGCACCTCGTGCACCCCTTCGCAGGAGTTGCGCAACTAGGCCCAACACATCAGGTAGTCACGAGTGGACTCGTCCGGCCCTTGAACACACATGGAGAGCTGGCGAGGCTTGGGAGGCCACTTGTAGGTGCTGTGGAAGTTGCGGACGAATACGTCGCTGAAGTACAACCAGCTGTTGATGCTGTTAGCCTTGAGGCTGTTCAGCCATGTCCGGGCCATGCCCTGTAGCCTGAGCGGAACATACTTCACGGCAACACGCTTGTTGCCGGTTGCTATACTGACGGTTGTGGCGTAGTCGGTCAGCCAATCTTCCGGCTTCGCGGTGCCGGTGTACTTGGGAGTGTCGCAAGGGAGCGAGAACCCTTTGGGGAAGGGCTCGTCGCAGATGCGGGGGCTGAAGTAGGCCGGGCCGACTGTATCCTCATCCTCCACTGCCAGGGACCGAGCCAACCCCTCGATCCAGTGACGAGCGTCATTCTCACTGACTGCTTCGCGGGGGCCTAGCCGGCCCCCCAGTGTCGGGTGGTTAACCGGTGCCGGAGAAGCCCGCCTCTCCCTGCGGGGAGGAGGAGGACGTTCATCCTGCTGGCGCCGGCCCTCCGCTCTTGGAGGAACTTGCTGGCTGTTCGCAACCGTCATGTGGGAGCGCCGGCTACGGCTAGCAGTTGGCTCTGGGTTCCACTGGCCGCAGCCACCGCCACTTGGGGACCGGGAGGTCGCCCCATTCTCGCGGCGGGGTGGAGGGTTTCCTTCCGAGAGGTCGGCCTGCCGGCCGGCTCCCACCACGCGGTTGCACGTGTCTTGCTGCGTGTTCGCAGTGTTGAGGAGTTCCTGGAGGCGGTCTAGCTGGCTGCATCATTCTTCGCCCTCCAGGTTCTCGAGTTCTTCTGCCGCCGCCTGTGCGGCGTGCAGGTTCTGCACGGGGGTGTCGTAGATCGGACGTCCGACTCCCAGCATGCTGGCGATGGCCGCGCCGCATTGCCGGATGGCGCCGGCTTGGCTGGGCTTGGCCGCAGCCAGCGTGCCACCAGCTATGCTGTCAATCTTGCGCTGGTTGGCCTCAACAGCGCACTTCATGCACGCCATCTTGGTGGCGCTGTCGAGGAGCTTGACGCGGATTTCTTCTAGCACCGCCGCGTCGGCGTTGGCTCCGACGGGAGCCGCCAGGTGCTGCATTGCTACTTGCAATGGGTCCTGGATGGCCCCGCCAAAGTCCTAGCTGTTGCCAGTGACCATCACCTCCACGAAGACACCAGCGTCGACAGCACCGGCAGAGGCGATGCTAGAGACGGGAGGGAGCGGGTCGTCGATGACCACCACGTCACCGGGGAACCCATCGGCTGCGTCTGCATCGGAGAGGCTGAGCTTCCCGAAGAGGTCGACGAGGCAGCTCGCGGGGCAAACGGCTCCCGCGTTGGGCGATGCGCTGGTGCAAGCGCAAGTGAACGTATCAGGCTGGCTGATCAGGCCGGCCGCGACATGCTCGCCGGAGAGGAAGGCGGTTCCCGTCCAGAACGTGCCTCCGGCCGACACCGCTAATGCCCCCATGGTGGGCACCAACTGTCGTGGTAATCTCACGTCAGATGCCAGGGGATGGCTTATCATGGGTGGAGCCAAGAGGACGTCGTCGGGCCCTGGAAGCGGGAGTGAGCACGAGCTCGATCGCACACGAGACGTACCCAGGTTCGGGGCTCTCTGGAGAGATAACACCCCTAGTCCTGCTCTACAGGGTCTCCGCATGATGACTATGATCAAGGAGTGTACAAGGTTTCTCCTAGAGCTGTGTTGCTAGAGGAGGAAGAAGGGTAGAGCTACCTCTCTTCTCCTAGCTATGGTGTGTGTGGAATGAAGGCTGAACCCTTTGCATGGGTGAACCCTAGGGGGTTTTATATGCCAACCCCCCAGGGGTACAATGGTAATACGGTCGGGTGTAGGACCCGGACATCAGTGTCTAAGGTTGCCGGGTTCTTCGCCGGCTGCTGGGGCCTGCCCATGGTGGGCCCCGCCGGCTGCCGAGAATCCGGCCAAAGGGTAGGGCCCGCCGCCTACGGGCCATGTTGATTGCCTTTCGCTGTAGCTCTGTCCTTGATGACGGAGGCCGCGTCACCAGTCGTATGGCTACAGTCTCGCGCCAGGCGGGTAGGTGGCCGCTTATTCAGCGCACACTGTAGCCACGCTCCGTCTTGTCATAGTGGGTGAGCGCAGACTCTGAGGGGGAGGAGGGGTCGGCTGCTGGAAGCCGGCCTGCCCCCGAGGCCGCCTTCGAGGGACGCGCCGTCTTCTGGAAGCCCGTGGGCCACGGTGATTGCCTTCTGCCGTAGCACGGTCCTTGCCGACGAGGGCCGCGTCATGAGTCGCATGGCTACAAGCCCGCGCCAGGCGGGTAGGTGGCCGTTGGGTCAGCTCGTACTATAGCCACGCTCCTCCGGGATTCGGGGGAGTAAGTGGCACTATTGCCATGCCCCGTCCCGTCGTAGTAGGCGAGTGCGGATTCCGAGGGGAAGGAGGTGCCGGCTGATGGAAGCTGGCCCGCCCCCAAAGCCGCCTTCTATGGGTGCGCCGTCTTCTGGGAGCCGGCCCGCGTGGCCTGCTGGCACAAAGGGCTTTGCTAGCCCCGATGTCTTGAAAAGTTATTGGGTCCGGATGAGGCTACCCGGGGTCCATCCCCCCGACAGTGGGGGATAGAGAAACCGGTCGTACCTTGCACCACGTCTTGCCACCGCGAAACACATACGATTTTTCTTATCGGCCCCTGCCAGGAGCCTGAGAGCTACACACACGGCATCCATCCTTCCCGAAGCATGCAAATGCGGCAAGTTCTTGCATTTGAAGGGGATGTGAAGAAGCAAGGACGAAAGCTAAGTCCATGCGGTCATTTCTCTCTTATGAGTTGAAGATTCCACATTTGTTTATCCCTTGAGTATTGAAGTGATAGTATGGGGAAATCCCTCATGTAATGGCACCTTGCTAGTTTCTCCATCTGCACCCTTGTTTTGTTTCCAGCTTGCTCGCAGAATGAGTGGCTGCGTCGAGAATTACCAAGGAAAAACCTGCCGGGACGCATCCACGCCAAGATGAATGCTAAGGGCCTGCCCCTTACGACAATCGCGGCAAATATGATACCGGCAGGCAACCAAAATATGCATAGGGATTAAACATACGAACACTGATGGGCGAGCTCTATAGGGATAAACACGCGATTAAGATTAAACAAAAATATTGGTCCCGCATGATCATAAATAAAATGATGTCTAAACACAGGACATGCATCATGTTTTATTATAGGATAGCACAGTGGCGATGATAGTTCAGCGTCGGGCCTGGCGGCCGCGTAGAGCCGTTGGGACAGAAAGATCCTTGGCAGCAAGTGGGGCGGCCTTCTCCTCGGCAGCAGGAACGTCCGTGCACTCCGCCGGCTTCTTGAAGCCATCGGCAAGGTCGAGGTCCTGATGGAGGTAGGCGATTTTGCTCAAAACCTTGAAGAGGGCATTGTGGGCAAGCTTCCGGGATTCAGTCGCAAAGCGACCGGCCCTTCCCTCTTTATGCACCTTCAACTGGTCGATCAGCTCGTTGAAGAAGACCCCTAGCTTGACGCCGGGGACCTCCTGCCTACTGGCTGAAAATACTGGCCCTTCCATGCCCATTGCTGCGGTCTGAGCAGTGAGACGCCCGGCAATGTCGATCAAGCTCTTGATCCAGAGGTCGACCTACTCGGAATGATTCTCCAGCATGTCCTCTACATCCTTCTGAAGATGCCTTACGGTGTCCAAGTCTTTCATCAGCTGCTGCTCACGGGCCCCGCTGGATTCTGCCGAGCTCTCCAAGGTGCTGATCCTGCCCTTCAGGTCTTCGATGGTGCCGTTAGCGTTCTCGAGGCCTTGACTCTTGGAGGAGAGCTGCTATTGTATATCCTTCAGAAGGATCTCTGCTTTCTGCGCTTCCTCCTTGAGGGTCGAGACCTCCTTGACGCTCCCGGCAAGCTCTTCCGTCAGCTTGGTCACCTGCTGGTCGAGGTCAGCCTTGGCAGAAGATGTAGCAGCAAGGTCATCAGTAAGTTTCTTCAGCTAGGTGGCAGAATCAACAACAAGGACATCCAGGGTGGCCTTGTGCTTGTCCTCTAGCTCCTTGGTGCGCTGTTACACGAGGGCTTCTAGGTCATCATCCCTAGCGCGGAGGGTGGCCTCAAGTCTCACATCTCGGGAAGAGATATCCTGCTCCTTGGCGTCTAGAAGCACCTTGCGTTCCGCCATGCGGGCCTCCCGGGCAATGACATCCTCCCTCGCCATCGAGATGGTCTCCTGCTACTTCATGAGGACCTGGAACTACTTGCCGTGCCAGTTACGTAGCTCATTACCTTTGTCCCTCAACTGCTGATCCACCTTGTTGGCGGACTTGCGCTGCTCCTTGAGCGCCTGCCATTTCTGGCTATGCCAGCCCTGCATCTCCTTACTGCCTGCCGCCATGAACTCCATAAAAGACAAGTCCATCGCAACAGCAACAAAATCATCAACCTCCTCGACTCCTTGGTACAGCGATGCCAGAATGTGCTGGAGCTCCTCGTCAAGTTCAGCGCTCGTCGCCACTGACGAGCCGGGGGCTCCAAGCCCAGGCTATGCGAGCACAAGCGCCAAATGGCTCGAGGATGGCTGCGAGGCCCCCGCCACAGTACCAAATGAGGGGAGGGGTCCATGGTTTGGAGGTGAACCTTCTCCTCAACCGAGGCTCCCGACCCTGGCACGCTATCGGTAGTTTGCTCCGTCTCCGTTGGGGGCTCATTGGCACCCCCGGCAGCATGTCCCTGCTCCTTCACGGCAGCAATCTTGGCGGCTTCATCCACGACATCTCTCCCTATACTGGCCACTTCTTCTAGTAGTTCAGGTTCTTCGGCCTGAGGGGCTGCAAGCGAAGACGGCGGGCAAAAGTTAAGAAACAGAAATATCAGAAAAGCATGAAGCATGAAGCAAGTTGGTAAAAGAAGAGAAGAAAAAAAAGATTGGGAGGGAGAAGAATTACCCGGAGGAGTCTGCCGGGTGGAGGCCTCAGTTTCCCCACCAACATCGGTTGCCGGGCCATAGTTTCCATCCCCTCCCACGACACCCACGACATCGTCATGGGCAAGCTCTCCTATTGAAGCCATCGTCGGGGGCTCCTCGACTCGATCAATGGGCGGAGTTGGTCCTTCCTGGAGGGGTTCATGCTGGACCTCCTCTCCTCCTCTTCCAGCCGAGGAGTTTGGGTGCTCTTCGGCATCGCTCCCCGCAGGAGGGGCCAATCCCGTGCTTCCTCGCCGGGGGCTAGGCTGGGGGCTTGGTGGCGGGTCGTTTGTGCTACTCCCTGCTAGACCCGAGCCCTCCACAGTCTTCGGCGGCCCCGCACGCTTGAGCCGCTTGGACCGGTGGACAAGGGTCTCTATCTCCTCCTCCTCCTCCCTAACAACGGCAGCAAGAAAAAGATCAGCCAACAAGAGTAAGCGGGCGTGCTGAAACTACCACAAGAGAAAGGGATTGTTCTCTCTTACTCCTCATCGATGAGCATGGAGTTCAGCTCAAACTCGATGGGTGGTGAGGGCGCCCGGCCTCTCTTCTGGGGCAGAGGAATGGAAACCCCCGGCAGCTTTGGGCTCTGCCGAGGTGCAGGGGACTCCGACGAGGATGAGCTCTGCGAGGAGCTTGAGCCGGACTGGGAGCTAGGGTCAACTCCCACAGCCTTAGATTGCTTGGCGGGAGGGGATTTATCCTCGGCGAGATGGGAGGACTGCCGGCGCACCACATCTTGCTTGTTGCTCTTGGTGGCAATCTTCTTCACCTTCTTGACGACTGGCGCAGGATCGGGAACTGCCGCTCCCTGATTGGCAGCCCGCCTGCGAGGGCGCTAGTCCAAGACTGGCTCGGGGGCTTGAGGACCTGCCGTGAGCCACTCCTCTTCAGGATCCCCTGCCTCCTCAACTTTGTCCTCCTAGGCCTCTGCTGCCGCGGTGTATAGAGCCTCAATCCCGGAAGGCTCGTCCCCGGCATGATCGGCTCTGGCAGGCTCATCCCCGACAGCCTCTTTTGTGGTTTGTGCCTCACTTCCGCCATGGGAGGAACCTTCATCCTCAGCCTTCACCTTTCCCTTCGCTGCCTTCCCGGCCTTCGCCATCGCAGCAGCTCAAAACACCCTGTCCTCTTTCGGCCGCTTCCTGATGTACGCCTCCTCCAACTTGGAGGTGCACTTGTACATTCTGGTCTCCACCCTAGTAGCCCTTTCCACCAGTGTGGAAGACCATGCGAGCTCTTCGTCAAGTGTGGGTAACTTCCAGACACCCGCAACTCCATGAGCATTACAATCCGGCATCCATTTCGAAATCTGATCCCAGGCGGAGTTGATGTTCATTGGGATAACATTCGCCGGCAACTTTAACAACCCAAAACGGCCAAACAGTTGGTCGCACAACCAGGCATGACTATAGACACAAAGGTTGTTAGTCAGGCCTGGGAGCAACCTCATCCTATTTGCTGCATCCCCATACTCCCAGGCAAACCTGTCCCTCTTCTGCAGTGGTGAGATGCGACGAAGGAGGAAGTCGCTCCCACATGCTCGATAGTTAGCCCGGCAGCCTTTAGGCCGGTGATCCTGTTTATTGCTGGGCGGAGCCTATCATCACAGAGACCGACCTCCCTCCAGTCGTTGCCGCGCTCAATGCACTCTGTCCGCGCTTGGCAGAAGTCTGGGGCTTCCTTGTTTTGGATCCAGCACCAATCTGCTCTCCATTCCTCCCATCTGCCACACTGCTGGCCTGGGATATAATCCCAACTTTCCCTTGCCACCCGTGGCATCCAGCTTATGTTCCCGGAATGATGGGTTTTGTTCTCCACCCGCGGGACAAAATAGTGCCTGAACAAATCAACATTGGGGGCAACTCCAACAAAGTTCTCGCACAAGTGGGCGAAAATAGCCATGCACGCCATTGCATTTGGCGTGAAATCCAGAAGATGGAATCCATAGACCACCATCATTGCCTCAAGGAAATCCGAGAAGGGAGGGTAGAGGCCGTAGATGAAATACGCACAGAAAAATTGACATGAATCCGGTGGATCCTCTTCTCCCTCCGCCAAAACTTTGGGTGCGCCATGCCCTTTCGGGACTTCCCTCCCCCATAGGTATCTGTACCTCGCTTGCAGCACTTCGCCGTCCAGATTCGACGGGAAGAAGACGATGTCTCCCCTCCGCCTCCTTTCCACCTCTGTCGCTCTCTTGCTCCCTTCAGCGGCCGCCTCTTTCGCTGTGGCCGTCCGCTTCCCCTTAGAGGCAGCTTTCTTCCCCATTTCCTCGAGCCGCTACAGAGATGGGGGAAGGAAGGTGGGTGGAGGATCGACGGTGAGTATGGGCGAGGAGGAAGGGCAGTTGTTTGGCTTGCGGAAGAAGATGGTGGAGGAGTGGAGCGGGTAGCGAATGAGCAGTGCCCTTTCGGTATCGGCATTC
This sequence comes from Thinopyrum elongatum, assembly GCA_011799875.1. Taxonomy (NCBI): domain Eukaryota; kingdom Viridiplantae; phylum Streptophyta; class Magnoliopsida; order Poales; family Poaceae; genus Thinopyrum; species Thinopyrum elongatum. The sequence continues at coordinate 238,982,620 of CM022303.1, forward strand.
TGGGAACCAGGGTACCCAGACTTGCCTGCCTGCGGCCCATGGCGTGGCTCCATCGACGGCCTGGTACGGCACATCTTCAGCATCGACAAGACAAGACCCTCGCGAGGGGCCATGCCTCGCGAGGCGGACGATGCCAAGACCTTCGGAGGGAGCAGCCTCCCTAGGCTGGCTCCTGAGGAGCGGAGATTCCTATGCAAGCGCCCATCTCATGAGGTTCGGGTGACGGAAGCCATGACGACCAAGGCCAGGCGGGTGCCAGTGGCGCAGATCAGCAGTTTTCCTCTTTGGTGCTAAGGAGGCAAGCTCAGGTGCGGAGTCCCGAGGAATCACCCGAAGGTTTCCATTCCCGTGGAACAAGACCAAGATCGCCAGGACGGCAGGACGGATGTCATCACCGAGCCCACCGCGGCGTCACGACCAGAAGCTTTGCAGGCAAAGACTACCTTTCGTCAGGATAAGATGTACTACTTGTCCCCCTTCAAAATTGGCCACTGTGGGATCCCTTCCCGCATTCGTTCAGAGGAACAGGACCAAGGCCACTATAAATATAGCTTAGCTACTACCATAGGAGGAAAATCGGGATCCAACCCAAACCCTCACTAGCTCACATCCACACAAGAACAGGCCTCCTGAGGTTGTTCTTCCCTTGTACTAGTTCATCCTCAACCCCTCGTGAGGCTAATCCACCCCAAAGCAGGAGTAGGGTCTTACACCGCAAGGTGGCCCGAACCTGGGTAAACTACCGTGTCTCTTTCCTTTCCTGTTCATCGAGCTAGGCCGTGGGAACGATGAATTGGTTGGCTGGAGGGGTTGAGTTCTTCGCACACGCGCCAGAGTTTGAACCTTTCTTGGGTCTGCGGAGCCCTGAATCTGACATTTGGCATGACAGGTAGGGGCGTGTCGAAGCCTCTCTTCCGTCGGTCGTTTTGCCGCCATTCTCATGGCCGACGCTCGTCGAGTTCGTGCTGTGCGCCGGGCGGCCCTCGCCGCCCGCGTCACTCAGACAGCACCTGCGGGCAATGACGCCCCTCGTCGCTCCCCTTCCCCTATGGCTAACGCCGCCACTGGTCCCACGGCCCATGAGCAGCAGGACTCGTTGTTGCCGCCTTCCGTGTGGCAGGATGGTCGCACCGCCACTCCGTCGCTGACTCCGGCTGCCGCTTCGTAATCCCATGCTTGTCACGGGCCGGCGAACGTGCAGGCTGCGTTGCTCATGGCGCGTGAGCTTCTACGCTACCGTCCGGTCAACAACCTCTACGAGGACTGGCTGGACCGCATCGCCGAGCTTGTCAACGCCGCTGGAGAGGCCCCGACGCTGTCTCGCTCGCTGCCTCCCGTGCTGTCTCAGGCGGGTGACGTGGCCCACGGCGCGCCTCCTCCTCCCCCCCGGCGCAATATCGTCCCTGAACCAAGGCGTGAGGCCCCCCAGCATGACCCACCGCACAGGGCGCCGGCACGCGACGAAGAAAGCTGCCAGGTGGTGCAGCGGCCTCAAGGAGAGGCACGTGCGCTCCCAGAACCACCACATCAAGACCGTGTGCCACCCGAGTTGGCGGCACGCGGGCGAAAGACCAGGCTCTCCCTCCGTAGCGGGCTCCCGTGAGCGTGGCAGGCTGCCGAGCGTTCACTCCGGAGCTGCGCCATATCGTCTGGCCCGGCAAGTTCAAGCCGGATCTGCCTCCGCACTACGACGACACCCCTAACCTTGCTGAGTTCCTCCAGCTCTACGAGCTGAGCATCGAGGTGGCGAACGGCGACGAGAAGGTCATGGCGAACTGGTTTCCCATGGCCCTCAAGGATGGCGCGCGCTCGTGGCTCCTGAACCTCCCAGTGGGATCGATCTCCTCCTGGGATGAGCTGCGTGAGCACTTCATCGCCAACTTCCAGGGCACTCACGACCGCGCCCCTGCTGCAGGTGACCTGCGGTGCATCAAGCAGCAGCCAGGGGAGACCTTCCACAAATACATCCAGCGCTTCACCAACGTTCGCCTCAAGATCCCTAAGGTGTCGGACGAGGCCATCATTTCAGCATTCACTGATGGCGTCTGGGATGTCAAGATGAAGGAAGAACTCGCCATACACGAGGACCTGTGCTCGGCTCTGGAGATGTTTAACATGGCAACCAGGTGCGCAAGGGCAGAGGAAGGTTGCCTCTCCCTCCTTGAGCTCCCGGAGGCCGACCCTGAAGAAAAGAAGGCCAAGGACGTGAAGCGCAAGGGCCCGGTTGTGCTCGCGGCCGAGCCCGAGATGAAGCACGGTTGCGACCACCGCCAAGATGATGGGGCCGGGGGCGCTCAGGCCCCCTCCTCCCATCGCGTCTTCAAGCAGCTCACTCGTGAGGTGAACGCGGCCCTCCCCAAGCTCGAGGCATCGCGTCCCCTCAGGTGGTCCAAGTACACCATCACCTTCGACTCCACAGACCAGCTGAAGTGTGCGGCCACCGCTAGTGCACTCCCGATGCTCTGCTCGCCGACCATCAGCAACGTCCTCGTCACCAAGACACTCATCGACGGTGGCGCGGGGCTCAATGTTCTCTCTGCTGAGACGTTCGAGAGGCTCTAGGTGCCCTATGACCAACTCCTTCCCACCAAGCCCTTCTTAGGGGTGATCGACGGCTCCACTATTCCCCTGGGATAGATTCGCCTTCCTGTCACCTTCAGCAAGCGCGACAACTACCGCACCGAGCTCAACGACTTCGACGTCACCCACATTCGTCTCCTGTACAATGCCATCCTCGAGTATCCAACCCTTGCCAAGTTCATGGCGGTGACTCACCACGGCTACAATGTCCTCAAGATGCTAGGAAGCGGCGGCATCATCACGGTCGCTTGCGATGAGAACGATGCGGTGTGCTCCCTCGAGCGCTCCTACCAGGCCGCAGCGGTCGAGAACTCAGATGGCGATGGCGCCATCCATCCTCCTGAGGCCGCCCCTAAGAAGAAGAAGCAGCTGCTCCTCAGAGATTCTTAGGAGGCTGGGGCATCCAATGGTCGTGCCTCAGGCCCCGCGCCCACTGATGGGGCGCTTCCCCTCTCGCATAGGAAGGCGCGCCCGGCGCCCCTCTCAAGTTGGGCTCGTGGCTCTCCTCTGGAGGGCCTCTGACCTGGCTAGCGTCACGAGGGAGGCGTTCAGGCACCATGTGGAGGCGTGCTTCAACGCACGCTTCCGCGAATAGGGCGCAGGGCGCGAGGCACCAGGCGCTAAGGAGTTCATCACCAAGGCAATCGAGGAGCTTCAGGAGGCGCGAGCCATGCGTGGCGAGCGTCGCCCCGCACCACCCAGTGTAGCTGCCGCCCCTGACGTGGGTAGCGAGCTGCGCGTCTGCGTCAACATCACATGACTCAACAGGGCTGCTTCTCAGGAGCTCTTCTGGCCGTCCCTCATCGGCCGGTGTGGAGGCCGCCCTCATAGCTACGTCTGCATGCCTTTTGGCTTGCCAAACGGAGCAGCCTTGCACCAGCACCACATGAGGAGAGTTCTAGTGGCTCACGAGGCCAGGCGCCAGGCGATCCTCACGGAGGAGGTGCCGGACCCTCGTGAGCCCCCTGGACCTCCGGAGCCTCACGAGGCTCAGGAGCCAGACGACTCGTGAGGAGCAACTTCTGCAGCGCACACCTTCAGCTACTCCGACACTTCTACGACGACGTTGCCAGGTGTCTTTTTGGTTTGTTCAGTTGGGGGCGCCCCTCGCGCTGCATTATCCCCAAGCTGTATGGGTCCATCCCTATGGCATGTATCATTTTGCACATATATTAGAACTGCTCCTACCCTTTCATGAATTGCTTTATTTTATCACCTGCATGTCCGGTGCTTCGCCACCATGAATATCGTGCACCCTTACAAACCCGCCCGCGACCGCCTCATGATTAAGGACTGGCACGGCGTCTGTGCTCGGGTCCATCCCTGCAGCGTCGCTAAACCCAAGTGGCTGAGCTTTGTCTCGTGGGGCAGCTCCCGTGTACGTCACCTCCCATTGTCCTTGGTGCCTTGTTCTCGCATGAGCTAATCGAGAGTGGATGAGTTATGGCGCGCGACCCGGTGCCTCCCCGCCGCGGGACCCGCATGCCGGTTGTCTTTCTTTAGGATTGTTGCATGAGAAGGCTGGGCACGGCGTCTGTGCTTGGGTCCGTCCCTGCAGCATCGATAAACCTAACGGCTGAGCTCTGTCTGGCGGGCTGGCCCCGTTCACGTCACCACCTGGGGTCGTTGGTGTTTGGCCTTCTCATGCGATATCCTCCAGAGATTTACTCGGCGCAGGCCACCTGACCATCTCGCAGGACCCTTACAAATGTTCTGAACCAAAAATTCAGGTGCAACCCGCCTTGAGGTAGGGCCTCGTGAGTCCCGCGCTGGCTCACGGGTGCCCATATACACCTCCTCCAGTCCTGCCGTGCAAGCCACGTGCCAGGACGGGGATGTACACGCCCTGGAGTCCCCCTCAGAGGGAGCTCCCACCCATGCACCAATGGAAGCCCCATGCCCCGCGCTGGCGGACGACACGGTCGAGGAGTGGCTATGCCCACACAAGAGTGGAAGCACCATGCTCCGCGCTGGTGAATAAACAACTGAGGGCACCCTAGCGGCTGCACTAACCTCAGGAGAGCCACAAGGCTCGCTCTCTGGCCCCACCGCGCCCTTTTCCCTACGGGAGGGCCGCGCGAGGGGGCTGGGCACGGGGGCTTCGCCCAGGTCATGCCTGGCGCACGCCACCTCACCAGGTCTCTCACACCTGGTCTTCTCGCAACCCTCCCAGGCAAAAGCTGGCGAGGAAAGGTTGGCCTCCACGCGAACGACCCTTCCAGGCAACTGAGGGCTTCGGATTAACCCAGACGCCACTTACATTTCCTTCATGAGGGCCGTTCGTACGTCAAGGGGGACCCCTGAGCATCGCGACTCAAGGGCCTCACTGGTCACGTAGTCCCTCACCCCTTGGTCTCGTCCAGGTGATCCGGACGCCCCAACAGTGGTCGACGTATGCGCGGGGCCAGGCCCTGCCGACGCAGAATGCTAAGGCAAACAGGAAGGGAATCGAGCACGGAAAGGAAATCATGGAGTCCTAGCAAGTTATTACAAAACATAATGTCTCACAAATTCAAGCAGAAGTTCTCACGCCTCCACGAAGCACGGTAAATGTCACAGGGCCAAACTAGGTGGGAGCGCTGCTATCACCTCGACTGCCGATGTCACCCACTACGGGAAGCTAGTCATCGACAACGCCGCCACCATCTTTGCCGCTGGCTCCAGTCGCTGCAGCCGCGGGGTCGATGCAGAGGAACTTCTCCAGCAGGGCTTCCACCTGCTTCTTCACGGCCTCGGCAGCAGCGTCGCGGGACTCAGGAGCCACCGGCTTGATCAGCGTGCCAAGGGCGAAGCTGGGGTCCCAGAGATGGAGGTGGCTGAAAATTCGCGTCGCGGCCGCGGTGCAAAGCGCGCGGCACTCCCCTTCTACCATGGAGCCCACTCCGGTGGCGATGCCCTCGAGCTCCTCGGCGAACTTGGCAAGAAGGCAGGCAAGGCCATCCTCCGGAGTCGCCAGTGGCTTCTCGTACCCTTCTCCGTAAAGGGAGTGCATCGCCGTGCGGGACCTCAGCTCAAGGGAGGTGAAGGCGTCGCGCCCCGCGGCCACCGCCTTCTCGCTCGCAGTGAGGGACTTCTCCCTGGCCTCCAGCCGGGCCGTCTCCTTGGAGACAAGCTTTGTGTGGGACACCTGGGCCCTGTCCACCTCCTCCTTCAGTTTTCCTAGGCGGCTCCACTCCGCGGCCTGCTCTAGCTCGGCATCGTGATCGGCGAGCGCAGTCTCCCGCGCCTTGAGCTCCTCCTTCTGCTCCTGAAGCCGACGGGTGCCGGCGGCCTGCTCTTCACGGAGGCCTTCAGCTCGGCTTCCATCGTGCCGCAACGTTCCTTGGCGAACGCTGCATCGACCAGCACCGCGTCATGAGCCGCCGTGGCCTCGCTGGCTTCCTTTCTGCCCTCCGCGGCGGCAGCCTCGACCTGGCCCCAAGCCGTCCTGATGGACGCGTTGGCCTGGAGCCACCCCGAGATCAGCCCCAGAGGCCCCGTCACCACGCACCTGTCGGCGCCCTGAAGATCGGTCCGGAGCTTGTCCAGCGTGGTGTAGGCCTCCTCCAGGGCACCAGGCCTGGCAAAGGGGCCACGGTCCACCAGCACGAGGGCCTAGGGAGGAGGCGGCACTGGCGCCTGGACTGGCGACACCACAGCAGCAAGGGCAGCAGGTGGCTCTGGAGCCCCCAAAACCCCCGCGGGTGCGACGGGGACCGGGGGCTCCGGAGTCTGCTGGGCCATGGAAGCGGTCTCCTCCTGAGGCATTGCCACCGAGATCTGGGGGGCCCGCTTCATCACGGGGGAGCGCGAGGCGGCCTCCCCCGCCTGCGCCAGGGTCTTCACGGCCATGGAAGATGGTGTGGCCCCGGGGGCCCCGGCTTCCTCCCTCCTCTTCTTCACCACGGGCTCCAACCTAGTCACTAGAAGGGGAGTGTCGTGGGCATGGCGTCACGGATGGCGAATAAAAACAAGGCAGTTGTCAAGTCGGATGTTTGCCGAGGCAGCGTGGGGAAGTGGAGGTGCCCACGTCCCATCAAGCGCCACGTGTCGGCTCGGTCCGCTAGCGATTGGGGCCCGCGGCGCTTCGCCCTTGCCCTTTGGCTTCGCCCCGAAGCCAAGTCCGAGTGCGCCTTGGGCCCGGGGGCTACTGTCGGCGTTCTGGGAACCAGGGTACCCAGACTTGCCTGCCTGTGGCCCACTGCGTGGCTCCATCGACGGCTTGGTACGGCCCATCTTCAGCATCGGCAAGACAAGACCCTCGCGAGGGGCCAAGCCTCGCGATGCAGATAATGCCAAGACCTCCGGAGGGAGCAGCCTCCCTAGGATGGCTCCTGAGGAGCGGAGATTCCTATGTAAGCACCCATCTCATGAGGTTCGGGTGACGCAAGCCATGATGACCAAGGCCAGGCGGGCGCCAATGGGCGCAGAGCAGCAGGTTTCCTCTTTGGTACGAAGGAGGCAAGCGCAGGCGCGGAGTCCTGAGGAATCACCCAAATGTTTCCATTCCCGTGCAACAAGACCAAGACCGCCAGGACGGCAGGGCGGATGTCATCACCGATCCCACCGTGGTGTCATGACCAGAAGCTTTTCAGGCGAAGACTACCTTTCGTCAGGATAAGATGTACTACTTGTCCCCCTTCAAAATTGTCCACTGTGGGATCCCTTCCCGCCTTCGTTCGGAGGAAGAGGACCAAGGCCACTATAAATATAGCTTAGCCACCACCATAGGAGAAAAACCGGGATCCAACCCAAACCCTCACTAGCTCACATCCACACAAGAACAGGCCTCCTGAGGTTGTTCTTCCCTTGTACTAGTTCATCCCCAGCCCCTCATGAGGCTAATCCACCCCAAAGCAGGAGTAGGGTCTTACACCGCAAGGTGGCCCGAACCTGGCTAAACTGCCGTGTCTCTTTCCTTTCCTGTTCATCGAGCTAGGCCGTGGGAATGACGAATTGGTTGGCTGGAGGGGTTGAGTTCTTCGCACACGCCCTAGAGTTCAAACCTTTCTTGGGTCTGCGGAGCCCTGAATCCGACATCCGCGTTTTCCTCTCTTAAAAAAAGAACGTGGGGGAGGGCGCGACTCGTCAGGAAGTTACCATTTCGCATTTACTGCTACAGTCCCACTATCCCATGACCCGTGGTAAATACGTGAAGTGGACATTGGATTGACTGATTATCATGAAAAATCGCTGCACGCGCAGCATTTTCTCGCCACGTGTCAGTGCAAGGTTTGGAGCCTAACCCAACATGCCCAGCGACACGTATGGCTCTGGCCTTGGGGCTTCTATCAGGGTACACAAACAGGGGTGTATGTTACCCCCAGACTTGTGCACGGACAACAAGCTGCCAACCCGGCAAGATTGCAACATCCAAGACCAGACCAAGCACAAGAGATCAGCTCTTTGAAGAATCAGAGTGCATATCAAGAAGACCGAGTCAAGCCCACAGAGCTAAGCACCACTAAGGGAAAACCTCCCTTGCCGGGCAGGCGAGCCTAGCAAGCTCAAGGTTGTAACGCCCCGAGACCGATGCGCCAGATGTCTTCCATTTATTCGCCGCCGTTGCCATGTCATTCGCTTGTGTGTTGCACTTTGCCATGTCATCATGTGCATTTCATCTACATGTTTTCAAAACTTGCATCCGTCCGGGTCTCCCAGTTCTCTCCGTTGTCCGTTCTGAGCCCAGACACACTCGCACGCACCCGCGGCACCTCCGAAATATTATTTTATAATTGGGATAAAAACGTTATCGGAATGAGTTGAAAGTTGGCGTGCGGCCTTGTTTTATTGTAGGTAGACCGCCTGCCATATTTCGTCGCATTCGGAGTCCATTTGATAGCCCAACCATTAAACATATAACGGCAATATAGCCAGTCGGACGTTTTCGGTATCCGGAAACTGCCGCCGGGCCTCTCTCTCTTCTCTCCTCTCAGCCCAAGACCCCCCCTACACAGCCCACCTGCAGCCCACCTAGACCCCCTCTGCTCCGGACCGTCGAATCGAGATCCGATGCCCGAAAATGGATGAAAACCCCCCTAACCCTAGCCATTTCCCTATATAAACACCTCCCCTTGCCAGATTTGGAAGCCTAGCCCTTCCCCTACCTCCTATCCGCCTCCACCTCGCAATCTGCGCCGCTCCAGCCCCTCCTCGCCACTTGACGCCACCGCAGTCGACGCCCGCGGCCAACCGAATGCTGCCACGTCACCCCGCAGCCCCCCACTCCGCCGCGGTCTGCCAGGCCCACAGGGAGCCCGCCCCGGGCCGCCCTGGGCCCGAATCGCCGCCGATCGCCGTCGCAAGCCCATGTGCACTGAGCGCTCTGCCTCCCTGAGCACCTCCTCTGCCCGCGCCCCGCCTCCACTTCATGACCGTCGACCACCGGACCTCGTCGGAGTTCGCCGCCGTCGACCAGGCCAGTGCTCTGCCGTCCCACGCCCTTCCCTCTCCTTCCTTCTCCTCATCTTGTTTCTTCTCCTCCTCTCATGGTCTCTCTCCTGTGGATCACAGGAACCCCATGGCCGCCATGCTCGAACTCCGCCTCGACCCCGTCGTCTAGCCGCCGGATCTCGCCAGGAATGGGTCCCTCCGCCCCGCAAATGTTCGGATCCGGCCGGATCCCGTCGCTCATGCCCTTCCCCGACCCCCCTCACGTCGGCGCTGCCGCCATGGCCTCCTGCTCGGCAAGGAGCAGAGAAGGACGACGCGCTCCGCGTCGACCAGCGCCTCCGGGTCACGTGGGCCACGACCCAGCCAACCATCCTCGGCCTGGCCTCGCCCGCGGCCCTGCTGCTCCGCCAGGCCGGCCTGCCCGACCTCCTCCTCCGTCCCGGACTTGGCCCAACTGGTGAGCGTGCTAAAGCCCGCCCGATGCGCGTTATAGTATATTGCGCCCGCTGTTATATGTCATATTGCATATTTGTGAGGCATGTAACTTTGTGCATGTTTTCCCGATGAAGATGATCTTTATATGGAGATGTTGTACTCTCTGTGATCTACATGATGGTGTGGTTTGCATTCATATTGGAGTTAAGCTTGATGTTGTTATCTCTATTGCAAAAGTGCCATGTGCTGTTAACTGCTGAAAACTGTTATAACTTGCCCTTTTGTTATTTTTGTGTGATTTAATGCATGTCATATGAGCATCTTGTCTACATGTTTTAGGAGGATAATCATGTCCTCTTTTCAATGGTATAACTCTCATGCCATGATATGCCCTGTGGTGACTAGCACAAGCTTGCAAAGTAGGGGTACTTGCTGTTGCTGTTCTGCTAAGTCTGAATCTGTTATATTGTGGTACCATGTTTACTTGATGCTACCATCAAATCTATGCATAATCTAGAGATATTGAGTAAGCATGTTTTGAATACCATGTTGTGCTCTATCCATCCATGCCCTTGTTTGCAATTATAGCCTACTGTACCTTGTTCTTTTCCTGCTCTCAAATTGCTTAAAAATATAACTGTCAGTCTGTTAACAACCTGTTCCTTTTTACAAAGCTCTGTGTAATTAATCTCGGATAGGTTCGCATATTGGGCGTGACAAGTTGCTATCAGAGCCTCGACCGACCATAGGAGCCCCCTTGATTGATCGTAGTTTGGCCGTTGTCGAGTCTAGAATAAAAACTATTTTGGAGTCTAGATATATCGGAGAGTAGGAATTCTTTTTACTCCTTATCCCCTTCGTCGCTCTGGTAAGGAATTCTGACGTAGGTATTTTGATTCTAGTCCTCTTCCCCTTCAGAATTTTCTTTAGGATCACACAGGTGTTTTCGTTCATTGTCTATCCTTTGTTCAACCGGTGCACTTCTCTTCGAGTTATTCCATCCTCTTCAACTTTTGCAACATCGATTCTCAGTTTTCCAACAGAGTTTGATTCCCCGTCCCAAGTTATTTTCTTTTCCCATCGGCCCACCCTTTTCTTCCCGGAGTCGAAAGCCTCTAATCGAACATCCATTTCATTCGTGCAAAACTTCTTCATTCTTTCCTTAATTGTTTCAACCGGTGGATTCTCGTCTAGTTCATCATTGTTCATCTCGTTTTCTTTTCCGGTGGATTCAACTAATTTTTTTTCGGGTTGATCATATTCGTTTCCTTGGCTCAAGTGTTTTCCCTTGCTCATTCGCCTGTCGTCATTTAATCGTTCTGAAGTGCTGAAGACATCTCAGAAGATTCGTGTTTGCATTCTTATTAATTCAAGGGTGTCACCTCATTGAAGTCTTTCATTCGTTCAGGTGCAGCTTCTCTCTTCCAACCGATCCTTCTCAACGGTGTTTCTTTTGAGTGGGCCCATAACCCACAGGTCTTTTCCCAAGATCTTATGTGACTCATCTAATTTTTTGGGAGTTATTCTCAAATTCATTTCAAAGTTTGACCTAAGAATGAACTTTCATCAGTCAGATGCCTTTTCCAAGATTGCTTTTCATTGTTGGCTCAACCTTTGTCTTCAAATTGTTTCGGAGTATCTCACAAATTCTTCATGGTATTTCTCGTCGTCATTCTCCGCTTGAATACTGAATAAGAGTTCCTTTAAATCTTGGCCCGTTCTCTTGAAGATTCATGGTTCTAGCTTCATGCTATCCTCTCAAATTGTTCCGTTTGTCAGAAATTATTTTCGTACCCATCCGGAGTATTTCAGGAGTTGTTTCCATTTTGATTCTCCGAAGGCCATCATTCTAGAAGAATTATTCGTCCTCACATTCCAGTTATCGTTCTCAAATTATCCCGGCGCATCATTCAAGTATTCCTTAATCAGTTCGTGATCTCTTCGTTCTCTTGTATCTAAATCCCGTCAAGCATATTTGTTCTCCTAATTCTTCCCGGTGATTCGTTCTCTTTTCTTCATTCATTTTCTTTTCTTACGGTGGTTTGTTGAAGACCTTCCCAAGTTTGCGCTATATCTCTACTCAATCCTTTTCAAGAGGAATAAGTTGCATGCCAAATCCGTTTGTCATCAGTTAAATTTGATGAGGATAAGCATAACGCAATTCTTATTCTTATTTCATGGTGGTCAAGTAATTCCTTCCTTCAGAGATTGTTCATGATGAATAATCTCTCGGTTCTAAGTTGTTCATCTTTTCTTTTTCGGAGTTCCAAGTTTTCTCGCTTGTCTCGTTGCGAAGTTCCATCTAAATCATCGCAGGCTTCATCTTGTACTTTTCAACCTTCGTTTCTTTAATCCTTTTGTTTACCGAAGTTCTTCATGGTGGTTCATAAAGGATTTAACTCATTCTTGTCAAGGATTTAATTCATTCTTCAAGTCCGTCAAGATTCTTGTTGGAGCTCATGTATCCCTCTTCTTGCATACCGAAGTGCAACTAATTATTCCTTGTCTTTCAAACATGTTGTTTCGCATCTTTTCTTTCGTCTCAAGCAAACAATCATTTCTGTTTGTGGCCGGTTATCACCTCATAATTTTGAGATGTTTTCCATAAGCCCACAACAAACTTATTCTTTTCGTTGTTGAATTTCCAACAACCCCGTTCAATCCTTCCTTGCAAGGATGCTTCTCAATTCATTTATGGTGGAAGTTGTCTTTTGTTTTCCCCTATCTTTTCCTTCCAATGATTTACTTTATATTCTTCATTTCGGAGGCATGGTGATGTTGCTCTCTTCGACCCATTATCTCATTTCTTCAAGACCATTTTATTTCCTTGTCAATTCATTTACCGGAGTGTGGTGTCCTCTTTTCAAATCTCTTATCTTGTCTACCTCTCCTTTTTCTTTTATACTAGGATGCTATCCCAATTCTTTCGTTCTTATTTCTTTTCTATCTTCTTCTAATCGGAGTGGTTTCAGAGTCTATCTTGTTCCTTGAGCTTTTAATTCTCATCGTAATCGTCGTTCCTCTTTTCTACCCAAGTGCTCGCGACTTTGTTCATCCTCTCTCTTGCGCTCTTGTTTAACCTCATCCTCTTTTTCTTCCGTCTCGTTCCTAAGATCTCGGGATGAGATCTTCTGTTAGTGGAGGAGAGTTGTAATGCCTTGAGACCGATGCGCCAGATGTCTTCCGTTTATTCACCGCCGTTGCGATGTCATTCGCATGCGTGTTGCACTTTGCCATGTCATCATGTGCATTTCATCTGCATGTTTTCAAAACTTGCATCCATCCGGGTCTTCCAGTTCTCTCCGTTGTCTGTTCTGAGCCCAGACACACTCGCACACGCCCGCGGGACCTCCGAAATATTATTTTATAAGTGGGATAAAAACTTTCTCGGAATGGGTTGAAAGTTGGCATGCGGCCTTGTTTTGTTGTAGGTAGACCGCCTGCCAAATTTCGTCGCATTCGGAGTCCATCTGATAGCCCAACCGTTAAACATATAGCGGCAATATAGCCGGTCAAACGTCGGACATTTTCAGTATCCGGAAACTGCCGCCGGGCCTCTCTCTTTTCTCTCTTCTCAGCCCAAGACCCCCCTACACAGCCCTCCTAGACCCCCTCCGCTCCGGACTATTGGATCAAGATCCAATGCCCGAAACCGAATGAAAACCCCCTAACGCTAGCCATTTCCCTATATAAACACCTCACCTTGCCAGATTTGGAAGCCTAGCCCTTTACCTACCTCCCAACCGCCTCCACCTCGCAATCCGCGCTGCTCCAACCCCTCCTCGCCACTTGGCGCCGTCACATGCGACGCCCGTGGGCAACCAGACGCCGCCACGTCACCCCGCAGCCCCCCACTCCGCCGCGGCTCGCCAGGCCCATGGGGAGCCCGCCCCGGGCCCGAATCGCCGTCGACAGCCACCGCGAGTCCGCGTGCGCCGAGCGCTCTGCCTCCCTGAGCGCCTCCTCTGCCCGCGCCCCGCCTCCACTTCGTGACCGTCGGCCACCGGACCTCTCCGGAGTTCGCCGCCGTCGACCAGGCCAGTGCTCTGCCGTCCCACGCCCTTCCCTTTCCTTCCTTCTCCTCATCTAGTTTCTTCTCCTCCTCTTATGGTCTCTCTCCCGTGGATTACAAGAACCCCATGGCCGCCATGCTCGAGCTCCGCCTCGACCCCATCGTCTAGCCGCCGGATCTCGCCGGGAATGGGTCCCTCCGCCCCGGATCTGTTCGGATCCGACCGGATCCCGTCGCTCACGCCCTTCCCCCGCCCCCTCACGCCGGCGCCGCCGCCATGGCCTCCTGCTCGGCCAGGAGCAGAGAAGGAAGACGCCCTCCGCGTCGACCAGCGCCGCCGGGTCACATGGGCCACGGCCCAGCCAACCGTCCTCGGCCTGGCCTCGCCCGCGGCCCAGTTGCTCCGCCAGGCCGGCCTACCCGACCTCCTCCTCCGTCCTGGACTTGGCCCAACTGGTGAGCGCGCTAAAGCCCGCCCGATGCGCGTTATAGTATATTGCGCCAACTGTTATATGTCTGCGATTTTACGGTCCCTGAATTCCAGCCTCATATTGCATATTTGTGAGGCATGTAACTTTGTGCACATTTTCCCGATGATGATGATCTTTATATGGAGATGTTGTACTATCTGTGCTCTACATGATGGTATGGTTTGCATTCATATTGGAGTTCATCTTGATGTTGTTATCTCTGTTGCAAAAGTGCCATGTGCTGTTAACTGCTGAAAATTGTTATAACTTTCCCTTTTGTTATTTTTGTGTGATTTAATGCATATGTCATATGAGCATATGGTCTACATGTTTTAGGAGGATAATCATGTCCTCTTTGCAATGGTATAACTCTCATGCCATGATATGCTCTATGGTGACTAGCACAAGCTTGCAAAATAGGGTACTTGCTGTTGCTGTTCTGCTAAGTCTGAATCTGTTATATTGTGGTGCCATGTTTACTTGATTCTACCGTCAAATATATGCATAATCTAGAGATATTGATTAAGCATGTTTTTAATAACATGTTGTTATCTATCCATTCATGCCCTTGTTTGCAATTATATCCTAATGTAGCTTGTTCTTTTCATGCTCTCAAATTGCTTAAAAATATAACTGTCAGTCTGTTAACAGCATGTTCCTTTTTGGAAAGCTGTTTGTAATTAATTTATACATATTACAAATTGTTCCAATGGTTTAATTGGAAGTATGTCATGTATAATACATGCCCATGACCTTTGAATACTTATTAAAATTGCTATGCTTGCTGTTATGTGCCTCCAAAGTCAGCATCATAATGTTACTGTTTTGCAATCCCAGATTTTCATTAAGTCTGAGAATCTGCTATTTCATGTTTGCATCTTGTCTTGATGAATTCCATGAACTTATTGCTCCTATGTATATGCCATGTTGTATTACTTGAGCTCCATGATATATACTAGCATGCTATAACTTTTGATGCCATGTTCATGCAATGTAGCTTACTTTTTTCATACCTCCAACATACCATCATGTTAACGCTGCTCATGTATATGCCCAGTTTTTCCGAGTCCTAATCTGTGTTATAAAGTTGCTTTTGCATTGATCATATTTGTTTAATCTTGATGCCTATGAACCTGGACCTTAATTAATGATATTTGAAGTATGTAATCTGTACTTGAAGTGCATATCAAATTTGTGCTCATGTTGCTCCTTTAGCATGTTGTTTTGATGATTGCAAAGTGCCTAGTTGCTGTTAGGCAGATTGTTCTTATATCTTGTTTTGAATGTATGTGTTGAACCGTTGCTCCGTTTTGACCATGTTCTATATGAAACTTGCTTGGTTTTGCATGTAGTTTCTTCATGTCATGTTGCATCCTTGATTTGAGTATGTGTGCTTGATGTTTGAATGTATTTTGCATCAATGCCATGTTTAACTTGTTTTGCTCATATCTTCTAGACCGTAGCTCGGAATTAAATAAACTTTATATGTAACTTGATTAGAAAAATGTGTAGGTCATCATGGTGCATATTAACTTGCTGTTTAGCAACTTCAACATAATGTGTTATTTAGATCTGGACCAATTTCGAAATTTGCATATGGGGAGTTTCCGGAAGTGTTATATGTTGTTTCCGGTCTCATTTAAATTTGCTTTGATGTGGGGTTCTTGTATGCATAATCTCTTGCCATGAGTAACAACATTTAAACTTGTCATGCATCATACTTGGTTGTGCATCATGCCTTGTTCATGTGTTATTTGTTTACTATGTTATTTGCTTCTTTCCGGTTGTGCTTCTTCTCGATAGTTCCGGTTTCGTTGCGCTTGTGACGATGCATTCGGCTACGTTGGTTCGTCTACTTCATGGACTCGATCTTCTTCCGAGCGGGATTTCAGGCAAGATGATCATTACCCTGGATACCACTACTATCTTTGCTTTGCTTGTTGTCTCGATGCTATCGCTATGTCGTGCTACCTACAATTCGTTTATCCAACCTCCCAAATTACCATGATAAGCCCCTAACCTTTCCACCATCCCAGCAAACCATTGTTTGGCTATGTTATCGCTTTGCTCAGCCCCTTTTATAGCGTTGCTAGTTGCAGGTGCAGTGTAGGTTGTTCCATGTTGGGACATGGATATATTGGGATATCACAATATCTCTTATTTAATTAATGCATCTATATACTTGGTAAAGGGTGGAAGGCTCGGCCTTTTGCCTGGTATTTTGTTCCACTCTTGCCGCCCTAGTTTCCGTCATACCGGTGTTATATTCCTTGATTTTGCGTTCCTAACACGCTTAGGGGAATGGGACCCTCTTGACAGTTCACTTTGAATAACTGCTTCCAGCAAGGCCCAACATTGGTTTTAACATTTGCCCAACATAATAAACATGATAATAAATTTGACGCATAGCGAGTTAGCGCTACCCGAGGATTCTTTATTCCACATAATACAGGGGGGCCAGTGCTGATGGTGCTGGTCCAAACTAGAGCCACTTGCGGCGCAACCTGGGGCAACTCGGGTCTTCGGCTGTCATACGTAGTGTTCATCCTGTTGTGTCCTGAGAACGAGATACGCGTGGCTCCTATCAGGGTGTCGACACGTCGGGAGGTCTTGCTGGACTTATGTTACCATTGTCGAAATGTCTTGTGCACCGGGATTCCGAGGATACTTCGGGCTGACTCGAGGTTGATCGGGTTTTCTTGAGGTTGAGGTATTTCCACCGCAGCTTGTGTTGGCTTGTGATGGGACATGTTGGAACACCCCTGCAGGGTTAAATTTTTTCGAGAGCCGTGCCAACGGTTATGTGGCAGATTGGAATTTTTAATATCCGGTTGTAGAGAACTTGACACCAGATTCGAATTTAAAATGCACCAACTGCGTGCGTAACCATGACCGTCTCTTGTCGAGTGGTTTCGAGAAGAGAACACGATGGGGTGATGTTTGAATCGTAAGTAGTTCAGGAGCACTTATTGATCATTACTAGTTTGCGACCATTATGCGTAGCTTCTCTTCTTATTCGTGTACTCGTAAGTTAGCCACCATACAATGCTTAGTGCTGCTGCAACCTCACCACTTATCCTTTCCATACCCATTAAGGTTTGCCAGTCTTGATACCCATGGTAATGGGATTGCTGAGTCCTCGTGGCTCACTGATTACTACAACAACAGTTGCAGGTACAGGTAATGCGATGATCTGACATGAGAGCGATGCTTGCTTGTTTTTGAGTTCTTCTACTTCTTCTTCTATCAGGGGATAGGTTCCTGGTCGGCAGCCTAGGCTAGCAGGGTTGATGGCTTTTATCGTACTCTGACAGTCGGAGATAAGAGAGGGGTATCGGGTGTTACCGCCACAAGCTTGCAGTTTCCTTCTGTGCATTATTTTGCTCTATTCATTGCTAATTGTTTAATTGCTAGAGAGAAGGTCAGTGCACTCAGTGCTCCTGACTTCGCCATCTTACGCCGTGCACTATACGGCGATAACACCTTTAGCCTTGGGGCCATTATTGCACGTCGTCTGCACCTTAACAGAACCAAGGGCAAAAATCATGGCGGTATTTATGCTACTCATTTAGCGAGTTACTTTAACGTTCAGATCCACCAACATGATTATCGTTTACCCCGAGTTTATTTAGATCACCAGGCGATGGTGGATCACCAGTTTACTAATGAGGCTGACTCTCTTAATAATATTTGTTATAACCTGGTTTTCAGTGTGGAAATCCATGATATTATCCCATTGTCTGCACCTGCTTTGTTTGATTCTCTTGCTAGGGGAGGATACAGGGTTATGCCAGCCAACATTATTGCCTACTGGAACGCTCAGGCAGAGGCAGAGGAGGAGTCTCAGGAGTGGGACGTTCAGGTGCCGCCGCCGCAGCACTTCGAGATGGGACCGGATGGCTTCTACGAGTGGTGATTACCAAGCTAGGCCAAAAGCCTAAGCTTGGGGGAGTACGTATTTCCACCGACATTACATTCATGTTCACACATTGCATTCCAGTTGATGGTGTTCACACTTTTTCATTGTATTATCCATGTTAGATTTATTTTCTTGCTTTCTTCTTATGTGTTTCAAAAACTTTGAGAAAATCCCAAAAAAATGTTTCTTGCTTCTTTTCAGTTTTTCTTTCTAGTTTAGTTAGTTGTAGTATTAAAAATAAAACCCAAAAAGATTTCCTTGTTCTTCTTTTGCTTGTTGGGAGCTTTCCCGTGTAAATAGTTTTTCTCGTTTTCTGTTTTTCTTTTTCCTTAATTTGGTTTCTTCAAGAAAAAATCAAAACTCCAAAAATATTTCAGTGTGTTTCTTTGAAGTTCTCTTCTTTTTATTGAGTCGTACCGTGGAGAAGACCACGATGAAAATGTTGCGTGGCTCTCATATGCATTTCTATTGATCCAACAAAGAGCCCATATTATCTTGTGTTCTCCTTTTGAATAAAATGTTTGAAGATTCCTGCTTAGTCCATGGCACTCTTGCACTATTATTATTTTCATATCATTCGGTCGTGCAAGTGAAAGGCAATAATGACGATATTTGATGAACTGGCAGTGGCACACAGAAACGGGTATGAACTCAACTTGTTCTGTTTTTGTAAATATGTTTAACCTAGTATGCATAATTCAGCATGTTATGATGAAACATGTTTGCAATGACAATTAGAGATTATAGTTTCTCATGCCATGCTTAAGTAGCTAGGACTGGATAATGGTTTATCTTGGATGTCAACATGCATTAAAATGATTGTGATGTAGTATGACGATATGGTATCCTCCTCTGAATGTTTCAAGTGGATTGACTTGGCACATGTTTATGCATGTAGTTGAATGAAAACCAACATAGCATCTATGATATTTATGTTCATCGTGTCCATATCCTACTCATGCTAGTATTCAATGTTAATTATGCATAACGCATGTTCATGACAGTTTTCGCTCTCTAGCTCGTTGCTTCTCAACCTATTTGCTAGCCTTCGCCTGTACTAAGCGGGAATACTGCTTATGCATCAAAATCCTAAAACCCAAGTTATTCCAGATGAGTCCACCATATATCTACCTATATGCGGTATTACCCTGCCGTCCCAAGTAAATTTGCATGTGCCACCTCAAAAACTTCAAATAAACTTCTGTTTTTGTGTGCCTGGATTGTTTATAGAGCGATAGGGGAGTAGTCAGTATCTTCCATGCTAAGCGGGTTATTCTCATGATAAGTATTTATTCACTAGTCCTTGCACGAGAGGGGCGGTAATAGGGATTCCCAGTCCTGAAATCAAAAATTGCAAATAATTAAACAAAACTCCCCCAGGACTAATGTTGGTATGGATGGTACCCATGGATTCGGCTAGCCATGGAGTGTGTTTGTTGGTGGAGGGGAGTAAACCTTTACTTTTATCGCTTGGCAACCGCCACTAATGTGTTTAGCATGGAAGATATTGATAACTTTTGGTCGTGAAGTAAACAGGAAGGGTGCATTTCCCAAATTTCATTTATCTCTGTTTTAAAATTCTGAGCTCTGGCACCGCTGCAAATCCCTGCTTCCCTCTGTGAAAGGACTATCTATTTACTTTTATGTTGAGTCTTCACCTTCTCAAATAAGCGCCAGATCTGAAAGCACTATTGTCATCCTCATGCATTGTGCATAGTTAATGTTGGATGCATCATGACTGGATATTTTCTACCCTGAATTACAGTGTTTAGTCGCTGTTTGAACTTTGGAGGTGCTCTGCATTTATGTTTTGCGGTCTCAGAAAGGGCTAGCGAGATACCACTGTTATCATATTATATCACGGTTGTTTTGACAAAGTGTTGTCATGTGAGATGTTTTATTATTGTTCGCTAGTTGCTTATGCCATTGATATGAGTTAATATATTTTCTAAGAGTTATTGTTGACATGGTTAGTCATAATCTTTGCTGAAAACCTGGGTGCTACTTAAGCTTATTTATGTAACAAGAACAAAAGAGTTCGTAAAAGTTTTTCTTTTTCACTTTCAGTTTCAGTTTATCAACTGAATTGCTTGAGGACAAGCAAGGGTTTAAGCTTGGGGGAGTTGATACGTCTCTGTCGTATCTACTTTTCCTAACGCTTTTGCTCTTGTTTTGGACTCTAATTTGCATGATTTGAATGAAACTAACCCGGACTGACGCTGTTTTCAGTAGAACTACCATGGTGTTGTTTTTGTGCAGAAATAAAAGTTCTCGGAATGGAACAAAACTTTTTGGAGAATTATTTCAGAATATATAAAAAAACTAGAGCCAAGAACCACCGGAGGGGGGCCCCTGGGTGAGCACAACCCACCAGAGTGTGCCCCCCCCCTCCAGGGGCGCCTAGGTGGGTTGTGCCCACCTGGAGGCCCCGCAGACCCTGATTCCGACACTATAAAATCCTATTTTTGGAGAAAAAATCAGGGAGAAAGTTTCATCGCGTTTCACGATACGGAGCCACCGCCACCTCCTGTTCTTCATCGGGAGGCCAAATCTGGAGCCCATTTGGGGCTCCAAAGAGGGGGATCTTCGGTCTTCGTCATCACCAACCCTTCTCCATCGCCAATTCCATAATGCTCCCCACCGGGAGTGAGTAATTCCTTCGTAGGCTCGCTGGTCGGTGAGGTGTTGGATGAGATTCAT
The DNA here is from genome assembly GCA_011799875.1 of Thinopyrum elongatum. Taxonomy (NCBI): domain Eukaryota; kingdom Viridiplantae; phylum Streptophyta; class Magnoliopsida; order Poales; family Poaceae; genus Thinopyrum; species Thinopyrum elongatum. The sequence goes on from CM022303.1 coordinate 239,003,108, forward strand.
CATGTAATCGAGTTCGTTTTGTCAGGGCTTGATCCCTAGTATCCACTATGTTGTGAGATTGATGTTGTTATGACTTTGCCATGCTTAATGCTTGTTACTAGGGCCCGAGTGCCATGATTTCAGATCTGAACCATTTATGTTTTCACCATTATATCTATGTCCTAGATCCGATCTTGCAAGTCATATTCACCTATTACGTGTTATGATCCATAAACCCCGGGGTGACAATAATCGAGATACTTTCCGGTGACGACTGTAGTTTGAGGAGTTCATGTATTCACTATGTGTTAGTGCTTTGTTCCGATTCTCTATTAAAAGGAGGCCTTAATATCCCTTAGTTTCCTTATGGACCCCGCCGCCACGGGAGGGTAGGACAAAAGATGTCATGCAAGTTCTTTCCATAAGCACGTATGACTATTTACGGAATACATGCCTACATTATATTTATGAACTGGACCTAGTTTTGTATATCCTAGGTTATGACTTTTATATGATGAATATCATCCAACGAATTCACCGATCCAATGCCTATGAATTTTCCACATATTGTTCTTGCTAAGTTACTACTATTGCTACCACTATTACACTTGCTACAAAATCATTGCTATCACTGTTACCGTTACTGCTACTATTATCACTGCTATCAAAACTATCATATTATTGTGCTACTAATCACTTTGCTGTAGATATTTAATCTCCAGGTGTGGTTAAATTGACAACTCAACTGCTAATACTTAAAAATATTCTTTGGCTCCCCTTGTGTCGAATCTATAAATTTGGGTTGAATACTCTACCCTTGAAAACTGTTGCGATCCCCTATACTTGTGGGTTATCAAGTACCTCAGTGGAGAAAGCCGAAAACTGACTGTCATAATAAGAGAGAACTGGTTGGCGATCCGATGACAAGTGTTAAACTAAAAATCAATGGAGGTTGCACCGTGTTATACGAAGGGTTTGTCTTTACACAAACCAAGTGATAATGTTCTTTACCTCAGTTCATCCGCATATCACAAAAAACTCCTATGGTTAAGTGAAAGCACTAAAGCCGCATAGTCCGCTTGCCTTTTTTCCCTCACACACTACCGCCTTTGGGCACCAAGATGTCGGCTAAGGGCTATAGTGTTAAGGAAGAAAACACCCCTCGTAGTATCTACAAGGGGGCTGAAGCCGACGACTGGTAACTTTCAGTATAAAACGATCGCATAGAAGTCAAAATAATCAAACAAAGCATGATATACCATGCAAAGCATTTGCATCTTCGAGCACAAAAGTTTAACTGTCATCGGATACATGATAGTACGCTCATTCAAAAATTACATCTTTTGGGCACCGAGCCTCTATCGCCCGAGCACCATCCATCACGATGGGAAAATACTGCTCGAGGCGCCTATGCTCCTTCCCAGAAGGCGGAGGTCCAGTGGCCATTTCGGCTGGCTTAATCTTCGGCCAGTGCACCATGGTCTTCACGAAGGTCATCCAAGCTCCCTCGATGCATATGGAGCGCTTCAAGATATCAATCTGGGGGCGGCATCGCATAGCTTCTGCACTAAGCCGAAGTAGCTGCTCAGCAGCGGCTCTGAAGGCGAGAGCCTAACGTAGGGGTCCTTCATGGCCGGCTCCACCATTCGGTGCAACCCCACCAATTGCTTCATTTGGTTGTTAAGGAGGGGAGGGTGATCAGGCGCCTGGAATTGCGCCCAAAACAACCTATGCTCGCCATCACCCTCTGAGCCGCAAAGTGCCTTGCCACATCTGCCGCACTCCTCGGAAGATCCGTAAAAGCGCCTGGGGAACGCCATACTCGCATGAGTAAAGCGAACCTGTTACCACCAAAGACACATTGTTGTAAGTGCACCTTACCATCCGCAATCATCTTGACTTGCCGGAGCTCTTCTTTGTGGCTTTGCTCCTTTACTCGCTCCTCCTTGATCGCCGACTTCAATGAGGTCAGCTTGGAGACCTGGTCCTTACTTTTCTGCTCAAGGCCCTCACATTTCGTGATGGCATCCTTGAGCTCTTGCTGCACCTCGGCCACTCTGGCCTCGTGCTTGTCACTGACGGTCTTCACCATCGTCAGTTCAGTGGCCGCTCGTTCGTCCGCCGCCTTCTGTTTTGCGGCCTCTTGCTTCACCTTCTTTAGCTCGGCCTTGAGGTTCTTGACCTCTGCGGCGACACCTGCGGTCATAATAAGCACCCCTTGCTTAGGGATAAACCCGAATACCTCGCTTGATGAGTAAAACCACGGTATTAAATAGTCCATTCCGAAATTACCTTGCGCCTCGTCGAACCACTTGTTAAGAAGATCGAGCTCCTCATCGGAGCTTTTGAGCTTATAATTTACCTCGGCCAGCTCCACGGCATTGGCAGCTGCTGCCACAGACAAGGCCTGCACAACGGCTTATGCACGTCAGACTCTCGAATCATCGATTTTTAGATTCTCTGCCAGGCTTTCTTCAACCCTGCCAGAGCCTCGGGGGCTACGGTTCGCTTTTTGCTATCTTTAGTGCTTTTGAACTATTCGACCCCCGCCTGAGTTTTTCAAACTCACCCAGGGCTCGGGGGATGCTATATATGAGGATTGCATAACCCTACAAAATAATCTCTCTCTGTAAGAGGGTATTACATGATTTACCTTGAAGCCTGTCAAGAGGCTACCGAAGGCCTCCTTCAGTCCGCTGTCAACGGACCAAATGCTTTGTAAATCCATGCCCATCAGTACGTGGTGTTCTTCGACAATGGAGGAGCTATTCAAAGCCTCCTCCATCATGGTCGGCCACCATGTTTTAACCCGCTCTGCTACAGGTGGCACGGGTGGTGGCACCTCGGCTTCCCCTTCAGTAGGGGCTGGAGCGAATGACTCGGGAAGCCTTGGGGGCTCCGGGACCGTCTTTGGAGAGAGCTCGGGCTGTCCGAGCTCCCCCTCTTTGTTTGCCAGAAGGGGTCCCCCTCCTGGTCTTTGGCAACTAAGGTATCGACCTCGGCCATGATGCCGTCGCCCCTGCCCCCCGCGTTCAGTCCGGGAGAGGTCTTCCGAGATAGCACCTCCCCGATCTGCTCGACGACAGGAGGAGGCGCAGAGCGCGACACGGTCCCGCTCTCCGCCAGCTCGGTTGGCGGAGAGTCCCCTTCTGAGACTCGATTGGTGGGGAGGTCACGCAGCGGGCTACAATATGAAAAGCATGCATATGGTTAGTAACGAACCTCAATATGGAAGTATGGGAGAGTCTTCAGATTCATACCTTTGGGCTGGGGTCTTGACCCTGGCGTTCCTTGGGGGAACCTCTTCGGAAGCCTGATCTGTCATCAGACAGGGCCACCTTGGCCCTGCATTGCTTCTTCAGGGCAAGACGAGGCTGATCCTTCTCGGCGTCATCTGATGCCGCCCTCTTCCTTATTCGGGAGGATTCACTCTCCTCCCCATCCTATCCCTGCTCACCCTCATGAGCGGAAGGGGCTTTAGTTTCCTCGGACCTAGTATCCGGGAGTCCTCTTGGGCGGAGGCCCTCTCGGGCCTCCCTCTTTGATGGAAATATGCCCTAGAGGCAATAATAAAGTTGTTATTATTATATTTCCTTATTCGTGATAAAGGTTTATTATTCATGCTAGAATTGTCTTGACCGGAAACTTAAATACATGTGTGGATACATAAACAAATATCGTGTCCCTAGTGAGCCTCTACTAGACTAGCTCGTTGATCAAAGATGGTTAAGGTTTCCTAACCATGGACATGTGTTGTCACTTGATAACGGGATCACATCATTAGAAGAATGATGTGATGGACAAGACCCATCCGTTAGCTTAGCATATGATCGTTCAGTTTATTGCTATTGTTTACTTAATGTCAAATACATGTTCCTTCGACCATGAGATCATGCAACTCCCGGATACCGGAGGAATGCCTTGTGTGCTATCAAATGTCACAACGTAACTGGGTGATCAGAAAGATGCTCTACAGGCATCTTCGAAGGTGTCTGTTGAGTTGGCGTGAATCGAGATCGGGATTTGTCACTCCGTATATCGGAGAGGTATCTTTGGGCCCTCTCGGTAATACAGCATCACAAGAATCTTGCGATCAAAGTAACTAAGGAGTTAGTTATGAGATGATGTATTACGCAACAATTAAAGAGACTTGCCGGTAACGAGATTGAACTAGGTATGAAGATACCGACGATCGAATCTCGGGCAAGTAACATACCGACAGACAAAGGGAATTACATATGTTGTCATAATGTTTGACCGATAAAGATCTTCGTAGAATATGTAGAAACCAATATGGGCATCTAGGTCCCGCTATTGGTTATTGACCGGAGAGTCGTCTCGATCATGTCTACATCATTCTCGAACCCCTAGGGTCCGCACGCTTAACGTTCGTTGGCGATATAGTATAATATGAGTTATGTGATTTGGTGACTGAATGTTGTTCGGAGTCTTGGATGAGATCACAGACGTGATGAGGAGCTCCAGAATGGTCTGGAGGTAAATATTGATATATAGGACGATGCTATTTGGTCACCGGAAAGGTTTTGGGATGGACCGGTATTCATCGGGTCGCCGGAAGGGGTTCCGAGAGACCTACTGGGATTATATGGGCCTAATGGGCCAAGGGGAGGCACACACCAGCCCACAAGTGGCTGGCGTGCCCTCTCCCTAGCCGCCGGCCCTAGGGAAGGAAAGGGGTGAGGGCTAGCCCCTCCTGCCTTCCCTTCCTCATGGGAGAAAGGAAGGGGGGGAGGCGCCACCCCCTCCTACCTTTCCCCGCGCGCCTAAGAAGGCAAGGGGGGCGCGGCTAGGGCAGGGGCCAAGGGTGGACGCCGTCCCCCTCGGGGGAACCCTAGGCTGCCTCCCCTCCTCCCCCACCTATATATATCTGTTGAGGGAGAGGGGCAACACACACACAACGATTCCCTAGCCATGTGCGGCGCCCCTCTCCCTCTAGCTCATCCTCGGTCATATTTTCATAGTGCTCGGCGAAGCCCTGCGGAGATAGTTGCATCACCACCGTCGCCACGCCGTCGTGCTGGCGGAACTCATCTACTACTTCGCCCGTCTTGCTGTATCAATAAAGCGAGGACGTCATCAAGCTGAACGTGTGCTGAATGCGGAGGTGCCGTACGTTCGGTACTTGATCGGGCGGATCATGAAGGTGTACAACTACATTAACTGTGTTGAAAAACGCTTCCGCTAAACGGTCTACGTGGGTACGTAGACACACTCTCCCCTCTCGTAGCTATGCATCTCCATGGATAGATCATGCATGTGCGTAGAATTTTTTTTTGTTTTCCATGCAACGTTTCCCAACAGTGGCATCATGAGCCAGGTCTATGCGTAGATGATATGCATGAGTAGAACACAAAGAAGTTGTGGGCGGTGATGGTCATACTGCTTACCGCCAACGTCTTATTTTGATTCGGCGGTATTGTGGGATGAAGCGGCCCGAACCAACCTTACATGTCCACGCACATGAGACCGGTTCCACCGACTGACATGCAACTTGTTTTGCCTAAAGGTGGCTAGCGGGTGTCTGTTTGTCCTACTTTAGTTGAATCGAATTTGCCTATGGCCGGTCCTTGAAGAAGGTTAAAACAGCAAACTTGATAATCACCGTTGTGGTTTTGCGTAGTTAAGAACGGTTCTTGCTAGTTGCCTATAGCAGCCACATAAAACTTGCAATAACAAAGTAGAGGACGTCTAACTTGTTTTTGCAGGGTATGTTGTGATGTGATATGGTCATGAAGTGATGTGATATATGTTATTGTATGAGATGATCAAGTTTTGTAATATCGACAACCGGCAGGAGCCTTAGGGTTGTCTCTTAATTATTGTATGAAATGCAAGCGCCATGTAATTGATTTACTTTAGCACTATGCGTTAGCAATAGTTGGCGAGACGACCCCGACGCAATGATGGAGATCAAGGTGTCGAGCTGGTGACGATGGAGATCATGACGATGCTTTGGAGATGGAGATCAAAAGCACAAGATGATGATGGCCATATCGTGTGACATATTTTGATTGCATGTGATGTTTATCCTTTATGCATCTTATTTTGCTTAGAACGACGGTAGCATTATAAGATGATCCCTTCACTAAATTTCAAGATAAAAGTGTTCTCCCTGAGTATGCACCGTTGCTAAAGTTCATCGTTTTGAAGCACCTCATGATGATCGGGTGTGATAGACTCTACATTCACATAAAACGGGTGTAAGACAGTTTTGCACAAGCAGAAAACTTGGTTTAAACTTGATGAGCTTAGCATATATACACATGGTCTCGAAACACTGGAGACCGAAAGCACTACAAAAAAAAGACACATCCGTGACATTTTGGGCCGAACGAATTTTTTTTCTGTCATGCTTATGACACTTCTATGACGATAATTGTGACAAAAGCACGTATCATCATAGATGTGGTGGACTCCTACTTCTATGACAAAAAATCATGACAGAAAATGGGCTTTTCATCCTGGGCGGGCTGGGGACGCACCTGCATGACATTCTTTGGGCCGTCCATGACAGAAAAAATCATGGTAGATGCAAGGACGAGGAACATATTGGGGAGTTCCTGGTTTCGGTGGGTGGTCAGGGCCAAGCGATGCACGAAGGTTTGCGCGTTTCTCTCGTACACGTATGCGTGTGTGTGCAAGGCGTTGGGCTCTAACTGAACCCGAGCGAGGCGTTCGCTTACTGAACCCGAGCGATTGCACTAGCTACGTTACTGAACCCAAGCGATCGATCCCTTGGCTGTTAACTGAACCCGATCGAGCGATTCCTTCGATACTGCTGCTAATTGAAGCTAGTCGAACCTTCTGCCTCTTGATGAATAGTGACCATTGTTGTGGGTTGGATGAACAGTTCCCGGTGGTGGTTGGATGAACCGGGCCCCGTGTTAGTAGTAAGCCATTGCCGCTGGATGAACAGGACCCCGATCGAGGAGGTGGGGGTGGATGAACAGGACCCCGTGGAGGGCTGGTTGAACAGTAGCCGGCGGAGGCTGGATGAACAGTAGCCCGTGGATGAACAATAGCTGGTGGAGGCAGGAGGAAGTCGACGGTGGATGAACGGTAGCAGGTCGAGGCTGGAGGAAGTCGACGGTGGATGAAGAGTAGCCCGTGGAGTCCCATTTTGCGGTACGCCACACCCCTCCCAATGAACAGGACCCCATTTCGACCGTAGGCGCTCCAACACAAGTCTGTTTCTTCCGTTTTGCGGTACGCCACACCCCTCCTGATCAACAGCACCCCGTTTCAACCATCGGAGCTCGAACACAAGTCTGTTTCCTCCGTTTTGCGGTACGCCAGACCCTTCCTGATGAACACGACCCCGTTTCGACCATACGCGGTCGAACAGAAGGCCGTTTCCTCCGTTCTGTGGTACACCAGACCTCGTTTCGGCTGTTCCGTCCAAACCGGTTGGCTCCCGATGAACACGCGATGTTGTTTACTCCGCTCTGACCCAGCCAGTTGGCTGCCGATGAACATGATGATGTCGCTGTACGCGTTAGAGACCCCGCCCGTATGTACGTACGTAGCCATATTTACTATCTTGCAGCGTGGCTGTACGTAAGTGTACATGATATAGACGGGACTGCGAGACATGCTACGTCAGCGCCTCTACTTCAACACGTGCCGCTCCTTACTCGGCCATGGTACATCGCTGCAGAGAGACCGATCGACCGCTATGTACGTACACATTCACGGCTAGACAGATAACACTACCTTTGCTTCAACCTGGTGGGTCCCAGCTGTCAACGGGTAAGAAGGCACTTCCTTTCATGCGAAGGTAAAGCCGGTGGGTCCCAGCTGTTAGGGGGGAACATTTTTTTCGTGAAATACAGAGGCCCTTCCGGTGGGTCCGAGCTGTCAGGTGGAGGAATCATTATTTTGCGCGTAATAAGGAGGCACTTCCTTGCGTGCGGCCATAGACCTAGCTGTCAGCCTCTCCACGTACAATCCTCTTCTGATGGCTGTCGTTCATTGACCGCGTTGCCCACGCCGCGCAGACAGCACAAAGGCGGTGGATGACGGTGAGGCAAGGAACGACGCGGAGCCTGGGAACACGCAGAGGGTAGTACGAGGGTTGACTGGTTCGGCTGTGGTGTGAGGCTGCCGTCGCCGCAGAATAACAGGGGGTGTGGTTGAGTAGAGGGATGGCCTGGCCAGCGGTGGGAGTAGGGTGGGGCGGTGAGGCCTACGTGGCAGCACAGCCGGCCACTGGAGGCAGGAGCAGGCAGTCCCGCTCGCGCTGGTTTGGGCGGCTGGTGCAAGAAGATCAGAGATTGAAGAAGCAGCAGGACCGTTCGATTAAAATCAAATGGTCACTGCTGCTAGAATCGTTTGTTGGCTAAGTTAACAAAGCCCTGCGTACGGGTCAACTTTATAGGCCCACAGGCCAGCCTCCGAACCGGTACGCCCCAGATGTCAGTGGGAGGACTCATTTTTTCGCGTAATAAGGAGGCAGTTGCTTGCGTGCGGCCATGGACCATGGGGGTCCCTACTGTCAGCCTCTCCACGTACATCCCTATCCCGATGGCTATCGTTTGTTGAATGTTCACCACGTTGAGCACGCCGCGCCTAGAGCACCAACGCGGTGGACGACGGTGAGGCCTAGGAATGGAACCACCCGGAGCCAGCGAAGACACGGTAGTGGATGCCCACGCTGAGGAGAGTATGACGGTTGACTGGTTCGGCTGCGGCATGAGGCTGGCGTGACCAGAGAATAACAGGAGGTGTGGGTGGGTAGAGGGATGGTCAGGCCAGCGGAGGGAGTAGGGTGGGCCGATGAAGCCTGCGCAGCATCACAGCCGGCCACAAGAGGAGGGACCAGGCAGTCCCGCCGGCGCTGGTTTAGGCGGCTGGAGCAGGAAGATCAGAGATTGAAGAAGCACGTCGGCCGTTGGATGGACATTTAACAGTCAGTGCTGCTAGAATCGTGTGTTGACTATAAGTTCACAAAGCCTTGCATAAACAAGTCAGCCTCAAAATCTGTGGCGTGTACGGCCCATTTGCTATTATTTTTATAATTTACAGCCCATTTGCTAATTCATATGGAATTTATTGCAGCCCATTTTCCATTTTTAGAATTGCTGCCAATTTTCTGGTCAGTACCAGGGTTAAAAATTTGAACTAAAAATATGCAAAATTTAAAAATTCACATATTTTTGCTGCGGAACAAAATATTTTTAATCCAAAAATTAGTAGCCATACTAAAACAAATTTAAAAATAAAGTAGTACTATGTTATGTTAAAATCCAATGAAATATAAAAAATCAGTGAAGAACAAAAACAAAAAACGAAACTAATTGCCCACTTGCTATATTTTTTTTGGAATTTGCAACCCCTTTCATTGCTTTTAAGATTTACTGCCCATACTCTCTGGCTAGGCCGGAATGCATCCCTCTTCGTCTTGAAAGATTTGCGACCCAGTAAGTCGGAGAAAACAAATAGGCCTAGCTTGGGTATTCTTCAAAAAGAAATAGTGGGCTACCTATTTTCCCAAAGAAAAAACTGTTGGGCTGGTCATGTTGTTAGACGGGCCACAAAGAACGCACAACCCAGTTTATAGCCAGCTCCTCTGACCAAATCCTCAAAAAAAAAACGTTGTGCACTTCTGTCGTTAATTGACTATACGTTGACAATGATGTGGGTGCCAGATATCAGCAGGGTGGATTAGAGTAAAAAATGAGGGGTGCATCTGAGTAGTAAAGAGGCGCTTGCTTGTGTTCGGGAGTGGACCTGGTGGGTCCGTACTGTCATACTCACAACTACAGTCCTCTCCCAATTCACTATGTTGACATGGTCAGACGGAGGCACCGCTGCGAGCGCACCAAGGCGGAGGACGACGGCGAGGCCTCGGACAGGAATGAACAGGAGCCAGGGAAAATGCGTCAGTATGGCCGTAGGCGGAGGGGAGTACGAGGGTTCACTAGTTCTGGTGCGGGGTAGGCTGCCATCGCCGGAGAAGAATAGAATGTCGGGGGGAGTAAAGGGATGGCCTGGCCAGCATTTCAGGGTACGACAGGGCAGCGATGCGTGCACGACAGCGCAACTAGCCGTAGAAGGCGGGAACAGGCGCTCCCGCCGACGCAGGTTTGGTTTTGGCGGCTAGACCGGTCAGACCCAAAAACTCATTATGCTGGATTATAAGAATTAATTTTATATGGCTAAAACTTATTGTAAAATGCTACGGAGCACCTTTTTCTTCTTGAGGTTTCTTTAGACAATTTTCTTCTTGAGGTGTGAAGCCGAGCACATTCACAAGCCCTGGGATAAAGTGGTGTCGCCAATGTGTTGGGCTGGGTTGGGCATTCTTATCGAAAAATAATAATAGACCAGAACTATTTATGACATTGACTAGGATTTGCATGGGTCCGTTGGTTGCAGGAAGAAAATGGTGGGAGAAAAAAGACTGGCCGCTATCTTTGCCTAAGAATAATATCGACTGAATGTAATGACACTCTCATAGGAAATAATATCCTCCTGTTAAAATTTGACTTTTCAAATCATAAATTTAAAGAACTGGTGCATGAGCATTTAGCTTTATTTTTTTATTTAATTATTTATGTTTAGGGGTCCATGAGCATGTACCTAGGCCGGATTCATGTGATAGCCTCCCTTTCAGTTAATTATGGGCTCGTCTATTGGGCCTTCATCATTGGGCTGCATGGTATCGACCAGTGGAAAATGTGTTCCGTACCAAAAATAGTATGCGCTATGTATGGGGCACTAAAGGATCGGACCGTGCAACGAGTTCCAAAACATTGTGTTTGTCGTTCTAACAACACATTTATTCAACCAACAGACGAAATATACTACTGATTGTACATTGAAAACAGCAGCAGCAGCAACCAGGGCTGGGGGTGCAACAGAAGCAGTAAGCAGGCCAGAAGAGTAAAGACGCATCTCTCTCTTCCAAACCAAACATCAGCCATCATTACAAAAGGGGTAGCAAAAAAGAACAAGTGTATGCATCAAACTAAATAAAGATCCTACTACACCAAGTGTACGCATCTAACTAACAGGCTCAGTTAGACGTTACTATTTATTAAGCTGTGGAGATTGGCTGACGGCTTAAACCAGATGGGTGCCTGATGGGGGAAACTCTAGCCAGCTGGTCAAAGTCTGATACTTGCAACCCTCTCTCCTACTTTGGGCTGCAGAGCGTGGTGGCACATATCAGGGTATGGTGCATGGAGAGACGCATGGTACGCTGTGTACACACAGTTTTGCCTGATGAACGAAACCGCACTGCCATCATGATCGTTGTCGTCGGTTATCTCCTGGTTAATCGGATAATTCAGTTTGAGAAACAGAGAGCATGTACCAAGGCTACTTACCAGCCTCCAGTCAAAAATTCCTGAAGGCCCAGAGAAGCTGGGATCCTGCTCAAAGACCTTGCAGTGACTTTGATTGTATTCCGCAAAACAACACGTCTGGTACGTGCGAATGATCTTCAATCATTCGCCGTCATCTGATCGAGCCAGGAACCACTTGCAACTACCATGCCACTTTTCTTTCAAAGGTTCTGGGATTAGGAAGGGTAGGGGCACCAGGCGGCCTACAACATCATATCAAGTTGGAGTCAAATAAAAAAGGGCTCGTACTGTAGTCAATCTTAAGAATAGCATGTTATGAGCATGAATATTTTTTAGTAAATGTTGATAGTAATATAAGCAAGCCATCATGATATCACAGGAAAGTAGCATACTGCGGTAACAACCATTTGTAGCGATGACTGGAGTAGGCCAGCAATACGTCCAGCCATAGAAGGAGTCAACAGCGTAAATGAAGCCCTTGTGTTCAATGGCATTAGAGAACCATGGAGGATGTATCATCCTGCGATGGACATGCAGATTTATCCACTTACCGCAGTGACCTGTCAGATAGGTGAGACCATGGTTGAAGAACGCAATTAGCCTGAAGTCTTTATAATTCGCAGATCTTGTGGGCACTTGGCAGATTACAACCTTGAGCAAATCAAACTTGGTATCATGTTGGCTACTATAAGATTCCGAGTATTCTGGGCCACGGTGCCAAAGCAGTGCAGTGTTAATCGAAGGAAGGGGGATCAATCACTGGGTGTAGACCTCCATGAGCATCCAGCTGCCGTGACCGTCGACGAGCACCATCCAAGACATGTTCATGCCGACCTAGTACATACCGTTAATGTAGTTGAGGGTGACGGGGATCGGATCGCAGTTGAGGGGGTTGATGCCCGCCACCCTACGATTGTTATGCTGCATGACACACCATTTCTGAAGATCCGGCGGCATCAGCAAGTAGGGAGTTGGCTTAAAAAGCTTCGGCCTGATGGCTTTGAGTAAACGGTATAGCCCCGACGAGCACGCGGCGAGCGGCATGGTACTGAGATTGTCCACACGCGAAACAATGAGCTTGATTACCTCTGTGGGGAGCGAATTCCAGCCACTCTTTCGGCAGACGCTGCTCGGTTCTGCCATTGTTAGTGTTTGGGTTTCAGAAGAGGGGGGAGGTGCCTAGCGGGGATGGAAGATTGGACGATTATGTGCGGACGAGGATGGAGAAGCGAATATGTGCTGTGGGAAGTGGATAGGTGATGATGACAATGTAGCAGCAACACGCCGCTTGACTTACGAGACACATCACAACAGCATAGGGTCATATCAATGCCAGACAACTTGCTTGAGTGAACACAGTACTAGTACAATAAACTACAGTACCTACTACTATGCCCGTGTAGTATAGTGGAGTACGACTCTGCTCTACTACTAGCACCGGAGTAGTAGTATATTGTAAAATAGTTACAAACTTCAATGCCCGAGCGTGGAACGACTACGAACCGCCATCGGTGCTAACTCCAATCCCCAGCAAACATTCGCTGGGAGATAACGCAGTTGCAAACGCCCGCGACGCAGTTACAGTACGTGTGTAACGGTGGCGGTTTTGTTAAATACTATGGCTTAAAAATAGGCCACCATCGGATGGAAATCTGACAGTTATGTGGGATTCGCCAGGATTGGGCTCGTGGCGAACAATCAACAGATATCATTACTAAAAAAAGGTTAAAACACCCAGGGGTAGAACTTGCACCGGCTGACCACTAACAATGATACTAACATAGTTGTAAAATGGCCAGAGAACGTGTCTACGTGGTGTTTGGAATTATATGCAAACTAGCAAGATGCCCGTGCATTGCACGGAACATCAAGATGCATTTTTTTACAAAACACCTGTTGTGGTTGACCCATGCAGGAGTAATCCCATGTGTAAAAACTAATGATATCTCGAGAATTTCATCGAAAAAATGGTATCTCGAGAATTTCATCAAAAAAATGATATCTCGAGAAAGATGAGAGATAAGGTGAGGAGGAGTGGGGCGCAGTGGTGATTGGTGGTCGGACTTAGCGGAGCCATGGGGATGGACGACGCCGGCAGCGGCCACCGTGCCAGATTGTTCCAGAGGCTTCCTTTTTTAATTACTCAACAATGAAGTTGTGGGAGGTAAGGATGAACGAGAGAGGTGCGGGTGTCATTTTGCAAAAAAATTGCCATTGTTTGCTTTCTATCCGTCAGATATAGATCGGACGGTCTATATTACAAGATGGCAGGCACACCATCATCACCAACTTGGTTTTTTATAAGAGTATATAGATATATATAGAGATGTAGATATAGATAAGAGTATATATATAGATATAGATATAGATATAGATATAGATAGTAGAGATAGAGAGTAGTAGTAGTAAAAGAAACGGAGGGAGTACTAGTAAGTACACCATCTACCGCTTCGTGTGATACTCCTGCACTCCATGCATCGGGCGCAACGTCCCCACAGCCACTCCCGTTTCATGGACGGCCTGGTCGATGCCTGCAAGGTGCCTTACGTCTACAAGAGTTTCGGCTGCGAGAGGTACGTCGACTAGCACTCGTTGGTGAAGCATAGTCCCAGATGCGCGCACGCGCCCTGCTACTACTATGAGTGCACGCCGCCATTCGAGGGCTCACCGGCGAGCCTCATGCATCACCTTACGGCACCGTCCGGCAATCACTACTGGCGGATTCACTGGAGGATCACCGCCGCCTGCTAGTCGCAGAGGAGGACGGCAGCGTCTTCCTCTTGGCCGTGGGCACCGGCAAGGCTCGCGTAGGCTACCGCCCCATCTTTGTAGTGTGCGTCAGGGGCAACGTCGCTGACGCTGACACGAGCCCGCTGTACTGGTGCGTGCTCACTGTTACTGCCCCTCCGGCGTACGACGGTGACCTCGGCGCCTCCATCACGCTGAATGGGACTGTACCGAGCTACTCCGTTCCTGGCAATGTGGACTTGGAAGAGGCCTGGTATCATCTTCCCCCCAAGATGATGCACGGGGACTCCAAGGAGGTTCACCTGGGCATATGCATTACCAAGTTAACTGATCATCATTAGTCTAGCTCAATGTAAGCCGTTGTCTAAGCATGTGGACACTTCTTATTTATGTAGTATAGAACCTTCCATGCATGATCTTGCTCTATTAGAGTATCGCGCTTGAATAAAAGAGTATCCATTTATGGTTTAGTCTAGAATCTTCCATGTATGCTTTTGCTCCATTAGAGTTCTCGCTTGCCATTTATGAGATTAATTGAGAATTTTTACTACAGTAATGGTGAAAGACTTATGATGAACCATTTCTTACATCTCCTCTGCCCCCTTCCAAGTCATCCTGATTTACATTCATGGTGGTCTAGAAAAAATAAACAAAATCGATACTCAAAAAATTATTCTTAATGATCATTTCTTGCAAAGCATAATAAGTGTTATTTCTTCAAAAGTTTTGGATGCAGATTGAACAGTTGAACGCTTTTGTTTGCAAAAGATACTTTTTTTTTATCTATTTAGCCTACATTTACTATTCACCCAGATGGTTGTGAGCTCTAGAGAAGAAATAATATCTAAAGAAACCTATCGATACTCGTTACACATGAGATGACCCCCACATACTTTGTCAAAATAAACAACTCCCCGATCAATGCATTTCACTGTTCCGTGCAACCCACGGGCACCTTACTATATATAGTATGGCAATAAATTTAACTAACATTATATATAGTATGATAAATGCTCATGCATGTCACCAAAAATTATATCATTGAAAACTATGTTCAAATACGAATCCAACGATATAGTTTTTGGTGACATGCACTAACATTTTGTCAATTAAATCATCAGTCAAATTAGATGGGGGACCAATAAACCACGATGGGGGTAGTACTAGTGTAGAGGGCGGCGCTGCACGGGAGTCTCACCCCGCTCGTGGTGCGACAGTAAAGCCGTCATATCACAAAACCCCACCACTCCCAGTAATAAGTGGCCTGGTAAAATAAACGGACAAGCAACCATCACATCCCTCTGTCTTTTTTGCATTTCATCTCTCTGCATTTACTTTGTCCGGTTCATCTCGCACAATCGATCCCTAGCTACTACTCCTAGTATCCCTAGGTACTACTCCTAGGGCCAGTTCTTTTGGCGGCTTAAAAAATAAGCCATCTCTTCCCCAGCTTTTCCCATAAGCTGCCTCACTCATTCATTTGGGCTTCTAAACTACTACTTCTGTCCTGGTTTATTAGTCCCCATTGTAATTTGTGCTAAATTTTGACCAAAGATTTAACTAATAAAATGTTAGTCATGTCAACCAAAGTTATATTGTTGGATTCATATTTGAACATAGTTTTCAATGATATAATTTTTGGTGACATGCATAAACATTTCATTAGTTAAATTTATGGTCAAAATTTGACACAGATTACAATGGGGACCAATAAACAAGGACGGAGGTAGTAGTTATGGGATTACTAATCTAGAAGCTTAAAAGAACTGGCCCCTAGTACTCTTAGTAGTAGTACTCAAGTTGGAATTCCAATTGCATGACACAACTTCTTAGGCAAAAAATTGGATACAGGGTGTACGAAGCGGTTTGGGAATTTGCATGCCTTCCGGACCAGTGAGATACTCCGTACAAAGTACGATAGAGAAATAACCACAGAGAAGGAAGCTAAAGTAAACAATCAAACGAGCATTTTTGCATTTCCTTTGCATTGAATCATTTCACAAGCTTGACTAGTGTTGTTTTTCTACTTTTACAAAAACCGCATTGTAATGTTAAAACGTGAATTTGCACGTACATAAGTAATAGTATTAGCACAGTTTGCAAGCATATATAGAGAGAGACGTGTAGTGCGATATATAGTTAAGTTTGTGCTATAAGCACGTACTTACAAAATGCGTACGGATACACAAGGTTTCCAAACTTTTCCTTTTACGTACTTAATTAAGGATGCTAATAATTTCCGAACGTTTGGGATTTATCATTTCCGTCCCAAAACTAATGAGATCGCCTTACGAAACTAAATTATTTCTAATCAAAGCCATGGCGCTCGCAGGAGCACTTGCGGCGCGCCACGAGTGCCATGGTGCACGGCTGTTTCCTAGCGCGATGACACAACGCCTCTTCCTCAGCCTCGCAACTCGCGAGGTGCTGATTGGCGGCTTGCCGGCGGGCGAGCGCGATCTCACCGGTCTAGTGATCCGGCGCCAACAGGTACTCCTCCTCGCTGGAAGCATGCACCTGGTCCACGTACCACCAAGCGTAGATGAGGAGCTTGGGCCTGACTGCACTCAGGGCTTTGGCACGGGCATCCTCTACCACCCTCACGGCCCTCGCACGAGCCTTCTGCCAAAGAGCCAATTGCCTGACTCTCTCGGACGCGACATAGGCCTGCTAGGCAGCATGCATCGCGGCGTGCTTCTCTTCCTCGGCCTTCTTCTCCACCTCTATTTTGGCGCGCTCTGCCGGAGGCAAAGCCTCCCACAAGGCAACCTCCATTTCTTTCCAAAGCTCCTTAAGGCTGGGGGGGGGGGGGTTAGCAGGTGGCACGGCGTTCTCCTCGTAGCGGGGAGCCGACGCGTCCTCCGATGCACGTGCTGGCGAGACTGGGAACGCCGACGTGTCCACCTCGACGAGAAGCGGAACACCGACGCGTCATCCTCCACTGGTGGCAGTGAGGAATGGAACGCCGACGTGTCCTCCTTGACTAGTGGCGGCGAGGAATGGAATGGCGACACGTGACCCTCCGCGCGGGGCAGCGAGGGGCGCCTAGGGCTTGGGAGGGGCGATGCCATGGTGGTCGACGTGAGAGGGAGGGGGAGGAGATAGCGATGAACATGATCGTTCTTCCGAATGCCGTGGGAGGCGCAGTATTTATAGCGAGCAATGGCACACCTACGTAAGATATGTTGCGTGATTAACGTAACAGCTAGGTGGGCATATTTTTGTTGGAGTAAATTACGGGGGAGTGAAGGGGTGGAAATATTGCTGGTCACAATGGATTGGACGAGCGCGGGGAGAGGAGAGTCATGCATGTAGATTTTTTCACACGGGGTGGAGTGGTGGGACTGCCGGAGGGAGAAGGAGAGTCAAGCAGGCAGATTGTTTTCACACATGGAGAGGAAAATATTTGGATACGAACGGGCTTCCTGCTGGTATGGGGAACGGTGCATAATAAGTCATCTTACATGCAATGAACTGACCATTGCTTGTCGGGCTAGGTATAGTCTCAAGTCATTAAAAACATACACGCCCCACACATGTTCAGATTTCAAGGTGCACTAAATTATTGCATGCGATGATTAAGGCTGACCATAGTGGTGGTATCTTAGCTGGTATCATGCACACGGGAATAGCAAACATGCTGATGTGGGAAAGGATTAAAGAAGAGAGGGGGGTTAGAGTAACATAGGTAGATACTGTATCATGTTAAATGCTATGCTACTTTGTGTCATGCATGGTACTATAAAGGTAGTCCCATATCATACACTAGTATCATGCACATGATACTAGTATATGATACTTTCCATTATGAGTAGCCTAAAGAGAATATTGACTAATGCATGTAAAAATCTTTGTCATTTACTAGTGTTCATGCATGCATGCAATGCGATAATGCATTGGTAAACACATTTTTTTGTGAAGAACGAGAGCATTAATTGAGTACTTTTGCAGACTACAAAAACTATTCCACCGCCTCTATCTTGGTAAGAGTAGGTGAAATTTTTGAATCGAGCCCTTTAAACTAGAAGGGAGGTAGTAGTACTCTAATAGCTAACCTTGTTGTGATGGCTATATAGGACATGGTGTTGGGGATATTATTACTGGGTGTAAACCGGCCAGGAGAGGCCGGGTTATCCCCATAATGAGTCATTTATATTGGAAGCCCATGAAGACAAGGAGTATGGCGCTTTATGAAGGCCCAGGGCCCAATGGCGGATTAAGGGCTTGTAGGTGTAAACTGCCATATTATATGTAACTTGTCTTGTAAGATAAGAAAAGAGTAGAGACCGTGCCGGACACGTTTATGAGCCGGCCTCGGGATTCTGTAAACCGCCGGGCGTCAACCTGTGTATATAAAGGGAGGACCCGGCGGCGGTTTGAAGCGGACAACAATTCGAGAGCCAGGCATAGCGGATTCGCTCCCTGGTCATCGAAACCCTAGAAATTCCACAACAACTAGATTAGGCCTTTACCTTCACCGCAAGGGGCCGAACCAGTATAAACTCTCTGCGTCCCTTGTCTGCTTTAACCCCTTTAAGCTAACCCGTCGCGATGGCTCCACGACTAAGTCCTTTCTCTAGGACATCTTCCGTGACAAGACCACGACAGTTGGCGCCCACCGTGGGGCTATCGCACGATGGTTTCGAGTTCTTAGAGGGCAGCTTCGAAGGACTCAAGGGATACACTATGGGCCGGATGACCAAAAGTCGTCGCGGCAAGCTCTACATCGACGACGCAGGCTGGGGCCCCGAGGCCGGTTCGATTGAATACGGGTACCGGGTCCCCTTCGGCGGCATTCACGTGTTCATTGGCAAGATTGGCGAACCAGGCCCTGAGCCGGACATCTGCACCGACATCGTCGAAATGGCTCATCGTGCGAGATATGCCCGGGTTAAGCCTGTCATGAAGCGTGCTTTCGTGGGAGTCATCCACGGAGTGGAATCTGAAGATGGATCGGAATATGATGGCGAAACCATTGTTTATTCCGGCGATGAGTCATCTACTGGAGAGACCGAGTCATTGTACCAGCTGCAGGATGGCCGGTTTGGTGGTTGTTCCGATGGCGACAGTATTCTAGACTCTCTTGACCCGCCAAGCCGGGTTGCGATCTTCATGGCCGGTACACAGTCAGCGCCACATTCTTCGACCGCTGCGGCGATGATCTCCGGTTCAGCAGCGGCGACGGCAGCTGGGGCAGGAGGCCCTGCGCCACCACCGGCTCGGGCTCTATCCGATTTATTCAACACCTTGGCAGCACTGTTAGCGGCCGAAGTCAGCCCGGCGGATCAGGAGCGGCACAACGCAGAAGTGGCAAAGGTGAAGGATCAGATAGCCCAAGCCAGGTTGGATTTGGCAGCTGGAAACACCAGGATGGCTGTAGAGCGGGCCGAGTTAGATGCACAGGCCTATCGGCTTACGTTGGATCAGAACGCGTCAAATGATGTAATGAGGAGAAGGTACCGATCTCACCTGCCTCCGGTTTACGAAGCCAGGAATCTCTTCAATACGCCAGGGGCCGGAACCAGCAACCAGCCAGTGGTAAACCGGGTAGAAGCGCCTGGAACGGGGACGCCGGTTCAGCCACGCGCAATGGATCCGCCTCTTCAGAATAACCCATCCCAGCATGTGCCCACGCCTCTGGGTCATTACTCCAACCCCTTGGATAACATAGTCACGGCCGCTTCATGATTGGCAGCCCTTCAAGTCGATGGTGAGTCCCCTGTAGCGGTGGAGACGCGACGGGCTAGGGAGCTCCTTCAAACAGCTTTGACTCAGCAACAGGCTTATTCGTACAGTCGCGAGAGGATTCATTCCACCCCCCGCCCAAGCCGGAGTTACAGCAGGCATGTTGATGAACCGGCTGTGTCTAGCAGTGCCCGCAACCGTAATCCGCCATGAGGCCGTAACCCGGCGGGTGGCGGTGTTGATGCTTAGGATGTGGTGGACCATGCTAGGGCACATCGAGAGGCTGAGTTAGCAGCACAGAACGCGGCCTGTCAGCTTACTCCGTTTCGTCCAACAACTTCGGTGGAACCAGGGGTTACCTCCAGTTCTTTGGGGGTGCCATGTCTCGTCCCAGCATTACGCAATGTACGGCTGCCCAAGGACTTCAAGGGCCCACGTAAAGTGCCGAATTACACTGCCGATTTATCCCCCGAGTCGTGGGTGGAGAGTTATGAGATGGCGATGGAGATGCTGGACGTAGATGATGCGGCATGTGCTAAGTACTTCACCATGATGTTGGAAGGGACAGCTCGCACTTGGTTGAAAAACCTACTAGCTAACTCCATTGGGTCATGGGCCGAGCTAAGAGCCCGGTTTATTCGGAATTTCAAAGACACATGCAAACAGCCCATGTCAATTGTGGATTTAGCTGCCTGTGTCCAGGAGGAAGGAGAATCAACAACCCATTGGGTGCGCCGGGTTTCAGAGATTTTGCATTCATCGGACCGCATCAACGCTGATACGGCCGTTTTGACGCTGGAAGGCAATTGCCGGTTTACGCCTCTTAAGTTGAAGCTGGGACGGCTCAAACGCCATTGCAATGACATGGGGACACTTATGGCAGCTCTGGTGAAATATGCCGACTCTGATAGTACCAAGGACCCTGAATCTGATGATGACAAGATAGGAAAGGGAAAGAAGGGTGGCAGCACCAAAGGGCAGCAGCATAACTCGGCGGGGCATGGAAACAGCGGTAAGCGTAAAGCGGATAGCAGTTCAGATTTTGTAGCTAATACCAATGCGCAGGGTAATGGTCAGCGTCGGAAGGGTAAACCGCCCCCGTGTGGAAGGGAACCACGTCCCAATCCGGAGCGCCTGAATTACCTGTTGAATCAGCCCTGCCCAAAGCACGGATCGCGGGACAAGCCGGCCACGCACCTCTGGAAGGATTGTTATATTATGCGAGAATTCAAAGATTCAGATTTTTTCCGGAATGATAATGGACCGGCTGGCGGTTCAGGCCCCGGGTCTCATGGGCTGGGTTATGGTGGAGGCAGTTCCGGTTCAGGATTCCATGGTAATCAAAGCAGACATGGCAATCAAGGCAACCAAGGTGGTTATAATCATCAGGGGAACCAACAGCAGCAGCAGCAGTCGGGTTACCAGAGCAACCCGAAGCAGTTAAACAGTGGACAGTACCATGTCTTCACCACCAGCCTGTGCAAGCGCGATCAGAAGCTTCATAAAAGGGCAGTGAACTCCGTTGAACCGGCGGTGCCCCGTTACTTACGCTGGTCTGAACAGCCCATTGTGTGGAGTCGAGAGGATCATCCACCTCGGGTTGATAATCCGGGTCATCTAGCGTTGGTGGTGGCACCTCAGGTGGGAGGTTACAAGTTCACTAAAGTACTCATGGATGGGGGGAGTAGTATCAATATCCTTTATTATGAAACCTTCCGTCGCATGGGGTTAACAGATAAAAATCTTAAACCGTCCAGCACGGTCTTCCATGGTGTGGTGCCTGGTAAATCGGCGTATCCGGTCGGTAAGATAGCTCTGGAGGTTGCTTTTGGTGATGAGCATGATTCAAGATCAGAAACATTGACCTTTGAAGTGGTGAAAATCAAGAGCCCGTATCATGCCCTGTTTGGGCGGCCGGCTTATGCTAAATTCATGGCGAGGCCCTGTTATGTCTATCTGCAGCTCAAGATGCCGGGTCATAAGGGGACCATCACGGTACATGGGAGTCGTAAGATCGCTTTGGAATGTGAAGAAGGTGATGCGGCTTATGCTGAGTCGGTTTGTGCAACAGAGGACTTGAAGTTTTACAAAGACAATGTTGATCCGGCAGATATGACTTCCTTGAAGAAACCAACTACAGAGCATGATCCGGCCTTGAAGTTTAAGTCAGCTGATGAGACTAACCTGGTTGATTTCATTCCTGGTGATTCATCCCAGCAGTTGAGCATTAGCGCTACCTTGGATCCGAAATAGGAAAGCGCGCTCATCGAGTTCATCCGTGAGAACCAGGACATCTTTGCGTGGAAGCCTTCTGACATGCCAGGTGTGCCGAGGGAACTCGCTGAGCACACTCTTAACGTTGATCCCAAGTTTAAACCGGTCAAGCAGTTTCTCCGCCGGTTCAATGAAGAAAGACGCAAGGCTATTGGTGAGGAAGTGGCCAGGCTCTTGGCAGCTGGTTTTATTGCTGAGGTATTTCATCCTGAGTGGTTGGCTAACCCGGTGCTAGTACTTAAGAAGAACGGCACTTGGTGTATGTGTGTGGACTACACAGATTTGAACAAGGCTTGTCCAGCGGATCCTTTTGCCCTCCCTCGTATTGATCAAATCATTGATGCTACAGCGGGTTGCGAGCTTTTGAGTTTTCTGGATGCTTATTCTGGCTACCATCAGATCAAAATGGCAGTTAAGGACCAGGAGAAGACAACTTTCATAACTCCCTTTGGAGCCATCTGCTATGTGTCTATGCCCTTTGGGCTAAAGAGTGCCTAGGCGACCTATCAGCGCTGTGTGCAGAACTGCCTTCATGATCAGATCGGCCGCAATGTTCATGCTTATGTGGATGATATTGTGGTGAAATCCAGAGAGAAGGAGACATTGATAGATGACTTGAAGGAGACCTTTGATAACCTCCGGGTTTATAAGATGATGCTTAATCTGGCCAAATGTGTCTTTGGTGTACCGGCAGGCAAGCTCTTGGGTTTTCTGGTGTCTAACAGGGGCATTGAAGCTAATCTGGAGAAAATCAAGGCCATAACTTCTTTGGCTAAACCAAAGTGCATCAATGATGTTCAACGCTTGGCAGGCCGGATTGCAGCCTTGAGCCGGTTTATCAGTCGCCTCGGGGAGAAGGCTATCCCTTTCTATCAGATGCTGAAGAAGACGGATAATTTCGTCTGGAGCGACGCCACCAATGAAGCGTTTGAGGATTTAAAGCGGCAGCTAGCCGAGCCGCCTGTCCTTGCTGCTCCTGTTGATAAATAGCCTTTGCTGTTATATGTGGCTGCCAATGCCCGGGCAGTTAGCGTGGCTATTGTGGTGGAGCGCAAGGAGACCGGAAAGGAGTATCCGGTTCAACGGCCGGTTTATTACATCAGTGAGGTACTTATTGAGTCTAAGCAAAGGTACCCACATTGGCAGAAGCTGGTGTATGGAGTTTTTATGGCGAGCCGGAAGCTTAAGCAATATTTCCAGGGTCATCCCATCACTATGGTCAGCTCTGCTCCTTTGGGGGAAATAATCCGGAACAGGGAAGCGACTGGCCGGATTGCCAAGTGGGCCATTGAGCTTGGACCTCACGGGCTAAATTATGTGCCTCGGACGGCAATCAAATCACAAGCATTGGTGGATTTCATCAATGATTGGACAGAGTTACAGGCGCCAGAAGAGAAGCCGGATCATACTTATTGGACTATTCATTTTGATGGGTCCAGGCAATTGGAGGGCTCGGGGGCTGGAGTCGTATTAACTTCCCCACGAGGTGATAAGTTTTGTTATGTTCTCCGTTTAATGTTCCCTTGCACTAACAATGCAGCTGAATATGAGGCCTTACTCCACGGTCTTCGGATGGCTAAGGAGATGAATTTGAGCCGGGTTAAGTGCTTCGGTGACTCGGACCTGGTGGCTCAACAAGTGTCTGGTACTTGGGATTCTAAGGATCCGCTCATGGCTGCATATCGTCGAGAGGTGGATATTGTTGCAGGTCACTTCAAGGGCTATCAGGTTGATCATGTGGACTGGCGGAAGAATGAAGCGGCGGACGCTTTAAGCCGTTTGGGTTCCTAGCGTAAGCCGGTTCCACCCAACATCTTTTTGGATGTGCTGCATAATCCATCGGTTAAACTTCCCACAAAGGAGGATCTGGCTGTTCCTGATCCGGAGGCTCAATTGGTGGCAGCACTTCATGTTATTCCGGATTGGACCGTCCCGTATCTGGCGTACATGAACCGGGGCGAGTTACCAGAGGATGAGACTTTAGCCAGACAGATAATCCGGCGATCCAAGTCAATGACTATTGTCAATGGCGAATTACATCACTGCAGTGTAACAGGGGCGTTTCAATGTTGTGTATCTCCGGAAGAGGGCCGTGAGATCTTGCGTGAGATCCACGAAGGGGATTGTGGTCACCATGCCGGTTCAAAGTCCCTGGTAGCTAAAGCTTTTCGTCACGGTTTTTATTGGCTGACGGCTCATGCTGATGCGGAAGACTTGGTGAAAAAGTGCGATGGTTGTCAGAAGTTTTCACGCCGAGCTCATGTTCCGGCCCAGGAATTGAGGATGATTCCAATCACTTGGTCGTTTGCAACTTGGGGGCTGGATATGGTTGGGCCCTTTAAGAGATCCAAGTACAAGAAGACCCACCTTTTGGTGGCGGTTGATAAGTTTACTAAGTGGGTGGAGGCAGAGCCAGTCAGTAAGTGTGATGCAGCTACGACGGTTCAATTCATCAAGAAGGTGATTTTCCGGTTTGGCTTTCCGCACAGCATTATAACTGATAATGGTACTAATCTGTCCAAAGGTGCTATGAAAGAGTTCTGTCAGTGTGAGCACATCTGACTTGACGTATCTTCAGTGGCTCACCCCCAATCTAATGGTCAAGCGGAGAGAGCCAATCAGGAGATCTTGAGAGGCATCAAGCCCCGGCTTATGGTTCCTTTGCAACGGACGCAGGGTTGTTGGGTGGAGGAGTTACCTTCTATGTTATGGAGCATCAATACCACGCCCAACAGGTCTATGGGTTACACACCTTCCTTCATGGTCTACGGAGCAGAGGCGGTTCTCCCAAGTGACATCCGTCATGACTCGCCTCGTGTGGCGGCTTATGTTGAAGCTGATAATGAGAAGGCACGGCAGGAAGCACTTGACCTGGTAGATGAGGAGCGTGACATTGCAGCAGCCCGTTCGGCGATTTATCAGCAAGATCTGCGTCGTTATCACAGCCGCCGGGTTAGAACCAGAATTTTTCAAGAAGGCGATCTGGTGCTCCGACTCATCCAGGATCAGACTGATATGCACAAGTTATCCCCGCCTTGGGAAGGACCCTTCGTGGTCAGTAAGAACCTGCACAACGGGTCATACTACCTAATCGATGTTCGAGAGCACAAAGACTCACGTAAATCGGAGGAGGAGACCCACCGGCCGTGGAATATCGCTCATCTACGGCCTTACTATACCTGAGCCCTAGGCTCTGCTATGTACATAGTTATGACAATGTATATATTATGATCAATATAATAAACCGGAGCCTCAGCTAAAGCGGGGTATCTGTTGATCATGTGTGGTTACATGGAGGTTTCTGTTTATAAAGCAGCGTCCGGTTTACCCCTTGATTCGGCTTATCAAGCCATATATATAAATCACTTGGGGGCTTGGTCGTATTCGAACCTTAGCTACACCTCTTGATAGGTGCAAGGCCACCAGATAAATCACTTGGGGGCTTGGTCGTATTCGAACCTTAGCTACACCTCTTGATAGGCGCAAGGCCGCCAGATAAATCACTTGGGGGCTTGGTCGTATTCGAACCTTAGCTACACCTCTTGATAGGCGTAAGGCCACCAAAAAAATCACTTGGGGGCTTGGTCATATTCGAACCATAGCTACACCTCTTGATTGGCTCAGAGCCAAAAAGAAAAATTACTTAGGGGCCAAAGAGAGTGTTCCAAAAGAACAACTCAAACATAGGCACCCACTGAGCACAGCTCAAAATATTGCTTGGGGATTCTTTGCTATCGCAATGAACAAAGAATCTACACTTGTAATAGGCTATCAAGCCATGGCTTGGAAGCCTGGTGTATACACCTAAACCCCGGGTTAGCCTGCCTTTTTTAAGTAAGTCACTCCGTCCAGGTAAACCTGGTATGACCCGTCGAACTTCGACAAGTCAATCTCATAAGACCCTGAACTTGTCAAAGTTAAAACGACGATTGGTTAAAGATTGAGGTCCATCTTAAAAGGCTTTGTAAAATGGTTCAACTCAGCGGCCTGGCAGCCCATGAAAAGCCTCGAATTTGGGGCCTGGCAGCCCGTGAAAAGCCTCGACTACAAGTTTTCGTATGCTTTTATTTGCCAAGTTTTTTCTCCTTTGACGAGATTTATGATGATTTTGGTAAACCGGCGTTAATCAACCCGGCTCGGCTTTCAACTACAAGTTGTCAGTACATGATTAGTCATAATCCAGTGCTTACTAACCCGGTCTGGTTTTGACTATAAGTCGCCAGTATTATATATGAGTAATCCGGTGTTTTTTCACAACCCGGTACGGGTTTATCATAAACCGGCACAATATGGAAGGAGTTATCAGTACACATGATTAGGGGTATCGCCCTTACTACAAAGGTTGATCGACCTACGATGTGGTTCAATGTCACAGGTATCATTTAATTTCATATTTGATTATTTTTAACAGCCTTGTTTATAAACCCAGTCTATATGTTTGGGCATCATGACCCGTCCGGTGGTAAACAGCCAGGACAAGTTCAACTTTTTGTATGCAGGAACAGCCTGAATAAATCACTCTGGATTATGAACATCATATATCTTAAGCATGGTGAATTAACGATATCAAGCAAAGTAAATATGCACGATGGCATAGCAGACCAAGTGTTTAAACTAGCCTATTACAAGGCGTTTCAGTGCCCAAAAGAGTAATTGTTTTTTGGCAAGTATGGCAGCACGCGGAAAGTTAAATTGGTCTCCGGATCATGACTCATCACCGGGTTGCCCTGACGGTTGTGGATTGCCTTGCGCCGGTTCATCCTCTTCCTCTCTACCAAGCGGCTGGAAGTCAATGGTGGCCCAATCGATCCCAGTTAAGGCTTGGAACACAGCTTCATCGCTTATAAGTGTGGACGGTTCAACGTCAGGGGCATAGGTGTGCTTACGGATTGGCGGGATAAGATTTTGAGCCTCAGGGGTTGGTGCAGCAACCCGTTTGTTGTTGACATCATAACTCACCTGGTAATATGAAAGATCAGTTTCTTCAGCCAGCTGGCAAGCCAGTGGACGTACTTCCCGGTTTATTGCTCGGAGGTCCTTAGTGCCAAATTCTGATCCATCTTCTTTTAAGCTTGGATAGCCTTTAGCCACATCCACCGGATCAAGATCAGGAACCCATGCCTTTGCCCGGGTTAGTGCGGTCAGAGCACCAGCCCTGGCAGCAGATCTCTTTAGCTCTTCTACCCAGACAGGCAGCATTGACAACCTTTCTAAGGTCTCCTTGATTAAAGTTGGGGACGGCTTGTTGTGAGAAGCAGTGCAGATGATCCGTTGCGCGCCGGTATATAACTGCTCTATAAGAGTATAGGCAGCCTTCAGCTTCTTCTGTACGTCAGAGCCCAGATGACTAATGCGAGTTCCTGCGCCATTGCAAACATCAGTAAACCGGCAATGTATGGGATGATATGTTGAAAATTTAAAGCCAGGATATCTACCAAACACAGCAGCAGTCATGGCATGTATTTGCCGCTTTACACCAGTTAGCTCGTCTACCACCGGTTTAAGGGCTGCTTCTGTGTCCTCGGCTCTTTTTTGCAATGCGGATTTTTCTGTGTCCCAATCCGCCCGCTCCTTGTTGAAACTCTCCTTCAGCTTTTCCATAGCGGCTAAGGCACTGGTCAGCTCATCTTTGGTTTTGGAGGTTTCTGCCTGCTGGGACTTGATGTTTTCTTGCAGATCAGCGGTTTGAGTTTCCTTTTTGCTCAGCTCAGCCTATAAGAGACAAACATATCATGAATTGGCAGTGCATATTTGAAGTACCAAGCACATAACAAGTTATGCACCTGATACTTGGTGGCTAATGCATATTTGCTCGTAATCAGAAATTTCTACAAGTCCCAAGTGCAATACAAGTATTACTCTTGGCACTTGGGGGCTAATGTATGCTTGCTCAAAGTGACATTATGAGTATTCTTCTAAAAGTCCCGGTGCATCTTCATCAGTTAAACCGGCCCTTGGGGACTATACCGGCGAAAGTTGTAATATTGCAATTCTAAAGGTACCGGTTCATCTTAGAAAGATAACCCGGCCCTTGGAGGCTAAGCATGCAAAGTTGAGATATTACAAAGTCCCAGTTTAGATGACTATCATAAACCGGCACTTGGGGGCTACTGGAGTTAATATTTGGAATTGAACATGAGAGAGAGGCAGTTATGCAGTTACCTCATATCGCTCCTTCATTAGATTCACTAAACCGGCTTCAAAGTAGCGGCTTGTGTACAGGCGGTTTAAAAAACCAGAATGGATGTCTTGGGTGTTGAGGTGAGCATAGGTTGACAAATCTGTGTTCCATTTGCCTTTGCCCATAGCAGAAACCTCGTCCTTGGCACTATGCTTCGATAAAGCAACAGGATTGCCAGGAGTGGTGTGGCCGATGCCAGTAATCATAATATCATCTTCTTTATCATCAACAGCCTTCACAGGAGTTGACGGTTTATCAGCAGCCTTAGCTGGGCTGGCCGACTTATCATCCACATGAGCCGGGCTAGTCGGGTTATCAGTGTGGCCTGTGGTGTCAACTTCTATTTGTTCAACTATGAAGTTATAATCTTGAGGCGGTGGATCATCATGTGTAACATCAATATTTGTTCTTTCCAGATCTGGAGTCTTCTCCGGTTCAATATCCACATTGTCATCAGACGGTTTATTTAACCGGGCCTTCTTATTGGGTCTAGGCTTGGCACTGAGAAGAACAAACATAAAGATCAGTACAGTATGCAAACATAACACATTAAGGATAAGATTAAAGCATAACCTACCCAGGGACCGTCTTGAGGGTTGGAAGTTGTGTGGCCGTTGACTCGCCAGAGGACGAATTAGGTGTTCCCTGATAATTTGAATCAGACAGATTAAGAGGCTGTCAAAAACAACCCGCCTTGGGGCAAGAAATATCAGGAGTATAAGAGACCTCTGATCGACGTTTCCGGACCGGAGTGTTCGGTAAACCGGCAGAGGTAACTACCTGGCCACTGTGCCGGGTTGTTCGGCGGGCTTCGTGTTGCTGCTTCTTCAAAAGAAAGTTTGGGTCCAAGTGAGCTAAGGGGTGAGAAAATTTTATTTTCCGGTTTACTTGACGGATTTTCTGTGTTGGAAGAGGGTCTGAACCGGAAGAAGGGATAATTACCTCTGCATCGTCAGCCTGGCTGCCTTCGGCGTCGTCCTGATAATAGTCATTGTCAACAAGGTGTATGAAAAAAGAACCAAGAGGGTCAAGTTCTACCTCTGAGGCCGGATTAGCCAGATCCGCATCAGCATTTGGTTCAGAAGATTCAGTCGTCCTCTTCTTGGCAGGTTTCTTGGTGACCTTGGTCTTCGGGCGAAGTGGTTTTGCCGGTTTATCCTGTGGTTTTTTCTTCCAGAATGGGTCATCGCCCTGTGAAAGATGGACAAAATTTTGAGACTATCTGAAAAGGGGTAAATTAAAAAAAGAAAGTTGTGATTCTTACAGGTGGCGGTTTATTGGAGACGCAGAAAGGGCTTAACCCGGTCTGGCTACAGACAGCTTCCGGTTCATTCAGTATTTTCTTGACAGCCTCAGTAACTTCGGCTTCTGGTAGCTGAATGTTGATGTGTCGTTGAGGGTCTTTCAAATCCCCTGTGAACTCACACATTAAACCGGGGCGCCGGCTTAAGGGCAGAACGCTCCAAGATATCCAACAGTGAACAAAGTCGACACCTGTCAAACCGTTTGCCATAAAGGCTCTGAGCTTTGACAGTTGTGGTGCATAGTTGGACCGTTCCTTGGCAGTCAGCCTTTGAGGGAAGGGATGAGTGTTGCTAAGCCGGTGGGGACGGAAACCTAGCAGAGGATTTTCATCAGTTGGAGATGTGTCTTTGCAGTAAAACCAAGTCTAATTCTAGTCCTTGGGGTGACTATGAAGCTTGGCATGAGGGAAGCTGACATCCTTCCTCTTTTGAATTGCCATTCCACCAAGCTCAGTGTTGGGTCCGTCTGTGAACTCTGTGCGACGGTTTAAATAAAAGAAATCCCTGAACAGTTCAACTGTGGGCTCCTCTTGAAGATAGGCCTCACAAAATACTTGGAAATTGCAAATATTGGACAAAGAGTTTGGTCCAATATCTTGAGGGTGGAGTTGGAAGCTGGCCAGCACGTCCCGGAAATTTTTTGAACCGGGAGGGCTAAAGCCTCGACCCAGATGGTCAGTAAATACAACTACTTCTCCGTCCTTGGGTTCAGGAGGATTTTCCGGACCAGGGGCCCTCTAGTGGATGACTTCTTTCTTGGCTAAAGCTCCAGTTGTGACACATATGTTTAATTGCTCTTCAGTAACCCGGGAAGGAACCCAGTTGCACTCGTAAACTTGATTGGCCATTTCAATGGGAAGCTGAAACATATTTATTGCCGGTTTAAGATTTATGACGGGCGAGCATAAAGCAATGCAAAATAAGCAGAAGCAGAGTTATATGCATATTGTTAAACCGGAATTTGATATTACTAAACCGGAGTCTGACAATGGAGAAGGTGCAAAGATCAATGAATCGGGGGTTTAAGAGGGGACTAATGATGCATACCGGATTATTGTTCTTTGACAAAGCTAAACCGCCTATATTGGTACCTAAGCGAGGGAAAAACAGATTTCACAGACTGGTAAGATAAATTCAGATCTGCGGTGTGGTAGAAAACAGAAATATATTCAGACCTAAAATACAGGTGCTTCAACACTTCATCGGATTCAGATGAGTTTTTCTATACGAAGAGGATGCTCTAATGAGGAAAAAGGGGCTATGACTACGACCGCACAAGAAATATCAGATCCAAATTAGCCATTTAGGGTACTAAGAAGAACAAGGACGAACAGCGTCAGAGCTTTAATGAACTCCGACGAACACCAAAACCCTAATGGTGAATCTGGAGAAAGAGAAAAGGGACATACAGATGCGGATGGAGCAGCGAAGGAGCACCGCGTTTTTCTGGTCCGTTCAGGTTGATGCAGCGGCCGGAGTTGAGGAAGAAGGCGGAGCTTGACGACGGCGGCTGCGTGTGACGGTCAGGTCGGCGCGAGGAAGGAGAAAGACGAATAGGCAAGGGGGAAAATGAAAGGGGCCCCCGGCCTTATTTATAAAGGTGAAGAGATAAGTGACAGACGCGAGAATCGAGGAGCCCAAAGGTTGGATATGTGACAGAGTTGTCGCCTCGATTCTCGGAGCCTCATTTTAAATAACAGGTGACGTCATGGCGATTTATTATTATTATCCTGGAAGATGACGTCATGGCGGTCTACAAGACTTAGGCGAAGGTTTTGAAGAAGAAATTTTCTTAAGTGTTGGAGATCGACATGAACAAGTTCAAATCAATCTGGGGCCTAATGTTGGGGATATTATTACTGGGTGTAAACCGGCCAGGAGAGGCCGGGTTATCCCCATAATGAGTCATTTATATTGGAAGCCCATGAAGACAAGGAGTATGGCGCTTTATGAAGGCCCAGGGCCCAACGGCGGATTAAGGGCTTGTAGGTGTAAACCGCCATATTATATGTAACTTGTCTTGTAAGATAAGAAAAGAGTAGAGACCGAGCCGGACACGTTTATGAGCCGGCCTCGGGATTCTGTAAACCGCCGGGCGTCAACCTGTGTATATAAAGGGAGGACCCAGCGGCGGTTTGAAGCGGACAACAATTCGAGAGCCAGGCATAGCGGATTCGCTCCCTGGTCATCGAAACCCTAGAAATTCCAAAACAACTGGATTAGGCCTTTACCTTCACCGCAAGGGGCCGAACCAGTATAAACTCTCTGCGTCCCTTGTCCGCTTTAACCCCTTTAAGCTAACCCATCGCGATGGCTCCACGACTAAGTCCTTTCTCTAGGACATCTGCCGTGACAAGACCACGACACATGGCACGCACCTAGACGGAGGAACTAGTCTGCATTGTGCATATAAGTTTTGTCTGAAGTCAATGTACCTCTACTTTGACCAAACTTATAGAAAAATGTATCAACATTCACAATGTAAAATCAATATTTTTATACTCATTATGAAATTTATTTTCATAAAATATATATTTGGTATTGTAGATATTGATATTTTTATTATAAGTTTGGTCAAACTTTGCAAACTTTGACTTGACACAAATCTTACGTGGAGTAAAAAGGACCAGAGGGAGTATCATGCATGCGGAGTAGGCAAAAAAATTGCTCATTTATAGACGTCTGAAGTCTCAAAGGGCGCGACCGCGCGAGGGAGGCGAAGGTCATGGGAGGCGCGACGGTTGACGGAATTAAGTGAAAGTTACATGCACGCGCCGGCATGGCGTGCGAACAAGCAGAAGCTATACCGTCAAGCCTACGATGTGGGCCTAGTAGACATGACATCTAGTGGGTCCCGCATAGTACTCGAGAACTCTTTGGGGGCATGCAGCTATTTATCCACCGGGCAAGCCACCACCCCACGCCGTTCACATGCACTAATCATCCCCGTCTTCTACCTTACAACAGTTTGCTCCTAGTTGTCCCGTCCTTTCACATTACACCAGTTCCACTTCTCCTAACCCGCCTCCAAAATCCATGGCCTCCGAAATCTCCATGATCGGCGGTGAGTACAAGGTTAGAACCATCACCGGCGATGAGTTCATCATCATCTACACCCGTAGATCCGCGACGGTGGAAGCATGCCTTGGTCGCTTCCTACACATGTTCAAAAGTTCAAAGGATGAGTGGGTCGCTGGGCTAGATGTTGAGTACACCACAGTCCTAGAAAAGGAGAAGCTTCTAAAGGTGGCAGAGATGAAGAGGCCCACCGTGATCCAGGTTTGCGTACATAACATGTGCTTGGTCTACCACATATGCCATGCTGATGTTAGGTGCCAGGATTTTGAGTTCTTCCTCAAGGACAAAAGAGTGAAATTCGTTACTGTAGACTTTACGAACGACAGGAGAGTCCTGGATCAGATAGGCCTCGTTGTAGGCCAGCCCTTTGATCTCTAGAAGGAAAGCCTGGTGTCCTCCTCTCAGCCTTCAATGCTGAACCTGGCAGCAGCCATGATTGATCCTTTGTACAGTGAACTGAAGAAACCTCACCCTAGATTCATCATGCATGGGAGCGAAGACAATAGATGAAGATCACATCGTGTACGCAGCAACGAATGCCTACCTTTGTTTAAATATCTACAAGGGTTGGATGAAGAAGCAGAGCCCAGTGTCTGGTTCAAGCAAAGAAGTGTCGGCGAAGAGGAAGAGGAAGAGGAAGAGGGATGAGGACGAAGTCGAGGACGTGGACTCAGACTTCGAGTAAGGTGGCAGTGCCGTTGCTCATGCTGGTTCTACTGCAGTGTCAAGCGGACTAGTTGCTTAGTTTTATTTCAGGGGTGTGTTGTGCTGAGCCCCTAGCAGAACTATGTTACTCCCTCCATTCTAAAATATAGTGCTTCCACTATTCCCATGCTTCAAATTTGACCATAAATTTAACCAACGAGATCGACTGCGGCGGAAGTAAAAGTTATACCAGTGAATTCGTATTCAAAAGAATTTTTCAATTATATAATTTTTTCTCCCGCCGCAGTCGGTCTCGTTGGTTAATTTTATGGTCAAAGTTGGACCTCGGGAAGCATGGGCGCACTATATTTTGGAATGGAGGGAGTATGTTCTTTCTCATTATTTGAACTCTTTAGTATATACAGTAGTACTAGTATGTCTTACTACTGTTCTTCTTGTAGTTGGTACTACTACTCATATCTTCGCGTTCCTACTATACTTAATACGTATTGGTAGTATAATTTGGGTCAGTTAATTTGTGAAAGAAGTTCGACGGAGCGAATGAAGAAGACGATAGAGAAGCTACCCCACTATCTATATTAGGGTGGCAGGGTGCCCATGATCTATCTTATGAGTGTTGGGTGTGGAATGCAGTTCGCCGGAAAAATGGATCGTGCTCAGGGTTAAACGGATGGTGGGGGTGGGAGGAGTATGGTAGTGGCAGGCGGTTCAGGGGAGGGCGGGGCGGCGGCGGTAGGTGGTTAGGCCTGTGGCGGGTTGGCGGCTCAATGCCTAAGAGAGAAGATGAATAGTGCATCATTTTTGGAGGTTGAAGAAGCCCTTCTGGCCGTCCATGTTGCATCCAACGGCTCACAAGAGTCGACTGACCCAAATTGTTCCTTCAGATTGCAGGATCCAAGTGGCATTCAAGGTCTCGAAGGTAGATTCCACGTTCGCACTCGGTTTGCGGGCTCAGCGCGGGAGCGACCGGCTTCCGCCGCGACAACCACCATGTGGGCCTCCTCCGCGCGGGCGGAGATGACAATGACACGCTAGCTCCTCCTCGCCGGCGTGCTGGAGCACACGCTTGTCCTCCTCTTTGTATGCTATGGGTATAGACGCGGCTCCACCTGCTCGCGTGCTTGGCAGCGCGGCGGCATCGTGAGGAGGGACTGCACACGACGTGAGCGGGCAAGCCTTCGGCTTCATGGCACAAGGATGGCGGGGACACGGTGGTGATGGGCGAGAAATGGTCGGCTGGAGCAGGCGGGCGCCAGCATGCTCAACGGCGGCAGCATATTGATGAGTGCGCGTATGGGAGCTTAGTTTAGTTTTATATAGGGTTGGTCAAACTTAAAAGAACACCGTACTAGTACACGTAAACATTAGACTGAGACAGCGCTTATACTACCACATTAGTTAGCACAACATCGATACGGAATCCTGTGCAAGGGCGTGCATCGTGGCCGCGCGGTCGATTGAATGGTGCGTCACCGTGTCGCACTCGAAGGACATCCACCAAACCTTTTTGTGTGTGTGAAAACAATCCCCGGATATTACTCTACTTTCTTTCCTGGAAAAGTTCTTCACGCTACAATATTTCCATATATTTGAATTTAGCTTCAGTTCATGCTAATTTGGATTTGGACATTTTAGGTGCGCCGTAGACATTTTTTTTAATACTGATTCTGTGTGTGTGACTGAGAGAAAACGCGTGTATGTGTCTATATGTGTGTTGTGGCGGAAGGGCAATGTGGAGACGGTGTGCGTGTGATAGAGACATAGAGAGGTGTGAATGTGCAAATGATCATGCATGAGTGAGACATAGAGAGATGCCAATATGTTGTGTATACTGATGACCCACAAGTATAGGGGATCTATCATAGTCCTTTCGATAAGTAAGAGTTTCCAACCCAATGAGGAGCAGAAGGAAATGACAAGCGGTTTTCAGCAAGGTATTCTCTGCAAGCACTAAAATTATCAGTAACAGATAGTTTTGTGATAAGATAATTCATAACAGGAAATAAGTAACAAATGTAACTAAGGTGCAGCAAGGTGGCCCAATCCTTTTTGTAGCAAAGGACAAGCCTGGACGAACTCTTATATAAAGCAAAGCGCTCCCGAGGACACATGGGAATTATTGTCAAGTTAGTTTTCATCATGCTCATATGATTCGCGTTCGTTACTTTGATAATTTGATATGTGGGTGGATCGGTGCTTGGGTGATGTCCTTACTTGGACAAGCCTCCCACTTTATGATTAACCCCTCTTGCAAGCATCCGCAACTACGAAAGAAGAATTAAGATAAATCTAGCCATAGCATAAAACATATGGATCCAAATCAGCCCCTTACGAAGCAACGCATAAACTATGGTTTAAGCTTCTGTCACTCTAGCAACCCATCATCTACTTATTACTTCCCAATGCCTTCCCCTAGGCCCAAATCATGGTGAAGTGTCATGTAGTCGACGTTCACATAACACCACTAGAGGAAAGACAACATACATCTCATCAAAATATCGAACGAATACCAAGTTCACATGATTACTCATAACAAGACTTCTCCCATGTCCTCAGGAACAAACGTAACTACTCACAAAGCATATTCATGTTCATAATCAGAGGGATAATAAAATTTCATTAAGCATCTAAACATATGATCTTCCACCGAATAAACCAACTAGCAATAACTACAAGGAGTAATCAACACTACTAGCAACCCACAGGTACCAATCTGAGGTTTTGAGACAAAGATCGGATACAAGAGATGAACTAGGGTTTGAGAGGAGATGGTGCTGGTGAAGATGTTGATGGAGATTGACCCCCTCTCGATGAGAGGATCGTTGTTCATGACGATGGCTTCGATTTCCCCCTCCCTGAGGGAAGTTTCCCTGGCAGAACAGCTCCGCCGGAGCCCTAGATTGGTTCTGCCCAAGTTCTGCTTCGAGACGGTGGCGCTTCTTCCCGAAAGCTCTCTTCTAATTTTTTCCAGGTTAAAACCCTCCATATAGCAGAAGATGGGCACCGGAGACCTGACAGGGGGCCCACAAGCCACAGGGGCGCGCCCAGGGGGTAGGGCACGCCCCCCAGGCTTGTGGCCTCCTGGTGGGTCCCCTCTGGTATATTCTTCGCCCAATATTTTTTATATATTCCAAAATAATTCTCCGTGAATTTTCAAGACTTTTGGAATTGTGCAGAATAGGTCTCTTAGATTTGCTCCTTTCCGGTCCAGAATTCCAGCTGCCGGCATTCTCCCTCTTTGTGTAAACCTTGTAAAATAAGAGAGAAAAGGCATAAGTATTGTACCATAATGTGTAATAACATCCCATAATGCAATAAATATCAATATAAAAGCATGATGCAAAATGGACGTATCAACTCCCCCAAGCTTAGGCCTCACTTGTCCTCAAGCAAAAGCCGAAATCGATAATCATGCCCACATGTTTAGAGATAGAGGTGTTGATAAAATAAAATACGGACATGAAGGCATCATGATCATCTTTAGAACAACAACATATATTGTCATATAATCTCTTATGCCAAAGTACTAATTCATTCACAAGGTAAAGTATGAATCAAAAACTTTATTGAAAACCAACAAACTATGATCTCAGTCATTGAAGCAATTGCAATTTATCATAACATAGGAAAGAGTCAATATAAGAGCTTTTCAGCAAGTCCACATACTCAACTATCATTTAGTCTTTCACAAAATAGCTAACACTCATGCTATACTTAGGAGTTCAAAGCCTCAATCAGACACAGAGAAAGATAGGGGCTTATAGTTTTGCCTCCCAACCTTTTACCTCAAGGATACTGTCAATGATAATACTTGATGATAACCTACATCCGAGTGGATATATATATATCTGGATCTTTCCCCAACATATAGTTCTTGCCAAAAAGAAAAAGTGTAAAAAGGAAAGGTGAAGATCACCATGACTCTTGTATAAGGGTAAAAGATAAAAGTAAAAGATAGGCCCTTCGCAGAGGGAAGAAGAGGTTGTCATGCGCTTTTATGGTTGGATGCACAAAGTCTTAATGCAAGAGAACGTCACTTTATATTGCCGCTTGTGATAAAGAACTTTATTATGCAGTCTGTCACTTTTATTTCTTCCATATCACAAGTTCGTATAAAGCTTATTTTCTCCACACTAAAAGATCATACATATTTAGAGAGCAATTTTTATTGCTTGCACCGATGACAACTTACTTGAAGGATCTTACTCAATCCATAGGTAGGTATGGTGGACTCTCATGGCAAAACTGGGTTGAGGGATTTCGGAAGCACAAGTAGTATCTCTACTTAGTGCAAAAGATTTGGCTAGCATAAGAAGGAAAGCAAGCTCAACATGTTGGAGGATCCATGATAATATAACTTCTATTTGGATATAGGAAAACATAACCCATTATGTTGTCTTGCTTGTCCAACCTCAACCTTTTAGCATGTAATATTTTAATGAGTGCTCACAATCACAAAGATGTCCAAGATAGTGTATTTATATGTGAAACCTCTCTTTCTTTATTACTTCCTATTAATTGCAACAATGACCAAAACTATGTTTGTCAACTAACAATAAGTTTCATGGGACATACTTCTTATATGTGAAGTCGTCACTTCTCATAAGATCATTATATAATCTTTTTATTTCTTTAATTCTTTATTTCTTTTTCTCATGATCATAGCAAGAAAGCAAAGCCCTCAACTCAAAACTACTCTTTATTATATAACTCGCGAACTCGATTACATAGATAGATATCGAAACAAAACTCAAAGCTAGATCATACTAATTTTTTTATTCTACTAGATCAATATATAACCAAAAAGGATCGAACTAAGAAAAATGATAAAGGTAAAGATGTGATGGTGATACGATGCTGGGGCACCTCCCCCAAGCTTGGCAGTTGCCAAGGGGAGTGCCCATACCCATGTATTTAAATCTCTTTCTTCGAAGGTGGTGATGATGGAGTTTCGATTAGCTTGATTAAGCTACCCTTCAGATCCTGCAATTCTCAGCATACACGTTGAAGCATAATTGCATTCTTCTGAATCTCCTCAAAAAGATGCTTGTTTTCTGGCCACCATGAGCTTTTCTTCCCTACACCACTTTCACTTGGACAGGTTATATCCCAATTGGAGGGTATGTGTGTGCGAGGTGTATTCTCCACTCCATAATTATGAACCAAATTATGAAAGTTGTTCCGATGTAACCTGTGTAAAGGCCTCCTGGGAGGAAGTCCTTCTTGTATCTATTGGCCTTCATGGTTGCTTGTAGTCCCTACGGCTTGATGAGGATTGGGAATAGTGGAGATGCCAGCCAGAGTGCCTCTCTTCGAAGCAAGAGGGTGGACCTCGAGCGAATCCCCTTGATCTTCTTCCATCGTGACTTCCTCGGTCTCCGCCCTCCTGAGTTCCATCTGCATCAACCAAGCATCGTCGTCCACATTGTTGGAGGAGGAGGAAGACATGATGCCTGGCCTTGAAAACTCTGGCAGAAAACAGCTCAAAACGAAAACAGGAGATATTGCCGTGGTACGGTGGTCAAAACCTTCGGGAGATTATTTAACGAATTTTTTCTGACCAAAAGAAGTGTTGTGCAAGAAAACGGAGTCCGAAGGGCACACGATGTGGCCACAAGCCACAGGGGCGCGCCCAGGGGGTAGGGCGCGCCCCCCAGGCTTGTCGCCTCCTCGTGCACTCTTCGGACTACCTTTAATTTTCCTAATTTTTTAAATATTCCATAACGAAGTAAAATTGCCATTGGAAAAGTTTTGGAGTTGGTTTACTTACCGTACCACATACCTATTCCTTTTCAGAGTCTGAAACGTTCTAGTACGTCTCCCTTTTGTACTCCTCCAGTGTTATGGTATTAATAATATTTGTCTCAACATTTATGGGAGTACCTGAGATATAGTGTTTAATTCTTTGCCCATTTACCACCTTCGGGTTGGTGCCTTCGGCGTTGTTGATTTTGATGGCACCAGAACGATAAACATCCTCGATAATGTAAGGACCTTCCCATTTAGAGAGAACCTTTCTTGCAAAAAATCTTAAACGAGAGTTGTATAGTAAGACATGGTCACCTACATTAAATTCACGCTTTTGTATCCTTTTGTCATGCAATCTTTTAACTTTTTCTTTAAACAACTTGGCATTTTCATAGGCTTGGGTTCTCCATTCATCAAGTGAGCTAATGTCAAATAACCTCTTTTCACCGGAAAGTTTGAAATCATTGTTGAGCGCTTTAATTGCCCAATAAGCTTTATGTTCTAGTTCAAGAGGTAAGTGACATGCTTTTCCATAAACCATTTTATACGGAGACATATCCATAGGGTTTTTATAGGCAGTTCTATAAGCCCATAATGCATCATCAAGTTTCTTGGACCAATTCTTTCTAGATCTATTAACAGTCTTTTGCAAGATCAATTTAATTTCCCTATTGCTCAATTCTACTTGACCACTAGACTGCGGATGGTAAGGAGATGCAATTCTATGGTTGACATTATACTTAGCAAGCATTTTACGGAAAGCACCATGAATAAAGTGTGAACCACCATCAGTCATTAAATATCTAGGTACTCCAAACCTCGGAAAAATAACTTCTTTAAGCATTTTAATAGAAGTGTTATGATCAGCAATACTAGTTGGAATAGCTTCTACCCACTTAGTAACGTAATCAACAGCAACTAAAATATGTGTATACCCGTTAGAGGAAGGAAAAGGTCCCATATAATCAAAGCCCCAAACATCAAATGGTTCAATCATAAGTGAATAATTCATAGGCATTTCCTGATGTCTACTAATATTACCAATTCTCTGGCATTCATCACAAGACAAGACATACTTACGAGCATCCCTAAATAGAGTAGGCAAATAAAAACCAGATTGTAATACCTTGTGTGCAGTTCTATCTCCAGCATGGTGTCCTCCATAGGCCTCGGAGTGACACTTGCGTAGGATTTTTTCCTGGTCATGCTCAGGTACACAACGTTTAATAACACCATCTACTCCTTCTTTATAAAGGTGTGGGTCATCCCAAAAGTAGTGTCTTAAATCATAGAAAAACTTTTTCTTTTGCTGGTATGTGAAACTAGGTGGTATAAATTTACCAACAATAAAATTAGCATAATCAGCATACCATGGAGCATTACGAGAAGCATTTATGACCGCTCAGGAAAGCTATCATCAATAGGTAATGGGTCATCAAGAATATTTTCTAACCTAGACAAGTTGTCTGCTACAGGGTTCTCAGCTCCCTTTCTATCAATAATATGCAAATCAAATTCTTGCAGCAAGAGAACCCATCTAATAAGTCTAGGTTTAGCATCTTTCTTTTCCATAAGATATTTAATAGCGGCATGATCGGTGTGAACAGTTACTTTAGAATCAACAATATAAGATCTGAACTTATCACAAGCAAAAAGAACTGCTAAAAATTCTTTTTCAGTAGAAGCATAATTTCTCTTGGCACTGTCTAGAGTTTTACTAGCATAATGGATAACATTCAATTTCTTATCAACTCTTTGTCCTAGAACAGCACCAATAGCATAATCACTAGCATCACATATAATTTCAAAGGGTAAATTCCAATCAGGTGGTTGAACAATAGGTACAGAAATCAAGGCTTTCTTAAGTATTTTAAATGCTTCTACACAATCATCATCAAAAACAAAAGGAACATCTTTTTGCAAGAGATTAGTGAGAGGCCTAGAAATTTTAGAGATGTCTTTAATAAACCTCCTATAGAAACCAGCATGACCAAGGAAACTTCTTATACCTTTGATATCTTTAGGACACGACATCTTTTCAATAGCATCTACTTTAGCTTTATCAACTTCAATACTTCTTTCAGAAATTTTATGCCCCAAGACAATACCTTCATTAACCATAAAGTGGCACCTCTCCTAATTCAAGACAAGATTAGTTTCTTCACATCTCTGCAAAACTCGATCAAGGTTGCTTAAGCAATCATCAAAAGAAGTTCTGTAAATGGAAAAATCATCCATGAAAACCTCAACAATCTTTTCACAAAAGTCAGAGAATATAGCAGTCATACATCTTTGAAAGGTAGCAGGAGCATTGCATAAACCAAAAGGCATACATCTATAACCAAAGGTACCGAAAGGGCAAGTAAAAGTGATCTTTTCTTGATCCTCTTTAGACACAGTATTTGAGAAAAACCAGAATAACCATCTAGAAAGCAAAAGTGTGTATGTTTTGATAGTATTTCTAGCATTTGATCAATAAAGGGTAGAGGATAATGATCTTTCCTAGTAGCTTTATTCAAATTCCTAAAATCAGTAACCATTCTATAACCTGTAACAATCCTTTGTGGAATCAATTCATTCTTATCATTAGGAACAACAGTAATACCTCCCTTCTTAGGGACACAATGAACATGACTTACCCATCTACTATCAGCAATAGGATAAATTATACCTGCCTCTAGAAGCTTTAGTATTTCATTTCTTACCACTTCTTTCATCTTAGGATTTAACCGCCATTGGTGATCAACAACTGGTTTAGCATCAGGCTCCATATTAATTTTGTGCTGACATAGAGTGGGACTAATGCCCTTAAGATCATCAAGAGTATATCCAATAGCAGCATGGTGCTTCTTCAGAGTTTTTAATAATTTGTTTTCTTCATGCTCTAAAAGGTTAGCACTAATAATAACAGGATATATCTTCTTTTCATCAAGATAAGCATATTTCAGGGTATCAGGTAGTTGTTTAAGCTCAAACACGGGATCACCCTTGGGTGGAGGAGGATCCCCAAGAATTTCAACAGGCAAGTTGTGTTTCAAAACAGGCATTTGGTTAAAGAATATTTCATCTAATTCCTTCCTTTCATTCATGAACATATCATTTTCATGGTCAAGCAAATATTATTCTAAGGGATCAGTAGGAGGCACAACAATAGAAGCAAGACCAATAATTTCATCTTTAATAGGCAATTCTTTATCATGGGGTTGTCTACGAAATTTAGAGAAATTAAAATCATGAGACACATCCCCAAAACATACAATAATAGTTTCTTTTTCACAATCTATTTAGGCATTAACAGTGTTCAAGAAAGGTCTACCAAAAATAATGGGACAAAAATCATCTTGTGGGGAACCAAGAACTAGAAAATCAGTAGGGTATTTTATTTTCCCACACAAGACTTCAACATCTCTAACAATCCCAATTGGTGATATAGTATCTCTATTAGCAAGCTTAATAGTAACATCAATATCTTCTATTTCAGCAGGTGCAATATCATTCATAATTTCTTGATATAAAGTAAAGGGAATTGCACTCACACTAGCACCCATATCACATAAACCATGATAACAATGATCTCCTATTTTAACAGAAAAAACAGGCATGCCAACAATAGGTCTATGTTTATCTTTATCATCAGGTCTAGCAATCCTAGCAGCTTCATCATAGAAGTAAATAACATGCCTATCAATATTATCGACCAAGAGATCTTTAACCATTATAAGTTTCATCACAGTAGTAGGAATAACATGATCAACATTATAAGTAACAGTTTCTTCTTCAACTTTAATAGGTTCTACTACTTTCACTTCAATGGGAGGATGATATTGAAACTACTTCTCCTTGGGGAGATCAACATGAGTAGCAAATGACTCACAGAAAGAAGCTACTATCTCAGAGTCAAGTCCATATTTAGTGCTAAATTCACGAAAGGCATCGGTATCCATGAAAGATTTAACACAATAAAACTTCAGGTTTATAACTGACTCATTACCTTTGTCGAGTTCCCAATCTTCAAAGTTGATTTTAATTCTTTCCAATAAATCCCATTTGAATTCAATAGTCTTCTTCATAAAAGAACTAGTGCAGGAAGTATCGAGCATGGATTGATCATTATGAGAAAGCCGAGCATAAAAATTCTGAATAATAATTTCTCTTGAGAGCTCATGATTGGGGCATGAATATAACATTGACTTAAGCCTCCCCCAAGCTTGAGCGATACTTTCTCCTTCACGAGGCCAAAAATTATATATATAATTTAGATCGCGATGAACTAGATGCATAGGATAAAACTTCTGATGAAATTCCAATTTCAATCAGTTGTAGTTCCAAGATCCAATAACATCACATAGCCTATACCATGTCAATGCCTTTACCTTCAAAGATAAAGGGAAGACCTTATTCTTGACATCATCCTCAGGCAAACCTGGAAGCTTAAATAATCCACAAACTTCATCTACATAGATTAGATGCATGTCAGGATGTAATGTTCCATCTCCTGCATAAGGATTAGCTAGCAGTTTCTCTATCATACCCAAAGGAATTTCATAATAAATATTTTCAGTAGGTGCAGTAAGTTGAGGAGCAACTCTTTTCTCTTCCGAACGAGGTGAAGATACCCCGAACAAGCCCCTCAAAGGATTATTTTCCATAATAACAAGTGACAGTAAATTTCAGCACGTAGTATAAATGTTTCCTTACCAAATTCCACTCACCAAAGGCGCTTCACTCCCCGGCAACGGTGCCAGAAAAGAGTCTTGATGACCCACAAGTATAGGGGATCTATCATAGTACTTTGGATAAGTAAGAGTGTCAAACCCAACGAGGAGCAGAAGGAAATGAAAAGCGGTTTTCAGCAAGGTATTCTCTGCAAGCACTGAAATTATCGGTAACAGATAGTTGTGTGATAAGATAATTTGTAAGGAGTAAAAAAAGTAACTAAGGTGCAGTAAGGTGGCCCAATCCTTTTTGTGGCAAAGGACAAGCTTGGACGAACTCTTATATAAAGCAAAGCGCTCCCGAGGACACATGGGAATTATTGTAAAGTTAGTTTTCATCATGCTCATATGATTCGCGTTCGTTACTTTGATAATTTGATATGTGGGTGGACCAGTGCTTGGGTGCTGTC
The DNA here is from genome assembly GCA_011799875.1 of Thinopyrum elongatum. NCBI lineage: Eukaryota > Viridiplantae > Streptophyta > Magnoliopsida > Poales > Poaceae > Thinopyrum > Thinopyrum elongatum. Next base: position 239,047,226 of record CM022303.1, read on the forward strand.
CTTACTTGGACAGGGATCCCACTTATGATTAACCCCTCTCGCAAGCATCCGCAACTACGAAAGAAGAATTAAGATAAATCTAACCATAGCATGAAACATGTGGATCCAAATCAGCCCCTTACGAAGCGACGCATCAACTACCAGGAGTAATCAACACTACTAGCAACCCACAGGTACCAATCTGAGGTTTTGAGACAAAGATCGGATACAAGAGATGAACTAGTATTTCAGAGGAGATGGTGCTGGTGAAGATGTTGATGGAGATTGACCCCCTCTCGATGAGAGGATCACTGGTGATGATGATGGCTTCGATTTCCCCCTCCCGGAGGGAAGTTTCCCTGGCAGAACAGCTCCACCGGAGCCCTAGATTGCTTCTGCCCAGGTTCCACCTCGAGATGGCGGCGCTTCGTCCCGAAAGCTCCCTTCTGATTTTTTTTCAATGTCAAAACCCTCCATATAGTAGAAGATGGGCACCGGAGACCTGACAGGGGGCCCGCAAGCCACAGGGGCGCGCCCAGGGTGGTAGGGCATTCCCCCCAGGCTTGTGGCCTCCTAGTGGGTCCCCTCTGGTATATTCTTTGCACAATATTTTTTATATATTCCAAAATAATTCTCCGTGAATTTTCAGGACTATTGAAGTTGTGCAGAATAGGTCTCTCAGATTTGCTCCTTTCCGGTCCAGAATTTTAGTTGCCGGCATTCTCCCTCTTTGTGTAAACCTTGTAAGATAAGAGAGAAAAGGCATAAGTATTGTAACATAATGTGTAATAACAGCCCATAATGCAATAAATATCAATATAAAAGCATGATGCAAAATGGACGTATCATATACATGAGAGAACTGTCTTCTATTTGTACTTGTGTGTGTGAGAGAGAGAGAGAGAGGAGCATCTGTAACACAACAACCATCTCTCTCGATTCGTCCGTCCCTCGCACGATCGCATGTAACACGTGCATCAATGCACACATTTTGACACCCTCACCCGGCCCCTCCCCGCCTCAAGGCCCGCACATCGCTCTCTATCTCGCACGCACAATCTCTTCGTGAAAACCCTATTTAGCATGTAGCTTTCCGTCACATACACACACATTCTCTCCATAGGTTTGATTTCTCTCAATATCTGACACACACACACACACACACACACACACACTCCCACCTCCCCCGACCACACAATTCATCCCCATCCAAGGTTATATGGCGACCACTCTCGCATGTGCTTCTCTGCACCCCAGCATGCACACCACCTCAATCTTCAAAGATGGCATCGAGGAGATCGAAGACGGTGACCAGACTGCACTAGAGAATGTGGGGCCATTTGGAAGCAGGATGATGTGACGACGGCTGACTGACTCCTCCCCCCTCTCCCACACAAAATTATCAATCCCTCAACCCACGAGATCCTTCCCCTCTCTTCCACGTTTTTCCAGCTCTCTCATCAAACCCGTTGTCTCTTCTCCTTCCACATTTACGAAATCTGGATGCACACGCATCTCACATATATTACATGTCTCCATCTTTCTCACAGACCTAACTTCTTCCCCTCTCTCTCTCTCTCATGAGGTTTGTCTCCTACTCTCTCGCCCACCTACATACAATCTTTCCCACCCTATTTCTCTTTCTTACATGGGGTGTATATCTTGTGTGTTTAGCGCACACATCTCTCTCCCGCCATTGCTCCATCTTCACAAGCTCTCTCTATATGTTTCATTCACACATTGGGATGTGTTCAAAATGCTGATTTATAATGGATCATGTAGAGTTATGGTTGGTTTTGTTGCATCCTACAAAGTAATAACTATGAAATGCATTTAGTTTTTCATTTGATTGGGATTATGTGAGTTTGAGCATATTGTGAAGTACTATAGACCTGGTATACATCTTGGAATTCAACATTGATTCTAACTATTGAATTGTATAAACCATTACATTCGAAGTCAGTAGCTTAATATATTTATTTCATGATTACAACAAATGATTAATTCCACTACAAACTAAGAAAACAAATGTGTACTCCCTCCGTTTTTATTTAAGTCCGCGTATTAGCATTGGTCAAAGTCAAGTTTTGTAAACTCTCACAAAGTTTATAACAAAAAATATTAACATATACAATAACAAATAAATACCATTAGATTCATTATTGAATGTACTTTCACATCATATATATTTGTTATGGTAAATGTTTATATTTTCTATAAACTTGGTCAAACTTTAGGAAGTTTGACTTCGGTCAAACCTAATGTGCAGAGTTAATAAAAACGGAGGGAGTACTAGTAGTTACTAGTACTACTCGCTAGTTGCTTAGCCCAATCACCCAACACGCCAGACGGGGAGTTCAGTGTTACAAAATTTTCAGGTCGGCGGGAAAATCTCCCGCGACCCTGATTCCAGCAGTGCGAAGTTACCATCATACCCTTTGTAACAGGCCTATAGATGCTGGTGGGTAGGGGGCAGTTTTGGTAACTTCAGGTTCACCCTACCCAGCCAACCCCACCCTAGCACCCAGAGTAGTACACCTGAATACTCCCCATTTTCTATCCCCACCGCAAAATAGACTTCTCCACGGCACCGCAACCTTCGTGCTCCTCCCCTTCTTCATAGGTGCAGTCGTCCACCATAGCGCATCTGCCTCATCAACGATGTCATATGCCCCACTGGAGCCGGTCCACCGTCGTTGTCGTACAAGGAGCCTCTTCCCCGGCACCGTCTTCCACGGTCTCGGATCTGCTTCCTGGAAGTCGAGGCAGAGTGCAGAAGCACCACCATCGTGGACAATGAACTGACTCCCGTTACCGACCATGATGCACAGACGCCGCCGCGACCATCGTACTCCTCCTCGATTGGTAATGTGTACATTGAATCTCTTAGCAGTACATGTGCAGTTCCAATTTTGTTCATACCTACCCTTCAAATTTCCTGGTTGCTATTGTTCAGGTAAAAGTAATTGGTTATAGCTTGCATTGTCCAACAGAATATCACCTTGTAATTGTGCGTCGCTCTTGTATTGCGCTGTGCTTGGGTAGGTTCTTCATCTGCAACCAGTAGTGTGGCAAATGATGGAAAGTTTTTTAGAACTAGCAAGATGCCCATGCATTGCACGAAACATCAAGATGCATTTGTATGAGTAGTTTATCTTGAGGAAGAAAAGGATGAACGAGGGAAGGCCTTATTTGTAAATGTGGAGAGGGGTGTGGGTATCTTTTTGCAAAGTTGCCATAGTTTCCTTCCTATCGGTCAGATAAAAATCGGACGTCCTATATTGTAGGATGGCAGGCACACCATCATCACCAACTCTGTGTTTTATAAGAGTAGAGAGTAGAGAGTAGAGATAGCAGGGACGTCGGGAAAGGATCGTGGGCGCGCGGGAAAAAGCGCTCGGGCGCGCGCTAGTTTTGGCGCGCGGCGTCCCGCGCGCTTTATAAAATCCAACGCCCTCCCGCGCCCTCCCACCACTCTGTGCCTCGCCACCGCTCTCTCCCCACTCTATGCCTCACCACCGCTCACTCCCCGCTCTTTCTCGCCTTGCCGCCGCCGCGCCACCATGCCACCACGCTGCCGGGAAACTTGGGGCTACCGCGGCGTCCACGCATGCCCCTCCGGCGCATGCTCCGCCGAGATCCGTTTCGACGAGATGCGCCTTGGCCTCGGCACTTGCGACATCGCCCACGAGGCCACCCACGCGTACGACGCAGCGGCGTGGCACCTCCGGCGGCCTCGTAGGGACATGAACTTCCCCAACGTGCCGACGCGGGAGCGGGCGCAGGAGCTCGCGCCTCCCCCGCGGCTTATCACCGACGAGGATCGTCGCGACAACCGGAGGCGGGAGCACCGTCTCGGCATCGCCGAGATGGGCGAGGAATCCATGCACTATGACGCCAACGCTTCCCGCAGGACATCATCAACGAGTGCAAGTTCTACGCGCAAAGGAGGGCGGAGAGGGAGAAGAGGAGGGCGGAGCGAGCCGCCTATCACGAGGACAGGCGTACGCGGAAGGCGGCCGTTCAATTCAACATCAAGCTAGGAGCAGCGTCACCCTGGGACTCCGATGATGATCGGTATCTTGATGCCTTCATTGAGACGTCGGAGGAGGACATCACCGAGGCGGAGTCAGACGACCAGGAGTAGTTGAACTATCTATTTTTTTATCTATCTATGCTATATCTATGCTGAGAACTATCTATGTATCTATCTATGCCAGTATCGACTCGGGGTCGAATGTGTATCGAGTCACAGTAGAAAGGAGAAAAAAATATAGCGCGTCTGGTGGAGTGGTGCGTGCGTGCAATTTTTTGCAGCGGCCGCTGGAGCCAGCACTCTGCGGCCCGCAAAAACTAGCTATTCCGGCGCTGTAAACGCTTTTTTAACGCGCCGCGCGTTGCGCGCCTGTTGGAGATGCTCTAACATGGCAGATGAGTGCTTTAATGTTTCCCACAAGATGCATGAGTATTACTATATTTTTCGTGCCATGTTGAGATTTTAAAACTATGAATGCGAACATGCAGAGGAGCAATGAAGACCAAACACGGGATATTGGGGACATCTTCAAGGAACGTGGCAAGTTAAAGAGGAGCTGCACCGAACCTGTAAAATGAGCTTTGGGAAGTAACACCCTTTCAATTACTTTTGTTTAGCTTCGTGTTCTTCGATGTGTATATGTTGTAGTCTCTATTTCTCTTAGCCTCGTGTTCTTTGATGTGTAATAAGAAGAGTCTTAATCGTCCTAATGCTTTCATTTTTAGCTTGATGTAGGAAGTGGGTGTTCTCACCTTGGAGTCTATTTTTATATTTCTCCTTTTGAATTCACTTATCTGGCTTCTTCTTAATCTAAAAAAGAAGTAACTTCATGTTAGGATGCAGTTCCTGCGAGGAGGGAAGTATGGTCAACCTCGAGATCATGTTTCCATAATGAGGCTGGATTACACACAAGGTGCCCGTTCCCTAATGATGCTGGATTAGACACAAGGTGCAAATTCCCAGATGATGCTGGATTACACACAAGCTAGGTGGAGTCGTCAACTGTTCGTGTCCTCGTGGCTCTAGTAAAGGCTAAAAGAAAGCATTCAGCAGCCCTTGAGAATGTAGCTGAGTTCCTGAAGAAGCGAAAAGAGCAATCAGATGCTCTCTTCACCCACGCCAAAGAAGAGATGGAAGAAGCTAGAAAGATGCTAGCAGAGGCAGAGCAGGCTAGGCGTCTCTTGCTATCTAAAACTGTTGTCAATACAAATTTTCATTCATAATAACTAGGTTCAAGTGTTTATCCAATCAGCCTAGGCACAAAATATATTTTTTCCGGGTCATGTAATAACATCCATTACTTTTCGAACAATAACAGACGAACCATTGGACATGGTATAGTTCACACGCAAGCGCAACATTCCAAGTTCAACTTTCACATCAAACTCATGTTCACAGATATCTTCACATTCATAGATAATGTCCACAACCATGATTCACTTCAAAGCCAAAAAATGTGAGAATTAGAAATAAAGAAAAATCTATAGTTCTTACTACAAACATCAATGCTTCTACAAAACAAAATTTAGTTCAGAGCCAAAACACAAATTCCTTCTGAGAGCATTGACAAAAAAGGTGCATTTTCTACAAGAGTGGAGTATGGACTCGCGTATAAAATATTGTGGACTTCCACTAAAATTGAGGTACATCCTTGGTCCTCCGCTTGCCCGCCTGCAGCCTCGCCCATGGCACTGACGGCCTGGGGCGGGGAGGGAGGTGGAGCAGCAAGTTGCCTGAGTCATCAGGGCACCCAGCCGGCTTTTATGCCTGAGAACTCGTCTTCGTGCTCACCGGATGGTATGGAGAGTGGAGAAAATGGTGCAAGGAGGATATGGGAAGCGGAGGTGTGGTGCGGTTCTTGCCAGGCGTCTGGCCTCATTTAAATAGTGGGCCGACGAGAGGAACCAACCGGCTCGCGGAAGGACACATGTTGCCGGCACACGCGCGGATTCGATGGAAGTAAGCGGGGTAGTCTGAAGCCCGTTGAATGCAGCAAGGAGGCGTGTTCAGCCTGGCGTGCAGTGAGTGGGGCTCTCTTGGCCAGCGCGCCGGTTCAATGCCTGCGCTAGTGAGAGGTCGCATCCGCTCTGGCACAGTGTGAGAGCAATTACTCCCTCAGGTCCTTTTTTGTTTCGGTACTACTACTCTAGTAGCAAAATGCCGTGCATTGCGCGAAACACCAAGATGCATTTATTTTACAAAATATCTATTGTGATTGACCCATGCGAGAGTAATCTCATGTGTGAAAACTAACAACATCTGCAGGTTTACATAACTCAGCGTGTACACCGCTCATGGAGATCCTCTCCGACACTGACCTCCGCAAGCACATCGACGGCACCGTCCCTGTCCCAACACCTCAGACTGATCGGAGTGGGGGAAACGAGAAAGAAGAGAGATAAGGTGAGGAGGAGTGGGGCGTGGTGGTGGTAGGTGGTCGGACTGAGCGGAGGCATGGGGATGGACAACGCCGGCAGTGGCCACCATGCCAGATTGTTAGATAGGCTTCCTTTTTTAATTGCTCAACAATGAGGTTGTGGGAGATAAGGATGAATGAGGAAAGGCCTTATATGCAAATGTAGACAGAGTTGTGGGTATCTTTTTGCAAAATTGATATAGTTTGATTTCTATTCGTCAGATATAGATCGGACGGTCTATATTGCAAGATGGCAGGCACACCATCATCACCAACTCAGTTTTTTAAAGAGACTAGCAAGATGCCCGTGCGTTGCATGGAACATCAAGATGCATTTATATGAGTAGTTTATCTTGTGGGAGAAAAGGATGAACAAGGGAAGGCCTTATTTGCAAATGTGGAGAGGGGTGTGGGTATATTTTTGCAAAGTTGCCATAGTTTCCTTCCTATCCGTCAGATATAAATCGGGCAGCCTATATTGCAGGATGGCAGGCACACCATCATCACCAACTCTGTTTTTTATAAGAGTGGAGAAAAGAAGAGGGAAGATAAGAGAAGAGAAGAGAGAAGTAGAGATAAAGAGTAGAGATAAGATAATCTCATTTTGCATTCACATTTTGCAACTTAAATTCATGGACAAACTTTGACCCAAAATACGACGGGGACTTTTTTGCTCCATACCAATCATTCTAAAAAATTGTATAACGCGCCATTGAAAATCGGAATTCTTATCCCCCTAAAAAATGATTTTCGAAAATGTGGCAATTCGATCAGTGGCGACTGGCGAGCCACCGCCTCCAGGTCGTTCACATGTTGTCCCCGACCATCAATTCCTACGGATTAAATTATCACGCGAGCTGGCTATTCCTACAAAGGTGCGCTCCACCACATACTCGGTACCCGCGCATGTAGCAATTGTGCACCTAGGGTTTATTTGTTTGCGGTGCCTTTACGTAACTCTCATGTGTGCGAGACAGCAAGAGACCGACTGCGTGTGTGCGCCTCTTCTCTTCATATATGTACTCCACAGTTTGTCTGGTGTCCAAAAAATTATACAATAATAACTAGCAATGTGCCAATGCGTTGCAACACGTTCAATAGATTAATACATATTCACTGATTTGATAGAAAAGAGTCTAGTTTTGAAATACGTATATCACTAAAAATATGTTATGTTTCACTCAAAATATATTCCTTTGGCGGTTTTGATGAGATAAGGGAGGAATGTGGTTGGTTTCAAGATTCGAGAAGTGGTATATTGTTGCAAAAAGCCCATGTGTGTGTGTGTGTGTGGTGTGTGCGTGAGAGAGAGGGAGAGAGGAGGAGTACAGAGTGCATGTGTGACAAAGACACAAAGAGTGTGTGCGAGAGGTATCACCATAAAATGAGGCGATAGTGTGTGTGTGCATGATCGAGAGGGCGTGTCTCAAGAAGGGACGGAAAATCTACATAGATACAAGAAGCGCGAGAGAGACATGTACGAGATAGTGGAAGCAAGAGTGTGTGGATGTATAAACCTATCTGGAGGCTGGTCGATTAATGTTTGTGAGAGAAATATGAGTCGGGGCTGCGAAAGCGAGATTTTGTGTTTGTGAGAGAGAGACAATAGTCGGGAGGGGGAGTGGAAGCAGGAGTTGTGTGTGTGTGTGTGTGAGAGAGAGAGAGAGAGAGAGAGAGAGAGAGGGATGGGGGGAGAGTTTGTCTGATAAGTAAACAAATGAATAATGTTAATTTTATAACTGAGATGAAGACGGAAAGGAGACCCCAACAAACGTTGTGTGTGCGGGAGAGAGTAATTTTAGTGGTAGGAGTCATATCTAAAAAGATACAGGGTGCATGAGAGAACCCTAGAGAGAAAGACAAAGTGAAAGATGACTGAGAGTGTGTGTGGCGGTGAAAAAGAAAGCTTAGGTACCTAGTGATACCAGAGAATGATAGAGACGTGAGAGATAATGAAAACCGTGTAATGTATAATGATAGGGAGAGTGTGACACTTCTCGAGGGAGACGGTGTGTCGGTGTACTAGAATAGGGGTACCCTAGTACCCCGTACTTATGCACGGGCAGTAGTAGCATCCCGCGGCCAGGCTTGCGGGAGGACAGCCAGAGAGAAGCTCAAGATTATTAAGCCATTCAAGAACAAAGTATACAAAGCAAGAGTTAAGGCCCCGGCAAGAGGAGCTTGCCGGGAGGGACAGCTGAGGCCCAGCCTGGGCATTGCTGTAGCAGAGTACTTGCCGCGGCAAGGTACTTGCCCCGGCAAGTCATTGGCTGCGGCAAGGTATTGGCTGCGGCAAGATAGCGGCTGCGGCAAGGTACTTGCTCCGGCAAGTTACCTTGCGCGGCAACCTATGGGTTGCGGCAAGCTGTCAGGTGCGGCAAGGTCTTGCCGCGGCAAGCGTTACTGTACCACTGTGCTACTGTGCTGCTCCGGTGCCTCTGCCAGCGTGGCGCTCTGGGTCCTTCCAAGCGTGCGTGGCAGGGCACTGTGTAGACGGCGATGCACTGTAGCTAGCGGTGCAGGAGCAGGTGGGATAGGCTTTTCCCACGTCCAAGACGTCCGGGTACATGTATGTGGACAGCAAAGGCATGGGCATTTAATGCCCTTGTCCCCTGCCGTCAGTGGTAGGTAGGACATGTCATCCTGGTAATAGTGGCCTTACTGTAGCAACTTTCCACCTCTACCTTTACTGTTTGCCACCTGTTGGTGACCCCTTTGTGCGTATAAAAGGAGGCCCATAGGCAACGTGGAGAGAAAAAGAGGAATTGGGAGATGGAGAACTCCAGTATTGTACGCAGCTACTCGGTACTGTAGCGCTCCTGGAGCTAGAACAATCATACAGATAATAAACTAAAAAGCAGGAGTAGGGTTTTACGCATCCGTGCGGCCCGAACCTGGGTAAATCTCTCTCGTGCACTGTCGTGTTCTTCGCTAGATTTGCTCTTCGTGCGACCGTCTCTCCCTGCCGAACGTAAAGGGGTCCTTCCCTGGGTCACCATTCAGACTGGATTTCTCCCCATCTTGGGCGGAGATCCCCCTTCAGATAATGCTCCTTGGCGCCCAATCTTGAAACGAACGAGACGCCAACAGTGAGAGGCTCCCCCTTTTCAGCACGGGGAGTGAAGTAATGCCTGAACAGCGCAGTGTTGGGTGCGAGGCCGATGAAGTTCTCGCACAGTTGCGCAAATATTGCCATGGTGGATACGGCATTCGGTGTGAGATCCAGCAGACGGAGGTTAAAGGTGTACATGACGTCGCTAAAGAAATCCGAGTACGGTGGGCAGAGCCCGCACCAAAAGTAGCAAGCGAAGAAGGGGTACTTGCTCACTTTGCTCTCCTCGGTGGTTGGGCGAACACGGGTGGCCGGATGCGCCTTGGTCCTCGCGGCCCACATGCCTTGGAACTTGGCCTTCAGATCCGCCCCCGTGAGCGTCGGAGCGAAGAGCGCGTACTTCTGCCTCTTCAACTGTGCCTGGGTCTCCGTCCTTGAGGACTTCCCCGTCTTCCCCTTTTCTCCTTTGGGAGGCATGGCGAAGGCGGAGCTGAGGACCGAGGGAGATGCAGACGCGCGTGGTGGCGGAGGATTGGGAAACCGCTTTGTTTTAGAGCGGAGGAAGAAGAAGGCGGAGATTTGGAGATCGAGAATGGTGAGAGGGGTGTGTGAGTGCTTCTGCAGGTCCCTTCTTTTATGGGGAAAGATGCGGAACCATCCGCCCCTTCGTCATTCGAGATAGCTGCGCACGCTTCCCACGCTCCGCATTCAACGCGCGACGCGTGGGAGAGCGTGCAATTAAACAGCATAGGGACGTTTCGGCTTATCCCAGCCACGCGTGCCCGAGCACTGTTTGGGCCTGGCCCAACAACGCCCGGCACCTTGTGTGGCCCAGGCCCGGGGGCTCCTGTCGGTGTACTAGAATAGGGGTACCCTAGTACCCCGTACTTGTGCACGGGCAGTAGTAGCATCCCGCGGCCAGGCTTGCGGGAGGACAGCCAGAGAGAAGCTCAAGATTATTAAGCCATTCAAGAACAAAGTATACAAAGCAAGAGTTAAGGCCCCGGCAAGAGGAGCTTGCCGGGAGGGACAGCTGAGGCCCAGCCTGGGCATTGCTGTAGCAGAGTACTTGCCGCGGCAAGGTACTTGCCCCGGCAAGTCATTGGCTGCGGCAAGGTATTGGCTGCGGCAAGATAGCGGCTGCGGCAAGGTACTTGCTCCGGCAAGTTACCTTGCGCGGCAACCTATGGGTTGCGGCAAGCTGTCAGGTGCGGCAAGGTCTTGCCGCGGCAAGCGTTACTGTACCACTGTGCTACTGTGCTGCTCCGGTGCCTCTGCCAGCGTGGCGCTCTGGGTCCTTCCAAGCGTGCGTGGCAGGGCACTGTGTAGACGGCGATGCACTGTAGCTAGCGGTGCAGGAGCAGGTGGGATAGGCTTTTCCCACGTCCAAGACGTCCGGGTACATGTATGTGGACAGCAAAGGCATGGGCATTTAATGCCCTTGTCCCCTGCCGTCAGTGGTAGGTAGGACATGTCATCCTGGTAATAGTGGCCTTACTGTAGCAACTTTCCACCTCTACCTTTACTGTTTGCCACCTGTTGGTGACCCCTTTGTGCGTATAAAAGGAGGCCCATAGGCAACGTGGAGAGAAAAAGAGGAACTGGGAGATGGAGAACTCCAGTATTGTACGCAGCTACTCGGTACTGTAGCGCTCCTGGAGCTAGAACAATCATACAGATAATAAACTAAAAAGCAGGAGTAGGGTTTTACGCATCCGTGCGGCCCGAACCTGGGTAAATCTCTCTCGTGCACTGTCGTGTTCTTCGCTAGATTTGCTCTTCGTGCGAACGTCTCTCCCTGCCGAACGTAAAGGGGTCCTTCCCTGGGTCCCATAGGTGATCGCGGATTCGTCCCCGACACGGTGAGAGGCCATGTTTGCAAAAATAGGAGAAACATGAAGTGAATGTGCGGGTGAGCTGGAGAAAAGAGAGTGATAGCTACATGAAGGAGCACGCGAGAGAGATGGGCGTGAAAGGAGATTCAAATATTTAGTTGTGTCTATAGAAAATGTCAACATAAAAGGGATTCAAATATTTGAATTCGAGATGATGATACATGTAATTCATACTCGAACCAAAACTGATCTATCAAACATGCATACTCATATGAATTCGCACGCATCTATGTTATTTAATATCTAGATATTACTGATCCATACATTTGATTAGAACATAATTTGGTTTAAAAATTTTGAATTCAACCTTATGATTTTGAGATCATTGTATTTGTAAATCATATTATATATAAAGGAGCAAAATTCTTTGTTGTGCTTTTGAAAGTATATATAAAAAAATAATGTATATAGAATTTTATTCGAATAAAAAATGGATCCTGCCTGAAAAAAAAAGAATACAAAATGGATTGGAATTGAGTTGGCATGGTAAACGTGCAAGCTTTTTGTCAAAAATTTGAACGAAGCGGCGAAACTCGCAGTAACCGCCCGAAACCAAAATATGGGAGTTGGAAATTACTGCCTGTCCCTGACATGCAACACATGTCAGCTCGATTTCAATAGATCTTGATAGGGGTAGGTTTATAATTTCACTCAAACGTGACATAACCGCCTCTCACCCGGATTCATACACGGTGGGCGCCAAAACACAGTGTCTCCTCGGTCAAAATCACCTCTCACCCGGATTCATACACGGTAGGCGCCAAAACAAACTCTCCTCGGCCGAAATCTCCGTCGGCAAATATTCGGTGTATGCGAGATTACCGTCCTATCCCCAGCAGCCCAATATTCCTGTGATGTCTGAAATTTTAAATGAGGGATAAGTTGGTAACCTTCCCCGCATTTGAGACAAGCGCGTCCCAAAGACATGGTTCCCCCCTACCTGTCTCCCTCCATTTCCCCATTTGTACTCCGTGGGTGCCAAAACACCTACTCCACCCCAGCCTCCTCCATCCGCCACCCCATCCACCGCCGTCCGCCTCCACCATGCCGGAGCTGATACCCCAACACCATCATCCATTACAAGAGATCGACCTCACTCATCCACGGCTTCGGACCAGGATCCTTGCATCCCGTCCTCTCGCTTCATCCCCGCCATCATCCACCTTGTCGGCACCGCTCCTACGACCATCTCGTCCACCGCGCCGGGATATTTCCATCACCGCCACCATCTACCCTCCTAGATATGCTTCCATGCCGCCGACAGCCATCACTACTGTAGCACCATCAAATTCTTAGCAGATGCATACACGGCGCCGCACCAGAGGTGGTACTCTTTCGTATCTGCTCAACTTATTTATCGCTACAAGAAAATAGATCGCCAATGCTTTACTGTGATTTCTTGTCCATTACTTAGGATCATACTTGTTAGTTGAAAGCAAACATTGGTTGCGAAGTTGCCTTTGTCCGGTTTGCACCTTCATATCCGCCATGGCACGCTCAACACTATACTCACAATGCTTATGGTTTTCCCCTTTTATATTCCACACTAGTTAAATGACAGTACACTAAATTTCAAAATTGGGTCAGTCGGTTTTTGAGAGCTCGCCGGAGTTGGCCGGAGGGAAGGAAGGGGCTCGGGTGGGGACGGTGGTTGTGGGGGTGATGGCCTGGTGGTGGTGGGGCCTCGCCGGAGGAAAAAACTTGACGCAGGTGGGGGCGGGGGTGGGGGTGGTGGCGGAGGAACACAGGTGGTGGGGGCGGTTTAGGGAAGGGCGGGGGGTCGGGGCCGGTGATTCAGCCGGTGGCCCGTGCGGTGTTCTGTAGGGGAAGAATCAGAGACGAGGAAGAAGAAGGGTTAGGAGACGTAGGATCTTCATCCAACTGCCTGAAATGGTCTACTAACCCAAATGACAAAAGTAATGCGAATTGCATGTAGACATTCCTTTATATTCAGTACCATCATCATAGCTGCTTAGCACTGCTCCTCAATCCATCAAGCTAAACAACGTACCACTCATAATTCCGAACTTGTTGCTCAAATACGAATCTGATATGATGCTGATATTATTAAAATAAATAACGTTTAATTGGTCAGCTAATGTTCCTACTTTACATTCGAAAAGCACGTGCACCACATACAGAGAGACAGCAAGGAGTTGCATTCTTAATGCGCTCTGGTTCATCATGTGTGGGCACTGCGCAACAAAAATTTTATTATCCAAAATCTACTTGCTCTTCTTTAGCATGTTCCTCTTCTGTTCTTATTTAATAAGTACTCTCTCCGTTCCTAAATACAAGGCTTTGTGTAGATTCCACCATGGACTATGTCGTGGTGGAACACGGCCACCTATGAGGCCATCGGCCCCTTTGTAGTTTGGCAGGGGGGAGGACGCATTGCACAAAGAGCGGAGGCCGTGGGACAGCACAACGGTGGTGACACTAGTGTTTTTACCCAGGTTCGGGCCGCTGAGAAGCGTAAAACCCTACTCCTGCTTTGGTGGATTGATGGGGAGACCGTGAAGAACGCGCGATGCTCGAACCAGGCAAGGTCGCCTCAGGAGGAGCAGCTATGCGTGTATGAGTACGCGAGGGTCCGAATCCTTTCTAAGGTTGCCACGGTCCTCCTTTTATAGGCTAAGGGGTTACCACAATGGCAAAATGGTCATTATCCAGTGATTAGATAGCTAACGGTGCTGTGGATGCGACTCGGCACGCTCTAGTCATCTTCCATCTGTCTGCTTGACACGCCTCTGGACGGGTGTCATATAGAGCTGATCTTCCTCCTAAATGGCTGCCACGTGCCAAATGACAGCCACTTAGTTATCTGGGGGCTCGACACCGCACCGATGGGTGACTTGTGTTGTGATGGGGTGGAGCGGTGGAGCCTTGGCGCCTTGGCGCCTTAGCGGGGATGTAGGCCGCCAGTGGCCCCGGCAATCCTTGTCGCGGAAGTCTTGGGGCTTGTCTTCGGGGTGGCCTCGACCTGACCAGGCTCGCTTGCCCGGCAAGGGAGGTTTTTCCTTAGTGATATCTTGTTGTCTTGGCTTGTCTTGGACTTCTTGATCCGCCCTTTGATTCCTCAAAGAGCTCTCTCTTTGGCGTGGTTCTATCTTGAATGCTTGGTGTTGCCGGGTCGGAGGCCTACTGTCCGTGCACAAGTCAGGGGAAACATACACCCCTGTTTGTGTACTCTGACAGACTACATATGGAGCAAAATGAGTGAATCTACACTCTAAAATGTATCTGTATACATCTGTATGTGATCCATAGTGGAAATCTCTACAAAGACTTATATTTTGGAACGGAGGGAGTATAATAGTAGTACAGTACGTTCCTTGTAGTGAAGAGGAGCAGGGACATTTGCAGTGTATAGGTCTATTCGGTCGGTTGTGATGGACACTTTCAACTCTTCGGGCCTCTTTGATTCGTAGGATTTTATAAACATAGGAATAGGAATTGTAGTGGCCTGCCCACTTGAATCCTATAACATTAGCAAGCAAATGCGGGGAGCTGTGTCGCCTTTGAGAGTTACACTGATATTAACAGTACCACACCTTCAGTTGAAGAGAGCTGGTATCCGAAGCCTTTCTAGCCGTACTAGCAATTGTAGCCATATTTTCCAGCAAGTTCCACTTTCCTGATTTTACTTGTGATGCTTACGGTTTTCCCGTTATATCTGCACTATGATCTGTGTAGCTGCTTTGTGTCGCACTAGCAGCAGTCCACTCTTGAAGCTAAACAACACACTAATCATAAGTCCAAAGCTTACTTCTTCAAATACGAATTGTGATATGATACAGATATTAGTTAACAGACACACATTTAATTGGTCAGCAAATGCTCCCACTTGATTTTCCAAATGCATGTGGCCACATATAGAGAGACAGCATGGAATTGCATTTCTTTGGGCGCTGTGATTCATCATGAGTGGGCAACCAGCATTGTATGGAAAGAAGGGGAATCTCAAGAATATGCTTCCTCTTCTGTTCTTTAACATGTTCCTCTTTTGTTATTCTGTATTTAGTACGTACAGTATGTTCCTTGTCTGGAAGGGGAGCAGGGACATCTGCAGTCAACAACTGATAGAGCTGGCCTGTACGTGATCGATAGGCTTTCAATTAGTATTGGCAATACAACATCGTATTTTCCAGCCAGTTCCACTTTCCCGATTTATATATGCTGGTTATGGTGTACCCCTTTTATGTACACTACGATCTGCCTAGCTGCCATGTGCTCTTGTTATCATGGTTTGGCAATAAACTTTCTATACAGTATATTATGAACCTATCATCTGCCAACTATCTTTACTTCTGGAGCTCCCAACAGGAAGCCTATTTTTTTGTGTACTTGTGCCAGATTATATTAATGCACACACCGTATTACAGTACACATGGGCTCTCTCGTCAGAATCCAGTGATAGCACACAAGGGTTACAGGGAGCCCCTATTATATTAGAATATCCTCTGCATTACAAAGATAATCTCACTACTATTTATGTTTTCATGCTTCTCAGATATTGTACATAATCACAATGAATATGAGAATGCGCGCATCAAAAGAATATTGTGGAACACTGCAATAACTAACAAACTTGGCACCAAGGCATTGAGTTCCATTCTGGATGCAATGAAACTCATATGCTCCCCACCTGAAGATTATTGTTCAGAATATGATCCTAATGACTATTCTGACCTCGAGGAGTGGAAGGCAGATGGCCTGTCCTGTTCACCCATCAAGGTGCCTGTTCTAATTTGGCAAGGTTTTATTGATTGTGCGTATCTTGCATAAGGTGTCTTGCATTTCTTCTACTTCGTTGCACCGCCATCTGCTTAGTTTACTCATCATATATGTCAAGATGCCATGCCCATCCATTATCAATACATATTCCATCTGTCATCAAACCATGTTTTTTCACTCAAATGTTGTTCTTGTGCATCAGACATCAAAAAGGAAGAGGGAGATTGCCGAACCTCAAGGAGCACTAGTGAAGTCCTTGAAAAACATGGTGGTGCCGGAGAAATCAGATAGCACCCCACTTATATTGGCTCTACAACCAGTGACACAAAACGTAGGACCGAATCCAGCAGACTATAAGCATACTTCACTGGCCAGACCACTAGCCCCACCACACAGGACCTGCACTCCAGCAAAAGGTATGCCGATTTCAGTTGCCATAGCACCAGCTGTACCACAGAAAAATCCCAATCCAGCAAAAAGTACAGCAAGTCCATCGGCCGAAGACCTATCCCAACTTCAGAGACGGCCAATTCCTGCAGATTGGAACCCCATTCCAGTTATTCCCAGTTTAAAAGACAGTGCTTTCAATGTTGTTAGGAACTACGTGCATATATTCCCATCATGGGAAGATTATAGTGAAGACAAACACCATTTTCACATCTTCCTGTCCCACTTACGTGTAAGTGCTATTATTCATGGTGATTATTTTCCTGTTTTCTGCTGATTGAACACATCAATGATTTACATTAAATTGTTGTAAGTAGGCGAGGGTCAATCTGGATAGTCATGTCAAGCAAAGCTTGCTTGCGCTTTTCAAGGAAGCATTGAAGCAGTATCGGTGTTACCTGAGGAAAACACACTTTGATGGCAAGTCTATAAACGAATTTCCGGTGAGGTCTCCTGTGCTAAATTTAGAAGACATTGAATGGAAAAACCTTGTTATGCACTAGTCTCGCTCCCAGGATGAGGTACTGTCTATGATATCACATGACAATTTGAACTTCTACTTTTCCGCATGTGCCTTACGGATCTCTTTTGCAGGAAATCTACTTGAAGAGGAATTCCGGTTTGAAACGGACGACAGGATATCGCAAATATGCTGCCCGCTGCTTTGCTCTTGTTAGTACCTGTTGTCCTGTATCACTGTACTTGCATTCATACCTGGTTCATAATGTGACAGTAGTATGCACGATAGCTCGCTTATCAATTATTCGCTCCAAATTATCAGATCTGTATTAATGGTTACATTAATGTAGAATATACCCAATGCCAATGAAAAAGTTTAGCTCTGCATTGTTCTTGTAAGTACCTGCTTTCCTTTATCAGTGTACTTATATTGACAGCTAGTTGTTCATGTACCATCACTCTGCAACTTATTTTCCTTTGCCCTCCATTTTCTACACATCAGATCTATATTTACTCTTACCATAAGGTTGGATAAAACCAATGATACTGAAGAAGTTTAGCTATGCATTGCTCTTGGCTGTACCTTTTGCCTGTATCGTTGTACTTACATTTATAGCTACTTGGTTATGTAGCATCACTCTTCATCTTATCTTAAATATTCTCCATTTTTTCTTATATTATCACATCTATATTTACTCTTAACAAAATGTAGAATAAAGGCAGTGCTTATGAAGCTGGATTGCCCGGGTGGCGAGGAATGTTTGGGATTATCTTCCTGGCTAGCAGCATGGCAGATGGGAGGAATGGAGGGCAGATTGGTGCTGGATTCAGGATGCTGATGCTCCAGAGTACTGCAGGTTGCGAACGGAGTGCGTCGTGCACGGCAAGGATTGGGGGAAGCTAGGCCTTACTGATGATAGGCTTCGCCCGGCTTTGAATAGGATCACCCGCCTCAAGGCTGCCTGGCTAACCATTGAACTGGTGGGGGCTGACTTCCTCCGACGCGGCATTGCGCCGCTGCAGCAAAGGGGCAGGTTTGCCTAGCGGTACGGAGATGCAGGGGACAGGATGCGCCTGTACCCACGCCTCACCAACAACTGGACAGTTTACGGCCATGCCTGGCTGTGCGAACAGCTGTTCGGCAGCCTCGGGCCATTCAAAATACCGGCAAAGGTCGTCCCGCTGAATATCAATTCTGCCCTAGACCAGATTTTGAAGTGGATGCACGACTGCAACACTTACGGAGTTGCAGACGATTGGCAACTACCAGAGCTTGACGAGGAGATCGAATGGGTTTCCAATCTGGAAGAAAGGGCTTCCAGGGTTGAGGGCAACATGTTCAAGTGCACCTCCACGGCGGAAGTAGAGTACATCTAGAGGTGAATTGAGGAGGACAATGGGCTTCGGGCTGCCGGGAAGGCAAAGCCCAGAAGAGTGGGGGAGGAGGAAGAAGAGGAGGCTGAAGACGAGGGCTCTTCTCACGACAGAAGCGAGGGGCATGCCAAGGAGGAAACTTCCGGGGACGAGCCTACCGAGGGTGATCCTGTTGGGGGCGACCATGCCGGGATCGAAGCCTTGTATGCCGCGGCAGCGGAAGTCCAGGAAAAGGATGGGGCGAAGAGGTGGAGCAGCCTGAGGAGGAGTGGCTCACAGCGGTCCCTCAAGCCCCCGAACCATACCTGGAGCAGCATCCCCGCAAGAGGCCTACCCGGGGAATCATGGCCCCTGTCCCTGCGCCCGTCGTCAAGAAGGAGAAGAAGACAATCCCTAAGGGCGATGGGCCGGACGTGGTGCACCGCCATTCTTCTCGTCTTTCTGGGGCCAAGACCCCTCCCACCAAGAGGCGAGCCATCATAGGGGTCGACCCCAGCTCCGAATCAAGCTCGAGCTCTTCATGCAGCTCGTCCTTGCTAGAGCCCCCAGCCTCCTCAAGTGGTTTGAAGCTGCCGGGAAGCACCACTCCTTCGACACTGAAGAGAGGCAGAGTGACCCCACCGCCTATGGAGTACGCGCTGGGCTCCATGCTCATCGATTCAGAGTAAGAAAAACATCATCTCTTCTTGTCGAGGCATCGTGCAATTGTAGGTTTGTTGACCCAATCTTGCATTGTCATCCGTCTGCTCTAGTGTGAGTGTGAGCTGAGGATTCGACCCCTTGTACTGTGGTGGCTAGCTTATACTTATAGTGGCTTCGGTCCTCTTCCCCCAAAACGAAGGCGGGAAGGGATCCCACAGTGGCCAATTTGAAGGGGGACAAGTAGTACATCTTATCCTGACGAAAGGTGGTCTTCACCTGCAAAGCCTCTGGTCATGACGCTGCGGTGGGCTCGGCGATGACATCCGTCCTGCCATCCTGGCGGTCTTGGTCACATTCCACGGGAATGGAAACCTTTGGCTGATTCCTTGGGACCCCGCGCCTGCGCTTGCCTCCTAAGCACCAAAGAGGAAACCTGCTCCTCTGCGCCCGCTGGCGCCCGCCTGGCCTTGGTCGTCATGGCTTGCATGACCTCAACCTCATGAGGTGGGCACCTACATAGAAATCTCTGCTCCTCAGGAGCCAGCCTAGGGAGGCCGCTCCCTACGGAGTTCTTGATGTCGCCCGCCTCGCGAGGCTTGGCCCCTCGCGAGGGTCTTGCCCTAAATGTGTTGTAGATGGGCCGTACCAGGATGTCGATGGAGCCACGCCATGGGCCGCAGGCAGGCAAGTCTGGGTACCCTAGTTCCCAGAACACCGACAGTAGCCCCCGGGCCCGAGGTGCGCTCGAAATTGGCTTCGCGGCGAAGCAAAGGGCAAGGGCGAAGCGCCGCGGGCCCCAACCGCCTACGGACCGAGCCGACGCGTGGCGCTTGATGGGACGTGGGCGCCTCCACTTCCCCACGCCGCCTTGGCAACTACCCCAGGCTGACAAAAGGCTGGCGCTCGCCCCCGAGCCTTCATTGCCTTCTCTTCGCCTTGCTCCAGATCCCCTTTTCTTCCTGCCGAGAACACCTCCAGATCTGGTTGAATTCCTCCTTCCTTCTGCATCTCTCCTTCTGAGGCCTTGTGGATGGCATCCGAGAAGGTGAAGCCTGCTGCTCTGGCCGCAAGATCTTCCTCCGCGCCTGCGCCGGCCCTCGGCACGTCCTCCATCACCGAGATGAAGCACCTCATCGTCGCGCTCTCGTTGACAGCGAGTAATGACAATGAGTGCAAGGAGACGGCGCTCCTGGCCAGCTCCACCGAGCGAAGGACCCTGGCAGGGACGTTCTACCCCTTCTTCCTTCACAGCGTCTTTGCGGGGCTCATCCCGCCTTTCTCCAAGTTCTTCACCGCCGTCCTTGACCACTACCAGGTTCAGGCCCTGCATCTGCAGCCCAACTCCATCCTTCTCTTGTCCATCTTCGCCTTCTACTGCGAGGCATTCATAGGCGTGATGCCCTCCATTGCGCTCCTCCGCCATTTCTTCTACCTCTGGATGCACGACCCGAACCAGCACTCCGGCTGTGTCTCCTTTGCCGCGGTCCACAGCGGCAACTCGCTCATGAGGGCCGGGAAGAAGGTGGAGAACTTCTGGCGCAAGTGGGTCTTCATGGATGCCAGGGGCCTCCATGCACAGCTAGAATTGCCGACCGAGCTGCCGGAGAAGCTTGATTGCTGGGGCCATGAGAAGCTCACCGACCCCCGGGCGGTGCCAGTCCTGGAGAAGATGACGGAGGACTTGGAGGCCGGGGTGCTGATGGGGGCCATGCTCGTCAAGGAGTTCCTGACGCAGCGCCTAGCCCCCCTCCAGGCACACACACGCCCCATGTGGGAGTTCAAGGGCGCGGAGGACGAGATCCGGCTACGCCCAGGGAGATTGACGGGCGAGGAGCTGGACAAGGCCAGACATACCTTGCTTGACAAGGATCCGGGTAGCCTCCCGGCGGCCTACATCCCGCTATACCATCGTGCCGACGGGGCGGCGCAGGTCGTCGCCATGCCCGTCTTCAATGAGCTGGGGCTCGTGTCGCCTGAGCTCCCCAACTGCCCGGTGCTAGTGTCTTCCAGTGACGACTCCGAGGGAGAGGGCGAAGATGACTCGGAGGCAACCGTGGACGACGTCATGGAGATCTCTCCCCTGTCCCAGGGTGAGCTTCTCCGACAATGACGACGCCGCCGAGCCCCGGGTCTTGGAGCCCCCGCGCTCCACCAGGGTTGTGACGAGGTCCGGAGCCTCTCCTCTAGCCCAGCAGAGGCTAGGCCGAATGACTCCGAAGAATGGCGGGGTGGCACCCCTTCTTCGGGGTGATGCCTCCATCTTGCCGTTTCGACGCCGCCGTACCGAGGCCAGTCGTCGTGCGCCCCGCCAATCCTCAGGGCACGGCAAAGCCCATGCTCAGGAAGATCGGGGGCGCCCTGGCCCCGGCTAGGAAAAGAGCGTACATCGCTGCTAACGCGTAAGCATCTTACCTTGTTTTTGTTTACCACCCTTGATGTCGTGCCCACAATACTCCCCTCCTGGCAACCAAGATGGAGACCGTGGTGAAGAAGAGGAAGGAGGGAGCCAGGACTCTAGAGGCACCACTGTCTGCCATGGCCGCGGTGACCCTGGCACAGAGGGAGGAGATCACTTCACGCTCCCCCGTGAAGGAGCGGGCCGCTCAAATCACGGGGGTGGGGCCTCAGGAGGAGGCTGCCTCCGTGGGCCAGTAGGCTCCGGAGCCGCCCGTCCCCATCACTCCCGCGGGGGGTTCGAAGGCTCTATAACCCTCAGCCACGCCCGCTGCTACAGCGACGCCAGCCCATGTGCGGGCGCCGTCTCCTTCCCAGGCCCTTGTGCTGGCGGACGGCGGCCCCCTCGTCAGGCCCAGGGCTCTTGAGGAAGCCTACGCCGCGTTGGATCTGCTCCGGACCGATCTCCAGGACACCGATAGGTGCATGGCGACGGGACACATGGGGCTGATCTCGGGGTGGCTCCAGGCCGACGCGTCTGTTAGGATGGCCTGGAGCCGGGCCGAGGCTGCCGCCGCGGAGAGCAGGAAAGAGGTTGGCGAGGCCACGGCAGCTCATGACACAGCGCTGGCCGACGCAGTGTCCGGCAAGGGGCACTGCAACGAGGCGGAGGCGGGGCTGAAGACTCTTCGCGAGGGGTAGGCCGCCCGCAGCCAACAGCTCCAGCAGCAAGACGAGGAGCTCAAGGCCCGCGAAGCGACGCTTGCCGACCGCGACGCCAAGCTAGCCCAGGCAACCAAGGACCAAGCTGCGCAGCGTGACCGCCTGGGCAAGCTGAAGGAGGAAGTGGACAAGGCCCAGGCATCCCATGCCCAGCTCATTTCTGAGGCGACAGCCCGGCTGGAGGCCAGGGAGAAGACCCTCGCCACCGCCGAGAAGGTGGCGGCCAGGACGCGAAGCCTTTGTTTCCTTTGAGCTGAGGTTGCGCACAACGCTGCACTCCCTTTATAGAGAAGGGTACGAGAAGCCGCTGGCGACTCCGGAGGAGGGCCCTGCTGGACTTCTCCTCAAGCTTGCTGAGGCACCTGAGTGCATCGCCGCTGGAGTGGACTCCATGGTGGAGGGGGAGTGCCGCGCGTTTTTCATGGCGGCCACGACGCGCGTCTTCAGCCACCTCCACCTCTGGGAGCCAAGCTTCGACCTCAGCACCCTGATCGAATCGGTGGCCCCTGAGTCTCGCAACGCTGCTGCCGAGGCCGTGAAGAAGCAGGTGGAAGCTCTACTGAAGAAGTTCCTCTGCGTCCCCGACCCCGCGGCCGCGACGACCAGAGCCGGCGGCGAAGATGGTGGTGGTGTCATCGACGACGGGCTCCCCAAGGCGGGCGACAGCGGCAACCAAGGCGACAGCAGCGCTTCCTCCTAGTTCGGCCCTGCAACATCCATCGTGCCTCGTGGACGTGTGAGAACTTCTGCTTAAATTCGTGGAACATTATGTCTTGTAATAACTGTTGGGACTCTGTAATTTCCTTTCCGTGCTCGATTTCCTTCTTGTTTGCCTTAGTGTTCTGCGCCAGTAGGGCCCGGCCCCGCGCATACCGCAGCCGCCGTTGGAGCGTCCGGATCACCAGGACGAGGCCAAGGGGTGAGGGGCTACGTGACCAGTGAGGCCCCTGAGTCGCGATGCTTAGGGGTCCCCGTTGACGTACGAACAGCCCTCATGAAGGAAACGTGAGCAGCATCTGAGTTAGTTCTGAGTCCCCATACCTTTCCTCACCAGCTTTTGCCTCAGAGGGTCGCGAGAAATCTAGGTGCGAGAGACCTGGTGAGGTGGCGTGCGCCAGGCGTGGCCTGGGCGCAGCCCCCATGCCCAGCCCCCTCGCGTGGACCTCCCATGGGGAAAGCTGCGTGGCAGGGCTGTACAAAGAGCCTATAGGCCATCCTGAGGATCTTGCAGCTGCTAGGGTGCCCTCAGTTGTTTATTCACCAGTGCGGAGCATGGTGCTTCCACTTTAGCGTGGGCATAGCCGCTCCTCGACAGTGTCGTCCGCCAGCGCGGAGCATGGGGCTTCCATTGGTGCGTGGGCATAGTCGCTCCTTAACAGTGTCGACCGCCAATGCGGAGCATGGGGTTTCCACCGGTGCGTGGGTGGGAGCTCCCTCGGGGGGGAGGGGGAGACTCCGGGGCGTGTACAGCCCCGTCCGTACGCGTGGCTAGCACGGCAGGCCTGGAGGAGGTGTATATGGGCACTCGTGAGCCAACGCGGGACTCATGAGGCCCTACCTCAAGGCGGGTTGCGCCTTAATTTTTAGCGCGGGGCGCTTGTAAGAGACTTGCGAGATGTGTGAGGTGACCTGCGCCAAGTGAATCTCTGGAGGACATCGCATGAGAAGGCCAAACACCAACGACCCTAGGAGGTGATGTGAACGGGGCCGGCCCGCCAGACAGAGCTCAGCCGTTGGGTTTCTTGACGTTGCAGGGACGGACCCGAGCACAAACACCGTGCCCAGTCTTCTCATGCAATAATCCTAAAGAAAGACAACCGGCGCGCGGCTCCCACGGCGGCGAGGCAACCGGTTGCGTGCCCTGACTTATCCACACGTGATTAGCTCATGTGAGAACAAGGCACCAAGGACCACGGGAGGTGACGTGCACGGGAGCTGGCCCGCGAGACAGAGCTCGGCCACTTGGGTTTGGCGACGCTACAGGGACAGACCCGAGCACAAATGCCGTGCCGGTCCTTAAACATGAGGCGGTCGTGGGCGGGCTCGCGATGGCGCACAACATTCATGGTGACGAAGCACCGGTCATACAGGTTGCAATATCTTAGGAAATTCATGAAAGGCGAAACCAGTTCTGATACATGCGCAAAATGATACATGCTGCACGGACTGGCCCTAACAGCTCGAGGATGATGCAGCCCAAGGGGCGCCCTCAACTGAACAAACCAAAAAGTCACCTGGCACCGTCGTTGCAGAATTGTTGGAGTAGCTGAAGATGCACGCTGCAGAGGTCGTTCCTCATGAGCCGACCGGCTCTGGTGTCCTGGGAGGCTCTGGAGGCCCAGGAAGCTCACGAGGGTCCAACGCCTCCTCTGCCAGAACTGCCTGGCGCCGGGCCTCGTGAACCGCTAGGATGCCCTGCATGTAGCGCTGGTGCGAGGCAGCCATGTTCAGCAGGCCGAACGGTATGCGGACATAGCTGCCAGGGCAGCCCCCACTCCGGCCGACGCGGGATGGCCAGAAGAGCTCCTGAGAAGTGGCCCTGTTGAGGCCTAGGATGTTGACGCAGATGTGCAGCTTGTCACCCACGTCAGGGGCAGCAGCTGCACTGAGTGGTGCGGGGCGGCACTCGCCGCGTATGGCTAGCGCCACCTGAAGCTCTTCGGTTGCCTTGGTGATGAACTCCTGAGCGCCTCGCGCCTCAGGCCCTGCGCCCTGCTCAAGGAAGCGCGCGTTGAAGTACGCCTCCACATGGTGCCCGAACGCCTCCCTCGTGATGATGGTCAGGTCAGAGGCCCTCCAGAGGAGAGCCCCCGAGCCCGTCCTAAGAGGGGCGCTGGGTGCGCCTTCCTATGCGAGGGGGAAGGGCACCCCAGCAGTGGGCGCGGGGCCTGAGGCATGATCATCGGGCGCACCAGCCTCCTGGCGTCCCTTGGGGAGGAGCAGCTTCTTCTTCTTGGGGATGGCCTCAAGGGGGGCGAACTGCACCCTCGTCGTCAGAGTTCTCGACCACTGGAGCCTAGTAGGCGTGCTCAAGGAAGCACACCACTACCTTCTCATCCCAGGCGATCGTGATGATACCGCTGCTCCCTGGCATCTTGAGGACATTGTAGCCATGGTGTGTCGCCGCCATGAACTTGGCCAGGGCCGGATACCCGAGGATGGCATTGTACGGGAGGCGAATGTGGGCGACGTCAAAGTCGATGAGCTCGGTGTGGTAGTTGTCTCGCTGGCCGAAGGTGACAGGGAGGCGGATCTTCCCTATGGGGATGGTGGAGCCATCGGTCACCCCTGAGAAAGGCTTGGTGGGGAGGAGCTGGTCGTATGGCACCTGGAGCGTCTCGAATGTCTCGACGGAGAGAACGTTGAGCCCCACGCCTCCATCGATGAGTGTCTTGGTGATGAGGACGTTGCTGATGGTTGGTGAGCAGAGCATTGGGAGCGCGCCAGTGGCAACTGAGCATTTGAGCTGGTCTGTTAGAGTCGAAGGTGACGGCATACTTGGACCATCTGAGGGGACGCGACGCCTCAATCTTGGGAAGGGCCGCGTTCACCTCACGAGCGAACTGCTTGAAGATGCGATGAGAAGTAGGGGCCTGTGCGCCACCCAGGATGCAGGCAATGGCCCGAGGCTCTTGGAAGCCCCCAGCCCCATTGTCTTGGCGGTGGTCGTCGTTCCTCCTTGGCGGTGGTGGCAGCGGAGGAAGGCCGGCGTTACCCTGAGGATAGTCCTCGCGAGGCTGGTCACGCCAGGGGCCGTCGCGAGGCTGGCCCTGCCAACGGTCCTCATGAGGCTGATCGCGCTAGTCCTGGCGGGGGGTCGCGGTTGTCCCAGCAGCTACGACCGCGTCCGTAGCCACGGTCGTTGCGCTCGGTACGGTGGCCAAAGCGCCCGTCGCGGATTGCCCTGAGCTCTTGGCAGTTATTGGTGTTGTGGCTGTGGACGTTATGGAAGACGCAGAATGGACGGTTGCCCTTGGAGGACTCGGGGTGGTCGCAGCCGCGCTTCATCTCAGGTTCAGCTGCGAGCACAGCTGGGCCCTTGCGCGTCACGTCCTTAGCCTTGGCCTTCTTGTCTTCAGGATTGACCTCCGGAAGCTCCAGGAGGGAGAGGCGACCTTCCTCTGCCCTCGCGCACTTGGTGGCCATGTTAAACATCTCCAGAGCCAAGCACAAATCCTCGTGCATGGCGAGCTCTTCCTTCATCTTGTCATCCCGGACGCCCTCAAAGAATGCTGTAATGATGGCCTCATCTGACACCTTCGGGATCTTGAGGCGAACATTGGTGAAGCGCTGTATGTACTTGTGCAAGGTTTTGCCTGGCTGTTGCTTGATGCATCACAGGTCGCCTGCCCTAGGAGCGTGGTCACGAGTGCCCTGGAAGTTGGCGATGATGCGCTCGCGGAGCTCGTCCCAGGAGGAGATCGACCCCACCAGAAGGTTCAGGAGCCAGGAGCATGCGTCGTCCTTGAGGGCCATGGGGAACCAGTTTGCCATGACCTTCTCATTGATGTTCACCGCCTCGATGCTCAGCTCATAGAGCCGGAGGAACTCAGCGGGGTCAGGGCTACTGTCGTAGCATGGAGGCAGATCCGGCTTGAACTTGCCGGGCCAGACGACGCGGCGTAGCTCCGGGGTGAAAGCACGACACCCTGCCGCATTCACAGGGGCCATCCGCGGGGGAGGAGCCTGATCTCGATGCCCGCGCGCCGCCACCTCTGGCGGTACGCGGTCTTGATGTGGCAGTGCCGGAAGCGCACGCGCTTCTCCTTGGGGCCGCTGCACCACCTGGCAGCTTTCTTCATCGCACGCCGGCGCTCTTCGTGGCGGGTCGCGCTGGGGAGCTTCACGCCTTGTCTCGGGGCCCATGCCTTGTAGAGGAGGGGGAGGAGGCGCGCCGTGAGCCACATCTCCTGCCAGGGACAGTGGAGGGCGAAGCGAACAAGATGGTGCAGGGGCCTCGCCAGCGGTGTTGACGAGTTCAGCGATGCGGGCGAGCTAGTCATAGTAGAGGTCATTGGCCGGATGATAGCGCAGAAGATTGCGGGCCATGAGCAGCGCAGACTGCACGTTCGCCGGCCCATGACGGCCATGAGAAGACGACGCTGTGGCTGGAGTGGGTGATGGAGTCGCGGTGCATCCGTCGCGCTGCACGGATGGTGGCAACGACGTGTCCTGCTGCTCGCGGGCAGCGGGGTTGGTGGCGCCATTAGCCACCGAGGAGGCCGAGCGGCGAGGGATGCCGTTGCCCTCGGGTGCCGTCTGGGCGACACGAGCGGCCCGGTGCTCAGCACGAACACGGCGAGCATCGGCCATGGGGACAGCGGAACAGCGGCGGAACGAACGGTGGGAGAGAAGCTTCGACATGCCCCTACCTGGCGTGCCAAATGTCAGTTTCAGGGCTCCGTAGACCCATGGAGGTTCGAACTCTAAGGCATGTGCGAAGAACTCAACCTATCCAGCCAACCAAACGCGTTACCCTACAGCCTAGCTCAATGGACGAGGAAGAAGAAGGACACGGTAGTTTACCCAGGTTCGGGCCACCTTGCGGTGTAATACCCTACTCCTGCTATGTGGTGGATTTGCCTCACGAGGGGCTGAGCATGAACTAGTACAAGGGAAGAACAACCTCACAAGGTTTGCTCTAGTGTGAGTGTGAGCTGAGGATTCGACCCCTTCTGCTGTGGTGGCTAGCATATACTTATAGTGGCTTCGGTCCTCTTCCCCCAAAACGAAGGTGGGAAGGGATCCCACAGTGGCCAATTTGAAGGGGGACAAGTAGTACATCTTATCCTGACAAAAGGTGGTCTTCGTCTGCAAAGCCTCTGGTCGTGACGCTGTGGTGGGCTCGGTGATGACATCTGTCCTGCCGTCCTGGCGGTCTTGGTCTCATTGCACGGGAATGGAAAGCTTTGGCTGATTCCTCGTGACCCCGCGCCTGCGCTTGCCTCCTTAGCACCAAAGAGGAAACCTGCTCCTCTGCGCCTACTGGTGCCCGCCTGGCCTTGGTCGTCATGGTTACGTCACCTCAACCTCATGAGGTGGGCACCTGCATAGAAATCTCTGCTCCTCAGGAGCCAGCCTAGGGAGGCCGCTCCCTTCGGAGGTCTTGATGTCTCCCGCCTCGCGAGGCTTGGCCCCTCACGAGGGTCTTGCCCTGAAGGTGCTGTAGATGGGTCGTACCAGGCCGTCGATGGAGCCACGCCATGGGCCGCAGGCAGGCAAGTCTGGGTACCCTGGTTCCCAGAATGCCGACAACTACGATGAGACTTTCTCACCCATAGCGATGCTTAAGTCTGTTGAAATCATGTTAGCAATTGCCGCATTTTACGATTATGAAATCTAGCAAATGGATGTCAAAACTGCATTACTTAACGGGTTTCTTAAAGAAGAGTTGTATATGATGCAACCAGAAGGTTTTTTCGATCCTAAAGGTGCTAACAAAGTGTGCAAGCTCCAGTGATCCATCTATGGACTGGTGCAAGCATCTCAGAATTGGAATATACGCTTTGATGATGTGATCAAAGCATATGGTTTTATACAGACTTATGGTGAAGCCTGTATTCACAAGAAAGTGAGTGGGAGCTCTGTAGCATTTCTGATATTATATGTGGATGACATATTGTTGATCGAAAATGATATAGAATTTCTGGATAGCATAAAAGGATACTTGAATAAGAATTTTTCAATGAAAGACCTCGGTGAAGCTGCTTATATATTGGGCATCAAGATCTATAGGGATAGATCAAGACGCTTAATAGGACTTTCACAAAGCACATACCTTGACAAAGTTCTGAAGAAGTTCAAAATGGACCAGTCAAAGAAAGGGTTCTTGCCTGTGTTGTAAGGTGTGAAATTGAGTTAGACTCAAAGTCCGACCACGGCAAAAGATAGAGAGAAAATGAAAGTCATTCCCTATGCCTCAGCCATAGGTTCTATTATGTATGCCATGCATGCTGTGTACCAGACCTGATGTGTGCCTTGCCATAAGTTTGGCAGGGAGGTACCAAAGTAATCCAAGAGTGGATCACTAGACAGCGGTCAAAAACATCCTGAAGTACCTGAAAAGGACCAAGGATATGTTTCTCATTTATGGAGGTGACGAAGAGCTCACCGTAAAAGGTTACATCGATGCTAGCTTCGACACAGATTCGGATGACTCTAAGTCACAAACCGGATATGTATTTATATTGAATGGTGGAGCTGTCAGTTGTTGTAGTTCCAAGCAGAGCGTTGTAGCGGGATCTATGTGTGAAGCGGAGTACATAGCTGCTATGGAAGCAGCGCAGGAAAGAGTCTGGATGAAGGAGTTCATATTCGATCTGGGTGTAATACCCAGTGCATCGGGTCCAATGAGAATCTTTTGTGACAACACTGGAGCAATAGCCTTAGCGAAGGAATCCAGGTTTCACAAGAGAACCAAACACATCAAGAGACGCTTCAACTCCATTCATGAAAAGGTCAAGCATGGAGACATAGAAATTTGCAAAATACATACAGATCTGAATGTGGCAGACACATTAACTAAACCTCTTCCGCGGGCAAAACATGATCAGCACCAAGACTCCATGGGTGTTAGATTCATTACTATGTAATCTAGATTATTGACTCTAGTGCAAGTGGGAGACTAATGGAAATATGCCCTAGAGGCAATAATAAAGTTGTTATTATCATATTTCCTTATTCATGATAAAGGTTTATTATTCATGCTACAATTGTATTAACCGGAAACTTAAATACATGTGTGGATACATAAACAAATATCGTGTCCCTAGTGAGCCTATACTAGACTAGCTCGTTGATCAAAGATGGTTAAGGTTTCCTAACCATGGACATGTATTGTCATTTGATAATGGGATCACATCATTATGAGAATGATGTGATGGACAAGACACATCCGTTAGCTTAGCATATGATCGTTCAGTTTATTGCTACTGCTTTCTTAATGTCAAATACATGTTCCTTCGACCATGAGATCATGCAACTCCCGGATAACGGAGGAATGCCTTGTGTGCTATCAAATGTCACAATGTAATTGGGTGATCATAAATATGCTCTACAGGTATCTCCGAAGGTGTTTGTTGATTTGTCATGAATCGAGATTGGGATTTGTCACTCCATACATCAGAGAGGTATCTCTGGGCCCTCTCGGTAATACAGCATCACAAGAAGCTTGCAAGCAAAGTGACTAAGGAGTTAGTTACAAGATGATGTATTACGGAATGAGTAAAGAGACTTGCCGGTAACGAGATTGAACTAGGTATGAAGATACCGACGATCAAATCTCGGGCAAGTAACATACCGACAGACAAAGGGAATTACGAATGTTGTCATAAGGTTTGACCAATAAAGATCTTCGTAGAATATGTAGGAACCAATATGGGCATCTAGGTCCAGCTATTGGTTATTGATCGGAGAGTCATCTCGGTCATGTCTACATCATTCTCGAACCCGTAGGCTCCGCACGCTTAACGTTCATTGATGATATAGTATAATATGAGTTATGTGATTTGGTGACCGAATTTTGTTCGGAATCTCAGATGAGATCATTGACATGATGAGGAGCTCCGAAATGGTTCGGAGGTAAAGATTGATATATAGGACGATGCTATTTGGTCACTGGAAAGGTTTCAGGATGTACCAGGTATTCATCGGGTCACCGGAAGGGGTTCCGAGAGACCTACGAGGATTATATGGGCCTAATGGGCCAAGGGGAGGCACACACCAACCCACAAGGGGTAGGCGCACCCTCTCCCTGGCCGCAGGCCTTAGGGAAGGAAACGGGGGAGGGCTAGCGCCTCCTGACTTCCCCTCCTCATGGGAGAAAGGAACGGGGGCGCGCCACCCCCTCCTGCCTTTCCCCGCGCGCCTAAGAAGGCAAGGGGGGCGCGGCTGGGGCAGGGGCCAAGGGTGACCGCCGGACCCCTTGGGGGAACCCTAGGCTGCCTCCCGTCCTCCCCCCACCTATATATATGTGTGGAGGGAGAGGGGCAACACACACAATGATTCCCTAGCCGTGTGCGGCGCCCCTCTCCCTCTAGTTCATCCTCGGTCATATTTTCGTAGTGCTCGGCAAAGCCCTGCGGAGATAGTTGCATCACCACGCTGTCATGCTGCCGGAACTCATCTACTACTTCACTCGTCTTGCTGGATCAAGAAGGCGAGGACGTCATCGAGCTAAACGTATGCTGAACACGGAGGTGTCGTACGTTCGGTACTTGATCGGGCGGATCGTGAAGGTGTACGACTACATCAACCACGTTGATAAACACTTCCGCTAAACGGTTTACGAGGCTACGTAGACACACTCTCCCCTCTCGTAGCTATGCATCTCCATGGATAGATCTTGCATGTGCGTAGATTTTTTTTTGTTTTCCATGCAACGTTTCCCAACACTCTTCTCGCCCTTTTTCTTCTCCTTCTTCCCCGGCGCCTTGTACGGCGCCACGGCCAACATCTCCGTCACCAAGGCCATCTTGGGGCCCTCGGGCAGCGGTGCCGGGCCATTGATCCACATGGCTTTCTCTAGCTAGCTCTGCGAATGCGGGGAAGAAAGGGTCAAGTTCTTTGTTAAAAGGTAGTAGCCGAACATAAGAGTAAAACTTTATTGTACCTCCCGAGGAGGGTGTGCGGCGTTGAGGCTGATGTCCTCTTCCTTGGCTGGCCAGTCATTTTGGGGCTTGAATAGCACCTTCCACAGCTTGTCATGGGTGGTGCGGTACAAGCGGAGCAGGGTGGCAGTGTCTTCGAGCTTGTAGGACCACATTGGGGTGGCCCGATGTTGGCAAGGTAGGAGGCGGCGGCGAAGCATGACCTGAACCACATTAGTCAGCTTGACTTTTTTCTTTATCGTCTGGGAGATGCGCTTCTACAGTGACTCCACCTCCGTTTGCAACCCCCAGTCGAGACCCTTCTTGGTCCACGACACCAGCCTCGTTGGAGGTTCGGATCTAAATTTGGAGGTTGTTGCCCAGCCCTCGCTGCATGGTTCGGTGATATAAAACCACTCTTTTTGCCAGATTTTGACGATATCTATGAAGGTACCTTCCGGCCACTCAACCCGCGGGAGCTTCTTGATCATCGCCCCCCCCCCCACACACACACAGTCCGCTTGCTGGCCGTCGACTATCTTCGGCTTAACGTTGAAGACCTTTAGCCACAAGCCGAAGTGTGGCTGGACCCACAGAAAGGCCTCGCAGATAACGATGAAGCCCGAAATGTGCAAGAAGGAGTTCACGCCGGATGAAGTGGAGGATGATAACCCACAAGTATAGGGGATCAATCGTAGTCCTTTCGATAAGTAAGAGTGTCGAACCCAACGAGGAGCAGAAGGAAATGACAAGCGATTTTCAGCAAGGTATTTTGTGTAGGCACTGAAATTGTCGGTAACAGATAGTTTGATAGCAAGATAATTTGTAATGAATAATAAGTAGCAATAGTAACAATAAGTGTAGCAAGGTATCCAAAGGACAGGCCGGGACGGTCTCTTATAGTAAGCAAATCGTTCTTGAGGACACACGGGAATTTCATCTGGTCACTTTTATCATGTTGGTTTGATTCGCGTTTGCTACTTTGATAATTTGATATGTGGGTGGACCGGTGCTTGGGTGTTGTTGTTACTTGAACAAGCCTCCCACTTATGATTAACCCCTCTCGCAAGCTGCTACTTCTTGAGCTTGCATTGATTTTTTCCTTGAAGAGGAAAGGGTGATGCAGCAAAGTAGAGATAAGTATTTCCCTCAGTTAAGAACCAAGGTATCAATCCAGTAGGAGGCACAAGCAAGTCTCCAATCTATGCACCTGCACAAACTAACAAACACTTGCACACAACGTGAAAAGGGGGTTGTCAATCCCTTCATGGTCACGAACAAGAGTGAGATCTAATAGCGATGGGTATAAAAGATAAATAAAAGAGCAAACTAAAGTAAATATAAATAAATTGCAGCAAGGTATTTTTTGGGATTTTTGGTGGAAAATAGACCCAGGGGCCATAGGTTACACTAGAGGCTTCTCGCTTGAAAGAAAACATACAGTGGGTGAACAAATTACTGTTGAGCAATTGATAGAAAAGTGCATAGTTATGACGATATCTAAGGCAATGATCATGAATATAGGCATCACGTCCGTGACAAGTAGACCGAAACGATTCTACATCTACTACTATTACTCCACACATCGACCGACTCCTGCCCGCATCTAGAGTATTAAGTTAATAAGAACAGAGCAACGCTTTAAGTAAGATGACATGATGTAGAGGGATAAACTCAAGCAATATGACATAAACCCCATCTTTTTATCCTTGATGGTAACAATACAATACGTGACTCGCTACCCCTTCTGTCACTGGGTGAGGACACCGCAAGATTCAACCCAAAACTAAGCACCTCTCCCATTGCAAGAAAAACCAATCTAGTTGGCCAAACCAAACCGATAGTTCGAGCAGAAATACAAAGATATCTCAATCATGCAAAAAAGAGTTTAGAGAAGAATCAAATAATATTCATAGATAATCTGATCATAAATCCACAATTCATCGGATCTCAACAAACACACCCCAAAATAAGATTACATCTGATAGAACTCCAAGAACATCAAGGAGAACATGGTATTGAAGATCAAAGAGAGAGAAGAATCCATCTAGCTACTAACTATGGACCCGTAGGTCTGTGGTAAACTACTCACGATTCATCGAAAGGGCAGCAAGGTTGATGTAGAGGCCCTCCGTGATCGAATCCCCCTCCGGCAGGGTGCAGGAAAAGGCCCCAAGATGGGATCTCATGGGAACAGAGGCTTGCGGCGGTGGAAAAGTATTTTGGTGGACGCTTTTGATGTTTGGGGAATATTTGAGAATTTATAGAGGTTGAACTAGGGTTAGGGGACTCCCGAGGGGCCCACAAGCCAGGGGGCGCCCCCCTGGGGCATGCCCTGAGGGCTTGTGGCCTCCTCAGGACTCTTCTGGCCCTCTCTCCAAGTCATGTAGGTATCTTCCGGTCCAAGAAAAATCATCATAAAGTTTTATTCCATTTGGACTCCGTTTGATATTCCTTTTCTGTATAAGTCAAAAACAAGGTAAAACAAAAACTAGCACTAGGCTCTAGGTTAATAGGTTAGTCCCAAAAATTATATAAAATAGCATATTAATGTGTATAAAACATCCAAAACAGATAATATAATAGCATGGAACAATAAAAAATTATAGATACGTTGGAGACGTATCAAGCATCCCCAAGCTTAATTCCTGCTCGTCCTTGAGTACGTAAATGATAAAAACAGAATTTTTGATGTGGAATGCTACCTAACATATTTATCAATGCAATCTTCTTTATTGTGGCAAGAATGTTCAGATCCATAAGATTCAAAACAAAAGTTTAATATTGACATAAAAACAATAATACTTCAAGCATACTAATAAAGCAATCATGTCTTCTCAAAATAACATGGCCAAAGAAAGTTATCCCTACAAAATCATATAGTCTGGCTATGCTCCATCTTCATCACACAAAGTATTTCATCATGCGCAACCCCGATGACAAGCCAAGCAATTGTTTCATACTATTGGTGTTCTCAAACTTTTTCAACTTTCACGCAATACATGAGCGTGAGCCATGGATATAGCACTATAGGTGGAATAGAATAAGGTGGTTGTGGAGATGACAAAAAGAAGCAGAAAGTCTCACATCAACTAGGAAAATTAATGGGCTATGGAGATGCCCATCAATTGATATCGATACAAGTGAGTAGGGATTGCCATGCAACGGATGCACTAGAGCTATAAGTGTATGAAAGCTCAAAAAGAAACTAAGTGGGTGTGCATCCAACTTGCTTGCTCACGAAGACCTAGGGCAATTTGAGGAAGCCCATCATTGGAATATACAAGCCAAGTTCTATAATGAAAAATTCCCACTAGTATATGAAAGTGACAAAATAGGAGACTCTCTATCATGAAGAACATGGTGCTATTTCAAAGCACAAGTGTGGAAAAAGGATAGTAACATTGTCCCTTCTCTTTTTTCTCTCATTTTTTTGTTTG
This sequence comes from Thinopyrum elongatum, assembly GCA_011799875.1. Taxonomy (NCBI): domain Eukaryota; kingdom Viridiplantae; phylum Streptophyta; class Magnoliopsida; order Poales; family Poaceae; genus Thinopyrum; species Thinopyrum elongatum. Next base: position 239,082,407 of record CM022303.1, read on the forward strand.
GGCTTCTTTGGCCTCCTTTTTTTTATTTGGGCTTCTTTGGCCTCTTTTATTATTTTTTAAAGTCCGGAGACTCATCCCAACTTGTGAGGGAATCATAGCTTCCATCATCCTTTCCTCACATGGGAGAATGCTCTAATAATGATGATCATCACACTTTTATTTACTTACAACTCGATACCAGAACAAAATATGACTCTATATGAATGCCTCCGGTGGTGTACTAGGATGTGCAATGATCAAGAGTGACATGTATGAAAAATATGAACGGTTGCCAAGCCACAAATACTATGCCAACTACATGATCATGCAAAGCAATATGACAAGATGGTGCGCGTCATAATAAAACGGAACGGTGGAAGTTGCATGGCAATATATCTCAGAATGGCTATGGAAATGCCATAATAGGTAGGTATGGTGGTTGTTTTGAGGAAGGGTATATGGTGGGTTTAATGCACCGGCGAAAGTTGCGTGGTACTAGAGAGGCTAGCAATGGTGGAAGGGTGAGAGTGCGTATAATCCATGGACTCAACATTAGTCATAAAGAACTCACATACTTATTGCAAAAATTTATTAGCCATCAAAACAAAGTACTACACGCATGCTCCTAGGCAGATAGATTGGTAGGAAAAGACCATCGCTCGTCCCCGACCGCCACTCATAAGGAAGACAATCAAAAAATAAATCATGCTCTGACTTCATCACATAACGGTTCACCATACGTGCATGCTACAGGAATCACAAACTTTAACACAAGTATTTCTACCAATCCACAATTACTCACTAGCATGACTCTAATATCACCATCTTCATATCTCAAAACAAATGCAAGGAATCAAACTTCTCATCTATTCAATGCTCTTTATATGAAAGTTTTTATTATATCCCTCTTGGATGCCCATCATATTAGGACTAAATTCGTAACCTAATAAAATTACCATGCTTTTTAAAGACTCTCAAAATAATATAAGTGAAGCATGAGAGTTCAACAATTTCTATAAAATAAAGCCACCGACGTGCTCAAAAAAGATATAAGTGAAGCACTAGAGCAAACTGCCTAGCTCAAAAGATATAAGTGAAGCACATAGAGTATTCTAATAAATTCATGATTAAAGCGTGTCCCTCTCAAAAGGTGCGTACAGCAAGGATGATTGTGGCAAACTAAAAAGCAAAGACTCATATCATACAAGACGCTCCAAGCAAAACACATATCGTGTGGTGAATAAAAATATAGCCTCAAGTAAATTTACCAATGGATTGAAGACGAAAGAGGGGAAGCCATCTGGGGCATCCCCAAGATTAGATGCTTGGTTGTCCTTGAATATTACCTTGGGGTGCCTTGGGCATCCCCAATCTTAGGCTCTTGCCACTCCTTATTCCATAGTCCATCAAATCTTTACCCAAAACTTGAAAACTTCACAACACAAAACTCAACAGAAAACTCATAAGATCCGTTAGCATAATAAAATAAATCACCACTTTAGGTACTCTGAATTTATAATGGTGTTATATCTACTGTATTCCAACTTCTCCATGGTTCATACCCCCGATACTACCCATAGATTCATCAAAATAAGCAAACAACACATAGAAAACAGAATCTGTCAAAAACAGAATAGTCTGTATTAATCTGGAAATTTTGTATACTTTTGTAACTCCAAAAATTCTGAAAAATTAGGAAAATTTAGGCAATCTGTATATCAATCTTGTGTAAAAAATTCAGATCAAAAAAACGTTTCTGTGATTTTCTAAATTTCTGACAATAAGCGCACAAGTTTCTGTTTTTCAGCAAGATCAGAACAACTATCACCATAGACCATCCCAAAGGTCTTACTTGGCTCAAACACTAATTAAAACACAAAAACACAATTACTACAGAGGTAATAATGTGTATTTATTGAAAAACAGAACCAAAAACATAAAAATAAAATTGGGTTGCCTCCCAACAAGCGCTATTGTTTAACGCCCCTAGCTAGGAATAAAACATAGATCTAGGTATTGTCATCTTTGACATGCTTTCCATAGATATGTTCTTGTCAGGGGGTTTTGCAAACAGAACTTGAAACACATTATCCATAGAAATTTTGGCATTATCAAGTTGCCCATCTACGTATTACCTTTGATTCCCGTCCACAATCCAAGAATATTGTTGATTAACATCATTGAAAACTTGTTGGATCACATCTAAAACGGGGATTTTATTTTTAAGGTTCTCATCAAAAATTTGATTATTTCCAAGCAAATGCCTGAACGTATAGTCACTATTGTAAAGGATCTCATCTATCACCGGTTTTTCATGGCTCATACCATAAAAATCAAAAATTTCCCTAGCTTCCCGCACTATGTGATCAAATTCATTCATAAGAACATGGGTAGCTATCTTTTTAGCTTTAGGATCTTTTATAACGGGAAGCTCATAAAACAACCTTTGCAAGGTAGGATGGGTACGGATAAAATCTATTTTCAAATTTCAGAACTAGTGCTGAAATAGCCTCTGCATAAGTTTTAGTTCTTTTAAGTATAGGAGCATCATCAAAAGGCAAATTGCCGACACAATTGAAAAATTCTTGGATATGTTCTTTTCCCATAACGTTCCCTTGCCCCAAAACAAAAGTTTTAGCATCCAGATTGCCACATCTTCCAATTTTAGGAGTTAGGCCATCATCTGTTTCTGCCATACCGAAGTCACTCATGATGATGAGTTCAAGCAAACAAAAAGATCGAGCGGAGAGAAAAAGGGCGAATAAAAAGGCAAATATTTTTGTGTTTTTCTTAAAATGTTTTAGAAGTGGGGGAGAGGAAAACGAGAGGAAAATGGCAAATAGTGTAAGTGCAACAGATGAGAGTTTGTGATGGGTACTTGGTAAGCTTTGATGTAGAACCTCCCCGGCAATGGCACCAGAAATTCTTCCTGCTACCTCTTGAGCTTGCGTTGATTTTTCTCTTGAAGAGGAATGGGTGATGCAGCAAAGTAGAGATAAGTATTTCCCTCAGTTAAGAACCAAGGTATCAATCCAGTAGGAGGCACAAGCAAGTCTCCAATCTATGCACCTGCACAAACTAACAAACACTTGCACACAACGCGAAAAAAGGGGTTGTCAATCCCTTCACGGTCACGAACAAGAGTGAGATCTAATAGAGATGGGTATAAAAGATAAATAAAAGAGCAAACTAAAGTAAATATAAATAAATTGCAGCAAGGTATTTTTGGGTTTTTTGGTTTATAGATCTGAAAATATATGATGGAAAATAGACCCGGGGGTCATAGGTTTCACTAGAGGCTTCTCTCTTGAAAGAAAACATACGATGGGTGAACAAATTACTGTTGAGCAATTGATAGAAAAGCGCATAGTTATGACAATATCTAAGTCAATGATCATGAATATAGGCATCACGTCCGTGACAAGTAGACCGAAATGATTCTGCATCTACTACTATTACTTCACACATTGACCGACTCCTGTCTTCATCTAGAGTACTAAGTTCATAAGAATAGAGCAACACTTTAAGTAAGTTGACATGATGTAGAGGGATAAACTCAAGCAATATGACATAAACCACATCTTTTTATCCTTGATGGCAACAATACATTACATGCCTCGCTACCCCTTCTATCACTGGATGAGGACACCGCAAGATTGAACCCAAAACTAAGCACCTCTCCCATTGCAAGAAAAACCAATCTAGTTGGCCAAACCAAACCGATAGTTTGAAGATAAATACAAAGATATCTCAACCATGCATAAAAGAGTTTAGAGAAGACTCAAATAATATTCATAAATAATATGATCATAAATCCACAATTCATCGGATCTCGACAAACACACCGCAAAATAAGATTACATCAGATAGAACTCCAATAACATCGAGGATAACATGGAATGGACGATCAAAGAGAGAGAAGAAGCCATCTAGATACTTGCTATGGACCCGTAGATCTGTGGTAAACTACTCATGCTTCATTGGAAGGGCAGCAAGATTGATGTAGAGGCCCTTCGTGATCGAATCCCCCTCCGACAGGGTGCCAAAAAAGGCCCCAAGATGGGATCTCATGGGAACAGAGGCTTGAGGCGTCAGAAAAGTATTTTGGTGGACGCTTCTGATGTTTGGGGAATATTTGAGAACTTATAGAGGTGGAACTAGGTTTAGGGGACTCCCGAGGGGCCCACAAGCCAGGGGCACACCCTGAGGCCTTGTGGCCTCCTCAGGACTCTTCTGGCCCTCTCTCCAAGTCACGTAGGTGTCTTCTAGTCCAAGAAAAATCATCATAAAGTTTTATTCCATTTGGACTCCGTTGGACATTCCTTTTCTGTAAAAGTCAAAAACAAGGAAAAAACAGAAACTGGCACTTGGCTCTAGGTTAATAGGTTAGTCCCAAAAATAATATAAAATAGCATATTAATGCGTATAAAACATCCAAAACAGATAATATAATAGCATGGAACAATCAAAAATTATAGATACGTTGGAGACGTATCACAAGCATCCGCAACTACGGAAGAAGAATTAAGACAAAATCTAACCGTAGCATTAAACATATGTATCCAAATCAGCCCCTTACGGAATTACGCATAAACTAGGGTTTAAGATTCTGTCACTCTAGCAACCCATCATCTAATAACTACTCCACAATCCACTCCCTTAGGCCAAAAGATGGTGAAGTGTCATGTAGTCGATGTTCACATAACACCACTAAGGGAATCACAACAAACATATCATCAAAATATCGAACGAATATCAAATTCACATGATTACTTATGACAAGACTTCTCCCATGTCCTCAAGAACAAAAGTAACTACTCACAAAACATATTCATGCTCAAGATTAGAGGGGTATTGAATAGCATAATAGATCTAAACATATAATCTTCCACCAAATAAAATAATACGATCCATTTTGCATCATGTTTTTTATGTTGATATTTATTGCATTATGGACTGTTATTTCACTTTATGATACAATTCTTGTGCCTTTTCTATCTTATTTTACAAGATTTACATCAAGAGTGAGAATCCCGGCAGCTGGAATTCTGGACCGGAAAGGAGCAAATCTGACATGCCTATTCTACCCAACTCCAAATGTCCTGAAAATTTATGGAGAATTGTTTTGGAATATATAAAAAATATTGGGTGAAGAAAGAACAGAAGGGGACCCACCAGGTGGCCGCAAGCCTGGGGGCGCCCTACCCCCAGGGCGCGCCGCCTGAGCTTGTGGGCCCCCTGGCCAACCCCTAGTGTCCATGTTCTGCTATATGAAGGGTGTTGACCTAGGAAAAATCACAAGGAGGCTTTCAGGACGAAGCGCCACCGTCTCGAGGCAGAACCTGGGCAGAAACAATCTAGGGCTCCGGCGGAGCTATTCTATCGGGGAAACTTCCCTCCGGGAGGGGGAAATCGAAGCCATCGTCATCACCAACGATCCTCTCATCATGGGAGGACAAATCTTCATCAGCATCTTCACTAGCACCATCTCCTCTCAAACCCTATTTCATCTCTTTTATTCAATCTTTGTCTCAAAACCTCATATTGGTACATGTGGGTTGCTAGTAGTGTTGATTACTCCTTGTAGTTGATGCTAGTTGGTTTATTTGGTGGAAGATCATATGTTCAGATCCTTAATGATATTTATTACCCCTCTGATCTTGACGTGAACATGCTTTGTGAGTTTTTACTTTTGTTCCTGAGGACATGGGAGAAGTCTTGTTATAAGTAATCATGTGAATTTGGTATTCATTCGATATTTTGATGAGATGTATGTTGTCTTTCCTCTAGTGGTGTTATGTGAACATCGACTACATAACACTTCACCATGATTTGGGCCTAGGGGAAGGCATTGGGAAGTAGCAAGTAGATGATGGGTTGCTAGAGTGACAGAATCTTAAACCCTAGTTTATGTGTTGTTTCGTAAGGGGCTGATTTGGATCCACATGTTTCATGCTATGGTTAGATTTATCTTAATTCTACTTTCGTAGTTGCAGATGCTTGCGAGAGGGGTTAATCATAAGTGGGAGGCTTGTCTAGGTAAGGACAGCACCCAAGCACCGGTCCACCCACACACCAAATTATCAAAATAGAGAACATGAATCATGTGAGCATGATGAAAGTTAACTTGACGATAATTCCCATGTGTCCTCGGGAGCACTTTGCTTTATATAAGAGTTTGTCCAGGCTTATTATTTGCTATAAAAAGGATTGGGCCACCTTGCTGCACCTTTGTTACATTTGTTACTTGTTACCTATTACGAATTACCTTGTTACCAAACTAATCGTCACCAATAATTTCAGTGCTTGCAGAAAATACCTTGCTGAAAACCGCTTGTCATTTCCTTCTGCTCCCCGTTGGGTTCGACACTCTTACTTATCGAAAGGACTACAATTGATCCCCTATACTTGTGGGTCATCAAGACTCTTTTCTGGCACCGTTGCCGGGGAGTTAAGCGCCTTTGGTGAGTGGAATTTGGTAAGGAATCATTTATATTACATGCTGAAATTTATTGTCACTTGTCACTATGGAAAATAATCCTTTGAGGGGCTTGTTCGGGGTATCTTCACCTCGACCAGAAGCACAAAGAGTTGCTCCTCAACCTACTGCACCTACTGAAAATATTTATTATGAAATTCCTTCGGGTATGATAGAGAAACTGCTAGCTAATCCTTATGCAGGAGATGAAACATTACATCATGATATGCACCTAATCTATGTGGATGAAGTTTGTGGATTATTTAAGCTTGCAGGTTTACCTGGAGATGAAGTTAATAAGAAGGTTTTCCCTTTATCTTTGAAGGGAAAAGCATTGACATGGTATAGGCTATGTGTTGATATTGGAGCTTGGGATTGGAACCTATTGAAATTGGAATTTCATCAGAAGTTTTATCCTATGCATCTGCTCATTGTGATCAGAATTATATATATAATTTTTGGCCTTGTGAAGGAGAAAGTATGGCTCAAGCTTGGGGGAGGCTTAAGTCAATGTTATATTCAAGCCCCAATCATGAGCTCTCAAGAGAAATTATTATTCAAAAAATTTATGCTCGGCTTTCTCGTAATGATAAATCCATGCTCGATACCTCTTGTACTGGTTCTTTTATGAAGAAGACTATTGAATTCAGGTGGGATCTTTTGGAAAGAATTAAACGCAACTATGAGGATTAGGAACTCAATGAAGGTAAAGAGTCAGGTATAAAGCTTGAGTTTGATTGTGTTAAATCTTTTATGGATACCGATGCTTTTCATAATTTTAGCACTAAATATGGACTTGACTCTGAGATAGTAGGTTCTTTCTGTGAATCATTTGCTACTCATGTTAATCTCCGTAAGGAGAAGTGGTTTAAATATCATCCTCCCATTGAAGTAAAAATAGTAGAATCCATTGAAGCTAGAGAAGAAACTATTACTTATTGTGCTAATCCAGTTGTTCCTATTGCTTATGTAGAGAAACCTCCTTTTCCTATAAGGATAAAAGAACATGCTAAAGCTTCAGTTGTGGTTCACAAAAGTTACACAAGAACACCTACACCCTCTGAACAAATTAAAGTTGAACCTAATGTCACTATGGTTAAAGATCTCTTGGCTGATAATATTGATGGGCATGTTATTTATTTCTGTGATGAAGCCACTAGAATTGCTAAACCCGATGATAAAGATAAGAATAGACCTGTTGTTGGCATGCCTGTTGTCTCAGTTAAAATAGGAGATCATTGGTATCATGGCTTATGTGATTTGGGTGCTAGTGTGAGTGCTATCCCATTTATTTTATATCAAGAAATTCTGAATGATATTGGACCTACTGAGATTGAAGACATTGATGCCACTATTAAGGTTGCTAATAGAGATACTATTACACCACTTGGGATTGTTAGAGATGTTGAAGTCTTGTGTGGGAAAATAAAATACCCTACTGATTTTCTAGTTCTTGGTTCCCCACAAGATCATTTTGTCCCATTATATTTGGTAGACCTTTCCTGAATACGGTTAATGCTAAAATTGATTGCACTAAGGAAACTGTTAGTGTAAATTTTGGTGATGTATCTCATGAGTTTAATTTCTCTAAATTTCGTAGACAACCTCGTGATAAAGAATTACCTAGTAAAGATGTAATTATTGGTCTTTCTTCTATTGTTGTACATCCTACAGATCCTTTAGAACAATATTTGCTACACCATGAAAATGACATGCATATGAATGAAAGAAATGAAATAGATGAGATATTCTTTAAACAGATGCCTATTTTGAAACACAATTTGCCGGTTGTGACTCTTGGAGATCCTCTTCCACCCAAGAGTGATCCTGTGTTTGAGCTTAAACAATTACCTGATACTTTGAAATATTCTTATCTTGATGAAAAGAAAATATATCTTGTTATTATTAGTGCTAACCTTTCAGAGCTTGAAGAAAAGATATTATTGAAAACTCTGAAGAAGAACCGTGCCGCTATTGGATATACTCTTGATGATCTTAAGGGCAATAGTCCCACTCTGTGTCAGCACAAGATTAATATGGAGCCTGATGCTAAGCCAGTTGTTGACCATCAGCAATGATTAAATCCTAAGATGAAGGAAGTGGTAAGAAATGAAATAGTAAAGCTTCTGGAAGCAGGTATAATCTATCCTATAGCTAATAATAGATGGGTAAGTCCTATTCATTGTGTACCTAAGAAGGGAGGTATTACCGTTGTCCCTAATGATAAAAATGTACTTAGCGCACAAAGAATTATAACAGGTTATAGCATGATAATTGATTTTACAAAATTAAACAAAGCTACTAGGAAAGATCATTACCATTTACCTTTTATCAATCAAATGCTAGAAAGATTATCAAAACATACACACTTCTGTTTTCTAGATGGATACTCTGGTTTTTCCCAAATACCTGTGTCACAAGAGGACCAAGAAAAAGCTACTTTTACATGCCCTTTTGATACTTTTGCTTATAGATGTATGCCTTTTGGTTTATGCAATGCACCTTCTACCTTTCAAAGATGTATGACTACTATATTCTCTGACTTTTGTGAAAAGATTGTTGAGGTTTTCATGGATGATTTTTCCATATACGGAACTTCTTTTGATGATTGCTTGAGCAACCTTGATCGAGTTTTGCAGAGATGTGAAGAAACTAATCTTGTCTTGAGTTGGGAGAAGTGCCACTTTATGGTGAATGAAGGTATTGTCTTGGGGCATAAAATTTCTGAAACAGGTATTGAAGTCGACAAAGCTAAAGTGGATGCAATTGAGAAAATGCCAAGTCCTAAAGATATCAAAGGTATAAGAAGTTTCCTTGGTCATGCTGGTTTCTATAGGAGATTTATTAAAGACTTCTCTAAAATTTCTAGGCCTCTTACTAATTTCCGGCAAAAAGATGTTGCATTCATTTTTTATGATGATTGTGTGGAAACCTTTGAAATACTTACGAAAGCCTTAATCTATGCACCTATTGTTCAACCACCTGATTGGAACCTACCATTCGAAATTATGTGTGATGCTAGTGATTATGCTGTTGGTGTTGTTCTAGGACCAAGAGTTTATAAGAAATTAAATGTCATCCATTATGCTAGTAAAACTCTGGACAGTGCTCAAAGAAATTTTGCTACCACTGAAAAAGAATTTTAGCAGTTGTGTTTGCTTGTGATAAATTCAGGTCTTATATTGTTGATTCTAAAGTAATTGTTCACGCTGATCATGCTGCTATTAAATACCTTATGGAAAAGAAAGATGCTAAACCTAGACTCATTAGGTGGGTTATTTTGCTACAAGAATTTGATCTACATATCACTGATAGGAAAGGAGCTGAGAACCCAGTAACTGACAACTTGTCTAGGTTAGAAATTATTCTTGATGACCCACTACCTATTGATGACTAGTAGAACGCCCGTGTGTTGCCACGGGCTTTTTTTCTGTATTATTTGTTGTATAATACTCTAAATTGTTGGCCCTTTCAATGCTTGGTCGCGGGATCCTTGTCGATGTTTTTGAGCATTAACATAATCCATCTTCATCTCTTTCATACTATAAAAAATAAACATATATAGAAATACATCTTCATGTGTAAAATTATACAAAGAAGAACAATTAGTTGTATTCATCTCTTGTGATTGTGTAAAACTCGATGAGGTTTCGGTCCGGTCCATCATAGTTACGTCGGTGAGTGCTAATCGACATGTATAAAGCACCATTCCAAACGATCAATTTTTATCTTTAATCCATAAAAGTGAGCATATAAACATATAGTATTACAAAAATAAGCTCATATGCGAGCATGTGACATTTTTAGTCGGAGCGAGTGACATCGTACTTTTTAGTAGAGTGAGTTACATCTCAAGTTGAATAGACTATAGTCTCACATGTAAATCACTTGTTGGTAAATTATTATCGAGAAATGACTTGTTAGGACATGTGATATTATTCACTATGTAAAAAAGTATGTGACATTTCTCTCGTAGAAAACAGTTGCTTTTTCCAAAAAAAAACTTCTATTTTTTACTTATCTTATCCAATATATAAGAGAGTGATCCTCACTAACTTCTTCATCTCACAATGCAAGCCTGCCACTTCAGCATAGAATTATGAATGGACTTCCCACATCAACATCTAACCATCCATGGAGAAAGAACCACCACAACAGTTAACCATGCATTGATTTTTTTTCATTCAACTATTCTAATTATATTCAATAAATATTTTTCTCTACATAATCAAATATAAAAATTCATATGTTATCAAATCCAAATTTTCATCAACTGATTCCCGCAACAATGTGCGGGGTATCGTCTAGTTAAAAAAAGTGATTCACTCTCTTGCCCCACAACACACTCCACAACACATCGCTCACACTCACATCTCATTCCCCCAGCTTACCCGCCCCACGCCATCACAGTCTCTCTCCACCATGGCTTCTCAGTGCCCGTGTGTTGCCACAGAATAATGGAATAACAAAGTGATCAAATAATTTAAAATATGTGTGTCGAATATGAAGAGATATTTTCATTCATGTAGCGAAAAATGAGACTATCCCCCATTCAATTCCCCCTTAGCAACCATCGTGTCTACCTACAAAGTGACATCTTCCTCCTCGCCCCCACCCTAATTGTCCCCTCCACCTTCATTCTTGCCACTGTGCCCAGTGACTATTTATAATCTTGTACCACATATTATAGCTTTTTAATGATTAGTTAGTTGAGCTTTCGCTCTGTGACGCCCCCGGCTTAATCGTGCACTAATCATACATGCAAATGCACATGATCAAGCCTAAGGACTCACTTGAAGATATCACAACACAACTCTAAAACATAAATAAAGTCATACAAGCTTTATATTACAAGCCAGGGGCCTCGAGGGCTCGAATACATAAGCTCGTGCACAAGCGTCAGCAGAAGCATCAGATATCTGAGTACAGATATAAAGGAAAACACAGATAAGCCTTTAAGAAGGCGGGGCAAAAGAAAACTCTACGATCGAAGGGCGCAGGCCTCCTGCCTAGAACCCTCCGATCCTACTCCTTGTCGTCGGCAAGCTCATAGTAGTAGCCACCCTCGGGGTGGTAGTAGTAGTCATCGGCGGGGGCAGCTGTCTCCTGGGCTCCGTCATCTGGTTGCATCAAACGGATATATGGGAAAAAAGAGGAAGCAAAGCAACTGTGAGTACTCATCCGAAGTACTCAGCAAGCAAGGATCTACACTACATATGCAATATTATCAAAGAGAGGCTGTATATGAGGACTGTGCTGCCGAAATGCTAGAATAGAGAGAAGGCCTAGTCCTATCGAAAACTAGCATCTTCAGCGGTCTTGCAGCATTAGAAGAGTGTAGATTAGCAAAGTATAAATTAGTAGCAGTGTTAATTATCAACCTCGGCCAGAGATCCTTTCTCGACTCCCCGCGAGAAAGCAATCCCAGAGCCCTAGTAACCATTTCTCATCACAAGTATCCAGTTCCAGTTGTATCGATCGGGATACAACTCCGAGCGTCCGTTACTGAGGATCCGGCTATGCATAGATTAGTTCTTCCCTGCAGGGGTGCACCAACTTACCCACCACACTCGCTTAACTCCGGCCAGACACACTTTTCTAGGTCATGCCCAGCCTCGGCCAAACGACACACCGCAGCCCTACCTAAAGCTTAGCAGAGAGGTCCCCGCCGGTCTACATCCTAAGCACTCCGGGGTCTTGGGCACATCGCCCGTTGCACTCCGGGTCGTTGCGAGCAGGGTGGATACCAGCGTCGCCTCGGATGGCCGACACGATCCGACCGTGCCGCAATGCTGAACTGGACGTCTAACAGAGCTTTCGGCTGATACCACGATGCAGAGTGCCCATAACTATTCCCACGTGATAGTTAGTGCTATCGGGCCAGAGGCCCACTCAGATCACATATCCAAATCATTAGTATTTTGGTAGTGCGGAAACGAGCAGAGACTCGCGATCGATGTGACCTCGTCGCCCTGTCTTGAGGACTTGCGGCAAGGGCTAAGAATGCCCGGCCACGCCTCGTATTTATCTCACGGGCACCCTCCAGGTCAACCCGTCTCCACATCACTCGCCACTTAGGCTCGCACGGGTACCCCTCAGGGCCGACCCGACTTTATCATGGTTCATGGTTAAAGTCATATTAACTGTGTGTCCAAACACCATGGGAAAACTGAGGAATCACCCTCTATGGATTCCACCTGATGTAATCGTCAAGGTGAACTTAGGAGGAATCACCATCGAGGTTCACACTTGAGGTGTTGTCCGACGGCGTCGCTATCGAAAGTGATGAAGGAGGAATCACCCTCGATGACCACGACCGAATAGCTACTCTACAGAGTTAACATCAGAAGTGCTAAAAGAGGTATCACTGTCGGCGTGCGACACCTATGGGATCCCAAAGGTCCCCTTTACAATTCGGCGGGGGGAGAGGTATGCGCAAAGAGCAGAACCAATGATCGACGTGGGGCAATTTTACCCAGGTTCGGGCCGGTAATCAGCGTAAAACCCTACTCCTGCCTTGTGTTATTATTAGTGTTCTTGAGCCCAGGCTCCAGGAGCGCTTGCAATGAACAGTACGTTCAAAGAGCAGCTACGCATGCAGAATGAGCCCGAAGATCCCCCTCCCTGTAGCAGCTGCCTTGGGCCTCCTTTTATATCTCAAAGGGGTCACCACAGTGGCAAAATGTACATACATTGAGGTGTAAAGTAGCTACAGGGTTATCATACCTAACCCCTGACGGATTAGGACGAACGCATTTAATGCACCGTCAGGTGTCCGTTTAGGTGTCCTCACCTTCTTGGGGATGGGAAAAGGGGCCATCCCATCAGCACCGCTTAAGCTCTCCTCCACTGGCGCGTTGCCACGCATCCAAAGAAGGACCCAGAATGTCGGGCTTGTTGCTGTGCCAAAGCGGTGGCACAGCAACAATATCTTGCCGGGCGCTGAATCTTGCCGGGCGCCAAGCCTTGCCGGGCGCCGAATCTTGCCGGGCTCCGCAGGCCACCCCGGCAAGATCTTGCCGGGGAAGCTGGCCTTCGGATTCCAGCTCTTCTCATCTGCTAATCTTCATATCTCTGACTTACGGATTTCTTTGGTGGTCTGAATCAATCTCGAATTGTTCCCCGCCAAGCCTTGCCGCGAGTACGGCTACAACTGCCCGTGCACAAGTATGGGGTACTAATGGCCCAATACTTAGTACACTGACAGGAGCCCCCGGGCCTAGGCCACACACGAGTGCAAGGCGTTGTTGGGCTAGGCCCAAACAATGCACAGGCACACGTGGCAAGGGATTAACTGCTCGTAAATATCCCGTTTACTGTGCCCCCCACTACGTGCGCTGAACGCGCGACGTGGGAAGCGTGCATCAAAAGCTGCAACTGCAACACGCCTGCAGAGGCGCATTCACATTGGGGAGTAAAAGAGGCGGCCCCGCTCCTTCCCCATAAAAAGGAGAAACCGCAGAGGCACAGCCTATTTACCCCCCTCTTCTTCTCAATATGGCCGTCGCCATTGCTTTCCTTCTCTCGAGCTCAGAGCAAAGCTTTCCCTCTTCCGCCCGTCGCCACCACGCCCGCTTCATCCCCGGCTTCTGCCCTTGCAGTCACCATGCCGCCCAAGACCAGCAAAGGCAAGGGCAAGGAGGCGAAAGCTGATGTCCCGGAGAGCGAACTGGTGAAGATGCAGAAGAAGTATGTCGTCTTCGCCCCATCGCTTGATGCGGAAGCTTTGAAGAGGCGGTACCAGTGCATGTGGGTGAGGGAGACGCAGGCTCACCTCGCCACACGCATGATTCCAGGTTCTTGCTCCAAGAGTGGGTCAGACAGATACCCCTTTTTTGTTGCATATTTCTATTGTGGGCTCTGTCCTCCATTTTCTGACTTCTTCAACGACACCATGTACACATACGGCTTCCATCTTCTCGATTTCACACCGAATGCAGTACTGTGCATGTCCATCTTCGCTCACCTTTGTTAAAATTTTGCCGGAGTGGTTCCCAGCACTGCCATTTTTCGCCACTACTTTTTCCCTCGTATCCAAAAAGGAGAGGCCCTCTCTGGTTCTATCACCTGGATTCCAAGGGCCTGGAATAAGGAAATATACCCAGAAGGAGTTTACCGCGAGAAGTGGGACGAATGGCGGGCTGAGTGGTGCTGGATCCAGGAAGCAGATCCCCATCCGTTCTGTCTGCCCCGGCAACAGAAAGCGGTCCGCGGCAGTGGCTGGAGCAATCTTGCCGCTGAAGATGAAAAACTCACAATCGCCACCACCAGGATTCTTCGCCTGAAAGCTGTCGGGCTAACAATGGAGATGATCGGCTTCGATTTTCTCCGCCGCTGCATTGCTCCCTTGCAGAATAAAGGGAGACCAGCTTGGGAATACCGCAACGCAGCAGACGTCATGAGACTGCGCCCCGGGTTAAACAACAATTTAACTGCTATGCAACTTGGTGCTCTCCGTCAAAAGCTGTTCCAACGTGACAACAAGCATCGGTTGCCGGCAAGGATTGTCCCTCTGTGCAATAACTCTGCCCTGGGGTGAATTATTGCTACCATGCCGCTGTTCAATGCCCACAGTCTCAATGCGACATGGGTTGAGCCATCCGAGGAAGAGGCACAGAAGTTCTTTGATAACTTGACGGAGAGAGCCGTCCGGGAAGAAGCAGACTTCATCCGAGCCACCACCGACGAAGAGGTGGCATACATCGCCACCAGGGCGGAGGAAGCAAATCTTGCCGCGGAGGCTGGCAGCGCTGGCTTCACAGAATGGGAAACCAGTGATGCAGAAGTAGTGCTGGAGAAAGATCCTGCTGGGAAGGATAAAGCTGCTGGGGAACAGAGCAGCACAGCCGCTGAGAGCTCGTCCGACGAAGATGCGGCTAAAGAAGAACCGCAAGAAGAGCTCCCAGCCCCGAAGAAGACAAAGCGCGTTCTCTGAAAGGCTGCATCTGGCATTCCGGCAAACCAGCCTTCCTCGAGCAGCGAGGCTCCAGGCAAGAAAGCGGCCGGCAAGGCTGCGCCACGGCAAGGGGTTCGACAGCAACCTGCGCGGCGTGCGAGACCCACATCAGCGGCGACCGCCAAGGCAGCAGGGGTGTCTCGCACTAGCACACCGGAAGTAGAGGTGACGGAAACACGCCAACCCCCGGCGCCTGCTACAGCCAAGCGACCTAGGACCCCTCCTCCGCCTCCCCACACAGACACTGCAACGGAGGTCGATTTCGACATCTCCGGCTTTAGTCCTGAGCGAGAAGAGGAAGAGTGAGTACCTTGCCACAGCCTTTATCTTCCAATCCTGGATCAATCTTATTGACTTGCTTGTATTGTCTCTGCAGTGATGCAGAAACCTTGACGGAGAGGATGGCAAAGAGGGCAAAGACTTCCACGGGCGACGAACCCCCGGTAGGCTCTACGAGCGTGCCAGAAATTGTCGTCGTCAGCCCGGAGCTCAGCCCTCAATGCAGCCCCCAGCGCAGCCCCCAGCGTAAGTTCACTACTCTTTTTCCGCTGGCGGGCGCTGAGGTTTCTATTCTTGCCACTGATACCTCTGGGCTTGCAGGAGAAGAATGGCAACAGGGAGAATTATTGGAAGACGACCCCGTCGTGCCACCTCCATCGACCACGCCGCCCACAAGCGCATCCCTGGCAAGAGATCCCACCGACGAGCCTATCTTGATTGAGGAGGAGCCGGCAAGCATGGGCACCGGCAACCGGGGTTGCCAGGAGGGGCGAGGCCACCTCTCAACAGCTCGACGCAGGTAACTGATTGCCTCAGAGCGCTTGTTATTCTTTTCTTTATCTCTTTTTCTTTGGTCTCTTCGAACTTCAATCTTGATCTTATTCTGTTTCCCTCCTTCGTCCTTTAGAATTCCCTGTGATGGAACACATGGACGTCGATGTTGTCATCAAGGAGACCGCCAGGGACGCCGCTGCCGAAGCAGACAGGATCGCCGCCAGCGAAGCCGCCAAAGATGCCACTGTTGAGGCCTCCAAGACTGCACAGGAGGAACCCGCCAAAGAGCCTGCTGAAGAGGGCGGCAAGGAGGCTGGTGACCGTACTGACGGCATTCCTGCCGTAGGAGCGCCAGGCGCTGCGCCGGCCACGGAGCCCCTTGCTACTGGTCAGGCGGTTGCTGATGATCAACCGTCAACATCCGAAGTCCCCCCATCCAGCAAATATCTAAAGGTTGGCGTGAACCTGTTTGTCAACTTGCCGGGGATGGCAAGCATTGGGGCACCGGTCGAGAGGGAAGTCTTTGATGAAGAAATCATCGCTGCTGCCGGGCTCGAGGTTGTTGATGATCCAAGTGCTAGCAGCAGCAAATCTGAAGAGGATCAGCTCCTTCAGGCCATGGGCGAGAATTTCCGCAAGCTCCAGGCTCTCCACTGTGCCCGGAAAGAGAAAGCGGATTCCAGAATGGCAGTTGTCGAGGCGGCCGAAGCAGATTTTCAGAGGCGCGTCAAACAAATGCAAGTCTGGTACGCCGAGGCCCTCCAAGAGTTGACTGCCGGCCGAGAACAAGTGAGCCAACAGTGGACAGAAATCCTCCTGAAATAATCTGACATGGAGAAGGCGCAAGAAGAAGCCACACAAAGAATTGCTGCTGAAGATGCTCTCCTGACGGGGCGTCACATTACGCTTGATGCTCAGGAGGAAGACCTTGCCGCTCGTGAACAGGCGCTCGCCGCCAAGCTTCGCAGCAAAGATGAAGATATCGAGAAGCTTGTCGCGCGGCGGACCCAGGAGCTGGAGCAGAAGCACAAAGAGGCGCTCGAAGCTCTAACTGTAGATCACGCTGGCAAACTCAAGGAGGCTGTCGATGCTGCCGAGGCCGCCAAGAATGAGCTAAGCGACAAGGTCAAGAAGCTAGAAGTGGATCTTGAAGAACACGGCAAGGAGCTCTCGACGCTCAAAGGCGACAGGGAAAAAACCCTCCACACCTTGGCGGAGATGCAAGTTGCCATGTCTCACAAGACCAAGCAACTCTCCTCGGCAAATGATGCTATTGCCATTCTGGAACTGAAGCTGACCACGTTGGGGAAGTCTCTCGAGGCCGGCAGGGCCCGCGAGAAGGCCCTGCTCAAAGATCTCCAGGAAGAGAGGAACCTGCTCAAGAGCACTGCCGCCGCCCAAGTTGATTATGAAAAGGGAGTGGAAATATGGACTGGACGCCTCATCAACGCTGCGGAGAAGCTCACGGCAGAACTGTCAACCATGGGCCTGTCAAACTTCAGATATTCTTCCGAAGAGAGGATATCTTCGAGTGCCAGGTTGACAATGTTCTTCGAAAGCATCATTGATGCTCTGAAGCTGCTTCATTCTAACCGGGCGACCCAATTGGCCAACGAGACCCGCCGGCTTTGCCGGGCCGTCCTCCGCAAAGTACTTATCAAGGTGGTGCACCACAACCCCGGCATCGACCTCTCCAACGTGCTTGGCCACCTGCCAAAGGACGCAAATCTCGAGGCACTTGAAGAGCTTGTCGCGCCTATCCTTGAGAAGGTGGACTCCATCAAAAGGATCGAAATCCAGCGCAGGGATTAACTGCTCCACCTCTTCTTGCCGTCATCATTCCATGCCAAAGACAATTAAGTCTCAAGTTAGAATCGCGGCAACTTATTGATGTAATATAACTTGCTTATGTTTGGGTACATGCATGCTATCTCCCTTGTCTGATCCCTTTATGTATAGAATTCACCCTACGCTCACTGAAAAACTTGTCGGCGCGCAACCTGCCGTGAGCGCTGGGTGCGGGACTTTAACAGCCTGCTGGAGGTGCAGTGGCCGGCAAGATTCCTTGGCATTCTCAGTGCAGCCACTTAAATCGTTGAGCGGACTCGAAACAAAATAAGGGCGCAACCGATTACAGCAAGGGTTCCTTCGCGTGCAGGTTTTCCATACAAAAGTCGAAATCGTCCAAGGAAAATAACTTTGCAATAAAGAAAACTTGCCCTAAGTTTTAGAACTTAGCTTTCTGTCGCTGTCCTTCCTCCGGCAAGCGTCAATTCGGAACATCGCCAACTGGTACCCATATCCTCCTTCCCCCCCCCCCGGCAAACGTGCACGCGAGGAACCCTTCTGTCTTTTGAGAAAAAGAAAGAAGAGAAGATAAAGATATGGAACCTTGGCGGTTCATTAAAACTTATCGGGAACAAATGTCATACAACATCATAGATAAACATGCATATATAAATATGAACATGGAAATCAATAAGGAAATGCACAACACTTAAATTTATTCATCTAGGCTCAGGATCTGTGCCTGGCTTTGTACAAAGGATCATATGCCTTGCCGGCAAGACTTGTACAAAAGGGTGGTTGCCGGGAGCCCCCGGCAACTGCGCCTTATGGGTAGAACTTGCGAAGATGTTCGATATTCCAGGAATTGCTCACTGGAACGCCATCTTCGGTCTCCAGGCGGACAGCGCCGGGCCTGGTGACTCGCACTACCCGATAAGGGCCTTCCCACTTCGGCGTCAACTTGTTTGAATTCTTGGCAGACTGAATCCGTCGAAGAACAAGGTCGCCTTCCTCAAGGCTTCGGGCATGAACTTTGCGGCTATGGTAGCTGCGCAAAGCTTGCTGGTAGATTGCAGCTCGCACAGCAGCCTGAAGACGATTCTCCTCAAGGAGCACAGCGTCATCTTGCCACAGTTGCTCTTGCTCAAGCTCATCATAAGCGAGCACTCGAGGTGATCCGTATGTGAGTTCCGTGGGGAGAACTGCCTCCGCTCCGTAGACCAGAGCAAAGGGTGTCTGGTCGGTGGCTCGATTTGGTGTCGTTCTGATTGACCAAAGAACCGCCGGCAACTCATCAATCTAGCGTCTTCCGCACTTTTTCAGCCTGTCAAAGGTTCTGGTCCTGAGACTGCGCAGCACTTCAGCATTGGCCCTTTCCGCTTGGCCGTTGCTTCTCGGGTGAGCAACAGAGGCAAAACAAATTTTGCCGCCAAGGTCTTGGACGTACTGCATGAAGGTGCGACTTGTGAATTATGTGCCGTTATCGGTGATGATCCTGTTGGGCACACCGAAACGGCAAACTATCCCTTTAAAGAACTTGACGGCTGATTGTGTTGTCACCTTCCTCACTGCTTCCACCTCCGGCCACTTTGTGAACTTGTCGATGGCTACGTACAAGTACTCAAAGCCCCCGGTAGCACGGGGGAAAGGGCGCAGTATGTCGAGCCCCCAGACCGAAAATGGCCAGGAGAGAGGGATTGTTTGAAGAGCTTGAGCTGGCTGATGCGATTTCTTCGAATGAAACTGGCACGCTTCACACTTGGTTACTAGTGCAGTTGCATCCTGGAGAGCGGTGGGCCAAAAGAAACCTTGCCGGAATGCTTTCCCGGCAAGTGCTCTTGATCCTATGTGAGAGCCACATATGCCTCCATGTATTTCTGCCAACAGCTCTAGTCCATCCTCCCGAGGAATGCACTTCAATTTCACACCATTCGGTCTCTTTCTGTACAGAACGTCATCGACAAACTTGTACATAACAGACCGACGGGCTACTCTTTCCGCTTCTTCCTGTTCCTCCGGGAGTTCTCCTATTTGAAGGAAATGGACAATGTGTTGCGCCCATGCTGGAGCTTGGGGCTCGACAGCTAGGACTAAAGGCATCTCCTCCGCCGGGGGAACATTTGTCTCGACAGCGAAAGTGTGAGGTTCCGCCGGAGCCTGTCGTTCCCCGGCAGGTTTGTCGTTGATCCCGGCAAGTTCCTTGCCGGCGGCTCCGGGGAGCTCTGCCGGAAAGTACTGTCCAGAATTCAAATTTCTTCTCTTTTCTTGCCGCATTGACGGCGCCACGGATGGTTGAGTCAAATGGAGCACAAAAGTTCCTGGTTCCACAGGTAACTTGAGGGTAGCGCGCTTTGACAAGTCATCAGCAATACTATTCTCGGCACGAGGAATGTGCTCCATTTGCAGACCGTCAAAGCACTCTTCCATTTTTCTCACTTCATCTACGTAGGCTTGCATCAATGGACTCTGATAACTCTTATTAACTTGCCTGACGACAAGCTGTGAATCGCCTCTGATGACGAGCTTCTTGATACCAAGGTCTGCCGCGATCCTGAGACCGGCAAGCAAACCCTCGTATTCCGCAGTGTTGTTCATCGAACTCTCCCGGGGAAAATGCATTTGGACTACATACTTGAGGTGCTCTCCGGTGGGTGCGACAAGCAGCACGCCAGCACCGGCGCCTTGCAGCGAAAAAGCCCCGTCAAAGTACATAACCCATTGCTGGTTAATTTCCTTGCCGGGGAGAATTGTTTCTTGAACTTCCTCGTCTGGCATTGGGGTCCATTCTGCAACGAACTCTGCCAAGGCCCTGCTCTGAATTGTCGAAGTGCTTTCAAACTTGAGGCCAAAGCTCGACAACTCCAACGCCCACTCCACAATCCTGCCGGTTGCCTCTGGGTTTTGCAAAATCCGTTGTAACGGAAAGCGAGTGACGACGGTGATTTCATGTGCTTGAAAATAATGGCGTAGCTTCCTCGAGGCCATAAGAAGGCCGAAAAGCAACTTCTGCATGCCAGAATATCTTGAACTAGCTCCTTGTAAAAGAGAGCTAACAAAATAAACTGGGCGCTGCACCACCTTTTTCTTCTGCAATGATTTCTCTGTTTGCGCAGATCCTGTCTTGCCGGGATCAACCCTTCCCGGGGAAGATCCTGCCGCGTCACCTGATGGTCTTGCCGCTAGTGTTGCTCCTTCATCAGCTTCTCTCTGCGCCACTAATGCAGCACAAACCACTTGATTCGTTGCTGCCAAATATAGTAGCAACGGTTCTTGAGGTTTAGGCGCGACTAGCATCGGCGGAGAAGAAAGGTATTTCTTCCAATCTTGCAGCGCAGCCTCCGCCTCCGGAGTCCATTTCATCGGACCTGCCTTCTTCAAAATTTTGAAAAAGGGCAGGGCGCGCTCAGCAGATTTGGAAATAAACCTGCTTAGAGCAGCAACACAGCCGGCAAGACGACGGACATCCTTGACGCGTCTTGGCGCTTCAATCTGCTCAATAGCTTTGATCTTGTCGGGGTTCGCTTTGATTCCCCGGCAAGATACAAAGAATCCGAGGAGCTTGCCGGAAGGAACACCGAACACGCACTTCTCAGGATTGAGCTTTAAGTTGATCTTGCGCAGATTTGCAAATGTTTCTTCTAAATCTTGGATGAGCGTCGCTTTGTCCTTGGTTTGGACCACTATATCATCCATATATGCATCTACATTTCTATGGAGCTGAGGCTCAAAACCAATTTGGACCGCTCTTGCAAATGTAGAACCAGCACTTTTCAACCCGAAAGGCATTCGTATAAAACAATACGTACCACATGGGGTGATAAATGCGGTCTTCTCTTCATCTTCTTTCGCCATGAAAATCTGATGATACCCTGAGTAGGCATCAAGGAAGGACAGGAGATCACAACCAGCGGTGGAGTCCACAATCTGGTCGATGCGCGGCAAGGGAAAGGGATCTTTTGGACAGGCTTTATTGATATCTGTATAATCGATACACAGCCTCCATTTCCCATTCGCCTTGCGCACTACAACCGGATTGGCCAACCAGGTTGGGTGAAGCACTCCTCTGACCAATCCTGCCACCTCCAGTTTTCTGATTTCCTCGGTAATGAATTCTTGCCGCTCCAAAGCTTGCTTCCTGACCCTCTGCTTGACGGGCCGCGCGTGAGGACAGACAACAAGGTGGTGCTCAATTACCTCCCTGGGAACACCGGGGATGTCAGACAGTTGCCATGCAAACACGTTGACGTTCGCCCGCAGGAAGGCAATGAGCGCGCTTTCCTATTTTTCATCTAGGGTGGAACTTATGGTGAAAGTCCCTCTCGTTCCGTCCTCTCTGACGGGCACCTTCTTGGTCTCTGGTGGAGCAGCCTTGGATCTCTTGTTCTTGCCGGTGGAACTCTCTGGTGCATCCTCGACGGAAGCGCAGCACTCCGAGGAGGCGCGCTTACCGGAGTTCGCGCCAAGATTCTCGCCGGTCTTCTTCTTCTTCCCTGCGGGAGTTCCAGCGGCAGGAGAAGATGCCTTGACGGCAGGTGCTGCAACTGCTTCCCGGTAGAGTTGGTCGGCACAGATGAGCGCATCCTTCTTATCGGAATGGACAGTAATGACGCTCAACGGCCCGGGCATCTTCAAAACATTATACGCGTAGTGTGATGCCGCCATGAACTTAGCCAGCGCTGGGCGACCAAGGATCCCATTGTATGACATGGGGATCTTGGCGACATCAAACACTACCTTCTCGGTCCTATAGTTGAGCTCGCTACCAAATGTCACCGGTAGCGTGATCTTGCCCTTTGGCTAGGTTCTTCCTAGATTGACCCCTTGAAACGTGCATGTTTCTTCGAGATCTTCATCAAGAATTTGAAGCCTCTTGAGCACATCCGGTGATATTAGGTTTAGCCCGGCCCCACCGTTAACTAGCATTTTCGTCACCTTGAGGTTGCGGATTGTTGGTGAGACCAACAACGACAAGCACCCGACCGCGGTTGTGCGATCAGGGTGATCCTCGGCGTCGAAAATGATAGGCGTGTGGGACCACTTCAGGGGCCTACATGCATCTGGTGAGGGCTCCGCTGCATTGACTTCCTGCACCCATTGTTTGAGTCGACGGTGGGAAGAATGCAGCGAGGCGCCCCCATCGATACACATGGCCTCTGTAGCTTTCTAGAATTCTTGCTCACTGGACTCATCGTCTTCTTCGTCATCATCTTCTTTGTCTCGGCCTCGAGCGGGCCTCTCCCTCTGTTGCTTGGCCTTGCCACGGTGACCCCCTCGGCCACTGCGCTTCTTGCCGGATCGGTCAGCACTGTCATGGGCCTTCTCCTTATCTCGCCTTTCATACTCAGCCCTTTGTTTCTCGGCAAGCTGTTCAACTTGCCGGCAGTTCTGGAGATCGTGGCCCTTGGTGCGATGGATCTTGCAATACTGCTTGCCGGAGCTTTCCGACTTGTCGGCCGCCGCCAAGGCCTGACAGGAAGGGCACCCGGCAAGATCCTTGCCGGGGTCGTCAACCTTGGCCTTCTTGGCGGCGCCGGGGTTGTCGGATTCCTCGACAGCAAGCACGGCCTTGCCTCTGCGTTTCCTGTTCCGCCGCCGGCCTTTCCTTGACGGGGTCGCGGCGTCTTCATCTTCCGATTCGCCCCGCGCGCCAACAACCTCGCCAGGGAGTTTCCTCCCCTCTTCAGCTCGAGCGCATTTGTCGGCCAAAGCGTAAAGCTCGGCAATGCTCCTGACTTTGTTCATTGCCAGCTCTTCCCGCATTCTGCGGTTACGCACGTTCTGGTGAAACGCGCTAATAACAGCGGCAGGGTGAACTTCAGGAATATTGTACTGCACTCGGCTAAACCTCTGCATAAACTTGCGCAGGGATTCACCCTCCTTCTGAGGGATGATATGCAAATCACTCTCTTGGCCAGGAGCTTGGTGGCCTCCAACAAAGGCGCCAACAAACTGATGGCACAGATCTGACCAAGAAGAAACAGAATTCTCCGGCAGATGTATCAACCATGACCTGACGTTGGGCTTGAGCACCAACGGGAAGTAGTTGGCAAGTATCTTGTCATCTCGGCCCCCGGCAGCCTGCACCGCAATGGTGTAGATGCTCAGGAACTCCGAGGGATGAGTCTTGCCGTCATATTTCTCCGGGACCTCTGGCTTGAAGGTTCAGGAATTGGGCCATTGGACTTGCCGCAGCTCACGGGTAAACGCTGGAGTCCCTACCTCGAAAGGCAAGTCTCCTACGTCCCCTGGTGCAGGCTCATCGACAGCCGGCCCTGCGCGCTTATCAGACTGATAGCGCGCTTCCCGTTGCCGCTCGATGGTAGTTCGAGCGTCCTCTTTGCCTTGTTCCTGGAGAACTTGACGCTGGTCACGGCGCATCCGTGGATCGGCGACACCGTGGAATCATCATCATGGCGATCGACCTGCTGGGTTGTCGTCCGCCGCTGGTGTCGCGGAGGGGAGTGCACCGTGGTTGCACCACCTCCGGTTTTCTCCACATCGGCTCGCACCGGATCGATGGGCCTTCGCTGTGAGGAAACTGCCTCTTGTGGCCCATCTTTGTTGGCGAAGCCAATAAGGCTCTGGATAGTAGCTCGCCACTCCTCCATCTTCTTCGGAGCAGGAGGGAAATCAAGGAGCAGCTGCGCACGTGCCAAGGCTTCCGCTGGTGTAGGCGGCGCCGACAGGTGCGAGGAACGTGAGGTGCTCTGACTCCTAGCCATGTTAGAAGGAGCACCGTCACGGTCACGCGACCGCGCACCACCTCCGCCGGCAGCTCGGTGTGCATGCTGGGTCCACGCATCTTGGGATCGATGCGCAGAAATCTTTTCATGGGGACGCCCTAAAGCACCAGCGCCATGGCGTCGCTCGTCGTGCATGACCTGGGTAGGTCATGACGCTTGCGCCGGCGCGGGAGCCCCAGAAGGCGTCCTCCGATCTCTGGAATTCGTTGTGCCACCCGCAGGCAACACAGCTCCATCCCTGGATCCAGCGGCGTGTGGGTTGCCGCTGCCACTGCGAACGACGCCGCTCGCCTGGCTTGGATCACCAGAACGTCGTGGAGGCTCTAATCCTCTTCCTTCTGCACCCACGCCGTCGCCCGTACGCGAAGGCACAGGCAAAACGGACATGGACGGTTGCGCCGTTGCGGCGCTCTTCTTCTTGGGTGGCATGATGATGAAGATGATGAAGAAACTAAGGCGCCGATCACTAGATCAGGTTCACACAACCTACAATCCCCCTACCTGGCGCGCCAAAGATGTCGGCGTGCGACAGCTATGGGATCCCAAAGGACCCCTTTACGATTCGGCGGGGGGAGAGGTATGCGCAAAGAGCAGAACCAATGATCGACGCGGGGTGATTTTACCCAGGTTCGGGCCGCTAATCAGCGTAAAACCCTGCTCCTGCCTTGTGTTATTATTAGTGTTCTTGTGCCTAGGCTCCAGGAGCGCTTGCAATGAACAGTACGTTCAAAGAGCAGCTACGCATGCAGAATGAGCCCGAAGATCCCCCTCCCTGTAGCAGCTGCCTTGGGCCTCCTTTTATATCTCAAAGGGGTCACCACAGTGGCAAAATGTACATACATTGAGGTGTAAAGTAGCTACAGGGTTATCATACCTAACCCCTGACGGATTAGGACGAACGCATTTAATGCACCGTCAGGTGTCCGTTTAGGTGTCCTCACCTTCTTGGGGATGGGAAAAGGGGCCATCCCATCAGCACCGCTTAAGCTCTCCTCCACTGGCGCGTTGCCACGCATCCAAAGAAGGACCCAGAATGTCGGGCTTGTTGCTGTGCCAAAGCGGTGGCACAGCAACAATATCTTGCCAGGCGCTGAATCTTGCCGGGCGCCAATCCTTGCCGGGCGCCGAATCTTGCCGGGCTCCGCAGGCCACCCCGGCAAGATCTTGCCGAGGAAGCTGGCCTTCGGATTCTAGTTCTTCTCATCTGTTGATCTTCATATCTCTGACTTAAGGATTTCTTTGGTGGTCTGAATCAATCTCGAACTGTTCCCCGCCAAGCCTTGCCGCTAGTACGGCTACAACTGCCCGTGCACAAGTACGGGGTACTAATGGCCCAATACTTAGTACACCGACAATCACCCTCGGCACTCGATGGAAGCGCTGCAGTGTCGTACAACTAAGGGGGGGTGATGTGCGGTGCTGGGGCCTGGTTGTCGAGTCTTCTGATGATCCAGCGGGGCAACCGGGACAAGTGGGGTCACTGGGGTCTCTATCCAGCCTATACTAAGCAGTTTAGGATAAGCAGTTAATTATCAAAAGCAGGTTACAAAAATCAGGTTATGCATCACAATAGGTAAAGCAGTAGCAGCAGCAATTCTAATGCAAGCACAAGAGAGGATAGAATAGGCGATATAGGCATGCTCAAGGGGGGGTGCTTGCCTGGTTGCTCGGCGGCAAAGGCAGGGTCGTCAGTGGGGTCGTCGATCTCCGGAGCTGCGTCGGTCTCGGGGACTATGTCGGTACCGGGCTCTATCGAGAGAGAAGAGGAGGAGGAAACAGATAAATACACAGTAAACAGATGCAACACAGAGCATGTTGTGCTAACGTGCAGTGGAGGATTGCCTAAAGACATGGCTAAGTCATTTTTAGTATTTAGGATTAAAGTTGGAATTATTAACCGGTGTATATGCACTATTCATCTACCAAAAATGGGCTAAAAGTTGCGGGTTCACCTCCGTAGAGGGTCCCAACACGGAAACAAATGGCACGGTTGGATTCGTCTCGTCGTTCTAAGCAACTTTCATGTACAAAGTTTTTTGATCCGAGCTATGGTTTAATTTCTATGAATTTTCAAAGTTTAAAGCATTTTCTGGAATTATTTATATTAACAAAAATAGATTATTGCATCAGCATGATGTCAGCGTGATGTCAGCGAGTCAACCGAGCCGTTCCAGGTCAAATCTGACGGCTGGGTCCCACCAGTCAGTGACACAATGGACTAACAGAGGTTAAAACTAACTAATTATGTTTATTAGCACATGGGCCCCACATGTCAGCGCCTATTTAGTTTAACTATTTAATTTTAAAAACTAATTAGGTTAATTAGGGATGGGGGCCCACTAGTCAGCGTCACTGTTCTGCCGTGTCAGCATAGTTGACCTGGTCAACTGGGGCCCTTGGGCCCACTTGCGAGCGACCCAGGGAGTGGCCCCAAGGCGGCCACGTTGGCGCTGCTGGCGGTGAAGCTCCGGCGACGCAGATCGCGGCGGAGGTGCTCGGGAGTTCGCCAGAAATGCGCCACAGAGGGCCGTTTCGAGCGCGGCCATGCTCGTTTGGGAGCGGAAGGAGCGGCGCGTCTACTGGTGGTGGTATCTTCGCCGGAGTCGGCCAGAGTCGGCGCCGGCGACGAGCGAAGGCGGCGGCGTTCTCGGGTGCATCTCGGAGACGGTGAAACAGCGCGCGCAAGCAGTTTAAGTGGCTAGGCCGCACTACGGGGGTGCCCCGAGCACGTTAGCGTGCTCGGACGGCCACGACGTCGACAGAAGCAACGGCGGCAAGCCACACAGCGGAGCTTAGCCCGGCCATCCACGGCGATGTCGGTAACGGGCGCGGAGAAGAACGGCAGAGGGATGGAGGAGGAGCAGAGCTCACCGCAGCGGCGCAAGGAGGCCGTCGAGGGGCTTAGGAGCAGTAGAGGCTGGCCGGAGAGGAAGGAGATCGCCGGCGGCCCGAGGTTGACGAAGGGTCGATCTGGCGCGCGTAGGGCTTCCCAGCTCCAACCGCCAGTCGAGGAGGAATGGTCAGACGCCGGCTGGCTTTTCGGACTCGTCGGAGGGACCAATGGGCGCCGGCGGCCGCGAGTTTGACAAAGGTGCGTCGTCGGCCGCGCACGAACAAAGAGAAAAGGAGGGAGCGGGCGCGTGAGCGTGTGAGGGAGAGGGGGAGAATGGCAGTGGAGGGCATGGGGAAGGAATGAGGCTTCGGCCTTATCCCCCGCGTCGGTGGGGCGTTGGTGGCCGTCGCGCGCGCGGCGACCACGGGCGTGCTGACACACAGGGGAGAGAAAGAGGGAGATGGGCCTGGTGGGCTGGGTTCGGGGCACTGTGCACTTAGGCCCGGTGCACAGTGCCTCTTTCCTTTTTATTTTTCTGTATCTGCTTTTTCCTTTTACAGAGATGGTTTGGCATTATTTTGAGCTAACAAATGATTTTGCAAAAATGTGAAACTTGCTCACATAAGTGCATTGCAATATCCAGCACTGCCACAAAAAATTTGGGCATTTTTGGAGTTCACTTGAATTTTTCAAAAATTGAAATAGGCATTTATGGTGCTATTTTGGTACTGTTCAAATGCTTAGGCCCATTCTGTGGTTGATGATGATGTTGTGTTCCTTAACAGCAAATGGTTTTGGAATATTTGTTATAAAGTGAACATTTTTCCAACAAGTTTTGATCAACTTTATTTTTCACTTTAAATTTGAATTGTTTTCAGATAGGAATTTGATTGGAGTTGTTTAACCAATATGATCAAGCTCTGCAAATGAAAATGACTTGGCAATATTAGCAGAGTTTCACAGTGATTATTACACAGGGGTGTTACAAATTCTCCTCCTCTAAAAGAAATTCTCGTCCCGAGAATTCAGGAGGTAGAAGGAAAGAGGTCGGGATATTTTTCCCGAAGATGATCCTCGCGTTCCCAAGTGGCTTCATCTTCATTATGATTCGACCACTGCACTTTCAGGAACTTGGTCGTCTTCTGACAAGTTCGATGTTCAGCTTCATCAAGGATGCGGATCGGATGCTCCTTATAAGATAGGTCATCTTGTAATTCGAGCAACTCGTGATCCACTGCTCGGTGCGGAGATTCCTTGAAGCAACGGTGAAGTTGCGACACATGGAAGACATCGTGGATATGAGAGAATTGCGGCGGCAACTCCAATTTATATGCCACCTGACCACGTCTTGCAACAATGCGGAAAGGACCAATGTAGCGTGGGGCTAACTTGCCCTTAATTCCGAAATGGTGAGTGCCCTTCATAGGAGTGACACGCAGATAAGCTTGATCACCAGGTTGATGAGTCAAACCCCATTGTTTGCGATCATAGTTGCTCTTCTGGCGGTCCTGAGCCGCCTTGAGGTTTTCACGGACGATACGAACTTGTTCTTCTGCGTGTTGGATAATATCTGGACCCACTAGCGGTCGTTCCCCAGTTGCTGACCTATTCAGAGGGGTTCGACACTTACGTCCATAAAGTACTTCGAAGGGGGCCATTTTCAAGCTGGCTTGATAACTATTGTTATATGAGAATTCCGCATAAGGAAGAGATTCTTCCCACTTCTTGCCGAAAGATATAACACAAGCTCGAAGCATGTCTTCAAGCACTTGATTTACTCGCTCAACTTGGCCTTAGGACTGGGGGTGATAAGCCGAACTCCAGGTAATATGAGTTCCCATGGCTTCTTGGAAACTTTCCCAGAACTTTGAAGTGAAAAGACCACCACGATCCAAACTAATCTCCTTCGGAATGCCGTGGAGTGAAACAATTCTGGAGGTATACAACTCTGCTAACTGACTAGCAGTGATAGTCTCCTTGACAGGCAGAAAGTGTGCAACTTTGGAAAGTTGGTCGATAACAACAAGAATAGCATCTTGACCCTTCTGTGACTTGGGAAGGCCAGTAATGAAATCCATCTGAACCTTATCCCATTTCCATACAGGAATAGGAAGGGGTTGCAGAATTCCAGCAGGGTTCTGATGTTCTGCTTTAATGCGGCGGCAAATGTCACACTCAGCAACGTATCGAGCAATATCCTGCTTCATTCTAGACCACCAGTACCTTTGACGGAGATCACGATACATCTTGGTGCTACCTGGATGAAAAGACAATGGTGTATCATGTGCCTCCTCCATGACCTTGTCAGTCATAAGCTCGAAGCGAGGTACGACAATGCGGTCTCTGAAATACAAGGTTCCATCTTCAGACAGCGAGAAATTCCTGTACTTTTCAAGGTGAAGATTTTTCTTCATCAGATCAACTTCAGCATCTTTAGTTTGCGCACTCTTAACAGCCTTTTCAAGGTCTGGTTCAATAACCAAGGTTTTTAGGTATCCTTGAGGAACTATCTCGAGATTTAGCTTTCGAAGCTCTTCATACAGGAGTGGTTGCTGTAGCTGAACCTCAAGTTCACAGCAGTAGGATTTACGGCTCAATGCATCAGCCATTACATTAGCCTTGCTAGGGGTATAAGAAATACCCAAATCATAGTCCATAATGGTCTCCATCCATCTTTGCTGACGGAGGTTCAGAGATGGCTGAGTGAACAAGTACTTCAGACTCTTATGATCCGTGTAGATCTCACAACGATTACCGAGGAGGTAATGTCGCCACAACTTCAATGCATAGATGATAGCAGCTAGTTCTAGATCATGCACTGGATAGTTCTCTTCATGCGGACACAACTGTCGAGAGCCGTAAGCAATCACTTTACGCTCCTGCATTAGGACACAGCCTAATCCTTCACGGGATGCGTCACAATAAATCATGAAGTCCTTGTGAGAATCTGGAGGAGCAAGTACTGGGGCAGATGTGAACTTATCTTTAAGTGTTTGAAAACTTTTCTGACATTTCTTTGTCCACTCAAACTTAACGCCTTTGTGAAGCAGATCAGTCAAAGGCTTAGCAACCTTTGAGAAATTCTCGACAAAGCGACGGCAATAGCTTGCAAGGTCGAGAAAACTTCTGACTTGCTTGACATTCTTCGGTGGAGTCCATTCAAGAATAGCCTGAACTCGTTCTGGGTTAATAGCAATGCCATCTTTGGAGATCACGTGTCCGAGATATGTCACTTTAGACAACCAGAATTCACACTTAGAATACTTGGCATATAGTTGATGTCCACGCAGCTTTTCCAGTACAAGCCGAAGATGTTCGGCATGTTCTTCTTCATTCTTCGAATATACAAGAATATCATCCAAGTAAACCACGGTGAATTTGTCGAGGTAATCCATGAAGATATAATTCATCAGGCGGGAGAACGTAGCTGGAGCATTTGTTAGGCCAAATGACATTACAGTGTACTCATAAGAGCCATAGCGAGTTACAAATGCAGTCTTCGGAATATCCTCTTCACGAACTCGGATCTGGTGGTATCCCAATCTCAAATCAAGCTTAGAAAATACTGAGGAACCAGCAAGTTGATCATACAGATCATTGATTCTGGGAAGCGAATACTTGTTCTGAATTATTGCTTGGTTGATTGGTCGATAATCTTGAACCAACCGATGTGTACCATCCTTCTTCTTGACAAAGAGGGAAGGTGCTCCCCAAGCAGAGGAACTGGGGTGGATGAAACCCTTCTTAAGTGACTTGTCGATTTCTTCCTTAAGCTCGAGAAGGTGGTGCGGAGGCATCTTATAAGGACGCTTCACAATAGGAGTTGTGCCTGGTTTCAAGTCGATGACAAACTCGACAGCTCTAACAGGGGGTATTCCTGGAAGTTCTTCTGGAAAGACATCTTGAAAATCATGAACAACTGGAACATTCTCGATGCCTTCAAGAGGTGAAGCATTCAATGCATTCAGAACATATATTTGATTCTTGGCATTCCGAATTGTTCGAGCTGAGTATTTGACTGTTTGGCCAGAAGGGTGAGTGAGATGAACTGTCTTAGTAGCACAGCCAATCAAAGCATTATGGGCTATCAACCAATCCATACCAAGAATGACGTCTATGTTGGAAGGTCCGAGTACAATGAGAGATGCCTGAAAAAGTAGACCTCCAATCTTGATTTGGTTGTCAGGGCTTAATATTGTCGTTTGCCACTTGGACCCCGGTGATTGGACCACCATAGGAGTGGTTAATTCTTCCATGCCTAGCCCGTGTATTTGAGCAAATTGTTGGGATACAAAGGCATGCGAAGCTCCTAAATCAAAGAGGACAGAGGCTGGTACTAAATTAACAAAGAGAGTTCCCAGCACGATAGTCGGTTCCTTCTGAGCCTTTTCAGCATTGACATGATTGGCATGGCCAAGTACAACAGCAGACGGTATGGCATTACGGTTTCTGAATCGGAGGTTTCGACAACTCTTCTTACAACCAACAGGAGGACAAGATGCATTCTGATCATTATGGGATGGAGCCACAACATTGGACTATCCACCCTGAATCGTTAGCTGTCTCGGCGGCGGAGGCAGACGAGGTGCAACATATGACGGCCTTGGCGTTGGAGCAGGTCGATGATGAACATTGTGTGGGATCCAGACTTGACGTTTCCGAGCAGGCTGATCCGAAGACGAGCCGACATTTCGAGTACACTTGAGCGACTCCTGGAACTTACTCAAAGCAGTTTCAACTCGGAAAGATTGGCTAACAAGCGTTGCGAAGTCTGTGCAATCATGGACAGCAAGTGAGAGGTTTATATCAGTACGCAGTCCTTCACAAAATTTCTCCTGCGTGCGAGCGTCAGTGCAGACGTCATCCGCAGCATAGCGGGATAATTCAAGGACTTTCCTCTGGTATTCATCCACGGTCATTGTACTCTAGGTGAGTTTGCGGAACTCCTGCTTCTTCTGGTCCATCGGACCTTATGGAATGTGCCCTGCACGGAAAGCTGACTGAAATTCCTGCCAAGTGGTTACAGTTTAAGCAGGCATCATACCCTTGTGGCTTTCCCACCATTGAGCAGCTGGACCCTTCAAATGAAATGGCGCAAAGGTGACGTAATTGTCAGGAGCAACATTAGCTGATTCCATCTCAAACAGGATGTCTCGGAGCCAGTCATCAGCATCCATAGGATTGGTGGAGTTGCGAAAAACAGACGGGTTGAGGCGCACGAAATCTTGAAGCGATATCGGACCAGGCTCCTGACGAGCATCATTGCGTTCCAAACGGTTCACCAAACTCTCATTGAGCTGACGGCTCAATTCAAACTGCTGCATCATTGCGGCAATATAAGGTGGAGGTGGAGGATCATCAGCCATCCTACCAAAAATAACAGGGGCAGTTTAGAGATAACAACTACATGTGAATGGAGTTATTCATGATGTAACACGGGAAATGAACAAGAAGGGCATTAGATATATGATAGTAGTCATTGAAGACATACCAATCCATGCACAGAGTTAGACATAAACGGTGGTAGGAGTTCGAAAACGCACGCAGCTAGACAAACTAGGTGGCGCGCAGGCACGCGGTGAGGATTACAACAACGTGACATAGCAAAGGCTACATCGTGTCGGAGAAAACTGCTGGGGCGAGGAATCTGCAAGTGACAACACAAGGTGACCTCGATAAAAGGATCCTGCAAGCAGAACCTGGCCCACAATCTTGAAGGAAGGGAGGTAATTTCAGAACTCCGGGTGGATGTGATCACGAGAACCTAATGTTGAAGTTAGTAAAATTTTAACCCGAAAGGAAGAGAGATCAGAGTCCCAGAGTAAAGACGAGGAATAAAAGATCCAAATACCACCCAATTGGCGACGTGGGCCCGTAAGCCACACAGCCATGTTAGTAAAACGGTTTTCAAGTACTAGACTCAACTTTGGCCAAGAAGTTGGAAAGGGGAATTCCTATAGGCAGTCGGCTCTGATACCAACCTGTGACGCCCCCGGCTTAATCGTGCACTAATCATACACGCAAATGCACACGATCAAGCCTAAGGACTCACTTCAAGATATCACAACACAACTCTAAAACATAAAGAAAGTCATACAAGCTTTATATTACAAGCCAGGGGCCTCGAGGGCTCGAATACATAAGCTCGTGCAGAAGCGTCAGCGGAAGCATCAGATATCTGAGTACAGATATAAAGGAAAACAAAGATAAGCCTTTAAGAAGGCGGGGCAAAAGAAAACTCTATGATCGAAAGGCGCAGGCCTCCTGCCTGAGACCCTCTGATCCTACTCCTGGTCGTCGGCAAGCTCGTAGTAGTAGCTACCCTCAGGGTAGTAGTAGTAGTCATCAGCGGGGGCAGCTGTCTCCTAGGCTCCGTCATCTGGTTGCATCAAACGGATATATGGGGAAAAAGAGGAAGCAAAGCAACCGTGAGTACTCATCCGAAGTACTCAGCAAGCAAGGATCTACATTACATATGCAATATTATCAAAGAGAGGCTGTATATGAGGACTGGGCTGCCGAAATGCCAGAATAGAGAAAAGGCCTAGTCCCATCGAAGACTAGCATCTTCAGCGGTCTTGCAGCATTAGAAGAGTGTAGATTAGCACAGTATAAAGTAGTAGCAGTGTTAATTATCAACCTCGGCCAGAGATCCTTTCTCGACTCCCCGCGAGAAAGCAATCCCAAAGCCCTAGTATCCATTTCTCATCACAAGTATCCAGTTCCAGTTGTATCGATCGGGATACAACTCCGAGCGTCCGTTACCGAGGATCCGGCTATGCATTGATTAGTTCTTCCCTGCAGGGGTGCACCAACTTACCCACCATGCTCGCTTAACTTCGGCCGGACACACTTTTCTGGGTCATGCTCGGCCTCGGCCAAATGACACACCACAGCCCTACCTAAAGCTCAGCAGAGAGGTCCCCGCCGGTCTACATCCTAAGCACTTCGGGGTCTTGGGCCCATCGCCCGTTGCACTCCGGGTCGTTGCAAGCAAGGTGGATACCAGCGTCGCCTCGGATGGCCGACACGATCCGACCGTGCCGCAATGCTGAACTAGACGTCTGACAGAGCTTTCGGCTGATACCACGATGCAGAGTGCCCATAACTATTCCCGCGTGATGGTTAGTGCTATCGGGCCAGAGGCCCACTCAGATCACATATCCAAATCGTTAGTGTTTTGGTAGTGCGGAAACGATCAGAGACTCACGATCGATGTGACCCCGTCGCCCCGTCTCGAGGACTTGCGGCAAGGGCTAAGAATGCCCGGCCATGCCTCGTATTTATCTCACGGGCACCCTCCAGGTCAATCCGTCTCCACATCACTCACCACTTAGCCTCGCGCGGGTACCCCTCAGGGCCGACCCGACTTTATCATGGTTCATGGTTAAAGTCATAGTAACTGTGTGTCCAAACACCATGGGAAAACTGAGGAATCACCCTCTATGGATTCCACCTGATGTAATCGTCAAGGTGAACTTAGGAGGAATCACCCTCGAGGTTCACACTTGAGGTGTTGTACGACGGCGTCATTATCGGAAGTGATGAATGAGGAATCACCCTCGATGACCATGAACGAATAGCTACTCTACAGAGTTAACATCAGAAGTGCTAAACGAGGTATCACCCTCGGCACTCGATGGTAGCACTGCAGTGTTGTACAACTAAGGGGGGTGATGTGCGGTGCTGGGGCCTAGTCGTTGAGTCTTCTGATGATCCAGTGGGGCAGCCGGGACAAGTGGGGTCACTGGGGTCTCTATCCAGCCTATACTAAGCAATTTAGGATAAGCAGTTAATTATCAAAAGCAGGTTACAAAAATCAGGCTATGCATCAGAATAGGTAAAGCAGTAGCAGCAGCAATTCTAATGCAAGCACAAGAGATAAGAGAATAGGCGATATAGGCATGCTCAAGGGGGGTGCTTGCCTGGTTGCTCGGCGGCAAAGGCAGGGTCATCAGTGGGGTCGTCAATCTCCGGAGTTGCGTCGGTCTCGGGGACTACGTCGGTACCGGGCTCTATCGAGAGAGAAGAGGGGGAGAAAATAGATAAATACATCGCAAACATATGCAACACAGAGCATGCTATGCTAACGTGTAGTGCACGGTTGCCTAAAGACATGGCTAAGTCATTTTGAGTTATTTAGGATTAAATTGGAATTATTAACCGGTGTATATGCACTATTCATCTACCGGAAATTGGCTAAAAGTTGCGGGTTCACCTCAGTAGAAGGTCCCGACACGGAAACAAATGGCATGGTTGGATACGTCTCGTCGTTCTGAGCAACTTTCATGTACAAAGTTTTTCCATCCGAGCTACGATTTAATTTCCATGAATTTTCAAAGTTTAAAGCATTTTCTAGAATTATTTATATTAACAGAAATAGATTATTGTGTCAGCATGATGTCAGCGTGACGTCAGCGAGTCAACCCAGCCGTTCCAGGTCAAACCTGACAGCTAGGTCCCACCAGTCAGTGACATAGTGGACTAACAAAGGTTAAAACTAACTAATTATGTTTATTAGCACGTGGGTCCCACATGTCAGCGCCTATTTAGTTTAACTATTTAATTTTTTAAACTAATTAGGTTAATTAGGGGTGGGGGCCCACTAGTCAGCGTCATTGTGCTTCCATGTCAGCACAGTTGACCGGGTCAACTGGTCAATCGGGGCCCCTGGGCCCACTTGCCAGCGACCCAGGGACTGGCCCCAAGGCGGCCACGTCGGCGCGGCCGGCGGTGAAGCTCCGGCGACGCAGATCATGGCGGAGGGGCTCGGGACTTCGCCGGAAACGCGCCCCAGAGGGCCGTTTCGAGCGCGGCCGTGCTCGTTCGGGAGCGGAAGGAGCGGCGCGTCTACTGGTGGTGGTGTCTTCGCCGGAGTCGGCCGGAATCGGCGCCGGCCACGAGCGAAGGCGGCGGCGTTCTCGGGTGCATCTCGGAGACGGCGATACAGCACGCGCACGAGCAGTTTAAGTGGCTAGGCCGCACTACGGGGGTGCCCCGAGCACGTTAGCGTGCTCGGACGGCCAAGACATCGACAGAAGCAACGGCGGCGAGCCACACAACGGAGCTTAGCCCGACCATCCACGGCGATGTCGGTTACGGGCGTGGAGAAGAACGGCAGAGGGAGGGAGGAGGAGCGGAGCTCACCGCAGCGGCGCAAGGAGGCCGTCGAGGGGCTTAGGAGCAGCAGAGGCTGGCCAGAGAGGAAGGAGATCGCCGGCGGCCCGAGGTTGACGAAGGGTCGATCCGGCGCACGTAGGGCTTCCCAGCTCCAACCGCCGTTCGAGGAGGAAGGGTCAGAGGCCGGCTGGCCTTCCGGACTCGTCGGAGGGACCAATGGGCGCCGGCGGCTGCGAGTTCGACGGAGGTGCGTCATTGGCCGCGCCCGAACAGAGAGAAAAGGAGGGAGCGGGCACGTGAGCGTGTGAGGGAGAGGGGGGGAATGGCAGTGGAGGCCAGGGGGAAGGAATGAGGCTTCGGCCTTATCCCCCGCGTTGGTGGGGCGTCGGTGGCCGTCGCGCTGTCGGCGTCTCGCCGGCGCGCGCGCGGCGACCACGGGTGTGGTGACACGCAGGGGAGAGAAAGAGGGAGATGGGCCTGGTGGGCTGGGTTCGGGGCACTGTGCACTTAGGCCCAGTGCACAGTGCCTCTTTCCTTTTTATTTTTTCTGTATCAGCTTGTTTTTTTTACAGAGATGGTTTGGCATTATTTTGAGCTAACAAATGATTTTGCAAAAATGTGAAACTTGCTCACATAAGTGCATTGCAATATCCAGCACTGCCACAAAAAGTTTGGGCATTTTTGGAGTTCACTTGGATTTTTTTCAAAATTGAAATAGGCATTTATAGTGCTGTTTTGGTACTGTTCAAATGCTTAGGCCCATTCTGTGGTTGATGATGATGTTGTGTTCCTTAACAGCAAATGGTTTTGGAATATTTGCTATAAAGTGAACATTTTTCCAACAAGTTTTGATCAACTTTATTTTTAACTTTAAATTTGAATTGTTTTCAGATAGGAATTTGATTGGAGTTGTTTAACCAATATGATCAAGCTCTGCAAATGAAAATGACTTGGCAATATTAGCAGAGTGTCACAGTGATTATTACACAGGAGTGTTACACGCTCTATTCTTATTTTATTGTTTAGCATTCTCTTCATTCGCCTTGCTCTAGCATTATTGTCAGTTCAAAAGTTGGTCGTCTCAGCTTACCATTGTGAACCATCTTTCTTAAACTTTAGTAAATACCTGAAATGGTACTCCTGTAATGCAAGAAATGACATATTATATGTTTGGTTTTCAAATTAACTGGTTCTCACCATTCATGAGAGATGGCATGTATTACAAATATTGAAAGATGCACATAGTGCAATGTCAAAATTTGTGTTATTCGACTACGTAAAATAAAACATTTCTCTAACCACAAACAATAATGCCTCCATTCAAGCTTTGCACATAATTAGTCAAATAATGAGTAGTTTGCATCACATAAAATAGACATATTTAGATTGTATCAAGCTTGCTTCATATGATTATGATTTGTAACTACCGACTAATTTCCGTGGGTTGACACAGACTAAAAAAATATCAACATATTGATTAAACAATTATATTAATAAAAAAATGTTAGTTAAACACGGCGACGTATAATTTTCATTCCTAGATTCTCCCTTCCACTTCTTTCCTCCTTGATCGTCTTCGTGTCTCCTTAACAGACTTCACTTTGCACAAAAAACAAAGTGGTATATTTTTCCCAACCCATATCGGGAAAATACTATCTCGCTATGCTGACACAACTCCAATAGATTTCATCTAAAAAAAGAACTCCAGTAGTTTTTCTTTCTCCAATTATACTTGCGAGGCATCTTTGTTCTTCTGCTACAAGGGTAAAAACATGATCAAGGGATGGAAGAGTTCATTTGACCAAACAAATATGAGGCCTAGTAGTATTTTTTTCATGATGTATGTTGTACAGTCCGAGGAAGTACTCACTTAACTCTAAGACTGACAACCACCTGATATGTTACTCAAGTACAATGGTGTGCACTATTGTTCAGGCGACCAGATATTCAAGTACCAATCATATATGAAAAGAAGTCATGATGTTACTAAATCGATCAGGCACTGAAGTGATGGCCGGTTACCACATACTATCATATTACCCTTGTTAAAATAGTTACAGTCTAAGTGGCAAACAAAGAAACAAGCATATATACTTGAGCCTGTACTTGAATTTGTAGGAGCTGCCTTGAAAGGATAAAACAAAGCGGCCACATATATCTCCTGTAAACCACGCTTGTCAATCGAGACACCGCAGCCTCCAGCACAAACACACGCAATTGTTCTAACAATTTGTGAGAAGCACTACTAATAATTTAGCCAATGCATAAGGTGGTGCCGTTACAAGCAACAATGATCTTGCTCTTATCTCTCTTTCAGAGTCTATTGCATAATGCCATAATAGCCTCAGCATTGATGCACATAACAAATCTAGTCGAGTAGCATCAAGAAAGGAACACAGGCGAGATTGGCAACCGTAGGTTCAAGTGCATCAATCGGAAATGCGGAGAGAAACACAATGCAACTTGATATTGCAGTTTCAGGATCGATCAACATGTATGAAATATGTAAGGAGCAGACAAACTGGTAGAAAGATTAGTAAAACCTGTCACCTGTCCGCATGTTCTTTCTAGTGACGTGGGCAAGCGAGCCACGTCGAGGATGCTGGCGAGAGGGAGCTCGCATCACCGCAGTGGTTCCTCCGAAAGTTGCCCCTCCTGTTCCCCAGAAAACCCATGCGCTGCCTACTCCCAACCATCGTTATCTTCAATGCCACGTATGTACTCCCCCTGTGGCTTCTCCTAGCGGCACGAGTGAATCAACAAATAACCCGACGTCGCTGTTGTGGTTCTTTCCTTCCTTTGTACTTCAGCGTGGTAGTTTTGGACAGAGTTGTTGAAGGTTCATTCATCTCAAACCTGTCAAATAGCTAAAAGTTGGTACTTGATACATTTGACTTGGTGCGTCAATGAAGTTGCATGCAGTAAGAAAACACTTTTACAACACATGTGATCAGAACACACTTGTTTGAGGTAGAACATGACAGTGTTGTAATCTTGCAATGCTCTAACGACCATTTTCCCTATTAATACCATTGTACCCCTACACTCAAAACCCATAACCTAAGTACACTCAGATTTCCAAAATATACTAAAATATATTTCTAATAATCAGCAGTCATACACTATAAATGAAAATATTCCTGCTAAAGCATGTGAACCATTTCTTCTATCACTGTTAATTTACAAAATTAGACCACGTTCCCAGGTAAGCTTAACATGGGTATTAAGGAATTTCTAATGTTGTAACTTCAAAAATAGTAAAGAGAAGAGGTATATGTGCTATATCAAATTTGCCCTCTTAATATTTTGTGTTACAAGAGAACTGGGCTGACAAACTTACCCGTGCTGCATATCCAAACACAGCTGGTCACCTCTGAAGGTCATTATGACTGTAACTCTGCCTCTTTGTCTTATGCTTTGCAATTTGCTAACCAAAAATCATCAAGTGCTGAACATGCGGATATTTGAGAAAACTAAGAAAAATGTGTTCCATTCCAATGAAGTGTTGCACGCTCCAGAAAGTGTAGAAAGTGTGGTGTCGTTTCATCATAACAGGAAGTGAGATACAAGATCGAGTTTTTTTAATTAGTGTCTGTATAAAAAAACCTGGGAAAATATCATGTGAAAACAAGAGTGCTTTTGCTTATATTGGAGCATACACAATAAAATCATAAAGGATGTGGCCCATGCAACTGATGTGGCCCATGCAACTGAGATTAAAAACATGGAGAAGAATCATGAAAGATCTCGCTGTAAGGAATCATAAAGGATGCCCTTGGTCCGCTCTTCGAGTGGACAGGCCGGCGCCCTTGACACCTTCGAAGTCTCAAAAACTGGTCTTGGTGATGCGGCTGCCTCAATGCTTGACGCCATGTTCTGTAAGAGGCCAAGGTACTATATTTTGTCCCTGATGCATAATCTGGGCTGATTTTTTGTGATCTGTCCTTTTAGAGGCAACGATGATCATACTCTTTAGAAGTTAGGAGAGGCACACGAATACCGAATTCTCACCATTATAGCATCAGAACGGCGATTTTTTGCAATAGTCAACTCATGTCCGGTAGCATCAGAACGGAGTACTATACAACACCGTCTCGGCCTGGACAACATCAGCAGATCCCCAAGCCACGCCTTGTCCACACATAAGGAGATCTTACTATTGTCCTAAGGGGCATTTACATAGGCTTACCTGAGAGCATGGTTCCAGAGAGGTAGCACCAGCTTGATCTATGGCTGCAGCTGCTCCTTATGCCCATATACGCCCTCGGTAGCCCACCTCCTCCCGACGACGAGCTCGTACACGCCAACCCTCCGCAGCTCAAATCACCACCTCATCTCCACGCATGTACGGTGGCGGAGACTACACCATGCGCGACCCTGAAGCCCTGAATCAGCAGCGACCGCGGCTGTCGTGGGAGCTGCCTCGCCCCCTTCGTCCTCCTGCGCATCCATACCGGCGGCCTCTCCCCACAGCTTAGGCGGCGGCGGAGGCGGAGGAGCAGTTCGCCCTAGGGATAGGTCGACAGGAGAAGCGAGGATGGGAGGCAGGGTGGACTGGTTCTCTGTTTTTTGCGGGTCATGCATGGGCCGCTTTTTTTGCGTGGGCCAGATGTTTTCGTGCGGGACAAGGGGGCGATCATGAGGAAAATCGGTGGGAGATGCTGCGTTGGTTCGATTTGATTATACTCCTTCCTTCCCAGATTATTAAAAGATGTGGTCAAAGAGATCATGCATGCCTCCCTTTCCTTTTTTTTAGTCATGCATGCCTTCCTCCCTCTAAGCTGTACGTTGGCTCCAGTAACGATCGATGTGCGCTAATTTCCATGCTGAAGACTAAAACGCCTAACAATATATGGGAAGGAGGGAGTACTAATCAATGGAGGAAAGTTTTGTTTCCTAATCTAATCAATCAGATTTGATTTGATTAGGAAAGCGTGGAAGTATATATTGATTTGATTAGGAAAGCATGGGTTTTTTCTCCTTGGGTTGATGCCTACCGTTTTTTCAAGGGAGATAAAAAATCAGATTTGATTAGGAAAGCGTGGGTTTTTTCTCCCTGGTTTGATGCGTACCGGTTTTTCAGGGGAGATAAAAAACGATGGGGATGGGATCTGGTGGAGGTATCGATCCAGGGGGGTGGGGGGGTGAGCGAACGAATGAAACGACGTACGGAGTCCTCCATTAGGAGTAGAGATAAGCTTCCCTGATGAACAACTAGCTGTCATAAATGCTTCTCGTAGTACTCCTTATTATGCTGACTATGCAAATTATATTGTTGCTAAATTTATACCACCTGGTTTCACATACCAACAAAAGAAAAAAAATCTATGATTTAAGACATTACTTTTGGGATGACCCACACCTTTATAAAGAAGGAGTAGATGGTATTATTAGACGTTGTATACCTGAGCATGAATAGGAACAAATCCTATGGAAGTGTCACTCCGAGACTTATGGAGGACACCATGCGGGAGAGAGAACTGCACACAAGGTATTACAATCTGGTTTTTATTGGCCTACTCTTTTCGAAGATGCACGTAAGTTTGTTCTATCGTGTGATGAATGTCAAAGAATTGGTAATATTAGTAGACGTCAGGAAATGCCTATGAATTATTCACTTGTTATTGAACCATTTGATGTTTGGGGATTTGATTATATGGGAACTTTTCCTTCCTCTAATGGATATACTCATATTTTAGTTGTTGTTGATTACACTACTAAGTGGGTAGAAGCTATTCCAACTAGTAGTGCTGATCACAACACTTCTATTAAAATGCTTAAAGTAGTTATTTTCCCGAGGTTTAGAGTCCCTAGATATTTAATGACTAATGGTGGTTCACATTTCATTCATGGTGCTTTCCGTAAATTGCTTGCTAAATATGATGTTAACCATAGAATTGCATCTCCTTATCACCCTCAGTCTAGTGGTCAAGTAGAATTAAGTAATAGGGAAATAAAATTAATCTTGCAAAAGACTGTCAATAGGTCTCTTAAAGAATTGGTCTAAGAAACTTGATGATGCATTATGGGCTTATAGAACTGCTTATAAAAATCCTATGGGTATGTCTCCATATAAACAAGTTTATGGAAAAGCATTTCATTTACCTCTTGAAGTAGATCATAAAGCTTATTGGGCAATTAAAGAAATCAACTGTGATTTTAAATTTGCCGGTGAAAAGGGGTTATTTGACATTAGCTCACTTGATGAATGGAGAACCCAGGCCGATGAAAATGCTAAACTGTTTCAAGAAAAACTTAAAAGGTGGCATGACAAAAGAATACAAAAGCGGGAATTTAATGTAGGTGGCCATGTCTTGCTATACAATTCTCGTTTAAGATTTTTTGCAGGAAAACTCCTCTCTAAATGGGAAGGACCATACATTATCGAAGAAGTTTATTGTTCCGGTGCTATCAAGATCAACAACGCCGAAGGAACCAACCCGAAGGTGGCGAATGGGCAAAGAATCAAATATTATATCTCACGTACGCCTATAAATATTGAGACTAACATTATTCATTCCATAACACCGGAGGAGTACATAAAGGAAACCTTCCAGAACGCTCCAGAATACTGAAAAGGAATAGGTATGTGATACGGTAAGTAAACCCACTCCAAAAGTTCCCTAAAGGCAATTTTACTCCGTTTTGGAATATTTAAAAAATTAGGAAAATAATAAGTAGTCCGGAAAGCGCACGAGCAGGCGACAAGCCTGGGGGGGCGCGCCCTACCCCCCTGGGTGCGCCTCCTGAGCTTGTGGCTACCTCATGTGCCCTTCGGACTCCGTTTTCTTCCAGATTACTTGTTTTGCACGATAAAAAATCATTATATAAACTCCCGAAGGTTTTGACCACCGTATCATGACAATACCCTCTGTTCTTGTTTCGAGCTATTTCTGTTGCAGGTTTAGAGCAATATGTCTTCGTAAGAATCAGTCGGGGAGAGTCATGTCTCTCACCTCTCGGCGGGTCCAAGGGCGTACGATGAAGTTGACCCCTATGGGTGGTCAACGGAGGAAGACATAGAAGCTAACCTGAAAAGAGTAGATGCCATGGAGGAGGATCAAGAAGTTACTTCTCTTCCTCAACCCGGTGACATGCATGTGGAATTCAAGAAATCAAGCCTGCCGGATTCGGTCAAACCTCCCAATGCCAAATTTATCTCTTATAATAACTTTAAAAAGAGTGTTGCTTCTTCCTCTGCAGTCAGGATCCATCCATGGGTGGATGGTGCTTTAACTGTCACAGGGAAGCTCCGCAAGGAAATTATGGATCTAAGGCAGCAAATTAATAAGCTCGAAGAGGAGAATTGCATTCTGAAAGGCATCATTGCCAAGAATATTGCACCACCACCTCCGAAGAAGGAGACTTGAGTACACGGGTATGGGCACTCCCCTTGGCTTGTGCCAAGCTTGGGGGAGGTGCCCCGGTATCGTATCACCATCACATCTTTATCTTTATTGTTTATCTTAGTTTGATCCTTTTGGTTAAATCTGGATTTAGGAGAATAAAAGTTTTAGTATGATCTAGTCTTAAAGTTTTGCTTCATGATCTATCTATGTAATCAAGTATGAGAGTTATATAATAAAGATTAGTTTTGAATTGAGGGCTTTGCTTTCTTGCTTTGATCTTAAAGATGGAAAAGAATAAAAAGAAGTAAAAGATTATATAATAATCTTATGGAAGGTGATGACTTCACATATAAGAAGTATAATGCATGAAATTTGTTGAAGGTTGACAAACATAGTATCACTAGTGGAAAAAATGGCTAGCCTCAACTTTCGTTGGTGGTGCGCCATTTCCCATCGATGCGACAACTATTTTTTCCAAATAGTGTTGGCCAGGTCAAAATTAGCATGTCAGCTTTACATGTTTAGTGCTGGCGTAGCTTTTCCTAGACACGCCACAAATCTGTT
Organism: Thinopyrum elongatum; assembly: GCA_011799875.1. NCBI lineage: Eukaryota > Viridiplantae > Streptophyta > Magnoliopsida > Poales > Poaceae > Thinopyrum > Thinopyrum elongatum. The sequence continues at coordinate 239,126,991 of CM022303.1, forward strand.
GCCCCATATGTACTGACTGTTCGGAATGTAGTGGTGGCGTTGATTCTGTATGTATGCCATAGTTAATTTGTTAGTGCTGGCGTTTGTTTTCTATGCACGCTAGAACTATTTTTCAATTTTATCAAGTGTTTTAAGTATTTAATTATTATACTAGTCACAAAATATGTACTCATCATTATTTTTAGTGTTTTTATCATTTAGGTCTTCTATTTCTTTACTACCATTTCAAATTTTGAGTCTTTTATTTTGTCAAGTCTTTCATTAATCTATTTTTTTTTCCGGCTGTTATTAGCTATGGCGTTGCCCTTTTGTCCCACGCCAGCAATAGCCTGCTTGAGTCAACTTAGTAAAAGACCTAAGTCACCGCTCTCTCTCATTTCACACCCCACCCTGGTCGTATACACAACTCCCCCTGGACCAAAGCCGCCGTCGCCGCCACCGCTGCCCTGTCGCCGCCTCTCGCCGCCACCAAGTAGGTTCGATCCACTACTCCTCCCATCGCATCTCCTTCCTCTCCACTCCCACGTCCTCCATTCGCAAACACGCCACACAGGATCCATTGGGATTCATATAGTTGATTTAGGGGATTGATTTAATTTGTGTACAAATTTTAGTATATATCATGGATTGCTTTCTGTCATGTAGAATCCAAAGTTAGTTGCATGGATTGCTTTGTGTAGAAATTTTAGTGATAATCCGATTGCTATTGTATAAATCCGATATTTATAATGCATTTTGATTAGAAATATTTTGTGTGTCTAGACTATTAGGAATAAATAAAATGAACTCCTATAAATTACTAGTGTAAAATTTGTTTATTTGTGTCTCCCTCCGTGGATTTTGTTTATTTGTGTATACAATTACTAGTGTAGAATTATATACTAAGTTTTCAATATGTTTTCAATATGTTTTGTGTAAAATGAACTCCAATTATGTTTAGTAGAAATTGATTTACCAGTGTACAAAGTGATTATATATTTAGTTTCAATTATATTTTGTGTAGAATGGCGCAGCCGCCACCATGTCCAGTGTGCAAGTCAAGGTGCACAACCTACCTTGCAAGTGGCACGCTGTTTGGCATCTACTTCCAGTCGTGCTTTGTTCCTGCAGCGGTAACGCATTACATGAACCTTCTAACAGTTTGTTCTTTTGTTTTTCTTGCTATTTCCAGTAATGCAATGTGTTTGTTTTTTGGTTTTTCTTACACAGATCGTCCCTTGCAATGTGAGATTGGAGTTCAATGAGCTCATTACCGAAGACACAGTGATCTTTGACGCTCCAGGGGGGGCTACACTATGGAGGTCCACAAGGGACGAGAGATATCCCAGATTGCAGGAGATGAATGGAATAGTTTCATCGCCCACATGCATCTCACTAGGGGTGAGCTGATCAGCTTCTCCTTCAGAAGACAAACTCCAAGGTTGGCTATTATCTACCTCAACTTGGAGGACGAAGATGATGAGGATCCACTTGACGAAGCCCTCTATGCCCAACGAATCAGGTTGTGCGAGGATGAATCGGGCAACCTCTGGTACATACTTCCTCCATGTGATGACTACGTCGGGATGCCATTCGTGACCCGCCTAACAAGGACAAATGTTGACCGCCATGTCATGGTATGTTACTTAGTGTAGAAATTTGATATGCTTAGTGTTGAAATTTGATGATATGCTTAGTTGTGACATTCTTGTAGTAATGTTGTGATACGCTTAGTGTGTAGTAATGTGATATGCTTAGCGTACTAATGTTGTGATATGCTTAGTGTGTAGTAATGTGATATGCTTAGTGTACTAATGTTATGATATGCTTAGTGTGTAGTAATGTGATATGCTTAGTGTACTAATGTGTTGTGATATATATACTTAGTGTAGAATTTGAGGATATGCTTAGTGTGTAGTAATGTCATATGCTTAGTGTAGAAAGTGATGATATGCTTAGTGTGTAGTAATGTGACATGCTCATTTATCACATTTGTTTTTTTCTTCAGAAATTACCTAAGAGGCTAAGTGAGAGTTGTGGCATCGAGCCGGATGAAGCAGGCATTGCTGGACTATGCCTTACCGCAAGGGGCTCCATCACGAACTGTGCTTACGCAGTGGACGCGGACGGTCACACTGTGTTCAGCGCCCCGGGAAGGAACAACTTCCTTGTTGGAAAGAATCACCAGATTGAAAAGGCCATCTTAGTCACCATCAGGAACACCCGGCGCCATGGCTTGAGGATGATGATCGTCATCAACCTCATTTAGGACTATGTGTGTGGCGGGGCAGTTGATGCTAAATGAACTGCTTATGTATTAGCGCTATGTACTAGTATTGTTTTAGCTCGTAATGTTCTATTAACTGGTAATGTTTGTGAGATCTAGCTAGCAGCCACTTAAATATTAACTCGTAATGTTCTATTATCTGGTACTGTTCTACTGTGTAATGTTATATAGTATGTACTTAGTTTTAATGTGAAATGTTAAATGTTACATGGTGTCGAAAACCCTTTTTTTGGTGCATGAAACGTTCGTGGCGTGCTAATTACAATGCGCACCGCTAGGTGAGTGAATATAGTGGTGGCGTTGCAAACATGGCACGCCAGCAACATGTATAATACTGTTGGCGTGGCCTCCAGCGCCACCACTATTTCTTAACAGTGGCGCCATATTGGTGGCGTCGAGCTTCTACGCCAGCACGGTTGTTTTTGGCACGCCATAGCTAGGCTTTTCTGCACTAGTGTATTGGTCATTGTTACAATTAATAAGGAGTAATAAGGAAAGAGAGGTCTCACATATAAATACACTATCCTGGAGATCCTTTATGATTGTGAGCACTCATTAAAATATCATATGTTAATAAGTTGATATTAGACAAGGAAGACAACATAATGTGTTATGTTTCCTTATATCCGAATAGAAGTTATAATGTCTTGGATCCTCCAACATGTTGAGCTTGCTTTCTATCCCTTGCTAGGCAAAACTTCTGCACTAAGTAGAGATACTACTTGTGCATCCAAAAACCATCAAACCAATTTCATGTCATGAGAGTCCACTATATCTACCTATGGATTGTGTAAGATCCTTCAAGTAAGTTGTCATCGGTGCAAGCAATAAAAATTGCTCCCTAAATATATATGATCTTTTAGTGTGAGGAAAATAAGCTTTATAAGAACTTGTGATGGGGAAGAAATAAAAGCGACAGACTGCATAATGAAGTTCTCTATCATAAGCGGCAATATAAAGTGACGTTCTTTTGCATTAAGATTTCTTGCATCCAAATAAAAAAGCGCATGACAACCTCTGCTTCCCTCTACGAAGGGCCTATCTTTTATTTTAATACCTACCTTCATACAAGAGTCATGGTGATCTTCACCCTTCCTTTTACTTTTCTCTTTTAGGCAAGCGCTATGTGTTGGAGAAAGATCCGGACATACATATCCACTCAGATGTAGGTGATCATAAGTTATTATTGTTGACATTACCCTTCAGGTAAATGGTTGGGAGGCGAAACTATAAGCCCCTATCTTTCTATGTGTCTGATTGAAGCTTTGATCTCATAAGTATCGCGTGAGTGTTAGCAATTATGAAACACTAAATGATGGTTGAGTATGTGAACTTGCTAAATAAAAGCTCTTACATTGACTCTTTCTGAAACTACGAGAAATTGCAATTGCATCGATGACTGAGATCATAGTTTGTTGCTTTTCAATGAAGTTATAGTTCATACTTTATCTTGTTAATGAATTATCACTTTGGCATAAGAAGTTATATGATGATATATTGTTGTTCTAAAAGATGATCATGAAGCCATCATGTCTGTATTTTGTTTTATCTACACCTCTATCTCTAAACATGTGGTCATGATTATCGATTTCGCCTTTCGCTTGAGGACAAGCGAGGTCTAAGCTTGGGGGAGTTGATATGTCCATTTTGCATCATGTTTTTATTTTGATATTTATTGCATTATGGACTGTTATTTCACTTTATGATACAATTCATATGCCTTTTTGATGTCTACTACGCAACCTTTCTCCTTGTAGACGTTGTTGGGCCTCCAAGTGCAGAGTTTTGTAGGACAGTAGCAAATTTCCCTCAAGTGGATGACCTAAGGTTTATCAATCCGTGGGAGGCGTAGGATGAAGATGGTCTCTCTCAAACAACCCTGCAACCAAATAACAAAGAGTCTCTTGTGTCCCCAACACACCCAATACAATGGTAAATTGTATAGGTGCACTAGTTCGGCGAAGAGATGGTGATACAAGTGTAATATGGATAGTAGATATAGGTTTTTGTAATATGAAAATATAAAAACAGCAAGGTAACTAGTAAGAAAAGTGAGCAAAAATGGTATTGCAATGCTTGAAAACAAGGCCTAGGGTTCATACTTTCACTAGTGCAAATTCTCTCAACAATGATAACATAATTAAATCATATGGCAATCCCTCAACATGCAACAAAGAATCACTCCAAAGTTTCTATCAGAGAACGTAGGACGAAAACATGCATCAACCCCTATGCATAGATTACCCCAATGTCACCTCGGGAATCCGCGAGTTGAGTGCTAAAAAATACATCAAGTGAATCAATAGAACATCCCATTGTCACCACAGATATCCCATCGCAAGACATACATCAAGTGTTCTCAAATCCAATACTCAATCCAACATAACGAAACCTCAAAGAGCAAGACTCAATTCATCACAAGAACGTAGAGGGGGAGAAACACCATATGATCCAATTATAGTAACAAAGCTCGCAGTACATCAAGATCGTGCCAAATCAAGAACACGAGAGAGAGAGATCAAACACATAGCTACTGTTACATACCCTCAGCCCCGAGGGTGAACTACTCCATCCTCGTCATGGAGACCACCGAGATGATGAAGATGGCCTTCGGTGATGGTTTCCCCCTGCGGCAGGGTGCCGGAACGGGCTCCCGATTGGTTTTTCATGGCTACAGAGTCTTACGGCGGCGGAACTTCTGATCTAGGGTTCTTTTTGGAGGTTTCTATATTCATAAGAATTTTTGGCGTCGAAAACAAGTCAAGGAGGTGCCCGAGGGGCCCACAAGCCCTCAAGGCATGCCCGGGGGGTGGGGGGTAGGGCGCGCCCCCTAGCTTGTGGACTCCTCGGGACTCTTCTGGTCCAGCTCCGGTGCTTCGGGGGTCTCTTTTGGTCCATAAAAAATCACCGTAAATTTTCAGCCCATTCCGAGAACTTTTATTTCTGCACAAAAAATGACACCACGGTCGTTCTGCTGAAAACAGCGTCAGTTCGGGTTAGTTCTAATAAAATCATGCCAAAAACATATAAAATTGTTGTAAACATGGCATGAATACTTCATAAATTATAGATACGTTGGAGACGAATCAGCATCCCCAAGCTTAATTCCTACGCGTCCTCGAGTAGGTAAATGATAAAAGAAAGAATTTATGAATTGTGAATGCTACCTAACATATTTATCAATGTAATCTTCTTTATTGTGGCATGAATATTCATATCCATAAGATTCAAAAAAAAAGTTTAATATTGACATAAAAACAATAATACTTCAAGCATATTAATAAAGCAATCATGTCCTCTCAAAATAACATGGCCAAAGAAAGCTATCCCTACAAAATCATATAGTCTGGCTATGCTCTATCTTCATCACACGTATTTCATCATGCACAATCCCAATGACAAGCCAAGAAAATTTTTCATACTTTTAATTTTCTCAAGATTTTTCAACTTTCACGCAATACATGAGCGTGAGCCATGGATATAGCACTATAAGTGGAATAGAGTATGGTGGAGGTTGTGAGGAGAAGACAAAAAGGAGAAAGTCTCACATCAACTAGGCAAATTAATGGGCTATGGAGATGCCCATCAATTGATATCGATGCAAGTGAGTAGGGATTGCCATGCAATGGATGCACTAGAGCTATAAGTGTATGAAAGCTCAAAAAGAAACTAAGTGGGTGTGCATCCAACTTCCTTGCTCACGAAGACCTAGGGCAATTTGAGGAAGCCCATCATTGGAATATACAAGCCAAGTTCTATAATGAAAAATTCCCACTAGTATATGAAAGTGACAAAATAGGAGACTCTCTATCATGAAGAACATGGTGCTACTTTGAAGCACAAGTGTGGAAAAAGGATAGTAACATTGTCCTTTCTCTCTTTTCCTCTCATTTTTTTTGTTTGGGCTCTTTGTCCTCTTTTTTTATTTTATTTTGGGCTCTTTGGTCTCTTTTTATTTTTTTTAAGTCCGGAGTCTCATCCCAACTTGTGAGGGAATCATAGCTTCCATCATCCTTTCTTCACACGGGACAATGCTCTAATAATGATGATCATCACACTTTTATTTACTTACAACTCAAGAATTGCAACTCAATACTAGAACAAAATATGACTCTATATGAATGCCTTCGGCAGTGTATCGGGATGTGCAATTATCAAGAGTGACATATATAAAAAATATGAACGGTGGCAAAGCCACAAATACTATGCCAACTACATGATCATGCAAAGCAATATGACAATGATGGTATGTGTCATAATAAACGGAACGGTGGAAGTTGCATGGCAATATATCTCGGAATGGCTGTGGAAATGCCATAATAGGTAGGTATGGTGGCTGTTTTGAGGAAGGGTATATGGTGGGTTTAATGCACCGGCGAAAGTTGCGCGGTACTAGAGAGGCTAGCAATGGTGGAAGGGTGAGAGTGCATATAATCCATGGACTCAACATTAGTCATAAAGAACTCACATACTTATTGCAAAAATTTATTAGCCATCGAAACAAAGTACTACACGCATGCTCCTAGGGGGATAGATTGGTAGGAAAAGACCATCGCTCGTCCCCGACCGCCACTCATAAGGAAGACAATCAAAAAATAAATCATGCTCCAACTTCATCACATAATGGTTCACCATACGTGCATGCTACGGGAATCAAAAACTTTAACACAAGTATTTCTACCAATCCACAATTACTCACTAGCATGACTCTAATATCACCATCTTTATATCACAAAACAAATGAAAGGAATCAAACTTCTCATATATTCAATGCTCTTCATGAAAGTTTTTATTATATCCCTCTTGAATACCCATCATGTTAGGACTAAATTCATAACCTAAGCAAATTACCATGCTGTTTAAAGACTCTCAAAATAATATAAGTGAAGCATGAGAGTTCATTAATTTCTCCAAAATAAAACCACCGCCGTGCTCTAAAAAGATATAAGTGAAGCACATAGATTAACTACCCAGCTCAAAAGATATAAGTGAAGCACATAGGGTATTCTAATAAATTCACGATTAATGTGTGTCCCTCTCAAAAGGTGTGTACAGCAAGGATGATTATGACAAACTAAAAATCAAAGACTCATATCATACAAGACGCTCCAAGCAAAACACATTTCATGTGGTGAATAAAAATATAGCCTCAAGTAAATTTACCTATGGATTGAAGATGAAAGAGGGGATGCCATCCGGGGCATCCCCAAGCTTAGATGCTTGGTTGTCCTTGAATATTACCATGGGGTGCCTTGGGCATCCCCAAGCTTAGGCTCTTGCCACTACTTATTCCATAGTCCATCAAATCTTTACCCAAAACATGGAAACTTCACAACACAAAACTCAACAGAAAACTCGTAAGATCCGTTAGTATGATAAAATAAATCTCCACTTTTAGGTACTGTCAAAACAAGATTCAAAATTTATCTCACATGATTTATACTGTACCCTATCATTTCTACAATTTATATTGAGCAATATAAGCCATAGAAACTATAAAACAAGCAAACTATGCATCGAAAACAGAATCTGTCAAAAACAGAACAGTCTGGGAAGATCTGAATTGTAGTCATACTTATATAACTCCAAAAATACTTAAAATGTAGCAAAACGTAGAATATTTTTATGTAAACCCTCTGTAAAATATTCAGAGTTTTTCCGCTTTTCAATGAATTTTAACAATTCTGTTACTGGACGCAAAAGTTTCTGTTTTTGCACAGAATCAAATCAACTATCAACCACACTATCCCAAAGGATTTACTTGGCACTTTATTCAAACAAAATCTATAAAACATGATTACTACAGTATCTTAATCATGTGTACACAAAAAAACAGTAGGATTAAATATTGGGTTGTATCCCAACAAGCGCTTTTCTTTAATGCCTTTTTAGCTAGGCATGATGATTTCAATGATGCTCACATAAAAGATAAGAATTGAAACATAACGGGAGCATCATGAAGCATATGACTAGCACATTTAAGCCTAACCCACTTCCTATTCATGGGGATTTTGTGAGCAAAAAACTTATGGGAACAAAAATCAACTAGCATAGGAAGGCAAAGCAATCATAACTTCAATATTTTCAACACATAGAGAGGAAACTTGATATCATTGCAATATGTAGAAGCATATGTTCCTCTCTCATAATAATTTTCAGTAGCATCATGAATGAATTCAACAATATAACCATGACATAAAGCATTATTTTCATGATCCACAAGCATAGAAATTTTATTACTCTCCACATAAGCAAATTTATTCTCATTAATAGTAGTGGGAGCAAACTCAACAAAATAACTATCATGTGAGGCATAATCCAATTGAAAACTAAAATCATGTTGACAAGTTTCATGGTTATCATTGTTCTTTATAGCATACATGTCATCACAATAATCATCATAGATAGCAACTTTGTTCTCATAATCAATTGGAACCTCTTCCAAATTAGTGGATTCATCACTAAATAAAGTCATGACCTCTCCAAATCCACTTTTATCAATATTGTGAAAAGATTCAACACCCTCCAAAATAGTGGGATCATTAGTACCTAGAGTTCACACTCTTCCAAACCCACTTTCATCAATATAATCATCATAAATAGGAGGCATGCTTTCATCATAATAAATTTGCTCATCAAAACTTGGGGGACTAAAAATATCATTTTCATCAAACATAGCATCCCCAAGCTTGTGGCTTTGCATATCATTAGCATCATGTATATTCAAACAATTCATACTAACAACATTGCAATCATGCTCATCATTCAAAGTTTTTATGCCAAACATTTTATTGACTTCTTCTTCTATCAATTGAGCACAATTTTCCTTTCCATCATTTTCACGAAAGACATTAAAAAGATGAAGCATATGAGGCAACCTCAATTCCATTTTTTGTTTTATTTTATAGACTAAACTAGTGATAAACAAGAAACTAAAAGATTCAATTGCAAGATCTAAAGATATACCTTCAAGCACTCACCTCCCCAGCAACGGCGCCACAAAAGTGCTTGATGTCTACTACGCAACCTTTCTCCTTGTAGACGTTGTTGGACCTCCAAGTGCAGAGTTTTGTAGGACAGTAGCAAATTTCCCTCAAGTGGATGACCTAAGGTTTATCAATCTGTGGGAGGCATAGGATGAATATGGTCTCTCTCAAACAACCCTGCAACCAAATAACAAAGAGTTTCTTGTGTCCCCAACACACCCAATACAATGGTAAATTGTATAGGTGCACTAGTTCGGCGAAGAGATGGTGATACAAGTGTAATATGGATAGTAGATATAGGTTTTTGTAATCTGAAAATATAAAAACAGCAAGGTAACTAGTAACAAAAGTGAGCAAAAACGGTATTGCTATGCTTGAAAACAAGGCCTAGGGTTTATACTTTCACTAGTGCAAATTCTCTCAACAATGATAACATAATTAAATCATATGGCAATCCCTCAACGTGCAACAAAGAATCACTCCAAAGTTTCTATCGGAGAACGTAGGACGAAAACATGCATCAACCCCTATGCATAGATTACCCCCAATGTCACCTCGGGAATCCGCGAGTTGAGTGCCAAAACATACATCAAGTGAATCAATAGAACATCCCATTGTAACCATAGATATCCCATCGCAAGACATACATCAAGTGTTCTCAAATCCAATACTCAATCCAACATAACGAAACCTCAAAGAGCAAGACTCAATTCATCACAAGAAGGTAGAGGGGGAGAAACACCATATGATCCAACTATAGTAACAAAGCTCGCGGTACATCAAGATCGTGCCAAATCAAGCACATGAGAGAGAGAGAGAGATCAAACACGTAGCTACTGGTACATACCCTCAGCCCCGAGGGTGAACTACTCCCTCCTCATCATGGAGACCGCCGGGATGATGAAGATGGCCTCCGGTGATGGTTTCCCCATCCGGCAGGGTGCCGGAACGGGCTCCCGATTGGATTTTCGTGGCTACAGAGGCTTACGGCAGCATAATTTCTTATCTAGGGTTCTTTTCGGAGGTTTCTATATGTATAAGAATTTTTGGCGTCGGAAACAAGTCAAGGAGGTGCCCGAGGGGCCCACAAACCCTCAAGGCACGCCTGGGGGGTAGGGCGCACCCCCTGGCTTGTGGACTCCTCGGGACTCTTCTGGTCCAGCTTCGGTGCTTCGGGGGTCTCTTTTGGTCCATAAAAATCACCGTAAATTTTCAACCCATTCCGAGAACTTTTATTTCTGCACAAAAAACAACACCACGGTAGTTCTGCTGAAAACAACGTTAGTCCGGGTTAGTTCTAATAAAATCATGCCAAAACCATATAAAATTGTTGTAAACATGCCATGAATACTTCATAAATTATAGATACGTTGGAGACGTATCACTTTTCTCTCTTATTTTATAAGATTTACATGAAGAGTGAGAATGCCGGCAACTGGAATTCTGGACTCGAAAGGAGAAATTCTGAGATGCCTATTCATCAAAACTCCAAATATCCTGAAACTTTATGGAGAATTGTTTTGGAATATATAAAAAATATTGGGCGAAGAAAGAACAGAAGGGGACCCACCAGCACTACAAAAAAAAGACACATCCGTGACATTTTGGGCCGAACGAAAAAAATTTCTGTCATGCTTATGACACTTCTATGACGTTAATTGTGACAAAAGCACGTATCATCATAGATGTGGTGGGCTCCTACTTCTATGACAAAAAATCATGACAGAAAATGGGCTTTTCGTCCTTGGTAGGCCGGGGACGCACCTGCATGATATTCTTTGGGCCGTCCATGATGAAAAAAATCATAGTAGAAGCGAGGGCGAGGAAAATTTCGGGGAGTTCCCAGTTACGGTGGGTGGTCGGGGCTGAGCGATGCACAGAGGTTTGCGCGTTTCTCTCGTACACGTACGCGCGTGCGTGCGAGGCGTTGGGCTCTAACTGAACCCGAGCGAGCCGTTGGGCTCTAGCTGAACCTGAGCGATTGCACTAGCTACGTGACTGAACCCGAGCGATTGATCCCTGGTTGTTAACTGAACTCGAGCGATTCCTTCGCTACTGCTGCTAACTGAAGCCGATCGAAGCTGCCTCTTGATGAACAGTACCCAGTGGGGGTTGGATGAACAGTTCCCGGTGGGGGTTGGATGAACAAGACCCCGTGGTAGTAGAGGACGTTGAGACTGGATGAACATGACCCCGTGGAGGGCTGGTTGAACAGTAGCCGGTGGAGGCTGGATGAACATGACCCCCGTGGATGAACAGTAGTTAGTGGAGGGAGGAGGAAGCCGATGGTAGATGAATAGTAACAGGTGGAGGCTGGAGGAAGTCGACGGTGGATGAATAGTAGCCCGTGGAGGCTGGAGGAGGCAGTAGACGGTGGATGAACAGTAGCCCGTGAAGTCCCGTTTTGTGGTACGCCACACCCCTCCCGATGAACAGGACCCCGTTTCGATCGTAGGCACTCCAACACAAGTCCGTTTCCTTCGTTTTGCGGTATGCCACACCCCTCCCGATCAACAGGACCCCGTTTCGACCGTAGGCACTCGAACAGAAGTCTGTTTCCTCTGTTTTGCAGTACGCCAGACCCTTTCTGATGAATAGGACCCCATTTTGACCGTACGTGGTCAAACAAAAGGCAGTTTTCCACCGTTTTGCAGTACGCCAGAACCCGTTCCATTTGTTCCGTCCAAGCCGGTTGGCTCCTGATGAACAGGATGCGTTTCGACCCAGTGGCTTCGCTCTTGATGAATAGGATGTGTTCTGACCTAGTCACTTGGCTCCCGATGAACAAGACACTGTTTCCTCCGTTCCGACCCAGCCGGTTAGCTGCCGATGAACAGGACGACGTCACTGCCGTGCGTTGCCTCTCCATGTACACGAGCCCTGGTCGTAAGTATGCGCACGTACATGTTTGAGACCCCGCACGTATGTACGTACATAGCCATGTTTACTTTCTTGCAGCGTGGCTGTACATACGTGTACATGATATATATAGACGGGACTACGTGACATGCTACATCCGCGCCTCTACTACGATACGTGCATCTCCTTACTCGGCCACGGTTCATCATTGCAGAGAGAGCGATCGACCAGTATGTACGTACATGTTCGTGACCAGACAGACAACCCTACGTACTGTTCGACCTGGTGGGTTCCACCTGTCAGGGAGGATAAGGATGCACTTCCTTGTGTGCGAAGATATAGCTGGTGGGTCCCAGCTGTCAGATGGAAGAATCATTTTTTTGCCCGTAATATAGACGCACTTCCTTGTGTGCGAAAATGTAGCTGGTGGGTCCCAACTGTCAGGGGGGAAACGTTTTTTTTCACAAAATACGGCGGCCCTTCCGGTAGGTCCCTGCTATCAGGTGGAGGAATCATTATTTTACGCGTAATAAGGAGCCACTTCCTTGCTGTGGCCATGGACCCAGCTGTCAGCCTCTCCACGTACAGTCCTCTTTCGATGGAAGTCGTTCCTTGACCACGTTGACCACGCCACGCCGAGAGCACCAAGGCGGTGGACGACGGCGAGGCCTAGGAAGGGAATGGCCCGGAGCTGGGGAAGACTCGGCAGTTGTTTCCCATGCGGACGGGAGTACGAGGGTCTACTAGTTTGGCTGCAGTGTGAGGCTGCCGTCGCTAGAGAATAACAGGAGGTCTGGGTGAGTACAGGGATGGTCAGGCCAGTGATGGGAGTATGGTGGGGAGGTAAGGCCTACGCGGCAGCACAGCCGACCATGGGACGCAGGAGCAGGCGGCACGGCTTGTGATGGTTTGGGCGGCTAGAGCAAGAAGACCAGAGGTTGAAGAAACATGACGGCCATTTGTAACACCCCAAAATTTTGGTTTGATTTTTACCAAATTCTTTATTTGATTTAAAGGAGGTTATTTGAATTTTTCTAAAGAGGGACTCTCCTTCTCAAATCCTTTTTATGACAAATCTTTTATGAGTCCTTCTCGATCTTGATTCTGGTCTTGAGGGTTTTTTTTTCAACATGTGTTGGTTCAACACAAATACTCTTGGGTTTTTTTACTATTTCTTTTATTAAAAAGAATTCCTATAATTTTTGGATTTATCTTTCCCTATTCAAAATACTCTCTTGCCATGACCTATGTTGTAAATTTTCTTCCTAAACCCTCCTACCTACTTTGGGTCAAGCCAAGCATCCAATTCTAGCAAGTTTCAACCTCTTTTAGATTTTATTTCTATTTTTTCTAACCTCAAACCGTTTCCCGTAATTTATTTTGGACTCTTGGGATTTACAAAGGAAGTACCAGATTCCTTGAGCTTTTAATCCCAAGTAAATTACCCTAGCTACTCCTTGGTACCCTAAACCTAGATCCATCAAGAGCTGCTGGTCCACAGTTCAAATTTTTCAAAATTTGCTTACTACAAGTTTGGACCAGATTTGCTATTTTTGGTGAAATTCATTCTTTTCCTTTCTAAAAAAATTCTGAGAAAATTCAGGTAGTCTCTGGATGCATCAAGAGACCACCCCTCAAAGTTTCAGCTCCAAAAAAAATTTCCACCTGGGTCAAACATTTCGTCGAACAGCTAGCGTGCACTGTTTCAGTCAAATTCAGAGTATCAGTGTTAAGCTTCAGGTGACAGTGTCGTTTTCGTCAGAGCTCCGCATCAATCTCGCCAGTGCGCGTGTTGGCCCGTTGCTCCCTATTCCTCCTTCTTATCCTGGGAGTCGCACGGACGGTTGGCCGGTTGTGGGCGTCGGTGGTGAGCTGGCGCGCCGGCACCGCCCCCTTCCACGGCAACAGGGCCGTCGGCCGCCATCGCCAGAGGCCTCCCTTGCAGAACGCCGCAGAACAGCACCGCCCAAACAACCAGGGACCTCCGCGTGGCCATCCCTCACCTGCAGGCGCATGGCAGAACCATCGGCGTGGCCTGAGCAGTGCAGAGCACGCTCTCTGCACCCGCCGTGGCCGTAAGCCACCTTTCCGTCGAACGGCGAGTCCCCTGCATAACCAGCTTGGTTTAGTGCTAATATGGAGACTAGAGAGGTGCAGCAGCATGCCCGCAGCCATAACCTCCCTGCTAACCGCGCCGACCGCCGTGATCCGCGCCGGAGTAAATCTCCGTCACGGCAACCCCCATCACCCGCCTATAAATAGAAGGCCCCGAGCCATCCAGCACCTCAGCACCACTCCACCTCTTCTCAGAACCACGCTCCACTCATCAGAGGGCCTCGGGAGGGTCTTCTTCCTTGCCTCCGGCCGCCCCGATCCGCTTCGGGCTCCGGCTAAATCCTCTTTGGTGAGTGAGCTCCCGCAGCCCAGATTTGGTCAGCCGCCTCCTAGTGCACTCACTCCCCTGACCCGCGCGTCAATTTGGCGTCTGCAGCTCTCCTCGGTGAGATCCATCCCTGCCCGACGCCGCCGTCCGCCGTAGAGGAAGTGGCCGTCGACGTGGTACTTGCCGACGACCAATTCCACCACCCACCGACGCGGAATTGTCCCGTAAGTGCAACCATCCCCTTGCCCTCCTCTAGTTCGCCGTCGATCGTCGCCGGTGTTCACCGTTTGCTTCTGGCGCCGGCGAGCTCTTTTTAAACCTGACGGGTGGGACCCCCTCGTCAGCCTCTCCTCTTCTTATTCGAACCATTTTCTGAAGACGCCTTCGGGCAGAATACGTTTTCTCTTTGGTTTGGCGTATTTCTATCCGAAATGTTTTCTGTTTATTCAAATTAGCCCCTGGACAGTTTTCTGTTTCTTACAAATTGGTCCCTGGACTAAAACCTTTATAACTTTTAAACAAAAGGTGATTTTGAGTTGATTCTTTTTTTGTCATCTCTATTTTTCTGTCTAGTTTTTTATCATATTTATTTGAAAAATATTTGGAACTATTTTTTTGCACGCACGGTATTTACGTTGGAATTCGATATTTTTATGTAATGTAGATACCGAAGGAGGTGACGGTGCCGTCAACTTCGCCGAGCTAGACTCCGACTACTCCGAACTAGGCAAGCATGTTTGAACCTTTGATATGATGAGTGTTTTTCATGTTTGCTTGAGTGGTTTTCTCATGGCATGTTTATATAAGCATTTGTTGAATGTTATATTTCATGCAAGGTAAGTTGCAAGTGAGCTACAAAACTTGATGTGATCATAAGATGGTGAAACAACCTAATCATGTGGTGGCATGATAGGTTGCAAGCTGGTATTGTTGGAGCATGCCAGTTCTAAAACAAACTATTTAACTCCAGTGTTGACATAGATCGAGTCTTGTTCCCATTCGCCTTCTTTTCGTGCTGCCACATGTTTTCTGCAAAGAATACCGTTTAGTAAGTTGCAAACCTCTTTCCATGTACACACCAAATAGAGGGGCCGTGATGAGGGTTCCATGGCCCTGGATTAAAGCCCGTCATCCAGTCAGGGGGCATGGGTGTTTTCGGTTAGGACCGAGAGGGGGGCACCCCTTAGAGCGCGTGATATAAATTTGATCCCATGCTGTTCGAGGTGTTGGCTTCCCCGTCTGAGAGTTTTTCTTGAACGTTGCCTAGGGTGATTCCTGGCAGCGGGATGTGGAATGGGTGTGTACTGGTTAGATGTGTTTTCTTCAAAAATACCGTAGACGGAACTATTCCTTTGTGACTACTGAAATCCGTTGGCTGTGGGTAAAAAGTACAAACTCTGCAGAGTCAAAACCATTCGAGTATCCATGTCCTCGGTCAAGGACGTTGGTTGACAGATCTAGTGTCAGTCTCAGTGTCAATCTCAGTGTCAGTCTCTGGAGAACAAACATGTTAACTGACAGTGGTAAACCCGGCCGAATGTTATTCCTGTGGATGGACTAACCTGTTTATTATTATGTACCGAGTATTCCTTGGGATGGTGCTACCCCCATGGACTACTCGAATTCGAATGATGAAATATAAGCCCTTTATGTGATGTCGCTCAGACGTCCGACTGTGGCATTCTTGTTATTTACTTTTGATATAAGCCCTTTATGTGATGTCGCTCAGACGTCCGACTGTGGCATTCTTGTTATTTACTTTTGATATAAGCCCTTTATGTGATGTCGCTCATACGTCCGACTGTGGCATTCTTGTTATCTACTTTTGATATAAGCCCTTTATGTGATGTCGCTCAGACGTCCGACTGTGGCATTCTGATTATTTACTTTCATTATAAGCCCTTTTCGAGATGTCGCATTCAGATGTCCGACTGTGGCACGTACCGTCATTTACTTTTCAGTATAAGCCCTTTATGTGGTGTCGCCCTGACGCCCGACTGCGGCATGTTAATTTCTTTCTACCATTCGAGGCGTCGCTTCAGACACCCGATCGGTCTTCTGCTATTTTATTGGGATTTCGGGAGGACTACCGCCTGACTTCCTTTTTATTTATCTTGCAGTGCAAATTTATTACCTGAGTGTGTATTACTAGTCTGCTCATGTGCATCATGTTTGCATTTGTTATATCTTATTTTCAAACTGTCTTGCGAGTACATTCAAAGTACTCACCTGGCTTGTTGATTTGGCCAGATGTTGACGAAGGCGATCTTATGGATGAAGAGTACGATAGCGAGTCCGATGCCTAGAGGAGTCCCAGTCAGTCCCTTGCGATCCTGGAGTTGGTCACTTGTATTATATACGCTTCCGCTACCCTAATTAAATCATCGAGCCTCACTCCGGCGCTTGATGAGTTGTAAGATTTTGGAGTCATGTCACCCACTTCACTGTGACATATCCACCACCACTTTTATTACGAGTTAGTAGTTATGCCACCACACCCTTTGTGTCATATATGCCTTTATGTGTAATATTGGCGTACTTGTAATAGATTGTTGAGCAGCCTCAGCTCAACCCTGTATAATATTTTAGTAGTACTGGATTTCTATATCAAGGAATTGTTTACCAGTAAGAAGGATTTTTCTGTACTGGTCTGACGAAAGGGGCGATTTTTCAATAAATGTTTGTTGAAAAACCGGTCCTGACACCATTGGATGGACATCGTACGGTCATCGCAGCTAGAATCATTTATATTTACTAAGTTGACAAAGCCCTGCGTCCGCGCCAACTTAGTAGGCCAACAAGTCAGCCTCCAAATATGGTGGGACCCACCTAGTAGCGGAGGTATTCATTTTTTGTGTGCGTAATAGCTGGTGGATTCGAGCTGTCAGCGAGGGGAATGTTTTTTTTGCGAAATACAGAGGCCCTTCCGGTCGGTCCCAGCTGTCAGGAGGAGGAATCATTATTTTGCGCATAATAAGGAGGCACTTCCTACTCGCAAAACAAAAGGAGGCACTTCCTTGCGTGCGGCCGTGGACCCAGCTGTCAGCCTCTGCATGTACAGTCCTGTTCCGATGGTTGTCGTTCGTTGACCACGCCATGCCGAGAGCACCAAGGTGGTGGACGACGGCGAGGCCAAGTAAGGGAACGACACAGAGCTGAGGAAGACTTGGCAGTTGTTTCCCACACAGAGTGGGTACGTGGGTTTACTGGTTCGGCTACAGTGTGAGGCTGCCGTCGCTGGAGAATAACAGGAGGTGTGGGTGAGTAGAGGGATAGCCAGGCCAGGGATGCGAGTATGGTGGGGCCCTGAGGCCTGCCCGGCAGCACAGCTGGCCACAGGAGGCGGGAGCAAGTGGTTCCGCCAGCGCTGGTTTGGGCAGCTAGAGCAGGAAGATCAGAGACTGAAGAAGCACGATTGCCGTTAAATTGACATCTAATGGTCTGACGCTGGTAGAGTCGATTGTTGACTAAGTTTCATTTTTTGAGAAACCTTGTGTACGCATGAACTTAGTAGGCCCACAAGTCAACCACCAAATCTGTGGCAGACAACATAGAACCCATTTGCTATTTTTTTTAATAATTTGCAGCCCATTTGCTAATTCTTAAGGAATTTATTACAGCCCATTTTCTGCCTAGAAACACGGTCAAAAAGTTCAACCTAATTTTGCATATTTCGGTGGTGTCCGAACTATTTTAATCCAGAAATGATAAACATTTATTTTTTAAGAACTTATTGGTTTTCCAAATAAAATATTGTTTTAGTTTTGTAAGCTAATAATACGTGGGATAATTGAGTTGGTTTTAGGGAAAACCAGTGGTAAAAAAAATCAGCGCTGGGAGGGAAAACAACAACAAAAAATAAGGATGTAAAGATGAAAAGGGAACTTTATGTATTTTCAATATAATAATACGTGTATATGAACTAGTAAAACTATAGGTAGAGATTAGGAAACGGAAGTAGGACATGGCGTTTCAAGAGGAAAATAGAACTGGGCTTCAGTAAAAAAACTGCCTGCAGATGTTCTAAGAGAAAATATAAGTAAGGCTGGCAGGCCAGAGGCCAGTTGATACCTGCTGGATCTGTGTGCCCCATTGTTGTCATGGGCTGGGCCTGTTAAAAACAAAACCAAGCCTAGGCAGTCTACAGCCCAGTTGAAACTTGCTCGACCTGAAAAAACAATATACCTGCTGGATCCTAGTTATCAGTCTGTACTTGCAGAATTCTCTCGTTTAATGACTACATTGAAAACTTCATGGGTTTCACCGCCTCAGACGTCAGCATTATTTTTCCATCGTGATAATAAGTGCATGCACTAGCTTGCGTACGGCCATGGACCTATTGGTTCCATACGGTTAGGCTCTGTATGGACAGCCGTCTTGTGGTTCCACGGACGAATTTCATGCAAATCGGATGGTTTTCAGTGAAAGCGGACTAAATTCATTGCATTTTACATATTTCTTTTTATTATGGAATATTTTACATATTTCAACTAATTATAACTGACTAGGCCTTTTTTTAGTCCATGGCAGGCGCTTCACGATCGAGGTTGCGACACTTAACTGTTCTGGAAGGCCCAAATCCATCGCTCCTCTCTTTTAACAATTTGCAGCTGGGCTTGGCATGCCATAGCCCAGTTCCGACATGCTGTGTCCAAATATCAGCCTGTGAAACCGGATGGATCCTGTGCGTACTTCGAAGATGTAAAAAAATTTGAGAACTGGGAATTCGAACGGCAGGTGCTTATGCTACCCATCAAATAAAAATCAGGTGCCTGAAGATTCGTTTCGAAACAAATGATTTAGCTTTATATCCACGTCGACCCTCGACATGATGGTTGGAAGCAAATGCCAAGTTCATACCAAAAGATCCTTAACAATAGTACCAACTTGCAGACGACCAGGTAGTACAAGTACCAATACCAAACTAACTTATAATCTTTTTAGTCCTGGCCCTAGTGTTCGTCTGGTAGAAAATCTTGCAAACGACCAGCTCCCGCTCCTTCTCTTGCTCCAGGTCCCCGAGGTGGTACTCATGCATCATCCAGTTGGTCCTCTGCTGGTCGAAGTTCTTGTTGGTGTGCAGCACCAGAACCTTTTTGCTGCCCGTGTGCCGGCCGTTGACCATCACCGGCAAGGTATTGCCGGTCTTGTGCCAGATCGCGTGCATGCCGCATTTCGATTGTATCTTGCGACACATCCGCGTGCCCATTTTGAATGCCCTGGAGTTGTGCTGGAAGAAATGCTTGCTTAGGCCACTCCGTGTGATACCTGCAGTATTGGCGAATACAGGTTTTAGGGTACGTAGTTGGCATTTTCATAACATCTTTGGCATGTTGCAGTCACTTGTTTCACTTTTTATTAACTGTCAAATTGTAATTGCTTCACTAGGTCTACGTCTAAAAAGAAAAATAGAGCTATAAACAAAGGAATATGTTTGTGCAAGTAGACGGCCGATCGGTGTCTCACCTGGAAGTTTCTCAGGATGGGTATAGCATATGCCGTGCTCGCTGTCGATGGTTTGTATGAACAAATCGATGAGAGGGTGAGATCTCGCGCTGTCAGCACTCACTTTGGCCTCAAGGTGCTTGATCAGCTCCTGATCTGTGGGATCGAACTTGATGCCAGCTGGCAGCACCGGCCAATCCTTCTTGGACTTGCATCGGTTAATTCCAGTTAAATGGTACTCAATGTATGATCAATCAACTGTTTTAAGTAAATGATGAAAGATTTCGACAGATAAGTGGTACTCCAAATCTGAAGTCCACAATACCCGAACAAACTGGGGTCTCGGTGTCAGGGTACACAAACAGGGGTGTTTGTTTCCCCTGACTTGTGCATGGACGATGGGCCTCCGGTCCGACAAGGTTGCATCATCCAAGACCAGACCAAGCAGAAGAGATGAGCTCTTTGAGAAATCAAAGGGCGGATCAAGAAGACCAAGACCAACCAAACAAGCAAGATACCACTAAGGAAAAACCTCCCTTGTCGGGCAGGCGAGCCTGGCGGGGTCAAGGTTACCCTAAGGACAAGTCTCAAGACTCCCCCGGCAGGCTTGCCGGGGACCCCGAGGGCGGATCACCCGGCCAAGGCTCCACCGCTCCACCTCACAGTAACGCAAGTCACCTATCGGTGCGGTGTCACACCCCCAGGTGATTATGTGGCTGTTATTAGGCATGTGGTAGCCGTTTCTGAAGGAGATCACCCCTAAATGACACCCGTCCAAGCGACATGTCGCGCAGATAGACGAGAAGGTGGCTGAACAGCACGGCAAGGCTTGCCGGGACACGCCACGATGTGACACTAAGCGGTGCATTTAATGCACTCTATCCTATCTGTGAGTTAGGTATGATAGCACTGTTTGCTATCTAATCAGTACATAATGACTGATTTGCCATTGTGGTAACCCCTTGACCTATAAAAGGAGGGCCATGGCAACCATAGAAAGGGTTCGGAACTTGGATCCCTGTACACTCATACGCGCGTAGCTACTCTCGTCCCGAGGCAACCCTGCCGGGTAAGAGCGCTGCGTCTCCACACCATCCATACATCAATCCACCAAAGCATGAGAAGGGTTTTATGCCTCGTGGCAGCCCGAACCTGGGTAAAAACTGCCCGTGTGATCGCTGCCGTGCTGCTCTATGCTCTCCGCTCTTTATGCAATGTGCTCTTCCCCCTGCCGAACCACAAGAGGCCGATGGCCCCATAGGTGACCGTGTTTTCCCACGACATCTTTGCCGCGCTAGGTAGGGGGAAGTGCTTGCGTGAACCCAAGAGTGTAAGCAGCGCATCATCTTCATCGTCATTTTCTTCATCGACGGCTTCGCCATCCATGACGCCCAAGAAAAGGTGGGGAATGGTGGGACGGGAGGGAAGTGATATTGCTCCCCCGCCCACCTTGTCCAATCTCTGTCGCCTCTCCCCACCACGGCTGCAACTGCGGCGGGAACCAGGAATGATGGTGGCACGACAACCCCAAACGGTTCAGGCAGCATGGTCACCATGCAAGCCCCGTGCGGGAAAAGGAGCAAGACGTAAGGGTACAAGGTTTCTCTCTCCGCCACTCTCGCTTATCGACAATCGAGCTGCTCTAGGTTTAGCATCATCAATGTCGATGAGCCCGCACGATACTCAATTCAGCATTTACCCTGCCTAGGGAAATCCTGAGTAGAGCGCCGGTGCGAATCCGTTGATTGACACCCCGGCAAGTACGCTCCGGCAAGGCTGTCTGCGTTAGCGTGACATTTTTGCCAGTTGCCGTCAGATTGTTTGGAAAGTGTAAAGAGGAGGAGTGAGAAACTGGTCATGCCTTGCATCGTGCCCTGCCGCCCTCAAGATACATATGATTCCTGCCGGCACCTGCTGGGAGCCGAAAAGTAAATCGCGCGGCGTCGTCCTTCCCGAAGCATGCGAACCTGACAAGTGGCCGCAGCTGAAGGGAGTGGAAGGAAGCGAGGATAAAAGCTAAGTCCACGCAATCGTTGCTCCATTATAGACCTAGAGTTTGCATTTGCTTTTCCCTTGGATACCAAAGGTGTTCATATGAGGAAAACTTTCGTATGACGGCACCTTACTAGTCTTTGTCTACACCCTCACTCTGTTCCGAGCCCTGCTCGCAGAATGGGTGGCCGCGCCAAAAACTACCAAGGAAAAACCTGCCGGGACGCATCCTCCCCAAAATGAACGCTAAGGGCCCAACCCTTACAACAATCGCGGCAGTGTGATACCGGCAGGCAGCCAAAAATACGTAAAGAGACTAACCATACGAATGACCACGGGTGAACGCAAGAGGGATAAACATGTAGTTGAAATTATGTAAAGACATCAGTTCCACACAAGCATAAGCAGTACAATGTCTAAACACAGGGCATGCATCATGTTTTGTTACAGGACATCCAAAATGACAAGAATCATTCAAGACCATGCCTGGCGGGCTCGCTAGGCCCTGGGGACGGCAAGGACCTTGTCGGCGAAAGGATTGGCCTTCTCCTCGGCAGCGGAAACATCTGCGTCCTCCGGCAGCTTCCTGAAGCCGTCGGCGAGATCGAGGTCTGGGTGGCGGTAGGCAATGTTGCTCAGGACCATGAGGAGGGCGTTGCGGGCAAGCTTCCGGGATTCACTTGCGAAGCGATCAGCCCTTCCTCCTTCATGGATCTTCAGCTTTTCGATCAACTCATTGAAGAAGAGCCCCAGCTTGACGCTCGGGACCTCATGCCTGTTGGCTGAGAAGACTGGCCCCTCCATGCCCATCGCCGCAGTTTGGGTAGTAAGGCGCTTGGCGATGTCAATCAAGCTCTTGATCCAAAGGTCGACCTACTCGAACTGGTTCGCCAGCTTGTCCTCTGCATCTTTCCGAAGGAGCCTCGTGTTGTCCAGATCCTTCATCAGCTGCTTCTCATGGACATCGCCAGACTCGATCGAGCTTTCCAAGGTGCCGACCTTGGCCTTCATGGCTTCAATGGTGCCATTGGCAGTCTCGAGGTCTTGGCTCTTGGAGGAAAGCTGTGATTGCACCTCTTTCAGAAGGATCTCTGCTTTCTACGCCTCCGCCTTGAGGGTCACGACTTCCTTGACACTCCCGGCAAGCTCATCTGTCAGTTTGGCCACCCGTTGGTCGAGATCGACCTTGGCAGTGGATGCAGCGGCAAGATCATCAGCAAGCTTCTTCAGTTGGACGGCGGAGTCAGTAGTAAGAGCATCTAGGGCTGCCTTGTGCTTGTCCTCCAGCTCCTTGGGGCGCTGCTGGACAAGGGCTTCCAGTTCATCGTCCTTGGCGTGGAGGGTGGCCTCGAGGTTTCCCTCCCGGGAAGAGATGCTCTGCTCCCTAGCGTCTAGAAGCACCGTGCGCTCCACCAGGCGGGCCTCCCGGGCAATGACGTCAACCGTTGCCATGGAGATCATCTCTTGCTGCCTCATAAGGACCTGGAACTGCTTGCCGTGCCACTCGCGTAGCTCGCTACCCTTGTCCCTCAGCTTCTGGTCCACCTTGTTGGCGGACATGCGCTGCTCCTTGAGTACCTGCCATTTCTGGCTGTGCCGATTCTGCATCTCCTTAATGCCTGCCGCCATGGACTCTAGGAAAGACAAGTCCATGGCGACGGTGGCGGAGTCACCTGCCTCTTCAACCTCTTGGTACAGCGATGCCAAGATACGTTGGATCTCTCCGTCGAGTTCCGCGCTCGTCGCCGCTGACAAACCAGGGGCTCCGAGCCCAGGCTGCGCAAGTACCAGCGCCAATTGACTCGAAGCTGGTGGTGGGGCCCCCGCCAAGGTGCCAAATGAAGGAAGGGGGTCCATGGTTTGGAGGGGGGTTTTCTCTTCAACTAATACCCCTGACCCTGATGCACTACCGGGGGTTTTCTCTGATTCCTTCGAGAGCTCCTGGGTACCCCCGGCAGCGTGTTCCTGCCCTTCCACGGCAGCAATCTTGGCGGCTTCCTCCATGGCATCCTTCCCTATGCTGGCCACCTCTTCCAGCAGTTCAGGCTCTTCGATCAGAGGGGCTGCAGGCGGAGTCAACGAACAATGATAAGGGTGCAGAATTATTGGCAAGCCAGGGACATGGAGCGAGATGGTAAGAGGAGTAGAACGCAAAAGAGCAAATGGATTACCCGGAGATGCCTGCCATGGAGGAGCTTCGATTTCCCCGGCAACGTCAGTTGCTGGGCCATGACCACCATCTCCTCCCTCGGTAACCACGGCGTCTTCTTGGGTGGACCCCTCCGTGGAAACTTTCGCCGGGGATCCCTCAACTCGATCGGCGAGCAGATTGGGCCCCTCTTGTAGGGGCTCGCCCTGGGTAGTCTCCCCTCCTCCTTTGGCTGAGGAAATGGGGAGCTCTCCCGCATCACCTCTTGCAGAAGGAGTCACTCCTGTGCTTTGGAGCTGGGGCCTGGGCTGGGGGCTTGATGTCGAATCGTTTGTGCTGCTCCCCACCAATCCCCCATCCTCCGCAGACTTTGGCGGCTCCGCGTGCCTGAGCCGCTTGGTCCGGTGGATGAGGGTCTTGCCTTCCTCCTCCTCCTCCTCCCTAGCAAGGACAACAAGCAATATCAGTCGGTAAAATAGGCAAACATACAGAAACTGCAGCAAGGAAAGGAGATGTGTTCTTTCTTACTCTTCGTTGATAAGCATGGAGCTCAGCTCGAACTCTATGTGCGGTGAGGGCACTCTGCTCCTCTTCAGGGTCGGGGGAGCAGAGCTTCCCAACAACTCCGAGCCCTGCTGAAGCGCAAGGGGCTCTGACGAGGACGAGCTATGCGAGGAGCTCGAGCTTGACTGGGAGATAGAGTCGGCTCCCATGGCTGCCAGTTGCTTGGTAGGAGGGGTCTTGGCCCCGGAAAGGCGAGAGGACTGTCGGCGCACCGCATCCGGCCTGCTACCCTTGGAGGTAGTCTTCTTTACCTTCTTGTCGGCCGGCGCAGGATCGGGGACCGCTACTCCCCAGCTGGCCACCCGCCTGCGAGGGCGCTGGTCCAAGATTGGCTCGGGGGCTTGAGGGCCTGCCGCGAGCCACTCCTCCCCGGGCTGCTCCGCTTCCTCAGCTCTGTCCTCTTCCTGGGCCTCTGCTGCCGTGACGTATAAAGCCTCGATCCCGGCAGCCTCGTCCCTGGCTAGCTCACCCCTGGCGGGCTCGTCCCAGGCAGCGTCCTCTGTGGCATGCACCTTGCTTCTGCCATTAGAGGAGCCTTCGTCCTCAGCATCCTCCTCCTCCTCCTCTGCTTTCCTAGCCTTCGCCTTTGCGGCGGCCCGGAGTGCCTTGTCCTCCTCAATTCGCCTCTTGATGAACGCCTCCTCCACCTTGGAGGTGCGCTTGAACATATTTGTCTCCACCCTAGTAGCCCTTTCCACCAGGCTGGAGGTCCACACAAGGTCTTCGTTAAGCTTGGGTAACTGCCAGTCACCCGAAACTCCATGAGCGTTGCAATATGGCAGCCATTTTAGAATCTGCTCCCAGGCAGAGTTGATGTTCAGTGGGATGACATTTGCCGGCAACTTGAACGGCCCAAGGCTGCCGAATAGTTGTTCGCATAACCAAGCATGGCCGTAAACTGACAGATTGTTGGTCAGGCCAGGGTACAACCTCATCCTGTCTACAACACCTCCATACTGCCAACCGAACCTGTCCCTCTTTTATAGTGGCGCAATGCGACGTCGGAGGAAGTTGGCCCCCACGTGCCCGATGGTCAGCACGACAGCCTTTAGACGAGTGATCCTGTTTATTGCCGGGCGGAGCCTATCGTCGATAAGGCCGAGTTCCCTCCATTCGCTGCCGCACACAATGCACTCTGTCCGCGCCTAGCAAAAATCTGGGGCCTCCTTGTCCTGGATCCAGCACCAGTCTGCCCTCCACTCCTCCCATCTGCCACGCTACTGTCCGGTGAGGTAATCCCAATTTTCCTTCGCCACCCGAGGCATCCAACTTATGTTCCCTGAACGGTGGGCTTTGTTCTCCACCCGCGGGACGAAATAGTGCCTGAACAGGTCTACATTGGGGGCGACTCCAACAAAATTCTCGCACAAATGGGCGAAAATATCCATGCACGCCATTGCATTCGGTGTGAAGTCCAGGAGATGGAATCCATAGATCATCATCATCGCTTCAAAGAAATCTGAAAAGGGGGGACAGAGGCCGCAGATGAAGCATGCACAAAAGAATCGGTACGAATCTGGCGGATCCTTTTTCCCCTCAGCCAGAACCTTGGGTGCGCCATGCCCCTTTGGAACCTCCCTCCCCCACAGATATCCATACCTCACTTTCAATACATCACCATCCAGATTCAATGAGAAGAAGACCACGTCTCCCCTTCGCTTCTTGTCCAGCTCTGGTGCTCTCTTCTTGCTTCCCTCCGCGGCCACCTCCTTCGTGGCGGTCGTCCGCTTCCCCTTGGGGGCAGCAGTTTTCTTCCCCATCTTCTCAAGCTGCGGTGGGGATGGTGGAAGGAAACTGGATGGGGACCGAAAGCAAATGTGGGTGAGGAGGGGGGGCAATTGCTTGGTGGAAGAAGATGTGGAGCGGCGAGGCGGACGATGAAGGAGCAGTGCCCCTTCGTGTTTTTCTCTTATAGGGAAAAAGACGTGGGGGAGGACGCGACTCTTCAGGAAGTTACCATTTTACATTAACTGCTGCAGTCCCATGACCCCACGACCCGTGGTAATTACGCGAAGTGGATGTTGGATTGTCTGATCATCATGACAAACCGCTGCGCACGCAGCGGTCCTTTGCCACGTGTCCGTGCACTGTTTGGGGCCTAACCCAACGTGCCCAACGACATGAATGGCTCAGGCCCGGGGGCTTATGTCGGGGTACACAAACAGGGGTGTATGTTTCCCCTGACTTGTGCACGGACGACGGGCCTCCGGTCCGACAAGGTTGTAGCATCCAAGACTAGACCAAGCAGAAGAGATGAGCTCTTTGAGAAATCAAAGGGCGGATCAAGAAAACCAAGACCAACCAAACAAGCAAGATACCACTAAGGAAAAACCTCCCTTGCCGGGCAGGCGAGCCTGGTAGGGTCAAGGTTACCCTAAGGACAAGTCTCAAGACTCCCCCAGCAGGCTTGCCGGGGACCCCGAGGGCGGATCACCTCGCGAAGGCTCCACCGCTCCACCTCACAGCAACGCAAGTCATCTATCGGTGTGGTGTCAAGCCCCCAGGTGATTATGTAGCTGCTATTTGGCACGTGGCAGCCATTTCTAAAGGAGATCATCCCTAAATGACACCCATCCAGGTGACGTGTCGCGTAGACAGACGAGAAGGTGGCTAAATAGCACGGCAAGGCTTGCCAGGCCACACGCCATGATGTGACACTAAGTGGTGCATTTAATGCAGTCTATCCTATCTGCAGAGTTAGGTATGATAGCACTGTTTGCTATCTAATTAGTACATAATGACTGATTTTCCATTGTGGTAACCCCTTGACCTATAAAAGAGGGCCATGGCAACCATGGAAAGGGTTCAGAACTCGGATCCCTGTACCCTCATACGCGCGTAGCTACTCTAGTCCCGAGGCAACCCTGTCGGGTAAGAGCGCTGCGTCTCCACACCATCCATACATCAATCCACCAAAGCAAGAGTAGGGTTTTACGCCTCGCGATGGCCCGAACCTAGGTAAAAACTGCCCGTGTGATCGCTACCGTGCTGCTCTATGCTCTCCGCTCTTTGTGTAATGTGCTCTTCCCCCCTGCCGAACCACAAGGGGCCGATGTCCCATAGGTGATCGTGTTTTCCCACGACACTCGGCTTCATTACTACATGCAGACTCTAAAGACTTGGAAACCCCCATAAAGATCGAAATCATCATACAAGGCGACGGGACGAATACTCATAGGAGCGGCCTCGCTGGTTCCTTCCTTCATCCGGCTAGCTTGAAGAGCATCCTTGTTGAGATCGATTTTTTCAGCGTCTTCCTTTTGACTACTTGCAATGAAGTATAGCAATTCCAGTACCTCATCGCTCATCGTACTAAATGGATCGGAACAAGGTGGCGGCTGGGAGGCTGGGAGACCGGGAGAGAATGGGAGAGTGATTTTGTAGAGAATGCGAGAGTGTTGTTATAGTACGAGAGGGGTGAGGCTCACTTTGGTGAATCGAACACGCCGCCGGGACTCTTGTGTCACCTCATGCACAGCTTGTTGTCATGTCAATTCAATGTGAGAACATGATGAATAATTTGACCGACGTATACTAGTACTACTGTACTATTTACTGGTCGTATTTAGTGTCACATTTTAACCATAGGTTTAACTAACGAAATGTCAATGCATGTCACCGAAAATTATACCATTGGAAACTATGTTCAAATACGAATCCAACGATATAATTTTTTGTGACATGCATTAACATTTAGTTAGTTAAATACATGGTCAAAATTTGACACAAATTACGAAGGGGACCAATAAACCAGGAGGGAGGTAGTATAGTATGAGTAGCGCAATATACGATATAGAGGACCAGTACAAATTTAGAAATGGAGTACGAAGTTACAAGGTTGTGCGATAGACTTTGCAGGCTATATGAGTAATACAAAATATAATTCCCATTGGACAACACTTTCACCAACAAGTACGCACTTGAAGCCTAATTGATATATATATGGCTTCTGCACAGCATCTCCATCATCATTATCAGTACATCCTACGCAGGTGAGTTAGGATGCACTTGATCCCAGAAAGGTATCTATCCTTCAAACTAACTACAGTACATAATATCCAACAAAAGAGGGTCATGCTATAGCAGCAGGATACATGCTCATTCTAGATATCACTACGAATCAAGTTGTGCATATTTGCTATTGGCATGAACCACATCGCCGCATGTCGGGTTTGCAAAAGCCATTCATTGCTTGGAAGCTTGATGCCTTTCACACACTGAAGATCATCTGGCAACAAGCTGTGTCGACGAATCTCTGGATATGGTGATTCATGAAACCCATGGTACGATGTGTAAACACAGTTCCCCCTGGCGAATGGAAGTTGCATAGCATGGTAATCATCGCCAGTGATACGATCGATGATTGGTTGGATGATCGGATAATTGAGCCCGAGGAACATGGAGTGGTTGCCGAGGCTATAAACCCACCTCCAGTTGAATACGCCTGGCCCAACGGAGCTGGGATCTTTCTCGAACACGAAGTAGCCATAGCCATCACAGTCACGAACGCCCCAGGCATTGTACTGCATGTGGTTTGATGAAATGGTTTGGTCAATTTGGTACGTGCGAATGAGCATCAAATGACTGCCGTCAGTTGAATGAGCGATAAACCACCACCCATTGACTTTTATATTTCCAGGTCCTAGAATTATGAAGGCCAGCGCATTTGCGTCAGCTGCAACAAATCAAATTGGAGACCAAAAGGACAAAAATATACAATCATGTTTAGAGTATGTGTGGAATTAAGATTATTATAACAGTGACACAGATCATAGCCAGAGAATTGCAATGCCGTGGTCATAATCATACCCCAAATTAAAAAAAAATTAAGCTAATGGCTTTCATATTCTAGCAATATGTCATGGTTCAAACATCATGTAAAAATGAGAGGAAAACAGCTATGACAGGGCCTACTCATATTCTACCATAGCAGTTACTATTGTTCTGATATCAACTCTAACAATAACATGTGTGGTTATAAAAATGGAGGGTCAACAGGATTGATGATGAGCCATAACCATGTATGGTGACCGAATTCCAGATAGACTAATCCCATGTCGAATAAGGCAATGAGCTTGTAATCCATGTAGTCTTCTGATGGTGTGGGCACTTCGCAGATTACAACCTTCAGCAAACGAAGGTCGGACCAAAAGCTCGACATGTCTCGTGCGTAGTAGGCAGAAGTGTTCGGCGGGCCGCGAGGCTTGATGTCTGTGGTATCCAACGAAGGAAGGGTGATCTCTCGCTAGGTGTAGATATCCATGAGACGCCACGGACTACCGGATTGGTGGATGAGGACGATCCAGTTGGCCTTCATGCCCGCCCAGTAGTGGCCACGCATGAAGGACAGGTGGGCGGGTAGTGGTAGCATGTCGAGGGGCACCACCGCAACCTCCGTAGGATCATCAAGTCGGTGTCTGGGCCACCTGTGAGGATCGGGCATCAGCAAGCAGGGTGTCTTGAAAAGGGCCGGCTGGTTGTAGACGATTAAACGGTACATAGACATCGAGCATGCGGCAGACACACTGTGCTGAGCAGGTCCATATGATTACAGATCTGCTCCAAGAGAACATCGGGGAGGGAATTCCAATCGTGGCTCTGTGTGTCAGTTGGTTCTGCCATAGGGAGTGATTGGGAATTTCGGTGCCTGCGAGCGAGCGGAGAAGTGGATTCGGGCAGGCAAGCGAAGAAGATGGCGTGTGTGGCCGAGCAGTGAGCGGGGGGGATATGGTACGCGTGAGCTACTGAGGAAGATGGCGCGGGCGGGTGAGCAGTGAGCGGGGGGAAATGGTGTGTGACCGATGATGGGGAAGAGAGGAGGAAGAAGAAGAGAGGAGGAAGAAGAGGGAAAGACGGGCAAGAAGGTGCATTAAATCTCAATTCTACTAGGACTACTACCAGGATATACCGTCCTTCGGAGTGTAAATACTTAAGCATATGACATGTGGGTCTACCTCAAGAGGGCCCATATGGCAGTTAATGGAAGAGAGAGGTGCATAGGCGTATTTGCGGAAGCGCGCTCCACTGGCAAACATGAGGGCAGTATAGGGTAAGGCTGATTTAGTAACACCAACATGCTGGTTCAACTTATTAATTAAGTGTCCCATCTGCTGCAGCGTGTATTGTCACTTCACTGTGAAAGACTAGTTAAATAGTTCTCTCTGACCGAGATGGGGAATAATGGATCGCCAAGACTTCCTATCTAAAGTATCCCTATGCCTCTACTCTCATCCTGTCCAACAAGATGAAACATTGGCCAAGGCACCCGGCGCCAATAATGTAGGAGTACTACTAGTATTTTGTGTCAAACTTTGACCATCTATTTAACTAATAAAATGTTAATGCATGTCACCAAAAATCATCTCACTGGATTCGTATTTGAACATAGTTTTTAATGGTATAGTTTTTTATGACATTCATTGACACTTTGTTAGTTAAATTTACGGTCAAAATTTGACACTAAGTACGAAGGGGACCAATAAACTAGGACGGAGGTTTATATACAGGTCAATAAAAAAATCATCAACCAAGGTAGTAGTAAATGATGAGTTCCCGAAGAATTTTTTCCAAAAGTACTCAATAATGGGCTCGTTTTCCTCAAGAAAATTGTGTTTACGAACGTATTAATTACAATGCATGCGTGAGGAACAAAAGACCAGAACTTTTACACGCATTGGTGAGTTTTCTCTTAACTCTTGCATGCAACATTTTAATTAAGCTTGAAATATGAACATGTCAATGGGAGGGAGTAAAAGCCTCATGCATGCATGCAACATGCAACACTCACATGTACACATGCACGCATGCAACACTCACACATCCATGCGGCACACAGCACATGACGCAACACACATGCTCATGCTCAAGTGCTCAACCTACTCCCTCCGTCCGTGAAAGACTGTACATATAGAGATTTACACATTGACCAAGAGGAACTGAAACTTCATGGCATAATTAACGCCCAAAAGTAGCAGACTTATGTGTGCATGCGACCATCAAGAGAAGAAGATTAAATGAAGGTTGTTGCATGCTGTAATTAAGGATAGACATGCAGCCTATAGCTAGAGCATAAGTTGGTGCAATAGTCAATCAATACCGATTAGATTAAAGGCTAAGTGCACTGGAAGTGTAGATGCATGTACACTCTTTGTTGGAAAATTTTCTAAGACCAGCCACAGTGGGAGTAACTTCAGTAGTAACATCGATTCCAACTCAACAAATTTGCTTATGTGGCAATGAGTTAATGAGGAGAGAGGTACTTTGAGTAACTTAGCAATATGAGTCCCAATGCAATATGAGTCTATTGAAGGAAATATGCCCTGGAGGCAATAATAAAAGTTGTTATTTATATTTCCTTATATCATGATAAATGTTTATTATTCATGCTAGAATTGTATTAACCGGAAACTTAGTACATGTGTGAATACATAGACAAACAGAGTGTCCCTAGTATGCCTCTACTTGACTAGCTTGTTTATCAAAGATGGTTATGTTTCCTAACCATAGACATGTGTTGTCATTTGATGAACAGGATCACATCATTATAGAATGATGTGATGGACAAGACCCATCCGTTAGCTTAGCATATTGATCGTTTAGTTTTATTGCTATTGCTTTCTTCATGACTTATACATGTTCCTCTGACTATGAGATTATGCAACTCCCGAATACCGGAGGAACACTTTGTGTGCTATCAAACATCACAACATAACTAGGTGATTATAAAGATGCTCTACAGGTGTCTCCGAAGGTGTTTGTTGGGTTGGCATAGATCAAGATTAGGAATTGTCACTCCGTGTATCGAAGAGGTATCTCTGGGCCCTCTCGGTAATGCACATCACTATAAGCCTTGCAAGCAATGTGACTAATGAGTTAGTTACGGGATGATGCATTACGGAACGAGTAAAGAGTCTTGCTAGTAACGAGATTGAACTAGGTATGATGATACCGACGATCGAATCTCAGGCAAGTAACATACCGATGACAAAGGGAATGACGTATATTGTTATGCGGTTTGACCGATAAAGATCTTCGTAGAATATGTAGGAGCCAATATGGGCTTCCAGGTTCCGCTATTGGTTATTGATCGGAGATGTGTCTCGGTCATGTCTACATAGTTCTTGAACCCGTAGGGTCCGCACGCTTAACGTTCGATGATGATTTGTATTATGAGTTATGTGGTTTGGTGACCGAAGTTTGCTCGGAGTCCCGGATGAGATCACGGACATGACGAGGAGTCTCGAAATGATCGAGAGGTAAAGATTGATATATTGGAAGGTTATATTCAGACACCGGAATGGTTCCGGAGTGATTCGGGTATTTTTCGGAGTACCGAGGGGTTACCGGAACCCCCTGGGGAAGTAATGGGCCTTATTGGGCAACAGGGGAGAAGAGGAGGCAGGCCAAGGGGAGGTGGTGTGCGCCCCCCCATGGAGTCTGAATTGGACTAGGGGAGGGGGCGGTGCCCCCCTTGCCCTTTCCTACTCCCTCTCCCTTTCCCTCTTTCCCACTCCAGAAAGGAAAGGGGAATCCTACTAGGACTTGGGAGTCCTAGTAGGACTCCCCACACTTGGCGCACCCCTAGGGGGCCGGCCTTCTCCTCCCCTCCTTTATATACGGGGGCGGGGGGCACCCCAAAGACACATCAGATATTCTCTTAGCCGTGTGCGGTGCGCCCCTCCACAGTTTACTCCTCCGGTCATAGCGTCATAGTGCTTAGGCGAAGCCCTGCGCGGATCACATCACCACGCCGTCGTGCTGACAAAACTCTCCCTCGACACTTTGCTGGATCAAGAGTTCGAGGGACGTCATCAAGCTGAACATGTGCTGAACTCGGAGGTGCCGTGCGTTCAGTGCTTGATCGGTTGGATCGCAAAGATGTTCGACTACATCAACTGCGCTAAGCTAACACTTCCTCTTTCGGTCTACGAGGGTACGTGGACACACTCTCCCCTCTCGTTGCTATGCATCTCCTAGATAGATCTTGCATGAGCGTAGGAATTTTTTTTTAAATTGCATGTTCCCCAACAGTGGCATCCGAGCCAGGTCTATGCGTAGATGATATGCACGAGTAGAACACAAAGAGTTGTGGGCGATAATAGTCATACTGCTTACCACCAACGTCTTACTTTGATTCGGCGGTATTGTTGGATGAAGCGGCCCGGACCGACATTACATGACCGCGTTCATGAGACTGGTTCTACCGACGTGCTTTGCACACAGGTGGCTGGCGGGTGTCTGTTTCTCCAACTTTAGTTGAATCGAGTTTGACTACGGCCGGTCCTTGTTGAAGGTTAAAACAACACACTTGATGAAAAATCGTTGTGGTTTTGATGCGTAGGTAAGAATGGTTCTTGCTAGAAGCCCGTAGCAGCCACGTAAAACTTGCAACAACAAAGTAGAGGACGTCTAACTTGTTTTTGCAGGGCATGCTGTGATGTGATATGGTCAAGACATGATGTGATATATGTTATTGTGTGAGATGATCATGTTTTGTAAAAGTTATCGGCAACTGGCAGGAGCCTTATGGTTGTCGCTTTATTGTATGAAATGCAATCGCCATGTAATTGCTTTACTTTATCACTATGCGGTAGCGATAGTCGTAGAAGCAATAGTTGGCGAGACGACAATGACGCTACGATGGAGATCAAGGTGTCAAGCCGGTGACGATGGAGATCAAAAGCACAGGATGATGATGGCCATATCGTGTCACATATTTTGATTGCATGTGATGTTTATCTTTTATGCATCTTATTTTGCTTAGTACGGCGGTAGCATTATAAGATGATCTCT
The DNA here is from genome assembly GCA_011799875.1 of Thinopyrum elongatum. Lineage (NCBI taxonomy): Eukaryota > Viridiplantae > Streptophyta > Magnoliopsida > Poales > Poaceae > Thinopyrum > Thinopyrum elongatum. Next base: position 239,161,427 of record CM022303.1, read on the forward strand.
CACTAAATTTCAAGGTATAAGTGTTCTCCCTGAGTATGCACCGTTGCTACAGTTCGTCGTGCCGAGACACCACGTGATGATCGGGTGTGATAAGCTCTACGTTCACATACAACGGGTGCAAGCCAGTTTTGCACGTGCAGAATACTCGGGTTAAACTTGATGAGCCTAGCATATGCAGATATGGCCTCGGAACACTGAGACCGAAAGGTCGAACGTGAATCATATAGTAGATATGATCAACATAGAGATGTTCACCATTGAAAACTACTCCATCTCACATGATGATCGGACATGGTATAGTTGATATGGATCATGTGATCATTTAGATGACTAGAGGGATGTCTATCTAAGTGGGAGTTCTTAAGTAATATGATTAACTGAACTTTAATTTATCATGAACTTAGTACCTAATAGTTTTTGCATATCTATGTTGTTGTAGATCAATGGCCCGTGCTACCGTTCCCTTGAATTTTAACGCGTTCCTAGAGAAAGCTAAGTTGAAAGATGATGGTAGCAACTACACGGACTGGGTCCGTAACTTGAGGATTATCCTCATTGCTGCACAGAAGAATTACGTCTTGGAAGCACCGCTAGGTGCAAGACCCGCTGCAGGAGCAACTCCGGACGTTATGAACGTCTGGCAGAGCAAAGCTGATGACTACTCAATAGTTCAGTGTGCCATGCTTTACGGCTTAGAATCGGGACTTCAAAGATGTTTTGAACATCATGGAGCATATGAGATGTTCCAAGAGTTGAAGTTAATATTTCAAGCAAATGCCCGAGTTGAGAGATATGAAGTCTCCAACATGTTCTATAGCTGCAAGATGGAGGAGAATAGTTTTGTCAGTGAACATATACTCAGAATGTCTGGGTACCATAACCAGTTGACTCAGCTGGGAGTTAATCTTCCTGATGATAGTGTCATTGACCGAGTTCTTCAATCACTGCCACCAAGCTATAAATGCTTCGTGATGAACTATAATATGCAAGGGATGGAAAAGACAATTCCCGAGCTCTTCGTGATGCTAAAGGCTGCGGAGGTAGAAATCAAGAAGGAGCATCAAGTGTTCATGGTTAACAAGACCACTAGTTTCAAGAAAAAGGGCAAAGGGAAGAAGGGGAACTTCAAGAAGAATAGCAAGCAAGTTGCTACTCCTGGAAAAAAGCCCAAGTCTGGACCTATGCCTAAAACTGAGTGCTTCTACTACAAAGGGACTGGTCACTGGAAGTGGAACTGCCCCAAGTATTTGGCAGATAAGAAGGATGACAAAGTGAAAGGTATATTTGATATACATGTTATTGATGTGTACCTTACTAATGCTCGTAGTAGCGCCTGGGTATTTGATACTGGTTCTGTTGCTCATATTTGCAACTCGAAACAGGGGTTACGGATTAAACGAAGATTGGCTAAGGACGAGGTGATGATGCGTGTGGGAAATGGTTCCAAAGTCGATGTGATCGCCGTCGGCATGCTACCTCTACATATACCTTCGGGATTAGTTTTAGACCTGAATAATTGTTATTTGGTGCCAGCGTTAAGCATGAACATTATATCTGGATCTTGTTTGATGCGAGACGGTTATTCATTTAAATCGGAGAATAATGGTTGTTCTATTTATATGAGTAATATCTTTTATGGTCATGCACCCTTGAGGAGTGGTCTATTTTTGTCGAATCTCGATTGTAGTGATACACATATTCATAATGTTGAAGCCAAAAGATGCAAAGTTAATAATGATAGTGCAACTTATTTGTGGCACTGCCGTTTAGGTCATATTGGTGTAAAGCGCATGAAGAAACTCCATGCTGATGGGCTTTTGGAATCACTTGATTATGAATCACTTGATACTTGCAAACCATGCCTCATGGGCAAGATGACTAAGACTCCGTTCTCCGGAACAATGGAGCGAGCAACTAACTTATTGGAAATAATACATACTAATTTATGCGGTCCGATGAGTGTTGAGGCTCGCGGCGGGTATCATTATTTTCTGACCTTCACAGATGATTTGAGCAGATATGGGTATATCTACTTAATGAAACATAAGTCTGAAACATTTGAAAAGTTCAAAGAATTTTAGAGTGAAGTGGAAAATCATCGTAACAAGAAAATAAAGTTTCTACAATTTGATCGTGGAGGTGAATATTTGAGTTATGAGTTTGGTCTTCATTTGAAACAATGTGGAATAGTTTCACAACTCACGCCAACTGGAACACCACAGCATAATGGTGAGTCCGAAAACGTCATAACCGTACTTTATTAGATATGGTGCGATCTATGATGTCTCTTACCGATTTACCACTATCGTTTTGTGGTTATGCTTTAGAGACGGCTGCATTCACATTAAATAGGGCGCCATCTAAATCCGTTGAGATGACAGCATATGAACTGTGGTTTGGCAAGAAACCTAAGCTGTCGTTTCTTAAAGTTTGGGGCTGCGATGCTTATGTGAAAAAGCTTCAACCTGATAAGCTCGAACCCAAATCGAAGAAATGTGTCTTCATAGGATACCCAAAGGAGATTGTTGGGTACACCTTCTATCACAGATCCGAAGGCAAGATATTCGTTGCTAAGAATGGATCCTTTCTAGAGAAGGAGTTTCTCTCGAAAGAAGTGAGTGGGAGGAAAGTAGAACTTGATGAGGTAATTGTACCTTCTCCCGAATTGGAAAGTAGTTCATCACAGAAATCAGTTCCAGTGATGCCTACACCAATTAGTGAGGAAGTTAATGATGATGATCATGAAACTTCGGATCAAGTTACTACCGAACCTCGTAGGTCAACCAGAGTACGTTCCGCACCAGAGTGGTACGGTAATCCTGTTCTGGAAGTCATGTTATTAGACCATGACGAACCTACGAACTATGAGGAAGCGATGATGAGCCCAGATTCCACAAAATGGCTTGAGGACATGAAATCTGAGATGGGATCCATGTATGAGAACAAAGTGTGGACTTTGGTTGACTTGCCTGATGATCGGCAAGCCATAGAGAATACATGGATCTTCAAGAAGAAGACTGACGCTGACGGTAATGTTACTGTCTACAAAGCTCGACTTGTTGCGAAAGGTTTACGACAAGTTCAAGGAGTTGACTACGATGAGACCTTCTCACCCGTAGCTATACCTGGATGCGAGCCGAGCCGAGCTGAGCTCGGGCCAAGCCAGCCATTAGCTCGCCTAGCACGAGCCGAGCCAGACTGAGCTAACTGCTCCGGTGAGCTTGATTCCCAGGCTCGACCCGAGTTTTGTGCTGGCTCTGTCCAACTCGGCAGCTCGTGTGCATGCACTATGCACTGCACATCAACGTGCAGACTAGTACTTATGTGTGCTATTGGGCTTAAATACTCACTTTTTGACTGCATATACACTCAAATGCATCAATTGCTAGATCAGACAAAGACAAGTGTAAACAAATATAGGAAATTACATCACTTGCTAACTCCATAGTTCAGACTTCAGAAACTACATCACTTGCTACAAGACATATGCATACTCCAAAGTTCAGAAACTACATTACTTGCTACCTGACATCACTTGCTAACTACTTACTGATGATTCATCTTCAGCCGGAGAAGTAGGCGAGACGGGCGCGTTGGCGGATCTGGTCCAGCCGGATGCAACAGCAACGGCTGCGCGTGTGCCGGCACCTTTGGTGTCAGGTAGACGCCGAGGGGGAGCCGGGTGTGGCCACGCTCGTGCCTGCTGCTTTGCCTTCACATGGGGATCGACAAGGAAGATGCTTGGATTGGCCTTGGAGCAAACCGCCGGCTCGATACCGAAGTCCATGCAGGTCGTGCCATTGCCCTTTTTCTTCTTTCTTCTGGCCAGCTTGTCCTCAAGAATGGCATCGGTTGGCGTATGGATGTATGGTGCGGCGAGCCGGCGAGGACGACGCCGAGGGATGGCGGCGGCGGCGGCGGCTAGCTCAGTGCTCGGGGGTGGGAATGGGGATGAATGGTTCCATTGTACTCGTGGGGACTAGGTCAAGTGGCTGGGCCATTTTGGGCTGCAGAATTTGACGAGCTCACGGGCTGGGCTCGACTCGGGCCGAAACAAGCCCAAGAACGCAGCTCGGCTCGGCCTTTTTACTTCTCGGGCCGAATCAGACTCGGGCCGAGCCTGAGCGAGCCCGAGCCGAGCCAAAAAGCTCGAGTTGGTCGTCCAGATTTACCCGTAGTGATGCTTAAGTCTGTCCGAATCATGTTAGCAATTGCCGCATTTTATGATTATGAAATCTGGTAAATGGATGTCAAAACTGCATTCCTTAATGGATTTCTTAAAGAAGAGTTGTATATGATGCAACTAGAAGGTTTTGTCGATCCTAAGGGTGCTAACTAAGTGTGCAAGCTCCAGCGATCCATTTATGGACTGGTGCAAGCCTCTCGGAGTTGGAATATTCGCTTTGATAGTGTGATCAAAGCATATGGTTTATACAGACTTTTGGAGAATCCTGTATTTACAAGAAAGTGAGTGGGAGCTCTGTAGCATTTCTAATATTATATGTGGATGACATATTGTTGATTGGAAATGATACAGAATTTCTGGATAGCATAAAAGGATACTTGAATAAGAATTTTTCAATGAAAGACCTTGGTGAAGCTGCTTATATATTAGGCATCAAGATCTATAGAGATAGATCAAGACGCTTAATTGGACTTTCACAAAGCACCTACCTTGATAAAATTTTGAAGAAGTTCAAAATGGATCAGTCAAAGAAAGGGTTCTTACCTGTGTTACAAGGTGTGAAGTTGAGTCAGACTCAATGCCCGACCACTGCAGAAGATAGAGAGAAAATGAAAGTCATTCCCTATGCTTCAGCCATAGGTTCTATCATGTATGCAATGCTGTGTACCAGACCTGATGTGTGCCGTGCTATAAGTTTAGCAGGGAGGTACCAAAGTAATCCAGGAGTGGATCATTTGACAGCGGTCAAGAACATCCTAAAATACCTGAAAAGGACTAAGGATATGTTTCTCGTTTATGGAGGTGACAAAGAGCTTGTCGTAAATGGTTACGTCGATGCAAGCTTTGACACTGATCCGGATGACTCTAAGTCGCAAACCGGATACGTATTTATATTGAATGGTGGAGCTGTCAGTTGGTGCAGTTCCAAGCAGAGCATCGTGGCGGGATCTACGTGTGAAGCGGAGTACATAGCTGCTTCGGAAGCAGCAAATGAAGGAGTCTGGATGAAGGAGTTCATATCTGATCTAGGTGTAATACCTAGTGCATCGGGTCCAATGAAAATCTTTTGTGACAATACTGGAGCAATTGCCTTGGCGAAGGAATCCAGATTTCACAAGAGAACCAAACACATCAAGAGACGCTTCATTTCCATCCGCGATCAAGTCAAGGAGGGAGATATAGAGATTTGCAAAATACATGCAGATCTGAATGTTGCACACCCGTTGACTAAGCCTCTTCCACGAGCAAAACATGATCAGCACCAAGACTCCATGGGTGTTAGAATCATTACTATGTAATCTAGATTATTGACTCTAGTGCAAGTGGGAGACTGAAGGAAATATGCCCTAGAGGCAATAATAAAAGTTGTTATTTATATTTCCTTATATCATGATAAATGTTTATTATTCATGCTAGAATTGTATTAACCAGAAACTTAGTACATGTGTGAATAAATCGACAAACAGAGTGTCCCTAGTATGCCTCTACTTGACTAGCTTGTTTATCAAAGATGGTTATGTTTCGTAACCATAGACATGTGTTGTCTTTTGATGAACAGGATCACATCATTAGAGAATGATGTGATGGACAAGACCCATCCATTAGCTTAGCATATTGATCGTTTAGTTTTATTGCTATTGCTTTCTTCATGACTTATACATGTTCCTCTGACTACGAGATTATGCAACTCCCGAATAACGGAGGAACACTTTGTGTGCTATCAAACGTCACAATGTAACTGGGTGATTATAAAGATGCTCTACAGGTGTCTCCGAAGGTGTTTGTTGGGTTGGCATAGATCAAGATTAGGATTTGTCACTCCGTGTATCGAATTGGTATCTCTGGGCCCTCTCGGTAATGCACATCACTATAAGCCTTGCAAGCAATGTGACTAATGAGTTAGTTATGGGATGATGCATTACGGAACGAGTAAAGAGACTTGCCGGTAATGAGATTGAACTAGGTATGATGATACCGATGATCGAATCTCGGGCAAGTAACATACCGATGACAAAGGGAATGACGTATATTGTTATGCGGTTTAACCAATAAAGATCTTCGTAGAATATGTAGGAGCCAATATGAGCGTCCAGGTTCCGCTATTGGTTATTGATCGGAGATGTGTCTCGGTCATGTCTTCATAGTTCTCGGACCCATAGGGTCCGCACGCTTAACGTTCGATGACGATTTGTATTATGAGTTATGTGCTTTGGTGACCGAAGTTTGTTCGGAGTCCCGGATGAGATCACGGACATGACGAGGAGTCTCGAAATCGTCGAGAGGTAAAGATTGATATATTGGAAGGTTATATTCGGACACCAGAATGGTTCCGGAATGATTCGGGTATTTTTCGGAGTACCGAGGGGTTACCGGAACCCCCCGGGGAAGTAATGGGCCTTATTGGGCCATAGGGGAGAAGAGGATGCAGGCCAAGAGGAGGTGGCGCGCCCCCCCATGGAGTCTGAATTGGACTAGGGGAGGGGGTGGCACCCCCCTTGCCCTTTCCTACTCCCTCTCCCTTTCCCTCTTTCCCACTCCGGAAAGGAAAGGGGAATCCTACTAGGACTTGGGAGTCCTAGTAGGACTCCCCACACTTGGCGCGCCCCTAGGGGGCCGGCCTCCTCCTCCCCTCCTTTATATACGGGGGCGGGGGGCACCCCAAAGACACATCAGATATTCTCTTAGCCGTGTGCGGTGCCCCCCTCCACAGTTTACTCCTCCGGTCATAGCGTCGTAGTGCTTAGGCGAAGCCCTGCGCGGATCACATCGCCATCACCATCACCACACTGTCGTGCTAACGAAACTCTCCCTCGACACTTTGCTGGATCAAGAGTTCGAGGTACGTCATCGAGCTGAACGTGTGCTGAACTCGGAGGTGTCGTACGTTCGGTGCTTGATCGGTTGGATGACGAAGATGTTCGACTACATCAACCGAGTTAAGCTAACGCTTCCGCTTTCGGTCTACGAGGGTACGTGGACACACTCTCCCCTCTCGTTGCTATGCATCTCCTAGATAGATCTTGCGTGAGTGTAGGATTTTTTTTTGAAATTGCATGTTCCCCAACATCTATAACCTAATAAATGAAGCTTTGTTACTACCCACTATGAAGGTAGTGTATGTTACTCTCCATTTATGCTAGATGTACAGTTTTTCACGGACCGAGGGAGTACAAGTGCATGCACTCACATACACACCCAGGGTGGTTCGCGTGCAAGGGTTGGACTCCTGTCGCACCTGCGTAAAGTTTTGTTTAACTGATTTCTTTGCTCTGCCAACTGACAGGTGGGACCTAGAAACCAGGTGTCGATTTAACCAGTCAACAAAGTGCCACATCGACTATGTGACCGGTCAGCAGGGTGCAATACGGTGCTCTACGTTGAGCTAGTGACCGTATAATAACCACAAAACTATATAGTGACCGTAATGAGCGTATTGTTACATACGTTGACCACCAGTGTATTTTTCTCGTTTCAAATTAAGCCATATTAACCAGAAAGGACGAAGTATGGACTAGTACTACTTTGATGTCTCCCGTCAACTCGAAGAACGAGGAGAAGCTTGCTTACTACGCCCTCTCCCTCGCCCACGCACGGTGGCTCACAGGACGAGGAGAAGCTTGCTTACTACGTACGCCTATGCCCTCTCCCTCACCCACACGCGCGGTGGCTCCCAGGACGAGGAGAGGGTTTTGACTACAACGCCCTCTCCCTCTCCCTCGCCCTCGTCGTCGTGGTGGACGAGCATTAGTTCATTTGGTGTCAGATTGCCAGAAGCATATTGTACTGACATTGTTGGACCTTCCGAAGAGGCGAAGAGCCAAGTGCAAGGTTCACAGGAGTACGAACTGTTGAACGTCCCGAAGAGGCGAAGAGCCAAGCGCAAGGTTCATAGGAGTTGTCGTCCTAGTACTACAACTATAGCGAACGATCGCTACTGTATGATGTCGCCACGTCACCTACAGCCAAAACTGTGCAACCTTTTTTTCTCACAGAGCGTGTTGGAGCCCGTACAACAGCCACACAAGTTGCACGTACACATAACACATTTACTAGTAATAAATTCTAAAGGACAAATGCCAGCATGCCACACAATTTCATCTCCACTTCATGTGATAAATTTGTGCACGACTACTCTACATATATTTATAGCGCTACCATTCACAATTTACCATACTCCACTTACATGTTATAGATGGGCTCCATGTCCATGTCCTCCTCCAGGTTCCTGTCCCAGGTGTTCTTCATAGATGGCACGATCCATAGCAGTGGGCAACGGGAATCATTGTCGCAGCTTTCTAGCCCGGTTCCACACAATGGAGACTCATCCAAGCTGAAGAGGTATAAATCAGGGATAGCGTGTCCCAGCATGTCATTCATCTGGTGGTGCGCACTGAAGACACAACCATGCTTCATGAACGGCAGGCCTTCGGTGTCATGCACGGAAGGTGGCATCTGCCTCACAATGGGGTAGCTGTCCCCAATGAAAAGGGAGTACTCTCCAAGAGTGTTCCTCAGCACCTGATAACCCACAAGTATAGGGGATCAATCATAGTCCATTCGCTAAGTAAGAGTGTTGAACCCAACAAGGAGCAGAAGGAAATGACAAGCGGTTTTCAACAAGGTAATGTCTGCAAGCACTGAAATTATAAGTAACAAGTAGTTTGGTAGCAAGATAATTTGTAATGAGCAAGTAACGGTAATGGTAGCGAAAGTGCAGCAAGGCAGCCCAATCCTTTTGAGGCAAAGGACAGGCCAAAATGATCTCTTATGATAAGCAAAGCGTTCTTGAGGGTACACAGGAATTTCATCTAGTCACTTTCATCATGTTGGTTTGATTTGTGTTCGCTACTTTGATAATTTGATATGTGGGTGGACCGGTGCTTAGGTGTTGTTCTTACTTGAACAAACCTCCTACTTATGATTAACCCCCTCGCAAGCATCCGCAACTATGAGAAAAGTATTAAGAATAAATGTAACCATAGCATTAAACTTTTGGATCCAAATCAGTCCCTTACAGAATAGCGCATAAACTAGGGTTTAAGCTTCTATCACTCTCGCAACCCATCATCTAATAACTACTCCAAAATGCATTCCCTTAGGCCCTAATAAGGTGAAGTGCCATGTAGTCGACTTTCACATGGCACCACTAAGGGAATCACAACATACATATCATCAAAATATCGAACGCATATCAAGTTCACATGATTACTTGTAACAAGATTTCTCCTCTGACCTCAAGAACAAAAGTAACTACTCACTAATGATAATCATGCTCAAGATTAGAGGGGTATTAAATAGCATAATGGATCTGAACATATAATCTTCCACCAAATAACCATATCCTAATCAACTACAAGATGTAATCAATAGTACTAGTCACCCACAAGTACCAATCTATAGTTCCGGTACAAAGATTGAACACAAGAGATGAACTAGGGTTTGAGAGGAGATGGTGCTGTTGAAGATGTTGATGGAGATTGCCCTCCCCAAGATGGGAGAGTTGTTGGTGATGATGATGACAATGATTTCCCCCTCCGGGAGGGAAGTTCCCCCGGCGGAATCACTCCGCCGGAGGGCAAAAATGCTCCTGCCCAAGTTCCGCCTCGAGATGGTGGCGCCTCGTCCCGAAAGTCCTCCCCTCATTTTTCTAGGTTAAAATGACTTATATACCAGAAGAGGGGCACCGGAGGTGGGCCGAGGAGGGCACAACCCACCAGGGCGCGCTTGGGCTCCCTGGCGCGCCCAGGTGAGTTCTGCCCACCTGGTGGGCCCCCTCTGGTACTTATTTGCTCCAATAATTCTTATATATTCCATAAAAATTCCTCATAAAGTTTCAGCTCATTTGGAGTTGTGCAGAATAGGTAGCCTGACGTAGCTTTTTCAGGTCCAGATTTCCAGCTACCGGAATTCTCTCTCTTTGTGTGAACCTTGCATATTATGAGAGAAAAGGCATTAGACTTACTATAAAAAGCATTATTATGCATAAAAACATCATAAATGACAGTAGGAAAACATGATGCAAAATGGACACATCAACTCCCCCAAGCTTAGACCTCGCTTTTCCTCAAGCAAAAACCGAAATCGAAAAACATGTCCACATGCTTAGAGAGGGAGAGGTGTCGATAAAAACAAAATACGGACATAGAAGCATCATGTATATTATTATAACAGCAACAAACTTTAGCATAGAACTTTATCATAGAACTTTTATCATATAACTTCTCATTAACAAGTAACAATTCATCACAACATCGAAGTATAAAGCATAAACTCTATTGAAAACCAACAAACTATGTTTTCAGTCAACTTTGCAACTACAATTCATCATCTTTTCAGGAAGGGTCACGTATCGGAGCCTTTTTGGCAAGTCCACATACTCAACCGTCATATAGTCTTCTATGATTGCTAACACTCACCGCATACACATGAGCAAAACATTTCAACCGGACACATAGAAATATAGGGGCTTATAGATTCGCCTCCCAACATACTCACCTTGAGGGTGATGTCAACAATAATAACTCATGCTACTCATATCCAACTGGATATATGTGCCTAGATCTTTCCTCACCACATGATGCTTGCCAAAAGAAAAAATAAAAAGGAATAGAGAGAAGAACTTTGACTCTAGCATAAAAGTAAATACATAAAAGTAAAATATAGGCCCTTCGCAGAGGGAAGCAGAGGTTGCCATGCACTTATTTGTTTGTATGCTCAATCTCTTAGTGCAAAATAATGTCACGGTATATTGCCCCTTGTGATAGCAACCTTTATTATGCAGTCTGTCGCTTTTATTCTTTGCCATCACAAGTTCGTACAACGCTCAATTTTCTCTTACACTAAATAATCCAACACTTTTAGAAGCAATTTTTATTGCCCTTTTTGCACCGATGACAACTTACTTGAAGGATCTTACTCAATCCATAGGTAGGTATGGTGGACTCTCAAAATAAGATTTGGGTTTATAGGTTTTTGGATGCACAAGTAGTATCTCTACTTAGTGCTGAATTTTCGGCTAGCAAAGATGGGAGCAAGCACCACATGTTAAAGGATCTATGACAACATAACTTCTATGTGAATATGAACAAACATAAATCATTATGTTGTCTTCCTTGTCCAACGTCAACAATTTTGGCATATAATATTTTGGTGGGGGCTCACAATCACAAAAGATGTCCAAGATAGTATATTTGCATGTGAATATTCTCTTCCCTTATTAATTCTTTCATGAATTGCATCATTGACCAATGCTATGTTTGTCAATCTCCAATAAAATTTTCTACTTATACTCTTCCTTATGTGATGTCATTACTTACCATAAAATTAGCATATGATCTTTTTCGTTTATTTCATTTCTTTTTATTGAACATGAAAGTAAAGAAAACAAAACTCAAACTAAACTTTATTATATATATCTTGCACATGATTACAAAGATAGATCACTAAGCAAACTCTCGAAAAGAAAGGATCGAACTGAACTTTTATTCATCTAAAGGAAAATATAACTATGGATCGAACTAATATAAGTAAAGGCAAAAGATAGTGGAGGTGATACGATACCGAGGCACCTCCCCCAAGCTTGGCACAAGCCAAGGGGAGTGCCCATACCCGATACTCAATTTTCCTTTGGTGATGAAGAAGGAGGTGGTGGTGATGAAGTAGTGGCAATCTTATCCTCGGGTTTCCATGGCAAGGGCTCACCATCATAAGAGGAGGAGTGATTCTCACAGGTCCTGCAACTGGCAGCCAAACTCATACCTTTAAACCTCGCCTCATATTCACAGACTTGGTTTTGGAGATCATAGATTTGGCTTTGGAGGAAGTTGATTTGCTCGTTGAAGGTGAAGATGATGTCCTTCATGGACTTTCCATCCACCTTGAGATCACAGGTGTAGTCCGCGATCATGAGGTGATTGGCATTGAGTCCATGTTCTACCATCCCCTTGCACCGGAAGACTTCCTGCTCCATAGCTTCAAGCCTAGCCTCCACGGATCCCGTCCCCTTGGGGCCTTGCACATCGCGGATGTGCAGCACCCCCTCATGCATCTAGATAGCCTGAGGGTGCTGCATCACCTCCCACAAATATGGGTTGATGACGTTCTCGAAGAACTTGTCCTTGGAGGAGCTTGAAGCGGCCATGGTGGATTGGATCTGTCAGAAAACAGCAAGGAAAAGAAAACAGAAGATTTCTCCGCGATACGGTGGTCAATAGGTTCGGGGGGTATATAAAGATTTTTTTATCTTGGGTAACAAGCAAACTGAAGAAAAACAGAGTCCGGAAGGTACCCGAGGTGGGCACAACCCACCTGGGCGCGCCTGGCAAGCCAGGCACGCCCTGGTGTCTTGTGCCCACCAGGGGTGCCTTCCTAGTTGTTTCTTATTTTCCTAAAAAAAATTATATTCCAAAACGGACAAAAAATATTTTTGTGGATTTTTCGGAGTCCGTTTACTTACCGTATCATGTACCTCCCCTTTTTCAGTTATTCTGGAGTGTTTCGGAAGGTTTCCTTTATGTGTTCTTCTGGTGTCATAGTTTGGATAATATTGCTTTCAACATTAATGGGCGTACCTGAGATATAATGTATTATCCGTTGCCCATTAACAACCTTCCGGTTAGTACCTTCGGCATTATTTATCTTGATGGCTCCGAATCGATAAACCTCCTCGATAACATAGGGTCCTTCCAATTTGGAGAGGAGTTTTCCTGCAAAGAATCTGAAACAAGAGTTGTAGAAAAGAACATATTCTCCAACTTTGAACTCACGCTTTTGGATTCTTTTGTCATGCCATCTTTTAACCTTTTCTTTAAATAACTTGGCATTTTCATAGGCTTGGGTTCTCCATTCATCTAGTGAGCTAATATAAAATAACCTCTTCACCGGCAAGTTTGAAGTCATAGTTGAGTTCTTTAATTGCCCAATATGCTTTATGTTCTAATTCAAGAGGCAAATGACAAGCTTTTCCATAAACCATTTTATACGGAGACATACCCATAGGATTTTTATATGCTATTCTATAAGCCCAAAGTGCATCATCTAACTTCTTAGACCAATTCTTTCGGGACCTATTGACAGTTTTTTGTAATATTAATTTTATTTCTCTATTGCTAAGTTCAACTTGACACCTAGACTGAGGATGATAAGGTGATGCAATTCTATGGTTAACATCATATTTAGCAAGCATTTTACGGAAAGCACCATGAATAAAATGTGAACCACCATCAGTCATTAAATATCTAGGGACTCCAAACCTTGGGAAAATGACTTCCTTAAGCATTTTAATAGAGGTGTTGTGATCAGCACTACTAGTTGGAATAGCTTCTACCCACTTAGTAACATAATCAACAGCAACCAAAATATGTGTATACACATTAGAGAAAGGAAAAGGTTCCATGTAATCAAATCCCCAAACATCAAATGGTTCAACAGCAAGAGAATAATTCATAGGCATTTCCTGATGCTTACCAATATTACCAATTCTTTGACATTCATCACAAGATAAAACAAACTTACGGGCATCCTTGAAGAGAGTAGGCCAATAAAAACCAGATTGCAATACCTTGTGAGTAGTTCTATCTCCCGCATGATGTCCTCCATAAGCTTCGGAGTGACATTTTCGTAGGATTTGTCCTTGTTCATGCTCAGGTACACAATGTCTAATAATACCATCTACTCCTTCTTTATAAAGATGTGGGTCATCCCAAAAGTAATGTCTTAAATCATAGAAGAATTTTTTCTTTTGTTGGTATGTGAAGCTAGGTGGTATATATTTAGCAACAATATAATTGGCATAGTAAGCATACCAAGGAGTGTTATGAGAAACATTTATTGCAGCTAATTGTTCATCAGGAAAACTATCATTAATAGGTTGTGGGTCATCAAGAATATTTTCTAACCGAGACAAGTTATCAGCCACAGGGTTCTCAGCTCCCTTTCTATCAGTGATATGTAAATCAAATTCTTGTAACAAAAGAACCCACCTAATGAATCTAGGTTTAGCATCCTTCTTTTCCATAAGATATTTTATAGCAGCATGATCAGTGTGAATAGTCAATTTAGAATCAACAATGTAAGATCTAAATTTATCACAAGCAAACACAACTGCTAAAAATTCTTTTTCAGTAGTAGCATAATTTTGTTGAGCACTATCCAGAGTTTTACTAGCATAATGAATAACATTTAATTTCTTATTGACTCTTTGTCCTAGAATAGCACCAACAACATAATCACTAGCATCACACATAATTTCAAAAGGCAAGTTCCAATCAGGTGGTTGAACAATAGGTGCAGAAATCAAGGCTTTCTTAAGTGTTTCAAAGGCTTCTACACAATCATCATCAAAAACAAATGGAACATCCTTTTGTAAAAGATTTGTAAGAGGCCTAGAAATTTTAGAGAAGTCTTTAATAAACCTCCTATAGAAACCAGCATGACCGAGGAAACTATTGATACCTTTGATATCTTTAGGGCATGGCATTTTCTCAATTGCATCAACTTTAGCTTTATCCACCTCAATACCTCGTTCAGAAATTTTATGTCCCAAGACAATACCTTCATTAACCATAAAGTGGCACTTCTCCCAATTCAAGACGAGATTAGTTTGCTCGCATCTCTGCAAAACTCGATCAGGGTTGCTTAAGCAATCATCAAGAGAAGTTCCGTAAATGGAGAAATCATCCATGAAAACCTCAACAATCTTTTCACAAAAATCAGAGAATATAGCAGTCATACATCTTTGAAAAGTAGCAGGTGCATTGCATAAACCAAAAGGCATACGTCTATAAGCATAAGTTCCAAAAGGGCAAGTAAAGGTGGTTTTCTCTTGATCAGGTTGTGAGACAGGTATTTGAGAAAAACCGGAATATCCATCAAGAAAGCAAAAATGTGTGTGCTTTGATAGTCTTTCTAACATTTGATCAATAAAAGGCAGGGGGTAATGATCTTTTCTAGTAGCTTTATTTAGTTTTCTAAAATCAATTACCATTTTGTAGCCAGTAACAATTCTTTGTGGAATAAGTTCATTCTTATCATTAGGAACAACGGTAATACCTCCTTTTTTAGGGACACAATGAATGGGACTTACCCATCTACGATCAGCTATGGGATAGATTATACCTGCTTCCAAAAGCTTCAGTATTTCCGTTCTTACCACTTCTTTCATTTTAGGATTTAAACGTCGTTGGTGATCAACAACGGGTTTAGCATCAGGCTCCATATTAATTTTATGCTGACAGAGAGTGGGACTAATGCCCTTGAAATCATCAAGAGTATATCCAATGGCAGCTCGGTGCTTCTTCAGAACCTTCAATAATCTTTCTTCTTCATGTTCTGAAAAGTTAGCACTAATAATAACAGGATGAATCTTTTTCTCATCAAGATAAGCATATTTCAAAGTGTCTGGCAATTGTTTTAATTCAAACACAGGATCACCTTTAGGTGGAGGAGGACCTCCTAGAGTTTCAATAGGCAAATTGTGTTTAAGCACAGGACGTTGTTCAAAGAAAATCTTATCTATTTCATTTCTTTCATGCAGATGCATATCATTTTCATGGTCTAGCAAATATTGTTCTAGTGGATCGATAGGAGGCACAGCAATAGAAGCAAGACCAATTATTTCATCCTTACTAGACAATTCTTCCTTATGATGTTTTCTACTAAACTTGGAAAAATTAAACTCATGAGGCTCATTACCAAAACTAACACCGACAGTTTGTTTCTCACAATCTATTTTAGCATTGACGATGTTCAAGAAAGGTCTACCAAAGATAATGGGACAAAAGTCATCTTGTGGGGAATCAATAACAAGAGAATCAGTAGGGTATTTTATTTTCCCACACAGGACTTCAACATCTCTAACAATCCCAAGTGGTGTGATGGTGTCCCTATTAGCAAGTTTAATAGTAACATCTATGTCTTCTATTTCAGCGAGTGCTATATCATTCATAATTTCTTGATATAAGGTAAAAGGAATGACACTCACGCTAGCACCTATGTCGCATAAACCATGATAACAGTGATCTCCTATTTTAACTAAGACAACAGGCATGCCAAGAACGGGTGTATGTTTATCTTTTTCATAGGGTTTGTCAATTCTAGCAGCTTCATCACAGAAGTAAATAACATGCCCATCTATATTTTCAACCAAGAGATCTTTAACCATAGCAACACTAGGTTCTACTTTGATTTGTTCAGCAGGTTTGGAAGTTCTAATATAACTTTTGTTGACCACAGTTGAGACTTTAGCATGTTCCTTTATCCTAACAGGGAAAGGTGGTTTTTCAATACAAGTAGTAGACACAACTGGATCAACATTGTAAATAATAATTTCATCTTTAGCTATTACTGGTTCTTTAATTTCTTCTTTGATAGGTGGGTGATATTTAAACCACTTCTCCTTAGGGAGGTCAACATGAGTAGCAAATGATTCACAAAAGGAGGCTACTATCTCAGAGTCAAGTCCATATTTAGTGCTAAAATTTTGAAAAGCATCAGTATTCATAAAAGATTTAACACAATCATACTTGAGCTTAATACCTGACTCTTTACCTTCGTCGAGTTCCCAATCTTCAGAGTTGCGTTTAATTCTTTCTAAAAGATCGCACCGGAAATCAATAGTCTTCTTCATAAAGGAACCAGTACAAGAAGTATCAAGCATGGATCGATCATCATGAGAAAGCCGAGCATAAAAATTCTGAATAATAATTTCTCTTGAGAGCTCATGATTGGGGCATGAATATAACATTGAATTAAGCCTCCCCCAAGCTAGAGCGATACTTTCTCCTTCACAAGGCCAAAAATTATATATGTAATTCCGATCATGATGAACTAGATGCATAGGATAATTTTTTTGGTGAAATTCCAATTTCAATCGATTCCAATTCCAAGATCCAATATCATCGCATAGCCTATACCATGCCAATGCTTTTCCCTTCAAAGATAAGGGGAAAACCTTCTTCTTAGCTTCATCTCCGGGTAAACCTGCAAGCTTAAATAATCCACAAATTTCATCCACATATATCAAGTGCATATCAGGATGTTCGGTTCCATCTTCTGCATAAGGATTAGCTAGCAGTTGTTCTATCATACCCAAACGAATTTCATAACCAATATTTTCAGTAGGTGCAGTAGGTTGAGGGGTAACTAATTGTGGTTCTGGTCGAGGTGAAGATACCCCGAACAAACCCCTCAAAGGATTGTTCTCCATAGTAGCAAGTGACAATAAATTTCAGCACGTAGTAATAATTTTTCCTTACCGATTTCCACTTACCAAAAGTGCTTCACTCCCCGGAAACGGCCCCAGAAAAGAGCCTTGATGACCCACAAGTATAGGCGATCAATCATAGTCCTTTTGATAAGTAAGAGTGTTGAACCCAACGAGGAGCAGAAGGAAATGACAAGCGGTTTTCAGCAAGGTAATGTCTGCAAGCACTGAAATTATAAGTAATGAGTAGTTTGGTAGCAAGATAATTTGTAACGAGAAAGTAACGGTAATGGTAGAAAAAGTGCAACAAGTTAGCCCAATCCTTTTGAGGCAAAGGACATGCCAAAATGATCTCTTATGATAAGCAAAGCGTTCTTGAGGGTACACGAGAATTTCATCTAGTCACTTTCATCATGTTGGTTTGATTTGTGTTCGCTACTTTGATAATTTGATATGTGGGTGGACCGTGCTTAGGTGCTGTTCTTACTTGAACAAACCTCCTACTTATGATTAACCCCCTCATAAGCATCCGCAACTATGAGAAAAGTATTAAGAATAAATCTAACCATAGCATTAAGCTTTTGGATCCAAATCAGTCCCTTACGGAATAGCGCATAAACTAGGGTTTAAGCTTCTGTCACTCTCGTAACCCATCATCTAATAACTACTCCACAATGCATTCCCTTAGGAACTAATAAGGTGAAGTGCCATGTAGTCGACGTTCACATGACACCACTAAGGGAATCACAACATACATATCATCAAAATATCGAACAAATATCAAGTTCACATGATTACTTGCAACAAGATTTCTCCCATGACCTCAAGAACAAAAGTAACTACTCACTAATGATAATCATGCTCAAGATCAGAGGGGTATTAAATGGCACAATGGATTTGAACATATAATCTTCCACCAAATAAACCATATAGTAATCAACTACAAGATGTAATCAACACTACTAGTCACCCACAAGTACCAATCTATAGTTCCGGTACAAAGATTGAACACAAGAGATGAACTAGGGCTTGAGAGGAGATGGTGCTGTTGAAGATGTTGATGGAGATTGCCCTCCCCAAGATGGGAGAGTTGTTGGTGATGATGATGACAATGATTTCCCCCTCCGGGAGGGAAGTTCCCCCGGCAGAATCGCTCCGCCGGAGGGCAAAAGTGCTCCTGCCCAAGTTCCGCATCGAGACGGCGGTGCCTCATCCCGAAAGTCCTCCCCTCATTTTTTCTAGGTCAAAATGACTTATATACCAGAAGAGGGGCATCGGAGGTGGGCCGAGGAGGGCACAACCCACCAGGGCGCACCTGGGCTCCCTGGCGTGCCCAGGTGGGTTGTGCCCACCTGGTGGGCCCCCTCTGGTACTTATTTGCTCCAATAATTCTTACATATTCCATAAAAATTCCTCGTGAACTTTCAGCTCATTTGGAGTTGTGCAGAATAGGTAGCCTGACGTAGCTTTTTCAGGTCCAGATTTCCAGCTGCCGGAATTCTCCCTCTTTGTGTGAACCTTGCATATTATCAGAGAAAAGGCATTAGAATTACTCCAAAAAGCATTATTATGCATAAAAACATCATAAATAATAGTAGGAAGAGATGATGCAAAATGGGCGTATCAGCACCCACATAGCATCACGGGGGTCGAACTCGGCGCCGTTTATCTGGTACACGCGGCATCTCAGATTTGGACACATGGTGACGTACATGGTCAAGGTCCATGCATGATAATGTTGTGCTCAAATATGGCGGTCAGTAATACTGTGCCACAAGTAGTACTACTCCAGTATAGAGGAAGTAAAATAACCGGCTTATTATATATAGCCACTCCTGGCTACATGGATGAAATAGTAAGACATGGAAAAAACAAAAATGGTGGGAGCTAGTCGGTTCAAGTCTTCAAGGGCCTAGCTAGCTATACGCGTCCTCTAAGGTAAAAAGTACTAGTACTCCTTACTACTACAATGAAAGAGAAGGCGAGGGGGTTAAAAAAATTAATACCAAATTGTAGTACTAGTACTAGTAAACATGTCCCAGTCCAGAAAAGAAAAGAACTAACAAGTACTACTACTCTAATACACAGCAATGAGAAAATGGAATACCTGGGTAGATGGTGATGGTCCGATCATGGTAGATCATGTAGCCATGTTGCACATCAGTGGTACCATGGGTAACGACTGCTAAGATAGTTGATCCTAATATGCCAAAGTCAGCTACAAGGTTCCAGGTTAGACTGAATCACGGATGCAAATGCACATCCAGGATCGGCGATCTGATTTTGATCAGGGGATGACTGGTCCCTGCAAAATAATGGAGTACCATTAGGGATGCAAATGATGGTTTGTGCCTTCCTTTGTAATCTCCCGTACAGTAGGATGGCAACCAGATGAAACAAGTCCCCTGGCTTGTCACCACGAAGATGCGGCCTACATGGCACACGGCGTCTTCGAACGTGTAGGGGTACAAATCTGTCGGGGCCAACATGTGCCAGCCTCTGCCATTACTGCCTTTTGCATTGATGGCAATCCTTATGTCGAACACCGCGATGAGATAGTAATCATCGTAGCTGCGTCACTTTGTCGGTGGGTCCGCAATTGCTATCTTCTTCAATCTCATGTAGGCATCATCATATGTATTCAAGCCTAGCCAGTCCAGAAGGCCGATCCCCATGGTGGAGAAGGGGTCTACGGGAATGGCCGCACTAATGTGGATGTTGTGCAAAATGATGGTGGTATCCGACCGGAGGTATGCAAGCCAATCTTCATTGGCACCAACCCAGACCTATATATAAGATGGTGGGCAGTGGAGAAATTACGGGATGGAATAACTAAGTACTATATTTAGAATATACACTACATGATCAAACTCCATGACTAACCTGCTCATCGGATAAAATCCGACTCCCTCTCAACGTCGGCAACTCTAGCGGGGTCAATGTGCAACCACTGCCAGGTAGCGGTGGACTGTTCGATGGATTGTCCCATAGAATAACCTTCTGCTCAAGAACGCATGGAAGACCAAAAAGCATGGCCTTTTCCCAACCCTGTTTACGCACCATCTTAAAATAGTTGGTGCAGGAAGCACCGAGTCTTGCGGTGGCGAGGACGTCGGAGCAGCGTGCGATTTCTCCAAGAGGATCGTCGTCCAAGGTCTCCCAGCCCCGACGAGGAGGAGAACCACCTGCCGAATCCATGGGAGCAGCGATGAACTGCCTTGGTCTCTTCGGGGGGAGGGGAACTGGCGAGGAGGAGATAAGAGCGTAACCGCAGGGCCTCGTCCCTTCGTTAAGGAAGTTATGCGGGCACGCATAGTGGTAGTGCCTAGTGCCCCACGATGGTGCGGCTATTATTTACTATGTAGTACTGTAGCAGTAGTAGTACTACTTTCTCAACTAGTAGTGCGATGTACTGTACTTCTATAGTGCACCAGTGTTGAACTCTTGAATCTCAAGGCCAAGGAGCTACAGTTGCAAGTGGAGGGTACTACTGTTCTCTAGAACCATCGCTGTACTATCAATGCAGGGAAAGTACACCTGTGTAGTGCGTACTCTCCGTGCTCTATTCAAGCATGTAGCTGGCCTACTCAGCCGCTCCTCTCAAACACACACTAGTAGCCTGTTTATCAGCGACGGTTACTGCGGGGGTAGAACATTTGAGTTCTTTGATACAGCGAGACTATGCTTTTCACTTCCATTTGTGGAGGTGTAATGGATCTCTTCGAACTTTGTTAGTTCCTTCTTTATGAATGAGATGAGGCAAAGCTTTTGCCTCCATTTCAAAACAAAAAAAAATCACGTCCAGAGGAATTTCTTTTATAGAGCCGATAATGGAGCGAAGCCCATGCGTGCAACGCCATAAGCTACCGAGTAGTAGCACTTTACGTACAAAGCCATATTGCACAGTTCCCAATGCCACACCAGGCTTTTCTGGCTCCTCGGGCTTAATTGGGAGGCACTAGTTTAAATATGGTAGCTGATGAGGAAGCTGCAAGTGAGGTGTGGCTAGGGCGAGCACGCAGGCGAGAAACTTTACATGGTGTGGATTGATATATAGGAGAACTACTCTAGTATGCGAGCCACGAAATGATGGGAGGGAAAACCCATTCATGTGGCTGGGCTATCCAGTGCACCCAGATTGTGGTGTGACACGTCCGTTCAACTTCAAAAGTCAAACTACCAGTCTACAATATTTGCTCGCAGTGAGGTTACTATTTAAAAAAAAGGCCGCCGTGCGTTCGGCCGGGATCGAACCCACAAAATGAGCTATGCACTCCGGCGACCACTAGTAGTACTCGTTGGAGTACAACGCAACCTAGAATCGCCTTTTGTCGCTAGTACATTGTTCCTTACAAGAAACCACTACCAAGAAACTACCACTTACCAACCAGCCCTACCAAGAAACCACTACTCTACAAAAATTAGCAAAAACATACCGAAATTTTCTTAATCCGTCGCAATAAACTACGAAGTGTTGTTATAGGCACGTTTCAACCCATGTCGCCCCTTAAGTCAACGCCTTCTATTTGACCAGCAAGTTAGGCATTATGACTTGTGGGACCTACATGTTAGTCTGGACAAAAATCCCTGAGTGACCTCCTACCTCCGGCCCGTCCACCTAGTCATCCTCGGCCATGGGACGCAGCTACCACCGCCGGCAGAAGGCGAGGTCAAAAGCGCCGGCGGCGCGGAGCCCATCTTGCAGCAGCCCGGATGCCAGCTCCGCCCGATGCTAGCGGCCGCTAGCTAGCCAAGCTAGCACACACCCTGCTGGATGCATCCAGCTGCTTGTCTGCAAGGTTTGCTAGCTAGGTTGGCATGGCGGTGCGGTGGCTTGCTCGCGCGTGCCACGCTAAGGCCAGCCATCTGGCTTGAGCGAAGGCCAGCACGGCGGCTTGCTCGCGTGTGAGCCACGCTCGGGCCAGCCAGCCAACCCGTGCAGAGGCCAGCGCAGCGTCCGGCCCGTTCGGCGGAGCAGCGGCCAGCTCGCTCCTCACCGGCGCCACCGACGAACACGCATAAGAACTATTTGAAGTAATGTTCAGGAAAAATAATGATTGGAGGAGGAAGAACAGGATAGAAGGTCAGATGTAAGTCCCTCGTGTCAACGGTCAAATAAAATGTGTTGGTTTAAGCTGCCTCATCAGCATGGACGTGTGGACCAACCCTGTCATAAATGGGTTTAAATGAGCCTAATTGGCACTAGGTAGTAGTTTTTTGGCGCGGATTAAGAAATTTTAGGTATGTTTTTGCTATTTTTTGTACAATAGTTTCTTCCAAAGGCTGTTTGAAAGTGGTAGTTGTTTGTTAAAAACTCTACATACTGTAAGTAGGAGTGAAAGTTAAGCTTTTGAAGCCAATAAGCACGGCTAGTTACATAGTGCCTATGTGTATGTAATTCAAACTAAATATCAACCATGAGTGACTAATATCTTGATGGAAAACTCAAAACTATGGAAATACTAGCAATTTTTTTGCATGGTTGGAAATACTAGCAATGTGCACGTGCGTTGCAACGGATCGTAATTAGAATAATACTTATTCACAAACTTGATAGAAAACACTCTAATTTTGATATACATATATCACTAGAAATATATTATGTTTCAATCAGAATATATTCCTTGGGCTGTTTTGGTGAGGTGAGGGAGGTGAGGTGAGAGATACTAATTAAGGGGTTTTCTGCAAATTGGGTAGAGAAGTGGGATGTTGTTGAGAAAACACAACAACTTACCTCACAGTCGTTAGATGTAGATCTAATGGTCAGAAATGACGGATGGCAGACACACCATCATCACCAACTAAGTCTTCTATAGGAGTACTAGCAAGATGTCTGTGCATTGCACGGAACATCAAGATGCATTTTTTTATAAAACACCTGTTGTGATTGACCCATGCGGGAGTAATCCCATGTGTAAAAACTAATGATATCTCGAGAAAGAGGAGAGATAAGGTGAGGAGGAGTGGGGCGTGGTGGTGATTGGTGGTCGGACTGAGCGGAGGCATGGGGATGGACAACGCCAGCAGCGACCACCATGCCAGATTGATCCAGAGGCATCCTTTCTTAATTGCTCAACAATGAGGTTGTGGGAGATAAGAATGAACGAGGGGAGGCCTTGTCTGCAAATGTGGAGGGAGGTGCGGGTATCTTTTAGTTTGCTTTCTATCCATCAGATATAGATCGGACGGTCTATATTGCAAGATGGCAGGCACACCATCATCACCAACTCGGTTTTTTTATAAGAAGAGATATAAGTATGGAGATACAAACGTATTATCGATACTTGTTTCCATAAACTTGGATCTACATTCTATTCAACGGCTGAGCATGTGGGGCCTTAGCATGATGACTTCTCGACTGTGTAAAACAAAGGTTTTCCCGTCGCTGATAAGGAGGGGGTGACGGCGGCGCGCTTTCAGCTCGCTCTAGTCCTAGTAGTCATACTAGGTGGTCTACGGACGTGTAGATTTATTCTTTTTCACATCTCGTGTTCATCGTACTGCCACGACTGTTGATGAATAGACGGTAAGTTATTCACGAGAAAACCTTGGTTGAGCATGTGTGCGAGAGAGAGACAGCGCATGCGTGTGTGATATGTGTAGAGACTAAGGCAATGATAAGAGATTCTTTGTGTCTCTGTGTGTGGAGGATAGAGAGAGACATGTGCATGGGGCGTTGTGTTGTGTAACATGGAGACACATAGACATAATCAGAGAGTGTGTGTGAGATACACATGCGGACATGGGGAGAGATGTGTGAGTTAGAGAGATGGAGAATTTTTGGTGTGCATGTGAGCTAGAGAGAGAGGGGATATATACATACCTAGAGCTCGAGAGAATATGCAAGGGTGTGTGTCTTAAAAGAAGGATCTAGATAGATGGGTGTTTGTGCTTGTTTGTGTGTGTTTGTGCACACGCGCGTGTGTGAGAGGGAGTGTGTGTATGTGGAGAAGAGAGACCACTAATGATGTAAACCTAGTAGGGAAGGGGGAATGGTGTGACCTGTGTGTCAAAGAGAGAGAAAGGCATGTGTAGTAGCGGGATAGCATGGGTGCGGGTGGGGAGCAGACTATTTGGAAGAGACATCGAGTGTGTGTGGGAGAGGGGTGTGAGAGCGAGATAGAGAGCTAGCGAGGGAGAGAGAGAGAGGAAGAGAGGGGTCGTTTGTGTGCGGAAGTGGCGTATAGATAGGGAGACAAGGTTGATGTTGTTTGAAAGTGGCCTATGTACGGAGACGCAAGAGAAGCAAGTCATCGTGTGTGTGATAGAGACTTCATGAGAGATCTAGAATAGATGTTGCAGAGAACAACGTGCGAGATTGAGAATGATGATACATTAGGGAGCTATGGAAAGAGTGACGACATATATGTATATAGGGAAGGAGCTGGGTCGGGTCCACCTGTGGGAGAGATAGAAAGAGGAGAGTGGTGCACAAGGAGACAAAGGGTGCTTGTTTGCAGTGGGGGTGGTGAGTGAGGTGAGTGTGCGAGAACAACATAACTAGGGAGATAGATGTTTCGGGGCGATGTTTTGTGTGTATGGGAAAGATACACTCTATATAGTGTGTGTGCTTGGGAAAGAGAGATGCCGGGAGACCTAGAGAGTGGGGGAAGAGATGTGTGCATGCCCGAGAGACAAACTGGTAGAGACCTATATTGGGGTCCGGACTTAGAAGAGAGAGGGGGGTTAATGTGCTCCTGTGTTCGTGTACGAGGGAGAGAACGACTTGTGGGGGGGGGGGGGGGCGGGGTGGGTGGCTTCAGATAAAGAGTGAGGTGTCTATATTTGAGAGACTTTAGCGTAATTGAGATATATATGGTCAATAGTGTGTGCACTCATGGTTGATCAATTTGTTTCACAGTTTGGACTATGAGATAACGATACTTTTGAACATGCGTGATATACTTTGAAGTACCAGAATTACAAACCTAAGATTGGAATTTTGGAATTCGACTCCATCATTAGCTTTTGTAATTCATTTAAACGGAGGTACATTTTTTAAGCGGGATTTCATGATTTCAAATTCATATATCAAACCTAGAGATATACATATACGGGCATGTTCAAACCTTATAATCATCCACTTTATTCATACACATACACATTTTTGTATCATATTTAGGATAAACACATTTGGAATTTCATTTGAATTGGACCATATGATGGTATTTGCTTCCACTAGCTCAATGATCCATATTTGAATTGAATGGACAATCTAAGTTTCGAGTTGGACACATTGATTTTTGAAACTTGCACTTTTTTTGCGTGCAAAAATAAATAAATTCTCGGCCATGATATCATAGTCGGCCGTACAAGAGCAAAACACTTCATTTCAGCCGCCAAAAGCTTTCAAACTTCCCGCTCACATCGAAATATCTCGTGCCCGAAAGTTTAGCCCTGTGATATTCCTGTTTTACCCCTGCCACATGAATAGAAAAGGGCTACTTTTGTAACTCCATTGTTTTCCCCTCTTTGCCCCCAACATTCTTCCCCAGAGCCCCTCCCCTTCCCCTCCCTACCTCCTCCCCCCAACCACGCCAAGCCGCCGAATCTAGTCCTCCGCCGCAGCGGTGGACCTCACACCCCGCCGGATCTACCTTCCGCACCTTGGAACCCCCAACTGCCAACTCACCACTTCACCGGAGCCGTTTCAGCGACTGGCTTGTCCACCGCTCCAGATCTCCTTGACCGCCATCGTGGTCCACTGCACCGGATGTGCTTCACCGGCGCCCTCATCCACCGCAGTGTAGGCCCTTCACCGACTCCCTCGTCCGCCACATCGCTGGCCCTTCATACAAGCCCTCGTCTGCCGCAACAGATCCGCCTCACTGATAGCACCGTACACCGTGCCGGATGTGCTTCGCCGACGCCTTCATCCACTGCACCGGACCTGCTCCATGGATACCATATTCAACTCCACCGGCCTTGCTTTACTGACGCCGCAGCCTCATCGGGTTATTTTGATTTGTACTCCTTCGGGTTTTCTCTTCTTTATCATGGAACTGTTCGCTTACCACAGATGAGCTTTCTTGTATGTCGACAGGCACCACAACCGAAGCACCGGAGCCGCTTCAGCAACGGCGACTGCCGGCCCAAACTCAACCGCAACACAAGCAACCGTATCTTATATGACAACGATACCCATATGCTGCCGAGAATCAGGTACGATTATCCAACGGCTGGCGCCTACGTTCACTTTCTTAGCATAAGCACCGCACCTTCAAATTTCTTCAGGGCATCATCCATTTTTTCATGAGACGCGTTATTCTGCTTGCACCTGTAGGGCCATACTTCTGGCAGTGAACATGTTACATGTGCTAAATTACAAACCAGTGCACATATAGTTACAATGCTTTTGTTTTGTCCTAAGTATTACTGTACTTCCTAGATATCACTGCCTACTATTTAACTTCTTGCATGCTATCACTGGTACAACGAGGTGCTATACAAACAATTTTTAACCCCTTTCCGCGACGCCGTTCTGAACCGTCGCCTAGTGAGTTACTGCGATAGGGGGGTCCTTCCCACACGACCCAGAAACCGTCGGAGATATGCCCTCCTGGCACACACGCTCAGCAAAATGAGGTCGTGTGTGACCGGCGAGCGATCAAATACGGTTATACGTATAGTAGTGCTCAATAAAATACAATTATACATGCGAAATCGTTTCCGATCGTAAGTACATCCCACACAGTCAGTCTCCGCTAAACGTTTCCGTTCGTATATACATCCCATAGAGTCGCTCCAAGGAAAACGTTTCCGTTCGCAGGTACATCACACACAATTTTCCCCGTGAAATCGTTTGTGATAGCGTTGCCATTGCACATGATATTAACAATTTTATCGTTTGCGTTATTGAATGCATCACACACGATGCGTAGAAGAAACTGTGTGGCAAAGGCTGTCCATCACACACAGTTTTTATGTGGTAAACGTTTGCGCAAGGTGGCCTAAGGCAAACAGTTTTCAAGAGGATGTCGTGTCTGATTGTTCATTGATCCAACACGGTTTATTCCTATAAACTGTGTGCGTTGCCTGAGGTCATCACCCACGGTGTTTTCTCAATAACCGTTTGCCCTAGAAAACCCAATTAGCAGGCTAATTGGCCATTAGCAGGCTAATTACCCTATTATTAATAATCCATTTATTAATCTAATTGACATTTCATATTAAGCACACAATATATTTCATTTCCATATTAAGGAAGCAGGATTTCATAATCGAAATACATCAGAGTACAACATCATATAGCTTCAGCACTCAACTACCCCATTACACAACTGCACCAGCACCAAGTTTCACATGCAACATCTACAACCTTTTGAAATTAGCATCATAGATAGAACATAGACAGATGAATCTCATCTGGAAAACTGCTGAAGCGGGAGGCGAATATTGAGCCTTCATTGATGTTGAAGGTCTTTGCAACTTTAGGCCAGTGCCTGTGGATGATTGGCCGTCCATCCTTCGTCCTCTTCAGGAACACTTCAATATTGAACCGTGGGTGTTGTATGAAAACCTTCGTCGCCTCCTGACCATACAGGTGGTTTGAGAGGTAATCATCAGTGAACTGCTTTGGAAAGGCCTGAAAACAAGGATATGCATAAATATCTTCTCCAGATTTGAAATGGCGCAAATGAATTAAAAAGACAAGGTATTACATTTAGTACCATCCCATAGTGAACTGATGTCTTCTTCATTGTGCAGAGAAACATCTTGTTGTTTTTTGTCGCTAATTTCTTTATCGTAACAATCTTTCTGAGTGTCTTGACTTAACTGATATTAATGGACAACTCATTTCCACATATGCAAAAAGTGTCAAACAGTGGGTCAAAACCTCTGATAGTAGGACCTACATGTGCAAGACCAAATTGTTAAAAACCTAATATTTAAAAAGAAGAAGTGGAAAGGTGTGTCATTAACTGCAATAGGCCTAATATTTAAAAACATGCAAATGTAGTCATTCAAACTTATATTGTGCAGGTCTAAGTACACTAGTTATTGGCCCTGTTTGGATCCATGGGTTAGAGTTAGTTTGAGCTACTTTGGGCTCAAATAGCCCTAAAGTATCCAAACATGAGGGCTAGTTTGAGCTAGTTGCGTCAAACCCACCCAAAACAACTATCCCACCCAAGAGGTGCTGATTGGGGCTAGTTCTCCTAGTGCATTTATTGTCAATCTAACACTGTCATCCAAACACCTCTTTGGCTAGAGTTAGTTCAAGGTTAGTCATTGCTGAGTGTCATTGTTATTTAGGAAACATAGGATAGCATAGGATTTATTCTACCTTGACTTGTACTCCAAGATGACCATGTACTCCTATATATATGCCCATGAGGCTCAAGCAATACAATCAACTATTCCACCAATCTCTCTCTCTCCCTTTTAACTGGCATGAGCTAGAAACTAACTCTAACCTCTAGCTAAGTTAGAGTATCCAAACAGTGCCATTGTTAAATCGAATGGAAAGGCGTGTTCAATACTCCCTCCGGTCCTTTTTACTCTGCATATAAGAATTGTCTGAAGTCAGACTTCATAAAGTTTGACCTTATTTATATGAAAAAATATCAACATCTAGCATGCTAAAGTTATACAATATGAAAATTTAAGTCATGACACATGTACTGATATTTATTTCATATTGTGAATGTTGGTATTTTGTTCTATAAAGTTGGTCAAATTTTAAGAGGCCTGACTTTAGAAACATCTTATATGCGAACTAAAAAGATTCGGAGGGAGTACAACATGCTTAACAGCAACCAAATATAGTCATTCATAGAGCTATTGTTAAATTTGGTATTGATGAAATTGAACTGCATAGTTCATACTAGCACATATAGAACATCACACTGTTAATAGCTGAAATAAACAAGGCATACTACGAACAACCAAAGATGGCAATTGAAACTAGACATATGTTAACTACAAACAACCGAACAACTATAAACCATAGAAATAAACAAGGCGTAATGCAAACAACCTAATATAGCAATAAATACTGGACATCTCACTACAAAAGGGGTTCGAGAAAACAAATCATGGGTTTCCTCACTTGTCACAGATTGGCTCCTCCTCGTGGTCGCCGTCGATGAGGTCTGACTTGCCAGCTGAGGATCCCAGGCCGGCGTCGCAGAACGTGTCCTTCAGAAATGACAAAAGGGGCTCCATGGCGATGAAGGATGGCAAATTGTTCATAACGAGCCACAGGGGATCAGTGGCAGGGCCATCGATGAGATCGACGGCTGTCGAACCCGAAGGGTTGGGGGTGGGCAACTTAACCTGTGACATAACCCGCGTCAAGCCATCGGTGTCGATGACCTTGATGTCATAGCCGGCATCCACGACATGCTAGAATACTCTAGCCCACCGATTGAAACGCTCAATCCAGGTCCAGTCATTGTCGTCAGCTTCCTCGGCGGCCACCTCGCCGACGTCGGGCGAAGAGGCCGCGGTAAAGCTCTTTTGGGCCATTCGCTCCTTGATCTCCCCGGGAAGCGTAGCCAGGCTTAGGTTGCGACGCTCTGGAGTGGGGGAGGGAGGTGGGGATGGGGATCTCTGGGAAAGGGGGCGTTTCACAGGCGTCATCTAAGAAACTTAGGGCGGCGAGGGTATGTATATCGGTGGGTAAACTGCACGGGCAGACCGGCAGAGGTTGACGATGAAGGTGGCGCAGCAGCGGCGGTGACCTAGCTAGGTTTGGAGCGAGGGAGGGGTGGTGTGTATGTGTGTGAGCGGGGGATTTGGGGTGAGCGAAGGATGTGGGGTGTGTGTGTGGAGGGGGTCCAAGGTGGTGTTTGAGGAAATGCCGCGGGTACTGAAAATTTTACTAGGCGGGAGTAAAATGGCAGGGCTACTGAAAATTTGGATCAAGGGATTGAAGCAGAGCGGGGCGGGAGTAAAATGCCGGGGCTACTGAAAAATTTGGATCTACTGATTGAAGCAGAGCGGGAGTAACAGACGTCGCACACGGTCCAGACATACTAATCGTGTGCTATCAAACAGAAAAACCATCTACGCGGACGCGGGTAGATATTTTCAAGATTGCGAGGGAGTAGATATTTTCAAGAGGGGGAGGGAAGCCTCGTGGAGCCCAATCTACTGTGATCATGTGGGTGAGAGGGGCAGGGGTGCGGCACATGGGTAGTCATAGGGAACCGTGTCTGTTTCGTACCCGATCGCAGACGGTTGCTGCGTCCGACTCGTCTGTTGTTTATAAATTTGGCCAAAAAAACACGGGAAAGGGTCAGAAAATGAACACACATGCATGTCGACCAAATATATGTATGAAAAGGGTGGATTTATGTTCAAATACCCAATGCACAACTTTGATGTGGCACCTGTCGCACAAAGCGCACGTTATTATTGCTAGCCCCCCCCCAAACACACACACACACACACACACACTTCGTGTTGCCGGGAGGGGAATCCTAGCTATGAACGCATGCCCCCAAATAGCTAGGTCTGACATCTCACCGTACTGTAACACAAAAACCGAAAGGAGTACATCAACCCCCCTCCCCCCTTTGCTTCCGATCAAATGTGGACCATGTGCGGGCCCACAGATGTGTTCTTCTGGCGTTACCAAATCACAAATTTGATGTGGCACATGTGCATTGCAAATTAACCAGGCATCCCCGACCCCACGGAGGTTCATCTAGTATGAAGTAGTACTGTGCCGCACCTCCCCCACACACACTTTGAGTCGGTGGGAGGGGGCATCTCACCAAGGCGTATTGTAAGATTGGTCAAGAAGAATCACCACCTTGGTCGTATAACCTCTCTTGTTTGTTGGGTCAAAGTCATGCATTGACGTTCCACACACGGCCCCACAAAATAGGCTAGCTTGTCGCCGATAACCACACGAGGGAGTGCCTGAAGACAACCACTACATGCATGTGGCCCAAACATATGTATGAAGTGTCATGTGGTGTTTGAATATACCCAATGCACAACTTTGATGTGGCCGCGTGCTTTTGGAACCGGAAAGTCCCCACACGGAGCGAGGGTTCACGACACATAGTATACTACTATACTATATATATATATATAGTGGTACTATTCATCACCCAGGGTGCAGAATGAGTTATTCTTCACCCGAGGTAATCTTACGATCACTTCATAATTAAATTACATTTGGAATTCAAATAGTTACATTCCTATTGATTCACTACGTAAAATTTGGCATAAGAAAATAAAAATATAGGTCATAAGACAAGAAAATTTGTAGTTTATGTATATTTTACACTATGTTTTTATGTTTGTAATTTATGTAACATAAAATATTTTTTACGGCAATTATATATATTCTTATGGTCTCTTTTTACGTCGGAATTAAGACAAAACTTACGGAACGTAAAATTACGGTGTACTAATGGTAAAACAGAGGGGGTGAAGAATAACTATTCCTCATCCAGGGTGACGAATAGTCAATCCCTATATATATATATATACACACACACATATGGATTCATGTGTATGCGAGCCCTCGAACTTAGGTCTCGAATCTCACCATGATCGACGTACGACTATACGGTAATGCGAACCAAGAGAAGAAGAATCCACCCTGGTAACCTCTCTCACGTTGTTCGTCGAAGTGATGGACGTCCACGCGGGCCCACGAATATATAGGTCGTCGATGATAACCAAGCAAGGGAGAGTGTCCAAAGACAACCACTGCATGTATATATGTGCCCCAAACATATGTATGGACATGCGTGATGCATGCATATATGTTTGAATACCAAAAGCACAACATTTTGAGGTGGCGCATGCATGTGTCGAAAAATGCACAGTCCCCACACAGATCTGGTTCATGATGCATCGCGTGCTCGCCCCCCCCCCCCCCGCCCCCACTTCGACCCGGTGGGAGGGATTCGTGCATAAACATGCTCGCGAAGTATATAGTTGCATGTACCAAACCATATAAGACGAACCAAAATTTAATCCCCTCCTAATTATAAGTCAAATTAACCTCTATGGCTGTCGGTCGAAGTGATTGACCAAGCGGGCACACAGAGATGGACGAAGCATTTCACTGATAACCCCGTGAGTGAGTGCTAGAGGACAACCGCCATCGCTTGCTTGTGGGCCAAACACATACATGTATGGAGATGTGTGGTTGTGATGTTTGAATACCTAATATATATGCAGAACTTTGATGTGGCACCTGCTTCGGAAACCTTTAAGTCCCCCACACGAACCGAGGTTCATGACATGTAGTATATATATGTTTCCCCCTCCCCTCTTCGACGCGTAATATATACTCCTACGTACCGTAACAGAACCCGAAAATAATCCTCCTTGTTCGTCAAATTACCTTTCTCGTTGTGTCATATATTAGATGGAGGATGACCTCGCGGGCCCATGGAGGGAAGAGTCACAGGCAAAAGAGTGACAACCATCGTCTGCACGTGGGCCCAATGCGTTGGTGATGTTTTTAATACCCAATATGCACAACTTCTTTGCGGCACCTACCTCGAAAACCGAAAAGTCCCCACATGGAGCGAGATCGATTCATGACGTGTGTATAGTATATATGTGCTACTGATGATGACATGTACCTAGGGTAGGGTGTTAGGCTTGACCTAGACACCCTACCCAAGGACACTACCTTAGAGTCCAAGGCCTACAAAGTTCAACAGAAGATACCGACTGAAATCACCCTGAAGTGCAACTCACTCGATGGAAGATTCCACTTGGATATCCCAATTCCACTCGACCACGATTACTTCACTCGACCATACAAAAACCCACTCGGAGTACAGAAGGCTTAAAGTCACCCCATGATGGTAATGGTCAGGCATTCACTCCGTCGTCATAAAGATCATTTACGGCAGGCGTTACCAGTAACGTTCTAGTCTTAACTCACATTGAACCCCTGTGTAACGGAGGGCTGCGAAGGGCCTGGCACACTCTATATAAGCCACCCCTCCCCTCTGGCACGAGGGTTCACACCCCTTGTAACATTTGCACACATCCAGTCGACAAGCCTCCGCGGCACCGAGACGTAGGGCTATTACCTCCTCAGAGAGGGGCCTGAACTCGTAAATCTGTGCGTACAACCTTGCCGTAGCTACGACACTGCCTCCTCCTATGTACCCCCTACTCTTACTGTCAGACTCATTCCCATGACAGTTGGCGCCCACCGTGGGGCAGGCGTCTGAGCGACTTCCGGTGAGGTTGCATTTTCTGATCTTCATCAACAAGGTTTCCGGCGGTGGTTTGGCCCTGGGCCGCGAGATCTGACTCAGCGCGCTCACCTTCATCGCCGATGACTCTGCATGGCTCGGAGAAGCTCCCCTCGACATTGAGTCTCTCCCCATCTGCGGGGCAGCGCACTTCAGCGCGAGTGCCTGCGGCGTCCTCCTGCGGCAGCCGTCGACTCAGTATCGGTCAGTTCCCGCGGTGTCTTCGCTCCCCACTGTTCATCGCCGCAAGCGATCCGGTCGCTTGCGGCTCCAGCGGTGGGTGAAGCATGCAGTGGCTCGTTAGTTGACCACCCCACAAATCATGGCGATTGAGCCTGATGACTCTCTTTATGGGTCGTTCGATCTACCTACTAGCCATTCGGATACGCTTTCCGAGTGTGAGAGCAACGATCCTGCGGCGGAGGTCCTCATGGTTAACTCCCAGCGCAGTCTGCCTGGATTCCATCATGGCGGCGGTGGTGGTGGCGGCAGCGGCGGCTTGTCGTGCGAGTACGACTAGTAATATCTCCAAGCCCTCACTGCCAAGCAGAGGGAAGAGCTGCGGCGTAGGAACGAGGAGGCTCTCCAGACCCCCATCATTGGGGAGACCCCCGAAGCTCAAGCTTTGGAGGCTGCGCGTGTGGCCAATTTGGCCGAGTGTACGCGTCTAGAGAATCTTCAGCAAGCACTCGATGACTGCGCTCGCAGAGAGATCCCAAGTTCCAGTCGACGTCAACAACAGTTGTTTCCGACTGGGCCTCGAGATGACTGTCAGGTATACCGCACTCCGATTCAAAATGTTGTAGCAGCGGCCCGTATCGCAGATTCCATTCAACCGTCCCGTTCCGAGGCTGGTAGAGGTTTACAACAGATTCGAGCACTGCTGAGAGTGGCTGGAGAACAAAATTCCGCTGTTTCCCAGTCGCGCAACAGAATTCACAGCAAGTCAGTCAGGGTGGATTCAGTTCAGTCGGCACATAGCCCAAGATTGCCTCTGCAGCATGAAGATCGTGGTTATCGCCAGGACCAGTACCTTGGTCGAGGCCACGAGCAGTTTGATCCTCGATATCATCGCGATGACCACCGTCGAGTGCCTACGCCCCCTCCGAGAGGTGGTTCGTACGCGTCTCGGCGGTATGACGATAGGCGCCCGATTGGTGATGAGCGGAGAATTCCAGTCGACCCAAGAGAGCCCGGGTTCGATGCGAGGTCAGTCCTTGTTCAGGGATTGGTTGACAGGGGCAGAGCAAATAGAGAAGGGCAAGACAGAGATCATCCGACTGGAAACAGAGCATTCATTTTTGGGCCTGAATGTTTCAGTAGAGCCATCCGAGCAGCTGAGATCCCGCCCTACTTCAGATTGGCTGTGGGTGTGAGCAAGTTCACCGGTGAGTCGAAGCCAGACACATGGTTAGAAGATTTGGCGGTGTAGATTGGCGGAGGCAACGATGATGTAACCATGAAGCACCTCCCCTTGATGCTTGAAGGTTCGGCCAGAGCATGGTTGAATTAGTTGGCTCCTGGGAGCATATTTTGCTGGGAAGATTTAGCCCGAGTGTTTATCAAGACATTCGAAGGCACTTGCAAGCAACCTGCTGGGCTGACTGAATTACAGCACTGCGTTTAGAAGCCGAATGAAACTTTGAGGGATTTCATCCAGAGATGGACTACACTTCATCATGTGGTGGAGAACGTGTCAGAACACCAGGCAGTTTGCGCCTTTAAGGAGGGCGTCAGGTACAGAGAGCTTATCCTGAAGTTCGGTCGCTCCGGAGACATGTCTCTGAGCCGAATGATGAAAATAGCCATTCGGTATGCAAATGGTGAAGAAGAAGACTGACTCCGTAATGGCAAGGGGAAAATAGTCGACCCCGATGTTGGGGGTGGAAATCTCAGTCGGAAGCAAAAGCGTAAAGCTGAGGCTGCAGGTCCTGCTGAAGCCGTAGTTCTGAATGCACAAGCAAAGTCTAAAGGAAAGCCTAAAGGGCCATGGGTGCCTAAAAAGGTGAAGGACCAGTCCGGCCAGGACGTCCTGGATTTGCCGTGTCACATGCACATGAAGAAAGATGAAGAGGGTAACTTGATTCTGCCCAAGCATACCACTCGGTAGTGCAGACTCCTGATTCAGCAGTTCCGAGAGGGTCAGCCCAATGAGAAGAGCTCTGATAAGGATGAAGAGGAGGAAAAGGATGATGGTTACCCGAAGGTCAATGCTGCCTTGGTGAGTTTTGCTGATGTTGAAAGCAAGAGTCGACTGAAAGTCATTAACAGAGAAGTAAACATGGTTGCTCCGGCAACTACGACGTACCTGAAGTGGTCGAAGACTCCTATTACATTCGACCAATCAAATCACCCAGCGCATGTTGCTACCCCTGGGCAGCAAGCACTTGTGGTCGACCTAGTCGTTGGGGGCACCCGACTGACTAAAGTTCTCATGGATGGTGGCAGTGGTCTGAACATTCTGTATGCTAAGACTCTCCAGGGAATGGGCATTCCGATGTCCCAACTCAGTGAGAGCAACATGCAACTCCATGGAGTCATCCCAGGGAAAAAAGCAAAGTCACTCGGGTAGATTGCTCTTGATGTGGTTTTCGGTGATTCCAAGAATTTCCGCAAGGAGAAGTTGCCGTTTGAGGTAGTGGATTTCCACAGTGCCTATCATGCTATTCTGGGCAGGCCCGCATATGCTCGTTTCATGGCCCGTCCATGTTACGTGTATCTTAAGTTGAAGATGCCCGGACCCAAAGGTGTGATTATAGTCACTGGGAATAGGCAGAGAGCGGAGGAGTGCCTCAAAAAAGGTTCCAAGATTGCAGATGAGCAGATGGCAGTGGTAGAGCTGGAAGAATACAAGAAAAGTGCCGATCCGAGTGATTTGCTGCAAGCCAAGAAGCCTGCTTCAGAGTGTGCATTTCAGTCAGCTGGTGAAACAAAGCTAGTTCACATCCACCCAGATGACCCCACCGCTGCTCTGACTCACATCTCAACAACACTCGACAGCAAATAGGAAGCCGCGCTCGTCCAGTTCCTTCGTGAGAACTGGGACATCTTCGCATGGAAACCATCTGACATGCCAGGTGTACCCAGGGGGCTGGCTGAGCACCATTTGCGTGTCGACTCAAAACCTATCAAGGAACATCTCCATCGGTCCACCACGGAAAAGAGGAAGGTGATTGGTGAGGAAGTGGCTCGGCTCCTCGCAGCTGAGTTCATCCGCGAGATATACCACTCCGAGTGGCTCGCCAACGTCGTCATGGTCCCCAAGAAGGATAAATCACTTCGCATGTGTATTGACTTCAAATATATCAATCGGGCCTGCCCGAAAGACCACTCTCCTCTCCCCCGCATCGATCAGATTATTGACTCAACTGCGGGGTGTGAGCATTTGTCTTTTTTGGATGCATATTCCGGGTACCTTCAGATCTGACTGTATGGGCCCGATGAAATAAAAACAGCCTTCATCACCCCATTCTGGTGTTTTTGCTATATCACCATGCCTTTTGGTCTCAAGAATGCTGACGCCACATTCATGCGCATGATCCAGAAGTGCCTGCTCACTCAGATCAGTTGGAATGTCGAAGCATATATGGATGATATCATGGTCAAGTCACGCAAGAGTTCCGACCTACTGACTGACCTCGCTGAAACATTTGCCAACCTGAGAAGCTATGATATCAAGCTGAATCCGTCCAAGTGCACATTCGGAGTTCCTGGGGGAAAATTACTCGGTTTTCTCATTTCCGAATGAGGAATAGATGCAAATCCCGAAAAGATTGGTGGAATCCTCTGAATGAAACACCCTGAGCGTGTGAACGACGTTCAGAAGCTTACAGGCTGCCTTGCTGCTCTAAGTCAATTCATTTCTCGTCTCGGTGAAAAGTCATTGCCTCTTTACCGGCTGATGAAGAAGTCTGATACGTTCGAGTGGACTCCTGAAGCTGAAGCAGCATTTGTGGAGCTCAAAGCCCTGCTCTCCACCCAGCCAGTGCTTGCTGCTCCGATCAGCAAAGAGCCTCTACTGTTATATATTGCAGCCACTGGGCAAGTGGTCAGCACAGTGC
Organism: Thinopyrum elongatum; assembly: GCA_011799875.1. Taxonomy (NCBI): domain Eukaryota; kingdom Viridiplantae; phylum Streptophyta; class Magnoliopsida; order Poales; family Poaceae; genus Thinopyrum; species Thinopyrum elongatum. Next base: position 239,199,062 of record CM022303.1, read on the forward strand.
TCACGGTCGAGCGAGAAGAAGAAGGCAAGGTCTACAAAGTTCAACACCCAGTGTATTACATTTCTGAGGTCTTGACTCCATCCAAGCAAAGGTATCTGCATTACCAGAAGCTTGTATATGGAATTTTCTTGACTGCGAAGAAAGTTGCACATTATTTCCAAGACCACTCAATTTCAGTCGTCAGCGATGCTCCATTCTCTGAAATCCTAAACAATCGGGATGCAACTGGTCGAGTGGCTAAGTGGGCAATAGAACTTCTCCCTCTGGATATCAAGTTTGAAGCAAAAAAGGCAATTAAGTCTCAGGCAATTGCAGATTTCTTGGCCGAGTGGATTGAGCAACAACAGCCGACTCAAGTTCACTCGGAACACTGGACCATGTTCTTTGATGGATCAAAGATGTTGAACGGTTCCGGTGCTGGAGTGGTCCTGGTGTCCCCAAGAGGTGACAAACTCAGTTATGTCCTCCAGATTCACTTTGATTCCTCCAATAATGAAGCTGAGTACGAAGCACTTCTCTATGGGTTACGTATGGCCATCTAACTCGGCGTCCGTTGCCTGATGGCTTACGGCGATTCAGATTTGGTGGTTAACCAGGTGATGAACGAGTGGGATATCAGGAGCCCTGCCATGACTGGTTACTGCAATGTAGTAAGGAAATTGGAAAAGAAGTTTGAAGGGTTAGAGCTCCACCACATACCCCAACTCAAGAATCAAGCAGCTGATGATCTGGCGAAAATAGGTTCCACTCGGAAGCCTATTCCCAGTAATGTGTTCTTGGAGCATCTCTACACCCCATCAGTGCAAGAAGATCATTTTACTAAGGAGCCCCCCAACCAATAAGTTCTACCAACCCGACTGAAGTTGAGGTGCCAGCAGTTGTCGACCTAATAATGGAGATTTTGGTAATCACCCCCGACTGGACAGTGCCATACATTGCATACCTGCTCAGGCGGGAGCTCCCAGAAGACAAAATTGAAGCACGTCAAATCATCCGCAGGTCCAAGGCCTTCACGGTAATAGGTGGACAGCTCTACAGAGAGAGTGTTACTAGCGTGACTCAGCGATGTATCTCTCCAGAGGAAGGTCGACTGATCTTGAATGATATACACTCGGGGACCTGTGGTCACCATGCGTCCTCTTGGACCATCATGGCCAAAGCATACCGATTAGGATTCTATTGGCCGTGGGCCAATGAAGCAGCAAAGGAGATCGTTGAGAAATGTGAAGGTTGTCAGTTTTACTCGAACATGTCTCACAAGCCCGCATCTGCTTTGAAAACTATTCCACTCGTCTGGCCATTTGCCGTGTGGGGGATGGACATGATTGGACCCCTAAGAACTGGCAGAAGTGGTTTCACGCATCTGCTCGTGGCAGTCGACAAGTTCACCAAGTGGATTGAAGCTAAGCCCATCAAGAATTTAGGCTCAAGTACAGCCATCAGTTTCATCAGAGAGTTGATATTCCAATATGGACTTCCACACAGCATCATCACAGACAATGGTTCAAAATTTGATTCTAATGAGTTTAGAGCATTCTGCGCTTCCCAGGGCACTCGGGTCGACTACGCATCCGTTGCGCACCCACAGTCGAATGGACAGGCTGAAAGAGAAAATGGTTTGATCCTCCAAGGGCTGAAACCTCGACTGATGCGTGACCTTAAGCATGCAGCTGGGGCTTGGGTGATTGAGTTGCAGTCTGTTCTATGGGGATTGAGGACAACTCCCAACCGATCAGCCGATCGAACCCCTTTCTTTATGGTGTACGGGGCTGAAGCCGTCCTTCCGAGTGACTTGCTTCACAATGTACCCCGAGTGGAACTCTTCTCAGAAGCTGAGGCAGAGCAAGCACGTTAGGATGCCGTAGATCTCCTGGAGGAAGAACGGGAGATGGCCTTGATCCAATCGACTATCTATCAGCAAGACCTTCATCGATTCCGTGCCTGAAATATCAAAGGTCGAGCATTTCAAGAAGGAGACCTTGTGGTCCGAGTGGATCAGCAGCGACCTCATAAGCTCGCTCCTGCTTGGGAAGGTCCCTTGATCATCATCAAGGTGCTCCACAATGGGGCGTATCACCTTTATAACGTAGCCAAGAAGAAAGATGAGCCACGCGCTTGGAACGCGGACCTGCTCTGCCAATTTTATACTTAACAGTACTCAGATCTTCGAGTTGTAATGAGAATACCTTCAGTTTGTTTGTCAAGACATGATTTCTGCAATCTCTTAATGATTGTTCTCGCATCAACATGTGTTCAAAACCCCCAGTGGGTGGCTTAGCCGCGAACCTGTTTTGCCTAAGTTTCAAAAACTACTCTTAGTGAAGAGCAATCCTCTCACTCGGAGGCTTAGTCTCGAACTTGTTTCGCCTAAGTTAAAAACTACTCCGAGTGAAGAGCAATCCTCTCACTCGGGGGCTTAGCCGCGAACCAGTTTCGCCTAAGTTAAAAAACTACTCCGAGCGAAGAGCAATCCCCTCACTCGTGGGCTTAGCCGCGAACCAGTTTTGCCTAAGTTAAAAAAGTACTCCGAGTGAAGGGCAACACTCTCACTCGGGGGCTTAGCAATGAACCAGTTTTGCCTAAGTTAAAAAACTACTCCGAGTGAAGAGCAACCCTCTCACTCGGGGGCTTAGCGGCGACCCCGTACTCACCTAAGTTTCAAAAACTACTCCGAGTGGAGAGCATTCCTCTCACTCGGAGGCTTAGCCGCGAACCTGTTTCGCCTAAGTTAAAAAACTACTCCGAGTGAAGAGCAATCCTCTCACTCGGGGGCTTAGCCGCGAACCTGTTTCGTCTAAGTTAAAAAATTACTCCGAGTGAAGAGCAATCCTCTCACTCGGGGGCTTAGTCGCAAACCAGTTTTGCCTAAGTTAAAAAACTACTCCGAGTGAAGAGCAATCCTCTCACTCGGGGGCTTAGCCACGAACCAGTTTCTCCTAAGTTAAAAAACTACTCCAAGTGAAGAGCAATCCTCTCACTCGGGGGCTTAGCCGCGAACCAGTTTTGCCTAAGTTAAAAAACTACTCCTAGTGAAGAGCAATCCTCTCACTCGGGGGCTTAGCCGAGAACCAGTTTCGCCTAAGTTAAAAAACTACTCCGAGTGAAGAGCAACCCTCTCACTCGGGGGCTTAGCTGCGACCCCGTACTCGCCTAAGTTAAAAAACTACTCCGAGTGAAGAGCAATCCTCTCACTCGGGGGCTTAGCCGCAAACTAGTTTTGCTTAAGTTAAAAAACTACTCTGAGTGAAGAGCAATCCTCTCACTCGGGGGCCTAGCCATGAACTAGTTTCGCCTAAGTTAAAAAACTACTCCGAGTGAAGAGCAACCCTCTCACTCGGGGACTTAGCCGCGAACCAGTTTCACCTAAGTTAAAAAACTACTCCGAGTGAAGAGCAATCCTCTCACTCGGGGGCTTAGCCGCGAACCAGTTTCACCTAAGTTAAAAAACTACTCCGAGTGAAGAGCAATCCTCTCACTCGGGGGCTGAGCCGCGAACCAGTTTCGCCTAAGTTAAAAAACTACTTTGAGTGAAGAGCAACCCTCTCACTCGGGGACTTAGTCGCGAACCAGTTTCGCCTAAGTTAAAAAACTACTACGAGTGAAGAGAAACCCTCTCACTCGGAGGCTTAGCTGTGACCCTGTACTCGCCTAAGTATAAAAAATATTCCGAGTGAAGAGCAATACTCTCACTCAGAGGCTTAGCCGCGATCCAGCTTCGCTTAAGTTAAAAAATCCCAGAAAACTGCATTCGGATAAAATAACCAAGTTTGGATAAATCCAGCAAGGTTCAGAACCATGAGCAAAAGTACTCGGGCGTCAGGCCCAAAAGAGTTTAATGGTTAAATAATCACTCGGCATTCCGAGGCAAATGTATTCAAATCATCAAGTTTTTCACTCAGCAGGAGGAGGGCTACACTACTGGAATCTGGGTCTTTGCCATCTGCCAGCTGATGGCAAAGAGGCTCTTTGCCGTCTGTCTTCTCAAAGCAGACGGCAAAGAACCAGCTGATGGCAAACAGGGTCTTTGCCATCTGCGAGCTCTTTGCCATCCGCCAGCAGACGGCAAAGAGTTCTTTGCCATCCGCCAGCAGACGGCAAAGTCCAAAGTGGACCCCACGGGGGTACTGCACTGGGTAGGTCACACGGGCCACTTCTTTGCCGTCTGACAGCAGACGGCAAAGATTTCTTTGCCGTCTGCCAGCAGACGGCAAAGAGGTAAGAGGGGCCCACAGTTTCACGGCGGTGGCCGTCTAACGGTCATCCTCTTTGCCGTCTGCTGGCGGACGGCAAAGAATTCTTTGCCGTCCGCCAGCAGACGGCAAAGAGAAAAAAAAACAGACGGCAATGCGGGGGGTTAATTTGGCCCCCCGCGCGCGCGCCCTCCTCCATCTCTTTCTCCGCCCCAACCTCGCCCCCCGCACGCGCGCAGGCCGCGACGCCGCCGCCGCCCCCTCCCGCGCAGGCCGCCGCCGCCGCCCCCTCCCGCAGGCCGCCGCGGCCCCCTCCCTCCACCGCCGCCGCCCCCGCCCCCCGCCTCACCCCGCCGCCGTCCCCCTCCCCCTTCCACCGCCGCCTCCCTCCCTCCCTCCTCCACCGCCGCCCCCTCCCTTCCTCCCTCCACCGCCGCCCCCCCTCTCTCCCTCCCTCCATCGCCGCCCCCCCTCCCCCCTCCCACCACCGTGGCCCCCCCCTCTCCACCACCGGCGCCCCCTCCCCTCCTCCACTGCCGCGCCCCCTCCGGTGCTCGCGGCTCCGCGCCTCCGCCACTGACGCCGCCGCTCCGCCGCTCTCCCTCTCCGGCTCTCCTCTGCGGGCTGCGGCTCTACTGCTCGCACACCGGCTCTGCCGGGCTCGGCCTCCCTTGCCCTGGTCTCCGCGACTCTGCCTGTCCGCCACGCCGTCTGCCGCAGCCGCAGCCGCACTGAAGAGCCGGATTGGTAATGGACAGACTCACTCACTCACAGACCGGATAATATGTGCATGTGCATTGTGCTACATGACTGCTACTGCCTTGCTGTTGTTGTTAAAATTTTGTAGATTGAACATTTTGATCTGCTTGCTATAATGTTAGTATTTGCTACTGCAGTACTGCTTATCGTTGTTGCTAGACCAAATAATTACTGAGCGAGAATATTTGCAAAGGTTGATGATGATGCTATTATATACGCTTTCAAGACTATAGATTTGCAAAGGAACTTTACCTCGTCGTAGTAGCAAGTTTTCAACTTTGTACAATGGTAAGTGTTTACTTGGTTTATGTCTTCTCTCATGAAATTTCACCCTGCCCCTGAACCCCGACACCCCTGATCGCCCTACCCTGATCGACCCCGACATACGACATCCTGACATCCTGATCGACACCTACACCCTGACACCACACCCCGACCCTGCCCCGACCCCGACCCCGACGGGGTCATATATTTGTGAATTATGAGTTAGGTCGTATATTTTTCGATTTTGTTATGCAAAACATCATATATATTTGTGTTAATCAGGTGGATTTAAAATGTGCAGTTGTTTCGTCGCTGCAAGGGTGTGGTGTTTGACGACCTCCCCGTGCGTTCGACGAGCTCCGCCCCTGCTTTCCTTGGTGAGCACAAATGACATCTCCTCCTCCCCCCTACATTTGCTCTATTCCGGTCTTCGTGCCAATGAAACTAGCTAGCTATAGGTGTCCGTCATCAGTATGCGTAACCACTATGCGTCTCCCGTTCGAAAGGGTTACATCTATAAATATGCATGCATTTGCATATTTATAATCGTGATTCTTTCGAATTGTCCAACGTTATGCGTAACCACTTGAGATGAGGAAGCTTGCATTGATGGACTCATATATTCTCCTTGTGCTTCCTTTTTGTTTATGAAAACATGTTTGGGAACTTGTTTGGATGTGTATGTCACTATGGATATGTTGTTGGAAACTTCTTATGTCATATGGATATATGTTGGACTTGTGGAAATATATTGTTGGATATGCTTGTTGTGTATATATGTATTATCTGTGTATATCTATGAATTTCTGTCAAATTGAATGAATTCAATTAAAAACAGGGGTTATATAGGCTCTTTGCCGTCTGCTAGCAGACGGCAAAGAGCTTTGCCGTCTGCTAGCAGTCGGCAAAGAGCTTTGCCGACAGCTAGCAGTCGGCAAAGAAGGCCACGTGGCAGCTACCTGTGCAACCTGGGAACACTGGGTTGCCTATTTGGGCATTTTGCCGTCAGCTGGCAGACGACAAAGAGGCTAAGGTCTTTGCCGACTGCTGGCAGACGGCAAAGATTCAAATCCCTTTGCCGACAGCTAGCAGACGGCAAATAAGGCCACGTGGCAGCTTCCCAGTGACTCCTATTTGGGCTCTTTGCCGTCCGCCAGCAGACGGCAAAGACCTTAGCCTCTTTGCCGTCTGCTGGCTGACGGCAAATAAGGCCACGTGGCAGCTTCCCAGTGACTCCTATTTGGGCTCTTTGCCGTCCGCCAGCAGACGGCAAAGACCTTAGCCTCTTTGCCGTCTGCCGGCTGACGGCAAAGCACGCCGTTAACCCCTAACGGCTCCCACCTCACCTCACTGCCGTCTACGCTCTTTGCCGTCTGCTGGCCGCAAACGGCTGACGGCATAAACCTTTGTCGTCCGCTTCTATGAAGCAGACGGCAAAGAAGGCCTTTACCGGCAGGAATTGAGCCGGACTGTTTGCCGACAGCTAGCAGTCGGCAAAGAGCTTTGCCGACCGCCATTCATGCCTTTGCCGTCTGCCATGGCAGACGGCAAAGAAGCTGATTCCTGTAGTGCTAGTTGGCTCGACGAAGGTGTCCAGGTCAATACCGTCTGCGATGCGAGTGGCTGCGTCAATGAAGGTCTCCATGAAAGACTGAAATTGAAGCTTCTTGGTGTTTGCCACCTGAAGAGCTTTCAGCTTTTCTTCCCTGGCGTCCTTGCAGTGAACACGGACGAGTGATAGTGCGACGTCGGCACCGCAACGAGCAGCAGACTTTTTCCATGCTTGCACTCGGTCGGGGATTTCATTGAGTCGAGTCATCAAAGACTCGAGGTCATTCTCAAGCACATCTTCTGGCCATAGCTCCTTGTCTATCCGCGACAGTGCAACCTTCAGTCGAGCAATATAGTCCAAGACACTGGTGAGGCGAGATTCTAGTCGCAGCATGTTCATGGCAGCTTCATCTTTGACACGAGAGTTGATGGGGTCCAATCCCGTTTCAATCCGCCCGGTTTCCTCCTCGAAATTCTGATAGAACTCTGCATGGAGAGAAAAGTAATGAATCGGCAGCAACATTGTGAAGAAGTTTTTTGGTCCAGTCAGATGAGGAAAAGTACCTTTGAGCATGAGGAACATCTTCTTAACAAGACCTCCCAGATAAACCTCCAGCTCATCCCTCTTCCGAGTGAGCACATCCACTTTGTCGGCCAGGACCACCTTCTCCTCCTTCAGCTGTGAAGCTTCTTTCTTCGCCTCGTTAACAGCAGTCTTTAGTTTGGCATTCTCCTCCTCCAATGTGCCGACTGAAGCTAGCTTCCTGTCAGCTAGTTTAGTTTTCTCACGTGCCAACTTATGCGCCCCCATAAGATCGGTGTCCTTCTGCTCCAAGGCTTGCTTCATTTTGTCTAAAGAAATAACATTCTTCAGTCGAGCTTGGAGTTGGCGATTTTCACTACGCACATCTGTTCGGGTGGACTCACTCGGTTCAAAGGATGGAAAAGAAGAAATAACAAAGCATACAGTCATCAAGTTGATACCTCCCATGGTTGCCACTTCATCCTGAGCCTTCTTCAGGTTCTCCTTGGCGAGCTCCAGGTCAAGATTGAGTTGGATCTTCTCCTTTTCCAAGACAGCATACTGGGTCCCAAGCTCGCAAGATTTCTGCAATAAACAAAAAGGAAAATCAGTCGACTGAAACAAAGATGCTTTACTTCCGAGTGAAGATGAGCAAATTCAGATTGCTATTACAAAAGAGTTCTAAGACCACCGCTGAATCAAACATTCGACAGCGGTCTCGGGGACTACACTCAGTGGGTGCACTCAGCGTGCCCCCACTGGTTTGATTTCCCACTTGGCACGGTCCGCCCGGCCCGAGTGGAAGAAGCAAAAAAAACAACACAGTCATTTGATCTCAGACCACCGCCGACTGCCCGCAGTCGACAGCGGTCTCGGGGACTACACCCAGTGGGTGCACTCAGCGTGCTCCCATTGGATCAGTTACCCACTCGGCACGGCCTGCCCGGCCCGAGTGAACGGCTACAAACAGACATATTCTAACGACCCCCGCCAAATCAAACATTCGACGGCGGTCTCGAGGACTACACCCAGTGGGTGCACTCAGCGTGCCCCCACTGGATCAGTTATCCACTCGACGTAATCTGACCAACTCGAGTGGAAGATTTAAACAGCAAAAGAAAACACCCAGTGGGTGTACAGATGCAAGGTTCAGACCCATGATAGATGCACATTAAAGGTTCCAAGACGCTCATCCGCGGACATCTTACGAATAATAAAGCAGCAGTTTTCAGATAGCATATCCTAACATAGCAAGGCTCAGGCTAAAAAACCAATCGGAAATCAACTTACAATCCCACTTACTCGAACATTGGCCTAGAGGGTAAAGTTGGCGTCATAAGCGGCCTTGCTGGTCTCATACACCACCTTCAGTCGGTCCATCATCAGACCAGATTAGATCATCGCTTCCTTGGCAGCTCCTACTTGGTCCTCCAGGACATGGTGCAGAGTGAACTGAGATGTTGATGGAGTCGATGATGCCGCTGGAGGGGTCAGAGTTTGAGGCTGCCCAGTCAGGTCTGAAGTCTAAACATTCGGCAGAACAGGATGATCAGTCGATAAAGGGACATCAAAAGAAACAGCAACCCGGGTCGAGTCACCCAGTTCTTGGACAACGGGCTCAGACAGCGGGCGAGACGCTCGGCTGGAAGGCACTCTCTTGTTCAAGGCCCTGCCCCTCCTTCCTGCACTCCTCTGGGGTTCATCATCATCATCATTCGGAAGCTGGATAACATCTGTTGGCACTACAAACACTCGACAGTAAGATTCCAGTCGACTATCAAAAACAGTCGACAAAGTGCAAAACCGCTTGCAGTAGCATACCTTATCGGGAAGTGGCCGTGTCCGCAGTATCCGCGTTAGCTTGCTGCTCGTCAAGTTCCATAGGAGATGTTGCAGAAGTAGCGGCTCTGAAAGTCCAAAATTTCACTCGGTTAAGCAAGTGAAGAAGTCCGCAGTGGCGATGAAAGACGAGGAAAAGAAACACTTACGTTGAAGCAACATGCACGACCACCTTGATCCTTGGCAGAGCCTTCCGGGGGTTGGGTGGGCGACTTTGGCTTGTTTTGCGGTCTTCTCAGTCGGTTCCGAAGTCGATGTTCGAGTACGCTTGAGAATCCCTGCACTTGATGCCGCGACCTTGCCATGGCCACCCGCAGGATCTTGTGACTGCTTGGAGCGTCTCTCAGAGCGTGGAGGTGACTCGACCTCCGAGCTCTTGTCAGAGTCTTCGCTGTCGTCGTCGCTGTCGTCTGCATACTCAATATCGGCGCTTCCGCCTTCGCTTTCTCCTTCTCCAAGGTGTTGCACTCCGTTCGGCATAGAATACATCTTCGTGAAAACCTGCGAGTCACAAGCCGCAGATATCAGTCGAATTCAAACATCACTGCACATTGGAGATTACAATACAGAAACACTCGACAAATCGAGCGTGACCTCTCCTGGGGCGTTATTGGCATCGAATGGCAAGATCCTCCTGGCTCCACGGGGGTTGTCTTTGTTGCCAGTGATGCTTCGCAACCACTAAGCCACCGTCTCCTCGGCGACCTCCTCCGGGTGGACCCGAGCGGTGTCTTCTGAGCCCGAATACATCCACATTGGGTGGTCACGAGCTTGGAGGGGCTGGATGCATCGACTGAGAAACACCTCCAATAGATCCATGCCAGTCACTCGACCCTGGACTAACGCAACGACCGCGTCGACCATAATTGCTACCTCGCCCTTCTCCCCATCCTCTACGGTCAGTGAACGAGGAGTGCGGAGTCTCTCTAGAGAGAAAGGAGGAAGACCAGTCGACTGGCCAGGAGTCGGAACATCTTTGCAGTAGAACCAGGTCGACTGCCATCCCCTAACCGATTCAGGAAAAGTCATGGGGGGAAAAGTGCTCCTACCTCTCATCTGGATCCCTAACCCCCCACACATCTGGATCACATGCATCTTCTCGTCAGTCGGATTTGCTTTCTTCACCATCTGAGATTGGCATGTGAAGATGTGTTTAAACAGACCCCAGTGTGGGTGGCATCCCAGGAAGTTTTCACACATTGAAATGAGCGCAGCAAGATAAGAGATGGTGTTTGGGGGAAAATGGTGGATCTGAGCACCGAAGAAGTTCAAAAAACCCCGGACGAATGGATGAGGAGGCAAGGAAAAACCTCGGTCGACATGAGTGGTGAGGAGGACACGCTCACCCTCGCGCGGCTGGGGCTCGGTTTCCCCCCTGGCAGTCTCCAGGATCCGTGAGCAATCAGGCCGTCGGCGGCGAGGTTCTCCAGATCCTCCTTCACGATGGTGGAGCGGATCCAGTCCCGCTGGAGCCAACCAGGCGGCAGACCGGACCGTGACGTCGACCCCTTCACCGCCTTCTTGCCCTTCGTCGTCGCCTTCTTCACGCGCTCCAGAGTCACGGTCTTGTCCTTCACCATGGCGGCAGAGCTCGAGAGGAATAGACGGAAGAGTGGAGCGCTGGGGAAGATGGGGCAGAGAAGCGAAGAGAAAGAGGGCGAATTGGGAAGCACTGTACCACGCATCGGCAGCTACGCCTTTTATGGCTTCACTTCCGAGTGACTGATCCGTGGGCCCGTGCGATCCTGGCGCATCCCGTAACAAATGCTAGCCCGGTACGTGGCGAAAAAGGTGGCACGAGGATCTAGGAGTCCCTATCCGCCTGCCCCGCTTACCGCGCCGCGTACCATCCCGCATGCTTCCCTAAATTTCGAATCCCGTGTGATCCGGGAACCGCAGCGCAGTCGAATCACGCCAAAGATATGCAGCATAGTTCACTCGGTAATTTCAGAAGCCAGAATCGATCAAGGCGACTGATGAAGGGTTAAAGTTCCAGCATGCTTTCAAGACCTTGAAGGAATGCCTCCGAAGCATTGAACCAGGTCAGAATCAATTTCAACCCTTCTTCACTCGGTCCTCAATCCATTCGGGGGCTAATGACGATGACATGTACCTAGGGTAGGGTCTTAGGCCTGACCTAGACACCCTACCCAAGGACGCTACCTTAGAGTCCAAGGCCTACAAAGTTCAACAGAAGATACCGACTGAAATCACCCTGAAGTGCAACTCACTCGACGGAAGATTCCACTCGACCATGATTACTTCACTCGACCATACAAAAACCCACTCGGAGTACAGAAGGCCTAAAGTCACCCCAGGATGGCAACGGTCAGGCATTCACTCCGTCGTCATAAAGATCATTTATAGCAGGCGTTACCAGTAACGTTCTAGTCTTAACTCACACTGAACCCCTGTGTAACGGAGGGCTGCGAAGGGCCTAGCACACTCTATATAAGCCACCCCTCCCCTCTAGCACGAGGGTTCGCACCCCTTGTAACATTTGCACACATCCAATCGACAAGCCTCCGCGGCACCAAGACGTAGGGCTATTACCTCTTCAGAGAGGGGCTTGAACTCGTAAATCTGTGTGTACAACCTTGCCGTAGCTAGGACACTGCCTCCTCCTATGTACCCCCTACTCTTACTGTCAGACTCGTTCCCACGACAGTTGCCCCGGCCCCCTCCTCCCCTCTTCGACGCGTACTATATACTCCTACCACAACATAACCCAAAAAGAAACCTCCTTGCTGGGTCAAAGTGATGGAGGACAACCTCACGGGCCCACGGATGGAAGCATCACACGCGAGCGAGTGTCCTATATGACGCGTAGTATTGCCCCTGGCCACCCTCTTCAACGCGTACTATATATATACTCCTACCGTACGTATAACAAAAACCAAAAAATGGCCATCCTTGTTGATCAAATTAACCTCTCTCATCGCATGTCATAGTGCTGGACGGTGAGCTCACGGGCCCACGCGAGCGAGTGTCCTAGGACCACCGCGTGCATGTGGCCCAAAGATGCATGTCAAACTTTTTCTGCTGCGAACATGCGACCAAAGGAGTTTAGTGTTGAAAATTGAAAAAAATAGATAACATATATCCATTTTGTATACATTGATTGATTTCCCAGGGATTTAAATGTGCAAGAATCAAATTTGATCTACATGAGACCCGTGATAGTGCACGAAAATGGATTGCAAAATCATATGTGTACGTGTCCCTGGGTGCATGTTTAGCCCCCATGCAAGAAATTTCTAACATCTAGAATATTGATTTTAAAATCCAATAAATCCAAAACTAAGTTGAAATTCATGAAACTTATCATGGTGTCATATGGACACCAATAGACTGTGATATTTTTTTTTTGAATTTGAGACAAGTTTTTATATAATCTTCTTACATACAGGAAATTATAAATAATTATCAAGCAATATCGCAAATGAACTCTTTATTCGAACCATGTGCTTTAGACCAACAATGTAAGTGCATTGCTTCGGTTAAGCAATAAAGCGGCAGAATTAATCATCAAAAAGGAAACATCAATATAATACGTGCCGCACACATGTCCCGTGTGCCGTACGAGCATGCGTGAGTTGACGAGACGCATGCTAGCAGGCAGACTGTTAAGACCAGTTTTCCAATAAAACATTTATTGAAAAATCGCCCCTTTCGTCAGACCAGTATAGAAAAAATCTTACTGGTAGACAAATCCTTGATACAGAAATCCAGAAGTACTAAATATTATACATGGTTGAGCTGAGGCTGCTCAACAATTGTATTACAAGCACGCCAATATTACCCATAAAGGCGGATATGACATGAAGGGTATGGTGGCATAACTACTGACTCGCAATAAAAGTGGTGGTGGATATGTCACAGAGAAGTGGGTGACATGACTCCAAAATCTTACAACTCATCAAGCGTCGGAGTGAGGCTCGATGATTTTATTAAGGTAGCGGAAGCGTATATAATACAGGTGACCAACTCCAGGATCGCAAGGGACTGACTGGGACTCCTCTAGGCGTCGGACTCGCTATCGTACTCTTCATCCATAAGATCGCCTTCGTCAACATCTGGCCAAATCAACAAGCCAGGTGAGTACGTTGAATGTACTCGCAAGACAGTTTGGACATAAGATATAACAAATGCAAACATGATGCACATGAGCAGATTGGCAATGCACACTCAGGTAATAAATTTGCACTGCAAGGTAAATAAAAAGGAAGTCAGGTGGAAGTCCTCCCGAAATCCCAATAAAATAGCTGAAGACCGATCGGGTGTCTGAAGCGATGCCTCGAAAGGTAAAAAATAAAAATTAACATGCCGCAGTCGGGCGTCAGGGCGACACCACATAAAGGGCTTATACTGAAAACTAAATGACAGTACGTACCACCGTCGGACGTCTAAGCGACATCTCGGAAAGGGCTTATAATGAAAGTAAATAACAAGGATGCCACAGTCGGACGTCTGAGCGACATCACATAAAGGGCTTATATCCAAAAGTAAATAACAAGAATGCCACAGTTGGACGTCTGAGCGACATCTCAGAAAGGGCTTATATCAAAAGTAAATAATAAGAATGCTACAGTCGGATGTCTGAGTGACATCTCATAAAGGGCTTATATCAAAAGTAAATAATAAGAATGCCACAGTCGGACGTCTGAGCGACATCTCATAAAGGGCTTATATCAAAAGTAAATAATAAGAATGCCACAGTCGGACGTCTAAGCGACATCTCATAAAGGGCTTATAATTCATCATTCGAATTCGAGTAGTCCGTGGAGGTAACACCATCCCACGAAGTACTCGGTACATAATCATAAACATGTTAGTCCATCCACAGGAATAACATTCAGCCGGGTTTACCACTGTCAGTTAACAAATTTGTTCTTCAGAGACTGTTACTGGGACTGACACTGAGACTGACACTGATAGGTCAACCAACGTCCTTGACCGAGGACTTGGTTACTCGAATGGTTTTGACTCTACAGAGTTTGCACTCTTAACCCACAGCCAACGGATTTCAGTAGTCACAAAGGACTAGTTCCGTTTACGGTATTTTAGAAGAAAACACATCCAACCAGTACACACCCATTTCACATCCCGCTGCCAGGAATCACCCTAGACAATGTTCAAGAAAAACTCTAAGACGGGGAGGCCAACACCTCGAATAGCATGGGATCAAATTTATATCGCGCGCTCTAAGGGGTGCCCCCCTCTCGGTCCCAACCGGAAACACCCATGCCCCCTGACCGGATGACGGGCTTTAATCCAGGGCCATGGAACCCTCATTCCGGCCCCTCTATTTGGTGTGTACCTGGAAAGAGGTTTGCAACTTACTAAACCGCATTCTTTGCAGAAAACATGTGGCAACACGAAAAAAGGGGACGAACGGGAACAAGACTCGATCCACATCAACACTGGAGTTAAACAGTTGATATAGAACTGGCATGCTTCAACAATACCAGCTTGCAACCTATCATGCCACCACATGATCAGGTTGTCTCACCATCTTATGAACACATCAAGTTTCGAAGCTCACTTGCAGCTTGCTTTGCATGGAATATAACATTCAACAAATGCTTATATAAACATGCCATGAGAAAACCACTCAAGCAAACAAGAAAAACACTCATCATATCAAAGGTTCAAACATGCTTGCCTAGTTTGGAGTAGTCGGAGTCTAGCTCGGCAAGGTTGGCGGCACCGTCACCTCCTTCGGTATCTACGTTATAAATAAAAATCGGGTACTAACGTAAATACCGTGCGTGCATAAAAATTGTTCCAAATATTTTTCAAATAAATATGATAAAAAACTAGACAGAAAATTAAAGATGACAGAAAAAGAATCAACTCAAAATCATGTTTTGTTTAAAAGTTATTAAGGTTTTAGTCCAGGGACTAATCTGTTATAAACAGAAAATTATCCAGGGGCTATTTAAAAAAAACAGAAAACGCTTCGGTTGGAATACGCCTTCCAGAGAAGAAAACGCACCCGACCCGAAGGCGCCAACAGAACACGATTTCGAAGAAGAAGAGGAGAGGCTGACGAGGGGGTCCCTCATGTCAGGTTTGAAAATCCACCGGCGGCAGAGGCGAACGATGATCGCCGGCGGCGATCGATGGCGAACCAGAGGAGGGTAAGGGTAGGGTTGTACTCACGGGTCAGTTCCGCGTCGGTGGGTGGTGGAAGTAGGCATCGGGGAGCACCACGTCAACGGCGGCTTTCACTCCGGCGGACGGTGGTTCGGGCGAGCACGGATTCGTCAGTGGAGAGCTGCCAACACCGAATTGAAGCTCGGGTTAGAAGAGGTGGTGGACTAGGAGGTTTCTGGCAAAGTTTGGGAAGCGGGGGCTCACTCACCAGAGAGGATTTTTGCCGGAGCCCGAAGCGGATCGGGGCGGCCGGAGCTGGGGAAGAAGACCCTCCCGAAGCCCTCTGATGAGTGGGGCGTGGTTCTGAGGAGAGGTGGAGAGGTGCTGGGTCGATGGGTGGCTCGGGGCCTCTATTTATAGCTAGCCCGAGGCGGTTGCCGAAAACGGGATAACTCCGGCGAGCGATTACGGCGAGGCAGGGTTTGGACGGAAGGATTAGGGGACTGGGTGTCTTCGGATTGGTCCACAGGCACCATTCAAAGGTTAAACCTGGTTGGATTTGGCCTGCTCCCATGGTCTCGGCGGGACGGAGCTCACGGGCTCGTCGGCGGCAGAGAGCGCGCTCTGTGCTTCTCAGGCCACGACGATGGTTCTGCAGCGTGCTCAGAGCAGGAGGTGAACACGCGTAGGCCACCAGTGGTTCGGGCGGTGCGGAGGACGGCGTTCTGCAACGCTGGCTTCTGCCGGCCGCCACGGGAGGTACTGCCACTGCGGAAGGTGCCGGCGTTGATGCGACAAGTCGCCACCGACGCTCGCAACCGGCCAAGCAACCGGATAAGGAGGGGGAACAGGGAGCAAGGCGCCAACGTGGGCACTAGCGAGATCGATGACGAGCTCTGACGGAAACGACACTGAACCCTCTGAACTTTCTGAATTTGACAGGAACAGTGCACGCCAGCTGTTCGATGAAATGTTTGATGCACGTGGAAATTTTTTCTTGAGCTGAAACTTGGAGGGGTGGTCTCTTGATGCATCCAGAGACTTCCTAAATTTTCTCAGAATTTTTGGAAAAGGAAAAGAATGAATTTCACCAAAAATGGCAAATCTGGTCCAAACTTGCAGCAAGCAAATTTTGAAAAATTTGAACTGTGGACCAGCAGATCTTGATGGATCTAGGTTGAGGGTACTAAGGACTAGCCAGAGGAATTTATTTGGGACCAAAGCTCAAAGAAATCTGATACTTCCTTTGTAAACTTGAGGGGTCCAAAATAATTTACAGAAAAAGGTTTGAGGATAAAATCAATAGAAATAAAATCTAAAAGAGGTTGAAACTTGCTGCAATTGGATGTTTGGCTTGACCCAAAGTAGGGAGGAGGGTTTGAGAAGAAATTTTTGAAATGCAAGTCATGGTAAGAGAGTATTTTTGAATAGGGAAGTAGAAATCCAAAAATTATAGGAACTCTTTTTAATAAAAGAATTTGTAAAATAATCCCAGAGTATTTGTGTTGAACCAACCCATGTTGAAAACCTTCAAGCCAAAAATCAAGATTGGGAAGAACCCATAAAATATTTTTCATAAAAGATTTGAGAAGGAGAGTCTTTTAGAAAAATTGAAATAACCTCCTTCCAATCAAATAAAGAATTTAATAAAAATCAAGACCAAAATTTTGGGGTGTTACAACACCTACCCCCTTAGGAAAAATCTCGTCCCCGAGATTTCAGCTGATCCTCAAATAGGTGTGGGTGCTCTGACCGAAGAAAATCCTCTCTTTCCCATGTTGCTTCATCCTCGGTGTGATTGCTGCACTGAACCTTGAAAAACTTAATTGTCTTTGACGGGTCCTTCTTTCAGACTCCTCCAATATTTTTATTGGACGTTCCCTGTAGGTGAGGTCTGGTTGCACATCAATGTTCTCATGAGATACATGCTTCTCTGGGTTGCTTACACACTTCCTCAGCTGTGAAATGTGGAACACGTCATGGACGTCTGACAGTTCTTCAGGTAGGTCTAGCTGGTAGGCCACTGTGCCTCTTCGTGCAATCACACAGAAGGGCCCAATAAATCGTGGTGCTAGCTTTCCTTTAACTTTGAATCGTTGCAGGCCCCTCATAGGGGATACTCTTAGATACACATATTCACCGGGTTCAAAACTGACTTCACGATGTTTCTGATCGTAATAACTCTTTTGTCGGCTCTGAGCTGTCTTGAGTCGATCCTTGATTAGTTTAACTTTCTCCTCAGCTTCCTTGAGCATGTCTGGGCCGAAGATACGACTATCTCCTGTCTCTGACCAATTTAATGGGGTACGGCATCTTCGCCCATATAAGGCTTCAAAAGGTGCCATTTGTAGACTGGCTTGGTAACTGTTGTTGTACGCGAACTCGGCATACGGCAAGCTTTCTTCCCAACTGGTTCCATAGGTGAGAACACATGCTCTGAGCATGTCTTCTAGAATTTGGTTCACACGTTCAGTCTGTCCTCCAGTCTAGGGGTGGTATGCTGTGCTGAATACTAGTTGGGTTCCCAGAGCTTGTTGTAAATGATCCCAAAATCTGGAGACGAATTGAGTGCCTCTGTCGGATATTATAGTCTTTGGAACTCTATGCAGACAAACAATACGGGAGAGATAAAGCCTGGCAAGTTTCTGAGTGGTGTGGGTTGTCTTTACTGGAATAAAATGTGCCACCTTGGTTAATCTATCTGTGATGACCCATATGGCATCATTTCCGTGTCGTGACCGAGGTAGTCCGACAATAAAATCCATTCCAATTTCATCCCATTTCCATTCGGGTATCCTGTTTGGCTGTAATAGTCCTGCTGGTTTTTGGTGCTCGGCCTTAATGCGTTGACATGAATCACAACATGCAATGAATGTGGCTATATCCCTCTTCATACCGTGCCACCAAAATTTTTCCTAAATGTCCTTGTACATTTTGGTTCCTCCAGGGTGGATTGAATATGGAGCGGTGTGGCCTTCACCCAAAATTTGCTGTTTGAGGTCCTCTACATTTGATACGCAAAGCCTGTCTCCGTACCATAATATTCCCTCATCGTCTATGACGAATTCTGAGGCCTTGCCCAGATTCACTTTTCTTTTTAGGCCTTCGATGCTGGGGTGTCCATGCTGAGCTTTCTTAATCTGTTCCATTAGGGTGGGCTGTATTTCCAAATTTGACATAGTGCCTTCAGTGACCAACACCATGTTGAGTTTGGCAAACTCCCTTTGAAACTCAGGTCTCAAGTTTTGTAGACCGTTGTTGCCCGAGCTTGGGTTTCGGCTGAGAGCATCTGCCACTACATTCACCTTTCCAGGATGGTAGTGTATGCCAACATCATAATCTTTCACTAATTCCAACCAGCGTCGTTGTCGTAAATTGAGTTCTGGTTGTGTGAAAATATATTTGAGGCTCTTATGGTCCGTATATATTTCACAATGATTCCCAAGCAAAAAGTGTCTCCATTCTTTGAGAGCATGAATAACTGCCGCTAATTCCAAGTCATGAGTAGGATAATTTTCTTCATGCCTTAGTAGTTGCCTGGAAGCATATGCGACTACTTTGCCTTCTTGCATTAATACGCATCCGAGGCCCTTCCGGGACGCGTCGCAATATACTTCAAAAATTTTGTGTATGTCTGGTACGACCAATACTGGTGCTGTTGTTAATCTCTTTTTGAGTTCTTGGAAACTTTTCTCGCAAGCTTCAGTCCACGCAAATTTCTTATCCTTCTTGAGTAACTGTGTCATAGGTTTTGCTATGGTGGAGAATCCCTCAATAAATCTTCTATAATATCCAGCCATTCCCAGAAAACTTCGTACATCTGTAATCTTGGCTGGTGGTTTCCAGCCAAGTACGGCCTTGACTTTTTCTGGGTCCACGGCGACACCTTCTTGGGTTAATACGTGGCCTAGAAAACCAACCTGTTTTAACCAAAATTCACATTTGCTGAATTTGGCATACAGTTTATGTTTCCTTAACTCTCCCAGAACAATTCTGAGATGTTCCGCGTGTTCTTCTAGTGTCTTAGAATATACTAAAATATCATCAATGAACACCACACAAATTTGTCCATAAATTTCATAAATACTTTGTTCATGAGGTGGACAAAATATGCGGGGGCGTTTGTCAGTCCAAACGGCATTACTGTAAATTCATATAACCCGTATCTGGAGGTGAATGCTGTCTTAGGAATATCTTCTGTTCGTACTTTTAATTGATGATATCCCGACCTTAAATCAATTTTTGAGAAAACCTTGGCTTGTGCGAGCTGGTCGAATAAATCATTTATCCGTGGCATCGGATATTTGTTTTTGATGGTGACCATGTTGAGTGCTCGATAGTCTATACATAATCTCAGTGTCCCATCCTTTTTCTTGGCAAATAATACTGGTGAACCCCAAGGTGAGGAGCTGGCCCGGATAAATCCTTTGTCCAGTAATTCTTTTATTAGCTTCTTCAATTCTACCAACTCGGAGGGTGCCATTCTATAGGGTTTCTTGTAAATGGGAGTGGTTCCAGGTGCTAGTTCAATGATGAACTCTAATTCTCGGTCAGGTGGCATGCCTGGTAGCTCTTCGGGAAATACATCAGGAAACTCACACACCACTGGAACTTTACTTAATTCTGAAATATCCACCTTGTTCAATCTTGGTTGCAGTGATATTGGTCTTTCTTGAGCTGCAATTTTTATTGTCTTCCCGTGATGATGGGTGAGGCTCACAGTCCGATTGAAACAGTCGATAAATCCCTTGTTGGTGGTTAACCAGTCCATTCCTAGGATAACATCCAATCCCTTATTTTCCAACACAATGAGGTTTGCCTGAAACTTTAATCCCTCAATCTCAATAACCACACCACGGCAGTAACTCTGAGTGATTTGCTTAATCCCGGGGGACGAGTATGATGTCCGGAGCATTCCGTGCTTCCTCCTTGGTCACATGGTTCACGTGACCCTTCTTGTGATTGTTATTGGGGTTGAAGTTGTTACGCTTGGGGGCTGAATTATTTCCACTGTTGTTTGGCTTTGCTCATAAAGGCGGCATACTTGAGAAAACGCTTCTTCACTGCCTTGCTGACTTGACTGCCCCTGTGTGAAATTGTTACTTGTCTGGGTACCGTAATTTTCTTCTGGCTGACTTGGCATGGAACGAGTCCAGGGACGAGGCATTTCCACTCTGGGGTATTTTTGCAGAACTCATGAGAAAAAAAATCTGAGTAGCAAAAATAAATAATTTTGCAAAGGCAAAAATTTAAAAACTCTGAGATTTTTCAAGAAAAAACTTGATTGCGCATGGAGAAGGACCGCTCAGTACATATCTTACAAGCAAGCCGTAATTATACAGTACATCACTCAGGATGTGCGTACACATTCCTAACATGTTATTTAGGCTAGTGCACTTCTCCGAGTTCCTACATGATGCGCACACAAACTACTTCTCACCAAGCCTATAAACATATAAACATATCATACAAGCTGGTACAACACACGGCTGCTTGGCGTACTCAGTCGGAGATGGTAAATACTTCCCTCGGCCTGCCGAGGGTAAGTCCTAGTGATGCTGGAGACTCCACCTCCTCCTCAATAATAGGCTCTAGGCGCGAAGCACTGGGTTGAGCGGCTGGTGCGGGTGTGGTAGGTGGTGCAACGCTAACTGGGGTAGGAGCAATGACTTGGTCAAACTCCTCAGTGGTAGGCAGGCGGCGAGCAATGGCTACAATGGCAGGTGCATAGGATGCTGAGGACGAGATGTATGACAGTGGTGGTGCTGTATGGAGGAGTTCCCTCCTGTTGGCGGTACAGTCCTGAACTAAGTCCATACGAGTAGCCACAAAGTCATCCACGAGGTTAGCAAAAGCTGCCTCAAGAGCCTTGAGATACTCAACAAGCATCTCAATAGCCTCATCTCTCTCTCCCCTGGTGCAAGCGAATGCATAGTGACAAGTGTATGGCACGTGGCATGGGAGGTAGCGGTAGCGACGAGCCTTCATTGAAGGAAGAGCATCCCGGAGACGAGCTATTGCCTCACGGGCAGCCATCTGCATGGCATGCCTCTCCGTAGGCATGGCCCTCCCAACAAATCGGAAGCGGCGTGACTCAGAACATCCTCCCTTGAATTGTACCGCGGCCTGGTGCATAGACACGCTGTCGCTGAGCTTGTGCTGGTAGAGTGTGAACTCCGGACGAGCTGATGGCCCGATCGCGACCTTGGCGATGGAGACGAGAAGCTTGATAAATCCCTCAGGTACATTGGCGAACACCTGTGACTCACAGTCGCTGCCAGCCATCTACAAAAGTAGACAAAAATTCCAGATAGTCAAATCATAAATTCATGATGACTAACAGAAAATTGCTACAATTTGCAAATTGCTAAAATAGCACTTATTACGCTAATAACCGATTAGCGATCGCACCTAGTGGCTTCCTACAGTCAGCCTGGCTCTGGTACCAAGGTTGTCAAGACCGGTTTTCCAATAAAACATTTATTGAAAAATCGCCCCTTTCGTCAGACCTGTATAGAAAAAATCTTACTGGTAGACAAATCCTTGATACAGAAATCCAGAAGTACTAAATATTATACATGGTTGAGCTGAGGCTGCTCAACAATTGTATTACAAGCACGCCAATATTACCCATAAAGGCGGATATGACATGAAGGGTATGGTGGCATAACTACTGACTCGCAATAAAAGTGGTGGTGGATATGTCACAGACAAGTGGGTGACATCACTCCAAAATCTTACAACTCATCAAGTGTCGGAGTGAGGCTCGATGATTTTATTAAGGTAGCGGAAGCGTATATAATACAGGTGACCAACTCCAGGATCACAAGGGACTGACTGGGACTCCTCTAGGCGTCGGACTCGCTATCGTACTCTTCATCCATAAGATCGCCTTCGTCAACAGCTGGCCAAATCAACAAGCCAAGTGAGTACGTTGAATGTACTCGCAAGATAGTTTGGACATAAGATATAACAAATGCAAACATGATGCACATGAGCAGATTGGCAATGCACACTCAGGTAATAAATTTGCACTGCAAGGTAAATAAAAAGGAAGTCAGGCGGTAGTCCTCCCGAAATCCCAATAAAATAGCTGAAGACCGATCGGGTGTCTGAAGCGACGCCTCGAAAGGTAAAAAATAAAAATTAACATGCCGTAGTCGGGCGTCAGGGCGACACCACATAAAGGGCTTATACTGAAAAGTAAATGACAGTACATACCACAGTCGGACATCTAAGCGACATCTCGGAAAGGGCTTATAATGAAAGTAAATAACAAGGATGCCACAGTCGGACGTCTGAGCGACATCACATAAAGGGCTTATATCCAAAAGTAAATAACAAGAATGCCACAGTCGGACGTCTGAGCGACATCTCAGAAAGGGCTTATATCAAAAGTAAATAATAAGAATGCCACAGCCGGACGTCTGAGCGACATCTCATAAAGGGCTTATATCAAAAGTAAATAATAAGAATGCCACAGTCAGACGTCTGAGCGACATCTCATAAAGGGCTTATAATTCATCATTCGAATTCGAGTAGTCCGTGGAGGTAACACCATCCCACGAAATACTCGGTACATAATCATAAACAGGTTAGTCCATCCACAGGAATAACATTCAGCCGGGTTTACCACTGTCAGTTAACAAATTTGTTCTTCAGAGACTGTTACTGGGACTGACACTGAGACTGACACTGATAGGTCAACCAACGTCCTTGACCGAGGACTTGGTTACTCGAATGGTTTTGACTCTGCAGAGTTTGCACTCTTAACCCACAGCCAACGGATTTCAGTAGTCACAAAGGACTAGTTCCGTTTATGGTATTTTAGAAGAAAACACATCCAACCAGTACACACCCATTTCACATCCCGCTGCCAGGAATCACCCTAGACAACGTTCAAGAAAAACTCTAAGACGGGGAGGCCAACACCTCGAATAGCATGGGATCAAATTTATATCGCGCGCTCTAAGGGGTGCCCCCCCTCTCGGTCCCAACCGGAAACACCCATGCCCCCTGACCGGATGACGGGCTTTAATCCAGGGCCATGGAACCCTCATTTCGACCCCTCTATTTGGTGTGTACCTTGAAAGAGGTTTGCAACTTACTAAACTGCATTCTTTGCAGAAAACATGTGGCAGCACGAAAAAAGGGGACGAACGGGAACAAGACTCGATCCACGTCAACACTGGAGTTAAACAGTTGATATAGAACTGGCATGCTTCAACAATACCAGCTTGCAACCTATCATGCCACCACATGATCAGGTTGTCTCACCATCTTATGAACACATCAAGTTTCGAAGCTCACTTGCAGCTTGCTTTGCATGGAATATAACATTCAACAAATGCTTATATAAACATGCCATGAGAAAACCACTCAAGCAAACAAGAAAAACACTCATCATATCAAAGGTTCAAACATGCTTGCCTGGTTCGGAGTAGTCGGAGTCTAGCTCGGCAAGGTTGGCGGCACCGTCACCTCCTTCGGTATCTACGTTATAAAGAAAAATCGGGTACTAACGTAAATACCGTGCGTGCATAAAAATTGTTCCAAATATTTTTCAAATAAATATGATAAAAAACTAGACAGAAAATTAAAGATGACAGAAAAAGAATCAACTCAAAATCATGTTTTTTTTTAAAAGTTATTAAGGTTTTAGTCCAGGGACTAATCTGTTATAAACAGAAAATTATCCAGGGGCTATTTAAAAAAAACAGAAAACGCTTCGGTTGGAATACGCCTTCCAGAGAAGAAAACACACCCGACCCGAAGGCGCCAACAGAACACGATTTCGAAGAAGAAGAGGAGAGGCTGACGAGGGGGTCCCTCATGTCAGGTTTGAAAATCCACCGGCGGCAGAGGCGAACGATGATCGCCGGCGGCGATCGATGGCGAACCAGAGGAGGGCAAGGGTAGGCTTGTACTCACGGGTCAGTTCCGCGTCGGTGGGTGGTGGAAGTAGGCGTCGGGGAGCACCACGTCGACGGCGGCTTTCACTCCGGTGGACGGTGGTTCGGGCGAGCACGGATTCGTCGGAGGAGAGCTGCCAACACCAAATTGAAGCTTGGGTTAGAAGAGGTGCTGGACTAGGAGGTTGCTGGCAAAGTTTGGGAAGCGGGGGCTCACTCACCAGAGAGGATTTTTGCCGGAGCCCGAAGCGGATCGGGGCGGCCGGAGCTAGGGAAGAAGACCCTCCCGAAGCCCTCTGATGAGTGGGGCTTGGTTCTGAGGAGAGGTGGAGAGGTGCTAGGTCGATGGGTGGCTCGGGGCCTCTATTTATAGCCGGCCCGAGGCGGTTGCCGAAAACGGGATAACTCCGACGAGCGATTACGGCGAGGCAGGGGTTGGACGGAAGGATTAGGCGACTGGGTGTCTTCGGATTGGTCCACTGGCACCATTCAAAGGTTAAACCTGGTTGGATTTGGCCTGCTCCCGTGGTCTCGGTGGGACGGAGCTCACGGGCTCGTCGGCGGGACGGAGCTCACGGGCTCGTCGGCGGCAGAGAGCATGCTCTGCGCTTCTCAGGCCACGGTGACGGTTCTGCAGCATGCTCAGAGCAGGAGGTGAACACGCGTAGGCCACCAGTGGTTCGGGCAGTGCGGAGGACGGCGTTCTGCAACGCTGGCTTCTGCCGGCCGCCACGGGAGGTACTGCCACTGCGGAAGGTGCCGGCGTTGACACGACAAGTCACCACCGACGCTCGCAACCGGCCAAGCAACCGTGCGGCGCACTGGATAAGGAGGGGGAACAGGGAGCAAGGCGCCAACGCGGGCACTGGCGAGATCGACGACGAGCTCTGATGGAAACGACACTGAACCCTCAGAACTTTCTGAATTTGACAGGAACAGTGCACGCCAGCTGTTCGACGAAATGTTTGATGCACATGGGAATTTTTTCTTGAGCTGAAACTTGGAGGGGTGGTCTCTTGATGCATCCAGAGACTTCCTAAATTTTCTCAGAATTTTTGGAAAAGGAAAAGAATGAATTTCACCAAAAATGGTAAATCTGGTCCAAACTTGCAGCAAGCAAATTTTGAAAAATTTGAACTGTGGACCAGCAGATCTTGATGGATCTAGGTTGAGGGTACTAAGGACTAGCCAGAGGAATTTATTTGGGACCAAAGCTGAAAGAAATCTGATACTTCCTTTGTAAACTTGAGGGTCCAAAATAATTTACAGAAAAAGGTTTGAGGATAAAATCAATAGAAATAAAATGTAAAACAGGTTGAAACTTGCTGGAATTGGATGTTTGGCTTGACCCAAAGTAGGGAGGAGGGTTTGAGAAGAAATTTTTGAAATGCAAGTCATGGTAAGAGAGTATTTTTGAATAGGGAAGTAGAAATCCAAAAATTATAGGAACTCTTTTTAATAAAAGAATTTGTAAAATAATCCCAGAGTATTTGTGTTGAACCAACCCATGTTGAAAACCTTCAAGCCAAAAATCAAGATTGGGAAGAACCCATAAAATATTTGTCATAAAAGATTTGAGAAGGAGAGTCTTTTAGAAAAATTGAAATAACCTCCTTCCAATCAAATAAAGAATTTAATAAAAATCAAGACCAAAATTTTGGGGTGTTACACAGACCGGGAGGCCGAGGCATGCGCGTGTTCGCTACACACTCATCGTGGGGCGTGCTAGTAGCTGTGTGAAATGACGGTAGGCGTGCCAGCAGTCCACTGCGCAGGCTCACCGGGAGGCGAGCCAGCCCTTTGATCGGCACCCACCTCACTCCCACTGCTCCATATTAATGGCGCGCCCGATCCGCGGCTGCACACCCCGTCCACAGTTGTCACCGCCGCATGGAGTGTATTAGGATTTTGCCGAAGCGCACCATCCGTGGGAGTGGCGACGCTGGGGCTGGTCAAGCACCCACGCAACGCATGAAGCTCGGCGCAGAGGTTGCTATCGCCGCCGACGAGGTCTAGCGCGGGTAGCAGCGCGACCTTGACTTCGTCGCCGTCGTCATGCCTCCCAAGTCGGAGCCGGAGGTCCACAGCTACTCCGGCAACGACTCCGACTCCAACGGAAAACCGGTTAGTCCCCCCACCTTTGTTGGGAACAGAAACCTTGGTTATGTTCACCTAGTCCATGAAATTAGAGTAAGATTCGTTAGATCCGTGTAGTGTATTGATTGTTTGAATGGTATCTATGGTTAGTGATTAATTGTTTATTCCGTACAAACGATTTTTTTGCTAATAATCTGACTAGGGTTAGCGTGCGTGCTAATAATTCGTAGCCAGATCTTGAGAATTGATTTTGAATGTCCTACATATATGTTTGTGCCCTTTTTTTCTTCCAGATCTTGAGAATTGATTTTGAATGTCCTACATGCATGATTCTGCCTAATTTTTCTTCCAAATTGCTATGTACACAGATGAGGCTCCGGCCAGCGGCGCCGCCAGCTGTAGATCCTGCACCCGGCAGCGCGGGCAGAAGCGGCCACGCCCCTGGATCTGAATAACCCGTAGAATATCGGGCGGACCACATCAGCGATCTCCCGGACGCCATCCTTGGGGAGATCATCTTCCTTCTCCCCACTAGGGATGGCTGCCACACACAGGTCCTCACATCTCGGTGGCGCACTCTGTGGCGCGCCGCACCTCTTAATCTCGACTGTCGCCGGGTATCTGTCGTTCATGATATTGAACTCCACGGAGCCATCATCTGCTCCCACCAGGGCTCCGTTCAATGCCTATGCGTCCTGACATGCTGCCTGCTGCACATTCCCTTCACGGTGAACGCCTGGCTGACATCCGTCAATTCGAAAAACTCCAACATCTTGAGTTCTACCATTACTATGCAAATAGCTGTCCACCAAGCATTGTAGCTGTGCCCTCACCACCAGTGTCCATCTCATGGTTTTCCTCCTCTCTCCACACCACCACCCTGGCCCGGTGTCATCTACCAGATAATCTGGTACAAATGCTTCGACTCCCACTGCTAAAAAAAAATCATGCTTGTGGTGGCGATCTGTCGGAGGCCTCACTGCACAGCATCATCCACTCATGCTGCCCTACCCTAGAGCGCTTGCTGCTTGTTTTTGGAAAAGAAATCCGTATCCATTTTCTCCAAATAAAGTCGCCTCACCTTATAAGCATTGGAATTTGCTTTAAAGGAGAGGAGCTCATCATCAAAGACGCCCCTTCACTCCAAAGGATGCTCCTTGATTATCGTTATGCACCTTCACAAATAACTGTGGTCTCTGCGCCTAAACTGGAGACCTTGGGTGTAATTCCTGATCCGTTTGAAGGTTACAAGATGGTGGTTGGCCCCACACTTATTCAGGTACTGTATATTATCATCAACACTTTTGTAATCATAAGCTGCATATTTCATTTGTGTGCGTAAGTTTTATATCATCAACACTTTTGTAATCATAAGCTGCATATTTCATTTGTGCGCATAATCTTTATATAATCTTGGAGTACACTTTTGGTACTAATATTATGTTCTATGCTCAATGAAGAGTTTGTCCATGGGTACCCTATCATTGGTGCTGGATTCTGTCAAGACCTTACATATCAGTACATGGTGTTTTGATCTGAACATGGTTATCGGCTTGCTGTGATGCTTTCCATGTCTGGAGAATTTGTATATACAGGTGATGATATCAAGCACATTGATATACTTTACTAGAACTAACCGTTCAGCTGTACTATTTTTTTTAGACATTAACTGTTTTCAGTCTTCATGTCTATTTAGGCTAAAGGACATGGACAAAAAGGTATAACCAATCGGTGGCATAAGAAGCACTGGGATTTTCTCAATTCTCATGACATTCATTTGAGGACAATAACGCTGCAAGGATATGCATCCAACCATGCAAACACTAGCTTTGTCACATTCTTCCTATTGAATGCGAGAGTACTGTTGTCCATGAGGATTAAGTTTTTTGACAGACACTTTCTCACAGATGGACACGTTGAACAGCATAAAAAGAAGTTTCAGGTGGACAAAAGGGCTTCTGAACGTGCTTGGCTTCTACTTACAACAACTTGTTATCATGTACCAGTAGATTTTCTGGTCCAGGATCTTATTTTATGGATCAGACCGATCCATTTCACTGTGACTGCTCAAAACTTTGGTTGAGTTAGTTGTTATTGTCTTGTTCAATCTGGATTTTGTGTAAACCTGATGAACAATTAATCATCGTGCTTTTGTACCTTCTGTAAGTTGGGGTTAGATATTGCTGCCCTTTTCAACTCGGCTTTGACTCATATTTTCTTTCATACAAACCAGAGCTTCTATCAAGAATCCTCATGGTTCCGAGAGCGAACTTGGTCAGATGATCTGGTCGCGAAACAACATACGCTGTATCTTCCCGCCTTGATTTATTTTACGGAGGCAACATGCAACTGTGCTAAACATATGAAATTATTCAGGATTCGTTTTGCCTTTTTATACATTGATTTTCCTAGTCATTTTTAACAAATAGCCACCACATTATTATCGCAAACGGTCGTATTAGTCAAACCGTGGGCGTTCAACTAACCATTTACTACCGCGGGCAGCTATTTGATTAGACGGGATAACTGTGAGCAGTCTGCCGCGCATGCCGCGAGCGCTGCAATTTATTGCTGGTCCTGTTACAAGTATATATATGTTGCTCTTCTGTACACAGAGCATAGATGTTCTGCAGACAGAGCATATCACATCGCACACGGACCACACTAGGTAACCCGTCGATGATGAATTCATGAATCGCAGACAGTTGTATACCAGCAAGCATTTGCCCACAACACACATGGCTTATTCCATCACAAACAGCTCGGATGGATCAACTGTATGCCACGTATCGCACACCCAACTCTAATATGATTCGTGCTTGATGTCTCTGCCATCGCTCACACAGTTCTTCTTATGTGCCACGTATCACTGTGTCGGCCTCTGCTCGCGTCCCTCGGCGCGCTGTGCTCGCTATCAGGCACCGCAACACGCTATGCTCGCCGTTAGGTGCCGCAGCGCTCTGCTCGTGTCCGTCGGCGCGCTCTGCTCGCGTACCTCCACGCGCTTGGCTTGTGCACAACTTTTCCTTGCATGTTCAACTGCTATATGCATATATATGGTTGCTCGCCGTTGATGCGACCGTGGAGCGCTCTGCTCGCGTCCCTCCGTGCATGCTCTGCTAGCGGTTGGGCCTGTGCACGGTCATGTCGGGGGCCCCATATGCATGAGGTTGCACCGCGCATGTCGCCATGATGCATTTACGTGTGGCACGATGGAGTTACGCGCTGCAAATTAGAACTGCCATCCGGGCGTGCCCATATTCTAGGCCGTCCGGCTTCCCCTTTAATTCCCGCGGCCGTTATAATAACCTTAGTCTCTTCAACCTTTCGATCACGCCCGACAACACAGCAAGCACACCCATGACGACACATAGAGAGGGGATGTCTAGCGGCGCTCCAATGGAGTTCAGCGAGCATAAAGTGGAGACCCACACGAGGGAGACAGATCTCTCGATGGTGTACACCATCGACCCGGCCGTGGTGGACGACTACATCAACACCGTTGAGCAGTTGCTTGCTCGAGACAAGTACAAGGTGGTCGGCATCGACCTCCAGTACATCAGCGGTCGTCCCAACATAGATCAGAAGGTTGCCGTCGCCCAGTTGTGCGTGCGCCATCATGTCCTCATCTACCACTACTGCATGGCCACAGAGCCTTGCGACCGTTTCGCCAGGTTTGTCAACAGCACCGACTACAAGTTCGCTACGGTGGAAACCACCGACGATGTAAAAGCACTCAGTGTTACAGGCTTGGCCTGCAAGAAGCTTGTCGAAATCCGTGAGCACTACAGGGTCTGGGGCAGCACGTAGAAGGACTCCCTGGTTGAACTTGCCTCGGCCATCATTGACCCATACTACGAAAAGATGAAGTAGGATGCCAACAGAACACGTCCCGTATCCTATCACGGGGCCTGGATGCGGCAACTGGATGAACCTCACCTCAGGATCGCAGCCAAGAGCGTGTACACATGCTACAAGATGCACAGGCGGATCGTTGACATGAGGAAGTGCCTCGTTACCGAAATCGACGAGGCTAGATCGAGCCACAAGCAGAGCAGTAGCGGCAAGCGTCACAAGAAGTAGATAATGATCAGATGATCGTTTATCCTAGTTAGTTATGCATGTAATATATAGTTGACTTTGGTGTGTGGAAATGTCATGTGTGTAGTAGCCACCTATGTTATTATGCATATAATAGTTTACTTTGGTGTGTGCAAATGTCATGTGTGTTGTAGCCACCTATGTAATTGGATGTTTAATTTGGTTATGCAACCATGTCCTTATAAGTGTGTATATATATATGTTGTTGTTCTGTATGCAATCCCTACGCACAACACACATGTCTTATTAGTAGCAATCGTCTGTGTTATTATCAGTCTTCGCACACATTTCTGATTACAGACTTGTTTGCCGCGTATCACACACATCTTGTTAAATTGAACTATTTCTGTTATCTTGGCTCAATGCAAATAGTTCATCCGAGTGAACTGTTTGCCTTCTATCGCACACACCTTGCTCTGGCTGCCCATTTCTTTTGTTCTGTCTCATCACAAACAGTTTATCCGAGTGAACCATATGCCGTATATCGCACACGCCTTCATCTGGCTGCCCGTTTCTTTTGTTCTGCCTCATCGCAAATAGTTTATTGAACTGAACCGTATGCCCCGCATCGCACACGCAACTAAATTCTGATTCGTGTTTGATATATCCTTCATCGCAAACATTTTGCACCTTTTTTGACGGTTTTTTTACATCACCATTTGTGATTATTGCTTCGCACATAGTTTCGTCGAAGGGTCTCTGATCGTACTGTCGCGTTAGCAGCATCCTGCAGTAGTGTATATTTATGATAATGGTGTTGTTCTGATGCCACCTGTTGGTTACATCAGACTGCTTCTATGGCCCTGTTTGGATACTCTAATTTAGCTAGAGGTTAGAGTTAGTTTCTAGCTCATGACTAACCCTGAACTAACTCTAGCCAAAGAGGTGTTTGGATGACAGGGTTAGATTGACAATAAATGCACTAGGAGACCTAGCTCCTATTAGCACCTCTTGGGTGGGATATTTTTTTTGGGTGGGTTAGATGCAACTAGCTCAAACTAGCCCTCATGTTTGGATACTTTAGGGCTATTTGAGCCCAAACTAGCTCTAACCCATGGATCCAAACAGGGCCTATGTTCTCTATGCTTAATTACACATCAGCAAACTAGCTTGTGGTTCCGCTGCTTTTTGTTCGTTTTACCCTACATTTTCCGATGCTAGCTATTGCATCACTGCTCTGAGCCTTTGTTCATTACTTTTTTGTGCGTTCTTGATCTTCCCAAGTTGCATGACTAGTTTGATGCTTCTATTAATTATGGAGCTGCCAACCCCATCAAGCAAGATATTTGTTCTTTTGGGGCTGGCACCTCGAACAAGCATAAAAATAGAGTGAAGCACATATATTGTCGTGTAAGCACACACCCTTCTTTCATTAGTTTAGATTAACCATTGATGATCAATTCGAACCAGTGCATGTGATTAAAATTAATTTTACCTAAATAGAGGGTGCAGAATAAACTACAATAACTAGATTTGCAACCAGGGATGCTAACGATATCTTCAAAGAACATTGCAACAGCAGCGAGGCTTCACAGCAACATATGGTAAGCCAGTGTGTTTTAGTACATGTGAAATGTAATGCGTGTGGGCTGCTTTCTTGGCTTGTGCCCTCAACCTGTAATCCTACAGAATTACAAATAGTTCAGTTGTCTGCTTTACTGTATTGCTTGATTCGAATGCTTGTTTGTTACTTGTTAGGCTATACCCGAGTTGGCCAATATGTCAGCAGTGCCTGCTATACTATCGTAAAGAAATGCATGCCTAGTTCATTTGACTCCTTAACTTTTCCTATGAACTTCATCACAAGACTGTCTTCGTAGTTTATATGAAGCCACACTGTTAAGTGCTTTCTCAGATTATTTCAACTGCTTAGATGCCTAGGAACTTAAATATAGCGGTGGTACACTGGCTTTCATGTAGGGATGTCAACTGGGTCCCGTTTAATCCCGATTAAAGTCCACTAATGGTATGATAGTTCAAAAGAGGTTTTGTTTTTTGAGGAAAATGAACTAGCGAGCTAGCAAAAACTAACTAGATGGGACTGGCGGACGCCATTTTTATTTTCCACTTACATCCCTACTTTCATCTTACCATTTTAATTTGTTTTCAGCTGATGCTGCTTCGAACCATTTAAATATAGCTTGCCATGCTCGGCAATAATTCGTCTGTCGTTTACCATGTAAGCTTACTACCTGGATCATGCGATAACTTTCTCTTACTTATGTCCAGCGGAAACCTTTCAGGATGCCGTTCACACTAGGACACAATGTACAACCCCAGAATCTATTTGTGGAAGCAGTGCGCCATCCATGTTACCAGATGGTAGCAGTTCAGAGGCAACACCGCTGGAGAGCAATCCGAGCACAAATATTATAGTTCTTGAGGCTCTACTAGAGGCAGAAAGAGATGGTGTGGCTGCTATGAATGAGGTAATCTTGATCTTGAGGCTGGAAATTATGCAATTAGCTGCACACATTATGCAAGCAACCCAAGAATTGGAGGAAGTAAGAATGTTGCATTTGAAGACGGAGGAGGTCCTGCTGCTTCTGCTATCTGAAGCCCAGGGTAATCCGAGTTCTTCTTTAGATACCAGTTGAAATTGTCAATAGATTAGTATACTTGCATGTTGTGTCTTGTCTCTGAATGGATTATGTTGTAAGACCCCCTATGTTGCCCATGTGTTGTAATGATCTGAATTTTTTAGGCGAGGTAATCCTCAGTACGTGTATGATTGACATAAGGTGAACTGTTATTCGTGTGAGCATATTGTATTGGATGAAATAACTGTTTGACTCAAAGTGTATCCAACCTACTGAATTCGAAGATCACGGCATTTCTAAATCATATTCATATATAAAGGTGGAATAAATCTTTGTCGTGGTTTTGAAGAAATAAATAACAAAACATAGAATGATGTATCGATATTCGTAATCGAATACAAATTGGATTTGAATTTAGTTGCCAGGGCCCAGGGTAAACGTGAATGCTAATTCTCCCAAATTTTGAACGAAGCGGCAAAACACCCACTATCATTTGTCGGCTGCCCGTAGCAAGTGTTTGCGAGATGGAAATTACTATCTACCATTGACACTTCACATCCTAATCGACCCGATTTCCACTGCTGTCGATAGGGGTAGACTAGTAACTTCATTCAGACGTGACACGACCGCCTCTGAGCCCATTCAGACATGGTGGGCGCCAAACGTGGGCGGCAAAACACATTTGATTCAAGCTCGTATGAAAGACCTGTGTCTCTCCCTCCATTTCCCAATAATACACGGTGGGCAGCAAAACAAACTCTCCTCGTCCGAAATCGATGTAGGCAAATATTTTAAATAGGGGCAGATGTGTAACTTCCCTCAGACGTGACACAACCGCCCTACCTGTCAGCCCCGTTTATACACCGTGGGCGCCAACCGTGGGCGACAAAACACCCTCTCCTCGCCGGAAATCACTACAGGCAAATATTGGGGAGATGCGAGATTACCATCCTATCCCCAACCGACGAGATGTCCAAAATTTTAAATGGGGGCTAAGTTCGTAACTTTCCCACATTTCAGACAAGCACGTCCCAAAGTTTGAGATTTCCTCCCCCTCCTCCTCCACTTCCCCATTCATAAACTGTCGATGCCACAACAACCTCCCCACTCCGGCCTGCCTCCTCCGTCCGCCACCCCATCCTCCACCTTGTTGGAGCCGCTACCCCTACCCCGTCGTCCACTGCAAGAGATGGACGTCTCTCATCCACGATGCCAGACCAGGATCCTTTCATTGCGTCCTCTCGCTTCATCGATGCCGTCGCCCACCTTGCCATTGCCGCTCCTATGATCACCTCGTCCATGGCAACATTACTTATCCCCCGACCAAGCTGTCTGCCATCTAAAGTCTTCTTCCACGCCACCGACATCCATCGCACCCCGCAGCAGCCTCAATGTATCAGTAGGGGCCTACACGGTGTCGCAAGAGAGGTGGTACTCTTTCATATCTACTTAAGTTATTGATCTCACCCGGAAAATAGATCGTAACTTGTTTACTATACTTTTCTTGTCCATACCAAATCATAGTGGCTAGTTGAAATCAAACATTGGTTGCGAAGTAGCCTTTGTCTGGTTTGCACCTTCAGATCTGCCATGGCACAGTCACTATACTCGTAAAGCTTATGGTTTTCCCCCTTTATATTCACTACCATCATCGTAGGTGCTGCGTGTCATGCTAGCACTGCTCCTCAAGACCTTAACCAATCAAGCGAAACAACATGCCACTCATAATTCCAAAGCTTAGTTGTTGAAATACGAATATGATATGATGCTCATATTACTAAAACAGAGAAAGTTTAATTGGCCAGCTAATGTTCCTATATTCGTTTTGAAAAGCATGTGCGCCACATATAGTGTGACACCCTGGTTTTTGCCCTTTTTCTTTTCTGGATTTTATTGCATTTTGAATTGAATTTAAGTTTTTGAATCAACTCATTTGTACTTAATCACTTGGGCATTTCTTCGATTTTCACCCAAGTGACTCATCTCACCTTCAAACCCATCCCTTGCCCTCTGATATACCCAAATATAACCTTGGGAATATTTTTCTTAAAAGAAAAATATTCATTTTCTCTCTGAAATAGCACTTCAGTCACTTCTACTCCAAAGCAACCCTCATTTTTCTTGCCCACAAAAATCTGAGAAAATTCTTGAATATTATTTGGACCTTGGCACAACTCCCTGTGAAAAAATATTTCATGGTTATTTGGAATATTTTTGCTACAGAAAATATTTTCCATTCTGGTCAGAAAAGGCATGTTTTGAAGGAAGTGCATTTTTGCTTGATCCTATGGAGCTGAAATTTTTAGGGCTTCATTACCTTCCTAGGAAAACCTCAACCTCCAAAGATCAGCACTAAACTCCTTCTATTACCTATCCAAATATTGCTCACAAGTTTCTGTCCAGAAACTTGCTCCCTCTCTCATGTCTATCTCGGTCGGCCTGGCAGTATGCCATTCACATCCCTAGACCCCTCACTGCATGAACTACACGCCAGCCACGCTTTGCACCGCTCAGGCCGCGTGATGCCAGAGTTCACGCGGTGACCGCACGAGGACAAGGCCCCTGGCATACGATCGATGCGCTCTACATCGCACCAGCGTCTCTGTTTCTCTCATGCATGTGTTGGAGCTCACCCCAGCCTGCCGCACCACGCCACCACCCTCGACTCATCGCCCTTGACCCCTCCCTGCTGCTCGCCAACGCCAGAGTTCGCAGCTAGCATGGGCACGACGAGGCCAAGTGCTCAATGCGCCCGTGCCCCTATGCTCGTCTCCACCTGCGTCCTGTGCTCGTCCGTGTCCTCCCACAGTGGCCGCGTGAGCCATGGAGTCTTTCCCCTCTCCCACTGGCACCAGTCATCGCCAAGCGCCGCTTCCAGAGCCCTCCGGCGAGCCCGAGACCCCGTTCCCCTCCGCCTTTAAAAACAGCTCGTCCCGTCCCTCTCCGAGCACCAAATCGCACTCACCTAACCTCCACATCTCCACAACGAGCCGCGGCCGGGCCAGGCGGGCCTCTGGCCGCCTTTTCCCTCCACCGCTCGCCAGCGATCCGATTCTTCTGTCCCCTCCCACTGCACTGCCCCTCGAGCTCCACCGTCTTCTCCGGTGTGTTCCTGATGGTCCACTGGTGCTAGCTGACGCCTCTGGAGCCCCTGGAACTGCCTCACGTCGCCGGCGTCTTCTTCTCCGACGAGCTTCGCTCGTTCAGCCGCTGGAGACGACCACGCTGACCTCGTCCGACGACCTCTCGCCACGTTTCGGGTACGTGCAGGTGCGCTGTGACCTTGCACGTCCATCCCTCCTTTCCACGGAGGCCACCGATCTCTCCTCGCCGGCGTACGCACCGGCGACAGCCGCCTCCTCTGTTTCTTCTCTCTCTCTCTCTCTCTCACCTGACCAGGCGGGCCTGCTGTCAGCCTCACAGCGCGCACCCGAAGCGGTATGAGTGGAGGCGTATTCCCTGGAATACGTCTTCGACGTCAGCCGCTCTGATTTTTCTAATATTCAGTTTAATTCAAATATTTTGACTCAACTTTGACCATCTATAACTCCTATTCTATGAGTCCAAATGATATGATTCTTTTTGCATTGGTTTTGTGTTGAACTCCTCTATTGGCATGCAAAAGATGAGATTTTTGCTTGCTGTGAATAATTTCTGGTGCATTAAACAGTGTTATGTGCCTTTTCCTTTTCGTATTTTAATTCTTTTCAGAGGGAAATTGCTGGCTTGAGGATAACCAGGAGGAGTGTGACCCTCCTCTGCACTAAGGCAAGCCATCACAAATATTTGCAAGAATGACATTTCAATAACTATGATTTTCACTTGAATATGATTATTTTAAATGCATATAGAAAACCCGTATAATTTATTTGATGCTATTGCATGTTCTTGCTATGCTTGTTCTGTTATCAGTTGCATGGTAGTTGGATAGCTAAGTTTATGCAGTAGAGTAATGTGACATTATGCTTGATCTAGTTCATATCGATATTATGTTGAAAATGGTGCATAGTTCGTTCATTGCATTTTCATGGCATACTATGACACGGTGAAATTATTTGCAAGTTGAAACCTGATAATAAACCTACTTGAACATGTTGTTGATTGAGCCATGGTGCCACCGAATCGAGCTTCCCAAGTGCAACCACATTTTCCTTTATGGGGGGGCCCTTTCTCGGTCTATTGTTATTCCTCTCGCCGGTGCCTCCAACTAGGGAATGTTATGCGCTGGCGCTACCCTGGCCCGGTAGGCAGGTATAACCTTGTGTGCCCGTAGTTATTTTGGTACCATGTCCCCATTTCGGAAGATTGTTTTGCCATGACGGTTGAGGGAGTCCTGGATTTAGGGGTCCTCGGGCGTCCGGGCTACGTGACGTGGGCCAGACTGATGGGCCATGAAGGTACAAGACAGAAGACTCTCTCCCGTGTCCAGATGGGACTCTCCTTGGCGTGGATGGCAAGCTTGGTGTTCGATATGAAGATTCCTTTCTCTGTAACCGACTTTGTACAACCCTAGACCCCTCCGGTGTCTATATAAACCGGAGGGGTTTAGTCCGTAGGGACAATCATAATCAGACATGCTAGACTTCTAGGGTTTTAGCCATTACGATCTCGTGGTAGATCAACTCTTGTAATACTCGTATTCATCAAGATCAATCAAGCAGGACGTAGGGTATTACCTCCATAGAGAGGGCCCGAACCTGGGTAAACATCGCGTCCCCCGTCTCCTCTTACCATCGACCTTAAACGCACAGTTCGGGACCCCCTATCCGAGATCCGCCGGTTTTGACACTGACATTGTAGCTTTCATTGAGAGTTCCGCTGTGACGTCAAAGACAGGGTTGATGGCTCGCCTTGTTATCAAGGACAATATCACCTCCGGAGGAGCCCTGGCCTCAGGCCAAACCCTCCGGCTAGGCAGCTTTATCATGACCGTCCGTCCGGCCGTTAAGCCGATGATGACTTCTCGGGTCATCGAAAATCGCCTCCGCGTTGACTCCGAATATTCCAAACGGATGGATCCGACGGAGTTGTCATCTTTAAACGAACTCCTGGATCGCATCGCTGCCTTGGGGGTCGTTACAGACTATGATCGGATTGGGCTTAAACTCGATCAGAGAGAAATCAAATCTCCACCGATCACCCATCAGATAGCGGTGGTAGAAGAGCAAAAAAACAACTCTTCCCCTGTGTTGAGGACGAACTATGTTCGGATTTCCGAGCTCGAAGAGCCGGATACCTGTCTGCGGAACGGCGCGCTCTGTCCTCCGAACCTAGAATCGAACGATGGGCCTGAAAAATCAGTCGATATCCCAGAGCCCAAATTATTAAGCTCGGAAGTTTCTCAAACTCCGGATCCTAAACTGGGTCAGGGTTCGGATCTAAAGCCACCCACCCACCCAGATATACGTGATCTCATGTATGTACGACAACAGTCTCAGGAAACAGTCCATCACTTTTGGGCCAGATTCCTCCTTGTCAAAGACAAGATTGAAGATTGCCGCGACGAAGACGCGATCTCAGCATTCTGTAACAATTGCACGGACGAGGGAATCCTCAACACCATCAACCGCCATTGCGTATCACACTTCGCTGACATGGCAACCATAGTACAGAAGTATTGCGCAATGGAAAGCGCCTGGAAAACTCAGGCAGCTCATTGGGAACCATTGGTTTCCACTCAACCCCTAATCCGAGCAAAAAGGATGCACCCCCATGGGGTGCCCGACCCAGTAGTAAAGAAATCTAAGCCCATTACGGGGCGCGGAACCGTTCTAGAGGGATGGCTCGATAGGCCATGCAAAATACACACAACACCGGATACCGTACCAACTCACAGCCTTAGAGCATGTTGGATACTCCGGCAAGTGGCCAAGAGCGGCAAGGATATCCTCACCAAAAATACCTCAGAACAACACCCCCCGGAAGACGACGACCTCAGAGTATTGACGGTCTTCGAGACCTTCACTTCAAACAATAGGAGTAAAAGGGCACTCCGCGACCTCGCCGAAGTCTGCCAAGTCGCAGCAATAAACCCCTGGAATGACACGGCCATAACTTTCATTGCCAGTGACGAACCAAAATCCAGGACAGTCCGGGCACCACCTGCGTTAGTCCTCAGTCCAATCGTGGACGGCTTTCGGCTCACCAAAGTACTCATGGACGGCGGCAGCGGACTAAACCTCATCTATGAGGACACGCTCAACAAGATGGAAATAGACAGGAGCCGTATCGAGCAAAGTAGCACGACCTTCCGAGAAATCATTCCCAGTCGGGAGGCGTGGTGCGCGGGAAAAATCACATTCGACGTGGTATTCGGCACGCCGGAGAATTATCGGTCCGAAGAGATGACCTTCCAAGTGGCCCCTTTCAACAGTGGATATCACGCCCTATTGGGGCGAGATGCATTTACACGCTTCCAAGCTATACTTCATTACGGGTACATGAAGCTCAAGATGCCCGGGCCCAATGGTATTATCACTCTTTCCAGTGATCCGGACATAGCACTCCGCGCCGAAAACAAAACCGCATCCATGGCCCTCAAGGCATTGTCCGAAGCCCTCGCGGCCAAAGAATTAGCCGCGCTACGCTCCACGGTGGATAGGGATGATGTAATCCTGGACAAGCGACCCAAATCTACCTCCTTCAAACCAGCAGACAAAATCGTCAAATTCCAGGTCCATCCAACGGACCCCAAGAAGACAGCCTCTATCGGGGCACAGCTGGACCCAACGGTTGACGCCACATTACGAGCGTTCCTACGTGAAAATTGGGACATACTTGCCTGGCACCCTTCTGATATGCCAGGAATCCCACGCAGGTTGGCCGAACACAGCCTCAATATATTGAAGGGATACAAGCCGGTCAAACAAACACTGCGGCGCTTTTCCGAACCCAAACGACAAGCTATGGGGTAGGAGCTGGCCAAGTTAATCGAGGCCGGATTCATCAGAGAAATAAAACATCCGGACTGGCTAGCAAACCTGGTGATGGTACCAAAGAAGGATAAATCCTGGCGCCTATGCGTCGATTTTCAAAGACCTCAACAAAGCCTGCCCCAAGGATCCCTTCCCCCCTCCCCCGCATCGATCAGATCATTGATGCTACTGCAGGACACGACTCACTGTGGTTCCTCGACACATACTCCGTATACCATCAAATCAAAATGAAGGAGTCCGATCAAGACGCAACGGCATTCATTACCCCATACGGGCCTTTCTGCTTCAACACTATGCCCTTTGGGCTTAAAAATGCCGGCGCTACCTACCAACGCATGATTCAAACATGCCTGGAGAAGCAAATCGGCAAGATAGTTGAAGCATACGTAGATGATATCGTCATCAAGACCAGACACGTCGAGTCATTAATAGACGACTTACGTCTCACATTCGACAACCTCCGTGCATATGACATCAAGCTCAATCCAGAAAAGTGCATTTTCGGCGTTCCCGCTGGAAAGCTGCTGGGCTTCATAGTTTCCAGTAGAGGAATTGAGGCAAATCCAGCCAAAATTTGAGCTTTGTCACAATTAGCTACACCAACTGACCTTAAACAGGTCCAAAAACTAGCCGAATGCGTGGCAGCTTTAAGCCGCTTTATCTCCAGACTTGGAGAAAAAGCATTGCCACTCTATCGCCTTCTCCGACGCACCGACCACTTCGAGTGGACGGATGCAGCAATGGCTGGACTGCAAGAAGTAAAGGCTCTTTTAGCAAGCAACCCAATCCTGGCCGCACCAAATGTCGGCGAACCAATGTTGTTATACATCTCTGCGACTCACCAGGTGGTGAGCGCAGTGCTCGTCGTTGAACGAGAGGAGGACGGACACAAATTCCCACTTCAGAAGCCGGTATACTATGTATCCACTATCCTCACACCATGCAAATCCCGGTACCCTCATTACCAAAAGATAGCATACGCGGTCTTCATGGCATCCCGAAAGCTACGACACTACTTCCAAGAATGCTCGATCACGGTGGCTTCCGAAGTACCACTCAATGACATAATAAACAACCGCGACGCTACGGGCCGGATTGCCAAATGGGCCATTGAGCTCCTGCCATTCGACATAACATATATACCGCGCCGAGCCATTAAATCCCAAGTGTTGGCTGACTTCATCGCCGAATGGATAGAGGTCGAACTCCCTAAATAGTACGACACATATTCCAACTGGGTCATGTACTTCGATGGCTCTAAGATGCTGGCCGGTTTGGGAGCGGGCGTCGTCTTAACATCCCCAATGGGAGACACAGTCCAGTACGTACTCCAAATCTTATATACAGACTCCAATAATGCAGCCGAATACGAGGCCTTACTGCATGGTCTTCGGAAGGCCGTCTCCATGGGCATACAATGTCTGGAGGTGTCCAGGGATTCAAATCTAGCAATATCCCAAATAAACGGAGATTTTGACGCAAAAGATCCGAAAATGGCGGCCTACCGTAACGCCGTACTCAAAATATCAGCCCGGTTCGAGGGACTCGAGTTTCATCATGTGGCTCGAGAAAGTAATCAAGCGGCGGATGTCCTTGCTCGCATGGGAGCCAAGCGCGACCCCGTCCCGCCTAACGTCTTTCTGGAGCGGCTCTTCAAGCCATCCGTGGTGTGGCAGGATGAAAGCGGCAACACTAGCACGGACCCGATCATACCCCATGAGTCCTAGCACAATACCGATATCATCGGGGGCTTAGCCACCGAAGCAACACCATCGGCCCATCTCATAATGGCAGTAATTGCCCCATGGACCGAACCCTTCTTGGCCTACCTTAATAGGCGAGAGCTCCCTGAGGATCCTAACGAGGCTCGCTGCATTGTCCGGTGCTCGAAAGCCTACAAGGTCCATGACGGTGAGCTCTACAAGAAAAGCGCTACCGGAGTCCTTCAAAGATGTATCTCCGAAGAAGAGGGGTGGCAGCTCCTGGCCGAAATCCATGCTGGCCTTGGCGGTCACCATGCCGCGGCCCGGGCCCTTGTGAGTAAAGCCTTCCGTACAGGTTTCTTTTGGCCTATGGCCCGAGCAGATGCACAGGACCTTGTCCAACGTTGTGTCGGATGCCAGCTTTTCGCTAATCAAAGCCATATGCCGCCTACTGCGCTACAAACAATCCCCATTACATGGCCTTTCATGGTCTGGGGGCTTGATATGGTCGGACCCCTTAAAGGGGGAAGCCACAAGAAAAAATATCTGCTGGTCATGGTAGATAAATTCACTAAGTGGATTGAGGCCAAACCGGTTAAAACGGCCGAAGCCGGACCAGTGATAGACTTTATATCCGGTGTCGTACACCTTTATGGTGTTCCACACAGCATTATCACAGACAACGGCTCCAACTTTACAGCCGACGAGGTGAAAACCTGGTGCGCTAACCTGGGCATCAAGCTCGATTATGCGTCTGTCTATCACCCGCAAACAAATGGTCAAGTCGAACGAGCCAATGGTCTTATTATGAGCGGCATTAAGCCCAGACTAGTGCAGTCTTTGAAAGAATCAAACAAGCACTGGGTTGAGGAGCTCGACTCAGTACTCTGGGGGTTGCGGACCACGCCCAACTGCACTACCGGATACACACCGTTCTTCATGGTGTACGGCGTAGAGGCCGTGTTGCCTTCCGACATTATGCATGACTCACCACGAGTGCGCATGTATGAAGAGAGAGAGGCCGAGCTTGATCGGCAGGACAGCTTAGACGCCTTGGAGGAGGAGCGCGATGTCGCAAAGGCCCATTCCGCATTGTATCAACAACAGGCTCGCAGATATCAAAGCAGAGAAGTGCGGGCCAAGACATATAATGTTGGCGAACTCGTTCTACGCTTACCAGAGAAGAAAAAGGACAAACTCAAGCCCAAATGGGAGGGTCACTTCATCATTGATGAAGTTCTCACTGGAGGAGCGTACCGACTGCGTGATGCATCAAACAATCGCTTGGAGCCGAACCCATGGAACGCCGCCAGACTCCGAAGATTCTACGCCTAGAGCCGGACTCTTTGTTCGTCTTCTTCTCCCTTTTTGTCCATTACCTTTTTTTCCTCTCTTTCGATTTTTTTCATAGCTTTAAGCAGTTGAGCGGCTAAACCGCCCACCTATGATGTACACATCCTTAAATAGGTACGTCCATAATACCTGGTGGCTTCTTGTACAGAAGCTTATTATTATTATTATTATTATTATTATTATTATTATTATTATTATTATTATTATTATTATTATTATTATTATTTCCCGAGCATTATGCTCACCACATATGTGTCTTTTCCTCATATGTACCTTTTCTTCGCCATTATATGCATCGATATGACTTAAGTTTTGGCCAAGCTGGGTTGCCTGGCTCCTGTGCTTATGCCCTACGTTCCCGTTAGTTCGGCTAGGGCATAAAGGGAGCACCTCTGTGATTGTTACTGCCGGGTCATCCAGATGTGTACCTCAGACTGGGTGAAGCCGAAAGCTAGCGTTCTTAAGGGAATATTTGGTCGGCGGATTAAAGATGTTTTTCCTTCACTCATTACACCATGAACCCCCAGATGCTATGTATACTATGATTTTTTAATCATAGTTCGGACATGAACATTAACGCATGTTAACCCAGAGAAAGGAACCCTTAACGGAACTATTCCCTCTGGAAGATGTTTCTTACAATCACATGTAATATAACATAGCTAGCCGGATACAACTTGTCTGTTCAAGCAACTATGACCCCTACGCCTGGTTTCCACGCATACCCCGGTTTATATTACCGTGCGGGTATTCGGAAACACTCCGCACCTTCGGGTCCGGAGGTCGAAGCGAAAAGGTCCGCCATGACAATCGTTTTACAATCCGACTAGGGACAAATTTGTCAATCGAAGCACATAGTCACTTAGACTCAAAAGCTTCTTCCTCTATGCCGTCCAATAGGCTGTCTAGCCTACAATCCTGTTGGGACAATTCGGCGGCTACCTTTACTTGGTCATATACTAAACTAACTAGAACTTCTTTTTCGTCTGATCCTCGAGGTCTGACCCGAGCCATATGATTCGGATCAAGCTTGGTATACCGTGTTTTCACCATGGCCCGGGCCTCTCGCGCACCTTCTTGGTAGGCCGATATCTTCCATAATCAGAAACGCCTCCGCGCTCCTTTGAATAGCTGCACAAGTTCCTCCATACTTTCTGGAGGTGAGGCGGATGGCCACAAGGCTTTGGCAACACTTCGCATTGCCTGCCGAGCTCGCCCGTGCATTTGCGACAGCTCTTGTAGCATATCGCCTGAAGATCCGGACATTTCCTCTTCGGGACGGCCGGTCAGTATACCTGCAGACATAAATCTGTCAGTTCCTTTCCTCGCCGAATTACACGGAGGTAAATTCGAAAGCATACTGAATATGCCGCCTCGTAGCCTCTTATTTTCCTTCACGAAGTCAGCTAGCTGGGCTCGCACATCTTTCAGTTCTTCGCCCAGCAGGGTGTTGGAATCCTGCAGCTTGTTTTTATCCTCCCTGACCCATGTCAGCACACGTTCGCCCGCGGCCAGTAACCTTTTGGCTTCTTGTTTATCCGCTTGTGCGATTTCAAGTGCCTCCTTTAGCTGATCTGATGATCCTGCCATGAGATATGCAACACTGTTAGCATTGCTGGTATATGATTATATTTTCTCGATGGAGGGGAACAATACCAGGCGATGCCTTCTTGGATTTCTCCAATTCGGCGGTGGCAGCAGTTAGCTGAGTCCGACACTTTTCTAGTTCTTGAGACAGCAGGTTGTTCTTCTCTGTAAGCACTTGGTTATACAATGATCCTTAAATCAGTTGTATCAACTGCTTCAAGTTTCGGGGGCTACTGGTATATAATTATCAGGTTTGCACGATGTGAACTT
The DNA here is from genome assembly GCA_011799875.1 of Thinopyrum elongatum. Classification (NCBI taxonomy): domain Eukaryota; kingdom Viridiplantae; phylum Streptophyta; class Magnoliopsida; order Poales; family Poaceae; genus Thinopyrum; species Thinopyrum elongatum. The sequence goes on from CM022303.1 coordinate 239,243,785, forward strand.
ACCCGCATATCTTTCAAATGCTGGTCTGTGGCTCTGGTAAGCCCGTCTCGAGTAGCTCGGATGTATGCATCAGCCGAGCTGAAGGCATTGAATGCCTCTTTTGTAGAGCCGGGGTCGCGAAGAGCGGCCCACCAACGCCGATGATTCATGGCGCTCTCCACTTCTGAGTTTGTGACGGATACATCATCCGAATCCTCTGCCGAAGGACAATCCGGCATCACTCCCATACCGGCCCTCGTCATTATGGCAGATTCTGGAGCCTGGCTATTGGGAGCGTGACCTGCAGGACCCCCGGACATAGTCCAGCGAACGCTCTTCCTGATGAGACACAAACAGACAATGTCACAGTTGGATGTGACTACCAAGGGGCATATTTACGAAGCCATACCTCTTCGACGACGGCTCGGTCGTGACTTCGTTTGCCTTCCTCTTTGAAGGCTTGCCCGATATAGGCGCCGCTCTCTTTTGAGTCGCCTCTGGTGTAACATGGCGCGCCGAGCGCCTCCCCTTTAGAACACGAGACAGTGCGTTGGGTGAGACAGAATGAGGAAGCTCTTTCCGGAGGAGAGGTCTCCTGATTACTTACGTGTGAGGTAGGAAGGAGGCCGGGATAGTCTACTATAATGGCCACTTCTGTGCCATCGTAGCTCGCCTGGTAAAATACTCCCTCCTCCAGCTGCACAAATATGTCCAGATCCTCCTCGAATCCGGGGTCAAGATCCCGGTTATGGTCCTCCGGCTGTGGAGCGGGGCTGTAGATACCTGTGACGACCTTTCGCCATTCCTGTTACAAATGGACAGGTTAGTATCGGTCAAAAGTGACTCATGGAAAGGATTGAGTATGGTGGTGGGATTAAAACTCACCCAGCTAGGAGGATTGTACATGAAAAATCCCTCCCGACATTTAAGACGAATAAATTCCTCTTTAGCCCCTTCATACAGATCGGCCAATATTTTGGCCAGAGCGGCGGAGGTGTCCGGACCTTTCCGGCCAGAACGTGAGGCATCATCTTCCCCATTGTAGTGCCACATAGGGAGCCCTCTAAATTGGAGTGGCTGGACACCTCGCACTATGGAGATCGCCATTACCTCGATTATTGATAATCCGGACTGGGCGAGCGTCTTTATCTTGCTCATTAATTGATGGATTTCCGCACGATCTTCCTCCTCGAGGCTCCTAGGGTGCCAGCTGTGGCGTTTCTTCAAAGGGGCGTTGGAAAATTCAAGGAGACCCATTCGGATTGGGTCAGGGAGAGCGACGTCCTCAATATAAAACCACTCTGAGGTCCACTCTTCGGACGCCTTCTTCGGTGTGCCGGATAAGTATCCGGTCCCGGCTATGCGCCATACTTCGGCGCCGCCCATCTCGAATATGGATCCCTCTTGGGTACGAGGGACGAGGCAGAATAGTTTTCTCCATAAATCAAAGTGGGCTTCACAGCCCAGGAAAAGCTCGCAAAGGGCAACAAAACCTGTGATGTGCAAGATAGAGGCCGGCGTGAGGTTGTGCAGTTGGAGGCCATAATACTCCAGGAGTCCTCGGAGGAAAGGGTGGATTGGAAACCCGACGCCTCTTAGCAAATAAGAAATGAAGCACACCCGTTCCCCCCTAGTTGGATCGGGGAAATTTTCCGCCAAAGCTTCGCCCGAGAAGGAGGTCAAACCTGCTCGAACAGGGACCAGATCCACGGGGGGAAGAAATCCCTGTGTTTGGAGCTTCACCAGCTGATCATGGGATACAGAACATCTTTCCCAATCGCCTTTTTTGGGGCCGTGGGGGCGGGTGGAAGAACTGGGAGCACTAGCCATGTTGGAATGGTTTCTCCTAGCAAGCTTTGAGGATTTCCCGCTTGGCGTGGAATGGATCTGAAGATCCAATCTCTTTTAATAGACGCCCTTCTTACATGGTCAGGGAGTTATGTGCAAAGATACCCCGACCTCTCGTATTCGCTCGACACGTGGAAACTGAAGTCATGAAGGCGTGGAAGCCGATGAGCACGGCATTAAATGGAAGGCCGAATATAGCACCTTGAGTCAGGTACTTTGAAGTAATCAGAGGAGGAACCCGCCTTGCAATGCCAAAGACAATCTGCGCTCCGGACACATCGTCATTGAAAGCCTGGTTTGGGGGCTATTGAGGGAGTTCTGGATTTAGGGGTCCTCGAGCGTCCGGGCTACGTGACGTGGGCTGGACTGATGGGCCATGAAGGTACAGGACAGAAGACTCTCTCCCATGTCCAGATGGGACTCTCCTTGGCGTGGATGGCAAGCTTGGCGTTCGATATGAAGATTCCTTTCTCTGTAACCGACTTCGTACAATCCTAGTCCCCTCCGGTGTCTATATAAACCGGAGGGGTTTAGTCCGTAGGGACAATCATAATCAGACAGGCTAGACTTCTAGGGTTTTAGCCATTACGATCTCATGGTAGATCAACTCTTATAATACTTGTATTCATCAAGATCAATCAAGCAGGACGTAGGGTATTACCTCCATAGAGAGGGCCCGAACCTGGGTAAACATCGTGTCTCTCGTCTCCTGTTACCATCGACCTTAAACGCACAGTTCGGGACCCCCTACCCGAGATCCGCCGGTTTTGACACCGACAATGGTGGCCGTTGGATGTCCGGAGTGGCATCAGGCCACCCATGACTTAGCCCAAAGGGGAGTTGGTTGGAGTGGCCGGGAGAGTGTCATGGCAATAGATTGGTTCTGTCGGAACACCGTTGGTCCACCCGAATGGGAGTCCGAGGCCATGGGTTTCGTGGTGTGGGTACAGTGTGCTAACCTCTGCAAAGTGTATTTAATCTATCGATAGCCTCGTCCTCGGTCATGGACACAAGTTCGTAGTAGGTCACACCATGGATCAACAAAAATATTAAACTTGCACACTAAATGAATACTTGTGGCACTGGTTATGTTGGTGAAGTTCTTGAGACCACCGAGGTGGTTTCGTTTGTGATCCGGAGGTGATCACCTTGGTATGAAGATGTTCGTGGTGACGAGGTAACCGAGATGGTAAGCGGGTCTGAAAGGCCCTGTTATGAGCACAATCACTTCATGAGTAGCATGTTATTCTTGCATTAAACCTCCTTAAATATCATTGTTGTGGTTTGCCATTGTTGCTTTATTTGTGTGAGCTTGCGAGTACATTCAAAGTACTTACCTGGCGTGTCATGCCAGTTTCAGGAGACATCATACTGGAGTTGGAGTTGCATCATGCATCGCAGTCTAGACCATGTCCACATCAGTGTCCCTGTGAGTTGGAGTCTTTCTACATCGTCGTTCCGCTGCCGCGTAGTCTTATCGTGATGTCGAGGCCCCTGCTCATGTCTACTAAATAATGTACATATGTTCAGCAGCACCGTGTGTGCCGCTTAGCCTCGCTACTTGATGTAATATCGACACTATGCTTCAGTAAAGCGGTTGTCTTTCTGTACCAAGTTGTTATGTGTTGCCAGAAGACTTGATCTCTGGGCTGGCAATGCAAGGCAAACCGGTCGCTCTGACCCGGGGTGCCACAACGATTGGTATCAGAGCCGCGCTGACTGTAGGACACGCTAGATAGCTAATGCGCTAGTTCAAATGATAGACAGTAGCTCTGAGTGCCGGTAGTGTTTGTGTGCTTCTGGTTGCTGCATTGCATGCATATAGTTTATTTTATTACTAACCGACTAATGGTTGTGAGTGTAGATGGCTCCAGTGCCGTATCCGTGTCAGTTGGAGCTGGCACCGTACACTTCGCCGCACCTTCTTCAGAACGTATGGCGTCGACTCTACCCTCACGGTGATGACCCGGTGTATCAGGTGTACCGGGAGCGCCTGGCAGCGTCAGTATACGAGTATCATGCGGTGGTTACTTTGCGTAGCAGTTCAGCAGCTGGCACATACACTTGTTCTTCTAGGAGTGGTTTCGCTTCTACACCCACTCAGGCTGTTCAGTTTGCTGTGTTCGAGATTCTCATTGAGTTATGCTATAACGAGATCTGGATGCAGACTCATCCAGGTTTCTACTACTACCCATCCCTGCACGACGATGGGCATATCCGCTTTCCTGTTATTGATTTGCGTGCGACCATTCATCTAGCCACCTTTCCCGCTATATTACTACTAGTTATCTTCTGATCTACGAGCTGGCCCGGGAGCTGACTCGTGCTCGTACAGCTTTGGTGGCTGCTAGGTCCAGTTTTGTTCCACCTTCCATATGGCTTACCCCCGTTATCCCCCCATCTTCTAGTTCGCCAGCTACCCCGGTTACCCCTCTGAGTAACTCGGGCACCTCGATAGTGACTCCTTGCGGGTCCTCTGCTAAGTGGGCCTCACTTCTCGCTACTCCCACAGCCCCTATGCTCCAGACTCATCCAGCACCCGCCCCTGAGGGAGAGCCCTCGAGGCAGCGTCGTCGTGTTACCTTTAACTCGAAGGTTTCCGTTAACGTCGTTAGTTCAGGATCCGAGTCCGGGTCGGGGGAGGGCCCAGCAGGATCAGTAGAGCACTAGATCACCAGAGTAGCCGAGGTTGTTATGATGCTTGGATGTATGAGTGTAGTCGTACCTGTCATGATGTTTCCTTTCATGTATGAGTCTATGTATAATTATGTTGGAACCTTTCTCCATTATTATTCGCCATGGTTTCTTGTCATTTCTTTTCGGGTTTTGTTGCTTGCTTTTCTTCCCCATTCATGGATGTTGCTCATCTCGATGCTTCGTATTGGGAAACATAAATAGGATGACACGAGGAGGTAACAGTAGTCAGGCAGGTGACGATACTCCTGTTCGTCGCTCCGCCCGACAAGCAGGGCATTCCCCTGAACCATATCAGCCACCACCACCTCCTCCACAGCAACCACCTACAACAGAGTAGATTATGAGATTGTTCGAAGAAAGAAGAAACCAAGATTTACTTGAATTACTGAGAATTGTGCAGGCTATGGTAGGGCAGAATGGAAATCAGTATGGCAATCACTCCAAGCTATCAGACTTTCATAGGACTAAGCATCCCAGTTTCAGTCAAGTTGTCGATCCTTTGGAAGCTGATGATTGGTTGCGGACTATTGAGAAGAAGCTTCAAATTTCCCGCATCAAAGAAGCCGACAAGGTTCCATTTGCTACACACTATCTTGAAGGAGCTGCCACTGTATGGTGGGATAATACTAAAGCTATGTGGTCTGCGGGCGATGAGATCACTTGGGATAAATTCAAGGACAATTTTTGCAAATACCACATTCCCGCCGGTATCATGAAGGTCAAGCAGCGTGAGTTTCTCGCTCTCACTCAAGGAAACTTGTCAGTAAGTGAGTATTTGCATGAATTCAATCACTTGGCTTGTTATTCTCTCTATTATGTGGCCACTGAAGAAAGGAAGATCGATCGATTCCTTGGAGGTCTCAATCAACACCTCTGATGCACACTCAGCATCTTCGACTTCCCCAACTTCCAGACTTTGGTAAACAAGGCCATTATAGCAGAAAGGGAACACAAGCTGGTTCATGACAATAAGCCAGTTTTTAATGATCATAAACGCAAGTTCGAGCCCAAAAAGGATGGACAGCCAGTTCAGAAGGCTCTTACCTGGCAGCAGCCTCAGTTTGAGTTCAACCCAACCTGGCAGCAGAATACCAACAAGACCAACAACCAAGTCAAGAACATTGTGACCAATCTTGTCCGGGAAGACTATCAGCGCAGCAATGCATGTTTCTCTTGTGGCCAGACCGGACACTATGCAAAATAGTGTCCCAAAAATGGCAAGCCAAATGCACCTGTAACACCCTGGTTTTCGCTCTTGGATTTTTTCCTTTGCAGGATTTGACTCCCGTCTTTTTTCTCGATGTTATTGGATTTGCTCCAGCTCTTCGGTATATGAAGATGGTAATTTATCCTTGCCTCCCCTATCCAACCAGAGATTCTCTCCGGTCCAACCTTGCCACCCAAGGTATATTCTCAGGGTTTTGCCGCCAAAACCCCACCTTCTGAGTTGCCGGAAGGGAAACCCTGATCTCTTGCAGTTACAACGGAACCCCAATTTCCTTTGATCTTTTGTCTCCCAAACTTTTCCAGGTGATCATACCTTGTCTATAAACCCTGGATATGCAAAAATATTGCCAAGTCATTTGCAATATTTTTCATTTATAATTAATTCCTTTTTCTGCCAGTTAAGGGAATTAAATCTAGGAAAATATCTATCCATCACCAAAGTTGATGAAAACTTGTGGAGATATTCTTTGTGATCATATTGAGCTCTCACAAAAATATTGGCCATAATTAAATAAGGGAAATTGTCTTTTCCTATTTAAAGCCAATATTGCATTTTGGGCACTTTCTAAAGGAACTACTATTTTGGTAGCTAGGAGGAATCCCAAATAAATTGTGGAGCTTCTCCTATCCATATCTTCACCATTTCCATCAAAATTCCAAGTTCCATAGTTCAAATTTTGAGCACAACATCAATTTGCAAATTCTGTCCAGTTGGGCAAATTGCAAAGGAAGTGCTTGCACCTTTGATCTATTTGAGCTGAAATTTTTCATGGTGATTAATATTGATAAATCACTCATGGAAACCAAAAACCAGCTCAATCCATCTATCCATTCTTCCCTAGAAATTTTCTCAAGTTTCTGTCTGTTTGGAACCTCTGTGAAGCAAGTACCATTTTGGTGTATCCAAATGGTATGGAACTTTTACGGTGGCTTCATATGTTCAAATCACACACCTCCTCCAAATTTCAGCTCAATGCAAGCTAGTATGTGAGTGCCACATCAAAGTTTGCATTTCTGACCAGTGGGGTCAATTCTACAGCAAGTGCCCTCAATTCTTATCCAAATGGCCCCAAAATCTACTAGGGTAGTCACCTTGGTAGATCATTGCTCCATGACAAGAACCAGCTCATTTCACTCAGTGATCTCTAGAGAAATCTCTACAAACACCTTGCTGTCAGAATCTTCTTCTGCAAATTTCACCCACCCTAGAGCCTTCCAGTTGATCCCAGCTTCATATCTTATGTATTTGAGCAGCGAGGAGCATGTTGGACAAGGTCCTAGAGCCATCCGGTGCCCTGGACACGCGGTGCCCTTGGTGACCATGAAGAGAGCGCGCCAAAATGGTGCTTTGCACTTCGTCAGCCCCGTTCGGTCACCTCCGGCCAGCCTTCGCTCGTCCGGGCATGTCTGGTGGCTCCGCGACGTCCATGTACCCCTCTCCCGCACCTTCTCCCCTCTTCTTTCCTTCTCCTCACACCACGGCAGTCGCCCCCGCGGCACTGTCCCGTCCGTGAGTGTCGTCGTCTTCCCCTTCCGTTGGCTTCTTCCTCCCTAAGCCGTCCACTCCCTCTGTCGTGCGTCAGGTCGGCACCTCTCCCCGCTTGCCACCTCGCTGGAGCGCCAGTAAGTGGCTAAGGACGCCATGGTGGCCATCCTCACCGCCACGCCACGGCCGGCTATGAAAGCCGAGGCCAGAGCCTCCCCGAGCTCACCAAACCCCCTCAGCCTCCTCCCCACTTCCCCTAGTCCTCGCGAGCACCCTCGCCCGGCCAAACCCCTCGCCGAAGCTTGCAAATTTCCGGCGAGATCAACCCACGGCTCCGCCAGCAATCCCCACCTCCAGCCATTCCCCGCCTCCCCTAGACTGTCCACTGGACTCCCCGATCTCCGTGGACCACCTCCACCACCTCACCTGGCCTCCTCGCTCACCGGAGTGCCATGCCCATCATCACTGGAGCCGCCGTCTGCCGCAGCCGAACCCTCCCTCGACTCGGCCCTTCCCACCCGCCGTGAACTTGCTCTCTGGATGCGCCGCATCACGGGGAACACTCCGGTGGTCGGACCTCGGCCGGAGATGGCTTGTGCTGCCGGGACGGGCGCCGGCACCAAGCCCCGCCTTTGCTTCGGCCGCGCACAGGCGCGCGAGGATGGCGACGACCCTGCCTGTGGGCTCGGCTCGTCAGCAGCCCAGCTCCCCTCTTTTTTTTAAGTGGAGGCAGCGGTTGGGCCAGCCCAGTAGAGCGGCAGAGCACAGTAGCCGCAACGGCAGTTTTGGCCCAGGGGCAATAGTGCCATTTTTCTTTTTCCAGAAAACCCAGCCAGGGACCTGATGGTAAATATTTTCTTTACAGAAAGGTCCCTCCCACTTCAAACAACCACATATTTTTCCTTGTGACTCCGATTCAGGTGATTCCAAAGCCCACATCTTCAGTTCTTCGAGCCCGTTCCGATGGTATCATTTTCCTAATGTTCTCACATAGTGAAAATGACCATTTTGCCCTTGCCCTCCTAACAGCCCCTTCGGGAGAGAAACTTTTCTGGCGATCCTTTCCACGGACTTTCCGCACCTCCTCCCGGTGGATCCTACATCCCCAGGCAAACCGACCATCTGATATATGCCCTAAATCATTGCTCTGTGTTATTCCTGCATGTTTAAATTAATATGCTTGTAATTATATGCGTAGTAGTGGGCTGTATGTGACTCTAATGAAGCCTTGTTTGTACTTTCTTCGATGACGGCACCACGCCTGTGTCTGAGCTGCTTTCGGCCATCTAGGGTGGATGCCGACTTTATGTTCTCTTTTCAACAACTGGCCGTGTTCTGAGCTGTTTTGCAGCCGTCTCGGACAGTTGATGAATTTCTTTCTGTAGTAGTGACCCTATGCTCTGAGCTATTTTTCGGCCGTCTTAGGGAACTGCTACATTCTTTTTATCAACACCGTCTCATGCTCTGAGCTACATTCCAGCCGTATTGAGTCGGGGTTGAGTTATTCCGGTAATGTCCCAGATCTGAGTTGTCAAGACCGTTCAGGTGGCTACTGGTTTCTTTGCCGGTTTTATGCAAGGGTTCCGATGGTCGTAACTTACAGCTAGAACTTGTAAAGTGATAACTTCACATTTAAATGATGTTTCACTAGTGACTCATTGTGATGTTATGTGGAGATAGGTTGTTATGTTTCCACAGTTGTTACCTCATACATAGTTACCACCATGTTAAGTTATTCATGATAAACAACCATTCTTGCTCAGTACCTGCTAAAGCTAAACCCAGTCGGTTGATCCAAAGTGACCTGTTCGGACTTATCCGTGCAACCACATTTGCGGGTATGGGACGGCCTTGATTTGCTCTGATCGCGTGCTCTTTTATCAGTACGACCAAGAAGGGAAGGTTATGCGCGCGCTACCCTGGCCAGGTAGGCGGCGATAACCTTGTGAGCACAGTTGATTGTTTAAACCGAGAGTCCCCGTTTGGGACAGTTGTTTGGCCACGACGGTGGCAGGTGTCACGAGGTGACACAGGGGCCACACAGGGCAGGACTCTGGGGGAGGATGATTGCCAGTGGTACGATGGGAGAGTCACGGGTTAGGCAGGTTTCGTTGGGGCAACACTGGTCCACCCGAATGGGATCACGAGGCCAGGTGCTCCATGGTGTGGGTAAAGGGCGCAACCTCTGCAGAGTGTAAGAATCTATTCGAATAGCCGCGTCCACGGTATTGGACAGTCCGTCTAGGCCTCACTAAGTGGTCAACCGTAACAGTGATAATAATGATGGAAGAACTCGTCTTATGATCGGAAGTACTCAGTAGATCGTGAGTATTCTGAGGGTTGTGGGACAACCCGGAAGAGAGTAAGTTTATCAGATTTACAGTGGAGATGTATAGCCATCGGATGATGTCAGGGATATGATATGTTAGCCATGAGATGGCTATGAAAGAGACGGTCGGATGACCGAAAGAGTTGGATTGGATCCTGATATTATTCGGAGTATGGATTATTTACTTGATATGCTTTACTTTACCGTATTTTATTTTAGTAGTTATCTTGCTGGATAATCTGGTTACAACATAATGATTAATATTGCTAGATAGGTATGCTATGTCATGATAATTAATATTGCTCTAATGTCAAATGCGTGCTTGAATGCCATGGATTGCTTTGCTTGGTGTATATGTTAGTTTGGTTTGCTTGCGAGTACATTCAAAAGTACTCAGCGGCCTTCAATGTGGCCAGGTTCACATAAGGATCTGTCGTCCATCGACGAGGAGCCGGAGCATTCGCGGGCTAGGAGAGTAACCCAGTCAGATCCATGTGGATTGAAGCCACACCAGGATCTTGCTGCCTTAGATAGATCTTTTCCGCTGCCATCACTCTTGTAAGATATCATGTAAGACTTATATATCCATTAATAGAAATGCCTGTGTTCTTGATACTTGTTGTAAAAGCGCATGCCAGAGTGATTTCCTAGGTTGGTATGCATGGCGACTGTCTGGCTACAGTGGTAATCGGGCGGGGCGCCACAACGGATGGTATCAGAGCAGCCAGGCTGACTATAGGTTACCCTAGTCAGACTTCTTTGTCTTGTGCTCAGTAGAAAGCCTAGGTGGATTTGAGCCATCTTTGCTAGACAGGCACGGCTACTATTGATCATAAGGCAACCCCATAGGTTTTGGCTCCACCAGAACCCAACTCTCGTGGCCTTTGCCGGTGTGAAATGTTCGCACCAGGCAACGACCCGTGAGCCCTGAACCCTTAGGTAAACCAGGTATCCTTACCTTGCTTGCTAACCATGGCATTTCTCTTCTTAACTCTAGTTTCCTTTGGGAAACACCTATAAATTCCATCTTTTCCCCAACAACCTTAGGATCAGTGACTAAGCCACTTTGGCTATGGTCATGCGTTGAGTTTGATGTTCCCTAAGGAAGTAGTAGGAGCTCGACACCAGTGCTACCAGGAGCATTGTGTGGTTTCACTTCTAAATCCTTAGAGGTACATCGAGTGCGTTATACTAGTTATACTAGTGGATCTTCGGCCACGTGTGTAAGGTCCGCAAAATTTGAGCTTTATTTGCTTTTTGGTTTTCGTGGTTCTTGTTTCTTTTGTAAGTTCTGTTTCTTCGCTCCGACTGGAGCCATCCGCAAGTGCCGTCAAGAAGACCAGCATACAACTGGGATAATACCCAATAATCCCAATTCAGCAAGAGTCAAGCCAAGCCAACTGCCTAGTATTCAGAATAGCAGCACCGGATCTGTCCAGAATGAAGAATGGGTCAGAAGTAGAATCTGTGTGCGATAGACAAGGACAAAATACACCTGAGAGAGTTTGCCTCAGAGCAAATCACATCTAAGAAGCAGTCAGATGAGCTATCAGGAATGGACACCAGCAAGGACAAATCATTCCGTCCGCGATACAAGCATTATTTCAGTCAGTGAGTGTAACACCCCATGTCATTAGCCACAGTAATCACTTTTTATAATGACAAGTCAGCATGTTTAACAGTGCATAATCATCATTAGCATCATATTGCATTTCAACTACTAAGACAAGATTCAAATTTAAATGAAAGTGGAAAATAAAAGTTGTGCAACATAAAAACGAAAATGTTCAATAAATGACAAATATTACAGAGACCATTCTAAAATTGTAACCAACATTTAACAAATTAATTAGGTGACCCATACCTCTTTTAACAGTGGCTGGAAATAATATTTAATAGCCTTTTAATTAATCTAGATCAAATATGAAATGATGTTTTGCACAAACTAGTTTTTGGTGTTAGGGTATAATGCACTGGTATTTATGGACTAGGTCACACTTTTTACAAAAACCATTTGGGGCCCAAATAATTAACAAATCAGAAGAGAAAGAAACAGAAAAAGGAAAAAGGCCTAAAGGAACTACTGTGCACTTGGCCTGCTCGCTACAGCCGCGGCCCAGCCCATCTAGCGTCGTCGCCTACCTCCCATGTTCACCTCGCCGCGCTGTCGCCCGCGCCCGCGCTCGCCGCCCTGGCCCCCACTCGCTCCCTGGTCGACAACGCGCGTCGCCGCGCCCGCGTAGAGGATAAGGGCAACCCCCGCGAACCCCTGGCGTCTCCCTCGCCATTTTCCCCCGCTCTCCCTCTCTGCTTCCCCCGTCCCGAGCACAACCATGGCTCTGCCGCCGTGACGCGTGCGGCCACCGCCACCGTTTCGCCTCGCCTCCTCGCCAGGAAGGATCGCCACGACCTCCTCTTCCTCCCCGACGAGTCACCCGAGCAGGAGCGCCTCTACATCGCCCCACGCCATCATCTTCTTCCTTGGATCGCCGCCGCGTGTCATCATCGAATCCGGCCAACCCACGCCTTCCCCGAGCCCGCTTTGATCGGCTACGCCCCACTGTGAGCTCCTCCTCCCTCCCCTGCCTCTCTGCGTGCTAGCTTGACCGCCGTAGGGTAGCTCGCCGCATTGCCGTGCTCCGACCACCGCCATTGCCGCTGCCCGCGCGTCGTACGTGCTCCTGAGCCCCCGCGCGAGCCACTGGCGTGCTCCAGAGCGCGAGTTGCGTCGATCTCGGCCCCCAACTAGCCACCTAGCCCGCTCCCGCCTCGTTTCCAAATGGGGCCGAACATCGGCGCCCGCCGCGGTCAATGTCGCCGCCGTTCCGGCCACCCCCGGGACCAACCACCACCACCACGTGATGCGGCTCGCTGCGCCCGTTCGATAGAGCCCAATCCCGCCCCCGGAGATGCCCTATGGGCGAATCCCGAGCTCGTCGGAGCTCGGCGCCGCGCTCGGGCTCGCCGGAGCGCCCTCCGGCGGCCGGTCCGACGTGGCACCGGTGGGTCCCACCCCCGTGCCACTGACTGTGTGGCCCCGCGGGCCCCTTTGACCCTGTTTACCGGGGTCAACGCTGACATGGCCGCCCTGTCTCACTGACATGTGGGGCCCGATCGTTTAAACGAATTTAAAATAAATAGAAATTCTGTTAATTAGTTAGTTAATTAGTTTAAACACTAATTAGTCACTGACTGCTGGGGCCCACCCTCTAATTAATCCAATCAGTTAATCTAACCCCTCTGTTAATATCTCAGTGTATGACATGTGGGCCCCACTTGTCAGGTTTGACTCTGGTCAGCCAGAGTTGACCTGCTGACGTCACCCTGACCTCATGCTGATGTCATCATTCACTATTCTGGATAATTCGAATTTAAATTAATAATTAAATTCAGAAAATATTTAAAACTTTAGAAAATCATATTAAATAAACCGTAACTCCGATGAAAATAATTTATATATGAAACTTGCTCAGAATTCCGATACGAACCCAAATACGCCCTCCGTATTCCTATCAGATGCTCCTAGCTATATAAACATTGAACTTTTAGACCGAATTCGATCAATGAATAGTGCCCATTGTTGATTAAATAAATCCGAATAAATTCCTAAATTAACTAAATCATTTAGTTAGGCAGTAGAACACCCCGGCATATCATTTAGGCATGTCATACCTATTGTTTGCATTATTGCCGTGAATTTATTTTTTCTCTCCCCCTCCTTCTCTCTCGATAGACGCTGAGACCGACGACGCTGCACCTGGGTACGACTACACTACCGACGAGCAGCCCGTTGACGACCCCTCTCTCTTGCCAGAGCAACCAGGCAAGCCCCCCCCCCCTTGAGCATCCAGATATCGCCCATTCCATTTCTCCTGCTTGCATTAGATTTTGCTACTGTTAATGTATGCTCCTATTCTGATGCATAGCCTGCTGTTGGAACCTGTTCATTGTTACCTTACCTGCCTATGATAAACTGTTTAGTATAGGTTGGTAGTGAACCATCAGTGACCCCACCACCTTATCCTTGTTGCCCCTGCTTGATCATCGATGACTCGATCAACGTGATCGTCGACCAGAGACCGACACCTCACTTCACACCCCTTAGTTGTACGACTCTGCGTAGTAACTATCGAGTGCCGAGGGTGATACCTCGTAACGCACTCCCGATGAATACTCTGCAGTGTAGCTGTTCGGTCGTGGTCATCGAGGGTGATTCCTCCTTCTCCACTTCTGATACGACTCTGTCGTGCAACCCTCAGTGTGAACCTCGAGGGTGATGCCTCATACGTTCACCCTGATTATTTCATCGAGTGGAATCCACCGAGGGTGATTCCTCGGGTTTCCCCCTTGATGTTATGACCACACGATTACTTGACCTTTGTTACAGGCGGGTCCACCCTGGTGGGTACCCGCTGGGGATCTATGATGTTGGGTGTGCCGGAAGGGCACTCGAGTGTGATATTGTGGCGGAGCATCAGAGACTCTGATTGTCTCCGTGTGATACTAATTGAGCCTATTGGATTTGGGTGTGTGATCTGACTGGGTCGACGTGCCCTATACGCACTACCACCACGCGGGATAATGGTTATGGGACCCTCTGCGATGTTTGTTTCTCCCGAAAGCTCGTCAGACGTCACGATTCACCGTGCGGGCTGATTGTCGGGATTGGGCTGGATACTTCACTGACGAGTTCAGTGTCGCGCATGCACCCCGGCCAGTCTCGCAACGCGCAGGGTGCCCAGGGCGATGGCCCAAGACCTCTGGGTGCATAGGTTAGTCCGGCGTGCTGACCTCTCTGCCGAGCCTAGGTAGAGCGTTGCTTCGTGTTGATCTTCCGAGGACGAGCATTACCCAACAAGTGTGTCTGGCCAGAGTTGATCGAGCGTGTTGGGTAACAGTAGTGCACCCCTGCAGGGATGAATCATCTAATCATCTATCGATAGCTGGTCCTACGGTAAAGGATGCTTAGTTTGTGTATCCTGATCTACTACTTGAACTGGATACTTGTTACTTAATTGAAGCTTCGGGATCGCTTTCTCACTTGGGAGTCGAGGAAGGATCTTTAAGCTGTACTTCAACATGTTTGCTGAATAAAATGCTATTCTACTCTCTTCTACTGCTGCAAGATGATGGCCTCATGAAGATGTTTGAAGATGCTAATCTTCGATAGGACTAGGCCTTCTCTCTATTCTGGCATATCTGCAACCCAATCCACTTATACAGCCTTTCTCCATTGATAATGTTGCATATGTAGTATAGATCCTTGCTTGCTGAGTACTTTGGATGAGTACTCACGGTTGCTTTACTTTCTCTTTTCCCCATACTCCACCTTGATGATACATCAGACGATGGAGTCCAGGAGCCAGATGTCACCACAGGAGCTTACTACCAGGAGGGTCCTGAGGGCACTTACTACTGGATCGAGCCAGCCAACCAGGAGTAGGATCGGAGGCTCCCAGGCAGGAGACCAACGCCTTTCGATCTAGTGTCGCTGTTTGTGCTAGCCTTCTTAAGGCAAAACTTGTCTAACTATCTCTGTACTCAGATAATATTTGTTTGACTGACTTATGTATTCGGATCTTCGGATCCCTGGTCTGTAATATTGTGAATCTCCGTTTATATTGTGTTAGAGTTGTGTTGTGATATCTTCCCGTGAGTCCCTGTGCTTGATCGTACACGTTTGCGTGTATGATTAGTGTACGATTGAGTCGGGGGCGCCACAGTGAGGTGAACCGAGTCTTTCTCAATGGATCCAAGAACCATGTATTACCTACCGAAGACATGTTTCAAGAATGTGAATGTGCCATGAACGGCAACAAAACTCCTGTATGTCGGTACAAAGTGCAAAGCAAATCTTGAAGTTCACCGGTGCATATACAAATTTTCTGGGCACTGTGAACAAGGTTTGTAAGAAATATGGATAAGTTCGCAGTTGCCCAGAAACAATGAGAACTTCACATGCTTGGAAGCCCAGCTGAACCAAATGGAATTATCCGTCAACTGCTTATCAGCAACACTTGTTTGAATGCAAAAGGTATTCCGAATTAATTAACAACATGAAGCATACATCAGTTCTGCAACCTTTACAGCAGCAAGGATCAGACCAGGAGAAGGACAAGCGGTGTGCATGACAACAGAATATCTTTAGTCAAGGTATGGCCTATACCAAGTTTGGCTCCGCTACGGGTAAAATTCCGGATACTTCAGAAGAAAGCCAGAATCGACCATAGACCCAACTGCGTACACAGTGGAAGGCTTCTGGTATAAGGAACCCAGCCTTCCTCCGCAAGCTACTAAGAAGGAGAGCTTACGACGCAAGACTCCCAACCTTCCACGCTACACCACTTGGTGAGAAAATCTTCTGGGATACGACACTCCCATCTTCCACAACGTGCTACCGCGGAAAACTTCCAGCATAAGGCACCTGACCTTCCGCAGTAAACCACATGCAGGAAAGCTCCTGAGGTACGATAACCAGCCTTTTTCAGCACGCTACCCCGGCAGAAGCTTCGAGCATAAGGAATTCAGCCTTCTTCAACACACCCCGTGCCTAGAACAAGCTTGTCAGGAGCACGAATCAGTCTAGACGCACATCCGCCTCAGAACTTAGTGGTTATGAAAGGAGCTACCCTACGCATGCATATGTTGTGAGCATGCAGTCCAGTGGATCAGTTCATGCGAGCCACTCGTCAGGAATGACTGTGTTTAGAGAAACATTGGCCCCATGTTGAAAAGAAGAATACGAGCACAGTAACCCCTACGAGAAATGCAAGAGCAAGTTATGAGAACAAGCCCGACAAACCGGGAAAAAAATCAAGGAGCTGTGTTGGCAGGTCGTGACAAGTCCATCAAAGGAATCCTCAGGAACAAAGAAGTTGTGGACAAACAACCTCCGTGATGGTCAGCAAGATACAGTTTCACGGACAGAGTGGTATTACCAATCCTTGTCAGACTCTTGCATATGGGGCCACAACAATGCAGCCAGCATGCCACACTCATCATGAATATGGGCCGTCAACCAAGATAAGAGGCTATGCTCGAAAGATACACCGGATGATAGCGATACTATGTTCAGCTCAGTGGTCATAGCAAGGACTACAAAAGCTATATATGACGGAACCATTTCCACGAGCAACAGAGTTTGAAACCAGACATTCAGATAGAATGGCTCAAAGCACATCAGCACCAATAGCTCGTAGACATCATGATATCATTGGAATAAGAGATTACTGTCTATGATTACTTTGTGATCATGCCTGACATTTCAGTTGGGAATATAGCAACAATAGCTCGATCACGTTGTTTCTTGAATTGTGGATCATCTAAAGACAAAGTCAGAATGACTAAGATAGAAGGAAACATTAGTACGGAATCCACAGCTAGACTGAGCATTCTGACATGGCAAAAAGAAAGCCACTCCCACTCACTCGAGGCCATACGAGCACGTGAGCCTGGTACCCGGAAAGGATGTCTTGCCCATGACTGTCAAGATACGGAGTATCAAACAAAACCAAAGCAGTTACTTTCGAGCCATGGAAACCGAGTTGTTTGTTGGTATTACTCGCTACCTCATCCAGCAACAACACTAGTAGGACAAGAGGTATGCCTGACAGGAAAGAGAAGGATTCAAGAAAGTTGTGTGCAAAGACAACACATGGTCCATCAGAAGAGGCAGTTAAAACGTCAGTGAACCAACGAAGACAAGACCGCTGATGGATCCAAGTCGCACACATGTAAGTTCCCCTTCCCCGCGAGGTAAGCCCAAAAATCTCGTGGACGAGATTTTCTTAAGGGGGGTAGGTTTGTAACACCATGGTTTTCGCTCTTGGATTTTTTTCTTTGCGGGATTTGACTCCCGTCTTTTTTCTCGATGTTATCGGATTTTCTCCAGCTCTTGGGTATATGAAGATGGTCATTTAGCCTTGCCTCCCCTATCCATCCAGAGATTATCTCCGGTCCAACCTAGCCACCCAAGGTATATTCTCAGGGTTTTGCCGCCAAAACCCCACCTTCTGAGTTGCCGGAAGGGAAACCCTGATCTCTTGCAGTTACAATGGAACCCCAATTTCCTTTGATCTTTTGTCTCCCAAACTTTTCCCAGTGATCATACTTTGTCTATAAACCCTGGATATGCAAAAATATTGCCAAGTCATTTGCAATATTTTTCATTTATAATTAATTCCTTTTTCTGCCAGTTAAGGGAATTAAATCCAGGAAAATATCTATCCATCTCCAAAGTTGATGAAAACTTGTGGAGATATTCTTTGTGATCATATTGAGCTCTCACAAAAATATTGGCCATAATTAAATAAGGGAAATTGTATTTTCCTATTTAAAGCCAATATTGCATTTTGGGCACTTTCTAAAGGAACTAACATTTTGGTAGCTAGGAGGAATCCCAAATAAATTGGGGAGCTTCTCCTATCCATATCTTCACCATTTCTATCAAAATTCCAAGTTCCATAGTTCAAATTTTGAGCACAACATCAATTTGCAAATTCTGTCCAGTTGGGAAAATTGCAAAGGAAGTGCTTGAACCTTTGATCTATTTGAGCTGAAATTTTTCATGGTGATTAATATTGATAAATCACTCATGGAAACCAAAAACTAGCTCAATCCATCTATCCATTCTTCCCCAGCAATTTTCTCAAGTTTCTGTCTATTTGGAACCTCTGTGAAGCAAGTACCATTTTGGTGTATCCAAATGGTATGAAACTTTTACAGTGGCTTCATATGTTCAAATCACTCACCTCCTCCAAATTTTAGCTCAATGCAAGCTAGTATGTAAGTGCTACATCAAAGTTTGCATTCCTGACCAGTGGGGTCCATTCTACAGCAAGTGCCCTCAATTCTTATCCAAATGGCCCCAAAATCTACCATGGTAGTCACCTTGGTAGATCATTGCTCCATGACAAGAACCAGCTCATTTCACTTAGTGATATCTCCAGAAATCTGAACAAACACCTTGCTGTCAGAATCTTCTTCTGCAAGTTTCACCCACCCCAGAGCCTTCCAGTTGATCCCAGCTTCATATCTTATCTATTTGAGCAGCGAGGAAAGTGTTGGATAAGGTCCTAGAGCCATCCGCCTTGGACAGGCGGTACCCTTGGTGACCACGTAGAGAGCGTGGCAAAATGGTGCTCTGCACTTTGTCAGCCCCGTTCAGTCACCTCCGGCCAGCCTTCGCTCGTCCGGGCAAGTCTGGTGGCTCCGCGACATCCACGTACCCCTCTCCCACACCTTCTCCCCTCTTCTTTCCTTCTCCTCACGCCACGGCAGTCGCCGCAGTGACACTATCCCATTCATGAGCGTCGTCGTCTTCCCCTTCCGTTGGCTTCTTCCTCCCTGAGCCGTCCACTCCCTCTATCGCGCATCAGGTCAGCACCTCTCCCCGCTCGCCACCTCGCCGGAGCTCCAATAAGTGGCTAAGGATGCCACGGCGGCCATCCTCATCGCCACGCCACGGCCGGCTATGAAAGCCGAGGCCGGAGCCTCCCAGAGCTCACCAAACCCCCTCAGCCTCCTCCCCACTTCCCCTAGTCCTCGCCAGCACCCCCGCCCGGCCAAACCCCTCGCCAGAGCTTGCAAATTTCCGGCGAGCTCAACCCACGGCTCCGCCAGCAATCCCCACCTCCAGCCATTTCCCGCCTCCCGTAGACCGTCCACTGGACTCCCCAATCTCCGTGGACCACCTCCACCCGCTCGTCTGGCCTCCTCGCTCACCGGAGTGCCATGCCCATCTTCGCTAGAGCCGCCGTCCGCCCCAGCCGAACCCTCCCTCACCTCGGCCCTTCCCGCCCGACGTGAACCTGCTCTCTGGATGCGCCGCATCACGGGGAACACTCCGATGGCCGGACCTTAGCCGGAGGTGGCATGTGCTGCCAGGACAGGCGCCGGCACTGAGCCCCGCCTCTGCTTCGGCCGCGCACAGGCGCGCGAGGAGGGCGATGACCCAGCCTATGAGCTCGGCTCATCAGCAGCCGAACTCCCCTCTGTTTTTTTAAGTGGAGGCAGTGGTTCGGCCGGCCCGGTAGAGCGGCAGAGCAAAGTAGCCGCAGCGGCAGTTTCGGCCCAGGGGCAATAGTGCCATTTTTCTTTTTCCAGAAAACCCAGCCAGGGACCCGATGCTAAATATTTTCTTTACAGAAAGGTCCCTCCCACTTCAAACAACCACATATGTTTCCTTGTGACTCCGATTCAGGTGATTCCAAAGCCCACGTCTTCAGTTCGTCTAGCCCGTTCTGATGGTATCATTTTCATAATGTTCTCACACAGTGAAAATGACCATTTTGCCCTTGCCCTCCTAACAGCCCCTCCGGGAGAGAAACTTTTCTGGCGATCCTTTCCGCACCTCCTCCCGGTGGATCCTACATCCCTAGGCAAGCCGACCATCTGATATATGCCCTAAAGCATTGCTCTGTGTTATTCCTGCATGTTTAAATTAATATGCTTGTAATTATATGCGTAGTAGTGGGCTGTATGTGACTCTGATGAACCCTTGTTTGTACTTTCTTCGATGACGGCACCACGCTTGTGTCTGAGCTGCTTTCGGCCGTCCGGGTGGATGCCAACTTTATGTTTTCTTTTCAACAACTGGCCATGTTCTGAGCTGTTTTGCGGCCGTCTCGGACAGTTATTGAATTCCTTTCTGTAGTAGTGACCCTATGCTCTGAGCTGTGTTTCGGCCGTCTTAGGGAACTGCTACATTCTTTTTATCAACACCGTCTCATGCTCTGAGCTGCTTTCCAGCCGTCTTGAGCCAGTGTTGAGTTATTCCGGTAATGTCCCATATCTGAGTTGTAAAGACCGTTCTGGTGGCTACTGGTTTCTTTGCCGGTTTTATGCAAGCGTTACGATGGTCGTAACTTACAGCTAGAACTTGTAAAGTGATAACTTTCCATTTAAATGTTGTTTCACTAGTGACTCATTGTGATGTTATGTGGAGATAGGTTGTTATGTTTCCACAGTTGTTACCTCATACAGAGTTACCGCCATGTTAAGTTATTCATGATAAACAACCATGCTTGCTAAGTACCTGCTAAAGCTGAACCCAGTCAGTTGATCCAGAGTGACCTGTCCGGACTTATCCGTGCAACCACATTTGCCGGTATGGGACGGCCTGGACTTGGTCTGATCGCGTGCTCTTTTATCGGTACCACCAAGCAGGGCAGGTTATGCGTGCACGCTACCCTGGCCCGGTAGGCGGCGATAACCTTGTGAGCCCAGTTGATTGTTTAAACCGGGAGTCCCCGTTTGGACAGTTGTTTGGCCACGACGGTGGCAGGTGTCATGAGGTGACACAGGGGCCACCCAGGGCAGGCCTCCAGGGGAGGATGATTGCCAGTGGTACGATGGGAGAGTCACGGGTTAGGCAGATTTCGTTGGGGCAATACTGGTCCACCCGAATGGGATCACGAGGCCAGTTGCTCCATGGTGTGGGTAAAGTGCGCAACCTCTGTAGAGTGTAAGAATCTATTCGAATAGCCACGTCCATGGTATTGGACAGTCCGTCCAGGCCTCACTAGATGGTCAACCGTAACAGTGATAATAATGATCGAAGAACTCATCTTATGATCAGAAGTACTCAGTGGATCGTGAGTATTCTGAGGGTTGTGGGACAACCCGGAAGAGAGTAAGTTTATCAGATTTAAAGTGGAGATGCATAGCCATCGGATGATGTCAAGGATATGATATGTCAGTCATGAGATGGCTATGAAAGAGACGGTCGGATGACCGAAAGAGTTGGATTGGATCCTGATATTATTCAGATTATGGATTATTTACTTGATATGCTTTACTTTATCGTATTTTATTTTAGTAGTTATCTTGCTGGATAATCTGGTTACAACATAATGATTAATATTGCTAGATAGGTATGCTATGTCATGATAATTAATATTGCTCTAATGTCAAATGCATGCTTGAATGCCATGGATTGCTTTGCTTGGTGAATATGTTAGTTTGGTTTGCTTGCGAGTACATTCAAAAGTACTCAGCGGCCTTCAATGTGGCCAGGTTCACATAAGGATCCGTCGTTCGTCGATGAGGAGCCGGAGCGTTCGCGAGCTAGGAGAGTAACCCAGTTAGATCCCTGTGGATTGGAGCCGCACCAGGACCCTGCTGCCTTAGATAGATCTTTTCCACTTCCATCACTCTTGTAAGATATCATGTAAGACTTATATATCCATTAATAGAAATGCCTGTGTTCTTGATACTTGTTGTAAATGCGCATGCCAGAGTGATTTCCTGGGCTGGTATGCATGGCGACCGTCTGGCTACAATGGTAATCGGGCGGGGCGCCATAGCACCCCTCAAGCCTCAAGTCAACCACATGGAATCCTACACCGAGGAGGAGCTGATCCATGCCCAGGTGCATCATCTCTGCGTCGAAGAAGCCCAAGAAAACCCCGAAGTGGTCATTGGTATGTTTCCTGTTAATAACATACACGCAATAATTTTATTTGACTCGGGGGCTTCCCATTCCTTTATTTCGCGGAGTTTTGTTGCCCAAAACAAGTTTTCTTGCTCTATTCTTGAGAAAAGCATGATGGTGCAATCCCCGGGATCCATGCTCATATCAAATTTGGTATGCCGTGACATGGAAATAAGGATTCTTGGAGTTATTTTCCCTGCCACACTAGTAGCCATTGAATCCGCAAGGTTGGATGTCATATTAGGAATGGATTGGCTGACAAAGCATCAGGTCTGCATCAATTGTGCAACAAGGGAAGTTACATTAACAAATCCGGCATGATAGACAGTGGGGTTTGTGGCTCGTAGAACCATGCCTAAGAAAGAAATGGTTTTTGCAGCAATATCCTCAGATGTGGAATTAATACCAGTGGTCAGTGAGTTTCCAGATGTATTCCCTGAAGAATTACTAGGAATGCCACCAGATCGGGAACTCGAGTTTGCCATTGATCTCGTGCCAGGAACGGCACCCATATACAAGAAATATTACCGGATGCCTTCATCTGAACTGGTTGAGCTAAAGAAACAACTCGATGAGATGCTCAAGAAAGGATACATCCGTCCCAGTTCTTCGCCCTGGGGTTCACTTGCCATATTCATAAACAAGAAAGATGGTAGTCTTCGGATGTGTATAGACTACCATCAGCTCAACGATGTCACTATCAAGAACAAGTACCCGCTCCCCAGAGTTGATGATTTGTTCGATCAACTGCATGGAGCTCAAATCTTTTCCAAGATTGATTTAAGGACCGGGTATCATCAACTCAAGATCAGGAAAGAAGATATTCCTAAGACCACATTCACCACTCGTTACGATCTATATGAATACACAGTTATGTCATTCGGGCTGACTAATGCTCCTGCCTTCTTCATGCATATGATGAACAAAGTGTTCATGGATTTCTTGGACAAATTTGTGGTGGTCTTTATCGACAATATTCTCATATACTCCAAGGGATAAGAAGAGCATAAACAACATCTCCAAGTAGTATTGCAAAGGCTTCATGACCACCAGTTATATGCAAAATTCAGTAAGTGTGAGTTCTGGCTTAAGCAAGTCCGATTCTTGGGGCACATACTCTCTGCCGAAGGAATAGCTGTGGATCCAAGCAAAATCAAGGATGTGCTAAAATGGCCAACACCCACGTCGGTGACAGAGATCAGAAGTTTTCTAGGGCTTGCTGGTTATTACCGTCGATTCATTGAAGGCTTCTCCAAGATTGCTAAGCCCATGACAGAATTGCTCAAGAAAGACCAAAAGTTCATATGGTTAGAAGATTGTGAGAAGAGCTTTAATGAATTGAAGACTCGTTTAACTTCAGCACCCGTGTTGACACTCCCAAACATCTATCAAAGCTTTGATGTATACTGTGACGCATCTCGAAGGGGCCTAGGATGCGTACTCATGCAAGATGACAAGGTTGTGACTTATGCATCCGGACAGCTACGGCCACACGAAGGAAATTATCCTACTCATGACATGGAGCTAGCAGCCGTTGTTCACGCATTAAAACTTTGGAGGCATTATCTTATTGGTAAGCGGTGTCAAATATTCACCGACCACAAGAGTCTCAAGTACATATTTACTCAACCTAATTTAAATCTCCGACAAAGAAGATGGCTTGAGTTGGTCAAGGATTATGACCTCGGAATAAACTATCACCCGGGTAAAGCTAATGTGGTTGCGGATGCTCTCAGTCGCAAGCCAGCCACAGTCAATGCATTAATGACATCTTTGCCTCCTGAGATACAAGAAGAGATGGTCCAGCTCAATCTGATCATTGTGGAGGCTGACTGCACCAATATGTTGGTAGTCACTCCCACGCTTGAGGAAGAAATTCGCAAAGCTCAGTCAGAAGATCCGTTCTTGCAACACCAGGTCACCCGGATGGAAGACGACAAGACTCAAGACTTTCTGATGGATGAGCAAGGCACGCTACGGTTTTGAGGACGAATATGTGTACCCGAAGTAGAAGATCTGAGGAAAAAGATATTAACAGAAGCACACGAGTCCTCATTCTCGATCCATCCAGGAGGTACCAAAATGTACGAAGACCTCAGGCAAATATTTTGGTGGGATGGGATGAAGAAAGATATTGCATATTTTGTCGCCTGCTGTGATATATGCAATAAGGTGAAGGCGGAACACCAAAAACCCGTTGGGCTACTTCAACCTTTGCCCGTCCCGTAATGGAAATGGGATGATGTCTGCATGGACTTCATCACCGGTCTTCCCAACACTCCTCGCGGGAACAATGCTATATGGGTCATGATGGACATGCTGACCAAGGAAGCCCACTTCATACCTATCCGTACCACATACCGTGCAGATCAACTGGATCAACTCTATGTATCCAGAATCATCAATCTGGATGGCGTGCCAAGAACTATCACATCAAATCGAGGATCCCTTTTTACCTCAGCATTCTGGTCACGTCTTCACCAAGCTTTGGGGACATCATTGAAGTATAGCATAGCTTATCACCCTCAGACGGATGGCCAGACGGAGTGAGTAAATCAAATACTCGAGGACATGCTCAGGGCATGTGCCCTTGCTCAAGGACCTAAATGGGAAGACATCTTACCCTACGCCGAGTTTTCCTACAACAACAACTATCAAGCTGGCCTCAAGATGTCACCATATGAAGCCTTGTATGGACGCAAGTGTCGTACCCCCTTAAACTGGTCCCAGACCGGAGACAGTCGTATTTTCATGATTGGCTTGATGATGGAAGCTGAGAAGCAAGTCAGGGAAATCCGAGATAGATTATAACTAGCCAAGTCTCGATAAAAGAGCTACTATGATGCTAAGCACCGACAGACCAGTTTTGAACCTGGTGAATATGTCTACCTCTGAGTCACACCTATGAAAGGAGTCAAGAGATTTCAGACTCGGGGAAAGCTTGCACCAAGGTATATTGGCCCATTTCCAGTTATGGCCAAAGTGGGCACAGTGGCATATCAATTGGAACTTCCTCTGGAACTGTCAGAGATACATGACGTTTTTCACGTATCACAGTTGAGAAGGTGTATCTCACCACCTGAGAAATGGACTGATATGGCAGAAATAGAGCTTGCTAAGGATCTGACCTATGAAGAAAAACCTTTCCGAATACTGGATGAGATGGAAAGAGTCACCCGCAGCAAGTCAGTTAAATTTTACAAGGTGCAGTGGGAGCACCATACCGAAGGTGAAGCTACCTGGGGAAGAGAGGACTTTTTAAGGACAGCAAATCCCAAATTGTTTCCTGAGCAACCGAATCTCGAGGATGAGATTCATCCTAAGGGGGTGAGGTTTGTGACACCCTGGTTTTTGCCCTTTTTCTTTTTCTGGAATTTATTGCATTTTTAATTGAATTTGAGTTTTTGAATCAACTCATTTGGACTTCATCACTTGGGCATTTCTTTGATTTTCACCCAAGTGACTCATCTCACCTTCGAACCCATCCCTTTCCCTCTGATATACCCAAATATAACCTTGGGAATAGTTTTCTTAAAAGAAAAATATTCATTTTCTCTCTCAAATAGCACTTAAGTCACTTCTACTCCAAAGCAACCCTCATTTTTCTTGCCCACAAAAATCTGAGAAAATTCTTGAATATTCTTTGGACCTTGGCACAACTCCCTGTGCAAAAAAATTTCATGGTTATTTGGAATATTTTTGCTACAGAAAATCTTTTCCATTCTGGTCAGAAAAGGCATGTTGTGAAGGAAGTGCATTTTTGCTTGATCCTATGGAGTTGAAATTTTTAGGGCCTCATTACCTTTCCTAGGAAAACCTCAACCTCCAAAGATCATCACTAAACTCCTTCTATAACCTATCCAAATATTGCTCACAAGTTTCTGTCCAGAAACTTGCTCCCTCTCTCATGTCTATCTCGGTCGGTCTAGCAGTATGCCATTCACATCCCTAGCCCCCTCATTGCATGAACTACATGCCAGACACGCTTTGCACAGCTCAGGCCGCGTGATGCCAGAGTTCACACGGTGACCGCGCGAGGACAAGGCCCCCGGCATACGGTCGACGCGCTCTACGTCGCGCCAGCGCCTCTGTTTCGCTCGTGCACGCGTTGGAGCTCGCCCCAGCCTGCCACACCACGCCACCACCCTCGACTCATCGCCCTTGACCCCTCCCTGCCGCTCACCGATGCCAGAGTTCACTGCAGCGAGCACGGGCACAACGAGGTCAAGTGCACAGTGCACCCGTGCCCCTGTGCTCGTCTCCACCTGTGTCCTGTGCTTGTCCGCATCCTCCCACAGTGGCCGTGTGAGCCATGGAGTCTTTCCCCTCTCTCACTAGCGCCAGTCGTCACCAAGCGCTGCTTCTAGAGCCCTCCGGTGAGCCCAAGACCCCGTTCCCCTCTGCCTTTAAATATAGCTCGTCCCGCCTCTCTCCAAGCACCAAACCACACTCACCTAACCTCCACACCTCCACAGCTAGCTGCGGCCGGGCCAGGCGGGCCTCTGGCCACCTTTTCCCTCTGCCGCTCGCCGGCAAACCGAGTCTTCTACCCCCTCCCACTCCACTGCCCCTCGAGCTCCACCGTCTTCTCCGGCGTGTTCCTGGTGGTCCACTGGTTCTAGCTGACGCCTCTGGAGCCCTTGGAACTGCCTCACGCCGCCGGCGTCTTTTTCTCCGACGAGCTCCGCCCGTTGCAGCCGCAGGAGACGACCACGCCGACCTCTTCCGACCACCTCTCGCCATGTTTTGGGTACGTGCAGGTGCGCCGTGACCTTGCGCGTCCATCCCTCCTTTCCACGGCGGCTACCGAGCTCTCCTCGCCAGCGTACGCACCGGTGACAGCCGCCTCCTCTGTTTCTTCTCTCTCTCTCTCTCACCTAACCAGGCGGGCCCGCTGTCAGCCTCACAGCGCGGGCCCGAAGTGGTATGAGTGGAGACATATTCCCTGGAATACGTCTTCGACGTCAGCCGCTCTGATTTTTCTAATATTCAGTTTAATTCAAATATTTTGACTCAACTTTGACCATCTATAACTCTTATTCTATAAGTCCAAATGATGTGATTCTTTTTGCATTGGTTTTTTGTTGAACTCCTCTATCAGCATGCAAAAGATGAGATTTTTGCTTGCTGTGAATAATTTCTCGTGCATTAAACAGTGTTATGTGACCTTTTCTTTTTGGTATTTTAATTCTTTTCAGAGGGAAATTGCTACCTTGAGGATAACCAGGAGGAGTGTGACCCTCCTCTGCACTAAGGCAAGCCATCACAATTATTTGCAAGAATGACATTTTCAATAACTATGATTTTCACTTGAATATGATTATTTTAAATGCATATAGAAAACCCCTATAATTTTATTTGATGCTATTGCATGTTCTTGCTATGCTTGTTCTGTTATCAGTAGCATGGTAGTTGGATAGCTAAGTTTATGCTGTAGAGTAATGTGACATTATGCTTGATCTAGTTCGTATCGATATTATGTTGAAAATGGTGCATAGTTCATTCATTGCATTTTCATGGCATACTATGACTCGGTGAAATTATTTGCAAGTTGAAACGTGATAATAAACCAACTTGAACATGTTGTTGATCGAGTCATGGTGCCACCAAATCACGCTTCCCAAGTGCAACCACATTTGCCTTTATGGGGGGCCCTTTCTCGGTCTATTTTTATGCCTCTCGCCGGTGCCTCCAACTAGGGAAGGTTATGCGCTGGTGCTACCCTGGCCCGGTAGGCAGGTATAACCTTGTGTGCCTGTAGTTATTTTGGTACCATGTCCCCGTTTGGGACGATTGTTTTGCCACGACGGTTGCCGTTGGATGTCTGGAGTGGCATCGGGGCCACCCATGACTTAGCCAAAGGGGAGTTGGTCGGAGTGGCTGGGAGAGTGTCATGGCAATAGATTGGTTCTGTCGGAACACCGTTGGTCCACCTGAATGGGAGTCCAAGGCCATGGGTTCCGTGGTGTGGGTACAGTGTGCTAACCTCTGCAGAGTGTATTTAATCTATCGATAGCCGCGTCCTTGGTCATGGACACAAATTTGTAGTAGGTCACACTGTTGATCAATAAAAATATTAAACTTGCACACTAAATGAATACTTGTGGCACTGGTTATGTTGGTGAAGTTGTTGAGACCACCGAGGTGGTTTCGTTTGTGATCCGGAGGTGATCACCTTGCTATGATGATGTTCGTGGTTACGAGGTAACCGAAATGGTAAGCGGGTCTGAAAGGCCCTATTATGAGCACAATCACTTCATGAGTAGCATGTTATTCTTGCTTTAAACCTGCTTAAATATCATTGTTGTGGTTTGCCATTGTTGCTTTATTTGTGTGAGCTTGCGAGTACATTCAAAGTACTTACTTGGCGTGTCATGCCAGTTTTAGGAGACATCATACCAGAGTTGGAGTTGCATCATGCATCGCAGTCTAGACCGTGTCCACGTCCGTGTCCCTCTGAGATGGAGTCTTTCTACGTCGTCGTTCCGCCACCGCGTAGTCTTATCGTGATGTCGAGGCCCCTGCTCATGTCTACTAAATAATGTACATATGTTCAGCAGCACCGTGTGTGCTGCTTGGCCTCGCTACTTGATGTAATATCGACGCTATGCTTCAATAAAGCGGTTGTCTTTCTGTACCAAGTTGTTGTGTGTTGCCAGAAGACTTGATCTCTGGGCTGGCAATGCAAGGCAAACCGGTCGCTCTGAGCCGGGGTGCCACATATAGAGAGACATCCGGGATTTGCATTTCTCTGTGCGCTCTGGTTCATCATGGGTGGGCAACACACATTGTATTATCTAACTAGCAAGATGCCCATGTATTGCATGGAACATCAAGGTGCATTTGTATGAGTAGTTTATCTTGTGGGAGAAAAGGATGAACGAGGGAAGGCCTTATTTGCAAATGTGGAGAGGGGTGTGGGTATCTTTTTGCAAAATTGCCATTGTTTCCTTCCTATCCATCAGATATAAATCGGACGGCCTATACTACAGGATGGCAGGCACACCATCATCACCAACTCTGTTTTTTATAAGAGTAAAGAAAAAAAGTAGAGAAATCTGCTTGCTCTTTGCTATCATGTTCCTCTTCTGTTCTTCTTAATAAGTATATTACTTCCTCCGTTCCTAAACTGCCTTGGGTGCGTGCATGTGTTGTGGTGGCGTGCATTTGTACCAGGTGTTGTTCATCGTTGCTTTATTTATAAAGCGGGGCAAAAGCCTTTTTGGTAAAACATAAGTCTTTTTAGATGTTCTAATAAGAACTACATACGGATGTATATAGACATATTTTAGAGTGTAAATTCACTCATTTTGCTTCGTATGTAGTCCGCATTCGAATCTCTAAGAGATTTATATTTAAGAACGGAGGGAGTAGTACAGTATGTTCCTTGTCAGGAAGTGGAGCAGGGACATTTGCAGTCGACAGGTCTATTGGGTCGCTGGATGCTTTCAACGATTCTAGATGGTCTACAATATATGCGGGAAATGCTGGGAGCTATGTCGTCTTTGATAGTCTAGACTGATAGTAACAGTATTGTGCCTTCAGTTGAATAGAGCTACCCCTTTTGGGGCCGAACCCTTTCTTGCCGTACCGGCAATACATGCCCATATGGTCCAGCTAGTTCCACTTTCCTTATTTTACTCTTGATGCTTAGGGTTTTCCCCTTTTATCTACCCTACTATGATCTGCGTAGGTGCTTTCTATCGTACTAACAGTACTCCACCCTTCAAGCTAAACAACACAACAGTCATAATTCCAAAGCTTAGTTGTTCAAATATGATTGTGATATGATACTGATATTAGTTAACAGACACATTTAATTGGTTAGCTAAAGGTCCCACTTGAGTTTCCAAATGCATGTCGCGACATATAGAGAGACAGTAGAATTGCATTTCTTTGTCACTTGTTGATTGTACTTTCTTGTCCATACCAAATCTTAGCTATTATTTCAAAGCAAACATCGGTTGCTAAGTACCCTTTGCGCGGTTTGCAGCTTTAAATCTGCCATCCCACTGCCATGGTCAACATATACTCATCATGCTTACGGTTTCCCCATTTTATGATGACCACGATCAGCCTACGTGGTTCGTGTCGTAATAGCACTGCTCCAACCATCAAGCTAAACAAGCTTAGTTGTACAAATTCGAATCTGATATTATGCTGATATTAGTAAAACTGAGACATGTTTAATTGGTCACCTAAATGTTCCTACTTTAGTTTCGAAATGCATGTGAGCCACGTATGGAGAGATCGAAAGGAATAGTATTTCTCTGTGCGCTCTGGTTCATCATGGGTCGGCAACAGACATTGTATAGAAAGACTTGTAATATCTTCAATCTGCTTGCTCTTCTGCTCTTCTTTAACATGATCCTATTCTCTTCTTTAATAAGTATGTTCCTTGTTAGGAAGAGTAGCAGAGACATTTGCGGTCGACTGGTCAAGTCGAGTTGTTCTCCCTTAGTATATTTTGAATCTGTCAGGTCAGGTCGACTTGTTCTTCTTTACTATATGTTGAAGCTGTCATCTGCGAAGTATCATCACTTCTGGAGCTCTCATATTTTGAGTAGTAGGCCACATTATATTAATGCACACACCAAATTATAGCATGCATGGCATCTCTCAGAAGAATTACAGAGATAGCACAAAGGGGTTTACAGGGAGGCAGTATTGGATTAGAATCACTTCTACATTACAAAGATAATCTCACTTGTTTTCATGTTTTCATGCATGCCAGGTATTGAACATGATCAAAATGAATATGAGAATGGGCGCACAAGAGGAATATTGTGGAACAATCCACTGGCTAACAAACTTGGCATGGTGGAGGGTGGCCTATCTTATTAACCCATCAAGGTGCTTGCTCTAACTTGGCAAGGTTGTATTGGTCGAACATATTTTGCATATGACCTGTTGCATTGCTTCTACTTTGTTACACCACCATCTGCTTAGTTTAAGCATCATATATGAGTATATGCCATACCTATCCATTTTCTATACCTATTCCATGTGTCATCATACTATGTTTTTTCAGTCAAATGTTGTTCTTTCGTAATAGATGTCCAAAAGGAAGAGGGTGAGTGCAGATCCTCAAGGAGTACAAACTAGGTATTTGGAAAAGGTAGTGATACCTGTTAAATCAGATAGATCAGCAGCCACAGAAAACACAGGCCCAACTGTACCACACTTTACCCCTACTCCACTGGCCAAACCCCTATTAGAACTGCAGAGAACCCAGCGTCAGGTACTGTCTATGATATCAATTCAAAATTTGAACTCCTAAATTTCTGCATGTGCCTTACCTTCTCTCTTGTATGAAAACTAATTTCAGATGAATCTCCTTTCTCAAAGGATCATAGGATCTCACAATAATACTGGGCACTGCATTGCTCTTGTCAGTACCTCTTGCCCTTTGTCAGCATAGTTACACTCATTGCTGTTTGATTATGTAGCATCACTGTAAATGTTTGCTTCTTTATCCTCCCTTTGCTCGAAATTATAAGATCTATATTTACTCTTAGATAAATGTAGAATTAACACAATGGTTATGAAGTTTTGGATTGCTCATGTAAGTACCTGTTGTCATGTACTCCCTCTGTATCGAATTAATTGTTGCTCAATTGGATGTATTTAGAACTTAATAGTGCTAGATACATCCATTTGAGCGACAAGTAATAACGGACGGTGGTAGTATTACTGTACTTGCATTGTGTGGCACCCCGGCTCAAAGAAGACCGGAACGCCCCGTATTCCAGCCCAGGGACAAGTCCTCTGGAATACGGCACTGTTGGCATAGAACAAATCAGCTCTTTATTACAATGGATATGATTACAAAGGGTACAAGGATTACATCGGCATAGCGACACTACGCCTGCCCGAGGTAGCACTATGCTAACAGCGGAGTAACTCTCTTGGCAGCGGAACAGCGACAACGGTGATGGACTCCACTCCACAGGGACTCTGGCTAGAACACATGTCCTAGATCGCAAACTCGGAATCCTCGACAAGCAAGCAAACATGGCATGACCTGCAAACTGGCATGACACGCCAGGTGAGTACTTTCAATGTACTCGCAAGCTCGCAACAAACATCAGCATTAAGGCAAGACAACATCATAGCTATCAAGATTTAACAGGCATGGCTATCTAGCAGGATAACTACTGAAGTAGATGCAGTAAGGTAAGGCATATTAAGTTGTTTAATCCATACTCCGAATAATCTCATGATCCAATCTGAATCTGTGCCAAATCCAATCCAAATCATGTGGTCATCCGACCACTCATCTCATAGCCATCCCATGGCTAACATATCATATTCCTGGTACCATCTGCATTGTAAGTCTGACAAACTTACTCTCTTCCGGGTTGCCTCACAACCTTCAGAATACTCACAATCCACCGAGTACTTCCGATCTTATGACGAGTTCTTCCATCTTTATCACTACTATGGTTGACCACCTAAAGAGGTCTAGACGGACTGTCCAATTCCGTGGACACGGCTATTCGAATAGATTTTACACTCTGCAGAGGTTGCGCACTTTACCCACACCATGGAGCACCTGACCTCGTGATCCCATTCGGGTGGACCAGCGTTGCTCCAATGAAACCCGCCTGACCCGTGACTCTCCCATCGTACCACCGACAATCATCCTCCCCCGGAGTCCTGCCCTGGGTGGCCCCTGTGTCACCGCGTGACACCTGCCACCGTCGTGGCTAACAAACTGTCCCAAACGGGGACCTGGTACCATATAACTCAACTGGGCTCACAAGGTTATCGCCGCCTACCAGGCCAGGGTAGCGCGCACGCATAACCTTCCCTGTCGGGCGGTACCGGTGAAAGGGCACGCGATCAGACCAAGTCAAGGTCATCCCATACCGACAGATGTGGCTGCACGGATTAGTCCGGACAGGTGACTCTAATCAACCATGAAGTATTTAATATCCAAACACTATCTATCATGGCTGACACTCTGATATCATAGCAATCCAACCAGTATGCTTAAGCCACTACTACTAACTCATCTCCATGAACTGCCGGATGAAATCCAAAATAATCATAGATGGTAATCTCAACATGGTAGTCACCTATCCAAGAATTTACTCGAGCATTGTGTAATCCAATCCATTTTTACAAATAATCATACTTGCTATTAAAGTAAATAGTTAAACTATGACATTGCAATGCGATTATGCAGATGAGAGTTGTGGCTTGCCTGGGGATGAAGGGACCATCGGGAAGGAGTGCGGAATGGTCGCGGAAGGAGTTGCCGGAAATAGTTCTCTCTCGGAGGGGGCTGTTTATGGGCAAGGGCAAAATGGTCATTTTCATAGTGGGACCACATACTGAAAATGATACCAACAGAACAGGCTCGACGAGACAAAGACGTGGGCTTTGGAATCACCTCGATCGGAGTTGCGGATAAAAAGTTATAACCAGTTGAATGTCAGGGACCAGTCTATAAAAGAAGTATTCACAAAGAGGTCCCTGGCCGGTTAAAGCAGAAAGCGCATTTCTGAGGATACGCTTTCTGACAGAGGAAGCGCACTTCCACCCGAAGAAGCACCAGAGTACGTTTCCTAAAACTGAAAACGTATTCTGTGAAAAGGCGCTTCCACTTAAGCTGCGAGCGGGTCCCGGGTTGACTTGTCTTATCCGGCTGACGGGTGGGGCCCAGCTCATCTTATTTCTCTCTCCCTCTGGCCATCTCCTTCCTCCCGACGCTGAGGCAGAGGAGGGCTCGGCTGCCGATGGGGCCGGCGACGAGCGATGCCAGAGAGCTCGCCGGCGTTTCCCCTGGAACCGGGGCATCTCACCGCGCCCGAGGATGGTCGCAGGGGTGCGCCTGGTGGCCTGTAGCGCCGTCTCCAGCACCTATGGCGGGGCGACCAGAAGGCTTTAGGGGAGCTGTGGCGGTAGCACTTCCCCAGTGAAATGGAGAGCGGAGGCGGCTCGTTGGACTATTGGGGTGGCTGGGGATGGGAATGGAGAGGAGGGGGAGGGCCACACGGCCGGAATCGGCAGTGGAGATCGGTGGCGGGGCCTTGGCCGTGGGGAGCAGGAAGAGCTCCAGGAGCTCGAGGAGGGGCTTGGAGAGGTTGCTGGCGAGGGAGGATGGACTCAGGGCACTTAAATAGCTGCGGGGGAGGGCTCAGGAAGGGGCTGGACGACGGAGGGGATGAGGACGGCCACGGCGACGATCTTAGCCATGCACTGGAGCTGTAGGCGACGTGGCTGTCGGGTTCCGGCGTCGAGAAGCTTCACGGAGGAGCGGAGAGGACTCAGGCGAGCTCGGGAGGGTTCGAGCTTGTCCGTATACGACGGCGGCTGTAGATGAACAGAGTAGGTATGGCGGCATTTGTCGTGGCGTGGCGAGGAGGAATTCGGAGGGGGAGATGGGTCTAGAGCGAGGGCGACGACGAGGCGAAGCCTCTGGACATGGAGAGGTGGCGAGGGAGGAGGAGGAAACAGACGAAACCGAGAGCCCCAATGCACAGAGCACATGTATGGCATGCCAAACGCATGGTCACCGCGTGCACTGGCACACGCGGTGCATCCTGGCGTGCCAAGTCATGTCCAGAGTGTTGTCCTTCTAAGGCACAGTCTCAGGGAGGTGATGGCTTGGTGAAAGTCACTGTGGTTAGATGGGAGTGATCATCTGAAGTTTGCTGTAGCAAACTTGACCACTCCTCTGTGATGAACAGGAAGGTGATAAGGTCAAAAGCTGATGTCTGGGAGGTTTAGGTTAGGAAGAACTACAATCCTGTGAATTTTGGAGAGAAATGGACCAAGATTTAATATAGTTGCTTTGCAACTGACCAATCTGGTCCAGAAACTCAATCTTGATGTGCCACTCACATGGAGTAGCCAATTGAGCTAAAATTTGGTATAACATGATGATTTGGTCATATGAGAGTGCCATAAAAATTTCAGCCCATTTGGACAAGCCAAAATGGTACTTCCTTCACAGATATCCTCTCTGACCATAATCTTGGAAAACTTCTAGGGAATTATTGGGAAGATGAAATGAGCCCAAATTTTGTGGAGATAGGTTATATAGGTAGGATAATGCTCTGGTAAATTTTCAGCAATTATGGAGCAGTATAAAATATAGTTGCTTCACAATGTGAAAATCTGACCAGAAACCAAGATTTGAGGTTGTGCTCACATAGATGATTGGATAAGGTTTAAACTTGGTGGAGAATCATGATTTGATCATAGGAAGATGCTTGCAAAATTTCAACTCATTTGGATACTCCTAGCTAGCACTTGCTTCACAAAGATTCTAGTTGACCAGAAACTTTGGAAATTAGCCAAAGGAGATTTATTAGCCAAATGAAGTTGAATTTTGGCAAGAGATAATGATATGGATGGGAAAGAGTGCCCAAAAAGTTTGAGACCAAGCAAGCAAATATAAAGGATACTTGCTTCTCAATTTGACAGCTAGGGCAGAACCAGAAAAGGAATATTTGTGAAATATTTTTGAACATGGCAAGGAAGGGTTTGACATATTTGAGGAAGATCTGACCCAAACAATTTATGAGAATTGTTTGGGAATTTTGGGAATGATGGAAATGTGGGTTGCTTCACAACTCAGGGCAAACAGGGTTATTCCTTTAATAGAAAAAGGAATATTCCCAAGAAAAGAATATTGAGATTGGTCCAAGATGGAAATGACATGGTCTTGGGATGGTTTTGAGGTTGGCAAGACACTTGGGAAGAAGAATCAAGGGTGATCCCTCAGGTTGCGAGATTACTAAGCCACAAAAAGGCAAATCCAAACCAAAATCAAAAGGAAAAAAATGGGCAAAATCCAGGGTGTTACACATTGCGAGATAGTTGATTGTCTAGCATTACTCTGCATCTTATCTGTCCTACCCTCCACTTTCTCCAAATTATCAGATCTACATTTACTCTTACCAAAATGTTGAATAAAGCCAATGCCACTGCACACGTTGATGTTTGCATTCCTCTTGTTAGTACCTTTTGCCTTGTAACGCTGTACTTAATTAATTGGTATTTGATTATGTATCATCACTCTGCACCTGACCTTCATTATCCTCTATTTCTTCCAATATTATTTGATCTATATTTACTCTTTACAAAATATAGAATAAAGGCAACGCTTATAAAGAAGTTTCTTTGGGGAATTTATTGAATTATCATTCCATCGACATGGAGAAGGGCTTTGTCCAGCCCGTGTTAACATGTAATGTAAGTTCATCCTTCTCAAGCCTTCAAACTTTGTCCTAGTATAGGTTTGGATAGGCATCATTTCCTCCACTTCTGTTTACTTTGGTGTTTACATCTGATTGGATGTTTGCAACAACTACCAGTTTTAAATTGTAGTTGTAAAAACATGTTCCTTATGCAGAACAGATCCATTTATTTGCTTATATAATTGTGAAACCTGTTACGTGTCTCCTTGTTTCTCTTTCGGAGTCGTATCTCTTACGCTAGGTAGAACTTTAGGGAAGATAGTGAGCCAAACCATCTTGAAGAGAGCGAGATGACCCCAAGGTCATGTCTTGATGAAGACAGTGAGTTGAAGCTACTCACCTGTAGCTGTGAGACAACCTCTGTGCAGTTGCTGCCTCCATCAGTTTGATTTCTTCAGTCTCAACTTAAAGTGGAAAGGCTTGCTTCAGCTCAGCTCCGACTTGATGTCAATGATGTAAAGAAGGCCTCAGAGGACACCCATGCATGCTTTCTTGCTACGCAGCTATGGTTAGAGCATCTATCGTTGACACAACTGAGGTCTCATCAGCTTGTTCTGCTACTTTTGGTGCACCGCCAGGGCAGGCCTAATGCCTTCTGAAGTGCTCTCAGTTTTGTATATTCTTTTGTCGGCGCATTTATATGCACTGGTGGCAACCTTTGATGCCTAGTGTATGTAATCCGCGGTCACATTGTGCTTTATTATCACCGGTGGAGAACTTTGATGCCCAGTGGATGTAATATGCCGTAATTTCTTTATTGTATAGTCTGGGTTTATTCTTGGTCGGTATGCTGTAATTTAGGCCAGAAGCTTCAATGGATCTCAATGTTGTCGGTCTTCTGGCCGACCCGTAACTCGCTATATATGGGCCAAAACGTGGGCCTGTAATCATCTTGGGCCATTAGCAGGTCTAAACGTATAGTAATTTTCCACCTTTAACAGGCCGAGTAAAGTTCTAGCCAGCTGGGCCAGAGAATACCATGGGCTTTTAATAGGCTAAAAACTAGATTGGGCTAGCATTGAGCCAAAAAATTCATGGGCCAATATAGGCCGAAACTGCCTTAGGCCCATGTTTGGCCCAAATAGAACGAGCCGTTAACATGCCAAAATATATCTCGGGCCCTGTTTGGCCCAATAAAATTATGGGCTTTAAGCAGGACGGTATCAACGCGGGCCGTAGGCCCAACAGTGTCACGGGCCATTAACAGATGGGCTATAAGCAGGCCGGATTCAATGCGGGAAGTAATTAGGCCCAGCTGTTACACGGGCCATTAACAGGCCGATAGGCCAGTTGGGCTAAAATTTATCCACGAAGAGTACGGGCCGTTAAGAGGCCTAAAGTTACTTCGGACAAGAAATAGCCCAGTTTCAGCATGGGCCGTTAAATGGCCTAAAGTGAAACCAGGCTGACAACGGCCCAGATGCACCACGGGCTGCTAATAGGCCAAAACTATTATTGGGCTGAACTGGTAAACGGGCATTTAATAGGCTGAAATACAAACCCGTCTTAGAATGGGCCCAGGAGAACAGTTGTTTGGTAACGGGCCTGATCTAATATGGGCCATAATTTAGCTCAAAACACGACAAGCCGTGAACGGGCCTGATCTGATATGGGCCTTAATTTGACCCAAAACATGGCAGGCTGTTAACGGGCCAGCCTACTAGTGTCTGAAAAAATATGGTGGGCATTTAGCTGGGCTAGCCTTTTTACCTTAAATGGGCCACTGTTCGGCTGTGCCACGTGTGATATATCATAGGCGTCTTCCGTCCATTGTAGGGATGACATCTATCCCAATGATGAGCTAACATGTGGATCATCCGGCGAATGAAAATTTTACACGTGGAAAATCCCCATTGGTCGGGGCTGTTAACGGGTTATCGGATCCAAACCGGAGCCCGATAGCTTAACGGCGACCCGTTACGGTGGATGCCACGTGTCGGTTACCCTTGACAAAAACACTTCCATGACGCGCCATTTATCGTCATGGAAGTGGACACTTCCGTGATGATAATTTTGGTATTGTCATGGAACACTTCTACGACAGCACAAGTATGACTATCTTGATTCTGTCATAAAATCGTCATGGATGTACATGCATGACAGAAAATGTGACCTACTGTGACAAACACATATCATCACGGAAGTGTATTTTTTTTGTAGTGAAGGTGGCCACAAGCCTGGGGGCGCGCCCTACCCCCCAGGGCGCACCCCCTGAGCTTGTGGGCCCCCTGGCCAGCCCCCGGTGTCCATCTTCTGCTATATGAAGGGTTTTGACCTAGGAAAAATTATAAGGAGGCTTTCGGGATGAAGCGCCGCCGTCTCGAGGTGGAACCTGGGCAGAAGCAATCTAGGGCTCTGGCGGAGCTATTCTGTTAGGGTAACTTCCCTCTGGGAGGGGGAAATCGAAGCCAACGTCATCACTAACGATCCTCTCATCGTGGGAGAACTAATCTTCATCAACATCTTCACCAGCATTGTCTCCTCTCAAACCCTAGTTCATCTCTTGTATTCAGTCTTTGTCTCAAAACCTCAGATTGGTACTTGTGGGTTGCTAGTAGTGTTGATTACTCCTTGTAGTTGATGCTAGTTGGTTTATTTGGTGGAAGATCATAAGTTAAGATCCTTAATGATATTTATTATCCCTCTGATCTTGAACATGAACATGCTTTGTGAGTAGTTACTTTTGTTCCTGAGGACATGGGAGAAGTCTTGTTATAAGTAATCATGTGAATTTGATATTCGTTCGATATTTTGATGAGATGTATGCTGTGTTTCTTCTAGTGGTGTTATGTGAACGTCGAATACATGACACTTCACCATGATTTGGGCCTAGGGGAAGGCATTGGGAAGTAGCAAGTAGATGATGGGTTGCTAGAGTGACAGAAGCTTAAACCCTAGTTTATGTGTTGCTTCGTAAGGGGCTGATTTGGATCCACATGTTTCATGCTATGGTTAGATTTATCTTA
Source organism: Thinopyrum elongatum (assembly GCA_011799875.1). Lineage (NCBI taxonomy): Eukaryota > Viridiplantae > Streptophyta > Magnoliopsida > Poales > Poaceae > Thinopyrum > Thinopyrum elongatum. The sequence goes on from CM022303.1 coordinate 239,282,963, forward strand.
ATTCTTATTTCGTAGCTGCAGATGTTTGCGAGAGGGGTTAATCATAAGTGGGAGGCTTGTCCAAGTAAGGACAACACCCAAGCACCGGTCCACCCACATACCAAATTATCAAAGTAGCGAACGCGAATCATGTGAGCATGATGAAAGCTAACTTGACGATAATTCCCATGTGTCCTCGGGAGCGCTTTGCATTATATAAGAGTTTGTCCAAGCTTATCCTTTTCTATAAAAAGAATTGGGCCACCTTGCTGCACCTTTGTTCCATTTGTTACTTGTTACCCATTACGAATAACCTTGTTACCAAACTACTCGTCACCGACAATTCCAATCCTTGCTGAAAACCACTTGTCATTTCCTTCTGCTCCACGTTGGGTTCGACACTCTTACTTATCGAAAGGACTACGATTGATTCCCTATACTTGTGGGTCATCATAAACCGGCTAGAATCAACTACAAGATGTAATCAACACTACTAGTCACCCATAGGTACCAATCTGAGGTTTTGATTGAACACAAGAGATGAACTAGGGTTTTGAGATGAGATGGTGCTGTTGAAGATGTTTATGAAGATTGTCCCTCCCACGATGAGAGGGTTGTTGGTGATGAGCATAGCTTCGATTTCCCCCTCCCGGAGAGAAGTATCCCCGGTTGAATCGCTCCGTCGGAGAGCAAAAGTGCTCCTGTCGATGTTCCACCACGAGACGGCGGCGCTCCGTCCTGAAAGTCCTCTCTCTATTTTTTCTAGGGAAATGACCTTATATACCAGAAGATGGGCACCAGAGGCTAGCCAAGGGGCCCACTATCCACCAGGGCACGCTAAGGGGGTAGGCACGCCCTGGTGCCTAGTGGGCACCTGGGTGGCCCCCTGTGGTATTTTTTTCTCCAATATTTTTATATATTCCAAAATAAATCTCCGTAAAATTTTAGCTCAATTGGAGATGTGCAGAATAGGTATCTCTAATATAGCCTTTTCAGGTCCAGAATTCCAGCTACCGGTATTCTCCCTCTTTATGTAAACCTTGCATATTATGATAGAAAAGGCATTAGAATTACTCCACAAAGTGTTATATTGAATAAAAACACTATAAATAACAGTAGAGAAACATGATGCAAAATGGACGTATCAACTCCGCCAAGCTTAGACCTCGCTTGTCCTCACGCGAAAGCCGATATTGAGAATCATGTCCACATGTTTAGAGAGAGAGGTGTCAATAAAACAAAATACGGACATAGTAGCATCATGATCATTATTATAACAGCAATAAACCTTATCATAAAACTTCTCATGAGCAAGTAACAATTCATCACAACATCAAAGTATAAAGCATAAAATTTCTTGAAAACTAACAAACTATGTTCTCAGTCAACAATGCGATTGCAATTCATCATATTTTCAGGAAGGGTCTCATGTCGGAGCTTTTTAGCAAGTCCACATACTCTACCATCATTTAGTCTTCTATGATTTCTAACACTCACTACATATATATGGAGCAAAAAGTTTCAGCCAGACACATAGAAAGATAGGGTCTTATAGTTTCGCCTCCCAACGTATTCACCTCAAGGGTGATGTCAAGAATAATAACTCTTGATCACTCATATCCAACTGAATATATGTGCCTAGATCTTTCCCCACCACATGATGCTTGCAAAAGAGAAAAAAATAATAAAAAGGAATAGAGGAGAACACGTTTGACTCTTGCATAAAAAGTAAATACATAAAAGTAAAAGATAGGCCCTTTGCAGAGGGAAGCAGAGGTTGTCATGTGCTTTTTGGTTTTGGATGCACAATCTCTTAATGCAAAAGACCGTCATGTTATGTTGCCCCTTATGATAGCAACCTTTATTATGCAGTCCGTCACTTTTATTACTTTGACATCACAAGTTTGTACAATGCTTATTTTCCCTTACAATAAAAGATCAAACATATTTAGAAACAATTTTTATTGCTTTATGCACCGACGACAACTTACTTGAAGGATCTTATTCAATCCATAGGTAGGTATAGTGGACTCTCATAACATGAAATTATGTTTACGGTTTTTGGATGCACAAGTAGTATCTCTACTTGGTGCGGATTTTTGGCTAGCAAAGATATTGAGCAAGCACCACATGTTGGAGGATCTATGACAATATAACTTCTATGTGAATATGAATAAACATAAATCAATACGTTGTCTTCCTTGTCCAATGTCAACAATTTGACATAAAATACTTAATGGGGGCTCACAATCATAAAAGATGTCCAAGATAGTATATTTGCATGTGAATCTTCTCTTCCCTTATTAATGGTTTCATGAATTGCATCATTGACCAATGCTATGTTTGTCAACTTTCAATAAATTTTACCACTTATACTTTTCCTTATGTAATGTTATTACTTTCCATAAGATTAGCATATGATCTTTTTCATTATTTTCTTTATTTTGATTGAAACATAAAAGTAATGGAGAAAAAACTCAAACTAATCTTTATTATATAACTCTCAACTCGATTACATAGATAGATATATCATGAAACTAGCACTCGAAAATAGATCATACTAAACTTTTATTCAACTAAAGCACAAAATAACTAAAGATCAAACTAAAAACTGGTGAAGATAATAAAAGTGATGGTGATACGATACCGGGGCATCTCCCCCAAGCTTGGTGAAAGCCAATGGGAGTGCCCATACCCGTGTACTCAAGTCTCCTTCTTTGGTGATGATAGTGGTGATGTTGAAGTAGCATTCTTGTTCTCCAGCTTATGCTTTAGGATAAAAATTTCCTCCCTCAAATCATCGTTTTCATGCTCAAGCTTCAATATCTTATTGCATAATGCCTCCTTGCTTTCCTACAGAAAATGGGACGCGATAAATTGGATCTTAGATTTGTTTACTCTATTTGGGAGACTTGACTTCTTGAATTCCACATGCATATCTCCAGGTTGAGGTAGTGGGACTTCATATTCATCTGAGCTGGCATCCCTCGTTTCCTCCAAGTCGGTATCTTCCTCCTCCTCGGTGGACCATAGGTAAGGATAAATCTCCCCAAAGATCTTTGGATCTACAACATAGTGGGAGACATAGCTCTCTCCATCTGAATCTTGAGACGACATACTTTCAGATCTGCCAGAAAAATAGCACGAAACAAGAACAAAGGATATTTCCGCGATGCGGTGGTCAAATCGTCCGGGGATTTATATAAAGATTTTTTATCTTGGGAATCAAGTATACCATAGGAAAACGGAGTTGGGAAGGTTCCCAAGGGGCCCACTACCCACCAGGAAGTGCCAGGAGGGGCAGATGCACCCTGGTGCCTAGTGGGCACCTCGGTTTCCTTCTCGGGTGTCTCTTATTTTTTTTATTTTTTCTAATATTCCAAAACTGACAGGAAATATTTTTGCGGAATTTTTGGAGTCTGTTTACTTACCGTATCATGTACCTCTTCCTTTTCAGGGTTCTGGAGTGTTCTGGAAGGTCTCTTTTATGTATTCCTCCGGTGTCATGGTTTGAATAATGTTAGTTTCAACATTATTAGGTATATCTGAAATATAGTGCTTAATTCTTTGTCCATTGACCACCTTCGGATTAGTGCCTTCGGCATTGTTGATCTTAATAGCTCCAGAGCGATAAACTTCTTCAATGATATAAGGTGCTTCCCACTTGGAGAGGAGTTTTCCTGCAAAAAATCTAAAATGAGAATTGTACAATAGAACATACTCACCCACTTTGAATTCCCGCTTTTGGATTCTATTATCATGCCATCTTTTAACTTCTTCTTTGAACAATTTGGCATTTTCATAGGCTTGGGTTCTCTATTCATCTAATGAGCTAATATCAAATAACCTCTTTTCACCGGCAAGTTTGAAATCATAATTGAGTTCTTTAATTGCCCAATATGCCTTATGTTCTAACTCAAGAGGCAAATGACAAGCTTTTCCATAAACATTTTATATGGAGACATACCCTTAGGATTTTTATAAGCTGTTCTATAGGCCCAAAGTGCATCATCAAGTTTCTTAGACCAATTCTTTCGAGACCTATTGATAGTCTTTTGCAATATTAACTTTATTTCTCTATTGCTCAACTCAACTTGACCACAAGATTGAGGATGATAAGGAGATGCAATTCTATGGTTGACATCATATTTAGCAAGCAATTTATGGAAAGCACCATGAATAAAATGTGAACCACCATCAGTCATTAAATATCTAGGGACCCCAAACCTTGGGAAAATAACTTTTGTAAGCATTTTAATGGAGGTGTTATGATCAGCACTACTAGTTGGAATAGCTTCTACCCACTTAGTGACATAATCAATAGCAACCAAAATATGTGTATACCCATTAGAGGATGGAAAAGGTCCCATATAATCAAAGCCCCAAACATCAAATGGTTCAATAACAAGTGAATAATTCATTGGCATTTCCTGACATCTACCAATACTACAAATTCTTTGACATTCATCACAAGATAAAGCAAACTTATGAGCATCCTTGAAAAGAGTAGGCCAATAAAAACCAGATTGTAGTACCTTGTATGCAGTTCTATCTCCCGCATGATGCCCTCGATAGGCTTCGGAGTGACATTTCCGTAGGATTTGTTCCTGTTCATGCTCAGGTATACAACGTCTAATAATACCATCTACTCCTTTTTTATAAAGATGTGGGTCATCCCAAAAGTAATGTCTTAAATCAAAGAAGAATTTTTACTTTTGTTGGTATGTGAAACTTGGTGGTATGAATTTAGCAACAATGTAATTAGCATAGTCTGCATACCAAGGAGTATTACGAGAAGTATTTATGACAGCTAGTTGTTAATCGGGGAAGCTATCATCAATAGGCAGTGGGTCATCAAGAATATTTTCTAACCTAGACAAGTTATCAGCTACGGGATTCTCAGCTCCCTTCCTATGAGTAATATGCAAATCAAATTCTTGTAGCAAAAGAACCCACCTAATAAGTCTAGGTTTAGCATCTTTCTTTTCCATAATGTATTTAATAGCAGCATGATCGGTGTGGACAGTTACTTTAGAATCAACAATGTAGGATCTGAATTTATCACAAGCAAACACAACTGCTAAAAATTCTTTTTGAGTAGTAGCTTAATTTCTTTGAGCACTATCTAGAGTCTTACTAGCATAATGGATAACATTTAATTTCTTATCAACTCTTTGTCCTATAACAGCACCAACAGCATAATCACTAGCATCACACATAATTTCAAAAGGCAGGTTCCAATCAGGTGGTTGAACAATAGGTACAGAAGTTAAGGCTTTCTTAAGTGTTTCAAAGGCTTCTACACAATCATCATCAAAAACAAATGGGACATCTTTTTGCAAGAGGTTAGTAAGAGGCCTAGAAATTTTAGAGAAATCTTTAATAAATCTCCTATAGAAACCAGCATGACCAAAGAAACTTCTTATACCTTTAATATCTTTAGGACATGGCATTTTCTCAATTGCATCAACTTTAGCTCTATCCACCTCAATGCCTCGTTCAGAAATTTTGTGCCGCAAGACAATACCTTCATTCACCATAAAGTGGCACTTTTCCCAATTCAAGACAAGATTAGTTTGTTCACGTCCCTGTAAAACTCGATCAAGGTTGCTTAAGCAATCATCAAAAGAAGTTCCGTCAACGGAAAAATCATCCATGAAAACCTCAACAATATTTTCACAAAAGTCAGAGAATATAGCGGTCATACATCTTTGAAAGGTGGCAGGTGCATTACATAAACCAAAAGGCATACGTCTATAAGCATAAGTTCCAAAAGGACAAGTGAAGGTGGTTTTCTCTTGATCAGATTGTTGATACAGGTATTTGAGAGAAACCGGAATATCCATCTAGGAAACAAAAGGGTGTGTGCTTTGATAATCTTTCTAACATTTGATCAATAAAAGGCAAAGGGTAATGATCTTTTCTATTGGCTTTGTTTAATTTTATGAAATAAATTACCATTCTATAGCCAGTCACAATTCTTTGTGGAATAAGTTCATTTTTATCATTAGGAACAACAGTTATACCTCCCTTCTTAGGGTCACAATGAACAGGACTTACCCATCTACTATCAGCTATGGGATAGATTGTACCTGCTTCCAGAAGCTTTAGTATTTCAGTTCTTACCACTTCCTTCATCTTAGGATTTAATCATCGTTGATGATCAACAACAGGTTTAGCATCGGGTTCCATATTAATCTTGTGCTGCCAGAGAGTGGGACTGATGCCCTTAAGATCATCAAGAGTATATCCAATAGCAGCATGGTGCTTCCTCAGAGTTTTTAGTAATCTCTTTTCTTCATGCTCTGTAAGGTTAGCACTAATAATAACAGGATATATCTTCTTCTCATCAAGATAAGCATATTTCAAAGTATCAGGCACTTGTTTTAATTCAAACACAGGATCACCTTTAGGTGGAGGAGGGCCTCCTAGAGTTTTAATAGGTAAATTGTGTTTAAGAATAGGTTGTTGCTCAAAGAATATTTTATCTATTTCATTTCTTTCATGCAAGTGCATATCATTTTCATGGTCTAGCAAATATGTTCTAGCGGATCTGTAGGAGGTATGGCAATAGAGGCAAGACCAATTATTTCATCCTTACTAGGCAATTCTTTATCATGAGGATGTCTACGAAACTTAGAGAAATTAAACTCATGAGACACATCACCAAAATTGACACTGACAGTTTCTTTATTGCAATCTATCTTAGCATTAACAATGTTCAAGAAAGGTCTACCAAAAATTATAGGACAAAAATCATCTTGTGGAGAACCATGAACTAGAAAATCAGTAGGGTATTTTATTTTCCCATACAAGACTTCAACATCTCTAACAATCCCAAGTGGTGTAATGGTGTCGGTGCAACAAACATGGGTGTTTACCGCCCTGACTTATGCGCAAACAAGTTGCAGCTCCTTCGGCAAGTATTAGGTTTCATACAGCAACCAGACCAGAGAAGCCTCTCTTCATGAGATCAAGGAGTGCATTAAGAAGACTCAAGCTTGGGAAAAGCCACAAGATTATCAGCAGAAGTGACCAACCCCGGCAAAAGCGAGCTGGCAAGTTGCGGCTTGGCAAGCCCCTCGGGCACGGACTTGCCGCCAAATGCCAGCACTCCACCTCTCTGGCCAGCTGGTCGCTAATCAGTGAGGTGTCGAGCCCGGAGGTGATCAGGTGGAGGCGAGCCGTACGTGTCAGCTTGCTGGGAAGGATGATTACCTTTTTTGACACCCATCCTAATGATGTGTCACGCTAATAAGAGTTAGGTGGATAAGCGGTGCACCACCCTTGCCGGGTTTCACCGTCCACACGACACCTAGTAGTGCACTTAATGCGCTTTTGTCCTAACTAGCAGAGTTAGGTATGATAGATCAGTATCAATCTAATCACCCTATAATGACTGTTTTGCCACTATGGTTACCCCTTGAGCTATAAAAGGAGGGCCGAGGCAACCTTTACGGGGGTTCGAACCTTGGTAACTCACACGCATAGGTATCCGTGTAGCTGCCCTCTCCTAGCGACTTGCCGGGGAGGAGCGCTTCGTGTACTATCTTCCACCTTTACCCAATACATGAAAGCAGGAGTAGGGTTTTATGCTTCTCAGCGGCCCGAACCTGGGTAAAATCATGGCGTCTCATGTTGTGCTTGCTATTCACGTCTAGGCTTGGGCGTTCGGTAGAAATCGAAATTTTGATTTCTGCTGTTCGGTTTTTTCCTAAGTTCGGTTAGTGAAACTGGAAACCGAAATTGACATGCAAAACTAGCTAACCGATTATTCGGTTTGGTTTTCAGTTTAAACCAAATTTGGGCACTCCGCCTCTGTTCCTCTCCTCTGCGTGTAGCCATGGCGTGATGGATGGATGCACTCTCCTCCTCTGGTCCTCTCCTTTGTGAGCGGCGATGGAGCGACGACGAGTGGACGGACGAATGTGTGCTCCTCCTCTGATGCGGTGGTCGGTGATGGGGGAGATGTGAGGAGTGCAGCCAAGATGCAGCGGTCGGAGATGGGGGAGATGACAGGCGTCGGCGCCGGGAGTGCAGGAGTGGGATCGCGAGGTGGGTGTCCTTCGATAGCCGACATCAAAGGTGGGGAGAAGAGAAGCTATGTGGCAGGTCAAGTAAGAATGGCGGCGGCGGCGGATGAGTCTTGCGTCAGGGGTGTGGGAGAAAATGCGTGCACCGTGTAGGCGTGGGTGGGCCCATAGTGGGATCGTGACCCCGTGACCTTTTTTTGTGCGTTCAGGCATGGGTCGCTGCCTTGTGGGAGCGTCACCGTGTGAGTTTTTTAGGGGTTCCGCTTATGCATGACCTAAATGTTCGGCCTGTTGGCGTTTGTGTCATTGGGCCGGGAAAACTTGTAGTATGGGCTAGGCTGAGTTCGGTTACTCGATTAACCGAGTAAAATACTGAAACCGACCAAATTTGGTTCGGTTAGTAGCTTAGGAAACCGAATTTTCTTGTATTTATTGTAAAAACCGAAAATTTGGTTTATTCGATGTCGGTGTCGGTTCAGTTTTTGGTTGCTCGGTTTTTATGCCCAGGCCTAATCACGTCAATTGACCCCCCTGCCAAACCAGCAAAGGGGCTGCCCTGCCCCATAGATCGCTGGCTCCATGCCAACATCTTTGGCGCGCCAGGTAGGGGCTACGTTGGCGAGAACCAAGGCAACAGGCGGCTCGTCGATCTCTTCGAGTTCATCATCATTTTCATCATCCATGGCGCCCATGAAGAAGGGCTCCATGGCTGTCAAGCCTTCTACATCACAGCACCCATCGCCCTTGTCTGAGGCGGCGCAGGCAGCGCCACCGCCGCAGACGGAGCGAACACTGCGGTGGGCATGACCGGTGCAGGCGGCGCGGTCGTCGAGCCCGCCATGACGGGAGCGGGCAGTGGGTGTGCTGAAGGCGGACGCTTACCTCAACGCTCAAGCGATGACGGCATTCATGGCGTGGGCAACGCAGGTGCTGTACCCCCGCTGATACGTCTCCAACGTACCTATAATTTTGTATAGTTCCATGCTATTATATTATCTGTTTTGGATGTTTTATATGCATTAATATGCTATTTTATATTATTTTGGGGACTAACCTATTAACCTAGAGCCCAGTGCGAGTTTCTGTTTTTTTTCTTCTTATTTTTGACTTTTACAGAAAAGGAATATCAAACGGAATAAAACTTTACAATGATTTTTCTTGGACCAGAAACACCTACGTAACTTGGAGAGACGGCCAGAAGAGATCTGAGGAAGCCACAAGCCACTCCAATGCACCCTGAGGTTTTTTGGGCCCCTCAGGTGTCCTCCAACCCTAATTCCACCTCTATAAATTCAGAAATATTCCCCCAACATCAGAAGCGTCCACAAAAATACTTTTCCGCCGCCGCAAGCCTCTGTTCCCATGAGATCCCATCTTGGGGCCTTTTCCGGCACCCTGTCGGAGGGGGATTCGATCACGGAGGGCCTCTACATCATCCCTGCTGCCCTTCTGATGATGCGTGAGTAGTTTACCACAGACCTACGGGTCCAGAGCTAGTAGCTAGATGGCTTCTTCTCTCTCTTTGATCTTCAATACCATGTTCTCCTTGGTGTTCTTGGAGTTCTATCCGATGTAATCTTATTTTGCGGTGTGTTTGCTGAGATCCGATGAATTGTGGATTTATGATCAGATTATCTATGAATATTATTTGAGTCTTCTCTGAACTCTTTTATGCATGATTAAGATATCTTTGTATTTCTCTTCGAACTATCTGTTTGGTTTGGCCAACTAGATTGGTTTTTGTTGCAATGGGAGAGGTGCTTAGTTTTGTGTTCAATCTTGCGGTGTCCTCACCCAGTGACAGAAGGGGTAGCGAGGAACGTATTGTATTGTTGCCATCAAGGATGAAAAGATGGGGTTTATGTCTTATTGCTTGAGTTTATCCCTCTACATCATGTCATCTTACTTAAAGTGTTGCTCTGTTCTTATGAACTTAATACTCTAGATGTAGGCAGGAGTCGGTCGATGTGTGGAGTAATAGTAGTAGATGTAGAATCGTTTCGGTCTACTTGTCACGGACGTGATGCTTATATTCATGATCATTGCCTTAGATATCGTCATAACTATGTGCTTTTCTATCAATTGCTCAACAATAATTTGTTTACCCACCTTATGTTTTCTTTCAAGAGAGAATCCTCTAGTGAAACCTATGGCCCCCAGGCCTATTTTCCATCATATATTTTCAGATCTATAAACCAAAAAACCCAAAAATACCTTGCTGCAATTTATTTATATTTACTTTAGTTTGCTCTCTTATTTATCTTTTATACACATCTCTATTAGATCTCATTCTTGTTCATGACCGTGAAGGGATTGACAACCCCTTTTTCGCGTTGTGTGCAAGTGTTTGTTAGTTTGTGTAGGTGCATAGATTGGAGACTTGCTTGTGCCTCCTACTGGATTGATACCTTGGTTCTTAACTGAGGGAAATACTTATCTCTACTTTGCTGCATCACCCTTTCCTCTTCAAGGGAAAATTCAACGCAATCTCAAGAAGTAGCAGGAAGAATTTCTGGCGCCGTTGCCGGGGAGGTTCTACATCAAGCCTACCAAGTACCCATCACAAACTCTCATCTCTTGCACTTACATTATTTGCCATTTGCCTCTCGTTTTCCTCTCCCCCACTTCTAAAATGTTTTCAAAAAACACAAAAATATTTGCCTTTTTATTTGCCCTTCTTTCGTTCATCTTTTCGTTTGCTTGAGTGTTAGATTGCTTGCTTTTCCTTATGGCTCAACCCAAGAGCTTTGATCCTTACTATAGGAAGTTGGAAGAATTTGAAAATAATGCAAAAAAAATTATGTCCTTACAATTTGAGCATAATAGTTTCTTTAGGAACGAACTTAAGGAACAAAAAACTATGATGGAATATATTAATAAAGAGCTTGATGATGTTACTAAAGAAATTTATGGTCTTAAATCTCAATTTGCTCATATTGAAAATTTAGTAGGCCAAATTTCCGATAAGCAAACCACTTCGGTAAATAAGATGGCCGCTAAACCAGAGTCTTTAAATAATGATGAAGATCTTAAAGTGATTGGTGTGACTCCTATTGAATCTTTGTTTTCTAATATAAATCTTGATAAAGATGGGGCTGGAGATGAGTCAACTTTAGCTAGAAGGCGTCCCAATAATTTGGAGTTTAAATATCTTAATGAAAAAATTGATAAAAGTGGGATTGGAGAGGTCAAAACTTTAAGTAGCGATGAACCCACTCTTTTGGATTTCAAGGACTTTAATTATGATAATTGTTCTTTGATAGATTGTATTTCCTTGTTGCAATCCATGCTTAATTCACATCATGCTTATAATCAAAATAAAGCTTTTACTAAACATATCGTTGATGCTATGATGAAATCTTTTGAAGAAAAACTTGAGTTGGAAGTTCCTATCCCTAGAAAGATTTATGATGAGTGGGAACCTACTATTAAGATTAAAGTTAAAGATTATGAGTGCAATGCTTTGTGTTATTTCGGTGCTAGCGTTTCCACGATTCCGAAAACTTTATGTGATGTGCTAGGTTTCCATAAATTTGATGATTGTTCTTTGAATTTGCATCTAGCTGATTCCAGTATTAAGAAAACTATGGGAAGGCTTAATGATGTTCTTATTGTTGCAAATAGGAATTATGTGCCCGTAGATTTTATTGTGCTTGATATAGATTGCAATCCTACATGTCCTACTATTCTTGGTAGACCTTTTCTTAGAATGATTGGTGCAATTATTGATATGAAAGAAGGAAACATTAGATTTCAATTTCCATTAAGGAAGGGCATGGAACACTTTCCAAGAAAGAAAATTAAGTTGCCATATGAATCTATTATGAGGGCTACTTATGGTTTGCATACCAAAGATGACAATACCTAGATCTATGCTTTATGCCTAGCTAGGGGCGTTAAACAATAGCGCTTGTTGGGAAGCAACCAAATTTTATTTTTATGTTTTTTGTTTTTGGTTCTGTTTTTCAATAAATACACATTATTACCTCTGTAGTAATTTTGTTTTGGTTTTTTAATTAGTGTTTGAGCCAAGCAAGACCTTTGGGATGCTTTGGTATATCGTTGATTTGGTTTTGCTGAAAAATAGAAACTTTTGCGTCCAGTAACTGAATTGTTTAAATTCGCTGGAGCGTGAAAAAATTCTGAATTTTTTACAAAAGATTTAAATATGAATTTCATATGTTGTGCTAATTTTTCCTAACTTTTGGATTTATAGAAGTATGATTAATATTCAGGTTACTACAGACTGTTCTGTTTTTGACAGATTCTGTTTTTATGTGTTGTTTGCTTATTTTGATGAATCTATGGGTAGTATCGGGTGGTATGAACCATGGAGAAGTTGGAATACAGTAGATATAACACCAATATAAATTTAGAATGAGTTCACAACTGTACCTAAAGTGGTGATTTATTTTATTATACTAACGGATCTTATGAGTTTTCTGTTGAGTTTTGTGTTGTGAAGTTTTCAAGTTTTGGGTAAAGATTTGATGGACTATGGAATAAGGAGTGGCAAGAGCCTAAGCTTTGGGATGCCCAAGGCACCCCAAGGTAATATTCAAGGACAACCAAGCATCTAAGCTTGGGGATGCCCCGGATGGCATCCCCTCTTTCGTCTTCAATCCATTGGTAAATTTACTTGAGGCTATATTTTTATTCACCACATGATATGTGTTTTGCTTGGAGCGTCTTGTATGATATGAGTCTTTTATTTTTAGTTTGCCACAATCATCCTTTCTGTAGACACCTTTTGAGAGGGACACGCATTAATCATGAATTTATTAGAATACTCTATGTGCTTCACTTATATCTTTTGAGCTTGGCAGTTTGCTCTAGTGCTTCACTTATATCTTTTTAGAGCACGACGGTGGCTTTATTTTATAGAAATGGTTGTACTCTCATGCTTCACTTATATTATTTCGAGAGTCCAAAGCATCATGGTAATTTTCCTTAGGTTATGAATTTAGTCCTAGTATGATGGGCATCCAAGAGGGATATAATAAAAACTTTCGTATAAAGAGCATTGAATAAGATGAGAAGTTTGATTCCTTGCATTTTTTTTGAGATATGAAGATGGTGATATTAGAGTCATGCTAGTGAGTAATTGTGGATTGGTAGAAATACTTGTGTTAAAGTTTATGATTCCTGTAGCATGCACGTATGGTGAACCGTTATGTGATGAAGTCGGAGCATGGTTTATTTATTTTATTGTCTTCCTTATGAGTGGTGGTCGGGGCCGAGCGATGGTATTTTCCTACAAATCTATCCCCCTATGAGCATGCGTGTAGTACTTTGTTTTTATGGCTAATACATTTTTGCAATAAGTATGTGAGTTCTTTATGACTAATGTTGAGTCCATGGATTATACGCACTCTCACCCTTCCACCATTGCTAGCCTCTCTAGTACCGCGCAACTTTCGCCGGTGCATTAAACCCACCATATACCCATCCTCAAAACAGCCACCATACCTACCTATTATGGCATTTCCATAGCCATTCTGAGATATATTGCCATGCAACTTCCACCGTTCCGTTTTATTGTGAATCGCACCATCATTGTCATATTGCTTTGCATGATCATGTAGTTGGCATAGTATTTGTGGCAAGGCCACCGTTCATATTTTTGTATACATGTCACTCTTGATCATTGCAGATCCCGGTACACCACTGGAGGCATTCATATAGAGTCATATTTTGTTCTAGTATCGAATTGTAATTCTTGAGTTGTAAGTAAATAAAAGTGTGATGATCATCATTATTAGAACATTGTCCCATGTGAGGAAAGGATGATGGAAGCTATGATTCCCTCACAAGTTGGGATGAGTCTCCGGACTTTATAAAAAATAAAAGAGGCCAAAGAAGACCAAATAAAAAAGGAGGCCAAAGAAGCCCAAACAAAAAAAAGAGAAAAGAAAAAAATGAGAGAAGGGACAATGTTACTATCCTTTTTCCACACTTGTGCTTCAAAGTAGCACCATGATGTTCATGATAGAGAGTCTCCTATTTTGTCACTTCCATATACTAGTCGGAATTTTTCATTGTAGAACTTGGCTTGTATATTCCAATGATGGGCTTCCTCAAATTGCCCTAGGTCTTCGTGAGCAAGCAAGTTGGATGCACACCCACTTAGTTTCTTCTTGAGCTTTCATACACTTATAGCTCTAGTGGATCCGTTGCATGGCAATCCCTACTCACTTGCATCGATATCAATTGATGGGCATCTCCATAGCCCATTAATTTGCCTAGTTGATGTGAGACTTTCTCCTTCTTTTTGTGTCCTCCAACGCTAATTCCACCTCTATAAATTCAGAAATATTCCCCCAACATCAGAAGCGTCCACAAAAATACTTTTCCGCCGCCGCAAGCCTCTGTTCCCGTGAGATCCTATCTTGGGGCCTTTTCCAGCACCCTACTGGAGGGGGATTCGATCATGGAGAGACTCTACATCAACCTTGCTTCCCTTCCAATGATACATGAGTAGTTTACCACAGACCTACGGGTCCATAGCTAGTAGCTAGATGGCTTCTTCTCCCTCTTTGATCTTCAATACCATGTTCTCCTCGGTGTTCTTGGAGTTCTATCCGATTAGTCTTATTTTGTGGTGTGTTTGTTGAGATCCGATGAATTGTGGATTTATGATCAGATTATCTATGAATATTATTTGAGTCTTCTCTGAACTCTTTTTATGCATGATTAAGATATCTTTGTATTTCTCTTCGAACTATCAGTTTGGTTTGGACAACTAGATTGGTTTTTCTTGCAATGGGAGAGGTGCTTAGTTTTGGGTTCAATCTTGCGGTGTCCTAACCCAATGACAGAAGGGGTAGCGAGGCACATTTTTTATTATTGCCATCAAGAATAAAAAGATGGGGTTTATGTCATATTGCTTGAGTTTATCTCTCTACATCATCACAGAGGGGTTCATCATCCTCATTGGTGCCTCCATAATGATGCTTGAGTAGTTCATTGTAGACCTACGGGTCTGTATGCAGTAGCTAGATGGCTTCTTCTCTCTTTTTGATTCTCAATACAATGGTCTCTTGGAGATCTATTTGATGTAACTCTTTTTGCGGAGTGTTTGTTGGGATCCGATGAACTTTGAGTTTATGATCAGGTCTATATCAATGAAAGTTATTTGAGTTCTTTTGATCTCTTTTATGCATGATTACTTATAGCCTCATATTTCTTCTTCGAATCTTTGGTTTAGTTAGGCCAACTAGATCATTTTTTCTTCCCATCGAAAGAGGTGCTTTGTGATGGGTTCGATCGTGCGGTGTTCTTTCCTAGTGACAGAATGGGCACCAAGACACGCATGTATCGTTGCTATTAAGGATAACAAGATGGGGGTTATTCCTACATGAATAGATCTCGTCTACATCATGTCATCGTTCTTATTGCATTACTCCGTTTCTCCATGAACTTAATACACTAGATGCATGCTGGATAGCGGTCGATGTGTGGACTAATAGTAGTAGATGCAGGCAGGAGTCGGTCTACTAATCTTGGACATGATGCCTATATAATGATCATTGCTTGGATATCGTCATGATTATTTGATGTTCTATAAATTGCCCAACAGTAATTTGTTTACCCACCGTATGCTATTTTCTTGAGAGAAGCCACTAGTGAAATCTACGTCCCCCGGGTCTATTCTTTATCATATTTGCTTCGAGATCTATTTTTATTCGCTTTTATTTTCAAATCTATTTTACCAAAAACCCAAAAATACCTTGCTGCACTTTTTTGCTATTTATTTTATGTCATGTTTTATCGAGAGCTATTTATCCTATCTATACAATTTTTATCCCGTCAACTTGACAATTTCTGGCACCGTTACCCGTAGAGGGATTGACAACCCCTCCTAATCGTCGGGTTGCAAGTATTTGTCATTTGTGTGCAGGTACCGTTTAAATAGTGTTGCTTGGTTCTCCTACTGGATTGATACCTTGGTTTCATAACTAAGGGAAATACCTACCGTAGTTGTGCTGCATCATCCCTTCCTCTTTGGGGAAATACCGACGTAGTTCAAGCGACATCAAAAGGAATTTCTGGCACCGTTGCCGGGGAGACATCATCAACATCTATCAGGTTCCTAATCACAAATCTCATCTCCTTGCAATTTACATTATTTGCCATTTGCCTCTTGTTTTCATGCCCCCACTTCACAAAAATTTGCCGTTTTATTCGCCCTCCTTTTCATTCGCTTTTTCTCGTCAGATCTATCTTGTGTGTGATCTTGTTTGCCTACTTCGTCGTTATGGCTAGTTCTTCCTCTACTACGTGTACACCTGAGAACGAAGTTATTAATTTTAAACAAAGGGTAGGGGAGAATTTAAAAGATGCTTGGTATAGAATTTGCAATGCTCATAATAGATCTATTCATAAGCAATCTACCGTTGTTCTTCTTCGCAGTTTTTATGTGGGCATTACCACTTGGTATAGATTTGTCCTTGATACAATTACCAGTGGGAATTTCTTGAAGTGTCCATCTTTGCATGCTTTTAATGCTATGGGAAATCTAGTAGGTTCACCACCCCTCACTATCAACGAAACTACTTTAACACTTGAGCATGTTATGCAAAGGCTTGATGCTATTAAAAAGAAAATGCTTACTGCAGAACATATTGAAAACTTGGATAAAAAGATGCATAATCTTGCTAGTAAAATTGGTTCGAAAGAGGGCGAGGTTTTTAAGTTGCTAAAGGAAAAAGGAACCATAATTTACAAAAGAATTGAAGAAAGTCCTTCTCGGATCGATAAGTTGGAAGAAATTTTCTGTAATTTGAGCTCAACTTTTGCTTTTGCTAAAACTATTGAAAAGACTCTCATAAAAATTAGCAAGATTACTCAAGCCACTGAGAATAAGGGTACAACTTCTAATAATAACAAAGAAGATCTTAAGATGATTAGTATTCACCCCAACTTTGTTGAAGTTGTGAGAAACCCTACTTGCAAGAATGAATTTTTCAATCTCATTCCTAGGAGTATTTTTATTGAAAATCTATATACTAAATCCTAGAAGAATATTGGTTGTGTGATTGAAGAATTGGAAACTGAAGATGACAATACTTGAATTTATGCATTATGCCTAGCTAGGGGCATAAAACTATAGCGCTTGTTGGGAGGCAACCCAATGAATACAATTTATTTTTGCCTTTTTCTTTCTGTTCTTGAGTGTTTGCATAATGATGCCTCTGTTATGATTGTGTTTTTTATGTTTTAATTAGTGTTTGTGCCAAGTAAAGCCTTTGGGATAGCTTTGGTGATAGTTGATTTGATCCAGTTGAAAAACAGAAACTTTTGCGTCCAGTAATATAATTTTCTAAATTCACAGAAGAGACTAAAAATTCTGAATTTTTTACAAAAGATTGTTGTACAAATTTACTCTGTTTTTCTACGTTTTCAGAATTTTTGGATTTACATAATTATGAGAACAATTCACATCTTTACGGACTATGCTGTTTTTGACATATTCTGTTTTCTTTGCATTGTGTGCTTATTTTGATGATTCTATGGATTGTATCGGGGGGTCTAAGCCATGGAAAAGTTAGAATACAGTATATATAATGCAATAACAAAATTTGAATGGGTTTTCTACAGTACTTAAAGTAAAGATTGGTTTTCTTATACTAACGGATCTCACGAAGGTTTAGTTAAGTTTTGTGTGATTGAAGTATTCAAGTTTTGGGTGAGATCACGATGGATGAAGGAATAAGGAGTAAGAAAAGCCTAAGCTTGGGGATGCCCCATGGCACCCGAAGTTAATATTCAAGGAGAACCGAGCAACTAAGCTTGGGGATGCCCCGGAAGGCATCCCCTCTTTCTTCTAACAACCATCAGTATTTTACTTGGAGCTATATTTTTATTCGTCACATATCATGAGTTTTGCTTGAAGCATCTTGTATTATATGAGTCTTTGCTTGTTTTGCTTTTTAGTTTGTCACAAGTATCCTTTCTGGGCACACCTATATGAGAGAGCCAAATTATGCTATGATTTGTTAGAATTGCTCTTTATGCGTCACTTAAACTTTTTGAGCTATGGAATTGCTCTAGTGCTTCACTTATATCTTTTTGAGCACGGTGTCCTTTAATATTTTTGAAGAAATGCTCTCATCCTTCACTTAGATTTGTTTGAGAGTTAGTAAAATTTTTAAGAAATTCTCTCATGCTTCACTTATATTATTTTGAGAGACATAAAATTTTTATGCTCATGTTCTTCACTTAGATTTGTTTGAGGTTGTCAAATGCAAATGCAACAGATGAAACTAGCCCCAAAGTGATAGATATTCAAGAGGGATATAATAAAAACTTTCATGAAGATCATTGAACAAAATAAACTTTATTCTTTGTAATAGTTTTGAGATATGATGATAGTGATATGTGAGTCATGTTGGTGAGTAATTATGCTTTAGTAAGAATATTGGTGTTAAGGTTTGCGATTCCCTACGCAAGTACGAAAGTCAATAGTTATGCAATGAAATTACATCCTACTTGTGGTGCATTATTTGGTGTTAGTTATGCTTAATGCTCGCTTATGTGATTTTTCATTTCTTGGTTGGTTGCTCCTCAATCTTTTTGCTAGCCTCCACTTGTACTAAGTAGAAATACTACTTGTGCATCCAAAATCTTTCAACCCAGTTTTGCCATATGAGTCCACCATACCTACCTATATGTGGTATTCTCGTGCCGTTCTAAGCAAATTTGTATGTGCCATCTCTAATTTTCAAAATGAATTTCCTTTTTGTGTGCTCGTACCGCTCATGAAGCGGCAGGGGTGGCCAATATTTTCCATGCTAGATGTGTTATTCTCAAGATGAGTGTTTATTCACTTGTCATTGCACGAGAGTGCGGCGGTAATAGGGATGCCCTGTCCCGAAATGAAAAAGAAATTTACTTTATGTTGTCAAATAATAAATTCCTTGTAAAGTGTTGGTATGGAGGGCACCCGTGGATACGGCTAGCCATGGATTGTGAAAGAATGGTGGAAAAAGGAATAAACTTTATTTTCTGTTTGGGAACCGCCTATGATATATCGAGCATGGAAAGTGTTGGGAATTACTCGGTTGTTTTTGTTGACGGGAAAAGTATGCCTCTCAAAATTTTTATCTCTCAATTTAAGCTTTGAGTTGTGGCACCTCTACAAATCCCTACTTCCCTCTGCGAAGGGCCTATCTATTTACTTTATGAAATTTTTATTTTTATTTGAGTATCCATCTTATCTTATAAAGCACCAACTAAGGGGCATTATGATCGTAATTGAGCATTGGGTATAGCTAATATGTGAGTGTGTTTCATGAATGGCTCAGTGATTGAGCATGATGGGCTAGAGATAACTTTCTTTAGTGTTGATATTTTGAAAGATATGGTTGCTTGTTGATATGCTTGAGTATTGAAATCTTCATGTCAAAAATAGACTATTGCTTTGAACCATATAAAAGTCGATATGTCCATGCTAAAAAAGAAAAGAATATGTGATGAACATGTTAGGCAGCATTGCACATCAAAAATTCTATTTTTATCATTTACCTACTCGAGTTCGAGTAGGAATTAAGCTTGGGGATGTTAATACGTCTCCAACGTATCTATAATTTTTGCTTGTTCCACGCTGTTATATTATAATTCTTGGATGTTTTACAATCAGCTTTATATCATTTTTTGGGACTAACCTATTGACATAGTGCCCAGTGCCAGTTGCTGTTTTTTGCTTGTTTTTTACTTCGCAGAATATCAGTACCAAATGAGTCCAAATGCAGCGAAACTTTTCAGAGAATTTTTATGGACCAGAAGGCCCTCTCGAAGATGCACGTGAAGACGGACAAGCCCCCAAGATCCCGGATGAAGAGGAACGATGGAAGGCACCGGAGAAGTCTCCAGGACCCGGACATCTAGCCCCTGGGAGTGCCGCCAGCAGCTGCCCAGCCATCGAGCTACAAGGCTCGGACGTCCGGCCCAGGCCCCGAACATTTTGCCAGATGCAAGCCTAGACATCCGGCCCCTGCCTAAAAATCTGGCGTCCATCATAGAACACCACCGAAGCTGGACAACTCCAGTCCGGACATCAGGCCAGAGGCCCGGACATCTGGCTCTTCATGAGCCGCCGGACATCCGGCCTCTGGTCTGGAAATCTGGACACTGCCTATCCAGAGAGCACCGAGACCGGCCCTGACCGCCCGGACATCCGGCGCCAGCCCAGACATCTGGCACTTCGTGAGGGCCCAGACATTCGGCCCGACGCCCAGATGTTCGGCTCCCCTGTCTGCGCACAGTAAAGGGTCGAGGCCCATGTACCCATTCGCCCACTTAGACTATATATACTCCTCCTCCTCCCTTTTTCTAGGGTTAGCAAAGTTGCAGCTCATTAGAGCTTTGCTCTCCACTTGATCCCTTCTCCATCGGAGTTCACGACCACTACGGAGAAGATCCCCCAAGTGGATTCAAGACCCCGCATGGAGAAGAACTTGCTACTTGTATCAACCTTTGTTGATCGTGGATCATGTATCTCTTTGTGTTTCGAGGATCTAGCACATGTGTAATCGAATCTTGTTGGTTTGCGTGATTCCTCTCGTGTTTCCCCTCGTGTTCTTCGCGGGATCCGCTCCAATCATGAAAGATCGGGCATCTAGGATTCTACCCTACATCATCTTGGTATCATGAGCAAGGTTGATCATGATTTTGGAGCCTCCCCTCTTTGTTTTCTAGCCTAATTTTTTTGATTTTGTCCCAAATTCGAAAATCCCCACAAAAATAGCCCTCCCAATTTTTTTGTTATTTGTTGGTGTGATGAAGTTTTGTTGGATTTGATCCATGGATTTGATGTCTTACTCGTAGATCTAGATTCCCCTAACTTTTCTCCCAAATCCATCCATGAAATTCCTCGAATTTTGCCCCATAATTTTTCTTTCCCATGAGATCCGTCGAGTTCTTCACGGAGCAGGAGCCCCGGACATCCGGCCCGCAAGCCTCGGCATCCGGCACCTGGCAGCAACAGCCCCGTCCACTGCTCCATTTCCCGCCTAACTCTCGCCAATTTTGACCGGGCATACCACCATCACTTCCACATACCACCACTGCTTTCCGCAACCACCATCGCTTACCCGCTACCAACTCCGACAAATTTTGACAAATTTGCTTTGAGAATTTGAGTTGCGGTTTCCCGTTTCCTAACGCGTTTCGGCTACTTAGGGACGGTTCGACAACGACATCACCGCCACTCATCTTCGCCACGGACTCGTCATCGACATTGTCCACTTCATCATTATCCGTCCTTGCTTACGCACGACAAACCATTGACGGTAACCTCGACCACACATTTTGTACTCCTTGCCTTTGCATTGATAACCTCATAGCCTTCCATTTGCGCCACTTACCCATCGAGACTAGCCTTTGAGTATTGCTGGCAACATTACTTGTGCACATTAGTGATCATTGCATATATCATCATCTTGGTGTCCATATCTTGGTATCATCTCTTGTGCCACAACGTTGTCATAGCATATACGCACTTGCTATCTTGGTTCGTGAACTTTTGCATGGAATAGAGCTCAAAAGAGAAAGAAACAAACAAGCTTTTAAGCAAAGGGAAAAGATAATCAAAGAGCTTTTAAGCAAGAACCATAGCATCATAATACATTAAGATTGTCATACTCGATCATCTTGGATCATACCACCGGAACACCATACATATAGCATACTTGGGATAGAAGTCGTTGCATTTTTGCTTAGTAGGTTGTGCACAAGTCTCGTATCCACCTATTGTGCAATCGTGCTAGCGTCTCTCTAGAGTTGTGCAACCAGAGCATTTTTCGTGGATTCTACATTTTGAGCTCATTTTGGTTGCACGACCCCATTTATCTTTCCGTGTGTGTGTTTCCGTGTACCACTACTTGCTATCGGTCTACTTGTTGCATTTGCAAATTTGCGAATCTTTCTCGACATTATTGAGTCTCACTAACAATTGCATAAATTTTGTGCCACCATCCTAACCGAGCTCCACCATAAGCTTTCTTTATGTAGGTGTGAGAGATTGACGAGATACAGTACCAATTGTGCTATTTCCTTGTTACATCATTGAGTGATCTTTGATCCATTCTCAACATCGGTCAAGGTACATTTGGTATTGTTCTCCCTTTCTCCAACTCACACATTTACTTGGAATGATGGATAGGCTAACTACCTCTACCAACCCACTCTTCATCGAGCAAGACGAGGACCCGAACACCTACGTCACCAAGAACCACCTCTTCGGTGCACAAAGACCTTTGCATCAAGAACAACAAGCATTGAGCGACCGAATCGACAACCTCACCACCGACTTGCGATTCTCCGAGCAACGTACAAGCAACTACTTTGACAACAAGCTCGACGAACAAAAACAAGAGAACAATGCAAGAAAGGACGAGATTCGTGCCTTATTGGTCAACCGCTCTTCTACCACTTCGTCATATTCAGGACGGAGCCGCTCGAGTCGACACTCCGACGACACCATCTCCTGCTCAAGTACACCGACATCCAACACTGTCAGCATTCTGGGAACCAGGGTACCAAGACTTGCCTGCCTGTAGCCCACGGCGTGGCTCCATCGGCGGCCTAGTACGGCCCACCTACGAGACCATCAAGCCAAGACCCTAGCAAGGGGCCAAGCCTCGCGAGGCAGACGACGCCATGACCTCCTGAGGGAGCGGCCTCCCCAGGCTGCCTCCTGAGGAGCGGAGATTCCTATGCCGGTGCCCAACCTCATGAGGTTGCGGTGACGCAAGCCATGACGACCA
The DNA here is from genome assembly GCA_011799875.1 of Thinopyrum elongatum. NCBI lineage: Eukaryota > Viridiplantae > Streptophyta > Magnoliopsida > Poales > Poaceae > Thinopyrum > Thinopyrum elongatum. Next base: position 239,305,743 of record CM022303.1, read on the forward strand.
AGGCCAGGCGGGCGCCAGCGGGCACAGAGAAGACAGTTTCCCCTTTGGTGCTAAGGAGCCAAGCGCAGGCGTGGGTTCTCGAGGAATCAGGTAAAGGTTTCCATTCCAGTGCAACAAGACCAGGACCGCCAGAACGGCAGGATGGATGTCATCGCCGAGCCCACCAAGGCGTCATGACCAGAAGCTTTGCAGGCGAAGACCACCTTTTGTTAGGATAAGATGTACTACTTGTCCCCTTTCAAATTGGTCGTTGTGGGATCCCTTTGCGCCTACGTTTTGGGGGAAGAGGACCAAGGCCGCTATATATATAGGTTAGCCACCACCATATACGGGGACGACTCACTCTCACCCCCGAGCAGACCTCGCAAGGTTGTTCATCCCTTGTACTTGTTCATCCTTAGCCCCTCGTGAGGCAAATCCACCACAAAGTAGGAGTAGGGTCTTACACCGCAAGGTGGCCCGAACCTGGGTAAACTGCCATGTTCATCTTCTTCCTTGTTCATCGAGCTTGGCTGTAGGGTGACGTGTTGGTTGGCTGGATAGGTTGAGTTCTTTGCACAAGCCCTAGAGTTCGAACCTTTCTTGGGTCTGCGAAGCCCTGAATCCGACATTTGGCGCGCTAGGTAGGGGCGTGTCGAAGCCTCACTCCCACCGCTCGCTTCGCCGCTGTTCCGCCGTTCCTATGGCCGATGCTCGCCGTGTCCGTGCCGAGCGCCGGGCCACTCGTGTCGCCCAGACGGCACCCGTGGGCAATGGTGTTCCTCGCCGCTCTGCCTCCCCAGTGGCTAACACCGCCACCGACCCTGTTGCTCGTGAGCAGCAGGACTCGTCGCTGCCACTATTCATGCGTCGCGACGGCCGCACTGCGACTCCATCACCCACTCCTGCCACGGCGTCGCCTTCTCATATTTGTCGTGGGCCGGCGAACGTGCAGTCTGTGCTACTCATGGTGTGCGAGCTTATGCGATATCGTCCGGCCAACTACCTCTACGAGGACTAGCTCGGCCGCTTCGCCGATCTCGTCAACGCCGCTGGCGAGGCTCCTGCACTGTCCCAATCACTTCATCCTCTGCCGTCCCTGGCGGGCGACGTGGCTCACAGCGCACCTGCTCCTCCTCCTCTGCACGGCGTGGATCCCGAGCCTAGGCGTGAGAAACCCCAACGCGACCCGCCGCGCAGGGCACCGGCGCGCGATGAAGAAAGCTGACAGGTGGTGCAGCGGCCCCAAGGAGAGGCGCGCGTGCTCCCAGCACCGCCGCGTCTAGATCGAGCACCGCCAGAGGCGGGGGTGCGCGGGCACCAGGACCAAGCTCCCCCCATGTGACCGGCCCCAATGAGTGCGGCAGGCTGCCGTGCTTTCACCCCGGAGCTGCACCGTGTCATCTGGCTCGGCAAGTTCAGGCCAGATCTGCCTCCGCGCTACGACGGCACTCCTCATCCCACTAAGTTCCTCCATCTCTATGAGCTAAGCATCGAGGAGGCAAATGGCGACGAGAAAGTCATGGCGAACTGGTTCCCCATGGCCCTCAAGGACGGCGCACGTTCTTGGCTCCTGAACCTCCCGGTGGGGTCGATCTCCTCCTAGGGCGAGCTGCATGAGCGCTTCATCGCCAACTTCCAAGGCACTCGCGACCACGCTCCTGCAGCAGGCGACCTGCGGTGCATAAAGCAACAGTCGAGCGAGACCCTGCACAAGTACTTACAGCGCTTCACGAATGTTCGCCTCAAGATCCCGAAGGTGTCAGACGAGGCCATCATTTTGGCGTTCTCTAAAGGCGTTCGGGATGTCAAGATGAAGGAGGAGCTCTCCATGCATGAGGATCTGTGCTCGGCCCTGGAGATGTTCAACATGGCAACCAGGTGCGCGAGGGTAGAGGAAGGTCGCCTCTCCCTCCTAGAGCTCCCGGAGGTCGATCCTGAAGACAAGAAGGCCAAGGCCAAGGAAGTGAAGTGCAAGGGCCCCACCGTGCTGCCTGCAGAGCCCAAGATGAAGCATGGTGCGACCACGGTGAATCCTCCAGGGGCAGCCGCCCGTTCTGTGTCTTCCACAATGTCCACAGCCACAACACCAATGACTGCCAGGAGCTCAGGGCAATCCGCGACGGGCGCCTTGGCCGCCGCCCCGAGCGCAACGACCGTGGCTATGGCCGCGGAGGAGGCGCGCGGTGGTGGATGCTGGGACAACCGTGACCCCCACCAAGACTGGCGCGATCAGCCTCGTGAGGACGGCTGGCAGGGCCAGCCTCGCAACGGCCCCTGGCGTGACCAGCCCCGCGAGGACCGTCCTCAGGGCAATGCCGGTCTTCCTCCGCTACCGCCGCCATTGAGGAGAAATGACGACAACCACCAGGACTATGGGGCTGGGGGCTTCCAGGAGCCACGCGCGATCGCCTGCATCCTGGGTGGTGCTCAGGCCCCTGCCTCTCATCGCATCTTCTAGCAGTTCACTCGCGAGGTGAACGCGGCCCTTCCCGAGCTTGAGGCGTCGCATCCCCTCAGATGGTCCAAGTACGCCATCACCTTTGACTCCATGGACCAGCTCAAGTGCTCAGCTGCCGCTGGCGCGCTCCCCATGGTCTGCGCGCCAACCATCAGTAACGTCCTCGTCACCAAAACGCTCATCGATGGTGGCGCGGGGCTCAACGTTCTCTCCATTGATTCATTTGAGACGCTCCAGGTGTCGTACGACCAACTCCTCCCCACCAAGCCCTTCTCAGGGGTGACCGATGTCTCCATCATCCCCATAGGGCAGATCTGCCTCCCTGTCACCTTCGGCCAGCGCGACAACTACCACACCGAGCTCATTGACTTCGACATCGCCCACATTCACCTCCCGTACAATGCCATCCTCGGGTATTCGGCCCTCGCCAAGTTCATGGCGGCGACGCACCACGGCTACAATGTCCTAAAGATGCCTGGGAGTGGCAGTCTAATCACGGTCACCTGCGACGAGAAGGTTGCGGTGTGCTCCCTTCAGTGCGCCTACCAGGCTGCGGTAGTCGAGAACTCTGATAACGAGGTCGTCCGGCCTGCCAAGGCCATCCCCAAGAAGAAGAAGTAGCTCTTCCCCAAGGGCATCAGGAGGCTGGCGCGCCCGACGATCGTGCCTCAGGCCCCGCGAACACTGCTGGGGCGCCTTTCCGGCTCACATAGGAAGGCGCGCCCGGCGCCCCTCTCAGGACGGGTTCGGGGGCTCTCGTCTGGAGGGCCTCTGACCTGACCGGCATCACGAGGGAGGCGTTCGGGCACCACGTGGGGGCGTTCTTCGACGCATGCCTCCGCAAGCAAGGCGCGAGGCGCCAGGCGCTCAGGAGTTCATCACCAAGGCGATCGAGGAGCTTCAGGTGGTGCGAGCCATGCGTGGCGAATGTTGCCCCGCATCATCCGGTGCAGCTGCCACCCCTGACATGGGTGGCGAGCTGGGCATCTGCGTCAACATCCCAGGCCTCAACAGGGTTGCTTCTTAGGAGCTCTTCTAGTCGTCCCAGATTGGACGGAGTGGGTGCTGCCCCCGCAGCTACGTGTGCATGCCGTTCGGCCTGCTGGACGTGGCTGCCTCGCACTAGCGCTACATGTAGGGCGTCCTGGCGGCTCACGAGGCCAGGCGCCAGGCGGTCCTAAAGGAGGAGGTGCTGGACCCTCGCGAGCTTCCCGGACCTCCAGAGCCTCCCGGGACTCAGGAGCCAGCCGGCTCGTGAGGAGCGATCTCTGCAGCACGCGTCTTTAGCTGCTCCAACGCTTCTACAACAATGGTGCCAGGTAAATTTTTGGTTTGTTCAGTTGAGGGCGCCCCTCAGGCTGCATTATCCTCAAGCTGTCAGGGCCCGCCCCTGCAGCCTGTATCATTTTGCGCATGTATCAGAACTGGTTTCGCCCGTTTATGAATTGCTTGATATTGCAACCTGCATGTCCGGTGCTTCGCCACCACGAATGTTGTGCGCCCTCACAAACCCACCTGCGACCGCCTCATGATTAAGGACTGGCATGGCATTTGTGCTCGGGTCCGTCCCTGCAGCGCCGCTAAACCCAAGCGGTAGAGCTCTGTATTGCGGGCCAGCTCCCGTGCACGTCACCTCCCGTGGTCCTTGGTTCCTTGTTCTCGCATGAACTAATCACGAGTGGATGAGTCAGGGCGCGCGACCCGGTGCCTCACCGCTGTGGGAGCCGCGCGCTGGTTGTCTTTCTTTAGGATTATTGCATGAGAAGACTGGGCACGGCGTCTGTGCTCGGGTCTGTCCCTGTAGCCTCGATAAAACCAACGACTGAGCTTTGTCTGGCAGGCCGGCCCCGTTCACGTCACCTCCTGGGGTCGTTGGTGTTTGGCCTTCTCATGCGATGTCCTTCGGAGATTCACTCAGCGCAGGCCACCTCAACATTTCACAGGTTCCTTACATGCGCCCCGCGCTAAAAATTCAAGCGCAACCCGCCTTGAGGTAGGGCCTCGTGAGTCCCGCGCTGGCTCACGAGTGCCCATATACACCTCCTCTAGTTTTGCCATGCTAGCCACGTGTACAAACAGTGCTGTACATGCCCCGGAGTCTCCCCCCGAGGGAACTCCCACCCACGCACCAGTGGAAGCCCCATGCTCCACGCTGGCGGATGACACTGTCGAGGAGCGACTATGCCCACGCACCAGTGGAAGCCCCATGCTCCGCACTGGCGGACGACACGGTCGAGGAGCGACTATGCCAACGCTAAAGTGGAAGCACCATGCTCCACGCTGGTGAATAAACAACTGAGGGCACCCTAGCGGCTGCAATAACCTCAGGAGGGCCTATAGGCTCGCCGCACGGTCCCACCTTGCAGCTTTCCCTACGGGAGGGCCGCGCGAGGGGGCTGGGCACAGAGGCTATGCTCAGGCCACGCCTGACGCACGCCACCTCACCAAGTCTCTCGCACTTGGTCTTCTCGCGTCCCTCCCAGGTAAAAGCTGGCGAGGAAAGGTATAGAGTGCTCCGGATTAACTCAGACGCTGCTCACATTTCCTTCATGAGGGGTGTTCGTACGTCAAGGGGGACCCCTGAGCATCGCGACTCAGGGGCCTCACTGGTCACATAACCCCTCACCCCTTGGCCTCGTCCTGGTGATCCGGACGCCCCAACGGTGGTTGAGGTATGCGCGGGGCCGGGCCTAGCCGACGCTGAACACTAAGGCAAACAGGAAGGAAATTGAGCACGGAAAGGAAATCCCAGGGTCCCAGCAAGTTATTACAAAACATAATGTTCCACAAATTCAAACATAATTTTTCACGCCTCCACGAGGCACGGTGAATGTTGCAGGGTCAACTAGGAAGAAGCGCTGCCATCGCCTTGGTTGCCGCCATCGCTTGCCTTGGGAAGCTCGTCATTGATGACACTGCCACCATCTTCACCGCCGGCCCCTGCTACCATAGCTGCGGGATCAGGGACACAGCGGAACTTCCCCAGCAGGTCTTCTACCTGCTTTTTCACGGCTTCAGAGGCAGTGGTGCGGAACTCAGGGGCTACCGGCTCGATCAGCATGCTGAGGTCGAAGCCTGGGTCCTAGAGGTGGAGGTGGTTGAAGATGCGTGTTGCGGCCGAGGTGAAGAGCGCGCGACATTCCTCCTCCACCACGCAGTCCACTCAAGCGGTGACGCCCTCAAGCACCTCAGCAAGCTTGGGGAGAAGCCTAGCAAGGCCGCCCTTCGGAGTCACCAGCGGCTCTTCATACCCTCCCCTGAAGATGGAGCGCAGCGCCTCACGAGACCTGGGCTCGAGGGAGACGAAGGCTTTGCATTCCACGGCCGTCGTCTTCTCGGCGGCGGCGAGGGTTTTCTCCCTCGCCTCCAGCCGGGCCGTAGCATCAGAGACGAGCTGGGCATGGGATGCCTGGGCCTTGTCCACCTCCTCCCTCAGCTTGCCCAGGCGGTTCCACTCTGCGGCTTGATCGGCGGTCGCCCAGACCTGCTTGGCGTCGCGATCCGCAAGCGTCGCTTCGTGGGCCTTGAGCTCCTCCTCTCGCCGCTGAAGCTGTTGGGTGAGGGCAGCCTGCCCCTCACGAAGAGCCTTCAGCTCGGCTTTCGCCTTGCTACAGCGCTCCTTGGTGGATGCCGTGTTGGTCAACACCACGTCACGAGCCGCCATGGCTTCGTCGGCCTCCTTCTTGCTCTCCGCGGCGGCGGCCTCGGCCCGGCTCCTGGCCGTCCTAGCGGACGCATTGGCCTGGAGCCACCCCGAGATCAGCCCCATGCGTTCTCTCCCCATGCACCTGTCGGTGTCTTGGAGATCGGTCCAGAGCTGGTCCAGCGTGGTGTAGGCTTCCTCCAAGGCCCCGGGCCTGACAAGGGGGCCGCAGTCCGCCAGCACAAGGGCCTGGGGAGGAGGCGGCACCGGCGCGTGGGCTGGCGTCGCCACAGCAGCAAGGGCAGCTGGGGGCTCTGGGGCCTCCGACTCCCCCACGGGTACGATGGGGATAGGCGGCTCCGGAGCCTGCTGGCCCATGGAGGTAGACTCCTCCCGAGGTTCCACCACCATGCCTTTGGGGGTTCACTCCATCGCGAGGGGATGCGGGGCGACCTCTTCTATCTTCGTCGGGGCCGTCACGGCTTTGGTGAGCGGTGGCGCCTCAGGGTCCCGGTGTCGTCCTTCCTCTTCTTCACCACGACGCCCACCCTGATCATCAGGAGGGGAGCGCTGTGCGCACGGTATCAAGAGGCGACAAACGTAAACAAGGTAAGACACTTACTCGTCAGGAGCAATGTACGCCCTCTTCCTGGCTAAGGCCGGGGCACCTTCGACCTTCTTGGGCGCGGTCTTGGTCGGAGCCTGGGGGTCAGTAGGGCACATGATGGCCAGCTTTGGTGCGGCACCGACAAGCAGCGAGGCGGAGGCATCGCCTCGAGGAGGGGGCGCCGCCCCGCTCTTCTTCGGGGTCGCTCGGCCTGGCCTCTGCAGGGCCGGGGGAGTGGCCCCAGACCTCGTGACGACCCCAATGGAGTGCGGAGATTCCGTGACCGGGGGCTCGGCAGCGTCGTCATCATCCGTGAGGCCGCGGAGAAGCTCGCTCTGAGATGGCGGGGAGATCTCCACCACATCATCCACGGTCGCTTCCGAGTCTTCTTCGCCCTCTTCACCGGGGTTGTCACCAGAAGACACCAACACCGGGGAGTTGGGGAGCTCGGGCTGCACGAGCCCCAGCTCGTCGAAGACGGGCATGGCGGCGACCAGCGCCGCCCCGTCAGCACGGCGGTACAGCAAGATCTAAGCCACCGGGAGGTTACCCGGATCCCCCTCGAGGAGGGTGTTCATGGCCTTGTCTAACTCCTCGCCCATCAAGCTCCCCGAGCGCAGCCGGATGTCGTCCTCTGCGCCCTTGAACTCCCACGTGGGGCGCGTGTGCGCCTAGAGCTAGGCAAAGCGCTACGTCAGGAACTCCTTGACAAGCATGCCCCCCGTCAGCGCCCCGGCGTCCATGTCTGCAATCATCCTCCTCAAGACCGGCGCCGCCCGGGGATCGGAGAGCTTCTCGTGACCCAAGCTATCAAGCTTCTCCGATAGCTCGATTGGCAATTCCAGCCGCGTGTGGAGGCCCCTGGCGTCCATGAAGACCCACTTGCGCCGGAAGTTCTCCACCTTCTTTCCGGCCCTCATGAGCGCGTTACCCTTGTGGACCGCGGGGAAGGAGATGCAGCCGAAATGCTGGGTTGGGTCGTGCATCCGAAGATAGAGGAAGTGGCAAAGGAGTGCAACGGAGGGCCTCACACCCACGAACGCCTCGTAGTAAAAGGCGAAGATGGACAGGAGGAGGATGGAGTTGGGCTGAAGATGCAGGGTCCTGAACCTAGTAGTGGTCGAGGACGGTGGTGAAGAACCCGGAGAAGGGCGGGACGAGCCCTGTAAAGACGCTGTGGAGGAAGAAGGGATAGAACGTCTCGGCCAAGGTCTTTCGCTTGGCGGAGCCGGCCAGGAGCATCGTCTCATTCCACTCGTTGTCATTGCTCGTCGTCAGTGGGAGTGCAGCGGCGAGGTGTTTCTCCTCGGTGATGGAGGACGCGCCAAGGGCCGGCGTAGGAGAGGAGGAGTAGCTCGCGGCCTGCTCGGCCGACTTCGCCTTCTCAGATGCCATCAGTGAGATCTTGGAGAAGGAATTCGACCAGATCTGGAGATGCTCTCGGTGGGAGGAAAGGGGATCTAGAGCAAGGCGAAGAGAATGCAATGATGGCGCGTTGCAGGCACCAGTCTTTTGTCATCCTAGGTAGTTGCCGAGGCAGTGTGGGGAAGTGGAGACGCCCATGTCCCATCAAGCGTGACTCGTTGGCTCGGTCCGCAGGTGATTGGGGCCCACGGCGCTTCACCCTTTCCCTTTGGCTTCGCCTCGAAGCCAAGTCCCAGTGCGCCTTGGGCCCGGGGGCTACTATCGGTGTTCTGGGAACCAGGGTACCCAGACTTGCCTGCCTGCGGCCCATGGCGTGGCTCCATCGGCGGCCTGGTACGGCCCACCTACGACACCATCAAGGCAAGACCCTCGCGAGGGGCCAAGCTTCGTGAGGCAGACGACGCCATGACCTCCTAAGGGAGCGGCCTTCCCAGGCTGCCTCCTGAGGAGCGGAGATTCCTATGCAGGTGCCCAACCTCATTAGGTTGCGGTGACGCAAGCCATGAAGACCAAGGCCAGGCGGGCGCCAGCAGGCGTAGAGAAGACAGTTTCTCCTTTGGTTCTAAGGAGGCAAGCGCAGGCGTGAGTTCCCGAGGAATCAGGCAAAGGTTTCCATTCCAGTACAACAAGACCAGGACCGCTAGAATGGCAGGACGGATGTCATCGCAGAGCCCACCACGGCGTCACGACCAGAAGCTTTGCAGGCGAAGACCACCTTTCGTCAGGATAAGATGTACTACTTGTCCCCTTTCAAATTGGCCGCTGTGGGATCCCTTCCTGCCTACGTTTTGGGGGAAGAGGACCAAGGCCGCTATATATATTGGTTAGCCACCACCATAGACAGGGACAACTCACTCTCACCCCCGAGCAGACCTCGCGAGGTTGTTCATCCCTTGTACTTGTTCATCCTCAGCCCCTCGTGAGGCAAATCCACCACAAAGCAGGAGTAGGGTCTTACACCGCAAGGTGGCCCAAACCAGGTTAAACTGCCATGTTTATCTTCTTCCTTGTTCATCAAGCTAGGCTGTACGGTGACGTGTTGGTGGCTGGATAGGTTGAGTTCTTCGCACACGCCCCAGAGTTCGAACCTTTCTTTAGTCTGCGGAGCCCTGAATCCGACAAAGACTCTTCGACGAGCCACGCGCCAAGAACGTCAAGCAAACCGCAATCCTCTACACGGCACCGATCATCAAGAGCAACCTCTAGTGCAAGAACATCGACACTGTCAAAATCAAGCTACACTTGCGCAAGCACAAGAAAGGTAACGCCAATGCCAACAAGTGGAAAAGCAAGAACGCCTACGCTAATGAGAGCAAGAGGAAGAGCGAGCACGCCAACACCAAGACGAATAAGATGCCGAGGCACAACGTCAACAACAACAACGGCATGAAGCACAAGCTCTTGAGGTGCAACATGCTCTACTCAATACCAATCGTGCCGTCGCCGACCGCAACCGACGTGTTCAAGAAGAAGAAGAAGAAGCACTTCGCGAGCAAGTACAAGAATGCATACATCAAGCACGTTTGCACCGGCAAGTTACACAAGCTCCTCCTCAAGCTAGACATGAAGAACAAGATCGACAAGAACCACAACTTCACCAAGAGCAACAAGACAATGGGAATCCTCTACACCAAGAGCAACTTCAAGTTGACAACCCTCCATGTCTAGGGCTCCATCACCCTCGACCCCAACACAATGAAGAGCAACGCTACGGCAAGCTCAAGTTCACCATGCCCAAGTTCACCGGAAGCAATGATCCTGAAGAGTACCTTTCATAGGCATTGAAGGTCGACAAGATCTTTCGTTTGCACAACTATGAGGAAGAGAAGAAAATCGCCATGGCATCCCTTGAGTTCCAAGACTATGTCCCAATTTGGTGGGAGCAAGTCATCGAGTGCCGAGGAGCAAGAGGCGAACCACCAATCACAACATGGGATCAAATGAAGGATGTCATGAGAGCGCGTTTTGTACCAACCTACTACAACCGTGACCTCTTCAAGAAACTCCAACTCCTCAAGCAAGGAACAAAGAGCGTTGAAGAGTACTACAAGGAAATGGAGATTGCCATGATACGAGCCAATGTCACGGAAGATGATGAGCAAACTATGGCACATTTCTTGAATGGACTAAATCATCCTATCAAAAAGATCGCTGACTTCCAACCTTACTCCAACCTCATCGAGCTAGTGCACCAAGCTACCAAGGCAGAACGTCATCAAGTGCAAGATGACTACAAGTATGCCAAGTTCTCTTCCAAAACCTACGGCTCCTCCTACAACCAAGCTTCAACGACTTCGACACCTACTTCTACAACAAAAATGACCCCAAGCAACGGTGACAAGTCAAGTTCCAAGAAAATTTCGACATCTTCAAGTCATCCTCCTACTACAAGCACCTTCAAACCGAGAGCTTCATCATCTACTCCAACCGATGAGACCATCAAGACAAGTTCCATCAAGTGCTTCACTTGCGGCGGCCGAGGCCACAAATCCTTTGAGTGTACCAACAAGCGCACGATGATCCTCAACGACGACGGAACCTATGACTCCATGAGTGAAGAGGAAATGGAAGCCCTTGAGAAAGTGGCCATGCACTGGAAAGTGAATGAAGATGAAGATGATCAAGTCTTTTGTGACGAAGATTCGAGCCCCGCTTTCGTTGTCTCCAAGGTCTTGACACTTCAACATCAACAAGAGGAAGACCAACGTTGCCACATCTTCCACACCAAGGCGGGCATCAATGGAAGGTCCGTGAAGGTCATCATCGACGGAGGAAGTTGCCATAACTTGGCAAGTGAAGAACTATGCTCCAAGCTCCAATTGGTAAAGATGAAGCACCCTCGCCCCTACAAGGTCCAATGGTTAAGCGACTCCGGCACTATTCAAGTGGAGCACATGGTGCAAGTTTCCTTAAAGATTGGAGCATATGAAGACACTTTGGAGAGTGATGTTGTTCCTACGTCCGTTTGCCACCTCCTACTTGGACGACCATGGCAATTTGACCGTGGCGTCATCCACAACGGGCGAACAAATCACTATAGCTTCAAGATGAAGGGAAAGGAGTATGTGCTATGACGTATGTCTCCAAGCCAAGTGGTCACCGACAAGAAAGCAACCACACATCATAGAGAGAATAGTGAGAGAGTGAACCACCCAAAGGGAAGTGAGAGCCACAAGCCCAAAATAAGTGCCTCCATGATGAGCGACAAGAAAAACTTAGTACTATTTGCCACAAAAAGTGAGATGAGAGAAGTGTGTGAGAACCCATCAAGTGTTATGCACTATGTCCTATTATGCAAGGACGAGGCACCAAAAACTAACTCCTCTCGCAATCTACCTATAGTGTTATCTTCTCTATTACAGGAATTCCAAGATGTATTCCTCGATGAGCTACCTCCGGGACTACCTCCTCTTTGAGGCATCGAACACCACATCAACCTCATCCCCGGAGCACCTCTTCCTAACAAGGCTCCCTACCGCGTCAACCCCAAGGAAACCAAGGAGATCCAACGGCAAGTACAACAACTCATCGACAATGGCCATGTACGAGAAAGCTTGAGTCCATGTGCCGTACTGGTAATCCTTGTTCCCAAGAAAGATGGTACATATCGCATGTGTTCCGAATGCCATCCCATCAATGCTATCATGATCCGCTATAGGTATCCTATTCCCCGCCTTGATGATATGCTAGGCGAACTTAGCAGAGCCACTATTTTCTCAAAAATTGATCTTAAAAGTGGCTATTACCAAATCCGCATACAAGAAGGTGACGAATGGAAAACCGCATTTAAGACAAATTTGGCTTATATGAATGGCTTGTTATGCCAATGGGCTTATCCGAAGCACCTGGTACTTTCATGTGAGTCATGCATTTTGTTCTTCGCCTCTATACTGGTGTATTTGTTGTGGTCTATTTTGATGATATTCTTGTCTTTAGCAAATCTCTCAAAGATCATGTCACCCATCTTAGAACCATTTTGCAAACTCTTAGAAAAGAGCGCCTTTATGCTAATATGGACAAATGCCTTTTTGGTGTTGATAAGCTTGTTTTCTTGGGTTTTGTAGTATCTTCTAAGGGTGTACATGTAGATGAATCTAAGATCAATGCTATTAAAACTTGGCCACAACCAACCAACTTGCAACAAGTGCGAAGTTTCCTTGGCTTAGCCGGCTTCTATCGTAGATTCGTTAAGGACTTTAGCACTATTGCATCCCGTTTGCATGCCTTGGGTAAGAAGACTGCGCCTTTTATTTGGGGACCATCCCAAGATACCGCATTTAATGAGCTTAAGAATTTGCTTACACATGCTCCCATGCTTGCATTACCCAACTTTGACAAAACTTTTGAAGTTCATTGCGATGCTAGCGGTAATGGCATAGGAGGTGTGTTAATGCAAGAGAAGCGCCCAATTGCTTACTTTAGTGAGAAACTCTCCGGAGCGCAACTCAATTATCCCATCTATGGCAAAGAGCTATATGCTTTAGTGCGAGTTTTGCGTGAGTGGGAACATTATCTTTGCCCTCATGAATTTTTCATTCATACCGACCATGAAATGCTTAAGTACCTTAAGGGTCAAACTAAGTTGAACAAGCGTCATGCTAAGTGGAGTGAGTTCATTGAGTCATTTCCTTATGTCATTAAATACATCAAAGGCAAAGAAAATGTTGTGGCGGATGCTCTTTCCCGCAAATGCATGCTTGTTACCAAACTTGAATTGAATGTCATTGGCTTTGAGAACATAAAAGACTTGTATGCTCATGATCCTACTTTTGCAATTCCATATGCCAAATGTTTGACGCATACATCTTGGGAACACTATTACATAAAAGATGATTATCTTATGAGAGCTAACAAATTATATATGTATCCCCGAGTCTTCTCTTCATTTGTTACTTTTGCAAGAGGCTCATGGAGGAGGACTAATGGGACACTTTGGACGCGACAAGACATTCACCATGTTCTCCAAGAACTACTTTTGGCCCAAGATGTTTCGCGACGTCTCACGCTTCACCAACCGGTGCTCTACATGTCGCAAAGCTAAGTCTAAAGTTCAATCCCATGGTCTCTATATGCCACTTCCTATTCCGTATCACCCATGGGAAGATATTAGTATGGACTTTTTACTTGGTTTGCCTAGAACTAGAAACGGCAAAGATTCCGTGTTTGTTGTTGTGGACCGATTCTCTAAGATGGCTCATTTCATCCCATGCAACAAGATAGACAATGCTTCACATGTTGCAAATATTTTTGTAGGGAAATCTTGCGCCTCCATGGAGTGCCAAAGACGATTGTCTCGGACTGCGACGTCAAGTTCCTAAGCTACTTTTGGAAGACTCTATGCGCCATGCTCGGAATCAAGCTTTTGTTCTCTTCGGCATACCATCCTCAAACCGACGGCCAAACGGAGGTTACGAACCAGACACTATCCACTCTACTACGTGTGTTGATCAAGAAGAACATCAAAGAGTGGGAGGAGTGCCTACCCATCACCGAGTACGCCTACAACCGTGCAAGACATTCGACTACCGGCAAGTCCCCCTTCGAGGTCGTCTACGGCTTCAACCCGTTGTCCCCATTGGACATTCTTCCTCTACCACTCCAAGAGCGCATCAACATGGACGTGAGTGCTTGAGTAAACTACCTCAAGAAGATGCATGAAGATACAAGGCACAACATCGAGTGCCAAGTACAACGACTCACAACCAAGCTCAACATCAACAAGCAACCCATGATATTCAACATTGGAGATCTTGTATGGCTACACCTTCGCAAGGAACGATTCCCCAATGAACACAAGTCCAAGCTACGACCACGAGCCGACGGACTCTTCAAGGTGCTCGAACGCTACAACAACAATGTGTACAAGATCGACTTACCACGTGACAAATACTTCGTGAGCAATATCTTCAACATCAAAGATCTCTCTCCATACCATGCTGATGAGGATTTTGATCCGAGGTCGGATCTTTCCCAAAGGGGGGGGGCGGAGATGATGCGGAGCATCCTATGGTCATCCCCATGGACCTGCCATCGTCTCATCAAGTGCCAAGAGGACCAATGACACGAGCACGAGCTAGAGCCCTCGAGACCGAGGTGACTTCCTTCCTTAGTTATATTCCATATGATCCACTCGAGACATGGTTACTACCTAAGTCCAGAATGTTGTGCATGATCAGGTACCAAGAAGGTCCTCTTGAAGATGCACGTGAAGATGGACAAGCCCCCAAGTTCCTGGATGAAGAGGAACGACGGAAGGAATCGGAGAAGTCTCCAGGACCTGGACATCCGGCCCCAAGCCCCGGACATCCGGCCCCTAGTAGTGCCACCAGCAGCCGCCCAGCCATCGAGCTACAGGGCCCAAACGTCCGTCCCAGGCCCCGGACATCCGGCCAGATGCAAGTTCGGACATCCGTCCCCCGCCCGGAAATCCGGCGTCCATCACAGAACACCACCGAAGCTGCACAACTCTAGTACGGACATCCGGCCAGAGGCCCCGACATCCGGCTCTTCATGAGCTGCCGGACATCCGGCCACCGGTCTGGAAATCCGAATACTGCCTATCCAGAGAGCATCGAGACCAGCCCTGACCGCCCGGATATCCGGCGCCAGCCCAGACATCCGGCACTTCGTGAAGGCCCGGACATCCGGCCCGACGCCTGGACGTCCGGCTCCCCTGTCTGCGCACAGTAAAGGGCCGAGGCCCATGTACCCATTCACCCACTTAGACTATATATACTCCTCCTCCTCCCTCTCTCTAGGGTTAGCAAAGTAGTAGCTCATTTGAGATAGAGCTTTTCTCTCCACTTGATCCCTTCTCCATCGGAGTTCACGGCCTCTACGAAGAAGATCCCCCAAGTGGATTCAAGACCCTTCAAGACCTCCTCATGGAGAAGAACTTGCTAGTTACATCATCCTTTGTTGCTCGTGGATCGTGTATCTCTTTGTGTTTCGAGGATCTAGCACATGTGTAATTGAATCTTGTTGGTTTGAGTGATTCCCCTCGTATTTTCCCCTCGTGATCTTCGCGGGATCCGCTCCAATCGTGAAAGATCAGGCATCTAGGGTTCTACCCTACATCAATCGTTCTTATTGCATTACTCCATTTCTCCATGAACTTAATACACTATATGCATGCTGGACAACGGTCGATGTGTGGAGTAATAGTAGTAGATGCAGGCAGGAGTCGGTCTACTAATCTTGGACGTGATACCTATATAATGATCATTGCCTAGATATCGTCATAATTATTTGATGTTCTATCAATTGCCCAACAGTAATTTGTTTACCCACCGTATGCTATTTTCTTGAGAGAAGCCACTAGTGAAATCTATAGCCCCCGGGTCTATTCTTTATCATATTTGCTTCGATATCTATTTTTATTCACTTTTATTTTCAGATCTATTTTACCAAAAACCCAAAAATACCTTCCTGTACTTTTTGCTATTTATTTTATTTCGCGTTTTATCGAGAGTATTTATCTAATCTATACAATTTTTATCCCGTCAACTTGACAATTTCTGGCACCATTACCCATAGAGGGATTGACAACCCCTCCTAATCGTCGGGTTGCAAGTATTTGTCATTTGTGTGTAGGTGTCATTTACATAGTGTTGCTTGGTTCTCCTACTGGATTGATACCTTGGTTTCATAACTGAGGGAAATACCTACCGTAGCTATGCTGCATCATCCCTTCCTCTTTGGGGAAATACCGACGTAGTTCAAGTGACATCACATGGCAACCATCTGACATCCCAGGTGTTCCCACGCAGGTAATTGAGCACCACCTCACTGTCTGCCGTCATGCTCAGCCCGTCAAGCAGAAGGTCAGAAAACAAACACTAGAATAGCAGCAATTCATAACAGAAGAAATCTAGAAACTTGAGGCGGCTGGCCTGGTTAGAGGAGTGCTACATCCAACTTGGTTGGCAAATCCGGTCGTTGTGCGCAAGGAAAATGGGAAATGGAGGCTTTTGTATTGATTACACCGACCTAAACAAAGCATGCCCAAAGGATCTTTCCCCTTGCCACGCATCGACCAGATTGTGGACTCCACTGCCGGCTGTGACCTGCTCTCGTTTCTTGAAGCCTACTCCAGATATCACCAGATATTCATGTCCAAAGAAGATGAAGAGAAAACCACATTCATTACTCCATGTGGCACATACTGCTTTGTGCGGATGCCTTTCGGACTAAAGAGTGAGGGTTCGATGTTCGCAAGGGCAGTTCAGATCGGCTTTGAGCCACAGTTGCACAAGAACGTAGAACCCTACATGGATGATATCATGGTCAAGACCAAGGACAAGTCCACCCTGATTAAGGATTTGGAGGAAACCTTCTCCAACTTGCAGAAGATCAACATAAATCTCAACCCCGAGAAGTGTGTGTTTGGTGTCCCCTCCGGCAAGCTCCTTAGATTCTTTATATCTCAATGTGGGATCGAGGCGAATCTCGACAAGATTAAGGCCATCGAGCAGATCCAAGCACCCAAGACCGTCAAGGATGTGAGGCGCCTTACCGGTTGTGTCGCGGCTCTGAGCAGGTTCATTCCAAGGTCTGCTGAGCGCCCCCTGCCATTTTTCAAGATCTTGAAAAAGGAAGGTCCGGTAAAATGGACTCCAGAGGCGGAGGCTGCGCTACAAGACCTGAAAAGATACATGTCCTCTGCGCCAACTCTAGTCGCGCCTAAACCACAAGAGCCGTTGCTGCTGTATTTGGTGGCAACGAATCAAGTGGTCAGTGCTGCACTAGTTGCGCAGAGAGAAGCTGGTGATGAGGAAACACTAGTGGCAGGGCCCTCCATCAATGAAGTAGTGATCCCCCTGGCAAGACTAGATACCTGGAAGGAAGAAATGGTGCAAGGGAAAACAGCTGAGGAGCATGTTACATCGAAGAAGAAAATGGTGCAGCGACCAGTATACTTTGTTAGTTCTCTTCTACAGGGGGCTAGGTCAAGGTATTCTAGCATGCATAAGTTACACTTTGGCCTACTCATGGCCTCAAGGAAGCTGCACAACTATTTCCAAGCACATGAGATCACGGTGGTCACCCGCTTTCCGTTGCAGCGTATTCTAAGGAATCCAGAGGCAACCGGTAGGATAGTGGAGTGGGCACTGGAGCTATCGAGCTTTGCGCTCAAGTTTGAGAGTACGTTAGCCATTCAAAGCAGAGCTTTGGCTGAATTCATTGCGGAATGGTCACCAACGCTAGATGACAAGATCTAGGAATCAGCACTCCCCGGTAGGGAAACTGAGAAAAATTGGATCATGTACTTTGATGGTGCTTTCTCACTGCAAGGTGCTGGCGCCGGAGTGCTACTTATCGCACCTATAGGAGAGCATATCAAGTACATGGTTCAAATGCATTTCCCCACGAGGAAGCTACCAACAATACTATGGAGTATGAGGGACTGCTTGCCGACCTCAAAATTGTGGTAGAGTTGGGGATCAAAAAGCTGGCCGTCCGTGGAGATTCGTAGCTTGTAGTAAAGCAAGTGAACAAGGATTACCAGAGCCCATTCGTGGAAGCGTACATGGATGAAGTGAGAAAGTTAGAAGGACACTTTGATGGCTTGCAAACAGAGCACATCCCTCGTGCGGAAAACAACATTACTGATCAGCTGTCAAAATGTGCTGCACAAAAGCTACCTATGGAACCAGGGACTTTTGTGATCCACTTGACTCAACCCACAGTCACCCCATCAACAAGAGCCAAGAAGAGAAGGAAGGCATGCACCGGCAACTATTTTCCAGCAGAGCTCCCAGAAGCTGCCGGGAAGGCAGTTGCCGGAATCAGCGATGCGCCTCCGGTGAGCAGCAGAATCCCAGATTCTCGCCATAGCGATCAGCGCTCCCGCGGCCGAAGAAATGCCTTTTGTCCTTGTTGTTGAGCCCCAAGCTTTGACATGGGCGCAACAGATAGTCCAATTTATCCAAATAGGAGAACTTCCCGAAGAACAAGAGCAAGCTGAGAAAGTAGCCCGTCAGTCAAGTATGTATTAGTTTGTGGATAACATCCTGTGCAGAAAAAGACCAAATGGAGTGAAATTGAAATGCATTTCCTGGGAAGATGGACTTAAGTTGTTGGCAGAGATAAATGGAGGCGTATGTGGTTCTCACATAGGAGCAAGAACCCTTGTCGGGAAAGCTTTCCAGCAAGGCTTTTATTGGCCCACTACCCTCCAGGATGCAACTGAGCTAGTAACAAGATGTGAAGCATGCCAGTTCCATTCAAAGAGCATACACCAACAAGTGCAAGCCTTCCAAATGATTCCTCTATCCTGGCCCTTCTCGGTCTGGGGGCTTGATATTTTGGGCCCGTTCCCCCGTGCTACCGGGGGCTTTGAGTTCTTGTACATCGCCATCGACAAGGTCACAAAGTGGCCTGAGGTAGAACCAGCGAGAAAGGTAACTGCACAATCAGCCGTCAAGTTCTTCAAGGGATTGGTTTACCGGTTCGGAGTCCCGAACAGGGTCATCACTGACAACGGCACACAATTCACGAGCCACGCCTTCATGCAACATATTAAGAGCCTTGGAAGCAAGGTATGCTTCGCACCCGTTGCTCACTAATACGTCTCCAGCGTATCTATAATTTTTGCTTGTTCCATGCTATTATATTATCATTCTTGGATGTTTTACAATCATTTTATAGCAACTTTATATCATTTTTTGGGACTAAGCTATTGACATAGTGCCCAGTGCCAGTTGCTGTTTTTGTTTGTTTTTTACTTCGCAGAAAATCAATACCAAACGGAGTGCAAACGCAGTGAAACTTTTTGGAAAAAAATTTCTGGACCAGAAGACACCTGTTGGGCCAAAGAAGTACCAGAGGGGAGCTCCGAGGGGAGCACAAACCACTAGGGCGCGCCTGGGGGCCCAGGGGCGCCCAGGTGGGTTGTGCCAACTTCGGTGGCCTCCCACACCGCCTCTTCGCCCTATAAATACCCAAATATTCCAAAAACCCTAGGAGAGTCGACGAAACACAATTCCAGGCACGACAAGTTCCAGAACCACGAGATCCAATCTAGACACCATCACGGAGGGGTTCATCATCCTCATTGGTGCCTCTCCGATGATGCGTGAGTAGTTCATTGTAGACCTATGGGTCCGTAGGCAGTAGCTAGATGGCTTATTCTCTCTTTTTGATTCTCAATACAATGGTCTCTTGGAGATCTATTTGATGTAACTCTTTTTTGTGGTGTGTTTGTTGGGATCCAATGAACTTTGAGTTCATCATCAGATCTATATCCATGAAAGTTATTTGAGTTCTTTGATCTCTTTTATGCATGATTACTTATAGCCTCGTATTTCTTCTTCGAATCTTTGGTTTAGTTAGGCCGACTAGATTGATTTTTCTTGCGATGGGAAGAGGTGCTTTGTGATGGGTTTGATCGTGCGGTGTTCTTTCCCAATGACAGAAGGGGAAGTAAGACACACATGTATCGTTGGTATTAAGGATAACAAGATGGGGGCTATTCCTACATGAATAGATCTCGTCTACATCATGTCATCGTTCTTATTGCATTACTCCATTTTTCCATGAACTTAATACAGTAGATGCATGCTGGATATCGGTCGATGTGTGGAGTAATAGTAGTAGATGCAGGCAGGAGTCGATCTACTAATCTTGGACGTGATGCCTATATAATGATCATTGCCTGGATATCATCATACTTATTTGATGTTCTATCAATTGCCCAACAGTAATTTGTTTACCCATCGTATGCTATTTTCTTGAGAGAAGCCACTAGTGAAATCTACGGCCCCCGGATCTATTCTTTATCATATTTGCTTTCCGATCTATTTTTATTCACTTTTATTTTCAGATCTATTATTCCAAAAACCCAAAAATACCTTGCTGCAATTTTTTGCTATTTATTTTATTTCGCATTTTATCGAGATCTATTTATACAATCTACACGATTTTTATCCCGTCAACTTGACAATTTCTGGCACCGTTACCCATAGAGGGATTGACAACCCCTCCTAATCGTCGGGTTGCAAGTATTTGTTATTTGTGTGCAGCTACCGTTTACATAGTGTTGCTTGGTTCTCCTACTGGATTGATACCTTGGTTTCATAACTGAGGGAAATACCTACCATAGCTATGCTGCATCATCCCTTCCTCTTTGGGGAAATACCGATGTAGTTCAAACGACATCAAAAGGAATTTCTAGCGCCGTTGCCGGGGAGACATCATCAACATCTATCAGGTTCCTAATCACAAATCTCATCTCCTTGCATTTTACATTATTTGCCATTTGCCTCTCGTTTTCATCTCCCCCACTTCACAAAAATTTGTCGTTTTATTCGCCCTTTTTTTCGTTCTCCGTCTTCTCGTCAGATCTGCTATTTGCTTGAACTTGTCATCATGAGTGACTTTGGTATGGCAGAAATAGATGATGGCCTAACTCCTAAAATTGGACGATCTGGCAATCTGGATGCTAAAACTTTTGCTTTGGGGCAAGGGAACATTATGGGAAAAGAACATATCCAAGAATTTTTCAATTGTGTTGGAAATTTGACTCTTGATGATGCTCCTATACTTAAAAGAACTAAATCTTATGCTGAAGCTATTTCAGCACTAGTTCTGAAACTTGAAAATAGATTTATCCGTACTCACCCTACCTTGCAAAGATTGTTTTATGAGTTACCCGTTATAAAGGATCCTAATGCTAAAAATATAGCTACCCAAGTTCTTATGAATGAATTTGATCACATAGTACGGGAAGCTATGGATTTTTTTTATTTTTATGGCATGAGCCATGAAAAACTGGTAATAGATGAGATCCTTTACAATAGTGATTACATCTTGAGACATTTTCTTGGTAATAACCAATTTTTTATGAGAATCTTAAAAAGGAAATCCCAGTTTTAGATATAATCCAACAAGTTTTCAATGATGTTAATCAACGATATTCTTGGATTGTTGCCGGAAATCAAAGGGGATACGTAGATGGGCAACTTAATAATGCTAAAATTTCTATGGATAATGTGTTTCATGTGTTTTTTGCAAAACCTCCTGACAAGAACACATCTACAGAAAATAAGAATAAAAATGGCAATACTTGAATCTATGCATTATGCCTAGCTAGGGGCATAAAACGATAGCGCTTGTTGGGAGGCAACCCAATGAATAAAATTTATTTTTGCCTTTTTCTTTCTGTTCTTGAGTGTTTGCACAATTATGCATCAGTTATGATTGTGTTTTTTATGTTTTAATTAGTGTTTGTGCGGAGTAAAGCCTTTGGGATAGCTTTGGTGATAATTGATTTGATCCTATTGAAAAACAGAAACTTTTGCGTCCAGTAAAATAATTGTCTAAATTCACAGAAGCGACGAAAAATTCTGAATTTTTTTTAAAAAGATTGATATATAAATTTCCACTCCTGTCCTAATATTTCACAATATTTGATTTATATAAGTATGAGAACAATTCGCATCTTTACAGACTGTTCTGTTTTTTACAGATTCTGTTTTCTTTGCATTGTGTGCTTATTTTGATGATTCTATGGATTGTATCGGGGGGTACAAGCCATGGAAAAGTTAGAATACATTAGATATAATGCAATAACAAAAATTTAATGGGTTTTCTACATACTTAAAGTAAAGATTGGTTTTCTTATACTAACGGATCTCACGAAGGTTTTGTTATGTTTTGTGTGATTGAAGTTTTCAAGTTTTGGGTGAGATCACGATCGATGAAGGAATAAGGAGTAAGAAAATCCTAAGCTTGGGGATGCCCCATGGCACCCAAAGTTAATATTCAAGGAGAACTGAGCAACTAAGCTTGGGGATGCCCCGGAAGGCATCCCGTCTTTCTTCTAACAACCATCGGTATTTTATTTGGAGCTATATTTTTATTGTCACATATCATGAGTTTTGCTTGGAGCGTCTTGTATTATATGATTCTTTGCTTGTTTTGATTTATAGTTTTTCACAAGTATCCTTGCTGGACACACCTATTTGAGAGAGCCAAATTATGCTATGATTTGTTAGAATTGCTCTATATGCTTCACTTAAATTTTTTGAGCTATGGAATTGCTCTAGTGCTTCACTTATATCTTTTTAAGCACGGTGTGCTTTAATAATTTTGAAGAAATGCTCTCATGCTTCACTTAGATTTGTTTGAGAGTTAGTAAATTTTTGAAGAAATTCTCTCATGCTTCACTTATATTATTTTGAGAGACGAAAAATTTTATGCTCATGTTCTTCACTTAGATTTGTTTGAGCTTGTCAAAAGCAATTGCAATATATGAAATTAGTCCCAAAGTGATAGATATTCAAGAGGGATATAATAAAAACTTTCATGAAGATCATTGGACAAAATAAACTTGATTCGTTGTAATAGTTTTGAGATATGATGATAGTGATATGTGAGTCATGCTGGTGATTAATTATGCTTTAGTAAGAATATTGGTGTTAAGGTTTGTGATTCCCTATGCTAGCACGAAAGTCAATAGTTATGCATTGAAATTACATCCTACTTGTGGTGCATTATTCGGTGTTAGTTATGCTTAAAGCTCACTTATGTGATTTTTCGTTTCTTGGTTGGTTGCTTCTCAATCTTTTTGCTAGCCTGCACTTGTACTAAGTAGAAATACTACTTGTGCATCCAAAATCTTTAAACCCAGTTTTGCCATATGAGTCCACCATACCTACCTATATGTGGTATTCCCGTGCCGTTCTAAGAAAATTTGTATGTGCCATCTCTAATTTTAAAATAAATTTCCTCTTTGTGTGCTCGTACCGCTCATGAAGCGGCAGGGGGTGGCCAATATTTTCCATGCTAGATGTGTTATTCTCAAGATGAGTGTTTATTCACTTGTCATTGCACGAGAGTGCGGCGGCAATAGGGATGCCCAGTCCCAAAATGAAAAAGAAATTTACTTTATGTTGTCAAATAATAAATTCCTTGGAAAGTGTTAGTATGGAGGGCACCCATGGATACGGCTAGCCATGGAAAGTGAAAGAATGGTGGAAAAAGGAATAAACTTTATTTTCTGTTTGGGAACCGCTTATGATATATCTAGCATGGAAAGTGTTGGGAATTACTCGGTCATTTTCGTTGATGGGAAAATTATGCCTCTCAAAAAAAATTATCTCTCAATTTAAGCCTTGAGCTTTGGCACCTCTACAAATCCCTACTTCCCTCTGCGAAGGGCCTATCTATTTAGTTTATGCAATTTTTATTTTTATTTGAGTCTCCATCTTCTCTTATAAAGCACCAACTAAGGGGCACTATGATCGTACTTGAGCATTGGGTATAGCTAATATGTGAGTGTGTTTCATGAATGGATCAATGATTGAGCATGATGGGCTAGGGATAACTTTCTTTAGTGTTGATATTTTGAAAGTCATGGTTGCTTATTGATATGCTTGAGTATTGGAATCTTCATTACAAAACTAGACTATTGCTTTGAACCATATAAAAGTCCATATGTCCATGCTACAAAGAAAAGAATATGTGATGAACATGTTAGGCAGCATTCCACATCAAAAATTCTATTTTTATCATTTACCTACTCGAGGACGAGTAGGAATTAAGCTTGGGGATGCTGATACATCTCCAACGTATCTATAATTTTTGCTTGTTCCATGCTGTTATATTATGATTCTTGGATGTTTTACAATCATTTTATAGCAACTTTATATCACTTTTTGGGACTAACCTATTGACATAGTGTCCACTGCTAGTTGCTGTTTTTTGCTTGTTTTTTTACTTCATAGAAAATCAATGCCAAACGGAGTCCAAATGCAGTGAAACTTTTTGGAGAATTTTTCTGAACCAGAAGGAACAACTTGGGCCAAAGAAGTACTAGAGGGGGGCTTCGAGTTGAGCACAACTCACCAGGCCGC
This sequence comes from Thinopyrum elongatum, assembly GCA_011799875.1. Lineage (NCBI taxonomy): Eukaryota > Viridiplantae > Streptophyta > Magnoliopsida > Poales > Poaceae > Thinopyrum > Thinopyrum elongatum. Next base: position 239,329,715 of record CM022303.1, read on the forward strand.
GCCTGGGGGCCCAAGCGTGCCCAGGTGGGTTGTGCCCACCTCGGTGGCCTCCCGCACCGCCTCTTCACCCTATAAATACACAAATATTCCAAAAAACCTAGGGGAGTCGATGAAACACAATTCCAGCCGCCGCAAGTTCCAGAACCACGAGATCCAATCTAGACACCATCACGGAGGGGTTCATAATCCTCATTGGTGTCTCTCCCATGATGCGTGAGTAGTTCATTGTAGACCTACGGGTCTGCAGGCAGTAGCTAGATGGCTTCTTCTCTCTTTTTGATTCTCAATACAATGGTCTCTTGGAGATCTATTTGATGTAACTCTTTTTTTTGGTGTGTTTGTTGGGATCCGATGAACTTTGAGTTTATGATCAGATCTATATCCATGAAAGTTATTTGAGTTCTTTGATCTCTTTTATGGATGATTACTTATAGCCTCGTATTTCATCTTCGAATCTTTGGTTTAGTTAGGCCCACTAGATCGATTTTTCTTACCATGGGAAGAGGTGCTTTGTGATGGGTTCGATCATGCGGTGTTCTTTCCCAGTGATAGAAGGGGCAGCAAGACACGCATGTATCGTTGCTATTAAGGATAACAAGATGGGGGCTATTCCTACATGTATAGATCTTGTCTACATCATGTCATCGTTCTTATTGCATTACTCCATTTTTCCATGAACTTATTACACTAGATGCATGCTGGATAGCGGTCGATGTGTGGAGTAATAGTAGTAGATGCGAGGAGTCGGTCTACTAATCTTGGACTCGATGCCTATATAATGATCATTGCCTGGATATCATCATAATTACTTGATGTTCTATCAATTGCCCAATAGTAATTTGTTTACCCACCGTATACTATTTTCTTGAGAGAAGCCACTAGTGAAATCTATGGCCCCGGGTCTATTCATTATCATATTTGTTTTCCGATATATTTTTATTCGCTTTTGTTTTCAGATCTATTATTCCAAAAACCCAAAAATACCTTGTTGCACTTTTTTGCTATTTATTTTATTTCGCGTTTTATCGAGATCTATTTATCCAATCTACACAATTTTTATCCCGTCAACTTGACAATTTCTGGCACAGTTACCCGTAGAGGGATTGACAACCCCTCCTAATCGTCGGGTTGCAAGTATTTGTTATTTGTGTGCAGGTACCGTTTACATAGTGTGTGCATGTTACCTTGCACAGCTACCATAGCCGTAAGGTTCATGCCCGGAGCCTTGAGGAAGGCGACCTTGTCCTTCGACGTGTTCAATCTGCCAAGGGTTCAAACAAGTTCACGCCGAGGTGGGAAGGCCCTTACCAAGTAGTATGAGTCACCAGACCTAGCGCGGATGGGGATCGAAGATGGCATTCGCGTGCAAAACTAATGGAATATTGAGCATCTTCTCAAGTTCAACCCGTAAGGCGCGGTTGCCGGGCCTTATCTCGGCAATCTATTTTTTACAAGCATAGCCTTAGAGGCTTGTAACCCTTTGTGCAAAGCCAGGCGCAGACCTTGTGCATATCTGAATAAAACCAAGTGTTTTCCAAAACTTGAATGCATATTTTATCTATATGCTATAGCATGATTTACATGTGATTACACTTGTTTAAGTAAAATGATTAATATGCCGCCAAGGGCCTTCTACCATCTTTCCTCTTCTTTCTTTTTATACCAAGGACAGAAGGGTTCCTCGTGAGCAACTTTCCCAGGGGAAGGATAAGGATGGTGGCGCATGCATGTTTGGGACCTATGGCGGCACCTTCCTATCCAGGCGTTAAGAAGCACAGCAAAGAAAGATAAGTCAGAAGTTTGTTTCATTTAAAACTTTCCCGTCATTCCATATTACGTCCATGTATGAGAAACTTGCACATGAGGAGACTTTGCCGCAGTTTTCATTCGCGCTCTTGTCCTTGCCTCGAGCCCAATCGACATGATAAGTCGCAGCTGCATTTAAAACCGGCAAGGGGCCAGCCTCCATCCGCGCTGCTAAAACTTGCCTCTAGTCTGCTAGACAAGGGATAGTACTAGCTGCGTTTGGAGCCAGCAAGAGGTTTTGCCGGATATCTTACTCACAAAAGACTGCTGAGGGCTAGTCCTTCAAAAACATCTAAAGCGAAGTACGCATCTCCGGCAAGTTTTTCCTCAAAATTGCATAAAGTACAAATCATACAAATGCGAATATGGATGGGGAATACTTATATTTGATTCAAACGCAGCAGCACCATACATCTTTTTTGTTGAAAAAGAAAAGTACTTTGTAATTCCTTTCTTGTTCCTCTCCTCCTAGGGTTTATCTCGAGTGCAAGAAGGGCAAAAGGAACGCCTAGGCGATGCCCTGGTCACCCCCACCAGGACCAGAGGGACGCAGCCCGACAAGATCAGGAGAGCGCCTCCCCGGTAGGGAGGATGAAGCCAGGGACGGAGAGAGCGGCTAGGCGGAGCACCCTTGGCAGGGAAGACGAAGACGGAGTCCACGAGCCTGCCGGGGTCCAGCTGGAGGTGGCGGTGGTGTCTAAGCCAAGCACCCCGAGCAAATCGCTCTGCCAGGGTCCAGCTGTAGATGATGTTGCTGTCAGCACCTGGCTGGTGATAATGGTGCTACCGATGCTTAGTCGGAGTCCGAGTCGCCGTCTTCGGGCTTGATGACCGGATGCCCGCCACCGCCATCTTTGCCATCGGTGTCCTCCTCGTCACTGTAGCTCGAGGAGGTGCTTTCATCTTCGCTCGAGCTCTCCACGCAGCACCCAAGGTGAGTGCCTGAAGGCCCGAAGATCTTGATGGAGAGTGTATTGGACTCCACCAACTTGAAGCAGAGGATGTGCCCCTCCGCAAGATAACGGGTGCGGGCGAAGGTTTTCCACCCGTGCCTAAGGAGCATGACGCGAGGCGCGGGGAATTCAATGTCCACCCACGTGGCGCCGTTGCAACAGCTGCTCGCGTGCAGCCATAGACCAAGCGGCTGGTCGACCTCCATCACCCTAGCGAAGGGGCGAGGGAGCCGCAGGCGGCTGCGGGGAGGATCATGCAGCTCGACGATGAACTCGAGCGCCGTGTCCCCCGTATGACCTGTTGCCGGGGACGGGGCAGTTGGAGGAGAGACAACAAGCGCACCACTCCGTCCGCCTCGACCGCGGGCGCTACGTTGACACCGACCTTGCCGTGCAGCCCCGCCTCGTGCACTGGAAGTGACCTCTGCGGCCGCGGCTGAATTCGAGGCATGGTGTCGAGGAGAAACTCTCGTTGTCGTGGACGAAGCAGGAGCCCGACCTCTTCCTCTCGCCACGATGGAAGCAGAAGCAAGGGGAGAAGTGTAGGTGGATGAGCATCGCTGCCCTCGCACCCCTCCTTTTATAGCGTGGAGCGTGGAGGCTAGCTGTCCACTACCCTCAAGAAACCGCCCCGCTCCACCAATCCAGCTCTCTACCCCCATGATAGGCGCCATACTTCATTGACCGCCCAGCTCTGCCAATCCGGCGTTCTGGCCCCTCTAATCAAAGCATTACCACCACGACCACCCTCCTGCACCAATCCCACGCCCTGCACCTAATCCGCGTCATGGGAAGGGGGGAAGGCTGTGATAAAGGGGGGAGTTATGGCGGAAATGGCAGTTACCCCGGCTCACGCGCGGGTGCCCTAATGGCATCCTATGGGCGTGGGTGCCCCTGGTTTTTGACGCGAACAGCACGTATCGTCCAAACGCCAAAGATACCAGGATACGGCTGGGGCTGACCCAAATCCAGATTAATGAAGAAGCAAAGAAAATCTCAAAAACACAACGCCATTTCCGGCAAGGTCAGCGCATGGGTCTGTGCATTATTGGGCCTAGCCCAATGATGCTCGGCAGCATGTATGACCTAGGCCCGGGGACTCCTGTCGGTGTGACAAACATGGGTGTTTGCTGCCCCGACTTATGCATAGACAAGTTGCAGCTCCTTCGGCAAGTATTAGGTTTCATACAGCAACCAGACTAGAGAAGCCGCTCTTCGTGAGATCAAGGAGCGCATTAAGAAGACTCAAGCTTGGGACAAGCCACAAGATTATCAACAGAAGCGACCAACCCCCGGCAAAAGAGAGCCGGCAAGTTGCGGCCCGGGAAGCCCCTCAGGCGCGGACTTGCCGCCAAACGTCAGTGCTCCACCTCTCTGGCCAGCTAGTCACTGATCAGTGAGGTGTCAAGCCTGAAGGTGATTAGGTGGAGGTGAGCCATACGTATCAGCTTGCTAGGAAGGATGATTACCTTTTTTGACACCCGTCCTAATGGCGTGTCACGCTAATAAGAGTTAGGTGGATAAGCGGTGCACCACCCTTGCTGGGTTTGACCCTCCACACGACACCTAGCAGTGCATTTAATGCGCTTTTGTCCTAACTAGCAGAGTTGGGTATGATAGATCATTATCAATCTAATCACCCTGTAATGACTGCTTTGCCACTATCGTTACCCCTTGAGCTATGAAAGCAGGGCCGAGGCAACCTTTACAGGGGTTCGAACCTTGGTAACTCACATGCATAGGTATCCATGTAGCTGCCCTCTCCTAGTGACTTGCCGAGGAGGAGCGCTCCATGTACTTTCTTCCACCTTCACCCAATACATAAAAGCAGGAGTAGGGTTTTACGCTTCTCAGCGGCCCGAACTTGGGTAAAATCATGGCGTGTCCTGTTGTGCTTGCTCTTCGCATCAATTGACCCCCCTACCGAACCAGCAAAGGGGCTGCCCTGCCCCATAGATCGCCGGCTCAACGCCGACAAATGGTGTCTCTGTTTGCAAGTTTAATAGTAACATCAATATCTTCTATTTCAGTAGGTGCAATATAATTCATAATTTCTTGATATAGGGTAAAAGGGATAGCACTCACACTAGCACCCAAATCACATAAACCATGATAGAAATGATCTCCTAATTGAGACAACAGGCATGCCAACAACGGGCTTATTCTTATCTTTAGTATCGGGTTTAGCAATTCTAGAAGCTTCATCATAGAAATAAATAACATGCCCATCAATATTATTGATGAAGATATCTTTAACCATAGCAATACTAGGTTCCACTTTAATTTATTCAGAGAGTCTAGGTGCTCTAATATTACTTTTGTTAACCCCGGTTGAGACTTTAGCATGTTCCTTTATCCTAATAGGGAAAGGTGGTTTTTCAATATAAGCAGTAGGCACAACTTGGTCAACATTATAAATCATAGTTTCATCTATAACTATAACTGGCTCCTCAATCTTTTCTTTAATAGGGGGATGATATTTGAACCACTTCTCCTTGGGGTGGTCAACATGAGTAGCAAATGATTCACAAAAATAGGCTACTATCTCAGATTCAAGTCCATATTTAGTGCTAAACTTTTGAAAAGCGTTGATGTCCATAAAAGATTTAACACAATCGAACTTAAGTGTTATACCTGACTCATTACCTTTGTCGAGTTCCCAATCTTCAGAGTTGCATTTAATTCTTTCAAGAAGGTCCCACCTAAATTCAATAGTTTTCTTCATAAAAGAGCCAGTCGAAGAAGAATCGAGCAAGGTTTGGTCATCATGAGAAAGCCGAGCATAAAAATTCTGTATAATAATTTCTCTTGAGAGCTCATGATTGGGGCATGAATAAAATATTGACTTAAGCCTCCCCCAGCTTGAGCAATACTTTCTCCTTCACGAGGCCAAAAATTATATATATAATTATGATCACGATGAACTAGATGCATAGGTAAAACTTTTCATGAAATTCCAATTTCAACCGATTCCAATCCCAAGCTCTAATATCATGACATAGCCTATACCATGTCATTGCTTTTCCCCCAAATATAAAGGGAAAACCTTCTTCTTAACCTCATCTCCGGGTAAACCTGCAAGCTTAAATAATCCACAAACTTCATTCACATAGATTAGGTGCATATCAGGATGTAGTGTTCCATCTCCTGCATAAGGATTAGCTAGCAGTTTCTCTATCATACCCAAAGGAATATCATAATAAATATTTTAAGTAGGTGCAGTAGGTTGAGGAGCAATTCTTTGTGCTTCCAATCGAGGTGAAGATACCCCGAACAAACCCCTCAAAGGATTGTTTTCCATAGTAACAAGTGACAGTAAATTTCATCACGTAATATAAATTTTTCCTTACCAATTTCCACTCACCAAAAGTGCTTCACTCCCAGGCAACGGTGCCGGAAAAGAGTCTTGATGACCCAAAAGTATAGGGGATCAATCGTAGTCCTTTCGATAAGTAAGAGTGTCGAACCAAACGAGGAGCAGAAAGAGACAAGCGGTTTTCAGCAAGGTATTTTCTGCACGCACTGAAATTGTCGGTAACAGATAGTTTGATAGCAAGATCATTTGTAATGAGTAATAAGTAGCAATAGTAACAATAAGTTCAGCAAGGTATCCCAATCCTTTTTGTAGCAAAGGACAGGCCGGAACGGTCTCTTATAGTAAGCAAAGCGTTCTTAAGAACACACAGGAATTTCATCTAATCACTTTTATCATGTTGGTTTGGTTCACATTCGCTACTTTGATAATTTGATATGTGGGTGGACCTATGCTTGGGTGATGTTCTTACTTGAACAAGCCTCCCACTTATGATTGACCCCTCTCGCAAGCATCCGCAACTACGAAAGAAGAATTAAGACAAATCTAACCATAGCATTAAACATATGGATCCAAATCAGCCCCTTACGGAATAGCGCATAAACTAGTGTTTAAGCTTCTGTCACTCTAGCAACCCATCATCTAATAACTACTCCACAATGCATTCCCTTAGGCCCAAAAATGGTGAAGTGTCATGTAGTCGACGTTCACATAACACCACTAAGGGAATCACAACATACATATCATCAAAACATCGAACGAATATCAAATTCACATGATTACTTATGACAAAACTTCTCCCATGTCCTCAAGAACAAAAGTAAACATATTCATGCTCAAGATAAAAGGGGTATGGAATAGCATAATAGATCTAAACATATAGTCTTCCACCAAATAAACCAGCTAGCAGCAACTACAAGATGTAATCAACAGTACTAGTCACCCACAGGTACCAATCTGAGGTTTGATACAAAGATTGAACACAAGAGATGAACTAGGGTTTTGAGATGAGATGGTTTTGTTGAAGATGTTGATGAAGATTGGCCCTCCCACGATGAGAGGGTTGTTGGTGATGACGATAGCTTCGATTTCCCCCTCCCGGAGGGAAGTATCTCCGGCGGAATTGCTCCGCCGGAGAGCAAAAGTGCTCCTGCCCAAGTTTCGCATCGAGACAGTGGCGCTTCGTCCCAAAAGTCCTCTCTCTATTTTTTCTAGGGCAAATGACCTTATATACCAGAATATGGGCACCGGAGGGTAGCCAGGGGGCCCACTACCCACCAGGGCGCGCTAGGGGGTAGGCGTGCCCTGGTGCCTAGTGGGCGCCTGGGTGGCCCCCTCTGGTATTTCTTTTCTCCAATATTTTGTTATATATTCCAATATAAATCATCGTAAAATTTCAGCTCAATTGGAGATGTGCAGAATAGGTATCTCTAATATAGGTTTTTTAGGTCCATAATTCCAGCTGCCGATATTCTCCCTCTTTATGTGAACCTTGCCTATTATGAGAGAAAAGGCATTAGAATTACTCCACAAAGTGTTATATTGAATAGAAACACTATAAATAACAATAGGGAAACATGATGCAAAATGGACGTATCCGGGGACGAACACCACCCTCTCACCTAGCCTCGGCGTGGGGATGACCTGGCCCTCCTCTGGAGCGCGGTGGGCGACGTTGGCCGGAAGATAGCCAGCATGCTTCGGCTCCTGAATGTCATCGTCAGTGACGCTGGAGGCCTCCCACTTGCCCTTGGAACCAGAGCCGGCCATGGCCGAATGGGGGAAGTGGCCTGAGGAAATTGGAGGGGGGATGGATTTGGGTGCTTAGAGCTGAAGAGTTGGGGGAGGCGATGGAGGATCTGGGAAGAGTATGGAGGCCTTGGTGGCTGTTTCCCTTTTATAAGATGCCGTAATACCAAGAGCCCCTTTACTGCATCGCAGAACTCACCACTTCCCGATATAATTGTGTCGTTATGCACGTGTGGGATAACCCAAATCATTGATCATATCCCTTAAACAATGGGGCATGATCGCCATATTGATGGGACGTGCCAATGGAGAAACTGCTTTGAACCACGAATCGAGTTTTCATAACTGTTCAGTGGTTGTGACCGGCTGTGACCTTTCGTCAAAAGGTTGTCAGGTGAAGGCACTGTTCACACTCGAGCGGTTGGCCTTCAAGGCTAAGTAATATATACTATTGGGAAATCTGGGCATAATCTGGATATTACATGACCGAACTAGGTCGAGCAACTTTTGAAAGTTCAGTTAAGGATAATTGCATACCTGGCGTAAGCACCATGGAAGAAAGGAAGTGGTCCGCGAAGCCAATGGTTCCCACATAGACCTTGGCTTCGAAGACTAGTTCGGGGGCTACTGTGGGAGTCTTGGACTAAGGGGTCCTCGGGCTGCCGGTCTATCTCTTGTGGGCCGGACAGGTAGGCTGCTCTGTGACTACTACTGGAAGGCCGAGCTGTAAGGCGACTCCGTGTTCGGGAAGGAAACCTTCGAAGCCTTGGTGTGTCCTCCAAGTCAAGATGGAAGAATCGGCATGTTTATTCCCTGATGGCAACTGACCACGTGTAACCCTAGGTACCCCTTGTATCTATATAAACCAGATGGTTTAATCCGTAGAGGCTAGAAGAACCATCATCCCACTCACCTAGGGTTTAGTTCATCCGGTCTCATGGTAGATCAACTCTGTAATCCTCATACACACATCAATACAATCAAGTAGGACGTAGGGTTTTACGTCTTCGAGAGGGCCTGAACCTGGATGCTCCCGTTAAAAAATAAAAATCCTGCCGCACCCAAAGACCAAAGCAACCCTGTGGTGGGTATTTAAATTTACCTACCGGTGAGGAGAGAAAAAAGGCATGAAAAAACAAATGTGGCGGCGGCCTAGCTGATCACTCGCACTAGCCGAACTAGCTAGCCACCGTGCTTCACTGATGTACTCGGCGGGAAAGGTGGGGTTTTGTGATTTGATGACTCATTTACTTGCTTCGGCGTTACAACTGAGGAGGACCCAGAAACCACGCGGTAGGGCATCCTATGTCTTGGCAAGGAAGAAAATATGTGTGCACCACCCGGGACCCAGAAACCGTGCGGTAGGGTGTGCCATATCTCGGCATGGAGGAAAAATGTGCGTGTAAAAATATACTGTATCAGACGTACCTATGGTTCGAACTCGGGACCCAGCCAGTCGATCGAAAACACCCCACCAGTCACATAGCTTGATCATGCTAACATGGCATGGAGGATAGGTGTGGTTAGCTCCATCTCGACCAGCCACAACGTCTCTTGTTCTAGGCGATTCATGTATTTTCCAAGCATCTTTTTAGTTATAATAACACCATGGCCAGCTCATGCTACTCTTCGTGTTTGCCCATGCATCTAAAGGTCGTAGATGGAGGGGAGAGAGAGAGATTACAGACATGGGACCTACCAGTAAGTGAGTCAACGTTCATTTATGTGTTGACGAGCCACTCCCTCTACTCTACTCAACGTAATACAGTATAAAATCAAGTTATGCGACAAAGCCAACAACTGTTGCTATTTCATGCTATCAACGTATGCTTTGTTCTCCAGGTTGCCAGTTCGAATCTCGTCCTTCTGATTTGTTATTTCTTGGTCCAAATTTGATCAATGACAGGTGGGACCCCGTGTGTTGTTCCGATCTTTCAGTGTATGAGGTTTTTTTTTGCGCAAACACTTTGCACGGTTACACAAGTTTCGACACCAGTTACACGTATTTTGCAAGTTTAGGAACAAAAGTGACAGCGGCGGAGAATATCACGTGCTCCCCGCAGCTTAGATGTTATGGTGATACAAGATTCTACGTCATTGAATCTGAGATCCAATGGCTTGGGAGTAGTCTTTGTAATTATGCGCAATTTCCTAACTCTTCAAGGTCTTTTTTGCAAAAAATCATTTAGGCCTCCTGTGAGCCGCTGGATGTTGGATCCATTGGCTCCTAGTAGCTCATATCACCATAGCACCTAAGGTGTGGGAGCACCTGATATTCTCACGTACAAGAGAATATTAGGTGCTCCCCGCAGCTTAATTAGCCACTACGGTGATACGAACATCTAGGTCGTTGGATATGAGATCCAATGCCATGTGCGTAGTATTTGTACTTTGGCGCAATTCCCAAACTCTTTGAGGCCTATATTGCAAACAAATTCAAGGGAGCTCGTATCACCATAGAATCTACGGTGTGGGAGCACCTCATATTCACCCGGGCGAGAAAACATCAAGTGCTCTCGCAGCTTGGATGCTATGGTGATACGAGCTTCGAGGTCATTCAATCTAAGATCCAATGGCATCTAAGTTGTCTTTATACTTGTGAGTAGTTCTTGAACTCTTTGAGGGCTATTTTGCACAAACCATTTGAACCACCAAGGAGTTGTTGGAACTCAGATCCAATGGCTCCGAGGAGCTTGCATCACCATAACATCTAAGGTGTGGTAGCACGTGATATTCTTACATACGAGAGAATATGAGGTGCTCCCGCATCTTATATGCTACAGTGATACGAGCTTCGAGGCCATTCGATATGGGATCCAATGGCACCTGAGTAGTTTTTGTACTAATTGTGTGCAATTCCCAAAGTTATTAAGGTTTTTTTGCAAAAATATTAAGACCTCCTGTGAGCCACTAGATCTCAGATCTACCAGCTCCAAGGAACTCGTATCACCATATAGCATCTAAGGTGTGGGGGCAGATGATATTCTCCCGGGGGGCGGGCACAACCCATCGGTGTTTGGGAGGGTGGGGCCAAATATATGTTTAAAAAGTATAATCTAAACAATCCTAATAAGACCTTCACAATTTTATCTAAGGTCGGGGGGTTACCCCCCGACAATCTACATAGCTCCACCTATGCAAGAGGCATAGTGGGAGCATCTATGTGTGAGAGAGATGATGCAAGAAAGCGAGGTCAATCGAGTCATATATAGAGGGAGAGATCGAGTGTGTGTGGCCTTGCGTACACTCGAATGTTAAAGATGATACACAGAGATATGTGCGGCGAAGCTGCGGTGAGGGTTGGAGGGACACTACAAAAAAAATACACTTCCGTGATGATACGTGTTTGTCACAGTAGGTCATGTTTTCTGTCATGCATGTACATCCATGACGATTTTATGACAGAATCAAGATAGTCATACCTGTGCTGTCGTAGAAGTGTTCCATGACATTACCAAAATTATCATCACGGAAGTGTCCACTTCCATGATGATAAATCGTGCGTCATAGAAGTGCTTTCATCAAGGGTAACCAACACGTGGCATCCTCCGTAACGGGTCGCCGTTAAGCTATGGGGTTCCGGTTTGGATCTGATAACCCATTAACAGCCCCGACCAATGGGGATTTTCCACGTGTAAAATTTTCATTCGCCGGATAATCCACATGTCAGCTCATCGTTGGGACAGATGTCATCCCTACAATGGACGGAAGACGCCTATGATATGTTGACACGTGGCACAGCCCAACAGTGCCCCATTTTAGGTAAAAAGGCCGGCCCAGCTAAAGGCCCACCATATTTTTTCAGACACTAGTGGGCTGGCCCATTAACAGCCTGCCATGTTTTGGGTCCAATTGAGGCCCATATCAGATCAGGCCCGTTAACAGCCCGTCATGTTTTGGGCTAAATTACGGCCCATATCAGATAAAGCCTGTTAATAGGCCACTGTTATTTTGGGCCCATTCTAAGCCGGGTTTGTATTTCAGCCTATTAAATGCCCGTTTACCAGTTCGGCCTGATAATAGTTTTGGCCTGTTAGCGGCCCGTGGTGCATCTGAGCCATTATCGGCCCGGTTTCACTTTAGGCCATTTAACGGCCCATGCAGAAACTGGGCTATTTCTTGTCCGAAGTAACTTTAGGCCTCTTAACGTCCCGTAGTCTTCGTGGATAAATTTTAGCCCAACTGGCCTATCGGCCTGTTAATGGCCCGTATAACAGTTGGGCCTAATTACATCCCGCATTGAATCCGGCCTGCTTATAGTCCATCTGTTAATGGCCCTTGACAATGTTGGGCCTACGGCCCGCATTCATACCGGCCTACTTAAAGCCCATAATTTTATTAGGCCAAACAGGGCCCGAGATATATTTTAGCCTGTTAACGGCTCATTCTATTTGGGCCAAACATGGGCCTTAGGCAGTTTCGGCTTGTATTGGCCCGTGAATTTTTTGGCTCAACGGTAGCCCAATCTAGTTTTTAGCCTGTTAAAAGCCCATGGTATTCTCTGGCCTAGCTGGCCAGAACTTTACTCGGCCTGTTAAAGGCGGAAAACTACTATACGTTTAGACCTGGTAATGGCCAAGATGATTATAGGCCCATGTTTTGGCCCATATATAGCGAGTTACGGGCCGGCCTGAAGACCGACAACATTGAGATCCATTGAAGCTTCCGGCCTAAATTACAGCATACCAACCAAGAATAAACCTAGACTATACAATAAAGAAATTATGGCATATTACATCCACTGGGCATCAAAGTTTGCCACCAGTGATAATAAAGCACAACGTGACCACGGATTACATACACTGGGCATCAAATGTCGCCACCAGTGCATATAAATGCACCGACAAAAGAGTATACAAAACTGAGAGCACTTCAGAAGGCATTAGGCCTGGCCTGGATGTGCACGGCAAGCAACTGAACAAGCTGATGAGACCTCAGTCGTGTCAATGATAGATGCTCTATCCCTAGCTGTATAGCACCAAAGCCTGCAAGGCAGTCCTCTGAGATCTTCTTTGCATCATTGACATTAAGTCAGAGCTGAGCTGAAGCAAGCCTTTTTGCTTTAAGTTGAGACTAAAGAAGTTGAACTGATTGAGGTGGCAACTGCGCAGAGGTTGTCTCACAGCTGCTGGTGAGTAGCTTCAACTCACTGTCTTCATCTGGACATGACCTTGGGGTCATCTCGCTCTCTTCAAGATGGTTTGGCTCACTATCTTCCCTAAATTTCTGCCTGGCATAAAATATACGACTCTGAAAGAGAAACAAGGAGACATGTAACATGTTTCACAATTATATAAGCAAATAAATGGATCTGTTCTGCATAAGGAACATGTTTTTACAACTACAATTTAAAACTGGTAGTTGTTGCAAACATCCAATCAGATGTAAACACCAAAGTAAACAACCGTGGAGGAAATGATGCCTATCCAAATCTATACTAGAACAAAGCTTGAAGGCTTGAGAAGGATGAACTTACATCACATGTTAACACGGGCTGGACAAAGCCCTTCTCCATGTCGATGGAAGGATAATTCAATAAATTCCCCAAAGAAACTTCTTTATAAGCGTTGCCATTATTCTACATTTTGTAAAGAGTAAATATAGATCAAATAATATTGGAAGAAATAGAGGATAATGAAGCTCAGGTGCAGAGTGATGATACATAATCAAATAGCAATTAATTAAGTACAGCGTTACAAGGCAAAAGGTACTGACAAGAGGAATGCAGACATCAACGTGTGCAGTGGCATTGGCTTTATTCAACATTTTGGTAAGAGTAAATGTAGATCTGATAAGTTGGAGAAAGTGGAGGGAGGGGCAGATAAGATGCAGAGTAATGCTAGACAATCAACTATCTCTCAATGCAAGTACAGTAATACTACCACCGTCCGTTATTACTTGTCGCTCAAATGGATGTATCTAGCACTATTAAGTTCTAAATACATCCAATTGAGCAACAATTAATTCGATACAGAGGGAGTACATGACAACAGGTACTTACATGAGCAATCCAAAACTTCATAACCATTGTGTTAATTCTACATTTATCTAAGAGTAAATATAGATCTTATAATTTCGAGCAAAGGGAGGATAAAGAAGCGAACATTTACAGTGATGCTACATAATCAAACAGCAATGAGTGTAAGTATGCTGACAAAGGGCAAGAGGTACTGACAAGAGCAATGTAGTGCCCAGTATTGTTGTGAGATCCTATGATCCTTTGAGAAAGGAGATTCATCTGAAATTAGTTTTCATACAAGAGAGAAGGTAAGACACATGCAAAAATTTAGGAGTTCAAATTATGAATTGATATCATAGACAGTACCTGACGCTGGGCTCTCTGCAGTTCTAATAGGGGTTTGGCCAGTGGAGTAGGGGTACAGTGTGGTACAGTTGGGCCTGTGTTTTCTCTGGCTGCTGATCTATCTGATTTAACAGTTATCACTACCTTTTCCAAATACCTAGTTTGTACTCCTTGAGGATCTGCACTCATCCTCTTCGTTTTGGACATCTATAATGAAAGAACAACATTTGTGTCATGGGAAACCACGGCCACCTATGGGGCCATGAGCCCCTTTTGGTTTGGCAGGGGGAATGAGCATGTTGCACAAAGAGCGGAGGAGCGCAGTGCAACACGGCAGAGATTACACATGCAGTTTTTACCCAGGTTCGTGCCGCCGTGAGGCGTAAAACCATACTCCTACTTTGGTGGATTGATGGTGGATGGTGGAGAACGCAGTGCTCTCGCCCGGCAGGGTTGCCTTGGGGCGGTAGCAGCTACGCGCGTATGAGTGTACAAGGGTCTGAATCCCTTTCTATGGTTGCCATGGGCCTCCTTTTATAGATCAAGGGGTCACCATAGTGGCAAATCAGTCATTATGCTTTGATTAGATAGCGAACAATGCTATCATATCTACTCTGCAGACAGAGTAGAGCGCATTAAATGCGGCGCTTAGTGTCACATCATGGCCTACCCGGCACGCCTTGCCGGGCTGTTCGGCCACCTTCTCTCCTGTCTGCTTGACACATCACTAGACGGGTGTTATTTGGAGGTGTTTTCCGTAGGAAGTGGCTGCCATGTGGTAGATTACAGCCACTTAGTCACCTTAGGGCTTGACACCGCACCAATCGATGACTTGCGTCGCTGTGAGGTGGAGCGGTGGAGCCTTCGCGGGGTGGTTTGTTTTCGTTGTGCCCGGCAGGCCTGCCGGGACGGACTTGAGGCTTGCTTCTGGGGCAACCTTGACCTTGCCAGGCTCTCCTGCACGGCAAGGGAGGTTTTACCTTAATGGTATCTTGCTCCTTTGGCTTGACTTGGTCCTCTTGATCTGCACTTTGATTTCTCAGAGAGCTGACCTCTTGTGCTTGGTCTTCTCTTGGACGTTGCAATCTTGCTCTTTTATGCCTATGCATGGTCTGGGCAACAGACCCAGGGTTTGTTTCACTGATAGAAGCCCCCGGGCCTGGCCCGAACGCGCTGCCGGGCGTCGATGGGGTAGGCCCTAACTTGTGCACAGGCGAGAGGGAAGTAGCTGCTTGTCCTTTGAGATCTTGTTTGCTTCTTCATTAATCCGAGCCCTGGTCAGTTTCCGGTTCTCCAGTGCGTCGCGTAACGCCAATCATGGTGGGGCCACCTTAGTGATGCCTAGAGCTCATGGTAATCCCTGCATTGCTCCCCTTGGTCAGGTCGGGGTGAACATCGAAGACGGCGGCACCTCCCCGCCCCTTGAGGAGGGGAGCGATGCCCCTCGCGCGTCTCGGACGCCGTCATCGCCCGTTGCTTCTCTGAGGGAGGTGACGGCCCAAGGGGTCGTCGTCTTCCCGGGGCGGTGGTGATGAATAAAGAACAAGGGAAGACGGAGAAGGCGGGTGGCAGGGCGTCAGGTCGGAGTACGATGGCACCGATGCCTTCGTCGCGTATTGGTGACCTACCGCCTCGTCTTTCCATTCTTCCCTTCGCTCCCCGGCACCATCAGCACCGCCCTCTTGGTTGCCGGGGAGGGGGTCGCTCTCTTGGTGCCTTCGCCTCCTCCAGCTGTCGTGCTGGGGCTTCTCGCTGGCCCTGGAGGTGGTGACTAGGGCACCACCGAGCTGCTCCTTCCGCCTTCCTCCTTCGCAGCCTCGCCACTCTCAATCTTGTCAGGCTGCGCCCGGCAAGCCTTCGACGAGATCGGGTCGGGCGTCTGCTTAGGCACTCCTTCTGCCCTCTTCTCTTCCCACCACAATACCTGGGAGGGAGGAGCGAGGAAAGGGGGATTACGGGGCACTTATCTTTTTTTAATCTAAAATCTGTAGGCATTTGCCAAACTTTAGTTCAAATTATGTAATCTCTTTTATCCATGTTTGTGTTCTGTAAGGTGTGTACTTGTTTATCAGCATATTAATGAAAAAGATAAACCTTGCCGGGCACTTGTGCATGTAATATATCCATGCAGAGGTTAAATGCCTCCATACACTCAAG
This sequence comes from Thinopyrum elongatum, assembly GCA_011799875.1. Lineage (NCBI taxonomy): Eukaryota > Viridiplantae > Streptophyta > Magnoliopsida > Poales > Poaceae > Thinopyrum > Thinopyrum elongatum. The sequence continues at coordinate 239,345,997 of CM022303.1, forward strand.
TAAACAAGTTTTTCCCGGTAGGCCATCCTGCCGGTACCCTCAGTCTGCTGCCGCGGAGCTAGGCTTGCCAGGCTCAAACTGTATAGAGGGACCAGCCCCCCACCAACTCTCTCGCCAAAGGCCACTACAACCATCCTGATCGAAGCAACGTTCGAGTCAAGGGATGGGAGCACCCAAGTTTCGAATGTGGCGAGGTTTCCATATGCACAAGTTTTTACTTACAGAACGCGTATGGGTAAGAGAGAGAACTAATATGTTCAGGCTTGCCGGGGACCACAATGTAGGCTTGTCTTCTATTTTCCTCTTTGTGATCAAATCCACGGTAGGAACCTGCAGTTTGATGCAGATGAAAATGATGCCTTATGCGATCTTATCTACATGAACATGCAATGCTCATGATATGCTTATGCATGCATGCAATATGTCGGGGGCCCCCCAGCGCTTCATTTATTTCTGTTGCTCAGGGTCTGCGCCTGGCTTTGTACAAGGGGTTAGATGCAACTGAGGCAAGGCCTGTACAAAAGGGTGGCTGCCGGGCAGGGCCCGACAGCCGCGCCTTACGGGTAGAACTTGCAGAGATGCTCAATGTTCCATGAGTTTTGCAACTGAATGCCATCCCCGGTCTCCAGACGGACTACACCAGGTCTGGTGACTCGTACTACCCTGTAAGGGCCTTCCCACTTCGGCATCAACTTGTTTGCACCCTTGGTGGACTGAACACGCTTAAGGACAAGGTCGCCTTCCTCAAAACATCGGGCATGAACCCTGCGGCAGTGCTAGCGACGCAGGGCTTGCTGATAGCGTGCGGCATGCGTAGCAGCCCGAAGATGGTTCTCCTCGAATAGCACAGTGTCGTCATGCCGGTGCTGATCTTGCGCCACTTCATCGTAGGCAAGCACTCGAGGTGACCCGAAATGAGTTCCGTGGGGATAACTGCTTCTACCCCATAGACTAGGGAGAAGGGAGTCTGCCCAGTAGCTCGATTGGTGTCATTCTGAGGGACCAAAGAACCACTGGCAGCTCGTCGATCCACCGCCTGCCACACTTCTGTAGCCTATCAAATGTTCTCGTCTTGAGTACTCGCAACACTTCAGCGTTCGCCCTCTCAGCTTGTCCATTGCTCCTTGGGTGGACCACAGAGGCGAACGAGATTTTGCTTCCGAGGGCATGAACGTATTGCATGAAGGCGCGACTCGTGAACTGGGGTGCCGTTGTCAGTGATGATCCGGGTAGGAACTCCAAAGCGACACACCAATCTTTTCAAGAACTTGATAGCTGACTGAGCAGTCACCTTTCTCACAGGCTCTACTTCCGGCCACTTTCTAAACTTGTCGATTGCTACGAACAAGAATTCAAAGCCCTCGGCAGCTCGGGGGAAAGGGCCGAGGATATCGAGCCCCCAGACAGAAAACGACCATGACAAAGGGATTATCTGAAGAGCTTGGGAAGGCAGGTGGATATTCTTGGAATGGAACTGGCAGGCTTCGCACTTGGTGACAAACTCGACCGCATCTTGGAGAGCTGTGGGCCAGTAGAATCCTTGCCGAAAAGCTTTCCCAACCAGTGCCCTTGATCCAATGTGGGAGCCGCACATACCCTTGTGTATCTCTGCCAGCAGTTCCTTTCCTCCTTCCCGGCAAATGCACTTCAATTTCACACCGTTGGGCCTCCTTCTGTATAGCGTATCATCAATGAACTGATACATACTGCCCCTCCGGGCTACTCTTTCACCTTCTTCTTGCTCTTCGGGAAGTTCTCTAGTTTGGAGGATTTGGAGGAAATGGACTATGTGCCGTGCCCAAGGCGGAGCCTGTGGCTTAACAATGAGGACAAGAGGCACCTCCTCATTCGTGAGAGTGCAATCCTCGACCGCGGGGACTGGTGGCCTGGCGGGAGGATGCAGCTCAGCGATCCAAGTGGAGTTGTGCCCGGTAAGCTTTCTGCCGGGATCCTCGGGAGGTTCTACCGGGAGAGGCTTGCCGGAGTCTAGTTTCTTCCTCTTTCTGGCCATTGTTGCCGGGAATACGGAGGGCTGAGTCAGATGGAGAACAAAAGTTCCTGGTTCCACAGGGAGCTTTTACGCAGCGCACTTTGACAGATGATCAGCAATGCTGTTTTCCACACGGGGTACATTCTCTGTTTGCAATCCATCAAAGCACTCCTCCAACTTTCCCACTTCCTCAATGTATGCCTCCATCAATGGACTTTGGTAATCCTTGTTGACTCGTCTCGCCACAAGTTGTGAGTCTCCATGAATGATCAGCTTCTTGATCCCCAGTTCTGTTGCAATTCTAAGCCTAGCAAGGAGCCCTTCATACTCTGCTGTATTGTTGATAGCCTCCCCTCGGGGAAAATGCATCTGGACGACATACTTCAGGTGCTCTCTAGTGGGAGCAACAAGAAGCACACGAGCCCCCGCACCTTGCAGGGAGAAGGCACCATCGAAATACATAATCCATTCTTGGGGTGCCTCCTTGCCGGGAACAACTGTTTCGAACACTTTTTGATCTGGAGTTGGCGTCCATTCTGCAATAAACTCTGCCAATGCTCTACTCTGAATCATTGACGCGCTCTCAAACTTCAAACCAAAGCTGGATAACTCCAAAGCTCACTCCACTATCCTCCCAGTAGCCTCAGGGTTTCGGAGTATCCGTTGCAAAGGGAAACGTGTGACAACTATGATCTCGTGGGCTTGGAAGTAGTGGTGGAGTTTCCTTGAGGCCATGATAAGGCCAAAAATAAATTTTTGCATGCCAGAGTACCTGGATCTAGCCCCCTGCAACAGGGAGCTGATGAAGTACACTGGGCGCTGCACCACCATCTTCTTTGCCGTGACCAGAGAACTGCTTCTGCTGCTTTGCTCTTCTCTATCCTGATCTGCACCTGGCCTCGCCGGGGTGTGCTCACTTTCCTCCCTGGAAGGGGTACCAGCTGTATCTGCTGCTTCATCCACTTCCCGTTGCGCCACTAGTGCTGCGCTAACCACTTGGTTAGTTGCTGCCAAGTATAGTAGCAACGGCTCTTGAGGTTTTGGAGCGACCAAAGTGGGCACAGAGGAAAGGTAGGCCTTCAAATCTTGTAGTGCAACATCTGCTTCTAGGGTCCACTCCATGGGTCCTGCCTTCTTCAAAATTTTGAAGAACGGCAAGGCACGCTCGGCAGACTTGGAGATGAATCTGCTAAGCGCGGCAACACATCCGGTCAAATGCTGCACGTACTTGACTGTCTTGGGTGCTTGAATCTGCTCGATAGCCTTGATCTTGTCGGGGTTGGCCTCTATCCCTGGTGGGACACAAAGAATCCAAGTAGCTTGCCGGAAGGAATGCCAAACACACACTTCTCTGGGTTTAGCTTCAAGTTGATCTTGCGCAGATTAGCAAATGTCTTTTCCAAATCCTGGATGAGGGTTGATCTGTCCTTGGTCTTGACCACAATGTCATCCATATAAGCTTCAATGTTTCTGTGCAACTGTGACTCAAAACCAACCTGGACTGCTCTGGCAAAAGTGGACCCGACGCCCTTTAACCCGAAAGGCATCCGCACGAAGCAGTATGTGCCACATGGGGTAATGAACGCGGTCTTCTATTCGTCTTCCTTGGACATGAAGATCTGATGATATCTGGAGTAGGCATCCAGGAAGGAAAGCAGATCACACCCGGAGGTGGAATCCATAGTCTGGTCGATGCACGGCAAGGGAAATGGGTCCTTCGGGCACGCCTTGTTCGGATCCGTAAAATCTATGCACAACCTCCACTTCCCATTAGCTTTGCGTACCTCCACAGGATTTGCAAACCATGTTGGATGCAACACCCCTCTAACCAGACCAGCTGCCTCAAGTTTCTTGATCTCCTCGGCAATAAATTGTTGCTTCTCCAAAGCTTGCTTCCGGACCATTTGCTTGACGGGTCGGGCATGTGGGTAGACAGCAAGGTGGTGCTCGATTACCTCCCTGGGAACACCAGGGATGTTAGATGGTTGCCAAGCAAACACATCGACATTCGCCCATAGGAAGGCAACGAGCGTGCTTTCCTATTTGTCATCGAGGGTGGCACTGATAGTGAAGGTACCATCAGCGCCAGCCAGCCCTGCCGGGACCTTTTTCACAACAGGTGTAGAAGCCTTGGATCTCTTGCTATTGGAACTCTCCGGCAAGTCATCAACAGGCGCAACACACTCCGAAGAGGCACGCTTCCCGGATTCCTTGCTGGCGTCCCTGCTAGCCTTCTTCTTTCCATTACTTTCCTTGGCGGGAATTGCGGCTTCGGTGGCCTCTGCCGCGACTGCTTCTCGGTACATCTTGTCCACGCAAATAATTGCGTCCTTCTCGTCTGATGGAATGGAAATGACGCCCATCGGCCCTGGCATCTTCAAAGTATTGCAGGCATAGTGGGATGCCGCCATGAACTTGGCTAGAGCTGGACGACCAAGGATTCCATTGTACGGCAGGGGAAGGTCAACCACATCAAATGTGATTTTCTCAGTCTGGTAGTTCAACTCTCCCCCGAATGTCATCGGTAGCGTGATCTTCCCCTTAGGACGACTCCTGCCGGGGCTGATTCCTTGAAACGTGCCAGTAACCTTGAGCTCTTCCTCTGCTATCTGGAGTTTGCTGATGACCTTTGGAGAAATCAGATTCAACCTGGCCCCACCATCAACCAACATCTTTGTGACCTTGAGGTTGCGTATTGTTGGTGATACCAACAACGGCAAGCACCCTACCACAGTGGTGCGGTCAGGGTGGTCCTCTTCATCGAAGATGATGGTTGCGCGGGACCACTTGAGCGGCCTCTGAGAATCTGCCGCTGGCTCCACGGCATTGACCTCACGCGCCCACCGTTTAAGCTAGCGGTGGGAGGAGTGCAAAGATGCACCTCCGTCAATGCACAGGGCGTCAGTGGCTTTTTGGAATTCCAGCTCGCTGGTTTCCTCTTCTTCTCCTCCATCACTGTCATCATTGGAATCCTCCTTCTCATGGCCCCTGGCGGGTTTCCCTTGGTTCTGAGGAGCCTTTCCGGGGCAACCTGCTTCGCCGCCCCGGCCCTTCCCACCAGTGCCATTCTAACCCTTCTCTTTATCTCGCTTTTCATATTCAGCCCTCTGCTTCTTAACAAGCTGCTCAACCTGCTGACACTCCTGGAGATCGTGGCCCTTGGTCCGATGGATCTTGCAGTATGGGCCATCGCCTTTCCCAGCCTTCTGGGCAGCTGCGGCCTCCCGGCAATCAGTGCATGCGGCAGCTTCCTTGCCGGGTGTCTCAGCCTTGACCTTCTTGCCGGTACTAGGCATGCTCGACCCCTCAACAGTCATCACTGCCTTATCCTTGCGCCTTTTATTGTGCTTCTTATTCTTTTTCTTCTGACTGATGGCCTCATCATCGTCCTCTGAATGAACGTCGATGCCATCCTCTTCTCCGAGGAGTTTCCTCCCCTCCTGTATCCAAGCACACTTATCCATTAGAGTGTAAAGCTCCTTCACAGTCTTGGGCAACCAAACATTCATCTTGGAACGAATCCGACGATTGCGCATGTTGGACTGGAATGCAGCTATCACAGCTGCCGGGTGGATGTCTGGAATATTCCTGTGGACTCAGCTAAACCTCTGCATGTATTTCCATAGGCTCTCTCCTTCCTTCTGCGAGAGAAGCTACAAGTCGCTGGGCCGCCCTGGTTCTTGATGGCCGCCCGTGAAGGCGCCAACGAACTCATGGCACAGGTCAGCCCAGGTCGAAATGGAGTTCTCCGGCAGGTGCATCAGCCAAGACGTCACATTTGGCTTCAGTGCCAAAGGGAAGTAGTTGGCGAATACCTTCTCCCCGGCAGCTTGAACAACGATGGTGTAGATGCTCAAGAACTCTGCCGGGTTCAGTCTTCTGTCATACTTCTCTGGTATCTCTGGCTTGAACGTGCGAGTGGACGGCCAAAGAACTTGCCCCAGCTTGCGGGTGAAGGCAGGGCACCCAGCCTCGAAAGGTAGGTACCCGCCTTCAGCGAGTGCGGGCTCGTCGACGTCGGGCCCATCGCGCCTACCGGACTGGCGGTGCGCGTCACGGTGTCGCTCGGTGGTCGCACACGCGCCTTCCCACTGCCTGTCCTCCAGGACCTGCTGTTGGCCTTGACGTGCTCGAGGGTCGGACGAAGCCATCGAGACGTCGTCGGGTTCTTGGTTGCGCGGCTCCTGTGCTGGTTGTTGTGGAGGGGACTGTACCGTGGGGGTGGCCCCTCCCGCATGGCCAGCAGCGAGGGCCGTTGTCGTTGCCTAGGGAAGCCGTGGCGGGCCAGCTCGCTGCGATCCTCCTGCCTCAGCGAAACCAATTAGGCTCTGAATGGTGGCTCTCCACTCATGGATCTGATTGGCTGCTGGCGGAAATTTCAACAGCAGCTGGGCCCGCGCCATGGCCTCCGAAGAGGTGCTTGGCATGGATGTTGATGAAGACCGCAACGTCGCCCTGCTCCTGATGGTGCCGGTAGCGGTTGCGCCGTGCCCTCGTTGTCGTGAGCTAGTCGCCTAGGCGGCGTGGTGACGAGGCGGAGGCGCTTGAGGACCAGCGGCTCCGTTCAGCGCAGCGGCTGGGTTGGCTCGTTCTGGGGGTGGCGCGTGCTCTGCAGTCGCACCCGCGGCAGGAGTGACCGGGGAGTTGCGATTCCCCCCAGAGCGAGTACCCCCGCTACGGCTGTGCCCCTCGGTCAGACGGGGAAGTGCAGATAAAATGATCTCTCCTCCCATACCTCGTGGGGCGTGGCCGCTGGGATGTTCTTGGTGCTGTTCTTCTCCGGTGCCTCCTGCTCCTGCTTCGGCCACAGGGGAGGTGGTGACGACGCCGCCTGCGCCGACCACGTCGCCCGCAGCGTCCACACCTCCAGGCGTCCCCGTAGCCCCCGCGGCATCTGCGGTCACGTGCGGCGGGGCCTTCGAGGTGGATGGGTGAGCTGCGGCACCGGGCTTCTTCTTGGGTGCCATGGTCGATGGAGCCATTGATGAAGAAAATGACGATGAAGATGACGCGCTACGTACGCTCTCGGGTTCACGGAAGCGCTTCCCCCTACCTGGCACGCCAAAGATGTCGTGGGAAACCACAGCCACCGATGGGGCCACGAGCCCCTTGTGGTTCGGCAGGGGGAATGAGCACGTTGCACAAAGAGCAGAGGAGCGCAGCGCAGCATGGCAGAGATCACACGGGTAGTTTTTACCCAGGTTCGGGCCACCATGAGGCGTAAAACCCTACTCCGGCTTTGGTGGATTTATGGTGGATGGTGGAGAATGCAGTGCTCTCGCCCGGCAGGGTTGCCTTGGGGCGGGAGCAGCTACGCGCGTATGAGTGTACAAGGGTCCGAATCCCTTTCTATGGTTGCCATGGGCCTTCTTTTATAGATCAAGGGGTCACCAAAGTGGCAAATCAGTCATTATGCATTGATTAGATAGCGAATAATGCTATCATATCTACTCTACAGACAGAGCATAGCGCATTAAATGCGCCGCTTAGTGTCACATCATGGCCAGCCCGGCACGCCATGCCGGGCTATTCGGCCACCTTCTCTCCAGTCTGCTTGTCACATCGTTGGACGGGTGTCATTTGGAGGTGTTTTCCATAGGAAGTGGCTGCCATGTGGCAGAAAACAGCCACTTAGTCACCTTAGGGCTTGACACCGCACCGATCGATGACTTGCGTCGCTGTGAGGTGGAGCGGTGGAGCCTTCGCGGGGTGGTTTGCCTTCATTGTGCCCGGCAGACCTGCCAGGACGGTCTTGAGGCTTGCTTTCGGGGCAACCTTGACCTTGCCAGGCTCTCCTGCCCGGCAAGGGAGGTTTTCCCTTAATGGTATCTTGCTCCTTTGGCTTGACTTGGTCCTCTTGATCTGCACTCTGATTTCTCAGAGAGCTGACCTCTTGTGCTTGGCCTTGTCTTAGACGTTGCAATCTTGCTCTTTTAGGCCTGTGCATGGTCTGGGCAACAGACCCAGGGTTTGTTGCACCAACAATTTGACTAGAAAAACATAGTATGATGACACATGGAATAGGTACAGGAAATCGATAGGTATGGCATATACTCATATATGATGCTTAAACTAAGCAGATGGTGGTGTAACAAAGTAGAAGTAATGCAAGAGGTCATATGCAAAATATGTGCGACCAATACAGCCTTGCCAAGTTAGAGCAAGCACCTTGATGGGTGAATAAGATAGGCCATCCTCCACCATGCCAAGTTTGTTAGCCAATGTATTGTTCCGCAATATTCCTCTCGTGCACCCATTCTCATATTCATTTTGTTCATGTTCAATACCTGACATGCATGAAAACATAAAAACAAGTGAGATTATCTTTGTAATGCAGAAGTGATTCTAATCCAATACTGCCTCCCTGTAAACCCCTTTGTGCTATCTCTGCAATTCTTCTGAGAGATGCCTTACATGCTGTAATTTGGTGGGTGCATTGATATAATGTGGCCTACTACTCAAAATATGTGAGCTCCAGAAGTGATGATACTTTGCAGATGATAGCTTCAACATATAGTAAAGAAGAACAAGTCGACCTGACCTGACAGATTCAAAATATACTAAGGGAGAACAACTCGACCTGACCAGTCGACTGCAAATGTCTCTGCTACTCTTCCCAACAAGGAACATACTTATTAAAGAAGAGAAGAGGATCATATTAAAGAAGAGCATAAGAGCAAGCAGATTGAAGATATTACAAGTCTTTCTATACAATGTCTGTTGCCCACCCATGATGAACCAGAGCGCACAGAGAAATACTAATCCTTCTGGTCTCTCCATATGTGGCTCACATGCATTTTGAAACTAAAGTAGGAACATTTAGCTGACCAATTAAACATGTCTCAGTTTTACTAATATCAGCATAATATTATATTCGAATTTGTACAACTAAGCTTGTTTAGCTCGATGGGTGGAGCAGTGCTATTACGACATGAATTACGTAGGCTGATCGTGGTCATCATAAAATGGGGAAACCATAAGCATGATGAGTATAGTGTTGACTATGGCAGTGGGATGGCAGATCTGAAGCTGCAAACCGCGCAAAGGGTAGTTAGCAACCGATGTTTGCTTTGAAATAACAACTAAGATTTGGTATGGACAAGAAAGTACAGTCAACAAGTGACAAAGAAATGCAATTCTGCTGTCTCTCTATATGTCGCGACATGCATTTGGAAACTCAAGTGGGACCTTTAGCTAACCAATTAAATGTGTCTGTTAACTAATATCAGTATCATATCACAATCATATTTGAACAACTAAGCTTTGGAATTATGTGTGTTGTGTTGTTTAGCTTGAAGTGTGGAGTACTGCTAGTACGACAGAAAGGACCTGTGCAGATCATAGTAGGGTAGATAAAAGGGGAAAACCCTAAGCATCAAGAGTAAAATCAGGAAAGTGGAACTAGCTGGACCATATGGGCTTGTATTGTCGGTACGGCAAGAAAAGGTTTGGAAAGGCTTCGGCCCCAAAAAGGGGTAGCTCTATTCAACTGAAGGCACAATACTGTTACTATCGTCTAGACTATCAGAGACGACATAGCTCCCAGCATTTCCCGGATATTATGGCAGACCATCTAGAGTCGTTGAAAGCATCCATCTGAAGCGACCCAATAGACGTGTCGACTGCAAATGTCCCTGCTCCACTTCTCGACAAGGAACATACTGTACTACTCCCTTCGTTCTTAAATATAAATCTCTTAGAGATTCGAATGTGGACTACATACGGAGCAAAATGAGTGAATGTACACTCTAAAATATGTCTATATACATCTGTATGTAGTTCTTATTGGAATATCTAAAAAGACTTATGTTTTACCGAAAAGGCTTTCACCCCGCTTTATAAATAAAGCAACGATGAACAACACCTGGTACAAACGCACACCACCACAACGCACGCACGCACCCAAGGCAGTTTAGGAACAGAGGAAGTAATATACTTATTAAGAAGAATAGAAGAGGAACATGATAACAAAGAGCAAGCAGATTTCTCTACTTTTTTCTCTACTCTTATACTCTTATCTCTATCTACTCTTATAAAAACCAGAGTTGGTGATGATGGTGTGCCTGCCATCCTACAATATAGGCCGTCTGATTTATATCCGACGGATAGGAAGGAAACTATGGCAATTTTGCAAAAAGATACCCACACCCCTCTCCACATTTGCAAATACGGCCTTCCCACGTTCATACTTTTCTCCCACAAGATAAACTACTCATACAAATGCATCTTGATGTTCCGTGCAACGCACTAGCATCTTGCTAGTTAGATAATACAATGTGTGTTGCCCACCCATGATGAACCAGAGCGCACAGCGAAATGCAAATCCCTGTTGTCTCTCTATATGTGGCGCACATGCTTTTCGAAATGAATAAAGGAACATTAGCTGACCAATTAAACGTTATCTATTTTACTAATATGAGCATCATATGAGATTCGTATTTCAACAACTAAGCTTTGGAATTATGAGTGGCATGTTGTTTCGCTTGATGGGTTGAGGTCTTGAGGAGCAGTGTTAGCACGACACAAAGCACCTACGATGATGGTAGTGAATATAAAGGGGGAAAACCATAAGCTTTAAGAGTATAGTGACCGTGCCATGGCGGATCTGAAGGTGCAAACTAGACACAGGCTACTTCGCAACCAATGTTTGCTTTCAACTAGCCAATACGATTTGGTACGGACAAGAAAAGTACAGTAAACAAGTTACAATCTATTTTTTGGGTGAGATCAATAACTTAAGCAGATATGAAAGAGTACCACCTCTCTTGTGACCCCGTGTAGACCCCTGCTGATACGTTGAGGGTGCTGCGGGTGCGATGGCTGTCGGCGGCGCGGAAGAAGACTTTAGACGGCAGACGGTCGGGTCGGGGGATAAGTCATGTTGCCGTGGACGAGGCGGTTGTAGGAGCGGCAATGACAAGGTGGACGATGGCGCCGATGAACCGAGAGGATGTGATGAAAGGATCCTGGTCCGGCGCCGTGGATGAGAGACATCCATCTCTTGAAGTGGACGACGGGGTAGGGGTAGCAGCTCCGGCAAGGTGGAGGATGGGGTGGCGGACGAAGAGGCTGGCCGGAGTGGGGAGGTTGTTATGGCGCCGACGGTATATGAATGGGGAAATGGAGGGGGAGGGGGGATCTCAAACTTTGGGATGCGCTTGTCTGAAATATGGGAAAGTTACGAACTTATCCCCTGTTTAAAATTTCGGATATCTCATCGGTTGGGGATAGGACGGTAATCTCGCATCTCCCCAATATTTGGCGGTAGCGATTTCGGGCGAGGAGAGGGTGTTTTGCCGCCCACGGTTGGTGCCCACGGTGTATGAACAGGGCTGACAGGTAGGGCGGTTGTTTCAGGTCTGAGGGAAGTTACACATCTGCCCCTATTTAAAATATTTTCCTACATCGATTTCGGACGAGGAGAGTTTGTTTTGCTGCCCACCGTGTATGAATGGGGAAATGGAGGGAGAGACACAGGTCTTTCGGATGAGCTTGAATCAAATGTGTTTTGCCGCCCATGTTTGGTGCCCACCGTGTCTGAATGGGCTCAGAGGCGGTCGTGTCACGTCTGATTGAAGTTACTAGTCTACCCCTATCGACAGCAGTGGAAATCGGGTCGATTAGGATGTGAAGTGTCAGGGGTAGACAGTAATTTCCATCTCGCAAGCACTTGCTTCGGGCAGCCGACAAATGATAGTGGGTGTTTTGCCGCTTCGTTCAAAATTTGGGCCCTGGCAACTAAATTCAAATCCAATTTGTATTCGATTACGATTACGAATACCCATACATCATTCTACGTTTTGTTATTTATTTCTTCAAAACCAAGACAAAGATTTATTCCAGCTTTATATATGAATATGATTTAGAAATGTCATGATCTTCGAATTCAGTAGGTTGGATACACTTTGAGTCAAACAGTTATTTCATCCAATACAATATGCTCACACGAAAAACAGTTCACCTTATGTCAATCATACAAGTACTGAGGAATACCTCACCTAAAAAATTCAGATCATTATAACACATGGACAACATAGGGGGTCTTACAACATAATCCATTCAGAAACATGACACAACATGCAAGTATACTAATCTAATGACAATTTCAACTGGTATCTAAAGAAGAACTAGGATTACCCTGGGCTTCAGATAGCAGAAGCAGCAGGACCTCCTCCATCTTCAAATGCAACATTCTTACTTCCTCCAATTCTTGGGTTGCTTGCATAATGCATGCAACTAATTTGTCGTGGGAAACCACGGCCACCTATGAGCCATCATCCCCTTGTCGTTCGGCAGGGGGGATGAGCACATTGCACAAAGAACAGAGAATGTAGCACAACACGGCAGAGATCACACGGGCAATTTTACCCAGGTTTGGGCCACCGCGAGGCGTAAAACCCTACTCCTGCTTTGGTGGATTGATGGTGGATGTGGTGGAAACGCAGCGCTCTAGCCTGACAGGGTTGCCTCGGGGTGAGGGCAGCTACGCGCGTACGAGTGTACAAGGGTCCGAATCCTTTCTATGGTTGCCATGGCCCTCCTTTTACATTATCCGGTGGGGCCTTTGGATCCCATTAATCTGGGGATTGTTAGGGTGTTCTATGGACCGATGTTACCTCCAGCTATGATTTGGGAAAGATCGTTTAAGTCCTTGCTGCCTGAGTTTCCGATAAAGAACATACCTGCAAGTCTGCCAGGGTTTTGCATGCCGCCTGTGCCTGTCAAATTAGGGTCTTTCATCTTGGAACAACGCTGGCTGTCCATGGTATCTCCTTCTGAGCATGATCTCTGTCTACAACCTCGGTCCTCTGTCGTGCTACAGGAGCTGCCTGAAGGTTCACAGGACAATGTTGATCTAACGTAGCCACAGATGCAGGTTAACTCACAGGAGGAGTTTCAGTTTACCTCTGTCACCCCCTCGCCCTTGGGAAAAAGGCCGAGGCAATCCCGTCGCCCCAAGAACACCGTCACCCTTGTTTAAGAAGAATTGGACTTTTCTGTGAGGAGATTGACTCACAGCTATGCTAAAAGGACTGGTATGAAGCCCACCTCTGCAATACCTATCAAGCCGGCTCCGCTATGTTGCCCCAAGGCAAAGAAGCTCAAGCTTGATCCTGCTTCAAGCCAGGAGATCCCTCTGCCACCTCCGACGTCGATCGCTACTATGCAGGCAATTGGTTCGTCCCTTGGAATCTCTCCAGATGAGTTATCGGTGGAGAAGCTTATGGCTCCTCCTCAACCGGCTTCACAGGATGATGTTCCTCATGATGAGTGATTTATGGAGAAGATCGGTGGGACATTGGGCACGTCTGGTCCTCTGTCATTTTGTTTTTGCTTTATTATGTTTGATTGTCTCTCTGAACCTGTCTGAACCTAATGCTTGCATCTATGCTGGGGATATGTCTGGGCTGTTAAGCAACCTGGTTGGCTATTATCTTTTTATGTTGGTTATTTATGGATAGTACATCATTTCGTAATTGGCACATCTTGTGTTGGAATGTGCGTGGTTTGAATTCTGAAGCCCACCAGCGTGATATCCGAGGCAAAATAGAGGAGAGTCATTGTTCCATAATTTGCCTGCAAGAAACCAAGTGTGAGCAGTTTGATATTAGATAGATTAGATCCTTTTGCCCTTGACGTTTCGATCAGTTTGCTTATTCCCCATCCGTTGGTGCGTCTGGTGGGATTTTGGTCATTTGGAATTCCTCTATTTTTTAGGGTCAGCTCATCAAAGTCCAGCATTTTAGTGTGGTTGTTTCTTTCAAATCAGTTCATAATTCAGAGCAATGGACTTTGGTTTCAGTATATGGGCCATGTGAGGGCCAACCCAGAGACAATTTCGTTAGTTGGTTGTATCACCTAACAATCCCCTTAGATGAGAAGTGGCTTCTCTTGGGCGATTTTAATTTCATTCGCTCCTAGGACAACAGAAGTCTCCCGGGAGGAGACATCAATGACATCTTCCTATTTAACGAGATCATTGGCCATCTGGGCCTTCTTGAATTACCTTTGAAAGGAAGAAGATTCACGTGGTCCAACATGCAGCAAATACCACTCTTAGAACAGCTCGATTGGTTTTTTACGACCTCTGATTGGATCACACATTATCCTAACACCATGGTGCTTCCTTTGGCCAAAACAGCTTCGGATCATGTGCCTTGCGTAGTATCCATTGATACAAGAATACCTGCTGCCAAAGTATTCCGGTTTGAGAATTTTTGGGTAGATGTGCCAGGATTCATGGACTGTGTCAGAAAATCTTGGGAGGCTCCGGTGTTCTCTGACTTATCTGCATTAGTTGTCCTCTCGAGAAAATTTAAACGCCTCAGGTATGACTTGAGGGGATGGAGTAAGAAGCTCTCTTATCTCAAGAAGTTAACTGTTGATTGTAGCAAGGTTATTCTCTACTTTGATTAGCTGGAAGAACTAAGACCACTTGTGAGGCCTGAGTTCAACTTTAGGAGAATTGTCAAGTTGCATTATGAGCATCTGTTGAAAATCCATTATATCTACTGGAAGCAAAGGTGCACGATCAGGTATATAAAGGTTGGTGAGGAAAATTCCAAATTCTTCCATGCAATGGCATCGGAGGGAATGAGGAAGAATTCTATAGCTAGTCTGAAAACTTCTGGGATGGATGATCCAATCTCTGATCATGATCAGATGGCGGGAATTCTTTGGGCTTCTTTTAAAAACAGAATGGGCCAGGCCCAAGGCATTTCCATAGACTATGATTTGGACAATCTCATCCAGCCTGTCCCAGGTCTTGAGGAGCTGTCACAGCCTTTTTCTGATGATGAAATCAAGAAAGTTCTGTAGGAGATGCCACCTGATCGAGCACCGGGCCCCGATGGTTTTAATGGACTCTTTGTCAAATGCTGTTGGCCCATCATTGAGAAGGATTTTTTGTGTCTAATTCAGGACTTTTATGAGGGGAAGTTGTCTTTGGAAAATATCAATGGTTCCCTCATAACTCTCATACCAAAAATGATATCTCCTGAGGGACCGGATGACTTTAGACCTATATCTCTAACCAACACTTGCTTGAAGTTTCTCACCAAGTTGCTGGCCAATAGGTTGCAAAAAGTTATCTTGAAGTGCATTCAGAAGAATTAATATGGTTTTCTTAAGGGCAGATCAATCCAGGCCTGTTTAGCTTGGGCCTTTGAATATATACATCAATGTAAACAGTCCAAGAGACCCATTATAATTCTGAAATTGGATTTTGCCAAGGCTTTTGATACTATGGAACATGAGGTCATTTTGCAGTTGCTCAAGGACAAGGGATTTGATGGCAAATGGATAGGTTGGATTAAAGAGATTCTTTCCACAGGATCTTCATCTGTGCTGCTCAATGGCATCCATGCGAAATAGTTCAAGTGCAAGTGTGGGGTCAGACAGGGTGATCCTCTCTCACCCCTCTTATTTGTCCTTGTTGCTGACCTTTTGCAATCAGTGGTAAATCAAATGTTGGCCCATGGAACCCTAACCCTCCCAATACCATCTCATGATCAGGATTTTCCTATCATTCAATATGCTGATGATACTGTCATCTTTCTGCCAGCCAGGGAGGAGGAGCTTGTGGCTCTTAAGAATATGTTGCTCACTTTCCAGCAATCTACTGGGGTCAAGGTAAACTTTGCAAAGTCTTCGATGATCCCTTTGAATATTGATGAAGGGGAGGCAACCAGGTTAGCTGCTGTGTTGGGTTGTAAAATTGGCCAATTACCTTTCACCTATGTGGGTTTGCCACTTAGAACTACCAGACCCAGGATTGTGGACTTAATGCCTTTAGTGGACACCTTGGAGAGGAGATTGACTGCCAGTTCCATAATGTTAAATCAAGGCTCTCGTTTGTAGTTGCTCACCTCGGTTCTGACCTCCATGCCTATCTACTTCCTTTGTAGTCTGCAAATTCCTCCTAGTATTATCAAACAGTTGGACAGAATCTTCAGGCAATGCCTCTGGAGAGGGAATAGTGATGCTCCAAAACAATCCTT
Source organism: Thinopyrum elongatum (assembly GCA_011799875.1). Classification (NCBI taxonomy): domain Eukaryota; kingdom Viridiplantae; phylum Streptophyta; class Magnoliopsida; order Poales; family Poaceae; genus Thinopyrum; species Thinopyrum elongatum. Next base: position 239,361,987 of record CM022303.1, read on the forward strand.
GGCTGCATGGGATCTGGTTTGCCGGCCCAAGGACAAAGGAGGACTTGGGGTGATCAACTTGAACATCCAAAACAAGGGTCTCCTCCTCAAGCACCTGCATAATTTTTTTAATAAGGCTGATATTCCTTGGGTGACCTTGATTTGGAACAGTTACTATGAGGATGGGGTTCCACATGCTACCACTCCAGTTGGTTCCTTCTGGTGGAGAGATGTGCTCAAGCTTCATGATGCCTATATTGCTATTGCTTCTATGCATATTAACATGGAGGACTCTCCTCTTTTCTGGACTGATGCTTGGTTCATTGGTGGTTCTTCACGTCCCATGTGTTGGAGGTTGCCTCTATTATTTTCCTTTGTTAACAATGATAAGGTATCAGTGAGTGAATTCCTACTATCACAGGATGTTTTTTCCATGTTCTTCTTGCCCCTCTCTCATGAGGCTGCTTTGGAGTTGCAAGTGTTGGAAGACTGGATTATGTCCTTAAACAGAGACCCCAACATACCAGATGTTTGGATATGGCCAGGAAAATCAGTATGCTTTTCTGCCAAGAGCTTTTATACAATCATGCATTCACATTTACCTACAATTCAGCCCTGTAAATGGTTGTGGCAGAGTAGGTGTACCATGAAGATCAAAGTCTTTGGTTGGTTGTTGTTCTTTGACAGACATAATACCAAGGATTTGCTGGTATGTAGGCACTGGAGATCTACATTGGATGATAATCTTTGTGTAATCTGCAATGAATATGTGTATGAGCACAGGTTGCACTTGTTTTTCAACAGCAATTTCAGTCGCAGAGTTTGGAGCTATCTCTGCATTGACTGGTCTAGAGGCCCTGATATTCAGCAATGCATCCATCATGCAAGATCCAGGTTCAAGCATCCTTTCTTCTTCGAAGTAATGCTCATAGCAGCTTGGAATATTTGGATCCTCAGGAATGGAAGAACCTTTAGAGGGGAGAGAGCCACTTTTAGTACTTGGAGATGTAAATTTGTACATGATCTTACCCTTCTAGCTCATAGGCTTAAAGAGGACACCAGGCACAAGCTGCTTGCTTGGATTAACTCCCTAGTTTAACTTCAGGTAGGTAGAGGTAGCTTTTTCTTACCTTAGATCTTGTACATAGTTTTATTTCTTCTGTTTGTATAGTTGTTGATCTTTAATAAAGGGCTATGGGGCTTTGGCTCATAGTAAATATTAAAAAAAAGGGGTCACCATAGTGGCAAATCAGTCATTGTGTACTGATTAGATAGCGAACAATGCTATCATACCTAACTCTGCAGACAGAGCAGAGCACATTAAATGCGCCGCTTAGTGTTACATTGTGGCATGCCCGGCAAGCCTTACCGGGCCGCTCGGCCACCTTCTCGTCTGTCTGCTTGACACGTCTATAGACAGGTGTCATTTGGAGGTGATTTCCATAGGAAGTGGCTGCCATGTGGCAAATAACAGCCACTTAGTCACTTGGGGGCTTGACACCACGTCGATTGATGACTTGCGTTGCTGTGAGGTGGAGCGGTGGAGCCTTGGCGGGGTAGGCCGCCCTCATTATGCCCGGCAGGCCTGCCGGGGCAGTCTTGAGACTTGTCTTCGGGGTGACCTTGACCTCACCAGGCTCACCTGCCCGGCAAGGGAGGTTTCTTCTTAGTGGTGTCTTGCTCATTTAGCTTGTCTTGGTCTTCTTGATCCGCCCTTTGATTCCTCAAAGAGCAGTCTCTTCAACTCGATCTCGCTTTGGATGTTTCAACCTTGCTCTTTTAGGCCTATGCATGGTCTGGGTAACAGACCTAGGGTTTGTTGCACCAACAGGAGCTCCCGGGCCTGGCCCAAACGCGCTGCCGGGCGTCGTCGGGGTAGTCCCTATCCAGTGCACAGGCAAGAGGGTAGTAGTTGCTTGTCCTTTGAGATCTTGTTTGCTTCTTCATTAACCTGAGCCCAGGTCAGTTTTCGATTCTCCCGCGCGTCGCGTAACGCCAATTGTGGTGGGGCCATCCTTGTAATGGCCCGTGAATGACTTTAACGCACGGGTAAGTAACTGCCAATTCACTTTTCCCACCATGCCCTTATCCTTGGCCACATATGCTGCATGCATTGAGTGGGGTAGGTAACGGAGGTGCGTGGTGCGGGAGAGCATCAAGGCAGGGGCCCGGCCTTCTTGGATTGGTGGAGGAGGACGGCGGTTACCCATCGAGGGATCAGCTCCCAGCCCCCAGCCCACCTACATAAAAGGGGGGGCGAGGGGAAGCGGAAGTGCTCATCCACGCACCTCTTCTCCTCATTTCCTTCTTTCTTCTTGCAATGTTGAGAGGGAGAGACCGGGGCCAGGCCCTAGGCTTGAGCTTGGGGTTGACTACGCCAAAAGCTTGTGTAGGTGCCTGGGGAGTGAGTCTGGTCTGGGGCCAAAAGGGATGTGGCGGTCGAGCCACTCGCAGCGCAGGAGATGCCAAGCTTTCCCACTATGGGGGCATGCTTGTCTCCTCTGCTTGGGTCGGCTGTCTGGCGGGGAGCGCTAGGATTTTCCGTGAGTCAGCGTGGCTTCCTGTCCAGACGCCGAGGCCCTCGAGCTTCTGGCATCTGTCTGGGGTGCAGCATTCGGGTCTTTGGTAATCCCAGCACTGGCCCCTTTGGTGAAGTCGGGGCGAATGTCGAAGACGGCGGTATCTTCCTGCCCTCCAAGGTGGGGAGCGATGCTCCTTGCACGTGGCGAACACTGTCGTCGCCCGCAGCTTCTCCGGGGGAGGCGACGGCTTGAGGGGCCGGCATCCTCCTGGAGTGGTGGTGATGAAGAAAGAACGAGGGAAGATGGAGAAGGCGGGTGGCAGGGCATCAGGTCGGAGTACGATGGCACCGACGCCTTCGTCTTGTATTGCTGATCTGCTGCCTCGTGTTTCCGCTCTTCTCCTCCCTCCCCGGCACCATCATCCCCGGCCTCCTGACTGCCGGGGAGGGGGTCACTCTCTTGGTGCCTTCGCCTCCTCCAGCAGTCTTCCAGCTGGGCTCCGACGGGTTTTTTTTTCGTCGGCGCTCATGCTGGGGCTTCTGACTAGTCCTAGGGGTGGTAACCAGGGCACCTCCGAGCTGCTCCTTCCGCCCCTCTCCTTCGCAGCCTCACCACTCTCGATCTTGTCAAGTTGCACCTGGCAGGTCCTGACGGGATCGGGTCGGGCATCTGCTCAGGCACTCCTTTTTCCCTCTTCCTCTTCCACCGCAGTGCCTAAGAGGAAAGGCACAAGAAAGGGATTATGGGCACTTATCTTTTTTCAATCTAAAATATGTAGGCATTTGCCAAACTTTAGTCTAAATTATGTAATCTTCTTTATCCATGTTTGTGTTCTGTAAGATTTGTAATTGTTAATCAACATATTAATGAAAAAGACAAGCCTTGCCGGGTACTTGTGCATGTATCAAACTCATGCAGAGGTGAAATGCCTCTATATATTCAAGTAAACAAGTTTCCCCGGCATGCTATCCTGTCGTTACCCTCAGTTCGTTGTCGCGGGGCTAGGCCTACCAGGCACAAACCACAGGGACAGACCAGCCCCCCGCCAAATCTTCTCCGTCAAAGGCCACTGCAACCATCCTGACCGAAGCAATGTTAGAGTCAAAGGATGGGAGCACCTAAGTTTCGAAGGTGGCGAGGTTTTCATATGCACAAGTTTCTCTTCATAGAACACGTATGGATAAGAGATAAAACTTATTTGTTTGGCTTGCCGGGAATCGCAACGTAGGCTTGTCTTCTCTTCTCTTCTTCGGGACCAAGTCCACGGTAAGAGCCCTGCAACCTAGTGCAGATGAAAATGATGCCATGTGCGAGCTGATCTACATGATCATGCTATGCTCATGATATGCTTATGCATGCATGCAAGTTTTGGGGGCCCCAGTGCTTCGTTTATTTCTCTATTGCTCAGGGTCTACGCCTGGCTTTGTACAAGGGGTTACATGCAACATCGGCAAGGCTTGTACAAAAGGGTGGCTGTCGGGCAGGGCCCGACAGCCGCGCCTTACGGGTAGAACTTACGGAGATGCTCAATGTTCCATGAGTTTTGCAATTGAATGCCATCTCCGGTCTCCAAACGGACTGCGCCAGGTCTGGTGACTCGTACTACTCGGTAAGGGCCTTCCCACTTCGGTGTCAACTTGTTTGTACCCTTGGCAGACTGAACGCGCCTAAGGACAAGGTCACCTTCCTCAAAACTCCGGGCATGAACCCTGTGGCTGTGATAGCGACGCAGGGCTTGCTGGTACCGTGCAGCACGCGTAGCAGCCCGGAGACGGTTCTCCTCGAGTAGCACAGCGTCGTCACGCCGGTGCTGTTCTTGCGCCACTTCATCATAGGCAAGCACTCAAGGTGTGTCGGAGTAAATGACCATGGGTAGCCCCATCAGCTCCCTTTGGTATTTCAAGACATCAGGGCAGGCTGCGCCCCTCAAACATCAAGGACAAGGGCCGCCTTCTTGAGGCCGGCTGGTCCAAGCAGCCGGTTGCCGGGAGGCGGCGGAGATCCACAAGACGGCCATGAAGCAAGCCGACTCCTGGCAGGCGGCCCCCTGGGATACCGGGTCCTAGCAGGCGGCTCCTCGCGCCCTCAAAGTCAACACCAACAAAAACATGATGAGATAGGGTATGGCTACAGTACAGGCCTGCCACCCCCGAATCCAGGGCGGGGCGTGGCCACGGTACTGCGTACCGGGCAGGAATCCTGTGCCCGACGCAGGACTGTTGCCATGCCACTCATGATGACACCCTTGGTAGAGGGAGCCATGCTCCCGTGACAGGCGGCCAGTACGGCCCGCAGGCGGCGGGCCCTACCTGTCCGTGACAAGCCAGAAGGAGGCAATCCCTGACCAGTCGGCTCGGTGGGAGGCCGGCTCCCAGCAAGCGGCCCTCCTCTTCCCTCGAAGTCCATGCGCCATTAACCCGATACGACGGGGTATGGCTACAGCGAGCTCCTGCCAGGCAGCGGGACTGTATCCACGTTCTCCTTGACCAAGCATGCGTCATCAGTGGCACGGCTATAGTGCTACACAGCCGACAGGACCCGCAAGCGGCGGGCCCAGCTTGTCGGCCGAAGACAAGACCGCAGGGGGGACCCACCAGGCAGCGGGCCCCTGCAGTCGGCGGAGAAGCCGGCGACCAGAGATACTGACGGCCGGGTCCTATGCCCGGCCGGATTACCATTGTATCCCTGGGGGGTAGGCCTATATAAACCCCCCAGGTCACCCCATGCAGGGGGTTGGCAGTTAGCTCCTTGGCAGAGGCCTCGTCGAGCACTCACGACACACACACACACACACACGCAGAGAGAGTGGAGTAAGGGCTAGCATTGCCCTTCTTCCTCCTCCAACCAGGAGGCTCAAGGAGCAAGCTTGTAGCCACCTGTTGAGATAGTGATCATGCGGAGACCCCGCAGAGCAGGACTAGGGGTGTTATCTCCTAGGAGAGCCCCGAACCTGGGTAAGATTCGCAAGCGTACGCGGTCTCGCTCACTCCCGCTTCTAGAGCCCGGCGACGTACTTTTGTCCCCATCCACGATAAGCCATCCCCTGGCATATGTCGCATGATACCCCCGACATTTGGCGCCCACCTTGGGGCTAGGTGCACCATCGTCCGGAAACACGTTCTGGACGGGAACCCTCTTCCTCCCTGGCGATCGCAGCCAGCCCGGCACGGCCGACGGCGTTTGCGCCGACATGCTGCGCGCAGTGGAAGTTGTTTGTGCCGCAAGCAACCTCGCTGATCTCATCAGCGGGATCCGCCTCTTCGACGAGCCCACACTCGACGCGGGCTCAGCTAGCTCCGAGAGCTACCTCGTCGATCTCCTCGGCAAGCTTCACATCGCCGACGAGTCGGTCTCCGACCCGGAGTCCGTTGGCTCCACCGACCTGCTCGTCGACATGGTCATCGACGCCGACGTCGCGCCTCCTGGTGCTTTCCCCGGTGATGTGGTGATCTTCGATGATCCACTTCCCGCTGCAGGCAGCGGCGCTGGCACCAGCACTGTCACCGAGGTGCTGGTCATCAGCCACGACGGAACCTCCGACCAGGCCGGCCGGGATCCGTTGCGGGCGGCAATGCGGGACCTGTCCGCTCCCGTAGCGCCCGGTGCGAGCGGTGAAACGCTGGAGGCTTGCCGTATCGCACTTCTCGACAGCGCCAACAAGTTGGCGGCCATGAGACGCCTCACCGAGGCTTACCACCGCGAGATCGATCGTGCCGTTTGCGGCACGCCGGCTGCTGACGAGCCCAGCCGCGTGGGCACGGTCCGGCAGCGCGGCGCCGCCATCGCAAGCATGTTGGGGGCCGACCACCCGGTCTACGCCACGCCCATGGAGAACTTGGGCGCCTCCCAGGCAGCGGCAGACGAGCTGGACCGCCTGGAGGGCAACAAACGTCACTGCATGACGGAGCGCGTCCAGCAGCTCATCGACGCGGCCGCCGTCCAGCAGGAAGCTGGCCGCCGCATGGTGGAACCTGGCCTACAGGCTGGGAACCTTCCCCCTTGCCGAGAGCACGGCACGACCTCCCGGACACCAACAGCCGGCGCCCGCGACCGAGGGGACCCAGAGCCGGTTGCCAGCCGCAGCCGCACCCGCATCTCCATCGAGCGCGACCAAGACGGCCGCCCACGGGCAGTGGAACGGCGGGACGGTCGTCCGCCTCTCCCGCGCAGGGAGAGGCGCGCCTCCCTGCCGCCTGTTGAGCATCCGACTCTCGGAGGCCGGCTGGGCCCCCGCGAAGGAGTCGGAGAGAACGACACCCGCAACCGGATCGACCGCTTGGCTCGGTCCCTGGCGTTGGAAGAAGAAGATGCAATCGGCCCGCCTTGTTTCGGCCCCCGCATTCGCGATGAGCCCTTCCCCAAAGGGTTCTCGCTCCCTCGGGACACTCCTAAGTACAACGGCTCTGTGAAGCTGGAAGATTGGCTGGTTGACTACTCCACTGCCGTCAACATAGTGAATGGCAACAAGCGTGTCCCCGTGAAGTATGTTCTGCTCATGCTCCAGGGCATGGCCCGGACATGGCTGAACAGCCTCAAGCCCTACAACGTCAATAGCTGGCTAGACTTCACCGAAGTTTTCATCCGCAACTTCACCAGCACCTACAAGCAGCCGCCCAAGCCTCGCCAGCTCTCCCTGTGCGTCCAAGACCCGATCGAGTCCACCCGCGAATACTTGACGCGATGGGCCGAGCTGTGCAACTCCTGCGAAGGGGTTCATGAGGTGCAAGCCATTAAATACTTCACTGCCGGGTGCCAGAAGGGCACCCTACTCAAGCACCGGCTCCTCTACGATGAGCCGGCCACGCTCGATGAGCTGTTGATCACCGCGGACAAGTACACCACTGCCGACTCCTCAATGAAGTCGGAACTCCGGGTGGATGCGTCAGGAAAGATGCTCCCTCCGGCTCCTCAGACACCGGCTGGTGATTCCAGTCGGCGCCAACAGTCAAGCGACAATAAGCGCAAGGCCCCGCAGCCGGCTACCCCCAACCGGCAGGTGGCGACAGTCGAAGACCAGCAGCCAGAAGAGCAGCCCGGCCCCAAACGCCAAAGGGGCGGCAATCCTGCCTGGTTGCCCACCTTCTCGTTTGAGCAAACCCTCGACGCTCCCTTCAAGTTCCACAGCGGCGCGAAGCCATCCAACCACACCACCCGGAAGTGCCATTGGCTCACCCGCATCGCCAGAGGCGAAGGGCTGCCTCCGCCGCCTGCTGGCCCGCCGCCTCCGCCTCCCCAGCAGCCGGCGGTCCGACCAATCGGCGCGATCCAAGACGAGTTTTTGGAAGAGCATGGAGCTTACGTCGTCTTCACCAGCGTGATTGACGACAGGCACAGCCGTCGTCAACAGTGCCGAGAAGTGAATACTGTCACCTCTGAAGCCCCAGAGTTCATGCACTGGTCGGAGAGGCCGATCAGTTGGAGCTGAGCTGACCACCCGGAGGTGATGCCTTCTCCGGGTTCCTATGCCCTGGTGTTGGATGCCACCTTCGCAACGGAGAGGCGGGCTGCATGTTTCTCCCGAATTCTAATAGACGGCGGTAGAAGCATCAACATCCTCTACCGCGACACCATGGAGAAGTTGTGCATCAAAGAGAAACAGCTCAAGCCCAGCCGGACTGTCTTCCATGGCATTGTGCCTGGCCTATCCTGCTCACCAATCAGCAAGATCAAGATAGATGTCCTCTTTGGAGACAAGAGTCACTTCCGCCGAGAGCTAATCTGGTTCGAGGTGGTTGACCTTGAGAGCCCCTACCACGCCTTGCTTGGCCGGCCTGCTCTGGCCAAGTTCATGGCGGTCCCCCACTACGCCTACCTCAAGATGAAGATGCCGGGCACCAATGGCATTATCACCATAGCCGGCGACTACCAGAAGTCTGCCGAATGTGCTGCAGCCAGCAGTCGGCTGGCCGAGTCCCTTGTGATTGCTGCCGAGAAGCAGCTCCTTGACCGGGTTGTGGCCATGGCCGGCAAGCAGCCGGACCTATCGGCAGATCCCAAGGAGTCAGAAGCTCAGGGCTCTTTCTAGCCGGCTAAAGAAACCAAGAAGATACCCTTGGACCCAGAGCACCCAGAGAAGTTCGCTGTCATAGGAGCTCACCTTGACAGCAAATAGGAAGGCGAGCTCGTCGATTTCCTCCGTGAGAATCGGGACATCTTTGCGTGGTCTCCAAAGGACATGCCGGGTGTTCCGACGGATTTCGCCGAGCACAAGCTACATGTCAGAGTGGATGCAAAACCAGTCAGACAACCCCTCCGCCGCCTGTCGGAGGAGAAGAGAGGAATTGTTGGTGAAGAGGTAGCCCGGCTTCTAGCAGCCGGCTTCATTATGGAAGTATTCTTCCCAGAGTGGCTAGCCAACCCAGTCCTTGTACTAAAGAAGAATAACAAATGGCGCATGTGTATTGACTACACCAGCCTAAACAAAGCTTGCCCGAAGGATCCATTCGCCTTGCCTCGAATTGACCAAGTGATAGACTCCACAGCCGGATGCGAGTTGTTGAGTTTCTTGGATGCCTATTCGGGGTACCACCAGATTAAGTTAAGCCCAGCCGACCGCCTTCATCACGCCATTCGGAGCCTTCTGCTACCTGACCATGACATTCGGCTTGAGAAATGCCGGTGCCATGTTCCAGCATTGCATGCAGAAGTGCCTCCTCAAGCAACTCGGCAGAAATGCCCACGTCTATGTAGACGATGTTCTGGTGAAGACGGAGAAGCGCGGTACCCTCCTGGAAGATCTCAAGGAAACCTTTGATAATCTGCGCCATTTCCATGTCAAGCTCAACCCAGAGAAGTGTGTCTTTGGAGTACCAGCCGGCCAGCTCCTCGGTTTCCTTGTCTCAGAGCACGGCATAGAGTGCAACCCTGTCAAGATCAAGGCCATCGAGAGGATGGAGAGGCCCGCCCGACTGCGAGACGTCCAGAAGTTCACCGGCTGCTTGGCATCCATCAGCCGCTTCATCAGTCGGCTGGGTGAGAAGGCCCTTCCCCTATACCAGCTGATGAAGAAGACCACTCATTTCGAGTGGAACGACAAGGCGGATGAGGCGTTCCTCCAGCTCAAGAAGATGTTGACCACGCCGCCCGTCCTGGCCGCCCCGGCTGCCAAGGAGCCTATGCTTCTCTACATCGCCGCCACCAGCCGGGTGGTCAGTACAGTTATGGTGGTAGAGCGCCAAGAGGACGGCAAGGCGCTGCCGGTCCAGAGGCCCGTCTACTACTTGAGTGAGGTGCTGTCGGCTTCCAAACAGAACTACCCCCATTACCAAAAGTTGTGCTATGGCGTGCATTTTGCCGCCAAGAAGCTCAAGCCGTACTTTCAAGAGCATCCCATCATGGTCGTCTGCACCGCCCCGCTTGCGGCGATCATAGGCAGCAGAGACGCATCGGGCCGAGTGGCCAAGTGGGCCATCGAGCTGGCCCCCTACACCATCTTCTACCAGCCTCGCGCCGCCATCAAGTCCCAAGCACTGGCTGACTTCCTCGTCGACTGGGCCGAGACCCAGTACCTGCCGCCAGCTCCAGACTCCACTCATTGGTGGATGCACTTTGATGGCTCGAAGATGCGCACCGGTTTGGGAGCCGGCGTCATCCTCACCTCTCCCAAAGGCGACAAGCTCAGATACGTGCTACAAATCCACTTTGCTGCCTCCAACAACGTGGCCGAGTACGAGGCGCTAGTACACGGACTCCGGCTGGCCAAGGAGATTGGCATCCGCCGGATTCTATGCTACGGCGACTCAGACTTGGTGGTCCAATAGTCGTCCGGCGACTGGGACGCCAAGGATGCAAATATGGCGAGCTACCGCTTCCTCGTCCAGCAGATCAGCGGATACTTTGATGGGTGCGAGTTCCTTCACGTACCACGGGCCGACAACGAGCAAGCAGATGCCCTGGCGCGGATCGGCTCCACCCGGCAAGCCATACCAGCCGGCGTGTCCCTTCAACGCCTCCGCAAGCCGTCCATCAAGCCTTCCCTGGAATCAGAATCCATCTTCGTGCCGGCTGCTCCCGAGGCAGTCAAACCCGGCCCGGGGGCTGCAGCACCCGGCCCGGGGACTTCGGCAAGCGGCACGAGGACTGCAGCAATCGCACCCGGCCCGGGGACTTTGCGACCCGGCCCGGGGGCTGCGGCAGCCGGCCTGGGGACTTCGGCAAGCGCCTCGGGAATTGCGGCAGTCGCACCCGGCCCGGGGACTCTACAGCCCGGCCCGGGGGCTGCAGCGGCCATCCCGCAACAACGCGGCAAGACGCGGCCGACTCCGCCCCACCACCTCCAGACCCAACTGCCCTGGTTTCAGTAACCGTAATGATAGTGGATGAAGTCAAAGCACCATCATGGGCGCAGCCCATCCTCAACTTTCTGGTAGGTGGAGAGCTGCCAGTCGATGAGATTTCGGCCCGGCAAGTGCAACGCCGGGCAGGAGCTTACACGATAGTAAACAGAGAGCTTGTCAGGCGAAGCGTGACCGACGTTTTCCAACGCTGCGTCGAACCAGAGAAAGGCAAGGCAATCCTCAGAGACATACACCAAGGCGAGTGCGGCCACCACGCGGCATCCAGATCCCTTGTCGCCAAAGCTTTCCGCCATGGTTTCTTCTGGCCGACTGCTTTGGAGGACGCCAAGGATCTGGTCAAGAAATGCAAGGGGTGCCAAAAATTCAGCTCCAAGCAACATCTGCCGGCTTCTGCACTCAAGACCATCCCCTTTACCTGGCCCTTTGCCGTCTGGGGGCTGGACATGGTGGGCCCATTCAAGATAGCACGCGGTGGCATGACCCATCTGCTGGTCACCGTGGACAAATTCACCAAGTGGATTGAAGCCAAACCAATCAAGAAACTGTATGGTCCGACTGCTGTGACCTTCATCGCGGATCTCACCGTCCGGTACGGTGTGCCACACAGCATCATCACCGACAATGGCACTAACTTTGCCAAAGGTGCCTTGGCCCGTTTCTGCTCGACGCAGGGCATCCGACTGGACTTAGCGTCCGTTGCCCATCCGCAGTCAAACGGCCAGGTAGAGCGAGAAAACGGCCTCATCTTATCCGGCATCAAACCCCGACTAGTCGAGCCGCTGGAGCGCTCGGCCGGCTGCTGGATCGACGAGCTGCCGGCCATCCTCTGGAGTCTCCGCACCACTCCGAATAGATCAACCGGTTTCACCCCCTTCGTCCTCGTATACGGGGCCGAGGCTGTCATCCCAACTGACATCGAGTTCGACTCGCCTCGCGTCACCATGTACACGGAGGCAGAGGCAAAGGAAGCACGAGAAGACGGCATCGACCTACTAGAAGAGGGCCGGTAGTTAGCACTCAGCCGGTCCACCATCTACCAGCAGAGCCTGCGCCGCTACTACAGTCGGAAGGTCAAGCCACGATCCTTCCAAGAGGGAGACCTTGTGCTCCGGCTGATCCAGCGAACAGCCGGCCAGCACAAGCTCTCGGCCCCTTGGGAAGGCCCCTTCATCATCAACAGAGCCTTGGGCAACGACTCCTATTACCTCATCGACACGCAGAAGCCCAGGGCGCGCAAAAGGGACGATTCCGGCAAGGAAGCAGAGCGCCCATGGAACGCAAATCTTCTTCTAAGATTTTACAGTTAAAAACAGTATGTACCACGCTACCTTTTGTACTAAGGGCAAAGGCACCAGGTCCCTCGAGGAGCACTCGGGGGCTACCTTTTCTTGTTTGTATGATAAGTTTCATGCCTGTGAGTATGTTATTTCATTCCTATGCCCCGCACCGGGTCCGACCAGTCGGCCCGGGGGCTTGCCGCCTTGTACTATGTTGGCTCTACCTGCAGTCGGACAAGTAGTGTGCCGGCATCTAAGCCCACCCTTGCCATAAGTCGCAGCTTGCAGAGTGACTGTCCGGCCGGCAAGGGTCAAAGGAAAGAAATGGTGCTCACATGAAAAATGGCTAAGGACGAAAGCACCCACATAGGCCAAGCCGGCTCATCGCCTAGCCGTCCGGTTGCTGAGCAGCCGGCCGGCCGGCTTCTCACTTAAATTGCTACGTTCTAAGCGGCCAAAGTATTTGTCTTCCCAAAATGGCCAAGTACTTGACCAGGCCAGCAGACCGAGAATGGTTGTCTGACCGGCAAGGCGGCAGCCAAGGGAAAGCGGCAAAGGAAAAAGCCAAGAAGAACAGAAAGCAAGACAAGTCAGAGCTCGGCGAGGCACATCTTGTGCGAGAATTAAATTACATAGCAAGAGGCCCTCGGCCAGCATTCAACAAAGTTTGAATACACCCAGCGGGTGGAACTGCGCGAATTTAACAAAGTTTGAATACACCCAGCAGGTGGAACTGCGCGAATTTAACAAAGTTTGTTCTAAAGATTACCAAGGCAGGAAAAGATAAGATAAGTTGGCAGCCTAGGCCAAACGAGCAACAGGCGGGTCCGGCAGGTTGGTGGAGTCGGCGGCACCAGTTGGTGGAGTGGCCGTCTGGCGAGTCTCGGCTTGGTCGCCTTCAGCAGCAGTCGGTGCACTCGCACGTGGCTCGTTGCTCGAGGCCCGATCGAGCTGAAGCTGGGTGTCCACTCCGCCTTCCGGTGTGTCGCCTTCACCATCCTCATCTTCCTCGTCCTCGCCTTCGTCGCTTGAGGCGATTTCTTCCGCCGAGTCCTTGCCGTCATCCGGGTTCAGCCCGAACCAGTCCATCGGCACCTCGGCACCTTCCTCGTCCAGCTCGGGGAAGAAGACGCCGGTGTCGGTGTACTCGGCGATCGCCACCGCGCGATGGGTGAGCGCGGGCCCTGCTGCCACCAACTCCTCCATGACCTCCTGTCAGAACGTGACCAACTGGGCTAGGTCCAGCCCAGGATACCACGCCTTGACAAACTCCAAGGCTCTTCGGGCGCCTGCCCAAGCGGAGGAGCCCGTCCAAGCTTCGAAGCGGCCGATTGCCGCCTCCAACCAGTCGGCGGTCCGACTGGGGGTACGTGGAGCCTGGCCGCCTGGCCAGAGGGCGGAAACCAGCTGAGACCCGGCACGCTGAAGGCGGCGGAGCAGACGGTGAACCGGCTGTAAACGCGTCCTGACGGCCAGGAGCTGCTCGTTCATGTTCCGAGGCGCGTCGGGCGGGATCTCCACTCCTTCCCTCCTACGCCGGTCGTGCCGCGCCTCGATGGCCTGGCTGACGGCGACAGCATGGCCAGGAAAGAAGTCTACGCAAAAGAAAGACAGAAGTCAGAAGCCAACTCCCGATGCAGTCAGCAGCTATTCCAAAGAAAGAAGCTTATCGTCGATCATGTCCTCAATCTTGCCGTAGCCCGCGGCGAGGATCGCCTCCTTCTCGGCCCACTTTGAGCGTTCGACCTCAAACTCAGCCTGAAGGGCGCTTTCCGCCTCCTTGAGCTTCTCGAGCTCCGCCTTGTGCTGGTCCGCCTGGTCCGCCAACTTCTTGGCCAGGCGGTCGCGCTCCAGGGCCGCCTTACGGCGCTCCTCCTCCTTGACGCGCAGCTCGGTCTGAACTTCGCCCAGATGCTGCTGCAGTGTGGCGTTGGCTCCTGCAAAAATGAGAAAGAGAGGACAATCAACAAAGATGACTAAAAAGAAAGTGGTTGCCGGAAGATCCGGCCCGACTGCTCAGCAGTCGGCCCAAATCTTGGGGGCTACACCCAGCGGGTGCGCTGACGCGCCCCCACGTGGAAGAAGACAGAATTCTTACACCGGCTTTCGGTGAGGTCGGCGGTCCGCTTAGCCAACTCCTGGACTTGGGAGTTGAAAGCGGCTGCGCGGATGTTGTGGTAGTCCTGCAACAAAGTCAAAAGAAGAGCAAACAAGTTAGCACTCGGAACTTACCTTAAAGTTCCGAGCCGCCTACTCAGCAGCCGGCCCGGAACTCGGGGGCTACACCCAGTGGGTGCGCTGGCGCGCCCCCACGGAAGACTGCAAGAATCAAAAAACAAAGCAAAGAAGCATACCCGAACGGCCGTCCGCGTCGCCAAGAACGCCTTCGTACACTGCTGGAGGGCGGCGCCTTGGGCCTGGAGCTGGGCCTGCACGTCCTGCACGGCCTTGTTCAGCACGCCCGTCCCGCCCCCAGGCGTCCATTCCGGTGGGGGGGCATTGGTGGCCTCTGCGTCCAGGGCCGACGAGCTCGCGGCCCCGGCCTCCTGCGCCCGCGGCGCCGAGGCTGCCTTCGCCACACGCCGGCGCACCGAAGGGCGGACCACGGGAGTCGCCCCCACCAACAACTCGACACCGATCGGCGACGCCGGTGGCACGTCAGGCCGATTGCCTCGGGCCTCGGCAGTCGGCGCTTGCGGGGGCACCTCCGCCTCCGAGACGATGGCGTCGCCCCCTCCCCTCTCCACGGCCGGCTGGTCATCGCCGCCTCCTCCAGTCGGCTCCGGACCTCTGGTGCTGGCGGCGCCGCGCGCAACGGAATGACAAGTTGCGGGGCCTGGCCGCGCGTCGTTTCTTCCGCCTGCGCCCTAGCGGTCGCATCCGCCCGAGCCTTGGCGGCAGCGTCCGCCCGCGCTGCCTTGGCCGCCTCCGCCTCCTGCCTCTCCGCCTCCTTCCGCTCCTCGCGCGCCTCCCATGTGTTCCTCTCCATCGCCGCCCGAAGGTGGGCGAGCGGGTCCACACGGTAGTTATTTGCGGAGCCTTCCGCCTCCCCGATCACGGAGGTGGCGGCAGACCGCTCAAGAATGAGTGGGGCCCTGATTCAAGCAAGACAAGAGAAAAACTCAGAAAAAGTTTGCAAGGAAGAAGAAAGGGAAACACAGCCAAACACTTACGCGGATACCATCGGGGGCTGCTTCGGGCCCCTCTTGAACTGGGCTGCTCTGGCGGCGGCCTCTTGCCGCCTGGTCGCGGCGACCGCGTTTTTGGACTTCTTCGGCCGGCTGCCGGACAGCAACGAGCCGGCCCGACGCTTTTTTGGGCCGCCTGGTGCGGTCAGCGCGGCTGAGGAGCTCGCGCCCGCCCTGTCAGTGCCGTGCGGGCGGCGCGGCTCGTCCTGCTCCTCATCGTCGTCCGGCCAGTCCTCAAGGGCGCCTCCTCCCACAGAGCCGCCTGCTCCACCGCCGCCACCTGTGGCGTCGTCCTCCTCCATGGCGGCCGCCCCCAAGTCGGGGTCTTCCATGTCGCTCCTCGTCTGGTTCGGCATGTACTCCTGACCTGGATCCAGAGCGCCGGCGGCCGACTAGGCCGGGAGAACCTGCACCATGGCCGACTGATCAGACGGCGAAACAAGAACTCGGACCAGCAAAAGAGAAAAAGAACTACAAAGACTTACCGCAGGCGGCAGATGCGCACGGTCGTACGGCCGCTTGCCGAACCGCCAGTCCGTCTCCGACAGCTTACAGTCGGAGATGTACTTGACCAGCCGGACCACCTACACGTCCGGCAGCTCCCGCATGCACATCCAGCATGGGTCCCGGTGCCCGCTCATGCAACTGATGATGTGAGGCCGGGCTTGGAGGGGGAGAACTCGGCGCGTCACGAAGGCGGCCAGCAAATCCGAGCCCTTCAAGCCCTCCGACTCCGTCATCACATGAAGTCGGGCAAGGGCGGCGGAGGAGGCAGCCGATAGAGTGCTCGGCTTGAACCGCCAGTTGGCACGCGGCTCGGCCGGCGGGCCGGCTGCGTAAGCCGGCAAGTTGACATAATCGCTAGTCGGATGGATGTTTCTGACATAGAAATAAGATTTCTACCACAGCTTGGCGGACTGCAGCAGAGAGATGGAAGGGAAGCGGTTACCGGTGCCCGGGCGCCGCACCGCCACACAGGCTCCGCACTGAGCTGCCTGGCCCTTGGCGGCGGTGCCGAGTTTGAGGTAGAAGCACTCCCCCTAGAGTTCGAGGGTGGGGAGAGTGCCGAGGTATCCTTCGCACATGGCGACGAAGGTGGCCAGCAGCACCACAGTGTTTGGCGTGAGGTGGTGCGGCTGGACTTGGTAGAAATCAAAGAAAGAGCGGAGGAAGTTGCTTGCTGGAAGGCCGAAGCCGCGAAGGAAATGAGACCGGAAGACAACGCGTTCGTCGCCCTCCGGCGCCGGCGAGATTTCTGCCTCGAGAGGGACGCGGACCTGCACATTCGCCTCTCGGGGCAGCCGACGCGTTTGGCGGAGGAAGGAGAGGTGGTCTTCGTGGACGTAGGAGCCGTCCCAGTCGCCGGCTCGTGAACGCGCCATGGGCGATGGAGCTTGTCGCCGGCGCGGCGCGGTGACGAGTGGACGAGGCTGCAGCGGAGCAAGGATGCCGCTACGAGAGGACGCAGAGCGACGGCGAGCTGCGACAGTGCTTCGGTGGGAGGAAGGAGCGCTGCGGCGGCAGGAAGAGTGAAGAACGACGAAGGGAGAGGAGGGCGCGCGTGCGTCTGCTGCCCCCCTCCTCCCCCTACTTATAGCCCAGGCGGCGAAGCCGAGGGGGCGGGGTCGTGGGGGGCCGTGGGGATTAACTGCGCCCACTCCCCCATGATTCCCATGATTATGGCGCCAGTAAAGGCGTGCATTAACTGCCACAGAATACCAACCGACCGCCTCGGCCGCAGCGGATCCGCGTGCGCGCCGAGGCACTGTAGCGGTGGGCCCCGGCCTGCGGCGCTGTCCCATCGCGCGCGTGGGCTGGCAGGCCGGCTTGACATGAAGAAGCCACGTGGCCGACATGTGCGGGCGGCAAGCCTGACGCCTGGCTAGCGCGCCACCCGGTCCCCGCCACGACGTTTCAAAACCACCAGGCGGCCCGCCTGGTCATGACCGACACCAACCAGTCGGCTCTTCGGAAGATGATTCAGAGTATGAAGCTGCTGAGGCTTCTCGCCCCTTCAGCCGCAACGCCTCATCAGCTTCGGGACTATTGTCGGAGTAAATGACCATGGGTAGCCCCATCAGCTCCCTTTGGTATTTCAAGACATTAGGGCAGGCTGCGCCCCTCAAACATCAAGGACAAGGGCTGCCTTCTTGAGGCCGGCTGGTCCAAGCAGCCGGTTACCGGGAGGCGGCGGAGTCCACAAGACGGCCATGAAGCAAGCCGACTCCTGGCAGGCGGCCCCCTGGGATGCCGGGTCCTAGCAGGCGGCTCCTCGCGCCGTCAAAGTCAACACCAACATAAACATGATGAGACAGGGTATGGCTACAGTACAGGCCTGCCACCCCCGAATCCAGGGCGGGGCGTGGCCACGGTACTACGTAACGGGCAGGAATCCTGCGCCCGACGCAGGACTGTTGCCATGCCACTCATGATGACACCCATGGCAGAGGGAGCCATGCTCCCGTGACAGGCGGCCAGTACGACCCACAGGCGGCGGGCCCTACCTGTCCGTGACAAGCCAGAAGGCAGCAAGCCCTGACCAGTCGGCTCGGTGGGAGGCCGGCTCCCAGCAAGCGGCCCTCCTCTTCCCTCAAAGTCCGTGCGCCATTAACCCGATACGATGGGGTATGGCTACAGCGAGTTCCCGCCAGGTGGCGGGACTGTATCCACGTTCTCCCTGACCAAGCATGCGTCATCAGTGGCACGGCTACAGTGCTACATAGCCGACAGGACCCGCAAGCGGCGGGCCCAGCTTGTCGGCCGAAGACAAGACCGCAGGGGGGACCCACCAGGCGGCGGGCCCGTGTAGTCGGCGGAGAAGCCGGCGACCAGAGATACTGACGGCCGGGTCCTACGCCCGGCCGGATTACCATTGTATCCCTGGGGGGTAGGCCTATATAAACCCCCCAGGTCACTCCATGCAGGGGGTTGGCAGTTAGCTCCTTGGCAGAGGCCTCGTCGAGCACTCACGACACACACACACACACACGCAGAGAGAGTGGAGTAAGGGCTAGCCTTTCCCTTCTTCCTCCTCCAGCCAAGAGGCTCAAGGAGCAAGCTTGTAGCCACCTGTTGAGATAGTGATCATTCGGAGACCCCATAGAGCAGGACTAGGGGTGTTATCTCCTAGGAGAGCCCCGAACCTGGGTAAGATTCGCAAGCGTACGCGGTCTCGCTCACTCCCGCTTCTAGAGCCCGGCGACGTACTTTTGTCCCCATCCACGATAAGCCATCCCCTGGCATATGTCGCACGATACCCCCGACAAGGTGACCCGTAAATGAGTTCCGTGGGGATAACTGCTTCTGCCGCATAGACTAGGGAGAAGGGAGTCTGCCCGGTAGCTCGATTTGGTGTCGTTCTGAGGGACCAAAGAACCATCGGTAACTCGTCGATCCATCGCCTACCACACTTCTGCAGCTTATCAAATATTCTTGTCTTGAGTCCTCCCAACACTTCAGCGTTCGCCCTCTCAGGTTACCAGTTGCTCCTTGGATGAGCAACAGAGGCGAATGAGATTTTGCTTCCGAGGGCATGAACGTATTGCATGAAGGCGTGGCTCGTGAATTGGGTGCTATTGTCGGTGATGATTCGGGCAGGGACCCCAAAGCGGCACACCAATCCTTTCAAGAACTTGATAGCTGACTGAGCAGTCACCTTTCTCACGGGCTCTATTTCCAAGCACTTTGTAAACTTGTCGATTGCAACGAACTGTAACACCCTGGATTTTGCCCATTTCTTTTTCTTTTGATTTTTGTCCGGATTCGCTTTTCTGTGGCTTGATAGTCTTGCAACCTTGAGGGATCACCCTTCATTTTTCTTCCCGAGTGGCTTGCCAACCTCAAAACCATCCCAAGACCATGTCATTTCCATCTTGGACCAATCCCAATATTCTTTTTCTTGGGAATATTCCTTTTTCTATTAAAGGAATAACCCTGTTTGTCCTGGGTTGTGAAGCAACCCACATTTCCATCATTCCCAAAATTCCCAAATAATTCTCATAAATTGTTTGGGTCATATCTTCCACAAATATGTCAAACCCTTCCTTGAAATGTTCAAAAATATTTCACAAATATTCCTTTTCTGATTCTACCCCAGCTGGCAGTTTGTGAGGCAAGTACCATTTATATTTGCTTGCTTGGACTCAAACTTTTTGTGCACTCTTTCCTATCCATATCATTGCCACATGCAAAAATTCAACTTTATTTGGATATTAAATATCTCTTGGCTAATTTCCAAAGTTTCTGGGCAACTGGAATCTTTGTGAAGCAAGTGCTAGCTAGGAGTATCGAAATAAGCTAAAATTTTGCAAGCATCTTCATATGCTCAAATCATGACTCTCCACAAAGTTTCAACCCTATCCAATCATCTATGTGAGCACAGTCTCAAATCTTGGTTTCTGGTCAGATTTTCACATTGTGAAGCAACTATATTTTATATTGCTCCATAATTGCTGAAAATTTACCAGAGCATTATCCTATCTATATAACCTATCTCCACAAAATTTGGGCTCATGTCATCCTACCAATAATTCTCTAGAATTATTCTAAGCTTCTGGTCAGAGAGGATAGCTGTGAAGGAAGTACCATTTTGGCTTGTCCAAATGGCATGAATTTTTATGGCACTCCCATATGACCAAATCATCATGCTATACCAAATTTCAGCTCAAGTTGATACTGTATGTGAGTGGCACATCAAGATCTAGTTTCTGGACCAGATTGGTTAGTTGCAAAGCAACCCTGTTAAATATTGGTCCATTCCTTTCCAAATTGCACTGTATTGTAGTCATTCCTACCCTAAACTTCCCAGACATCTTGTTTTGCTCTTATCACTTCTCTGCTCCTCACAGCTTCATGCCCAAGTTTGCTACAGCAAACTTCAGATGAACACTACCATCGAACCACAGTGACTTTCACCAAGCCATCACCTCCCAGAGATTGTTCTTTGGAAGGACTACTCACTAGACATCGTTTGGCATCGAGTGGGGCGTGGCAACGCCGTAGCCACATGGTGACCGCCACCCTGGCATGTCATGGACGCGAGCTGCGTGTTTGACAGCTTGGGCCCCTCCTCTGCTCGATGGTTTCGCGTGCCTCCTCATGTCCAACAGCTCCCCCTCACCGTCCTCTTCGCTATGGAACCCTCTCCCCCTCTCGAGTCCCCTCAGACGCGGTGCGGCAGCCGCGCCCGTGACCGACAGCAGCTGTCGCCATCGCATCCGGTTGCCTGCGTCGTCCCGAGTTTTCCCGAGTCCACCTGAGTCCTCTCCGCCCCTCCATGACCTCCCTGGAAGCCTCTCCCCCCTCCAAGCGAGCTCCCGAAGCTCCGGGACGCCGGCGTACGTGTCGCTGCGGCAATGCTCGGCCTCCCTCGCCGCTCGCCTATAAATGGGCCTCCCGAGCCCCTCTCGTCCTCACCACCAGCTTCACCGCACTCAACTACCCCTCCCTAGCTACCTGCCCGAGCCCCGGAGCGCCTCCTCCCCTCAATTGGCCGCCATGGCCGCCGCTCGGTTCCAGCCTAAATTCCGACCAAGGCGAGCTCCTCTTCTCTCCCCTCCACCACCATCGCCTTCCTCATTCTCCGATGCATCGCCCCACCTCCTCGCCCCTCGCCGGAGTGCCCCATGGCCGCGTGCCCCTCGTTCAGCCGCCGCCTCCTCCATTCGGTCGCCGTGGGCCACCGTGCTCTGCCCTTCCCCGGAACCCTCTCCTGCTTCAGGTGGGAGCAGCGCCGCCTTCCATGCCCGCCGGTG
Organism: Thinopyrum elongatum; assembly: GCA_011799875.1. Lineage (NCBI taxonomy): Eukaryota > Viridiplantae > Streptophyta > Magnoliopsida > Poales > Poaceae > Thinopyrum > Thinopyrum elongatum. The sequence continues at coordinate 239,383,003 of CM022303.1, forward strand.
GTTTTGCCCCTGCCGGAGGTGGCCGGAGCCGCCGAGGGACGTCGCCGGCCGCGCTTGGCCTCCTCTACTCTGCCCCGATCGAAGGAGGAAGAAAGGAAGGGAGATAAGGTGGGCCAGCCCAACAGTGGCCCACCATTTTTTTAAAGGAGAGAGGGCAGCAGTGCTGCGGGCTGGCCCAGTTACTGCAGCGGCGGCAGCCAGTTTCGGCCTGTGCAGCCCTAATGCACAGTGCCATTTATCCTTTTCCAGAAAAAAAATCAGCCAAGGACCCATATGTGAATAAAATATTTACAAAAAGGTCCCTGGCAGAAGAACCACTAACTTTTTGCTCGTAACTCCGATCGAGGTGAATCCAACGCCCATGTCTTCGCCTCGTCGAGCCCGTGCCGATGAAGTCATTTTCATAATGTTTACACACTATGGAAATGACCATTTTGCCCTTGCCCCTAATCAGCCCCCCCGGGAGAGAACTGTTTCCGGCAATCGTTTCCGCGGACTCTTCGCACTTCTTCCCGATGGTCACTTCATCTCCAGGCAAGCCACAACTCTCATCTGCATCATCGCATTGCAATGTCATAGTTTAACTACTTACTTTAACAGCAAGCATGAGTTATTTGTGAAGTGGATTGGATTATGCAATGCTTGAGTTAATTCTCGGATAGGTGACTACCATGTTGTGTACTGGATTATTAGTGACTAGTAGCTTACCCACTTGTTGATACTATGATGTTGAGATCACTGTCTATGATTATTTTGGAGTTCATCCGGCAGTTCATAGAGATGAATTAGTAGTAGTGTTTTAAGCATACTGGTTATCGGAGTGTCAGCCATGACAGAAAAATTATTCGAGGATTAGATATTTCATGGTTGACCTTGAGTCACCTGTCCGTACTTATCCGTGCAACCACATTTGCCGGTATGGGACGGCCTTGACTTGGTCTGATCGCGTGCTCTTTCACCGATACCGCCCGACAGGGAAGGTTATGCGTGTGCACTACCCTGGCCCGGTAGGCGGCGATAACCTTGTGAGCCCAGTTGAGTTGTATGGTACCAGGTCCCCGTTTGGGACAGTTTAGTTTGGCCACGACGATGGCAGGTGTCATGAGGTGACACAGGGGCCACCCAGGGCAGGACTCTGGGGGAGAATAAATGCCGGTGGTACGATGGGAGAGTCATAGGTCAGGCGGGTTTCGTTGGAGCAACGCTGGTCCACCCGAATGGGATCACGAGGTCAGTGCTCCATAGTGTGGGTAAAGTGCGCAACCTCTGCTGAGTGTAAAAATCTATTTGAATAGCCGTGTCCACGGTATTGGACAGTCCGACCAGACCTCACAAGGTGGTCAACCATGGTAGTGATGGTAATGATGGAAGAACTCGTCGTAAGATCAGAAGTACTCGGTGGATTGCGAGTATTCTGAGGGTTGTGATGCAACCCAGAAGAGAGTAAGATTATCAGACTTGTGGTACAGATGGTATCAGGTATATGATATGTCAGCCATGGGATGGCAATGAGATGAGTGGTCGGATGACCACATGATTAGGATTGGACTTGGAACAGATTCGGATTGGATCCTGAGATTATTCGGAGTACAAATTAAATATGCTTTACCTTACTGCATTTACTTCAGAAGTTATCTTGCTGGATAACCCTGCTTGTTAATCTTGACTGCTATGATGTTGTCTTGCTTTAATGCTGATGTTTGGTGTGAGCTTGCGAGTACATTCAAAGTACTCACCTGGCGTGTCATGCCAGTTTGCAGGTCTTGCCATGATTGCTTGCTTGTTGAGGATCCCGAGTTTGTGACCTAGGATACGCGTTCTAGCCAGAGTCCCTGCGGAGTGGAGTCCATCACCGTCATCGCTGTTCCGCTGCCGAGAGAGTTACTCCACTGTTAGCATAGAGCTACCCTGGGAAGGCGTAGTGTCGCTGTCCCGATGTAATCCATATACCCTTTGTAACCATATCCACTGTAATAAAGAGCTGATTTGTTCTATGCCAACAGTGCCGTATTCCAGAGGACTTGTCCCTGGGCTGGAATACGGGGCGTTCCGGTTTACTCTGAGCTGGGGTGCCACACGAACAAGAATTCAAAGCCCTCAGTAGCACGGGGGAAGGGGCCCAAGATGTCGAGCCCCAGACCGAAAATGGCCATGACAAAGGGATTTTCTGAAGAGCTTGGGCAGGCAGATGGATATTCTTGGAATGGAACTGGCAGGCTTCACATTTGGTGACCAACTCAACTGCATCTTGGAGGGCCGTGGGCCAGTAAAATCCTTGCCGGAAGGCTTTTCAACCAGAGCCCTCGATCCAATGTGTGAGCCGCACATACCCTTGTGTATCTCTACCAACATTTCCTTTCCTTCTTCCCGGCAAATGCACTTCAATTTCACACCGTTGGGCCTTCTTCTGTACAATGTGTCGTCAACGAACTGATACATACTGGCCCTCCGGGCTACTCTTTCAGCTTCTTCTTGCTCTTCGGGAAGTTCTCCAGTTTGGAGGAAATGGACTATGTGCCGCGCCCAAGTTGGAGCCTGGGGCTCAGCAACGAGGACTAGCGGCACCTCCTCATTCGTGGGAGCGCATTCCTCGACCGCAGGGACCAATGGTCTGGCGGGAGGGTGCAGCTCAGCGATTGAAGGGGAGTTGTTCCCGCCAAGCTCTTTGCTGGGGGCCTCGGGAGGCTCTGCCAGGAGAGGCTTGCCGGAGTCTAGTTTCCTCCTCTTTCTGGCCATTGTTGCCGGGGATACGAATGGCTGAGTCAGATGGAGAACAAAAGTTCCTGGTTCCACAGGGAGTTTTTTGCAGCGCACTTTGACAGATGATCAGCAATGCTGTTTTTCGCACGTGGCACGTGCTCTCTTTGCAATTCGTCAAAGCGCTCCTCCAACTTTCTCACTTCCTCGACGTATGCCTCCATCAATGGGCTTTGGTAATCCTTGTTCACTTGTCTCACCACAAGTTGTGAATCTCTGTGGATGATCAGCTTCTTGATTCCCAGTTCTGTTGCAATCCTAAGCCCTGCAAGGAGCCCTTCATACTCTGCAGTATTGTTGGCAGCCTCCTCCCAGGGGAAATGCATCTGAACGACGTACTTCAGGTGCTCCCCAGTGGGGGCAACGAGAAGCACGCTAGCTCCTACACCTTGTAAGAAGGCACCATCAAAATACATGATCCATTCTTGGGGTGCTTCCTTGCCAGGGATGACTGTCTCCAACACTTCTTCATCAGGGGTTGGCGTCCACTCTGCAATAAACTCCGCTAGTGCTCTACTCTGAATGGTTGACGTGCTTTCAAACTTTAAACCAAATCTGGACAACTCCAAAGCCCATTCCACAATCCTGCCGGTGGCCTCAGGGTTTCGGAGTATGCATTGCAAGGGGAAGCAGGTGACAACCGTGATCTCGTGGGCTTGGAAGTAGTGGCGCAGCTTCCTTGAGGCCATGATGAGGCCAAAAATCAACTTTTGCACGCCAGAGTACCTCGATCTAGTCCCCCTGCAATAGGGAGCTGATGAAGTACACTGGGCGCTGCACCACTTTCTTCTTTGCCGTGACCATAGAACTGCTTCCGCTGCCCTGCCTTTCTTCGCTTTGGACTAACTCTGGTCTTGCAGGGACGGGTTCACTTTCTTCTCCAGAGGGGACGACGGTGGCTGCCGCTTTGTCTACTTCCCGCTGCGCCACCAGGGCTGCACTAACCATTTGATTGGTTGCCGCTAAGTATAGCAGCAACGGCTCTTGTGGTTTGGGAGCGACCAAAGTGGGCATAGAGGAGAGATAGGTCTTCAAATCTTGTAACGCAGCATCCGCCTCTAGGGTCCACTCCATAGGCCCTGCCTTCTTCAAGATTTTGAAGAACGGCAAGGCGCGCTCGGCAGACTTGGAAATGAACCTGCTAAGCGCGGCAACACATCCAGTCAAACGCCTCACGTCCTTAACTGTCTTGGGTGCTTGAATCTGCTCGATAGCCTTGATCTTGTCGGGGTTGGCCTCTATCCCCAGATGGGACACAAAGAAGCCAAGTAGCTTGCTGGAAGGGATGCCAAACAGACACTTCTCTGGGTTTAGCTTCAAGTTGATCTTACGCAGATTAGCAAAGGTTTCTTCCAAATCCTAGATGAGGGTTGAACTGTCCTTGGTCTTGACCACAATATCATCCATGTAAGCTTCAACGTTTCTGTGCAGCTGGGACTCAAAGCCAATTGGTACTGCTCTTGCAAAAGTGGATCCGGCGCTCTTCAACCCGAAGGGCATCCGTACAAAGTAGTACATGCCACATGGGGTTATGAACGCAGTCTTCTCCTCATCTTCCTTGGACATGAAAATCTGGTGGTATCCAGAGTATGCATCCAGAAAAGAGAGCAAGTCACACCCATAGGTGGAATCCACAATCTAGTCAATGTGCGGCAAGGGAAATGGGTCCTTCGGGCATGCCTTGTTCAGATCCGTAAAATCTATGCAAAGCCTCCATTTTCCATTAGCCTTGCGCACCACCACAGGATTTGCTAACCATGTTGGATGCAGTACTCCTCTGACCAGACTAGTTGCCTCAAGTTTCTTGATCTCCTTGGCAATGAACTGCTGCCGCTCCAAAGCTTGCTTCTGGACCTTCTGCTTGACGAGTCGGGCATGTGGGCAGACAGCAAGGTGGTGCTCGATTACCTCCCTAGGAACACCGGGGATATCGGATGGTTGCCAGGCAAACACATCGATATTCGCCCGCAGGAAGGCAACGAGCGCGCTTTCCTATTTGTCATCGAGGGTGGCACTGATAGTGAAGGTACCATCAGTGCTAGCCAGCCCTGCCGGGACCTTTTTCATAGCGGGTGTAGTAGTCTTGGGTCGCTCGCTATTGGAACTCTCCGGCACGTCATCAATGGGCGCAACATACTCTAAAGAGGCACGTTTCCCAGATTCCTTGCAGGCATCCTTGCTATCTCTCTTCTTCTTGTTGTTTTCCTTGGCGGGAACACTGGCTTCCGCGGCCTCTGCCGTGACTGCTTCCCGGTACATCTTGTCCACACAAATGATTGCATCCTTCTTGTCTGACGGAATGGAAATGACGCCTATCGGACCTGGCATCTTCAAGGTATTGTAGGCATTGTGGGATGCCGCCATGAATTTGGCCAGGGTTGGGCGACCAAGGATTCCATTGTACGGCAGGGGGAGGTCAATCACATCAAATATGATCTTCTCAGTCCGGTAGTTTAACTCCCCCCCGGACGTCACCGGTAGCGTGATCTTCCCCTTAGGACGACTCCTGCCGGGGTTGATCCCTTGAAACATGCCAGTAACCTTGAGCTCTTCCTCTGCAATCTGAAGTTTGCTGATGACATTTGCAGAAATCAGATTCAACCCGGCCCCGCCGTCAACCAACATCTTTGTGACCTTGAGGTTGCGGATTGTTGGTGAGACCAACAAGGGCAAGCACCCTACTGCAGTGGTGCGGTCAGGATGATCCTCTTCGTCAAAGATGATGGGCGTGCGGGACCACTTGAGCGGCTTCCGAGAATCTACCGTTGGCTCCACGACATTGACTTCACACGCCCACTGTTTAAGTTGGCTGTGAGAGGAGTGCAGAGATGCACCCCCGTCAATGCACAGGGCGTCAGTGGCTTTCTGGAACTCCTGCTCGCTGGTTTCCTCTTCATCTCCTACATCAGTCTCATCATTGCAATCCTCCTTCTTACGGCCTCTGGCGGGTTTCCCTTGATTCTGAGGAACCTTGTCGGGGCGGCTTCCTCCGCCGCCTCGTCCTTTCCCGCCAGCGTCATCTTGTCCTTTCTCCTTATCATGCTTCTCGTATTCAGCCCTCTGCTTCTTGACGAGCTGCTCGACCTGATGACACTCCTGGAGATCGTGGCCCTTGGTCCGATGGATCTTGCAGTATGGCCCATCACCTTTCCCAGCCTTCTCGGCAGCTGTAGATTCTCAGCAATCAGTGCACATGGCAACTTCCTTGCCGGGAACTTTGGTCTTGGCCTTCTTGCTGGTACTAGGTGCGCCCGATCCATCAACGGTCATCACTGCCTTATCCTTGCGCCTTTTGTTGCGCTTCTTGTTCTTCTTCTTCTAACTGGTGGCCTCGTCGTCATCCTCAGAGTCGATGTCGACGCCATCCTCTTCACCGGGGAGCTGCCTCCCCTCCTCTACCCGAGCACACTTATCCACTAGAGTGTAAAACTCCTTCACAGTCTTGGGCAGTCGAACGTTCATCTTGGAACATATCCAACGATTATGCACGTTGGACTGGAACGCAGCTATCACAGCTGCCGGGTGGATGTCTGGAATGTTCCTGTGTACTCGGCTAAACCTATGCATGTACTTCCGCAGGGTCTCTCCTTCCTTCTGCGGGAGGAGCTGCAAGTCGCTGGGCCGCCCTGGTTCTTGATGGCCGCCCGTGAAGGCGCCAACAAACTCATGGCACAGGTCAGCCCAGGTCGAAATGGAGTTCTCCGGCAGGTGCATTAGCCAAGACCTCACATTTGGCTTGAGCGCCAAAGGGAAGTAGTTGGCGAACACCTTCTCATCTCTTCCCCCGGCAGCTTGAACAACGATGGTGTAGATGCTCAAGAACTCTGCCGGGTTTAGTTTCCCGTTGTGCTTCTCTGGTATTTCTAGCTTGAACGTGAGGGTAGATGGCCAACGGACTTGTCGCAACTCACGAGTGAAGGAGGGGCACCCAACCTTGAAAGGTAGGTACCCACCTTCACTGAGAGTGGGCTCATCGATGTCAGGGCCATTGTGCCTATCGGACTGGTGGTGGGTGTCGCGGCGTCGCTCGATGCTGACGTGTGTGCCTTCCCTTTGCCTGTCCTCCAGGACTCGCCATTGGCCTTGACGCGCTCGAGGGTCGGACGAAGCCATCGAGACGTCATCGGGTTCTTGATCCCGTGGCTCCGGTTGTGGCCCCTGCGCAGGCTACCGCAGAGGGGACTGCACCGTGGGGGTGGCCCCTTCGGCACGGCCAGCAGCGCGGACCGTTCTCGTCACCTGGGGAGGCCGTGGCGGGCTAGCTCGCTCTAATCCTCCCACCTCGGTGAAACCAATCAGGCTTTGAATGGTGGCTCTCCACTCATCCATCTGATCGGCTACCGGTGCAAATCTCAACAGCAGCTGGGCCCGCGCCATGGCCTCCGAAGCGGTGCTTGGCATGGATGACGATGTAGACCATAGCGTTGCCTGGCTCCTTATGGTGCCGGTAGTAGCCGCGCCATGTTCTCGTCGTCGTGAGCCCGTCGCCAGGGTGACGTGGTGACGAGGTAGGGGCGCTTGAAGGCCAGTGGCTCGATTTGGCACATTGGCTAGGTCAGCTCGTTCCCGGGGTGGCGCAAGCCCAGCGGCCGCGCCCGCAGCGGGAGCAGCCGGAAAGTTGCGATTCGCCCCAGAGCGAGTGCCACCTCTGTGACTGTGCCCTTCAGCCGGGCGAAGAGGTGCAGACGGAATGATCTCTCCACCCGTGCCTCATGGAGCGTGGCCGCTGGGATGCTATTGGTGCTCTCCTTCGCTGGTGCCTTCTACTCTTGTTTCGGTTGCAGGGGAGGTGGTGACGATGCTGCCTGCGCCGGCCACGTCCCCCGCAGTGTCCACGTCTCCGTGCGTCCCCGTAGCCCCCATGGTGTTGTTGGTGGCCGCATGCGACGGGGCCTTCAAAGTGGACGGATGGGCTGCGGCACCGGGCTTCTTCTTGGGCGCCATGGACGATGGAGCCGTCGATGAAGAAGATGATGACGCGCTGCGTACGCTTCTCGGGTTCGCGCAAGTGCTTCCCCCTACCTGGCATGCCAAAGATGTTGTGGGAAACCAAGGCCACCTATGGGGCCATCAGCCCCTTGTGGTTTGGCAGGGGGGATGAGCACATTGCACAAAGAGCGGAGAACGTAGCACAGCACGACAGAGATCACACGGGCAATTTTACCCTGGTTTGGGCCACCGCGAGGCATAAAACCCTACTCCTGCTTTGGTGGATTGATGGTGGATTATGGTGGAAAAGGAGCGCTCTAGCCCGGCAGGGTTGCCTCGGGGCGAGGGCAGCTACGCCCGTACGAGTGTACAAGGGTCTGAATCCTTTCTATGGTTGCCATGGCCCTCCTTTGATAGATCAAGGGGCCACCATAGTGGCGAATCAGTCATTGTGTACTGATTAGATAGCGAACAGTGCTATCATACCTAACTCTGCAGACAGAGCAGAGCGCGTTAAATGTCATGTCGTGGCATGCTCGGCAAGCCTTGCCGGGCCACTCGGCCACCTTCTCGTCTGTCTGCTTGACATGTCTCTGGACGGGTGTCATTTGGAGGTGATTTCCACAGGAAGTGGCTGCCACATGCTGAATAACAGCCACTTAGTCACTTGGGGGCTTGACACCGCATTGATCGATGACTTGCGTCGCTGTGAGGTGGAGCGGTGGAGCCTTGGTGGGATAGGCCGCCCTCATTATGCCCGGCAGGTCTGCCGGGGCGGTCTTGAGACTTGTCTTCGGGGTGACCTCGCCAGGCTCGCCTGCCCGGCAAGGGAGGTTTCTTCTTAGTGATGTCTTGCTCATTTAGCTTGTCTTGGTCTTCTTGATCCGCCCTTTGATTCCTCAAAGAGCTATCTCTTCAACTCGATCTCACTTTGAATGTTGCAACTTTGCACTTTTAGGCCTGTGCACGGTCTGGGCAACAGACCCAAGGTTTGTTGCACCGACATAATTGCATAATTTCCAGCCTCAAGATCAAGATTTCCTCATTCATGGCAGCCACACCATCTCTTTCTGCCTCTAGTAGAGCCTCAAGAACTATAATATCTGTGCTCAGACTGCTCTCCGGTGGTGTTGCCTCTGAACTGCTACCATCTGGTAACATGGATGGCACACTGCTTCCACAAATAGATTATGGGGTTGTACATTGTGTCATAGTGTGAACGGCATCCTGAAAGGTTTCCGCTGGACATAAGTAAGAGTTAGTTATTGCATGATCCAGGCAGTAAGCTTACATGGTAAACGACATACGAATTATTGCCGAGCATGGCAAGCTATATTTAAATGGTTCGAAGTAGCATCAGCCGAAAGAAATTAAAATGGTAAGATGAAACTACAGATGTAAGTGGCAAATAAATGGCATCCGCCAGTCCCATCTAGTTAGTTTTTGCTAGCTCGCTAGTTCATTTTCCTCAAAAAACAAAAACTCTTTTGAACTATCATACCACTAGTGGACTTTAATCGGGATTAAACGGGACTCAGTTGACATCCCTAGTTGAAAGGGAGTGTACCACCGCTATATTTAAGTTGCCTAGGCATCTAAGCAGTTGAAATAATCTGAGAAAGCACTTATCAGTGTGGCCATATATAAACTATGAAGACAGTCTTGTGATGAAGTTCATAGGAAAAGTTAAGGAGTAAAATGAACTAGGCATGCATTTCTTTACGATAGTACAACAAGCACCGCTGACATATTGGCCAACTAAGGTATAGCCTAACAAGTAACAAACAAGCATTCGAATCAAGCAATACAGCAAAGCAGACAACTGAACTATTTGTAATTCTGTAGTATTACAGGTTGAGTGCACAAGCCAAGAAAGCAGCCCACACGCATTACATTTCACATGTACTAAAACACACTGGCTTACCATATGTTGCTGTGAAGCCTCGCTGCTATTGCAATGTTCTTTGAAGATATCATCAGCATCCCGTGGATGCAAATCTAGTTGTAGTTTATTCTGTACCCTCTATTTAGGTAAAATTAATTTTAATCACATGCACTGGTTTGAATTGCTCATCAATGGTTCATCTAAACTAATGAAAGAAGGGTGTGTGCTTACACGACAATATATGTGCTTCACTCTATTTTTATGCTTGTTCGAGGTGCCAGCCCCAAAAGAACAAATATTTTGCTTGATGGGGTTGGCAGCTCCATAATTAATAGAAGCATCAAATTAGTCATGCAACTTGGGAAGATCAAGAACGCACAAAAAAGTAATGAACAGAGGCTCGGAGCAGTGATGTAATAGCTAGCATCAGAAAATGTAGGGTAAAACGAACAAAAAGCAGCGGAACCACATGCTAGTTTGCTGATGTGTAATTAACCATAGAGAACATGAAGCAGTCTCATGGAACCAACAGGTGGCATCAGAAGAACACCATTATCATAAATATAGCATGCAAGAAGGAAAATAGTAGGCAATGATATCTAGGAAGTACAGTAATACTTAGGACAAAACAAAAACATTGTAACTATATGTGCACTGGTTTGTAATTTAGCACATGTAACATGTTCACTGCCAGAAGTATGGCCCTACAGGTGCAAGCAGAATAACGCGTCTCATGAAAAATTGAATGATGCCCTGAAGAAATGTAAAGGTGCGGTGCTTATGCTAAGAAAGTGAACGTAGGCGCCGGCCGTTGGATAATAGTACTTGATTCTCGGCGGTGTATGGGTATCGTTGTCATACTTGATAGATAAGGATCGTTGATGGTGCTCGTGTTGCGGTTGAATTTGGGCTAGCTGTCGCCGCTGCTGAAGCGGCTCCGGTGCTTCGGTTGCGGCGCCTGTCGGCATACAAGAAAGCTCATCTGTGGTAAGTGAACAGTTCCACAATAAAGAAGAGAAAAACCGAAGGACTACAAATTCAAATAACCTGATGAGGCTGCGGCGTCAGTAAAGCAGGGCCGGTGGAGTTGAATATGGCGTCCGTGGAGCGGGTCCGGTGTAGTGGACAAAGGCATCGGCAAAGCACATCCGGCATAGTGTACAGTGCTTTCGGTGAGGTGGATCTGTGTCGGCGGACGAGGACTTGTATGAAGAGCCAGCGATCGGGCGGACGAGGGAGTCGGTGAAGGGCCCACACTGTGTTGGACGAGGGCACCGGTGAAGCAGATCTGGTGCGGTGGACCATGATGGCGGTCAAGGAGATCTGGAGTGGTGGACAAGCCAGTCGTTGAAGCGGCTCCCGTGAAGTGGTGAGTTGGCAGTTGGGGGTTCTAAGGTGCGGATGGTAGATCCGGCGGGGTGTGAGGTCCACCGCTGTGGCGGAGGACTAGATTCGGCGGCTTGCCGTGGTTGGGGGGGCGGGGGGGGGGGAAGGGGACGGGCTCTGGGGAAGAATGTTGGGGGCAAAGAGGGGGAAACAATGGAGTTACCAAAGCAGCCCTTTTCCATTCATGTGGCAGGGGTAAAACAGGAATATCGCAGGGCTAAACTTTCGGGTGCGGGATATTTCGATGTGAGCGGGAAGTTTGAAAGCTTTTGGCGCCTGAAATTAAGTGTTCTGCTCTTGTACGGCCGACTATGATATCATGGCCGAGAATTTATTTGTTTTGCACGCAAAAAAAAGTGCAAGTTTCGAAAATCAACGTCTCCAACTCGAAACTTAGATTGTCCATGCAATTGAAATATGGATCATTTAGCTATTGGAAGCAAATACCATCATATGGTCCAATTCAAATGAAATTCCAAATGTGTTTATCCTAAATATGATGACAAAAAACAAAAATGTGTATGTGTATGAATAAAGTGGATGATTATAAAGTTTGAACATGCCCGTATGTGTATATCTCTAGGTTTGATATATGAATTCGAAATCACGAAATCCCGGCTTAAAAAATGTACCTCTGTTTAAATGAATTACAAAAGCTAATGATGGAGTCGAATTCCAAAATTCCAATCTTAGGTTTTTAATTCTAGTACTTCAAAGTATATCACGCATGTTCAAAAGTATCGTTATCTCATAGTCCAAACTGTGAAACAAATTGATCAACCATGAGTGCACACACTATTGACTATATATATCTCAATTACGCTAAAGTCTCTCAAATATAGACACCTCACTCTTTATCTGAAGCCACCCACCCCGTTCCCCCCCCCCCACAAGTAGTTCTCTCCCCCGGACATGAACACAGGAGCACATTAACACCCCCCCTCTCTTCTAAAGTCCGAACCCCAATATAGGTCGCTATCACTTTGTCTCTCGGGCATGCACACATCTCTTCCCCCATTCTCTAGGTCTCCCAGCATCTCTCTTTCCCAAGCACACGCACTATATAGAGTGTATCTTTCCCATACACACAAAACATCACGCCGAAACGTCTATCTCCCTAGTTATGTGGTTCTCGCACACTCACCTCACTCACCACCCCCACTGCAAACAAGCACCCTTTGTCTCCTTGTGCACCACTCTCCTCTTTCTATCTCTCCCACATGCGAACCCGCCCCAACTCCTTCCCTATATACATATATGTCGTGACTCTTTCCATAGCTCCCTAACATATCATCGTTCTCAATCTCGCACGTTGTTCTCTACACCATCTATTCTAGATCTCTCATGAAGTCTCTATCACACACACAATGACTCACTTCCCTTGCATCTCCATACATAGGCCACTTTCGAACAACATCAACCTTGTCTCACTATCTATATGCCACTTCCGCACACAAACGACCCCTCTCTTCCTCTCTCTCTCTCCCTCGCTAGCTTTCTCTCTCGCTCTCACACCCCTCTCCCACACACACTCGATGTCTCTTCCAAATATTCTGCTCCCCGCCCGCACCCATGCTATCCCGCTACTACACATGCCTTTGTCTCTCTTTGACACACATGTCACACCATTCCCCCTTCCATACTAGGTTTACATCATTAGTGGTCTCTCTTCTCCACATACACACACTCCCTCTTACACACACACGCGCGCACAAACACACACAGACACGCACAAACACCCATCTATCTGGATCCTTCTTTTAAGACACACACACCCTTGCATATTCTCTCCAGCTCTAGGTATGTGTATATCCCCCCTCTCTCTAGCTCACATGCACACAAAAATTCTCCATCTCTCTAACTCACACATCTCTCCCCATGTCCGCATGTGTATCTCACACACTCACTCTCTGATTATGTCTATGTGTCTCCATGTTACACAACACAAAGCCCCATGCACATGTCTCTCTCTATCCACCACACACAGAGACACAAAGAATCTCTTATCATTGCCTCAGTCTCTACACATATCACACACGCATGCACGCTGTCTCTCTCTCGCACCCACGCTCAACAAAGGTTTTCCCGTGAATAACTTACCATCTATTCATCAACAGTCGTGGTAGTACGGCGAAAACGAGACGTGAAAAAGAATAAATCTACACGTGCGTAGACCACCTAGTATGACTACTAGGACTAGAGCAAGCCAAAAGCGCGCCGCCGTCACCCCCTCCTTATCGGTGACGGGAAAACCTTTGTTTTACACAGTCGAGAAGTCATCATGCTAAGGCCCCACATGCTCAGCCATTGAATAGAATGTAGATCCAAGTTTATGGAAACAAGTATCGATAATACGTTTGTATCTCCATACTTATATCTCTTCTCTTATAAAAAAAACCGAGTTGGTGATGATGGTATGCCTGCCATCTTGCAATATAGACCGTCCGATCTATATCTAACGGATAGAAATTAAACTAAAAGAGACCCGCACCTCTCTCCACATTTGTAGAAAAGGCCTTCCCTCGTTCATCCTTATCTCCCACAACCTCACTGTTGAGCAATTGAAAACGGAAGCCTCTGGAACAAACTGGCATGGTGGTTGCTGCCGGTGTCGTCCATCCCCATGCCTCTGCTCAGTCCGACCACCAATCAACACCACGCCCCACTCCTCCTCACCTTATCTCTCCTCTTTCTCGAGATATCATTAGTTTTTACACATGGGATTACTCCCGCATGGGTCAATCACAACAGGTGTTTTATAAAAAAAATACATCTTGATGTTTCGTGCAATGCACGGGCATCTTTCTAGTACTCCTACAGAAGACTTAGTTGGTGATGATGGTGTGTCTGCCATCCGTCATTTCTGACCATTAGATCTACATCTAACGACTGTGAGGTAAGTTGTTGCCATTTCTCAACAACATCCCACTTCTCTACCAATTTGCAAAAAAACCCTTAATTAGTATCTTAAAACCAACCACATCCCTCCCTCACCTCACCAAAATAGCCCAAGGAATATATTCTGATTGAAACATAATATATTTCTAGTAATATATGTATATCAAAATTAGAGTGTTTTCAATCAAGTTTGTGAATAAGTATTATTCTAATTATGATCCATTGCAACGCACGTGAACATTGCTTAGTATTTCCAACCATGCAAAAAAATGCTAGTATTTCCATTGTTTCGAGTTTTCCATCAAGATATTAGTCACTCATGGTTGATATTTAGTTTGAATTACGTACACATAGGCACTATGTAACTAGCCGTGCTTATTGGCTTCCAAAGCTTAACTTTCACTCCTACTTACAGTATGTAGAGTATTTAACAAAAAACTACCACTTTCAACCAGCCCTAGGAAGAAACTATTGTACAAAAAATAGCAAAAAACATACCCAAAATTAGTTAATCCGCGCCAAAAAACTACTACCTAGTGCCGATTAGGCTCATTTAAACCCGTTTATGACAGGGTTGGCCCACACGTCCGTGCTGATGAGGCATCTTAAACCAACACATTTTGTTTGACCGTTGACACGAGGGACGCACATCTGACCTTCTATCCGGTTCTTCCACCTCCAGTCATTATTTTTTCTGAACATTACTTCAAACAGTTCTGATGCGTGTTCCTCGGTGGTGTCAGTGATGAGCGAGCTGGCCGCCGCTCCCCCGGACGGGTCGGACGCCGCCCTGGCCTCCGCACGGGTTGGCTGGCTAGCCCGAGTGTGGCTCATGCCTGAGCAAGCCGCCGCGCGGGCCTTCGCTCGAGCCAGATGGCGGGCCTTCGCTCGTGCGTGAGCAAGCCACCACACTGCCGTTTCAACCAAGCTAGCAAACCTTGCAGACAAGCAGCTGGATGCATTCAGCAGGGTGTGTGCTATCTTGGCTAGCTAGCAACCGCGAGCACCGGACGGAGCTGGCATCTGGGCTGCCGCAAGATGGGCTCCGCGCTGCCGATGCTTTTGACCTCGCCTTCTACCGGCGGCGGTAGCTACGTCCCATGGCTGAGGATGAATAGGTGGATGGGCCGGAGGTAGGAGGTCACTCTAGGATTTTTGTCCAGACTGACATGTAGGTCCCACAAGTCATAATGCCTAACTTGCCGGTCGAATAGAAGGCGTTGACTTAAGGGGCAACATGGGTTGAAACGTGCCTATAACGGCACTTTGTAGAGTAGGCGCTTCTTGGTAGGGCTGGTTGGTAAGTGGTAGTAGTTTCTTGGTATTAGTGGTTTCTTGTAAGGAACAATGTACTAGCGACAAAAGGCGATTCTAGGTTGTGTTGTACTCCAACGAGTACTACTAGTGGTCACGGGAGTGTATAGCTTGTTATGTGGGTTCGATCCCGGCCGAACATACATCGGCCTTTTTTTAAAGAGTAACCTCGCTGCGAGCCAATATTGTACTCGTAGTTTGACTTTTGAAGTCGAACGGACGTGTCGCACCACAATCTGGGTGCATTGGATAGCCCGGCCACATGAACGGGTTTTCCCTCCAATCATCTCATGGCTCACGTACTAGAGTAGTACTCCTACATATCAATTCACACCATGCAAAGTTTCTCGCCTGCGTGCTCGCCCTAGCCGCACCTTGCTTGCAGCTTCCTCATCAGCTACCATATTTAAACTAGCGCCTCCCAATTAAGCCCGAGGAGCTGGAAAAGCCTGGTGCGGCATTGGGAACTGTACAATATGGCTCTGTACGTAAAGTGCTACTCTACTACTCTGTAGCTTGTGGCATTGCACACATGGACTTCGCTCCATTATCGGCTCTATAAAAGAAATTCCTCTTGACGTGATTTTTTTTGTTTTGAAACGGAGGCAAAAGCTTTGCCTCATCTCATTCATTAAGAAGGAACTAACAAAGTTCAACAAGATCCATTACACCTCCACAAATGGAAGCGAAAAGCCTAGTCTCGTTGTATCAAAGAACACAAATGTTCTCCCCCCCCCCAAGTAACCATCGCTGATTAACAGGCTGCTAGTGTGTGTGTGAGAGTAGCGGCTGAGTAGGCCAGCTATGCGCTTGAATAGAGCACAAAGAGTATGCACTACGCAGGTGTACTTTCCCTGCATTGATAGTACAGCGATGGTTCTAGAGAACAGTAGTACCCTCCACTTGCAACTATAGCTCCTTGGCCTTGAAATTCAAGAGTTCAAAACTGGTACACTATAGAAGTATAGTACAGCGCACTAATAGTTGAGAAAGTAGTACTACTACTGCTACAATATGAGTACGTAGTAAATAATAGCCTCACCTTCGCGGGGCACTAGGCACTACCACTATGCGTGCCTGCATAACTTCCTTATCTCCTCCTCGCTAGTTCCCCTCCCCCCGAAGAGACCAAGGCAGTTCATCGTTGCTCCCATGGATTCGCCAGGCGGTTCTCCTCCTCATC
The DNA here is from genome assembly GCA_011799875.1 of Thinopyrum elongatum. Classification (NCBI taxonomy): domain Eukaryota; kingdom Viridiplantae; phylum Streptophyta; class Magnoliopsida; order Poales; family Poaceae; genus Thinopyrum; species Thinopyrum elongatum. The sequence goes on from CM022303.1 coordinate 239,399,355, forward strand.
GGGGCTGGGAGACCTTGGACGACGATCCTCTAGGAGAAATCGCACGCTGCTCTGACGTCCTCACCGCCGCAAGACTCGGTGCTTCCTGCACCAACTATTTTAAGACAGTGCTTAAACAGGCTTGGGAAAAGGCCATGCTTGTTGGTCTTCCATGCGTCCTCGAGGAGAAGCTTATTCTATGGGATAATCCATCGAATAGTCCACCACTCCCTGGCCATGGTTGCACGTTAACTGTGCTAGAGTTGCCGACGTTGAGAGGTAGTCGGATTTTGTCCGATGAGTAGGTCAGTCATGGAGTTTGATCATGTAGTGCATATTCTAAATATAGTACTTAGTTATTCCATCCCATAATTTCTCCGCTGCCCACCGTCTTATATATAGTTCGGGGTTGGTGCCAATGAAGATTGGCTTGCATACCTTCGGTCGGATACCACCATCATTTTGCACAACATTCACAGCAGTGCAGCCGTTCCCGTAGACCCCTTCTCCACCATTGGGATCGGCCTTCCGGACTATCTGGGCTTGAATACGTATGATGATGCCTACATGAGATTGGAGAAGATAGCAATTCTGAACCCGCCGACAAAGCGACGCGGCTACGACGATTACTATCTCATTGCGGTGTTCGACATAAGGATTGCCATCAATACAAGAGGCAGTAACGGCAGAGGCTGGACCATGTTGGTCGCGGCAGATTTGTACCCCTACACATTCGAAGACGTCGTGTGCCATGTAGGCCGCATCTTCGTGGTGACAAGCCAGGGGACTTGTTTCATTTGGTTGCCATCCTACGGTACGGGAGATTACAAACGGAATGCACAAACCATCATTTGCATCCCTAACAGTACTCCATTATTTTGCAGGGACTAGTCATCCCCCGATCAAAATAAGATCGCCGATCCTGGATGTGCATTTGCATCCGCAATTCGGTCTAACCTGGAACGTTGTAGCTAGCTTTGGCATATTGGGATCAACTATCTTAGTAGTCGTTATCCATGGTACCACTGATGTGGAACATGGTCACACAATCTACCACGATCGGACCGTCACCATCTACCCAGGTATTCCATTTTCTCATTGCTGTGTGTTAGAGTAGTAGTACTTGTTAGTTATTTTCTTTTCTTGACTGGGACATGTTTACTGTACTAGTACTGCAATTTAGTATTATATATTTTTTCACCCTCTCGCCTTCTCTTTCATTGTAGTACTACTTACTAGTACTAGTACTTTTTACCTTGGAGGACGCATATAGCTAGCTAGGCCCTTGAAGACTTGAACACACTAGCTCCCACCATTTTTGTTTTTCCATGTCTTACTATCTCATCCATGTAGCCAAAAGTGGCTATATATAATAAGCCGATTATTTTAATTCCTCTATACCGGAGTAGTACTATTTGCTGCACAATATTACTGACCACCATATTTGAGCACAACATTATTATGGATGGACCTTGACCATGTACGTCACCATGTGTCCAGATCCGAGATGCCGTGTGTACCAGATGAACGGCGCCGAGTTTGACCCCCGTGATGCTATGTGGGTGCCGAGGAACACTCTTGGAGAGTACTCGCTTTTCATTGGGGATAGCTACCCCATTGTGAAGCGGATGCCACCTTCCGTGTACGACACCGAAGGCCTGCCGTTCATGAAGCATTGTTGTGTCTTCAGTGCGCACCGCCGGATGAACGACATGCTGGGACACGCTATCCCTGATTTATGCCACTTCAGCTTGGATGAGTCTCCATCGTGTGGAACCGGACTAGAAAGCTGCAATAATGATTCCCGTTGCCCACCGCTATGGATCGTGCCATCTATGAAGAACACCTGGGACTGGAACCTGGAGGAGGACATGGAGCCCATCTATAACGTGTAAGTGGAGTATGGTAAATTGTGAATGGTAGCACTATGAATATATGTAGACTAGTCGTGCACAAATTTATCACATGAAGTGGAGATGAACTTGTGTGGCATACTGGCATTTGTCCTTTAGAATTTATTACTAGTAAATGTGTTATGTGTACGTGCAACTTGTGTGGCTGTTGCACGGGCTCCAACACGCTATGTGAGAAAAAAAAGGTGGCACAGCTTTGGATATAGGTGATGTGGCGGCATCATACAGTAGCATCGTTCGCTATAGTTGTAGTACTCCTACTAGGACGACAACTCCTATAAAACCTTGCGCTTGGCTCTTTGCCTCTTCGGGAGGTTTAACAGTTCGTACTCCTATGAACCTTGCACTTGGCTCTTCGCCTCTTCGGAAGGTCCAACGATGATGATACTACAGTACAATATGCTTCTGGCAATCTAACACCGAATGAACTGTTGCACGCCCACCGTGAGGGCGAGGGCGAGGAGAGGGACAGAGCGCTGTAGTCAAAACCCTCTCCTCGTCCTGCGAGCCACCACGTGCGTGGGCGAGGGAGAGGGCGTAGGCGTACGTAGTAAGCAAGCTTCTCCTCGTCCTATGAGCCACCACGCGTGCGCGAGGGAGAGGGCGTAGTAAGCAAGCTTCTCCTCGTTCGGCGAGTTGACGGGACACATCAAAGTAGTAGTACTAGTCCATACTGCGTCCTTTCTGGTTAATATGGCTTAATTTGAAACAAGAAAAATACACTGGCGGTCAACGAATTTAACAATATGCTCATTACGGTCACTATACAGTTTTGTGGTGATTATATGGTCACTAGCTCACCGTAGAGCACCGTATTGCACCCTACTGACCGACCACATAGTCGATGTGGCACTTTGTTGACTGGTTAAATTGACACCTGGTTTCTGGGTCCCACCTGTCAGTTGGCAGAGCAAAGAAATCAGTTAAACAAAACTTTATGCAAGCGTGACAGGAGTCCAACCCTTGCGCGCGAACCACCCTGGCTGTGTATGTGAGTCCATGCACGTGTACTCCCTCAGTCCGTGAAAAACTGTACTCCATCTAGCATTGGAAAATTTTCCAATGCACTTAGCCTTTAATCTAATCGATATTGATTGACTAATGCACCAACTTGTGCTCTAGCTATAGGCTACATGTCTATCCTGAATTACAGCATACAACAACCTTCATTTAATCTTCTTCTCTCAATGGTTGCATGCACACATAAGTCTGCTACTTTTGGGCATTAATTATGCCATGAAGTTCCGGTTCCTCTTAGTCAATGTGTAAATCTCTATATGTATAGTCTTTCATGGACAGAGGGAGTAGGTTGAGCACTTGAGCATGAGCGTGTTTGTTGCGTCGTGTGCTGTGTGCCGCATGGATGCGTGAGTGTTGCGTGCGTGCATGTGTACGTGTGAGTGTTGCATGTTGCATGCATGCATGAGGCTTTTACTCCCTCCCATTGACATGTTCATATTTCAAGCTTCATTAAAATGTTGCATGCAAGAATTAAGAGAAAACTCACCAATGCGTGTACAAGTTCTGGTCATTTGTTCCTCACGCATGCATTCCAATTAATACGTTCATAGACACAATTTTCTTGAGGAAAACGAGCCCATTATTAAGTACTTTTGGAAAGAAAATTCTTCGGGCACTCATCATTTACTACTACCTTGGTTGATGATTTTTTTATTGACATGTATATAAACCTCCGTCCTGGTTTAATGGTCCCCTTCGTACTTAGTGTAAAATTTTGACCATAAATTTAACTAACAAAGTGTCAATGCATGTCATAAAAAACTATGTTCTAATACGAATCCAGTGATATGATTTTTGGTGACATGCATTAACACTTTATTAGTTATATAGATGGTAAAAGTTTGACACAAAATACTACTAGTACTCCTACATTATTTGCGCCGGGTGCCTTGGCCAATGTTTCATCTTGTTGGATAGGATGAGAGTAGAGGCATAGGGATACTGTAGATAGGAAGTCTTGGCGATCCATTATTCCCCATCTCGGTCAGAGAGAACTATTCAACTAGTCTTCACAGTGAAGTGACAATACACGCTGCAGCAGATGGGACACTCAATTAATAAGCTGAACCAGCGTGTTGGTGTTACTAAATCAGCCTTACCCAGTACTACCATCATGTTTGCCAGTGGAGCACGCTTCCGCAAATATGCCTACACACCTCTCTCTTCCATTAACTGACATATGGGCCCTCTTGAGGTAGACCCACATGTTATCGGCTTAACTATTTACACTCCGAAGGACGGTATATCCTGGTAGTAGTACTAGTAGAATTGAGATTTAATGCACTTTCTTCCCCGTCTTTCCCTCTTCTTCCTCCTCTCTTCTTCTTCCTCCTCTCTTCCCCATCGTCGGCCGCACACCATTTCCCCCCGCTCACTACTCGCCCGCCCGCGCCATCTTCCTTGGTAGCTCACGCGTAGAATATCCCCCCCGCTCACTGCTCGGCCACAAATGCCATCTTCTTCGCTCGCCCGCCCGAATCCACTTCCCCGCTCGCTCGCAGGCACCGAAAACCCCAATCACTCAGCGCCCTAAAAAAACCCTATGGCAGAACCGACTGACACCCAGAGCCGCGATTGGAATTCCCTCCCCGATGTTCTCTTGGAGCAGATCTGTAATCGTATGGACCTGCTCAGCACCGTGCGTCTGGCCGCATGCTTGGTGTCTTTCTACCGTCTACTCGTCTGCAACCGGCCGGCCCTTTTCAAGACACCCTGCTTGCTGATGCCTGATCCTCGCAAGTGGCCCAGACACCGACTTGACGATCCTACGGAGGTTGCCATGGTGCCCCTCAACATGCTACCACTACCTGTCCACCTATCCTTCATGCGCGGCCACTACTGGGCGGGCATGAAGGCCAACTGGATCATCCTCATCCACCAATCTGGTAGTCCATGGTGTCTCGTGGATATCTACACCCAGCGAGAGATCACCCTTCCATCAATTGATACCGCCGCCATCGAGCCTCGCGGCCCGCCGGACACTCCTGCCTACTACGCACGAGACGCGTCGAGCTTTTGGTGCGACCTCCGTTTGCTGAAGGCTGTAATCTACGAAGTGCCCACACCATCAGAAGACTACATGGATTACAAGCTCATTGCCTTGTTTGACATGGGATTAGTATATCTGGAATCCGGTCGCCATACATGGTTATGGCTCATCATCAATCCTGTTGAGCCTCCATTTCTGTCTGATGCTATAGTGCATGATGACATCATTTACGCGGTCGATGCACAGATTGGCTGCCTATACTGGTGGAATCTATCGTGGTGTAATTGTTCTATCTCATCTCATATTTACCTTATGAATACAAATGCCTATTGATTGTTAGAAATTTAGAATAGATAGTATGTCTATAACCACATCATTGCTATATGTTCCTCTCATTTCCTAGATTTTTCTGACCACACAAGTTATTGTTAGAATTGATATGAGAACAATTGGCATCTAATGATTGTTAGAATAGATATTATGAGTATAACCTCATGATTGCTATATGTTACTCTCATTTCCAAGATTTTTATAACCACGCATGTTATTGTTAGAGTTGATATGAGAACTGTAGTAACTGCTATGGTAGAATATGAGTAGGCTCTGTCATAGCTGTTTTCCTCTCATTTTTACATGATGTTTGAACCATGACATATTGCTAGAATATGAAAGCCATTGGCTTAATTTTTTTAACTTGGGGTATGATTATGACCACGGCATTGCAATTCTCTGTCTATGATATGTGTCACTGTTATAATAATCTTAATTCCACACATACTCTAAAAATGATTGTATATTTTTGTCCTTTTGGTCTCCAATTTGATTTGTTGCAGTAGACACAAATGCGCTGGCCTTCATGATTCCAGGACCTGAAAATATACAAGTCAATGGGTGGTGGTTTATCGCTCGTTCAACTGACGGCGGTCATTTGATGCTCATTCGCACGTACCAAATTGACCAAACCATTTCATCAAACCATATGCAGTACAATGCTTGGGGCATTCATGACTATGATGGCTATGGCTGCTTCATGTTCGAGAAAGAACCCAGCTCCGGTGGGCCAGGCATATTCAACTAGAGGCTAGTTTACCGCCTCGGCGACCACTCCATGTTCCTCGGGCTCGATTATCCGACCATCCAACCAATCATCGATCATATCACCGGCGATGATTACCATGCTATGCAACTTCCATTCGCTAGGGGGAACTGTGTTTACACATCGTACCATGGGTTTCATGAATCACCATATCTAGAGATTCGTCGACACAGCTTGTTGCCAGATAATCTTCAGTGTGTGAAAGGCATCAAGCTTCCATGCGATGAATGGCTTTTGCAAACCCGAAATGCAGCGATGTGGTTCATGCCAACAAGAAATATGCACAACTTGATTCGTAGTGATATCTAGACTGAGCCATGTATCCTGCTGCTGTAGCATGACCCTCTTTTGTTGGATATTATGTATTGTAGTTAGTTTGAAGGATAGATACCTTTTTGGGACCAAGTGCATCCTAACTCACCTGCGTAGGATGTACTGATAATGATGATGGAGATGTTGTGCAGAAGCCACACACACACACACACACACACACACACACACACACACACATATATATATATATATATCAATTAGGCTTCAAGTGCATACTGGTTGGTGAAAGTGTTGTCCAATGGGAATTATATTTTGTATTACTCATGTAGCCTACAAAGTCTGTCGCACAGCCTTGTAACTTCGTACTCCATTTCTAAATTTGTACTAGTCCTCTATACCGTACTAGTAGACTGCCCGTGCGTTGCCACGGGCCAACAAATAAATTTATAACCAATGGTCATTTTCCTCCCTATAAACAAGCATATTGCATGGAATGTTCAACCACAACACAAATGCAAGCACCATCTTCTCTCTATTCTTACAAACAGTAAGCACCCCTCGAGCCAGTCTTTCTTGCTGAACTTGTTGTCCGTCATCTTGTTTGTCCATACATCATTCATCCTCTCAATCTATTGCCCCTTAACTCTGCATGTAGCTTCCATGTCGTTGTTTTGTTGTCTCGCAAGGTTAAAAAACAACCCGACCACATCACCTATCCGATCTATTCCTAATCCAAGGAAGCTAAATCTAGTTGAATGCGCGTGTGTTGCCCTCAAACAACAAACTTATCTATGAAAACATATAAAAAATATTATTATACATCTCATGCTTATGACTATGTTGTCACAAGTACTTCTTGTCTATCTCTTGCTTTCCTCTAAATATGTTTCTCCAAGCATGCATTTCAATTTCCACCCTCACCAACATATCTACTTTCATGTGCTCCTTCAACTCCACAAATATGTCTTATTCTCCCTCCTCCATGAGATTCTCTTTGCATTGTTCTGTTGCACATCTGTTCTTTAAAAACAAGGCAAGTGAATCACATCATCAACATTAGTCATCTATATTGGGTACCCAGGAAGAAGGTACAATCGACTTCTCCAACCAGATTTGATTCTGTCTATGTGTTACTTTTCTATATTGATAAGTTCTGTCTCCGAAGCAAATTTTAAGCTTCCTCATGTTCAACAAAAGTACTAAAATTGAGATGCAAAATACATGCGCACACGCATACATATCAGATCATCCACGCATTTACACATGGACAACGAACACCGAGCAAGCATGCATCAACAAATCTTCTCAAACAAGCGTACACATCCAGATCTGGTAGTAGACAAGATCCATCACAAATACATCAAGCACATGATACATCTAGATCTGAAATCTTGATAGGATCCATGATAAATACATCTAGCACACGAAAAGTGATTCACGCTCTGGTCAGTGGAGAAAGGATCTACAGGCCCATGCCTCACGCAACATAGGGGAAGGAGAGCAGCCATGACCAACGTCACCTCAGTGGCCGCCGCCACCGTGTGCCAGGGCAGCAGGAGGACGCATACTCGATAGACAGGAGGAAATCCTTGGCATAGCTATGCTCAAGATGCAGCAACGACGGAGACCACATCACAACCTCACAGGGCAGGCCGACGATGACCTAGATGCATCCATACGACCATACAGGAGAGTTGAAGCCTTGTTGAAGGCTTGGCTATGAGGAAGACGCACCGAGGGGATGTCAGAGATGGTTGAGTGGGGGACCTGCGCGCCGCCGCTAGCCTAGACCGCTTGATGTGGAAGGAACTTGGGGAGATTAGGGTTGTGGAGCGGTGCGCTATTGTGGGGAGGCTGGTTTATATGGCGGCTCCAGTAGATCGAATCAAATCTGATTGTGCATCCCGGTTGGTTCGGCAGCGTTCTGATTTGTTTCCTTCCAAAGAAGAGAAGACACACACGTCCTGATTTCTTTCCTTCGAAAGAAGAGGCTGATTTATATGGAAAGTGCTGGTATATGGTTGCAAGAGGATATCATTGCTTTTGTTTATGGAGCTTTGGTTTTTTGGTGCAACGGAGGTGTGAGATGGAAAGAAAATCGATGGGGCTGGAGATGAAAACCGGTGGTGGTGGTCGGCGAAACAAAAATCAATGGGAGGGGCATCTATCGGTTGATGGGGAGGGGTGACGACGAACGAAATGAGTGAATGACCTACTTACAGAGGCTTTAAGAGTAGGGATTACACAAATAATTAAAAGCCTACCCAATTCTCTGCATGCCTACTTAACTGCCAATCAAATCAATTAATTATCTTCCTAATTGGAAAAAATCCTTACTTCTAATTATGTGTAGCATAATAAAGGGCCTATTCTGATGTCCTCCAACTCCAAACTTCACAAAATCTCTGCCAGAAACCAACCCGAACGCTACAGCTCCAAAAGCTAAGATTCTCGAAGCTATCCTGGGTTGTAGTGTATTTTTGTGGAGCGAGGGAAGACCAGCTTCTCGTTAAACAGGAATCTGGAGTTGGACATTATTATGGTTGTAATGCCACCGCCTAAGAAAACGCTTCGATCTATCAGCGCTCCTCCTCGCTCAACCAGGAACCTGCATTGTTTCGCTCGCTCATGTATCCCCTGTGCCTCTTGTTCTCTCTTAAATGGGCTCCTTCCAGCCGGCCCAAGTGGCAACAAAGGCCTGCAATGCCCCCCCCCCCCTGGGCTGCTAGATCAACAGGGCTTTGGGAGAAGCTGCCTTGGCTGCCGAACATTTCCAGATCGCCACCTAAAGCGAGAAGCCGAGCGAGAAGCTAGATTTGGGAAGTTTTGGAGAAGCTGGGAGGTTCCAGAACAGGCCCTAAGTGTCTAGCTAATTAATTAATTGCATTAATCACTCGGTTTCCAAATTAATTTGATGCGAAAAATAATTCCTATTTAAATGGATCTAATTAAGAGAATACATAATTAACTCTCTAGCTAATTAATTGCATTAATGGTTTGCTTTCCAAATTGATTCTGCGCTCGATTTCTAGAATATTTTTGCATGAATGACTATTACGAACGACGCCGACTACCGAGTATTGTAGCACACATTTTTTAAACGAATTTCTTAACATTTGAATGGTCACACTTGATTTGATAATGTAGCCTGTCTGGCTCTCTGTATGACTGATAAAAAAATATAATATGACCGCGTCCACAAATGCATGTACGTGGCGGTCTGACGACCCTCCTTTCGCCACGGCCGTCCTCGACGCCGTGATGCATGCCCTAACATTCTTGAGTACCGCCCCGACATCAGGCCCGACTACGGCATCCTCCATGGTGTCGCGCACGGCGTCTCTCCGCAGGGGCGTGCGGATGTGTACGCCCATAAGAAAAAAGATATATTATTCTTGTTATATTAGTAAACGTGTGATTGTCAATTAATAGTTGAGATAATTAATAGTAGAGATAATGATAATAATATGGTATAGTGCGTAGGATTAATAATTTCTTATTGAGAAATATGTCATTTTGTTTTGGAAGGTTATCGAGAAAAATATTATGTCTATATTGTAGGAAGGTGATCTCATATATATGGTGCGATTTTTAAATTCTTAATTATCTATTATTTACATGATTAAAATGAATCAACACCTGCCAAAGCAAGCACGAAATAAGATCTCACTTTAATGGGATTTGGTTTTTAATGAGAAAGAGAAAAATCAGTGAGAGAGGTGGTGGAAGGTGGGAGGAAATAAAACCGGACGAAAATAAAACCGGAGTACCAGGCTACCAACTGCTCCATTAGGAGTAGAGATATTGTGCTACTCGTACTACTACCTCCCTCCTGGTTTATTGGTCCCCTTCGTAATTTGTGTCAAATTTTGACCATAAATTTAACTAACTAAATGTTAATGCATGTCAAAAAAAATTATATCGTTGGATTCGTATTTGAACATAGTTTCCAATGGTATAATTTTCGGTGACATGCATTGACATTTTGTTAGTTAAACCTATGGTTAAAATGTGACACTAAATACAACTAGTAAGTAGTACAGTAGTAGTACTAGTATACGTCGATCAAATTATTCATCATGTCCTCACATTGAATTGACGTGACAACATGCTGCGCGTGAGGTGACTCAAGAGTCCCGGCGGCGTCTTCGGTTCACCAAGGTGACACAAGAGTCCCCTCTCGTACTACCAAAGGCGACTCTCAGCTCCTCGTCAGCTTCTCCAACAAGGAGTACAAGCCAAAAGATGAGCACATGGAAGCGTATCTAGAGGAGGTACGCAAGATTGAGAAACGATTCTTGGGTTTGGAGTTGCAGCACGTACCGCGTGGCACAAACAAGGAGGCAAACGACATCGCCAAGAGGGCGTCTTGGCACCAACCCCAGAAGCCTGGCGTCTTCGAAGAGCGGCTCTTCAAGCCATCGACGCCCCCCCCCCCACTACAGGCCCAGCGCTGCATCGGGAAGAGCTGCCCATGGCGCCTCCCTCAGGCGCCCCCGCCTGTGGCCTGACCTTGGGAGCCCACCTGCTCCTCGTGCTCGAGCCTCAGGAGGGGTGCTGGACCGAGGAGTTCAAGGCGTACCTGCTCCGGGGCACCTTGCCAGAGAAGGAGGAAGACGCAGAGTGTGTGGCCTGCCAGGCCACCGCGTACTGCATTCAAGATGGCGAGCTCTACCGAAGGCGCCCAAACGATGTCTCCCTGCGGTGCATCTCCAAGGAACAGGGGTGCGAGCTGCTGGCCGACATCCACAGCGGGGACTGCGGGCATCACTCCTCATCGCGCACCCTCGTGGGGAAGGTATTCCGCGGCGGGTTCTACTGGCCCACGGCACTGAACGATGCCACTGAGCTGGTGAGATCCTGCGAGGCATGGCAGTTCCATGCCAAACAGATCCACTAGCCCGCTCAGGGCCTCCAGACCATCCCGCGACTCATGGCCGTCCGTGGTCTGGGGGGTGGATATCCTGGGCCCATTCCCCCGAGCAGCCGGGGGCTACCGCTACCTCTACATCGCCATCGACAAGTTCACCAAGTGGGCGGAGGTGGAGCCCGTGCGCACCATACCGGCTGGCTCGTCCGTCAAGTTCATCAAGGGCCTCGTGAGCCGCTTCGGGGTCCCCAACCGTATCATCACTGACAATGGATCTCAGTTCACGAGCAACCTTTTCAAAACATACTGTGCTAACCTTGGAACGCAGATATGATACGCTTCGGTGGCACACCCGCGGAGCAACAGCCAAGCCGAGCTCGCCAACGCGGAGGTCCTGAGGGGTCTCAAGGCAAGGAGCTTCAAGAAAAAGCTCAAGGCCTGCGGCAGGGGCTGGCTCGATGAGCTCTAGTCCGTGCTGTGGTCCATCTGCACCACCGCGACCAAGCCCACGGGCGAGACCCCGTTCTTCCTCGTCCACGGGGCCAAGGTGGTCCTCCTTCATGAGGTCAAACATCGCTCCCCGCGGGTCTTGGCGTTTGACGAGGCACGCCAGGACGCCTCGCGGGGGATGGACCTTGTGCTGGGGGAGGAGGGCTGCCGCCAGGCCTCGCTCCATGCCGCGAGGTACCAGCAGGCGCTGCGGTGGTATCACTGCTGCAGCGTCTGCTCCAGTACCCTCGAGGTGTGTGACCTCGTCCTGAGGCGGGTACTCTCCAGGGATGGGCTTCACAAGCTCTCGCCTATGTGGGAGGGCCCGTTCAGGATCGCCCATGTCTCCGGGCCTGGCGCCGCGCGCCTGGAGACGTAGGACGGGGTCCCCATCTAGAACGCCTGGAACATCCAGCACCTCCGGAAGTTCTATCCATGATCAAGGCCTTGCGCCTCTCAAGTCTCCACTTGTGACACTCTCACGTAATAATGAGTTGGGGCTGTACACACCCCGGAGTCTCCTGAGCGCCGCCCTTGGGCCTCACGGGGGCTCCCACCCACGTCCTAGTCGAGGCCCCATGCTCCACGCTGGCGGGAAGACTTGAAGACTAGTGTAGGTGCCGGACGCGGCTGTTCTTTTGCTTGCTTTCTGTAGCTGACTTGCAACTTCTTGAAATAAAATTTGAAGCTTTCGCATCTTTTACTTGAAGGGTTCGGAAATTTTTTCTCCTCGCAGCGTTCGCTCTTTCAGGTCTTGCCTTAGGGATAGTGATAGTTGCCCGTCGCTCTCCCTCGTGCGTCGCACGCGTGGGGGCTGGGCACGGTGTGTACGCCGGGACGACCCACGGGCACACCTCGCCAAAGCCTTGGTCAAAACCTTGGCACCCTAGCCTTTGGCGTCTTAATCCTCGCGTGACACTCTCAAACGAGCTTACGGGCATGCACGTCCCCCTTGAGTCCGTGCCTTCGGGCATCGCGATGTGACGTACTAACGACGACCAGCCCACACTCGGGGGCTCGCGCATGGTGCGGCACCTCTGGAGGTTTCCTAACCCTATAGTCACAAGGTGCGTCCTGAGGCTCGACGACCTTCGAATCTTCAGGAAGGAAACCCAAGCCCTAGAGAGGCACGTCCTTGCAGCACAAGAATCTACCACAAGCACACCAAGCTAAGTCATCTCAATCACAAATCAGTAGCAACACGGACATCATGACGTGACACAAAAGCAATATCATAACGGCGCAAGCGCCTGGTTCATTACACGCCCCGACAGGGCCTTCTACTTTTCTGATGCAGGAAAAAAGGAAGAAGCAAAAGCGGCCGCGCGACTACAGCGGCTCCTGAGACCCGGCTCCAGCGATGAGCCCGCGCTCAGTCAGAGTCCCCCTCCTGCTTCACTGGGGCGTGGCGGTGAGGTGACTCGTCAGCCCCCCTGGTCCGAGCCCGGCGGGGTCGCGGCTCATCATAGTCGCCGTCACTCGTGCTCTCCCCGGAAGAAGAGTCGCCGCTGCTGGAGGCGGCGCGGCTATCGTCAAGGGCAAGCTCACCGCCGGCGACGGGGCCGCCCATCTGGCCGTCGTCGTCGTCGCCGTCGTCGTCGTCGCTCTTCGGGCAGCACCCCAGCAGCTGGCCATCCTCCCCGAACACCCTGACAAAGAGGGTCACAGCGTCATCATACTTGAAGTGAAGGGTGCACCTCCAGTGCAGGCCACGCGCGGGGGCAAACGGCTGCCACCCACGGTTCAGGAAGACATTACTGGCGGCAGTGACCTCAGCCTCCACCCACGAGGCCTTGCTATAGCAGTCGTTGGCCTACAGCCAGAGGCCACCGGGTCCCCCGGCCGGTAGCACGCCCGCAAAGAAGCGCGGGAGCTGGAACCAAATGCCGGCGGGCCTCTCCGTCCACACCACGAATTCCGGGGACACGTCGGCCGAGTGGGAGCATGGGCGCGGCGGCCGGATAGACACCGCATGCCTTCCCTCGTCGCCTGGGCTGCCCTGACCGTGGCAGCTTCCGCCGCGGGAAGAGGCACCCCCACGACTGCCGAAGGCGGCGCCGGCCTTCGAAGGGGTGCGACAGCGCCCTCGAGAAGCCACCACTGGCGTCGCGGTGTGCTTCTGAGGCCGACCGCGGCCTCTCTTGGGCGGCGGCGAGCCCAGCCCTTCCTGGGGAGCCTTCCCCTTCTTGGCGGTGGAGAACCTCATCACTGGCGCCATGGACGCTCTGGCGGTCGAGCAAGATGAAGAAGAAGGAGAAGGAGGAGCGGGCGGCGAGATGATGAAGATGGGCTGGGGGATCCACCCTCGCCCCATATATAGCTAAAAGAAGGCCAACCGCTGGCCTATCACGTCCCGGGCAATGATGGCTTTTCTGCATGCACCAGGAAGTTGTCAAGTCGGGCAGTTGCCGAGGCGGCGTGGGGAAGTGGAAACGCCCACATCCCATCAAGCGCCACGCGTCGACTCGGTCCGCAGGTGATTGGGGCCCGCGGCACTTTGTAACACCCTGGTTTTCGCTCCTGTTTTTTTTTTTCCTTCGCGGGATTTGACTCCCGTCTTTTTTCTCGGTGTTATCGGATTTCTCTAGCTCTTGGGTATATGAAGATGGTCATTTAGCGTTGCCTTCTCTATCCAACCAGAGATTCTCTTCAATCCAACCTTGCCACCCAACATATATTCTCGGGGCTTTTCCACAGAAACCCTACCTTCCGAGTTACCGGAATGGAAACTCTGATCTCTTCCGTTACAAAGGAACCCTGATTTCCTTTGATATGTTGCCTCCCAAACTTCTCCCAGTGATCATCCAATCCTTATAAACCCTGGATATGCAAAAATATTGCCAAGTCATTTGCAATATTTTTCATTTATAATTAATTCCTTTTTCTGCCAGTTAAAGGAATTAAATCCAGGAAAATATCTATCCATCTCCAAAGTTCATGAAAACTTGTGGAGATATTCTTTGTGATCATATTGAGCTCACATAAAAATATTGGCCATAATTAAATACAGGAAATTGCATTTTCCTATTTAATGCCAATATTGCACTTTGGGCAGTTTCTAAAGGAACTACCATTTTGGTAGCCAAGAAAAATCCCAAATAAATTGTGGAGCTTACCCTATCCATATCTTCCCCATTTCCATCAGAACCAAAGTTCCATAGTTCAAAGATTGAGCACAACATCCATTTGAAATTCTGTCCAGATTTTCAGTTTGCAAAGGAAGTGCTTGAACCCTTGATCCATTTGAGCTGAAATTTCTCATGGTGATTAACATTGACAAATCACTCATGGAAACCAAAAACCAGCTCAAACCATCTATCCATTCTTCACCAGCAATTTTCTCAAGTTTCTGTCCATCTGAAAGCTCTGTCAAGGAAGTACCACTTTGGCATTTCCAAATGCGCTGAAACTTTTCCAGTATCTCTATATATCCAAATCATCACTCTACACCAAAATTCAGCTGATTGTAGTGAGCCATTTGATCCCAGCAACTTCAGGTTCATTTCTGTCCAACTGGTCATTGTGTGAAGGCAGTGCTAGCTAGGGTGGTTCATGTGGCCTCAAAATTTGTCAAGGGACTCACCTTAGTGAATAACTTCTACACACCAAAAACCAGCTCATTTCACTCGGTGAATTTTCCAGAGGCCACTGCAAACACTTTCTGACCAGAAACTATTCTGGATCCCCTCGATCACTCCAGAGCCTCCCTGGTCCATATAGTGACCTATCTTTCCTATCTGAGCAGCGATACACCTGTTGGATAAGGTGTGATGGCCAGTCGGGCATCAGTGCGCGTTTTGGCAGCGTGACCATGCAGCGGCCGCGCAAGAACGGTGCTCTGTGCTCTGACCTCATCGGATAGCTCGCGCTGTCCGGCCCTGGCTCGACCGGCCATGTCCAACAGCACAGCACCGTCCACGTACCCCTCTCCAGCACCGTCTCCCCTCCAGCTTTCTCCTCCCCACGCCACGACAAGCCTCGCCGGATTACTGCTCCACCCGTGACTCGTCGGCGTCGTCTTCCTCTCTGTCTCCTTCCCCTCGAGCTCTCTCGAGCGCCCTCGAGGCCTCTCTCCTTCCCGCGAAGCCACCTGAAGCAGCTACCGTCCAGCCACGTCCTCCCCACGCTCTAGTGCGCCGATGAGCTCGCCGCCGTGGCCATCCTAATCACCTCACCTCGCTCGGCTATAAATAGCCAAGCCCCGGGCCTCCCGACCTCACCACCAGCCTCCCCTCGCTCCTAGCCCCCTCCCCAACCTCCCAGCCGAGCCCCGGAGCCTCCCCTCGCTGCCCTTTGCCACCATGGCCGCCGTCGGGCTCGGCCTAAATTCGAGCCAACACGTGCTTCCCTCTCCCTCTTTTCTCCACCAGAGGACCCCCTGCGGTCATGGCGAAGCCCTGCCCGAGCCCTTCTCACCCCTTCGTCGCCGCAGCCCTGAGCTGCCCATCGCCCGAAGTTGCCGTCCGCCGCGGACGACGCTCCCCTTGCGCCAGTGACCATCGGCGGCGGTGGGTGGGACCACTGGGTGCGCCGCATCCTGCTGATCATCCCCATATGCCGAGCGTCGCCGGAGACGCCCTGTGGCGTCGGCAATCGCTGCCCAACGCCGGCGGTGTCCCGAGCGCGGGAGCTTGACGATGACCAGAGGCGGAGGCGACGACCTGCAGGCGGGCCCCGCGCGTCGGTGACCCAGCCTGCCGGGCCCAGCCTGTTAAGTGGAAGCGTACTGCACTGGAGTGCCTTTTCCTGCTGAGAAAGCGTATTTTTCAAAAGGCGCAATCTGTTAAACCAGCCAAGGACCTGTTTGCAGAGATTATTTTTATAGATTGGTCCCTAATCTTTGTCTGGCTATAACTTTTCGCTCGCAACTCCGATTCAGGTGAAACCAACGCCCACATCTTCAGTTCGTCGAGCCCGTTCTGATGGTATCATTTTCATAATGTTTTCACACTGCGAAAATGACCATTGTGCCCTTGCCTTTCTATCAGCCCTTCCGGAGGGAATCTTTTTCGGTGAATTCTTCCGTGGCTTCACCGCACTTCTTCCCGGAGTATTCCTCGACCCCAGGCAAGCCGACCATCTGATATATTCCCTAAAGCATTGCTCTGTGTTATTCTTGCTTGTTTAAATTACTATGCATATGCTTGTCTGCGTAGTAGTGAGCTGTATGGGACGCTATTGAACCCTGGCTTGCCTTTCTTTCGTGACGGCACCACGCCTGTGTTCTGAGCTGCTTTCGGCCGTCCGGGGTGGATGCCAACTTTTATTTCTCTTGTCAGCAACTAGCCCATGTTCTGAGCTTCTTTTCGGCTGTCGCGGCAGCTGTTGAATTTCTTTCCGTAGCAGTGACCCTACGCTCAGAGCTGTGCTTCGGCCGTCTTAGGGAACTGCTACTTTCTTCTTATCGACACCATCTCATGCTCTGAGTTGCTTTTCAGCCGTCTTGAGCCGGGGTTGAGCTATTCCAGTAATGTCCCAGATCTGAGTTGTAAAGACCGTTCTGGTGGCTACTGGTTTATTTGCCGGCTTCATACAAGGGTTCAGATGGTCGTTACCCTACAGCTATAACTTGTAAAGTAATAAGCCTGCTAGTTAAATATTGTTGCACTAATGACTTGTTGTGATGTTAAATGGAGATAGTTGTTATGTTTTTTATCATGCATAGCTACCACCATCTTAAGTTCTTGTGATAAACAACCATGCTTGCTAAGTACTTACTAAAGCTAAACCTAGTCGGTTGATCCAGCGTCACCTGTCCGGACTTATCCGTGCAGCCACATTTGCCGGTATGGGACGGCCTTGAATTGGTCTGATCGCGTGCTCTTTTATCGGTACCACCAACTAGGGAAGGTTATGCGTGCGCGCTACCCTGGCCCGGTAGGCGGCGATAACCTTGTGAGCCCAGTTGATTGTTTAACCCGGCAGTCCCCGTTCGGGACAGTTTGTTTGGCCACGACGGTGGCAGGTGTCACGAGGTGACACAGGGGCCACCCAGGGCAAGACTCCGGGGGAGAATGATTGCCGGTGGTACGATGGAAGAGTCACGGGTCAGGCAGGTTTTGTTGGAGCAACACTGGTCCACCCAAATGGGATCACGAGGCCAGGTGCTCCATGGTGTGGGTAAAGTGCGCAACCTCTGCAGAGTGTAAAATCTATTCGAATAGCCGCGTCCACAGTATTGGTTAGTCCGTCCAGACCTCTCTAGGTGGTCAACCAGAGCAGTGATAATAATGATGGAAGAACTCATCTTATGCCTTGTAGTACTCAATGGATCGTGAGTATTCTGAGGATTGTAAGACAACCCGGAAGAGAGTCAGTTTATCAGACTTGCAATGGAGATGCATAGACATCAGATGATGGCAGGGATATGATATGTTAGCCATGGGATGGCTATGAGATGACTGGTCGGACGACCACATGATTCGGATTGGATTTGGATCAGATTCAGATTGGATCATAAGAATGTTCAGAGTATGGAATATTTACTTAATATGCTTTACCTTACTGAATTTACTTCAGTAGTTATCTTGCTAAATAACCCTGTTATGACATGATAATTAATATTGCTAGCTGGATATGTCATGTCATGACAATTAATATTGCTCTAATAACTAATGCATGCTTGAATGCCATGGATTGCTTTGCTTGGTGCATATGTTAGTTTGGTTTGCTTGCGAGTACATTCAAAAGTACTCAGCGGCCTTCAATGTGGCCAAGTTCACATAAGGATCCATCGTCCGTCGACGAGGACCGGAGCGTTCGCGGGCTAGGAGCGTAACCCAGTCAGATCCCTATGGATTGGAGCCGCACCAAGACCATGCTGCCTTAGATAGAGCCTTTCCGCTGCCATCACCTCTGTAATATATCTCATGTAAGACCTATATATCCATTAATAGAAATGCCTGTGTTCTTGATACTTGTTGTAAATGTGCATGCCAGAGTGATTTCCTGGGCTGGTATGCGTGGCGACCGTCTGGCTACAGTGGTAATCAGGCGGGGTGCCACAACGGATGGTATCAGAGCAGCCAGGCTGACTATAGGTTACCCTAGCCAGACTTAATTGTCTTGTGCTCAGTAGAAAGCCCGGATGGATTTCAACCATCTTTTGCAAAGCTGGCACGGCTACTATTGATCATAAGGCAACCCCATAGGTTTTTGGCTCCACCAGACCCCAACTCTCGTGGCCCTTTCCTCCGGTGTGAAACGCTCGCACCCGGCAATGACACGTGAGCCCTGAACCCTTAGGTAAACCAGATATCCTTACCCTGCTTGCTAGCCATGGCATTTCTCTCCTTAACTCTAGTTTCCTTTGGGAAATGCCTATAACTTCCATCTCTTCCCAACAACCTTAGGATCGTTGACGAAGCCATTTTGGCTATGGTCATGCATTGAGTGTGATGTTCCCTAAGGAAGTAGCAGGAGCTTGACACTAGTGTTGCTAGGAGCATTGTGTGGTTTTGCTTCTAAATCCTTAGAGGTGCATCGAGTGCGCTATACTACTTATACTAGTGGATCCTCAGCCACATGTGAAAGGTCTACAAAATTTGAGCTTTATTTGCTTTTTGGTTTTTGGTGGTTCTTATTTCTTTTGTCGGTCCCGTTTCTTCGCTTCGACTGGATCCATCCACAAGTGCCATCAAGAAAACCAGCATACAACTTGGATAATACCCAATAATCCAATTTCAGCAAGAGTCATGCCAAGCCAACTACCTGGTATTTAGAATAGCAACATCGGATCTATCAGGAATGAAGAATGGGTTAGAAGCAAAATATGTGTGCAACTGACAAGGACAGAATATACTTGAGAGAGTTTGCCTCAGAACAGATCACACCTGAGGAACAGTCAGATAAGCTACCAAGAATGAACACCAGTAAGGACAAAATTATTCCGTCTGTGATACAATGATTATTTCAGTCAGCGAGGTGAACCGAGTCTTTTCTCAATGGACCCAAGAACCATTTATTCCCCACCGAAGACATATTCCAAGAATGTGAATGTGCCAAGAGCAGCAACAAAACTCCGGTATGTTGGTACAAGTTTCAAAGCAAATCCTGAAGTTCACCAGTGCATATACAAATTTTCTAGGCACCGTGACAAGGTTTGCAAGGAATATGGATAAGTTCTCGGTTACCCAGAATCAATGAGAACTTCACATGCTTGGAAGCACAGCTGAACCGAATGGAATTATCCGTCAACTGCTTATTATCGGCAACACTTGGTTTGAATGCAAAGGGTATTCCGAATTAATTATCAACATGAAGCCCACCTCAGTTCTGCAACCTTTACAGCAATGATGATCAGACCAGTAGAAGACAAGCAATGTGCGTGACCATCAGAATATCCTCAGTCAAGGTATGGCCTATACCAAGTTTTGGCTCCGCTATGGGTAAAAATTCTGGGTACTTCGGAAGGAAGCCAGAATCGGCCATAGATCCGACCGCATGTCACAGTGAAAGGCTTCTGGTATAAGGAACCCAGCCTTCCTCCGCAAGCTACCGGGAGAAGCTTACGACGCAAGACTCCCAATCTTCCTCGGTACGCCACTTGGTGAGAAAAATCTTCTGGGATATAGCACCCCCATCTTCCACAGCGTGCTACTGCGGAAAACTTTCGGCAAAAGGCACTTGACCTTCCTCAGCAAGACACATGAGGAAAAGCTTCTGAGGTACGATACCCAGCCTTCTTCAGCATGCTACCTTGGCAGAAAGCTTCGAGCATAAGGAATTCAGCCTTCTTCAACACACCATTGTGCCCACAATAATCTTGTCAGAAGCACGAACTAGTCCACATCCACCTAAGAACTCAGTGGTTATGAAAGGAATTATCCTACACTTGCATATGTTGTGAGCATGCAGTCCAGTGGATCAGTTCATGCGAGCCACTCGTAGAAGGGAATAACTGTGTTCAGAGAAGCATTGGCCCCATAATTCAAGGAAGGATATGAACGCAGCAACCCCTACGAGATATGCAAGAGTAAGCTGTGAGAACAAGCCCGACAAACCGGGAAAACGATCAAGGAGCCGTGTTGGCAGGTCATAACAAGTCTACCAGAGGAATCCTCAAGAACAAAGAAGTTGTGGACAAACAACCTACGTAATGGTCAACAAGATACAGCTTCATAGACAGGGTGATATTGATAACCCTTTTCAGACTCTTGCATATACGGCCACAATAATGCACTACCCGCGGTTATAAGTGAGATTGCCGCACTCATCATGAATATGGGCCATCAACCAAGATAAGGGGCTATGCTCCAAAAGATACACCGGATGATAGCAGTACTATGCTCAGCTCAGTGGTCATAGCAAGGACTACAGAGGCTATATATGACATAGCCATCTCCATAAGCGACAGAGTTTGAAACAAGACATTCAGATAAAATGGCTCAAAGCACATCAGCACCAACAGCTTGTAGGTGTCATGATATCATTGGAATAAGAGATTACTGTCTATGATTACTTTGTGATCATGCATGACATTTCAGTTGGGAATATAGCAACAATAGCTCGATCATGTTGTCCCTTGAATTGTGGAACACATAAGGACAAAGTCAGAATGCCAAAGACAAAAGGAAATGTTAGTACAGAACCCGCAACCAGACTGTGTATTCTGACACAGCAAAAAGAAAGCCACTCCCACTCACTTGAGGCCATACGAGCATGTGAGCCCTGGTATTAGGAAAGGATGTCTTGCCCATGACAGCTAGAGTATGAAGTATCGCAATAAAATCTGAAGCAGTCGCTTCCAGGCCAAGGAGACCGAGCTGTCTGTTGGAACTACCCGCTACCCCACCACTACCAGGATAAAAGGTACACCTGACAGGAAAGAGAAGGATTCAAGGAAGCTGTGTGAAATACAATACCTGGTCCATCAGAAGAGGCAGTTAAAAGGGTCAGTGAACCAACGAAGACAAGACCGTTGATGGATCCAAGTCGCCCATAGGTAAGTCCCCCTTCATCGGGAGGTAAGCCCGGAAATCTCGAGGACGAGATTTTCTTAAGGGGGGTAGGCTTGTAACACCCTGGTTTTCGCTCCTGTTTTTTTTCCTTCGCAGGATTTGACTCCCGTCTTTTTTCTCGGTGTTATCAGATTTCTCTAGCTCTTGGGTATATGAAGATGGTCATTTAGCGTTGCCTTCCCTATCCAACCAGAGATTCTCTTCAGTCCAACCTTGCCACCCAAGATATATTCTTAGGGCTTTTCCACCAAAACCCTACCTTCCGAGTTACCGGAATGGAAACTCTGATCTCTTCCGTTACAAAGGAACCCCGATTTTCCTTTGATCTGTTGCCTCCCAAACTTCTCCCAGTGATCATCCTATCCTTATAAACCCTGGATATGCAAAAATATTGCCAAGTCATTTGCAATATTTTTCATTTATAATTAATTCCTTTTTCTGGCAATTAAAGGAATTAAATCTAGGAAAATATTTATCCATCTCCAAAGTTCATGAAAACTTGTGGAGATATTATTTGTGATCATATTGAGCTCACATAAAAATATTGGCCATAATTAAATACGGGAAATTGCATTTTCCTATTTAATGACAATATTGCACTTTGGGCAGTTTCTAAAGGAACTACCATTTTGGTAGCCAGGAAAAATCCCAAATAAATTGTGGAGCTTACCCTATCCATATCTTCCCCATTTCCATCAGAACCCAAGTTCCATAGTTCAAAGTTTGAGCACAGCATCCATTTGCAAATTCTGTCCAGATTTTCAGTTTGCAAAGGAAGTGCTCGAACCCTTGATCCATTTGAGCTGAAATTTTTCATGGTGATTAACATTGCCAAATAACTCATGGAAACCAAAAACCAGCTCAAACCATCTATCCATTCTTCCCTAGCAATTTTCTCAAGTTTCTGTCCATCTGAAAGCTTTGTGAAGGAAGTACCACTTTGGCATTTCCAAATGAGCTGAAACTTTTCTAGTATCTCTATATATCCAAGTCATCACTCTACACCAAAATCCAGCTCATTGCAGTAAGCCATTTGATCCCAGCAACTTCATGTTCATTTCTGTCCAACTGGTCATTGTGTGAAGGCAGTGCTAGCTAGGGTGGTTCATGTGGCCTCAAAATTTGTCAAGGGACTCACCTTAGTGAATAACTGCTACACACCAAAAACCAGCTCATATCACCCAGTGAATTCTCCAGAGGCCACTGCAAACACTTTCTGACCAGAAACTGTTCTGGATCCACTCGATCACTCCAGAGCCTCCCTAGTCCATCTAGTGACCTATCCTTCCTATCTGAGCAGCGATACACCTATTGGACAAGGTGTGATGGCCAGTCGGGCACCAGTGCACATTTTGGCATGGTGACCACGCGGCGGCCGCGCAAGAACGGTGCTTTGTGCTCTGACCTCGTCGGATAGCTCGCTCTATCCGGCCCTGGCTCGACCGGCCATGTCCAACAGCTCAGCACCGTCCACGTACCCCTCTCCAGCACCTTCTCCCCTCCAGCTTTCTCCTCCCCATGCCATGACAAGCCTCGCCGGAGCACTGCTCCACCAGTGACTCGCCGGCGTCGTCTTCCTCTCTGTCTCCTTCCCCCTCGAGCTCTCTCGAGTGCCCTCGAGGCATCTCTCCTTCCCGTGAAGCCACCCGAAGCCGCTACCGTCCAGCCACGTCCTCCCCACGCTCCAGGGCGCCGATGAGCTCGCCGCCGTGGCCGTCCTTATCACCTCACCTCGCTCGGCTATAAATAGCCAAGCCCCGAGCCTCCCGACCTCACCACCAGCCTTCCCTCGCTCCCAGCCCCCTCCCCAACCTCCCAGCCGAGCCTCGGAGCCTCCCCTCGCCGCCCTTTGCCACCATGGCCGCCGTCGGGCTCGGCCTAAATTCGAGCCAACCCTTGCTTCCCTCTCCCTCTTTTCTCCACCAGAGGACCCACAGCGGTCACGGCGAAGCCCTGCCCGAGCCCTTCTCACCCCTCCGTCGCCGCGGATGACGCTGCCCTTGCGCCAGAGACCATCTGCGGCGGTGGGTGGGACCACTATGTGCGCCGCATCCCGGTGATCATCCCCATATGCCGAGCGTCACCGGAGACGCCCTGTAGCGTCGGCAATCGCCGCCCGACGCCGGTGGTGTCCCGAGCGCGGGAGCTTGATGATGACCAGAGAAAGAGGCGACGACCTGCAGGCGGGCCCCGCGTGTCGGTGACCCAGCCGGCCGGGCCCAGCCTGTTAGGTGGAAGCGCACTCCACTAGAGTGCGTTTTCCTGCTGAGAAAGTGTATTTTTCAAAAGGCGCAATCTGTTAAACCAGCCAAGGACCTGTTTGCAAAGATTCTTTTTACAGATTGGTCCTTGATCTTCATCTGGCTATAACTTTTCGCTCGCAACTCCGATTCTGGTGAAACCAACGCCCACGTCTTCAGTTCGTCGAGCCCGTTCCGATGGTATCATTTTCATAATTTTTCCACACTGTGAAAATGACCATTGTGCCCTTGCCTTTCTAGCAGCCCTTCCGTCTTTTCCGACGAATTCTTCCGCGGCTTCAACGCACTTCTTCCCGGAGTATTCCTCGACCCCAGGCAAGCCGACCATCTGATATATGCCCTAAAGCATTGCTCTATGTTATTCTTGCATGTTTAAATTGCTATGCTTATGCTTGTCTGCGTAGTAGTAAGCTGTATGGGACGCTATTGAACCCTTGCTTGCCTTTCTTTTGTGACGGCACCACGCCTGTGTTCTGAGCTGCTTTCGGCCGTCCGGGGTGGATGCCGACTTTTATTTCTCTTGTTAGCAACTAGCCCGAGTTCTGAGCTGCTTTCGGCCGTCTAGTGACTCTATGCTCTAAGTTGTTCTTCGGCCGTCTTAGGGAACTGCTACTTTCTTCTTATCGACACCGTCTCATGCTCTGAGCTGCTTTTCAGCCGTCTTGAGCCGGGGCTGAGCTATTCCAGTAATGTCCCAGATCTGAGTTGTAAAGACCGTTCTGGTGGCTACTGGTTTATTTGCCGGTTTCATACAAGGGTTCAGATGGTCGTTACCCTACAGCTACAACTTGTAAGGTAATAAGCCTGCTAGTTAAATATTGTTGCACTAATGACTTGTTGTGATGTGAAATGGAGATAGGTTGTTATGTTTTTTTATCATGCATAGCTACCACCATCTTAAGTTATTGTGATAAACAACCATGCTTGCTAAGTACTTGCTAAAGGTAAACCTAGTCAGTTGATACAGAGTCACCAGTCCGGACTTATCCGTGCAGCCACATTTGCCGGTATGGGACGGCCTTGACTTGGTCTGATCGCATGCTCTTTTATCGGTACCACCAACCAGGGAAGGTTATGCATGCGCGCTACCCTGGCCCGGTAGGCAGCGATAACCTTGTGTGCCCGGTTGATTGTTTTACCCGGGAGTTCCTGTTTGGGACAGTTTGTTTGGCCACGATGGTGGCAGGTGTCACGAGGTGACACAGGGGCCACCCAGGGCAGGACTTCGGGGGAGAATGATTGCCGGTGGTACGATGGAAGAGTCACGGGTCAGGCAGGTTTCGTTGGAGCAACACTGGTCCACCCGAATGGGATCACGAGGCCAGGTGCTCCATGGTGTGGGTAAAGTGCGCAACATCTGCAGAGTGTAAAATCTATTCGAATAGCCGCATCGACGGTATTGGACAGTCCGTTCAGACCTCTCTAGGTGGTCAACCGGAATAGTGATAATAATGATGCAAGAACTCGTCTTATGCCCTGTAGTACTCAATGGATCATGAGTATTCTGAGGATTGTAAGACAACCCGGAAGAGAGTAAGTTTATCAGGCTTATAGTGGAGATGCATAGACATCAGATGATGGCAGGGATATGATATGTTAGCCATGGGATGGCTATGAGATGAGTGGTCGGACAACCACATGATTCGGATTGGATTTGGATCAGATTCAGATTGGATCATAAGAATGTTCGGACTACGGAATATTTACTTAATATGCTTTACCTTACTGCATTTACTTCAGTAGTTATCTTGCTAAATAACCCTGTTATGACATGATAATTAATATTGCTAGCTGGATATGTCATGTCGTGACAATTAATATTGCTCTAATAACTAATGCATGCTTGAATGCCATGGATTGCTTTGCTTGGTGTATATGTTAGTTTGGTTTGCTTGCGGGTACATTCAAATGTACTCAGCGGCCTTCAATGTGGCCACGTTCACATAAGGATCCGTCGTCCGTCGACGAGGAGCCGGAGCGTTCGCGTGCTAGGAGCGTAACCCAGTCAGATCCCTATGGATTGGAGCCGCACCAAGACCATGCTGCCTTAGATAGAGCCTTTCCGCTGCCATCACCTCTGTAATATATCTCATGTAAGACCTATATATCCATTAATAGAAATGCATGTGTTCTTGATACTTGTTGTAAATGCGCATTCCAGAGTGATTTCCTGGGCTGGTATGCGTGGCAATCGTCTGGCTACAGTGGTAATCAAGCGGGGCGCCACACACTTCGCCCTTGCCCTTTGGCTTCGCCTCGAAGCCAAGCTCAAGCGCGCCTTGGGCCCGGGGGCTACTGTCGGTGTTCTGGGAACTAGGGTACCCAGACTTGCCTGGCTGCGGCCCATGGCGTGGCTCCGTCGGCGGCCTGGTATGGCCCTTCTGCAGCACCATCAAGACAAAGACCCTCGCAAGGGGCCAAGCCTCGCGAGGCGGGCGACACCAAGACCTTCGAAGGGAGTGGCCTCCCGAGGCTGGCTCACAAGGAGCAGAGATTTCTATGCAGGTACCCACATCAGGAGATGGAGGTGACGCAAGCCATGACGACCAAGGCCAGGCGGGTGCCAGCGGGCGCAGAGGAGCAGGTTTCCTCTTTGCTGCTAAGGAGGCAAGCGCAGGCGCGGGGTCCCGAGGAATCACCCAAAGGTTTCCATTCCCGTGCAACAAGACCAAGACCGCCAGGACGGCATGACGGATGTCATGACCGAGCCCACCGCAGCATCACGACCAGAGGCTTTTGCAGGCGAAGACCACCTTTTGTCAGGATAAGATGTACTTCTTGTCCCCCTTCGAATTGGCCGTTGTGGGATCCCTTCCCACCTTCGTTTTGGGGGAAGAGGACCGAGGCCACTATAAATATAGGCTAGCCACCACCGTAGGAAAGGATCCAATCCAGAGATACCTCGCCATGTCACCCACACAAGAACAGACCCCATGAGGTTGTTCTTCCCTTGTACTAGTTCATCCTCAGCCCCCCGAGGCAAATCGACCACAAAGCAGGAGTAGGGTATTACACCGCAAGGTGGCCCGAACCTGGGTAAACTTTCGTGTCTTGCTTCTTCCTTGTTCTTCGAGTTAGGCTGTAGGGCAGCGTGTTCGGATGGCTGGATAGGTTGAGTTCTTCACACACGCCCCAGAGTTTGAACCTTACTTTGGGTCTGCGGAGCCCTGAATCCGACAAACACCCTCCAAAATAGTGGGATCAATACTACCTAGAGTTGACACTCTTCCAAACCCACTTTCATAAATATTGCAATCATCATAAATAGGAGACATGTTATCATCATAATAAATTTGCACATCAAAACTTGGGGGACTAAAAATATCATCTTCATTAAGCATAGCATCCCCAAGCTTGGGACAAGCATTAATTGCAGCAAATAAATTCTCAAACATGTCATTCTCATCAAACATAGCATCCCCAAGCTTGTGGCTTTGCATATCATAAGCATAATCACTCTCATCATTAATAGTATGAATAGAACCAATAGTATAGCAATTATTATCATCACAATTTTCTAAGTTGGTGCCAAAAAGATTTTCAAGATTATAAGAAGTATCATTATTTTCCCAATCATAATCATCACAATGAGTAATAGTGTCGTGGGAAACCACGGCCACCTATGGGGCCATGAGCCCCTTGTGGTTCGGTAAGGGGGGTGAGCACATTGCACAAAGAGCGGAGAACGTCGCGTAGCACGGCAGAGATCACACGGGCGATTTTACGCAGGTTCGGGCCGCCGCTAGGTGTAAAACCCTACTCCTGCTTTGGTGGATTGATGGTGGATTGTGGTGGGAACGCAGCGCTCTTGCCCGGCAAGGTTGCCTCGGGGCGAGAGCAGCTACGCACGTACGAGTGTACAAGGGTCCGAATCCTTTCTATGGTTGCCATGGGCCTCCTTTTGTAGATCAAGGGGTCACCACAGTGGCAAATCAGTCATTGTGTACTGATTAGATAGCAACAGTGCTATCATACCTAACTCTGTAGACAGGGCAGAGCGCATTAAATGCGCCGCTTAGTGTCACATCATGGCCTGCCCATCACGCCTTGCCGGGCTGTTCGGCCACCTTCTCTCCTGTCTGCATGACACATCGCTGGACGGGTGTCATTTGGAGGTGATTTCTGTAGGAAGTTGCTGCCATGGGGCAGGGGACAACCACTTAGTCACTTTGGGGCTTGACACCGCGCCGATCGATGACTTGCGTCACCGTGAGGTGGTGCAGTGGAGCCTTGGCGGGGTATTTTGCCTTCGTAGGGCCCGGCAGGCCTACCGGGGCGGTCTTGAGGCTTGCTTCCGGGGCAACCTTGACCTTGCCAGGCTCACCTGCCCGGCAAGGGAGGTTTTCCCTTGGTGGTGTTTTACTCCTTTGGCTTGACTTGGTCTTCTTGATCTGCACTCTGATTCTTCAAAGAGCTGATCTCTTGTGCTTGGTCTTATCTTGGATGTTGCAATCTTGATCTTAGGCCTGTGCACAGTCTGGGCAACAGACCCGGGGTTTGTTGCACGGACAGGAGCCCCCGGGCCTGGCCCGAACGCGCTACCGGGCATCATCAGGGTAGGCCCTAACCAATGCACGGGCGAAAGGGTAGCAGTTGCTTGTCTCTTGAGATCTTCTTTGCTTCTTCATTAACCTGGGTCCAGGTCAGTTTCCGGTTCTCCCGGGCGTCGTGTAACACCAATTGCAGCGAGGGAGATAATGGGCCATGATCCGCGGGGTACCCACGTCGCACGTTCACGGGGCGGTAACTGCCACCCCACTATCCTTCCCGCTCCAAGCGCTTCTGCCACGTGTATTGCATGCATTGCGCGAGGTTGGTGGCGGACGCGGAGGGCGCGGGAATGAGTGCCATGGCAGAAAGCTAGGCGTTGTGGATTGGCGCAGGGGGTCGGCCTTGATTCTTTGAGCCGTTAATGGAGAAGGGGGAGCCGGACTGGTTGAGCGGGGCGGCCACCTTCATGAGAGAAGTCTAGCCCCCTGCCCCGCCTATAAAGGGGGGGCGCAGTGTGAGACGTTCCTCCACACTTTCTTCCTTTTCCATTCCTATAGTAGTCCCCGCTCATCATGGTGAGAGGTCGAGGGTCGGGCCCTGCTCCAGTGGCGATGAGAACTTCTGCTCGACAGCATCTCCCTCCTCCCTCTGACGATGCGGGGGCGGAGCCCGCCACGAGAGGGGGGCGGGAGAGGGTGAGGTCGGGGTCATCACGGCACACGGGTCCAAGGAGGATGGGGCGGCGCTTTGGTTGCGCCGCCACTGGCCGCCCCTCCCCCGCTGGAGGGCCATGTCGGAGACCAACCCCTGGAGTTCGTCATCAGGCTGTACAAGCCCCCACGCGGCCGCCTTCGTCTCCCTGCTCCATTCGTAAGGACGATGGAGCTCGAACAGCCACGCGCGTTGAAACTGCACATGAGGGGCTGCAGGAATGGCAGCATGCGGGTGGAATGTGGATTTCTCCGCCCCTCATGTCATGTTCTTCCGCCGTGGGTGGAAGACCTTTGCTCGTGCCCATAGTCTGTCGGAAGGGCACGTCCTCCATTTTAAATTAATGGAGGCCGATTTCCTTTCCATCAAGGTTTTTGGGTGCTCGGGTGCTCGCTTACGGTGCTGCGCGGAGAGCTCTACCGACGACGAAAGCTCCTCCTCGAGCGATAGCGATGAGGAGGATAGTGACGGTGATGATGATGGCGTCGACCGGGAGGACGACGAATCTGACACCGGCTGAGCTCCAGCCACACCGTCACCATCAGGCGGCAGCACCATCATCTACACCGGCATCTCCTCTCCAGCAAGGTGATTTGCCGGGGAGTTGGGTGCAGGGGTGGAGATGGTGCCCCTGGCTCCTCCAGCAGCCTTCGAGCGGGGCGCCGTCAGGCTTCCTCGTGGGCTGCAGCTTCATTCGCCCTACCGCGTCCTGCTCGCCCTGGTGGTGCCGGTTAATGGGTGGTCTCCGCCGATCTCTTCACCATCATCTTAGCCCGCGCCCTCCCACTCTCGCCAGGCTCCTTGTCGGGGGACCTGACGGGGTCAGGCTAGGCTTCTGCCCAGGCACTCCTTTTTCCCTCTTTATCTCCTGTCGTAGTGCCTAGGAGGAAAGGGACAAGAAAGGGCATCACGGGGCATTTATATTTTTTTAATCTAAAATATGTAGGCGCCTGCCAAACTTTAGTTCAAATTATGTAATCTCTTTTACCCATGTTTGTGTTCTGTAAGATCTGTACTTGTTGATCATCATATTAATGAAAAAGATAAACCTTGCGGGCACTTGTGCATGTAATATGTCCATGCAGAGGTAAAATGCCTCTATACACTCAAGTAAACAAGTTTCCCCGGCAGGCTATCCTGCCGGTACCCTCAGTTTGCTGCCGCGGAGCCAGGCTTGCCGAGCACAAATCGTAAAGAGGGACCAGCCCTCCGCCAAACTTTCTCACCAAAGGCCACTACAACCACCCCGACCGAAGCAGCGTTCGAGTCAAGGGACAGGAGCACCTAAGTTTCGAAGGTGGCGGGGCTTTCTTATGCACAAGTTTTTACTTACAGAACACATACGGATAAGAGAGAGAACTTATCTATTTGGGCTTGCCGGGGATCGCAATGTAGGCTTGTCTTCTCTTCTCCTCTTTGGGATCAAATCCACGGTAGCAGCCTGCAGTTTGATGCAGATGAAAATGATGCCTCATGCAATCTTATCTATATGAACATGCTATGCTTATGCATGCATGCAATTTGTCGGGGGGCCCCCAGCACTTTATTTATTTCTCTGTTACTCAGGGTCTGCGCCTGGCTTTGTACAAGGGTTTACATGCAACAGAGGCAAGGCCTGTACAAACGGGTGGCTGTCAGGCAGGGCCCGACAGCAGCGTCTTATGGGTAGAACTTGCGGAGATGCTCAATGTTCCATGAGTTTTGCAACTGAATGCCATCTTCGGTCTCCAGACGGACTGCGCCAGGTCTGGTGACTCGTACTACCCGGTAAGGGCCTTCCCACTTCGGCGTCAACTTGTTTGTACCCTTGGCGGACTGAACGCGCCTAAGGACAAGGTTGCCTTCCTCAAAACTCTGAGCAAGAACCCTGTGGCTGTGATAGCGACGCAGGGCTTCCTGGTAGCGTGCAGCACGCGTAGCAGCCCGGAGACGATTCTCCTTGAGTAGCACAGCGTCATCATGCCGGTGTTGTTCCTGTGCTACTTCGTCGTAGGCAAGTACTCGAGGTGACCCGTAAATGAGTTCCGTGGGGATAACTGCTTCTGCCCCATAGACTAGGGAGAAAGGAGTCTGCCTGGTAGCTTGATTTGGTGTCGTTCTGAGGGACCAAAGAACCACCGGCAGCTCGTTGATCCACCGCCTGCCACACTTCTGCAGCTTACCAAATGTTCTCGTCTTGAGTCCTTGCAACACTTCAGCGTTCGCCCTCTCAGCTTGCCCGTTGCTCCTTGGATGAGCAACAGAGGCAAATGAGATCTTGCTTCCGAGGGCATGAACATATTGCATGAAGGCATGGCTCATGAATTGGGTGCCGTTGTCGGTGATGATTCGAGCAGGGACTCCGAAGCGGCACACCAATCCTTTCAAGAACTTGATAGCTGACTGAGCAGACACCTTTCTCATAGGCTCTACTTCCGGCCACTTTGTAAACTTGTCGATGGCGATGAACAAGAATTCAAAGCCCCCAGTAGCACGGGGGAAAGGGCCCAAGATGTTGAGCCCCCAGACCGAAAACAGCCATGACAAAGGGATTGTCTGAAGAGCTTGGGCAGGCAGGTGGATATTCTTGGAATGGAACTGGCAGGCTTCACATTTGGTGACCAACTCAACTGCATCTTGGAGGGCTGTGGGCCAATAAAATCCTTGCCAGAAGGCTTTTCTAACCAGAGCCCTTGATCTGATGTGTGAGCCGCACATACCCTTGTGTATCTCTGCCAGCAGTTCCTTTCCTCCTTCCCGGCAAATGCACTTCAATTTCACACCATTGGGCTTCCTTCTGTACAGCGTGTCATCAACGAACTGATACATACTGGCCCTCCGGGCTACTCTTTCAGCTTCTTCTTGCTCTTCGGGAAGTTCTCCAGTTTGCAGGAAATGGACTATGTGCCGTGCCCAAGTTGGAGCCTGAGGCTCGGCAACGAGGACTAGCGGCACCTCCTCGTTTGTGGGAGTGCATTCCTCGACCACGGGGACTGGTGGCCTGGGAGGAGGATGCAGCTCAACGACCGAAGGGGAGTTCTCTGCCGGGAGCCTCGGAAGGTTCTACCGGGAGAGGCTTGCCGGAGTCCATTTTCCTCCTCTTTCTAGCCATTGTTGCCGGGGATACGGAGGGCTGAGTTAGGTGGAGAACAAAAGTCCCTGGTTCCACAGGAAGCTTTTGCGCAGCGCACTTCGACAGATGATCAGTAGTGTTGTTTTCTGCACGGGGTACATGCTCTGTTTGCAATCCGTCAAAGCGCTCCTCCAAATTTCTCACTTCCTCAACGTATGCCTCCATCAATGGACTTTGGTAATCCTTGTTGACTTGTCTCACCACAAGTTGCGAGTCTCCGTGGATGATCGGCTTCTTGATCCCTAGTTCTGTTGCAATCCTGAGCTCGGCAAGAAGCCCATCGTACTCTGTAGTATTGTTGGTGGCCTCCTCCTGGGGAAAATGCATCTGGACGACGTACTTCAGGTGTTCTCTGGTAGGTACATCAGGCAAGACCTCACATTTGGCTTGAGTGCCAAAGGGAAGTAGTTGGCAAACACCTTCTCATCTCTTCCTTCGGCAGCTTGAACAGCGATGGTGTAGATGCTCAAGAACTCTGCCGGGTTCAGTCTCCCGTCATACTTCTTTGGTATTTCTGGCTTGAATGTGCGAGTGGATGGCCAACGGACTTGACGCAACTCATGCGTGAAGGAAGGTACCCGCCTTCGGCAAGTGCAGGCTCATCGACGTCGGGGCCATCAAGCCTGTCGGACTGGCGGTGGGCGTCGCGCCGTCGCTCGATGGTGACACGCGCGTCTTCCCTTTGCCTGTCCTCCAGGACTCGCCGTTGGCCTTGACGCACTCGAGGGTCGGATGAAGCCATCGAGACGTCATCGGGTTCTTGGTTGCGCGGCTCCCACGTTGGCTATCATGGAGGGAACTGCATCATGGGGGTGGCCCCTTCCGCATGACCAGCAGCGTGGGCCGTTGTTGTTGCCTGGGGAGGCCGTGACAGGCCAGCTCGCTACAATCCTCCCGCCTCGGTGAAGCCAATCAGGCTCAGAATGGTGGCTCTCCATTCATCCATCTGATCGGCTGCCAACGAAAATCTCAACAGTAGCTGGGCCCGCGCCATGGCCTCCGAAGCGGTGCTTGGCATGGATGTCGATGACGATCGCAACATCGCCCGGCTCCTGATGGTGCCAGTAGTGGTTGCGCCATGCTCTCATTGTTGTGAGCCAGTCACCAGGATGGCGTGGTGACGAGGTGGAGGCACTTGCGGACCAGCGGTTCCGTTTAGTGCACCGGCTGGGTCAGCTTGCTTCGGGGGTGGCGCATGTCCTACGGTCGCACCCGCAGCTGGGGCGGCCGGAGGATTGCGATTCGCCCCAGAGCGAGTGCCACCGCTGTGGCTTTGCTCTTCAGCCGGGCGGAGAGGTGCAGACAAAATGAACTCTCTACCCGTACCTCGTAGGGCGTGACCACTGGAATTTTGTTGGTGTTGTTCTTCTCCGGAGCCTCCTGCTCCTGTTTCGGCCACAGGGGAGGTGGTGACGATGCCGCCAGCGTCGACCACATCCCCTGCAGCATCCACATCCCCAGGTGTCCCAGTAGCCCACACGCGTCGATGGTCGCTGGCGGTGGGGCCTTCGAGGAGGACGGCTGGGCGGCGGCACCGGGTTTCTTCTTGGGCACCATGGACGATGGAGCTGTCGACGAGGGGAACGATGATGAAGATGATGCGCTACGTACACTTCTCGGGTTCGCGCAAGCGCACCCCCCTACCTGGCGCGCCAAAGATGTCATGGGAAACCACGGCCACCTATGGGTCCATGAGCCCCTTGTGGTTCGGCAAGGGGGATGAGCACAATACACAAAGAGTGGAGAACGTTGCGCAGCACGGAAGAGATCACATGGGCGATTTTACCCAGGTTCAGACCGCCGCGTGGCGTAAAACCCTACTCCTGCTTTGGTGGATTGATGGTGTATTGTGGTGGGAACGCAGCGCTCTTGCCCGGCAAGTTTGCCTCGGGGTGAAAGCAGCTACGCTCGTACGAGTGTACAAGGGTCCGAATCCTTTCTATGGTTTCAATGGGCCTCCTTTTAGAGATCAAGGGGTCACCACAGTGGCAAATCAGTCATTGTGTACTGATTAGATAGCAACAGTGCTATCATACCTAACTTTGTAGACAGGGCAGAGCGCATTAAATGCGCCGCTTAGTGTCACATCATGGCCTGCCCGGCACGCCTTATCGGGCTGTTCGGCCACCTTCTCTCCTATCTTCATAACACGTCGCTAGACGGGTGTCATTTGGAGGTGATTTCTGTAGGAAGTGGCTGCCATGTGGCAGGGGACAGCCACATATATAGTCACTTTGGGGCTTGACACCGCACCGATCGATGACTTGCGTCGCCGTGAGGTGGTGCGGTGGAGCCTTGGCGGGGTATTTTGCCTTCATAGGGCCCGGCAGGCTTGCCGGACGGTCTTGAGGCTTGCTTCCGGGGAAACCTTGACCTTGCCAGGCTCGCCTGCCCGGCAAGGGAGGTTTTCCCTTGGTGGCGTTTTACTCCTTTGGCTTGACTTGGTCTTCTTGATCTGCACTCTGATTCTTCAAAGAGCTGATCTCTTGTGCTTGGTCTGATCTTGGATGTTGCAATCTTGATCTTAGGCCTATGCAACGTCTAGGCAACGGACCCGGGGTTTGGTGCACCGACAAATAGGCATAACAAAATCATCCTCAATAGTTTCTTCGGACATTATACCATAAGACAAAGAATCAATATCATCATCAAGTATATCATCTTCCACATTTATTTTTGATTCATTCTCATGAGGCATAACAATAATAGGAGCAACATCATTTGGGAGGGATACCTTTTTACCTTTGCTTCTCTGTCTTTTCTTTTTCTTCTCCACATCATGTGTGGGTTTAATCAACTTTTTGGAGCTCCTTATTGATGAGATTGGTTGCATATGGAGCTCATTCTCATAACCTGTTTCACCACGAGAGACAATAGGAGGGAAAGTGGAAATATTTACCCTTTCATTAGTACTTTTATATTCTATTGGTTTTCCCATCTTTTTATAGTTGGCTATATAAGCATTTTCCTTGCAATTTACCATGCAAAACATATATATTTCTTTAAGAGTACTTTCAACATGGTCGGTGAATATGAATGCTTCAAACCAACTATTTTTATGTGACAATTCTTCACACCCCAAAAATAAACAAAGCTCATTATAAAGTTCAAGGGTGATCAAGTTATTGCTATTTTTAGCCATGATTCAATCATGAAAAAGTGTGCATTGGAAATTAAGATGACCAATCCAATTGCAAAATTCACAAGTAATGGGATGAAGAGAGCATAATTTTGTAGCAAATTTATCTATCACCTTAAGCCACCGATTGGTTTCATCATGTCTATGCTTCTTACAAAATCTATCATCCCTATAAGGCATGTCTTCACAAACTCTATTCACTCCACAAAAATTGACATGCTTATAAGAAACATCTTTATCATGACTAGTGCAATCATCATTAGTATCACGAATACTCATAGCAAGCACACTAACAACATTGCAATCATGTTTATCATTCAAAGATTTAGTGCCAAACATTTTATTGACTTCTTCTTCTAACACTTGAGCACAATTTTCCTTTCCATCATTTTCACGAAAGACATTAAAAAGATGAAGCATATGAGGCAACCTCAATTCCATTTTTTTGTGATTTTCTTTTATAGACTAAACTAGTGATAAAACAAGAAACTAAAAGATTCAATTGCAAGATCTAAAGATATACCTTCAAGCACTCACCTCCCCGGCAACGGCGCCAGAAAAGAGCTTGATGTCTACTACGCAACCTTCTTCTTGTAGACTCGTGTTGGGCCTCCAAGCGTAGAGTTTTGTAGGACAGTAGCAAATTTCCCTCAAGTGGATGATCTAAGGTTTATCAATCCGTGGGAGACGTAGGATGAAGATGGTCTCTCTCAAACAACCCTGCAACCAAATAACAAAGAGTCTCTTGTGTCCCCAACACACCCAATACAATGGTAAATTGTATAGGTACACTAGTTCGGCGAAGAGATGGTGATACAAGTGTAATATGGATGGTAGATATAGGTTTTTGTAATCTGAAAATATAAAAACAGCAAGGTAACTAGTAACAAAAGTGAGCAAAAACGGTATTACAATGCTAGAAAACAAGGCCTAGGGTTCATACTTTCACTAGTGCAAATTCTCTCAACAATGATAACATAATTGAATCATATAACAATCCCTCAACGTGCAACAAAGAATCACTCCAAAGTTTCTATCAGAGAACGTAGGACGAAAACGTGCATCAACCCCTATGCATAGATTACCCCAATGTCACCTCGGGAATCCATGAGTTGAGTGCTAAAACATACATCAAGTGAATCAATAGAACATCCCAATGTCACCACAGATATCCCATCGCAAGACATACATCAAGTGTTCTCAAATCCAATACTCAATCCAACATAATGAAACCTCAAAGAGAAAGACTCAATTCATCACAAGTAGAGGGGGAGAAACACCACATGATCCAACTATAGTAAGAAAGCTCGTGATACATCAAGATCGTGCCAAATCAAGAACATGAGAGAGAGAGATCAAACAGATAGCTACTGGTACATACCCTCAGCCCCGAGGGTGAACTACTCCCTCCTCATCATGGAGACCGCCGAGATGATGAAGATGGCCTCCGGTGAGGGTTTCCCCCTCCGGCAGGGTACCAGAATGGGCTCCCAATTGGTTTTTCATGGCTACAGAGGCTTGCGGGGCGGAACTTCTGATCTAGGGTTCTTTTCGAAGGTTTCTATATTTATAAGAATTTTTGCCATCGGAAACAAGTCAAGGAGGTACCCGAGGGGCTCACAAGCCTTCAAGCCGCGCCCTGGGGGGTAGGGCGCGCCCTCCTGGCTTGTGGACTCCTCGGGACTCTTCAGATCCAGCTCCGGTGCTTCGGGGGTCTCTTTTGGTCCATAAAAAATCACCATAAATTTTCAGCCCATTCCGAGAACTTTTATTTCTGCACAAAAAATGACACCACGGTAGTTCTGCTAAAAACAACGTCAGTCCGGGTTAGTTCTAATAAAATCATACCAAAACCATATAAAATTGTTGCAAACATCGCATGAATACTTCATAAATTATAGATACATTGGAGACGTATCAGACTACAAGTGACATGGCACCAGTATAGAGCAGTGGGCTTGTTCGCAAATTTTACGAGCCGGTGGTTGTTCACTTAATTGAGGGTCTATTACAAGACATGAAAGATACAAAGCGCGACCTGGCACACCGTTAGGGCTGGACCAAAAGCTCGTAGCTCACGAGCTTAACGAGCCCTCGATAATTCGGCTTGTTATGCTCATGGATCGCTTCTTAATGAACAAAGCCAATCATCAGTTTCTTAACAAGCTTAAAGAACGAGCTAACAAGTTTCACGCTAAGTTCGTTAGTAACAACACAACACATGTTTCATCTTACGTGACAAAATTGTTAACGAGCGCTCACGGGCTTAATGAGCTTGAAACGAACCAAGCCGAGCAGGGTTTTTTGCTCGTTAATCTTTCCGAGCTTAATGGGCCGAGCCTTAACGAGCACGAGCTTAACAAGCCGAGCAGCTCGTTAATCCACCCCTGCACACCGCTTGGAATAAGCGGGTAGCTATCTCAAAAACAATCAACAAGTCAAAAAAATGGCGACCTGGCACGTACACAATTTTAAACGATTTTTTTGATGGAGTGAAAAAAGAAAACTACCCCACTATACGTATATATATAGGTAGGAGCCTCCGTGCTTGCTTGCTAGGGTTTCTCTATTCGCACACTCTCATCCTCTCCAGATCTAAACAAGATAGCGGTGGTAACACTGTCTTTCTATCCTCACCGCTGGTTACAGATCCGGACGTATCCCCTCCGCCGATGAAGGGGAGGAGGGGCAGCGTTTAGGCCGTCGTCGACGGCGAGGGCGGAGACCCACTACCGGCCGCACCGTTATCTCTGTCCGAGCGCCGGTGCGGGAGGTCCTCCGATCCCTTCGTCGCTGCCCTAGTGTGGGCAGATCCGGCCTCCGGCCGCCCACCTATCCACACACCGACGACCTTCAGGTATATCTTCCTTCGAAACTGGCCTAGCTCTACTTCCCCAGCTCGCTACGTCGCTGCATGTGCATCATTTTCTACCTCTCAGCCCCCCTCGTAGCTAGGCTAGATCGGATGGTCCAACACCACCTAATTTTTTTTCTATTGTTAGAGGTAAAGCTACTTCATGGGGTCGAATCTTGTACTTGGTTCAAACAGGAAATAAAGGGGGAAAAGTTAGTATGTACATCGGACTTGTTACAAACAAGAAAGAAAGGGGGTGAAAGTAGTACAGACTGGCCATCCAACCGGTCTCTTGGTCGAAAAGGGAAATATAGGGGAAACGGTGTACACAGTGGTATGACCAGGACTAGATTTGCTATCCACACATACGAATAGGTGGCTAAAGTGAACAAAAATGGAACCAACCCAGATATGTTGCTTGGATGTTTGTTTCTCGGGGCAACAAACTCTAAATAACCACTTTATGCCCCCGGTTTACGTACATGGTGCTGGACTACTGGTGCACCCACTGTCCCATGCCCTTATAGCAAATATTTAGTTGTTCTTAATCTAATGCCCCTGGTAAAATGAAGCCATGCCACTGTTATAAGTCATGACAAGTTTAACCAATTGTTTTTGCCAGTAATTGTTTGAGACTCTGACTGTTTCCTGTGTAGCTTTTTGTGCAATCAGGGATGTCCATTTCACCTCGTTGCTATTGCGACCTTTTGGTGCACTGCACAAAACACTTCTTAAAAGAAGTGATTTTTGTGCAGTTTAACTGGAATGTCACGCCGAAACCATTAGTTCATTTCGGTGGAACTGCACAAAGAGAGATTTGTGTTCCAATCTTCATCCTCCATATTGGCACCATAACCTTCCTTTAGGTAAGAATGATATTTAATGCATGTGTTCACCTCTATTTTGCAACTGCCATGAGAAAATAATGCTATTGTTTACTAGTACACTTGTACTCCCTCACTGACAAAACCAAATATGAAATAGAAGGCCAATCATGTACTTGGTTTCACCAATTAGTGAGGAGAAAGAGAAACAAAGCAAGAAGAGGAAGACGAAGAAGAAGAAGAAGAAGAAGAAGAAGAAGAAGAAGAAGAAGAAGAAGACACTGGTATAGCGAGGTGCTATACAAACGGTTTTTAACCCCTTTCCACGATGGCATTTGGAACCGTTGCCAAGTGAGTGACTGCGATAGGGGGGTCCTTCCCACACAACCCAAGAACCGTCGGGGATAGGGAGCCACCCAGACGCTGCATCCTTGCAACTCGTTTGTGCTCGCATTGCCATCGCAGTCGGTATTCTGTGGTGCTACATTTATGATGCGCGGCCCATCACAAACGGTTCACGATTATAGAACGTGTATGATAAGCAGACAATCACACACATTCGCTTTTCCCAAACTGTATGCGATAACTAATTAAGAAGATTAGCTAATCGTTGTACGAGTGTCAGGTAGGATTACAAAATGTCGGACCGTCGTAACATCGTCGTACATGACAACTATCGCACAAGCTATTCTGTGGTGCAACATTAACGATGCATACCACATCAGAAACAGTTCATGGTTGTGAATCGTGTATGATAAGGCAACTATCACAAACGTTTAGTTTGCCCGCACCGTTTGTGATTTTGTCTAACATCGCACACGCTTTGCAAACGGCAACTGTGTGCATGCTTGCACATGTTTGCTCTCTGTGTACCGTGTCGGATTATGGTGTATATCGCAAACGTTTGTGTCTTACCAACCGTGTGTGCTGTAACGACCTGGAGAGCCTAATTTCACCATAATTTAATTGATGTTATTTCAAATTGTATCGGATTTGAATTTGAATGTATGCTATAGCTTTATTCATATCCATCAGGTTCAAACAACCAATGCATTATTCGATTCGTAGGTACATATGTTCAAGAATTACATAAGAACCAAATAAAGAATGATGAACCACAGTTGTATACTTGTACTATTAAAGACGGTAAAGAAAGAGGCGAAATACATTCTGGTTGCTGAACAAGGTGAAGCAGAATGCCCATATTGTGCCCTCCTCCATGCAGAAGGCACGCACGACTCTAGTCCAACCCCTTGTGATGGCCGACCGCCCATCCTTCACGGTCTTCATGAAAACATCTAGATAATCATCGTGTTCTGGTAGAAATACTTTAACCTTTGCATGCCCACCAATCATGTAGTTTGAGAGGTAATCTTGAGTAAACTTCTTTGGGAACCACTGCAAAGGAAAAAGATTCAGACATTGTCATCTAACACAACTCATTATGGGCAGTAAAAAGAAGGCTACAGAGTTCTTACTTACCATCCTGCAGTTTGTTGTTGTCTTGGATAAAGTGTAAACAAATAGTTTAATTGCCATCTTTTGACCCATTTTACAAACAATCTTTATCAACTTCCTCACTTGATGCTGGTTCATCGATATCTCATTGCCCCATACGCAGAAAGGGTCGAAGCGCGGATCTTTACCAATGACATATGTACCTAAAAGCACCAAGTTAATATTAGAAGCTAAACAACAATTGCACAATGATGTAGTACAAAACTCTTTTATAATATCTTATAACATCCAATATACTCACATATTAGATGAATTAACATCTTATATTATGGGCCGGAAGGAGTTTATTGCATTTTCACAAATTATCGGCTGATTAACTGCTGCTGTATCCATGGGTTAGAGTTAGTTTGAGCTAGTTCGGGCTCAAATAGCCCTAAAGTATATCCAAACATGAGGGCTAGTTTGAGCTAGTTGCATCTAAGCCACCCAAAAAAACTATTCCACCCAAGAGGTGCTAATTGGAGCTAGTTCTCCTAGTGCATTTATTGTCAATCTAACCCTGTCATCCAAACACCTCTTTGGATGGAGTTAGTTCAGGGTTAGTCATGAGCTAGAAACTAACTCTAACCTCTAGCTAAGTTGAGTATCCAAACAGGGCTGTGTTGTTGTTGTTGCTGCTGCTGCTCTTCTACGTATATCTAGACATCATCAGAACATTAAGGTAACACTCTTCCTTGTTGCTATGTAGCCTAGGATTGCATATTTAGACATTAAGTACAGTGCATGTTGCTATGTAGCCTTAGATATATTACATATGGCCCTAGTTAACCTAACGATAAATGGGTTACAGATATATTTAGTTAAAAGTCTGATTCACCGATTAGTCCCTTATCAGCCCCCAGCCTATATGGTACCAGCTACCGATATCCTGAACAGTGAGTATATATAAGCCATGGGATGAAACTAACCTCGATGGAAAACAATAGTTGTTCCCAAAATTGTCTTGTGTAGGTACATTGAGAGGCATGTTAAGCACAACAGGCTAAACATCAACCAAATATATCCATGGCAGACAAAATAATCTCCAAAAGATAGCTTCAGTGTGCAGGTTTAAGCACGCTAGTAAAGCAAAACAAGTGGAAAGGTGTGTTAACTGCAATAGGC
This sequence comes from Thinopyrum elongatum, assembly GCA_011799875.1. NCBI lineage: Eukaryota > Viridiplantae > Streptophyta > Magnoliopsida > Poales > Poaceae > Thinopyrum > Thinopyrum elongatum. The sequence goes on from CM022303.1 coordinate 239,440,958, forward strand.
CTAACATTTAACAACAAGCAAACATAGTCATTCAAACTGGTATTGTGCCGATCTAAGTACACTGGTTATTGTCAAATAAAAATGGAAAGGCATGTTAACTACAAGATGCAGCAAGCAAATGTAGTCCTTCATAGTGGTATTGTTGAAACTGGTATTGATGAAATTGAACCGCATAGTTCATACTTGCACATATAGAACATCACGTTGTGAATAACTAGAATAAACAAGGCATACTATGAACAACCAAAGATAGCATTTGAAACTGGACATATGCTAACTACAAACAACTGAACAATCAAAAAACTTTAAAAGAGGCATATGCTAGCTATAACAAGCTTAACAGCAAGCAAAATATGCATTCCTATCGGTATGTTTAAAACTGGATTCATGAAATGTACTGTACCGTAAATAATTGCACATATACAGCATCACATTGTGAACAACTGAAATAAACAAAGCATACTGCAAATAACCAAATACAGCAATTAAAATTGGACATATTCTCACTACACTACAAAAGGGACTCAACAAAATAAATCATGGGTTCCCCCTGTGAAGAGGCACGGCAAAACAAATCATGGGTTTCCTCACTTGTCATAGATGGGCTCGTTCCCTTGGGAAGAGCACTGACCCTGGATGCGCTCCATGTTGTCGCAGATAGGCTTCTTCCCCTTGGAAGAGCATGGCTATAGGGTGCCCTCCCTGATGTCCCAGACGGGCTCTTTCCCCTTGGAAGAGCAGGTGGGCTCTTTCCCCTTGGAAGAGCTGGAGAGGGTGCCCTCCTCGTGGTCGCCGTCGATGAGGTATAACTTGGAAGCTGTGGATCCCAAGCCAGTGTCGCAGAACGTGTCCTTCAAAAATGACAAAAGGGGCTCGATGGTGATGTAGGATGGCAAATTCTTGACAGCGAGCCAGAGGAGATCAGCGGTGGGGCCATGGATGAGATCGACGGTGGTTGAACCCGAGGGGTTGGGGGTGGGCCACTTAACCTATGACATACCCCGCGTCAGGCCATCGCTGTCGACGACCTCGATGTCGTAGCCAGCGTCCGCGACATACCCGCATACTCTAGCCCGCTGATTGAGTGCCTGCGGCCAGTAATGGTCGTCAGCTTCCTCGGCGACGTCGGGCGAAGAGACCGCGATACACCTCTTTTGGGCCAGTCGCTCCTTGAGCTCCACGGGAAGCGTAGCCGGGCTTAGGCTACGATGCTCTGGAGTGGGGGATGGGGATGGGGATCTTTGGGAAAGGGGGCATTTGGCAGGCGTCATCTAAGAAACTCAGGGCGGCCTGGGTATGGAGATCGGTAGGTAAGCTGCACGGGCAAACCGGCAGATGTTGACAATGGAGGCCTTGCAGCGGCGGTGGCGGCAGCGACCTTGCTAGGGTTTCGAGTGAGGGAGGGGGGGGTGTGTGTGCGCGCGCGCGCGCCCAAGGAGGTTTTGGTGTGTGTGTGTGTGTGTGAAGGGGGGCGGGGGTGTGTCTGAGGAAATGACACAGCTACTGAAAATATTACTACGCGGGAGTCAAATGCCGGGGCTATTGAAAACTTGGATGATGGTGCATCGCACATAGTCCGGAAATAACAACCATGCGTTATGAAACAGAAAAACCCTCGAGGCGGGAAGATAATTTAAAGGGATGCAGGCGGGACCGGGAACAAGAAACTGTTGGGAAATGTTGCATGGAAAACAAAAAAAATTCTACGCACACGCAATGATCTATCCATGGAGATGCATAAAAACAAGGGGGAGAGTGTGTCTATGTACCCTCGTAGATCGTAAGCAGAAGCGTTTCACAACGCGGTTGATGTAGTTGAACTTCTTCGCGTTTCAACCGATCAAGTACCGAACGGACGGCACCTTCGCGTTCTGCACACATTCAGCTCGGTGACATCCCTCACCTTCTTGATCCAGCAAGATGTTGAGGTAGTAGATGAGTTCCGTCAGCATGATGGCGTGGTGACGGTGATGGTGAAGTGATCTCCGCAAGGCTTCGCCTAAGCACTACGAAAATATGACCGGGGGTGGAAACGGTGGAGGGGGGCGCCGCACACGGCTAGGCAATTGTCCGGGGTGTGCTAGGCTCCCCCCTCCTAATATATATAGGTGGGAGGAAGAGGGAGAGGCAAAGGGGCGCCCTAAGAAGGTCCAAATCCTACTTGGGCTCCTGCCATTGGCCGCCCCCCCTGCCCGGAGGGGGAAGGAAAGAGGGGGGGAGAGGGAAGGAAGTGGGAATCCTAATCCACACTTACCTTTCCCTTCTCTCCTTTCCTTCTCGTCCTCAGGCTGGCCCATATGAGGGGTGCACCAGCACCTTGTGGCTGGTGCATTTCCCCTCTTCGCCCATAAGGCCCATATCTTTTGCCGGGGGTACCCGGAACCCCTTCCGGTGACCCGGTAAGTACCCGGTAACCCCCGAAACACTTCCGGTGTCCGAATGCCATTGTCCTATATATCAACCTTTACCTCTCGACCATTTCGAGACTCCTCATCATGTCTATGATCTCATCCGGGACACTGAACAACATTCGGTCACCAAATCACATAACTCATATAATACTATATCGTCAACGAACGTTAAGCATGCGGACCCTACGGGTTCGAGAACTATGTAGACATGACCGAGACACCTCTCCGGTCAATAACCAATAGCGGAACCTAGATGCCCATATTGGCTCCTACATATTCTACAAAGATCTTTATCTGTCGAACCGTTATGACAACATACGTAATTCCCTTTGTCCATCGGTATGTTACTTGCCCGAGATTCGATCGTCGGTATCTTCATACCTAGTTCAATCTCGTTACCGGCATGTCTCTTTACTCGTTCCGTAATACATCACCTCGTGACTAACTCCTTAGTCGTTTGCTTGCAAGCTTATGATGTGTATTACCAAGAGGGCCCAGAGATACCTCTCCGATACTCGGAGTGAAAAATACTAATCTCGATCTATGCCAACTCAACAAATACCTTCGGAGATACCTGTAGAGCATCTTTATAATCACCCAGTTACGTTGTGATGTTTGATAGTACACAAGGCATTTCTCCGGTATCCGGGAGTTGCATAATCTCATAGTCGAAGGAATATGTATTTGACATGAAGAAAGCAATAACAATAAAACTGAACGATCATTATGCTAAGCTAACGGATGGGTCTTGTCCATCACATCATTCTCCTAATGATGTGATCCCGTTATCAAATGACAACACATGTCTATGGTTAGGAAACCTTAACCATCTTTGATCAACGAGCTAGTCTAGTAGAGGCTTACTAGGGACACAGTATTTGTTTATGTATTCACACATGTATTTAGGTTTCCGATCAATACAATTCTAGCATGAATAATAAACCTTTATCATGAATAAGGAAATATAAAATAACAACTTTAGTATTGCCTCTAGGGCATATTTCCTCCAGTCTCCCACTTGCACTAGAGTCAACAATCTAGTTCACATCACCATGTGATTGAACATCCATAGTTCACATCGCTATGTGACCAACACCCAAAGAGTTTACTAGAGTCAATAATGTAGTTCACATCGTCATGTGATTAACACCCAAAGAGTATGAAAGTGTGATCATGTTTTGCTTTAGAGAGAAGTTTAGTCAACGGGTCTGCCACATTCAGATCCATATGTATTTTGCAAATTTCTATGTCTACAATGCTCTGCATGGAGCTACTCTTAGCTAATTGCTCCCACTTTCAATATGTATCCAGATTGAGACTCAGAGTCATCCGGATTGTTGTCAAAGCTTGCATCGACGTAACCCTTTACGACGAACTCTTTATCACCTCCATAACCGAGAAACATTTCCTTAGTACTCCCAGGTAACTAAGGATAATTTTGACCGCTGTCCAGTGATCTACTCTTGGATCACTATTGTACCCCCTTGCCAAACTCATGGCAAGGTTCACAATAGGTCTGGTACACAGCATGGCATACTTTATAGAACCTATGGCTGAGGCATAGGGAATGACTTTCATTCTCTCTCTATCTTCTGCCATGGTCAGGCTTTGAGTCTTACTCAACTTCACACCTTGTAATACAGGCAAGAACCCTTTCTTTGACTGATCCATTTTGAACTTCTTCAAAACTTTGTCAAGGTATGTGCTTTGTGAAAGTCCTATTAAGCATCTCGATCTATCTCTATAGATCTTGATGCCCAATATATAAGCAGCTTCACCGAGGTCTCTCATTGAAAAACTCTTATTCAAGTATCATTTTATGCTATCCAGAAATTCTATATCATTTCCAATCAACAATATGTCATCTACATATACTATCAGAAATGCTACAGAGCTCCCACTCACTTTCTTGTAAATACAGGCTTTACCAAAAGTCTGTATAAAATCATATGCTTTGATCACTTTCATCAAAGCGTATATTCCAACTCCGAGATGCTTGCACCAGTCCATAGATGGATTGCTGGAGCTTGAACACTTTGTTAGCACCATTAGGATCGACAAAACCTTCTGGTTGCATCATATACAACTCTTCTTTAAGATATCCATTAAGGAATGCAGTTTTGACGTCCATTTGCCAGATTTCATAATCATAAAATGTGGCAATTGCTAACATGATTCAGACAGACTTAAGCATCGCTACGAGTGAGAAAGTCTCATCGTAGTCAACTCCTTGAACTTGTCGAAAACCTTTTGCGACAAGTCAAGCTTTGTAGAGAGTGACATTACTATCAGCGTCAGTCTTCTTCTTGAAGATCCATTTATTCTCAATAGCTTGCCGATCATCGGGCAAGTCCACCAAAGTCCACACTTTGTTCTCATACATGGATCCTATCTCAGATTTCATGGCCTCAAGCCATCTGTCGGAATCTGGGCTCATCATAGCTTCTTCATAGTTCGTAGGTTCGCCATGGTCTTATAACATGACTTCCAGGACAGTATTACCGTACCACTCTGGTGCGGAACATGTTCTGGTCGACCTACGAAGTTCTGTAGTAACTTGATCTAAAGTTTCATGATCATCATCATTAGCTTCCTCTCTGGTTGGTGTAGGCATCATGGGAATAGTTTTCTTGTGATGTGCTACTCTCCAATTCGAGAGAAGGTACAACTACCTCATCAAGTTCTACTTTCCTCCCACTCACTTCTTTCGAGAGAAACTCCTTCTGTAGAAAGGACCCAAACTTAGCAACAAAGACCTTGTGTTCGGAGCTTTGTTAGAAGGTGTACCCAATAGTTCTTTTAGGGTATCCTATGAAGACGCACTTCTCCGATTTGGATTCGAGCTTATCTGGCTGAAGCCTTTTGGCATAAGCATCACATCCTCAAACTTTAAGAAATGACAGCCTAAATTTCTTGCCAAACCACAGTTCATATGATGTCATCTCAACGGATTTAGACGGTGCCCTATTTAACGTGAATGCAGTTGTCTCTAATGCATAACCCCAAAATGATAGTGGTAAATCGGTAAGAGACATCATAGATCACACCATGTCTAATAAAGTACGGTTATGATGTTCGGACACACCATTATGCTGTAGTGTTCCAGGTGGCGTGAGTTGTGAAACTATTCCACATTGTTTTAAATGAAGGCCAAACTCGTAACTCAAATATTCTCCTCCGCGATCAGATCGTAGAAACTTTATTTTTCTTGTTACGATGATTCTCCACTTCACTCTAAAATTCTTTGAACTTTTCAAATGTTTTAGACTTGTGTTTCATTAAGTAGATATACCTATATCTACTCAAATCATCTATGAAGGTCAGAAAATAATGATACCTGCCGCGTGCTTCAACACTCATCGGACTGCATACATCGGTATGTATTATTTCCAATAAGTCATTTAGCTTGCTCCATTGTTCCGGGGAACGGAGTTTTAGTCATCTTGCCCATGAGGCATGGTTCGCAAGTATCAAATGATTCATAATCAAGTGACTCCAAAAGTCCATCTGCATGGAGTTTCTTCATGCGCTTTACACCAATATGACCTAAACGACAGTGCCACAAGTATGTTGCACTATCATTATCAACTTTGCATATTTTGGCATCAATATTATGAATATGTGTATCACTACGATCGAGATTCAGTAAACCATTCACATTGGGTGTATGACCATAGAAGGTTTTATTCATGTAAACAGAACAACAATTATTCTCTAACTTAAATGAATAACCGTATCACAATAAACATGATCTAATCATATTCATGCTCAACGCAAACACCAAATAACATTTATTTAGGTTCAACACTAATCCCGAAGGTAGAGGGAGTGTGCGATGGTGATCTTATCAACCTTGAATCACTTCCAACACACATCGTCACCTCGCCCTTAACTAGTCTCTGTTTATCCTGCGACTCCTGTTTCGAGTTACTAATCTTAGCAACTGAACTAGTATCAAATACCCAGGGGTTACTACGAACACTAGTAAAGTACACATCAATAACCTGTATATCAAATATACCTTTGTTCACTTTGCCATCCATCTTATCTGCCAAATGTTTGGGGCAGTTTCGCTTCCAGTGACCATTTCCTTTGCAGTAGAAGCACTCAGTTTCAGGCTTGGGTCTAGCTTTGGGCTTCTTCACAGGAGTGGCAACTTGCTTTCCATTCTTCTTGAAGTTCCCTTTCTTTCCCTTTTGCCCTTTTTCTTGAAACTAGTGGTCTTGTTAACCATCAACATTTGATGCTCTTTCTTGATTTCTACCTTCGCCGATTTCAACATCGCGAAGAGCTCGGGAATCGTTTTCATCATCCCTTGCATATTATAGTTTATCACGAAGTTCTAGTAGCTTGGTGATAGTGACTAGAGAACTCTGTCAATCACTTTCTTATCTGGAAGATTAACTCCCACTTGATTCAAGCGATTGTAGTACCCAGACATTCTGAGCACATGCTCAGAGGCTGAGCTATTTTCTCCATCTTGTAGTCAAAGTACTTGTCAGAGGTCTCATACCTCTTGACACGGGCATGAGTCTGAAATACCAATTCCAGCTCTTAGAACATCTCATATGCTCTGTGGCGTTCAAAACGTTTTTGAAGTCCTGGTTCTAAGCCGTAAAGCATGGCGCACTAAACTATCAAGTAGTCATCATATCGTGCTTTGCCAAACGTTTATTACGTCTGCATCTGCTCCTGCAATAGGTCTGTCACCTAGTGGTGCATGAAGGACATAATTCTTCTGTGCAGCAATGAGGATAATCTTCAGATCACGGACCCAGTCCGCATCATTGCTACTATCATCTTTCAACTTATTTTTCTCTAGGAACATATCAAAAATAAGGGAGCTATATCGTGAACTATTGATCTACAACATAGATTTGCAAATACTATCAAGACTAAGTTCATGATAAATTAAGTTCAATTAATCAAATTACTAATGAACTCCCACTTAAATCAACATCCCTCAAGTTGTCTAAGTGATATGTGATCCAAATCAACTAACCCAAGTCCGATCATCACGTGAGATGGGGCAGTCATCAATGGTGAACATCTCTATGTTGATCATATCTACTATATGACTCACGTTTGACCTTTCGGTCTCTAGTGTTCCAAGGCCATGTCTGTACATGCTAGGCTCGTCAAGTTTAACCCAAGTATTCTGCATGTGTAAAACTATCTTACACCCGTTGTATGTGAACCTAGAGTCTATCACACCCGATCATCACGTGGTGTCTCAACACGATGAACTGTAGCAACGGTGCATACTCAGGGAGAACACTTTTTCCTTGAAATTTAGTAAAGGGATCATCTTATAATGCTACCGCCGTACTAAGAAAAATAAGATGCATAAAAGATAAACATCACATGCAATCAAAATATGTGACATGATATGGCCATCATCATCTCGTCCTTTTGATCTCCATCTCCAAAGCATCATCATGATCTCCATCGTCACCGGCTCGACGCCATGATCGCCATCATTGCGTCATGGTCGTCCCGCCAACTATTGCTTCTACAACTATTGCTAACTCATAGCGATAAAGTAAAGCAATTACATGGCGTTTGCATTTCATACAATAAAGAGACAACCATAAGGCTCCTGCCGGTTGCCTGATATCTTACAAAACATTATCATCTCATACAATAATGTATATCACATCATGTCTTGACCATATCACATCACAACATACCCTGCAAAAACAAGTTAGACGTCCTCTACTTTGTTGTTGCAAGTTTTATGTGGCTGCTACGGGTTTCTAGTAAGAACCGTTCTTACCTACGGCAAAAACCACAATGGTGATTATCAAGTTTGCTGTTTTAACCTTCTTCAAGGACCGGCCGTAGTCAAATTCGATTCAACTAAAGTAGGAGAAACAGACACCCGCCAGCCACCATTATGCAAAACTAGTTGCATGTCTGTCGGTGGAACCGGTCTCATGTGCGTGGACATGTAAGTTTGGTCCGAGCCGCTTCATCCCACAATACCGCTGAATCAAAATAAGACGTTGGTGGTAAGCAGTATGACTATCACCGCCCATAACTCTTTGTGTTCTACTCGTGCATATCATCTACACATAGACCTGGCTCTGATACCACTGTTGGGAAACGTTGCATGGAAAACAAAAAAAATCTACGCACACACAATGATCTATCCATGGAGATGCATAGCAACAAGGGGGAGAGTGTGTCTACGTACCCTTGTAGACCGTAAGCGGAAGCGTTTCACAACACGGTTGATGTAGTCGAACTTCTTCGCGTTTCAACCGATGAAGTACCGAACGGACGGCACCTCCGCGTTCTGCACACGTTCAGCTCGGTGACGTCCCTCGCCTTCTTGATCCAGCAAGACGTCGAGGTAGTAAATGAGTTCCGTCAGCATGATGGCGTGGTGACGGTGATGGTGAAGTGATCTCCGCAGGGCTTCGCCTAAGCACTATGAAAATATGACCGGGGATGTAAACGGTGGAGGGGGGCGCCGCACACGGCTAGGCAATTGTCTGGGCTGTGCTAGGCGCCCCCCTCCTATATATATAGGTGGGAGAGAGATGGCAGAGGCCAAGGGGCGCCCCAAGAAGGTCTGAATCCAACTTGGGCTCCTGCCCTTGGCCGCCCTCCCCCCCCCCCCCCCCACCATGTTAGTCGGAGGGGGAAGGAAAGAGGGGGGAGAGGGAAGGAAGTGGGAATCCTAATCCACACTTACCTTTCCCTTTTCCCCTTTCCTTCTCCTCCTCAGGCTGCCCATATGGGGGGCGCACCAGCCCCTTGTGGCTGGTGTGTTTCCCCTCTTGGCCCATAAGGCCCATATCTTTTGCCGGGGGTGCCCGGAACCCCTTCCGGTGACCCGATAAGTACCCGGTACACCCCGAAACACTTCCGGTGTCCGAATACCATCGTCCTATATATCAATCTTTACCTCTCGGCCATCTCGAGACTCCTCGTTATGTCTATGATCTCATCCGGGACTCCGAACAACATTCGGTCACCAAATCACATAACTCATATAATACTATATCATCAACGAACGTTAAGCGTGCGGACCCTACGGGTTCGAGAACTATGTAGACATGACCGAGACACCTCTCCGGTCAATAACCAATAGCGGAACCTGGATGCCCATATTGGCTCCTACATATTCTACGAAGATCTTTATCGGTCGAACCGTTATGACAACATACGTAATTCCCTTTGTCCATCGGTATGTTACTTGCCCGAGATTCGATCGTCGGTATCTTCATACCTAGTTCAATCTCGTTACCGGCAAGTCTCTTTACTCGTTCTGTAATACATCACCTCATGACTAACTCCTTAGTCGTTTGCTTGCAAACTTATGATGTGTATTACCGAGAGGGCCCAGAGATACCTCTCCGATACTCGGAGTGACAAATCCTAATCTTGATCTATGCTTACTCAACAAATACCTTCGGAGATACCTGTAGAGCATCTTTATAATCACCCAGTTATGTTGTGACGTTTGATAGCACACAAGGCATTTCTCCGGTATCCGGGAGTTGCATAATCTCATAGTCGAAGGAATATGTATTTGACATGAAGAAAGCAATAGCTATAAAATTGAACAATCATTATGCTAAGCTAACGGATGGGTCTTGTCCATCACATCATTCTCCTAATGATGTGATCCCGTTATCAAATGACAACACATGTCTATGGTTACGAAACCTTAACCATCTTTGGTCAACGAGCTAGTCTAGTAGAGGCTTACTAGGGACACGGTATTTGTTTATGTATTCACACATGTATTTAGGTTTCAAAATCAATACAATTCTAGCATGAATAATAAACCTTTATCATGAATAAGGAAATATAAAATAACAACTTTAGTATTGCCTCTAGGGCATATTTCCTTCAGAATCATCACACACGGTCGAAACATAATAACTGTGTGTTATCAAATAGAAAAAAGCTGCAGGCGGTTAGATATTTTTGAGAGGGGAAGCCTCATGGAGCCCAATGTACTATGTGCGTGACAGGGGCACCGGCGTGGCACACGGTTAGTGTGAGTGAACCAATTTTGTTGCGTCATCCAACTTGTCTAATGTTCATAAATTTGGCGAAAAATGACACGGGAGAGGGTAAGAACACGAACACACTTGCATGTGGACCAAATATATGTATGAAAAGGGTGGTTTGATGTTCAAATACCAAATGCAACTTCGATGTGGCACCTATCTTGCAAAGTGCACGGTATTGCTTGCCTCCCCTCGTGTTGGTAGGAAGGGAATCCTAAGCTATGAATGCATGCCCCCCCCCCCCACGAAGGTTCACCTAGCAAAGTGCAAGTATAGCCCCCCCCCCCCCCCCCCCACACACACCCACTTTTAGTCGGTGGGCCAGAGAGGCATCTCAGCAAGATGGATCGTAAAACGGACCAAGAATAATCCACCTTGGTCGTACAACCTCTCTCTTGTTGTTGGTCAAAGTGATGGCCATCCATGCGACCCCAGAGATGGGCTAGCTCGCCAATAATCACGCAAGTAGCTAGTCCCCGAAGACAACCACTGCCTTCGTGTGGCCCAAACATATGTATGGAGAGGTGTGTTTGAATACACAATGGAACAACTTTGATGTGGCACCGTGCTTCCGAACCAGAAATCCCCACACTGAGTGAGGTTTAGTTGACGATGCATATGTATGTCACACCACACTTCAAGCCGATGACAGGGATTCATGTATGCATGCGTGCATAGTATGCGCTCCAACTTAATTAGGTCTGAATCTCACCATGACCTATACTATGATAACACGAACCAAAGGAAGAATCCGCCATGGTAACCTATCTTGTTGTCGGTCAAGGTGATCATGGATGTCCACGTGGGCCCACGAATATATAAGCTTGTCGCCGATAACCACGTGAGGGAGTGTACCGTTTGAAGACAACCACTACATGCATATGTATGGAGGTGATGCGTGCATGCATGTTTGAATACCATTCCACAACATTGATGTGGTGCGTGCATCGAAAATCGTACAGTCCCCACACAGAGCGAGATCGGTTCATGACGTGTCGTGGTACTAGCCACTTCGACTCGATGGGAGGGATTCATGCGTACAAATGCATGTGTGTGCTCAAGCTGTATCATGTCATCCCAGAGCATGACCTATATATATATATACCGTATTACAAACAAAAAAAATAATCCCCTCCTAAGTCAAATTAACCTCTCTCATTGTCAGGCAAAGTAGTGATGGACCAAGCGGGCCCAACAGATGGAAAGCATTGATATCGCTGATTACCACTTAAGTAGGTGCGAGAGGACAACCACCATCGCTTTGCATGTGGGCCAAACATATGTTGAATACCCAAAATGCACAACTTTGATGTGGCACATGCCTCGAAAACCGTAAAGTCCCCACACAGAGCGAGGTTCATGAAGCGTACTACATATGATGGTCCCCTTCCCCCTCTTCGACGCATACTATATGCTCCTACCGTAATACAACCCAAAAAGAATCCTCCTTGATGGTGAAATTAATTAACCTCTCCCGATGTAGGTCAAAGTGATGCATGCATCGACGATGGCCTCGTGGGCCCACAGATGGAAGCGTCACACGTGAGTGTCCTAGGATAACCACCGCCTACATGCATGTGGCCCAAAGAGGTGTTGTGTGATGTTTGAATAGCCAATTTCACAACTTTGATGTGGCACATGCCTCGGAAACCGAAAAGTCCCGACACTGAGTGAGGCGTACTTGTTCACGGACGGGTACGTATAGTATATATGCTAGTCCCCTCCCACCGCCTCTTCGACACGTACTATATGCTCCCACCATAACACAAACAAAAAAGATTCTACCTTGCTGGTCAAATTAACCTCTCTGCCGGCTGTTCGTCAAAGTGATGGACGATGACCACGCGGGCCCACAGAAAGCGTCACACGCGAGTATCAAGTGTCGTGTAGGACAACCATCGACTACATGTGGCCAAAACATGTATGTATGAAAGGGTTGTGTAATGTTTTAAATAACGAATTCACGACTCTGATGTGGCACATGCCTCACAAAATGGCCAACCCACACGGTGGCTCACGACACGTAGTGTACTGCCAGCCACCCGCCACCCCCCAGATGCATACACACACACACTGCGAATCCACCGCAACTACGATGCATGTTAAATTATCCCGCGGTGAACTTATGTTACAAAAGGAGGGACGTTTTAATTTTGAAAAAAAACAGAGATCATTAAGACATTTTAGTACATTAATTGATTTTCTAGGGGTATAATGTGCAAAAATCAAATTTGAGATACATGCACACGTGACAGTGCACCTAAATGGATTGCAAAAAACACATGTGTCTCACTGGGTGCATGTTTATTCCCCGTGCAAGAAATTTCAAACATTGAGAATCTTGATTTTTAAATTCTAGTACATCCAAAACTTATTTGAAATTCATGAAACTTATCGTGTTGTCATATGGACACCAATACAAAGTGGCATTGTACTTTTTTGTCAATTTTGAGACCAGTTTTGATGTAATCTTTATCTTCTTACAAATGGGAGATTATTAATAATTGGGAACCAATATCCCAAATGGATTATTTATTCGAACCGTGAGCGTTAGACCAACAATGGATACGTGCCATACTTCGGTTAAGTAATAAAGCGGCAGCATTAATCATCCAAATAGAAAAACAATATATGTGCCGCCACTCGACCCGTGTGCCGTGCGTGCAGGCGTGAGTTGACGGGACGCATGCGAGCAGTCCGCCGCGCAGGCAGACCGGAAGGCGTGCGTGCAGGTGTGTGAATTGACGGGAGGCATGCTCGCTGTGCAGTGTCATCGGGAGACGTGCATGTAGCTGTGTGAAATGACGGTAGGCATGCCGGTAGTCCGGTGCGCAGGCTCACCGGGAGGCGTGCCAGCGGTTTAACCGTCGCCCGCCTCTCCCCCACTACTCCATATTAATGGTGTGCCCGAGCGGCCGCACCCCCCAAACTCGCCACACACACAATCCTCTCTCTTCGCTTGCATCCTCGACGCCGCTCTCAGTCCTCAAAGCCGTCAGTGTATGAGGATGCTGCCGAAGCGCCCCATCGAAGGGAGTGGCGACATCGGGGCTGCTGAAGCACTGGAGCACGGCGTGGAGATGGAGACAGAGGTTACCGTCACCACCGACGAGGTATCGCTGCACCCTGATGTCGTCGACGGCGTCGAGCTTCCACAACCAGAGGCGGAGGTCCACACAGACTCGGGTGACGACCCCAGCGACGACTTCGACGACCACTCCGGCGACGACTCCGACGACGACGGACAATTGGTTAGTCATCTATGCCCATTTATGTGTCAAATAGATCCTAGGGTTTCTCTGGTTACTCCTGCCTCCCCCTTTTTGGAATAGAAATCCTATGGTTATGTTCTCCCAATCCATGAAATCTGAGTAAGTTTCGTTAGATCCGTGTAGTGTATTGTTTGTTTGAATGGTACAAGTGATAAGTGATTAGTTGTTTCATCTGTGCAAATGATTTCTGCAAGTAATCCGACTAGGGTTAGTGTTTGTGCTAATAATTCCTAGCCAGGACTTGACAATTGATTTTGAATGACCTACATATATGTTTGTGCCATTATTTTCTTCAAGATTGGTCTGTACATAGACGACTGTGCTTAAAAATCGTATCATAATCTCTGGATATGTATAAAAAAATAGCCATAAATTTCTAATCCTACTTCACGGCATGTAAACATTGATTTGATGCCAAATTTTGGCAACTGCCAAATGTTCGCTAGAGATTAGTTTGTAAACATTAATTTGATTCCACATTTTTTTACTATTTGTATAGGTGCTGTCTGACGATGTGGACAGCGAGGATGAAGATGGCAAGAGGAGGTACAAGAGGCAAATCATGAGGGAGCTTTATGCGGGAATGCATAACAGGTGTATTAGGACCTGGGATGGCGGCTATCGATGCCCATTTTGCAACCAAAAGCTTCATGACGCGTATGAAAGTGTTCTGGCGCATGCAAGAGGACAAGACGTTGACTCTTCAAGCAGAAGTATTCTCGCAGGGTGGCGCACGCCGCGTACGCCGAGTACCTGGAGAAGCTTCAAGATTGTGCCGGCAGATGAGATGAGATGTGGGATTGAACTATGTACGCTTGAGTATGCTTAATGATGGTTGAACTATGTAATTATGGTTGAACTATGCTTGTGTATGCTTATTATCTATGTCTGAGTATGTTTAATCTATGTTTACTTATGTCTAAATGTGGGATATGGATGCAATCAGTTCGGTTGATGGAATCTACCTCCGTCCTGGTTTATTGGTCCCCTTTGTAATTTGTGTTAAATTTTGACCAAATATTTAACTGAAAAATTGTTAGAGCAGGTCAGCAAAAATTATATCGTTGGATGTGTATTTGAACATAGTGTTCAATGATATAATTTTTGGTGACATGCATAAACATTTGTTAGTTAAATATTTGGTCAAAATTGGGTACAAATTACAAAGGGGACCAATAAACCAGGACGGAGGTAGTATGTCAATCACACACGGTTCCCAAAATTGGAACCATGTGCAATGACTTTCATTTTGCCTGTTACATCAGTCACACATGGTTGGCTCTAGCAAGCCGTTGCCTCCGAAACTCTTTGTGGGACAGAAAACCCTCACCACCCAATTCAAAAAAGAAAAAAGAAAACCCTCACCATCGCCACATCACAAAAACCCTCACCCCGCCCGCCACCCCCTCCGGTCCCCATTCACACCTGCACAAGTTCCTCCGCATCTATGCATGGCACCGCCTATCGCGGCGGCAACCACTTAGCTCGATGCCTGCCGCCGCCGCCACGCTGCCGGCAAACCCCACCGCATTTCGCCACTTCCGCTTGTCGCCGCCTATCGCCATCGACTTTCTCGACGCTGCTCGCGGTCGACCCAGCTCCGCCCGGTTGTTGAATCCGCCGTACTGAGGGTTTTTTCTCATGGACAACAAGGTAACTAATTTAATGAGATATTATCTCATCTCTTATCCCAGTTCATCTGCCTCCTTTAATCACCCGGTCGAAATCGCCATGAATTCATTTTTATTCGAGATGATTTGAGGGTTTTCTTTCATTCATAGAGTGTACAGTGCGCGGACACATCAGGACTTTGCGGCCTCCGCCAGACATCCATGGAGTTCTATCTCACCGTACCAGATGACTTGAGGATGCGTGCGGTATGTTCAATCTCACCCTAAATCAGTTGGCATGGCCTACTTTCCTGAACATATACTAAATATTGCTACATTTGGAGAAAAGGTGCCACATGCACCATATACGTCAAAGGGGATTTTTTTTCCTCTTCTTTCTATATTAGGCAAATTAATGATGTATTGTTCTTTCGATTACTCTCATATTTCCATGACATCATGTTTACCCTATCTGTTTAATTATAGATTTTTGTCCTTCGATTTCAACTGCTGTACAGTTCTTTCAATTTGGGACCATATTTGCATGTTAATTTATTTTCTTTAACAATCCTACCATTTTCTGCAGCACGTCCCTTGCTATGCAACAAAATCTGTAGTACACAATCTTTCCCTTTACATAAATCAAGACTGCAGGGATGTCATACTGAACACAAACCATGGATTTACAATCGTTGCTACTGTAAGACTTGATGAACGTGGTGACTCCTATTTCGGCACTGGCCTTTGGAAAGAAATTTCTAAGTTTTATGTACAGAAAGCTGGCACTAAAATTCCACTGCACATAAAAGAGCCTGGTCATGAGATATATGCTAACTTCCCCGACGATATCATCTCCAGACTTTGTTCGAAGTAAGTGTTCTTTTCAAGTATCTGCATGTTGACTTACCCAGCAATATCAAATGAATTGTGAAGTATTTAAGCAACCAATTGTTATTCCATTTTCTTACTCTATTCCTACCTACTAACTTCTAGTTACCAATACACTTTTCTATTGCCCTGTTTTAACTAAATATTCCCTATAGTCCCACTTCTATCAGAAAGCGCCGCTGACAAGGAGACTCCGAAGGTGGAGAACGGGGCTACCAACAAGCGAAGGCGGGTCGAGCAAGAACCGCAAGCGACTCCAGCTGGCCTAGACTTCATCAGCAGCCTCCCCGATGATATGTTGACAGTCATCATCTCCCTCCTCCCAATCAAATATGTGGCGCGGACAACCGTCATTTCCTGACGGTGGCACCCCCTATGGAACTCTACCCCTCTTGACTTCATCGACACCCACGAGCTCTGCCATGGCTATTGCAAAAGCTTGGATGCATTCGCCAAGATCCTCGGCAGTCACCCTGGCCCAACCAGAGGCCTTAGCATGGGCAAGTTCCGTTCCAACGGCAAGGACCGAGCCAAGCTTGACGACTGGTTTTGATCCCCCGCCCTAGATCAGCTCGAGGAGCTCACTTTTGATGATGGGCATATGTGCTCGCTGGCTAATGTCCGCGCTCCGCCTCGCGCCCATGCTGCATGTCCCAAGTTCAGGAACTGCCATCCCACCCTTAATGGCGCGCCCGCTCTTATTCTACCACCACTGAAGCACCTCGAGCTCCTCGTCGTCTGCCTCCCAAACGGTGACATGGATGCCTGCTCTGTGGTTGTACTGCACTCGAGTACCTTCGTCTTTAGGCGGTCAGTGGGTTAAGTAGCTTCCACATCACCTCCATGACTCTCCGGACTATTTATGTGTGTTGCTGGTGCGGCAAGAAGACATCACAAGATGTGTACCATGGTATGGTCATTGAGGACACACCTTCACTTGAGAGATTACTTGTAGTTGATCAAGAAGGTCCAACAAGAATCAATGTCATTTCTGCGCCGAAATTGACAGTGGTGGGCTACTCGTCTGACAAATACTCAGAACTTGTTATTGGATCCACACCCGTTCAGGTACAACAGCCGCCTTCTACCTCTCCTTCTAGAAATTAACATTATTTCTAATTTTGAAGATGTATGTTCGTCTGTCATCTAGAAAATGATTCCGACAAACTTGACCCCGAAACTGCGCACAGTGAAGGTCTTGGCACTAGAATCTATCGGCTCCAACCTGGAGCAAGTTGTCAGTTTCCTGAGATGCATTCCGTGCCTGGAGAAGCTACATATCGACGTGATGTTCCTTTCCTGTTAAATGTTAACCATAAGGGAGTTCAATTTGTGACACCTTTTTCCAAGTTTACAATGACAATGTACTACGATTTGTGAAGGATTTTTTGGAGGATTTCAGTACATACATGTTTTCCCCCTCCATATTGGTTGCTTGATCCATATGGTTACAATCCATAAGCATTTCTCCTTTGGATTCATCTGTACTAGTTTTCTTAGGGAAGTTTTCATCCACTCCAACCTCTTGTGAAGAAGGCTACATTTTTCTAAATTGTAATCAAATGCCCATGTTAATCATGTCGGATCGCAGATGGCATGTTAGTGCATTTTACAAATCCTGCAAACCAAATAGGCATGTAGTAGTGTTCAAAACTGCATGTAGGCACTAACATGTTTTCTTCTTTTGCAGATAAAATTAGGCCCAGTGGTGGATAATGTGATACAATATAACAATCACCTCGAATGCCTAGATCTGCATCTCTCAGAAATTACTTTGAACTCCTACCGAGGGACCTTACCGGAGATTATATTCGCCAGGTTCTTTGTTGTCAGAGCAAGGGTGCTGAAGGTAATGAGGTTTGCTCTACATTTATTTCGCAAAAATGAATGGTTTGTTGATCAGCGCCGGCGGCTGCGGCAGAATGGAATAGGCTCCGAAAATGCTGAATTTCGTTTTGGAACTTCAGATGACAGAGTAATCGGAAGTCATCATGTCAACCCCATACATGACTTCTCAGTGGCTGACCCCTTTGCAAAAATTATGAGGTTTCGAAACCAGACTTACAAGTGGTAATATTAGTTTGAACCTCTCTGATATCCATGTTCAGCGGATCAGCGCGAGCGTTTGCAGCTGATGAGCTGAATTTCATTTCTAATATCAGTTTGAACCTTGTAATCTTTGAATTTGATCCATATAACTCTGGAATTTGAACCTTGTAATATTTTGAGCTTTTGTGGTACAATCGTTGAAATGGCATCATATGAGACTCGTATATTGGTAGCACTATTTTCACCTTAATATGCAATGGACTTAGATTTTATTAACCATTCTCGAATATGTTTACCTTGTCGATCTCATAGCACATGATCTGTATAGCTAACTCGACTGTGATCTTCGACATTATTGCACACAGTTGGTTTCTTCAACCGTGTGCCCCGTAGAGCGCAGAATTAATTATCGCACTCGAGTGTCCATCATCACCCTTCTATGTAACTTTGACCTCATCACCCATGGGTAAACTTATGACCGAAGTCATTCCACACACTTCGTTTTTACAAAGCTTTTTGCCAATAAGCGCGCACGATTTGTCCCTCTTCTAGCCGACGTGTGGCCAAACTAGCCGGGCGGGAAGCTTGCGCGGTAGCGTGGGAACAGGCTCACCGACGATACATTTGGCGCCTCTTCGAGCCCACGCGTGGTCAAACAAAACGCGTGCGGTGCGGTGTTGTCAAGCATGCACTGGAATCCTCTGCTATGAACGCGGTGACAAGACGTGACGATTATAGGCTGGCCGGCACCCATTTATTATACCGGCCATTTAACCCTTGTGTCTCTTCAACCTTTCGATCGCGCCCCACCATTACAAGAAGCACACCCACCACAAAAAATTCTTAGAGGGTATCCTGCGCGGCTCCAATGGCGCTCCGAGCGGCTGCCAACGACGAGCAGCAGTTCACCATGCATGCCATGGTGGACACCCACAGAAGGTTCACGGAGCTCTCGGTGGTGTACACAAACAACCCGGTCTGGGTGGAGCACTCCATCCACATCATGGAGCTGTTGGTTGCCAAGGAGAAGTACAAGGTGGTTGGGTTCGACCTCGAGTACACCCGCGCTCATGCCAGTTCTCATCCCAAGGTCGCCGTCGCCCAGATGTGCATGCGCAACCACGTCCTCGTCTACCACTACTGCCTGGCCACAAGGCTTTGTGAGTGTTTTGCCAGGTTTGTCAACAGCCCCCACTACATGTTCGCTATGGTGGACATCACCAAGGATGTAAAGGTGCCCAATAATTCTGGCATCGCCTGCCACAATCTTGTCGACATCCAGGGCCAATACAAGATCTGGGGCAGCAACGAGCATGAGAAGGACTCACTGGTTCACCTCTCTGAGGCCATCATCGACCCCTACTACAGAGACATGAAGGATTCCTGCAACAAGGACAAGCGTGCCTGGCACTCGGCCTGGATGGAGAAACTAGACAAAGCTCATGTCGTGTACACGGACAAGGAGGCGTACATTAGCTACGAGATGTACAGGCGGATCATTGACATGAGGAAGTGCCTCCTTCCCCAAAACGGCCAGGGATCCAGCCGGAAGCAGAGCAATGGCAAGCGTCGTCACAACAATAAGTAGATGATTAGATCCTCGTTTCTCCTAGTTTAGTATGCATGTAATTGCTTACTTTGGTGTGTGGAAATGTTATGTGTGTAGTCACTTGTGTAATTGTATGCTTAATTTGATTTTGCAATGCTATCTTTTTAAGTATATATGTTGATGCTCTATAGACAGAGCAAATCACATCGCACATGGACTAAACAATGGAACCCGTCGGTGATGATTTCATCAATCACAGACAATTGTATACCAGCAATCGTTTGCTCACAACACACACAGCTTGTTAACAGGAATCGTCTGTGTTGTTATCGGTCTTCCCACACATTTCCGATTACAGACCTGTTTGCCGCGTATCACACACATCTTGTTAAGTTGAACCGTTTCTGTTCTCTTGGCTCAACGCAAACAGTTCATCCAAGTGAACTGTATGTCGTATATCGCACACACCTTCATTTGGCTGCCCGTTTCTGTTGTTTCGCCTCATCACAAACAGTTTATCTGAGTGAACTGTATGCCATATATCGCACACGCCTTCATCTGGCTGCCCATTTCTTTTGTTCTGCCTCATTGCAAATAGTTCACTGAACTGAACCGTATGCCCCTCATCGCACACGCAACTAAAATCTGAACCGTGTTTGATGTATCCTTCATGGCAAACGTTTTGCATCTTGCTTGAATGTTATTTTACATCACCGTTTGTGATTAATGCATCGCACATAGTTTCGTTAAAGGGTCTCTGATCGTAGTGTCGCGTTAGCAGCATCCTGCAGAAGATCACACGATGGTACCGTCCTATGTTATCCTGACATCTTGCTAGTGGTATTGTATTGTTGTGTTGCTAGTAGTATTAATTTACTTGAAGAAATGCACTTGTAGTACGTAGCAGAGTAGTACTTGGCTTGACGACACATCATACTAATTAACTGGATTCTGGATGCATGTATGACCCAGCTCTACACGATCAACAGTGCCAAGGTGATCTTCCTGAAGCCGAGGCCTCAGTCAAGGCCATTCAAGGGCTCCGGCAATGTCTCCCTTACATGTGAGACGGTCCTCTAGGAGCCCTTCCACTTCTGCTGTCTCTCCTGCAAGGTCACTCAATCAATTAGGAGTACTTAAGCAGCACTAATTAATCGTTGCCTAATTTTCCTATTGGAGTTAAACAAATCTTTAGTAGCACCCTGTGCTAAATCATGTACGTGTGTATGTGTGTCTGTGGAGGTGGGCCATGTGGTGGATCAGGGAGGGGATCTTTGTAGTGTCATGAGATAATAATGCTATTGTTTTGCATGTCAATTTATTGCCACTGGTTCAATGAGGCAATGTTTTACTACTGTATTGTCATCATGAATTTGATGCTACTGTTAAAGTAATATGCTAATGTCTTTCTATCCTTTCTCACTAAGCTACTGAAGGTTTCACCTTGCTCCTACTTATGCAAACAGGGATCTTGTTGTGCCAATCGTACATTTTAGTGAAACTGCACAAGAGAATGCAATAAACTGTATCCCAGCCAGTGCTTTAACTCTGCTGGAAGTTCTTGATAATCTTTCGATATAATCTCACCACTAGTAAACAAGAGTGATGTCAACCATACATTTGAAGTGCACAAGAATATATACTATTGAATGATTCCAGTGAGTGATTTACCATCTCTTCTGGGACTACTTGAATAAGCTTCTTGCTCAGGTTGGTACCAGCCTAAGGCCTTTGCTGTCATCTCTATTTGTATTGTGCTACTGTGTTGCTACTATCATGAGAAACTCCTTTATCTTTGCATGTTAAATTTTTGCAACCTATGATACATGGCAATGCTTTGAGTGTTGAGCTAATTGGCACTGATTAAATAAACTAATACCTCTCTTTAAGCAAGACTACTATGTTGCTAACTTTACCCATTAAGATAATGAGTGTGCTTCTATTTGTTAGTGTACGTTTCATCAACTAGTCCCACTATTACAGTAATCTCACTCTCAATATATGTGCCAACAGGGATGCTCGATTTTGGTGGAACTGCACAAAAACTTTGGGTGCTTCATTGCCTCGACTGCATCCTTCCTTTCCTGTTAGTCGCTTATCTCGGCTTCCAGTCAAAGGAAATACTAATTGATATGCTTCCTCACACAGGTTGGTACCGGTCTTTATCCTGATTATTGTGCTTGTCATATGTATTGGTAATTTGGTATTGTGCTACTGTTGGCCGATTTCATAAAGGAGTAACTTGGAGCCTGAACTCACAGGCAAATCATTACATTGGGAGATTTCAATAGAACTGCACAAAAAGATCAGATGGATAGATACTTATGTTGCTGCTATGTACTCCAAAGTTCACTCACACAAGCATCGATGTTGACAAGAAGAAGTGCCAGAGTGAACGCCAACAATATTGCTTGGAGCATAGCCCAGAAAAACACAGTCCAGTCTTTGGTCCCAACTTGTGCCTTTTGGTTATCGCCATGTATGCTGGTAGCGAACTGTATGGCTTGGAGTCTAAAGATTCCAGACAAGTTGGTTGGCACGTATATTCATCTGGCACTTAATCAGTCTGCACGCTAGGGATGCTCCATTCCAGTTGAACTGCACACAAAAATTGGGTGGTTCATTTTATCGGCCGCCTCCTTTCTTGTCTGCAATGTACAATTTTGGTGAGCTACAGGACCAAGATGAACCAGTAAACTAGTTGGATGAAAGTAGTGGCCAAGGTGCTCAAACCTCCCTCGGCATCGAGGCCACTACACTACAAGAAAATCTGCCTGTAGAGACGTCATATTCCATCAGTAGTGACGTGTTATTTCATCTCTAGGCAACCATAGAGTTGACTTAGTAAAGCGTCCTTGGAGCGTCTCCCCACGGACCATCTCAAAACATGTAGACACGCTGGCTAAGCGTGTGTACATGGCATGAGACGCTATATTGGGACGTTCAAAAGCGCCTCTAGATAAGAGAAGCTATATTGGGACGTTCCAAAACGTCTCTCGATATGAGACGCTATATTGGGACGTTCAAAGTGCCTCTCAATATGAGACGCTATATTGGGACATTCAAAAGCGTATGTGCATATGTAGAGTTGTTGTGTTAGATGCGCTTATCACGTCTCTACTCACAGAGCTATGTTGAGACGGTATATCCATCTACTACGTAATATATAACTTTAAACATCATTTGATTTCTTTTGAATTTGTATTTCATCATTTCAATCCAGTTACTTTATCACGGCACATGCCTATGCAGAGTGATGAACAAATATCATTTTATAGAGGCATCCACCCATATCACCAGTCACATTCATAGGCAGCAAATATCATTATATAAAGGGATCCACTCATATCACCAATTGTATTCACAAGCATCTCATTTGCACAATTCAATCAGTAGAAACAAACACCTTGAGTTCAGATCTGAATCGAATTAGACAATCAGATGAAAGATGCAAATAATTAAGAAAAGATAATACAATCAGAAGTAAGTTTTCATATGAAGCTAAATCATTTACATAATACATAATATTTGTCCATTTAAAAACTAATTCTTCTGTAGTTGCTTCTGGCTCCTGCAGTGCACTCCTTTTCTAAACCTTGAGCTACCCTGAAAAAGAAAGATAATAGAGAAAAAATTAGAATGTAAGATTTAAGAGTAGTGTGAGAAGAAATGTACTTTGATGAAATTGTAAGAGAGGTACCATACCAGTGTTTGGTGTCTTGTTTTGAGGCTGTGTAGGAGTGGTTGGGATAGGGTTTTTTACCTAAAAATCACAAAGATTCTTCATAAATAATAAACCTTAAGTATGTACATTGGAGCATAACCGATGATTGGGTGGAAGTGTACTTACATGTGATAGAGGCCATGCAATAACATGACCAATGACATCCCCTACTGTTTGGAATTTTTCATATGGTCTAACCAGTCTCTGATTTCCAAGTCTTGAAACAAACTGCTACATATTGCTCTCCAAGCATGTTTCCTCCAACCACATATGTTTTATCTCTACTCGCTAAAGTTCCTTCGGCCACACATTTATTTTTGCTTGTCAGGTTCAACAAAAACACCAAGACTTTCATTTTATCCTATGTTTTTAAGAAATGAAACATTCATTATCACAAGCCATGGAAGATTTCACTTTATGCAAAAACGGATGATTGCACATGGAATTAGACCAACTAACTATTCTAACCATTTTCATTACATACATACCTTCTTAGTGAGACGATTTAGCTGTACACCTGGTTTCAGGACCACCTTGCTTGGTCGCGTTGCGATTTTCAGCATGACCATTCTTTGATTCAGGACCATCATATGCTTTCTACAATTAAGGTTCAATTCAGTTGTAAGTAAACTTATACAAAACATAGACATTTGTTTGATAACAAAGCTAAAATTTATCCGTGCGCGCACACACACACCTTAGCAACCGTGTGTTCATGTGGTGAAGATAAAACTGTTGCAACCCTCTTTTGTTCTCGCGCAATTGCTAGGATGCAATTCCTTGTTAGAGAACTGCTTGTCCGCTAAAGTTGATTCTGCACAGCCTTGATTGACCTTATCAATTTTTTCAATGTGTGTTTTCTACAATTGAGGTTTAGTTTGATTGTAAGTAAACATATACAAAACATAGAGATGGTGTGACAACATAGTAGAAATTTATGCAGAACAGACACACTTAAGAAACCATGTGATGATACAGAGAATCTACTTCTAGAAAATGGTGCAGATTGGATAGAAACATATTGGTACATATTTTTGGAGAGAATCTACTTCTAGCAAATGGTACAGATGGGATTCCAGCCATGAATAAGGTGATCTTCTGGCAAAAATGGCTTACACAAGCCATGTAATTGAAAAGGGAATGCTAGGAGGTTCCAACAGAGCTTTTGTAGTACCAGGAATATCTGCATCGGGTAGACAGTGATGAAGTTATAAAATACAAAATATCTAAAGAAAATCTAGTTGAATCAAAACTAACGAAATAGCGGTACTGCACTAAGATGAGATACGAAATAGGACAGAATAAAATTACTGCAAAATAACAGAGTATGTTGCAGCCTGTATAACCAAACAGTATCATGTTTTATGCTCCAGCGTAAATGGACTATGAGGTTATTTGGCCAGTCTATCTAACACCAGTTGTACCATTGTTCAGTTTTGCCATGTAAAATTTGATTGGACCAAATAGTTGCTCACATATTTTCAAGAAAATCTATTAGAATTGAATTATAGGCAAGCAATAAATTCAACAAACACTTAGAGTGCATTGCCTATAGGAAGGAAGTAAGGAGACAAAGGAGAATAGGACTGAGACTTGAAATGCATAAATGAAGGAGGCCACTTCGGTTGATCTGATGATAAAACTGTAGGTGCTATGGGAATCAAGGGATTACCTGCTTGACATGGTGGAGGCTGAAGATGCTGGATGGAGACGAGAGCTGCTTGCTGGCCGGTGTACCAATGGAACACGCAGCGAAGCCTCGGGTGAGGGATGAGACCAGCATGGATGCAGCTTCGTGACGGTGAGGACGAGGATGGGAGGACCATGGCTTCATGATGGTGAGGATGGCAGACACTGATGGGCCGGGCTCCAAGTAGCGTGCTTGTCGATGGAGGCAAATGGGAGTTGGCGGCAAGGCGGAGCTAGCGGCGGAGGGCAGCATTTGAGGGTGAGGCTGCCACCGCGCGGGGTGCGGGAATGGGCAGCGCGAGGGATGGCGATGGCGGCACAGATTGGAATCAGGAGGTTGGATAAGTGGGGTAGGTGGGGGAGGTGGCGCTGACGAAAATATCCCGTGATATACGGAGTTGGGAAAGAGAGACCCGGGAAGTTTGTGCGGTAAAGAAAATAATTTGTAGCGCCAATTTTTTTAGAGCGAAATTAGTCCGAGAACTTATATGGCATAGATACGGGAGCCGTCCATCCGACACTATACCCTAAATGTCCGCGCACATATCGAACGTGTATTGAACCAAATGAAGAAATTGCATGCAAACCAAATGAGTTTCATGCAAACCGAATAAAAGTTTGATATATATTTATGTAAATCGGGCGATATTTCTTCCATTCAACTGAAATTTAAAAAAACTACGTGAGGGACTGGACGATAACCTCCTACGCGTGGACGCCCTGCTGGGGTCATTGACCAGCTTGTCAGTAATAGGGTGCCGATGTATCCACGGTGGTCCTGGACCGGTCGCGTTGTCGGGGTCATTGCGGACCCACTCTAGAGTGACATCCGACGCAACGAACATGGTTCGGCATTGCGCGTTGCGCCGCTCCTCCTGCGAGCCTCTCAGCCGTCATTAGGGTGCGGCGCGATGAGGTGCCGCTGCGGTGCCCATGGTAATTCATGAGGCGCCTGGGAGGGATCCTCCCCCTTCACGGCTTTGTCATGCCAGTGGTGGCGTGGCGGTTACACCAGTCAATCGAAACGTCCGAACGTGATGCGCGACGGGTAGGAAGGCTCCTCCTAGTCACCGGAGGAGAGCACGACTCCTACTTCACGTGGTTGCGAGACGGCGGCGCCGACTCCTCCTCGGTGTGGTGGCCAAGCAGTGAGGGAGTCGTCGGGCCATGATCGCGGGCGACCACTTGAGGAGGAGCTCCAGGTGTTGCTGGAACTCCTCGTCCATTGCCGTAGCCTCTGCTAGGAGGGACAGTTGCTGGTGCTCCTCCTTGTCGCCAGGGAGAGTACAATCTCCTCCTTGTTCCTAGCGACGGTGGAGGATAGGAAGGGTCGGGAGAACGTGGTTGGTGGCCCTGCGGTTCACCCACCGCCGCAGAAAACCACCTTGGTGATATAAAACCACACACCGCCCCATGCTTGACCTAGAAACTTCCTTCTCCCATTTCTGGGGTGCGGTGAAAAACCCTAGATCCAGCCCCCCCCCCTCCTTCTTTCTCTTGGTGGCAGGGCAAAGGACAACTCCAGATACTTAGCGGAGGTTGCTACGACACCTGATTTGCTAGAGTGTCAAGTGCTATGACACCCGATTTGCTCGAGGGGAATGGGTTGCACCAATCGGAGGGGGGGTGCCATTTGCGAAGTGTCAATATTTTGGCGCACGTCACACAAGCGCTCTCATTGTGTTGGTCCTTTGTGTGGGGAGTGTCTATGTTTTGCTCGTGCGATCCCTATAACACGTCGCCTACAATGCCCCGTTAGATGGGCCAATCCCAGCGCATGCGACTATATGCGCAAACGAATTTAACACATGCATGCACATTTTATTTTTCAGATCAGTTTTCATGTGGTTTTTTTGTTTCTTGGCCATTTTTTTCTCCTGGTTTTCCTGTTACAGTTTTAGTTTTTACTTTTTAAAAGTGTTCATTATGTATTGAAAGCAAATTGTAGCAGTGTATAAACAATGTTAAACGTGTATAAAAAAAATTCTCGAGTGTACAAAAAAAGTAGACATCAAAATATATATTTGAAAAATGGTAATCATATATTTAAAAATATTAAAGCGTAGAAAAAGTTGTTCCTGATGTATACAAAATAAATGTTACTAATGTATACAAAAAATGTACAATATGTATGTATACATATGGTAAAACATGTGTTTGAAAAATGTTAGCCATGTACTTAAAAATGTTAAATGTGTATAAAAAATGTTTATGGTGTATAAAAAAATTACAATGTGTCTGAAAACGAAATAGACATCAAAAATATATTTTAAACAATGGAAGTCATGTATTTGAAAATGTTAAAAGTGCGTAAGATATGTTTCATATGTATAAAAAAATGTATAATATGTATGAAAAAGTACAAAAATATATATTTTAAAATTCTTACACATGTATAAACAATGTTCCTTAGCTATAAGAAAAATGTTCACTATGCATGAAAAGACGTAAATATTAATACATATATTTTAAAAATTATTAGTCATGTATTTGAAAATTTTAAACATGTATGAAAAATGTTCATGCTATATACGAAAAATAACAATATGTATGAAATAAAAGTACATATGTAATAGAAAAGCTAAGAAAACCGATGAAAGAAACAAAGTATATCCTAGAAAATTGGTATTAGAAACAAGGTAACTAATAGAAAATCGACAAAGAAAAAAGAAACCCGGAAAAAAATGTATACGAAGGAAAACCATGGAGAACGAAGAATAATAAAGGAAAATAGAAAAAGGAATAAAACAAAGGAAAACTGAAGAAAACCCTGCAAAACAGGTAAACAGAAATGCTACCGAGAAAGGGCAGATCCACCAGAGCATAATCCGGAGGCGAGACAGAACACCGCCCCACAATGGGAGATATATAGCTCTAGGGGACCTCCTATTTGACGCTTATTGCGTCAAATTAGAGGTTCGCACAGAGGCGCACACTGTGCCGGCCCTGGGGCCGCACTCTTGAACGGTATCAAACATGCGACCAGCAATTGGTAACTGAGAGTTGCTAGCCACTCGAGTTGATGTTGGTCAGTGATGGATTTGCAACGTAAAATAATGAGAACAAATTGTAACAGCATATAACATCTTTTTATAATCTTTTGAACATTTTTATTGAATATTGTAAATAACGCTATTTTTTAAATGTCATTTTTTGGAAAACATGAAGGTTTTTAGAAATTTTCTATTTTTTTCATTTTAAACAACTTTTTGAAATTTTGAACTTTTTTCAAATTGTGAGCAATTTTCTAAAAAAAGAAAAATTCTTGTACCCCTGAGTGTTTTAGAAAAATTAGATCTCTGGCAGGGGAGCGCGGTGTGGTGAGATCTATGGAAGGGGCCGAACGACGGCGGCTTGAGAGCTCTGGCGGGGCCAAACGGTGGCGGGAGGCCGGGTGCTTAGGCGCCGAGCGGCAGCGCTAACTGCTTGTTTTTTTTTTCTTTTTAGGCAGCAATAAGAGGTAAAATAATACTCCCTCCATTCTTTAATATAAGTATTTTTTGAGATTCGAATATAGACTACATACGAAGCAAAATGAGTGAATCTATAATCTAAACTATGTCTATATACTTCCATATGTAGTCCGTATTGGAATCTCTTAAAAAGACGTATATTTAGAACAAAGGGAGTATACATCAGCCCTGCTATACGACGACTGTTCTTTTATGAATTGCGTACCACCTGGCATAGCAGCTGTCCATTCCATCTGCTAGATGATTGGGATGGCATCGTTTGAAAATCGTACGTGCTTTCATTGTAAGTTGAGCAATTCGCAATACACACAGATTAACATTATAGAGGGGATGATTAACGTGACAATCAAATAACAAAGTATATCTATCCAAGTTACGAAAATATGAGAATAGAGTCGCACATTAAAACGTCTCATAAATCATCTGTAAGAACATAGTTGCACGTTAAAACATCTCACAAAACGTCTCTACGATTAATTAAAATTAAATACTTATTGTTTGAAGGCTAATTATAGTAAGAAGTCTGTGGCGCTTTGTAAACGTCTTAAGAAGCGTCTTTAGGTAGTCAGTGTTCAAGGGCATAGAGACGAATAAAAAAGTGATCCAGAAAAAGAGACCATACATGGTGTTTTTGTTGTAGTACTATCTCGAGGATAAACCTACAAGCAAAGTTCAGATTGTCTATGCTGCCTCTTATGTACTTGAAATTGTGCTCGTACAAGCATTAATTTTAGCAAGAAGTACCACCGAGTAAACACCATTTACCAGTTTGTACCCTAGGTAATTAAAGTTTGTCCATGGATGATATTGGTTGTGATCTCTCAATCATTTGGATGCATAAACATGCTGAACATGTGTATATCTAAATCTTTTTGTGAATGTTAGCTATGAATACTGTCTTGTGATCTATTAATCATTTGGATGCATAGACATGCTGAACTTGTGTATATATGAATTTTTTGTGTTGTTGATTGTGAATGTTGGCTATGAATATGAACGTGTCCTGTGAACTTGAGTTTGATACGAATGTTTACCTTTTTCTGTTGTACTTGTGTGTGAACTTGTTAGAATGTCTACTGTGGGATTGTGACGTGTGAGTGTCAACGGCACACCTTCTTCCCGACAAGAATTGCACCTGCTTGTTAGGGTAGCAACGGTGCATTAGCTCTTTTTTATTTTTTTGCTCTGTCTCCCCCCCTCCCCCGCTCAACCCCTGACGTAATGTTTTCGGCCTCAAAACAAACATAGTACTGCGTTGTTTTTTGCCCTTGCTGAAAAATCAAGTGCTGCTTTTTGTAGGTTGGCCCGCCCAGCAAATGGGCTGCTGGTCCACCACGGACTAGGAGGCTAAAAATACAAGTTGTATGGTGCAAAGGCAAGTAAAAAAAAGCCATCGAGAGCCATCCACTTAAAAAAATCGCGTCTGATGTGCTTCTTCAATCGCGCCGCCGGCCCCCTCTTTAATCCAGTTCGCTCCATTCCCCAGCCGCCAGCACGGGACAGAAGTTTATTTCCCCCTCGTGCTGTCGGGGGATTGAAGAAGCGGGGCATCGAATCCAACACTGGCGATGGCTTCTTGTCCAAGTGATTTTCCGATAAGAAACTGCATGTTTGAGAGGCAGAGCATTTAAATCAACACGCACTTTTCAAACATGGATAACAGAATGTTGGAAATTTTATTCATGGTAAAAAATGGAACTAACAACAAGTTAACATCATGCTGATCAACATCCATGTATGGCACATCTTCATATGATGCAAAGTTCAAAAGATATGCTATTTTCAAAATGCCAAGACAATGTTGAGTGTGGGAAAAACTGGGTAAACTAGGGATGAAATTTTGGCAAGTGTTAGATATTTTTCAACTGCACCAGTTGGAATCGAACCCAGGCAGTACAACTTTTGGGTGAGAGGGCTGCAGCCACCGAGCTACTGCGGTATGTTCGAAAGAATGAAGGCGTCTTGCCCGGCTCCGGTTCTTTCCCGTCCGTGTGCGCTCGCCGCGGCGCCGCCGTAAGCCGTTGTCAACATGCTCAACAAATGAGAGAAATCCGGAGAGGACTGTACGCCGAGAGGCTGACAGTGGGGACCCACTAGGTCCAAGGCCGTACGCAAGCAAGTACCTCATTGGAAAAAAAAAAGCTTCCTCTTAATTGTATTCTGACGTTGGGGCCCACGGGTTTGTCAAACTAGTCAATAAACGAAATAAATTTCCAACGATGACTGTCATCGGGGAGCTTTTTTTAGGGGTATCGGGGATCTAGCTGGTATCATTTTTTCAGAGGGCGAACAAGTATCAGCTAGGCCTAGGTTTTATTTTTTAATATGCGTAGCCCACGACATACCGACACAATGGTTTCAACTTATTTTTTTGAGGTCCATCATGTACGTACCGGCCTATGGGCCACCAACGTAGGTTTTACTTTTTATAAAACATCGGTAGCCCAATGTATTTTTTTTAATAAAACGTAGATCTCTGTTCTATTTATCTATATATAAGAATAATATAGCAGTGTCCAATTTATGTTTTCCCTTCTAACCACATTATATATATATTTATATTATTAGTATTATCATATATTTAATAGAAACTTATATATAGATTATAAAAACATCCCACGTCTTTTTAACTTATAAAAATAAATGTTTAACAGAAGTTGGCAAGGAAAATCCTGATGATTGTGTACAAAAGCTTGCGAAGATTTTAAGGACCAATGTAATAATAACGCGCTCATTTTTCTTTTGAGCAATAACTCGCTAATTTGTTAATTTTATATATAATAAAATGTGTAGCTCTGATTTATTTTTTGATATTAATTGCTCCTTCTAACCTAACAATAAATATAGAACAAGCCCAGCTAATTCGTGTATTTCAAGAAAGTGCAAATGGGCTGTGATTTTTTAGAAAAAATTAAATGGGCCGCATTGACTCTAAAATATTTGTTCACCCATCCCAGCAAATGGATTGTAAATTATAGAAAACATGGGTTAAATATGTCAACTTAGTCAACAAATGATTTTGACATCCACAGACATTGGATTTATATCCAACGGCCGGCATGCACCTTCAATCTCTCGTCTTCTTCCTCCAGCGTCACCGGGACCGCCTGCTCCAGCCTCCGGCGGCTAGCAGCTCTACTTAGCATGCATCACTGTGAAGCGCTACCCCACCATCGGCTAGGCTATCCCTCCACCCCTCCACACCTCCTGTTATTCTCCACCGACTGCAGCCCCAGGCCGCACCAGAACCAGTTATAACCCTCGTACTCCCCTCAGTGTGGGCATCCACTACTTTGGCTTCGCCAGCTCCGGGTCGTTCCCTTCCTGGGCCTCGCCGTCGTACATCGCGTTGGAGCTCTTGGCGTAGCGTGGTCAGCATGGTCAACAAATGACAGCCATTGGAACAGGGATGTAAGTGGAGAGGCTGACAGTAGGGACCCACACAAGCAAGTGCCTCCTTATTACGCGAAAAAAATGACTGCTCCTGCTGACAGCTGGGACCCACCGGCAAAATCTTCGCATGGAAGGAAGTGCCTCCTTATTATGAGAAAAAAAACTATTCCTCCCGATGACAGCTGGGACCCGGCAGATTTGGTGGCTGACTTGTGGGCCTACTAAGCTGACGCATTCGTAGGGCTTTCTCAACTTAGTCAACAAATAATTCTAGCAGCTGGACCATTGGATGTTAATTCAACAGCCGTGCTGCTTCTTCAACCTCTGATCTTCTTGTTCCAACCGCCCAAACCAGCGTCGGCGGGACCGCCTGCTCCTGCCGCCCGTGCGTGGCAGTGCTGCCGCAGGCCTCACCAGCCCACCCTAACCCCACCGCCGGCCAGGCCTTCCCTCTAATCACCCACACCCCATGTTATTCTCCGGCGACGGCAGCCTCACACCACAGCGGAACCAGTGAACTCTCGTAGTCCCCTCCGCGTGGGCATCCACTGCCTGGTCTTCCTCGGCTCCGCATCGTTCCCTTAGCAGGTCTCGCCGTCATCCACCGCCTTGGTGCTCTCGGTGCGGCGTGGTCAACATTATCAACGAACGACGGCCATCGGAAGACGACTGTACACGGTGAGGCTGACAGCTAGACCCACCAGCTACATCTTCGCCCGTAAGGAAGTGCCTCCTTATTACGTGCAAAAAAAATGATTCCTCCCCCTGACAGCTGGGACCCACCACATATATCTTCACACGCAAGGGAGTGCCTCCTTATCCTCCCTGACAGCTAGGAACCACCCGATCGAATCATACGTAGGGTTGTCTGTCTAGTCACGAACGTGTACATATATACTGGTTGATCAGTCTCTCTGCAAGGATGAACCGTGGTCGAGTAAATAGCAGCACGTGTCATAGTAGAGCCCCCGGCGTAGTAGTCCAGGCAGTCCCGGCTAAATCGTGTATGCGTACCTATAGCCCCACGGCAAAAAATACGGCCACGTACGTACATACGGGCGGGGTCTCGAACGCATACAGCAACTGCGTCCTGTTCATTGGTAGCCAACCGGCTGGGTCAGAACGGACAAACAGCATTGTTTTCATCAGGAGGCAACCGACTTGGTCGGAACACGTCTTGTTCATCGATCGGGAGGCAACCGAGACTGGGTCGGAACGTGTCATGTTCATTGATCGGGAGCCAACCGGCTTGAACGGAACAACCGAAATGGGGTCCTACTCACCGGGAGGGGTGTGGCGTACCGCAAAACGGAGGAAACGACCTTTTGTTTGAGTGCCTACGGTCGAAACGGGGTGTTGTCGATCGGGAGGGGTGTGGCGTACCGCAAAACAGAGGAAACGGACTTGTGTTGGAGCGCCTACGGTCGAAACGGGGTCCTGTTCATCGGGAGGGGTGTGGCGTACCGCAAAACGGGACTCCATGGGCTACTATTCATCCACCATCTACTGCCTCACTCCAGCCTCCACGGGCTATTGTTCATCCATCGTCGACTTCCTCCAGCCTCCACCTGCTACTGTTCATCCATCGTCAACTTCCTCCAGCCTCCACCAGCTACTGTTCATCCACGGGCTACTGTTCATCCAGCCTCCACCGGTTACTTTTCAACCAGCCCTCCATGGGGTCCTGTTCATCCACCCCCAACCAACTCGGATGTGGCGGCCTCCTCGATCGGGGTCCTGTTCATCCAGCGGCAACGACCTACTACTACCACCGGTCCTGTTCATCCATCCCCCAACAACGGTCACTGTTCATCAAGAGGCAGCTGGTTCGATCGGCTTCAGTTAGCAGCAGTAGCGAAGGAATCGCTCGGGTTAAGTTAACTGCAGCCAAGGGATCGATCGCTCGGGTTCAGTAACATAGCTAGTGCAATCGCTCGGGTTCAGTAAGCGAACGCCTCACTCGGGTTCAGTTAGAGCCCAATGCCTCGCACACACGCGCGTACGTGTACGAGAGAAACGTGCAAACCTCTGTGCATCCCTCGACCTCGACCACCCACCGTAACCAGGAACTCCCCGAAATTTTCTTCGCCCTCACTTCTACCATGATTTTTTCCGTCATGGTCGGCCGAAAGAATGTCATGCAGGTGCATCCCCGGCCCGCCCAGGACGAAAATCCCATTTTCTGTCATTATTTTTTGTCATAGAAGTATGAGCCCACCACATCTATGATGATACGTGCTTTTGTCACAATTATCATCATAGAAGTGTCATAAGCATGACAGAAAAAAATTCATTCGGCCCATAATGTCACGGATGTGTCTTTTTTTGTAGTGTAAGAGTGTTTTGTAAAGTACACTAGTGTAGAAAACACTCTTATATTATGGGAAGCACGGATTGGTTCATTGTGTAGCATTACTCTGCATCTTATCTCCCTTGCCCACAATTTACTAAAAAATATTAGATCTATATTTAATCTTACCAAAAAGTTGAATATACAGACAATGACAGTATAGAAGTGTAGCCCATTGCTCTTGTCAGTACATTTTGTCATGTAACGCTTGTACTTACATGGATAGGTAGTTGATTGTGTAGCATTAGTCCGCATCTTATCTTCATTATCCTCTATCCCTTCTAGTATTATCATATCTATAATTACTCTCTACAAAATGTAGAGTACATGTTATGCTTATGGAGAAGATTCTATGCTGAAATTCTTGAGTTATCCTTCCCTTGACATGGAGAAGGGCATTATAGAGCCGGTGTTAACTCTTAATGTAAGTCAGTCCTTCTAAAGCCTTTATCCTCAACTGCTGTTTAATTTGCTCATACTCCCTATCGTCAACTACTGTTTAGTTTGTAGTTTCTATCAAAATGCATGTTCGCAACAACTATAAGTTCCAAGTTTTAGTCGTAAAACCAAATTCCTTATTCATACCATGCACATTACTCAATACAGATCCAATGATTTTCTTTAGCCCTGCATGTATGCTTGTTTTTGATGATCTATAATCCAGTGTGTGGTGAAACTGCCCACATTTGCACCTTGTCATTTCCTGCTTTATCTTACTGATTTGGCTAATGATATGAACAACATGCCATACACATTAACCAAAAGAGATACAATGATTGTCTTTTGCCCTGCATTTATGCTTGTTTTGTTGATATGGTAATCCAACAGTGTGGTGAAGCTCCCCGCATTATGAACAATACCAAATTATGCTATTGACATTTTGAACTGTCTATTTATTTTCTTATTTGATATCAAATGGAATTGACATCGCAGTTACCATCTTTGTTTATATACGTGCAAAACATGTCATCTCTCTTCTTATTTTAGGGTGATATGCCTGATGACATGCACAAGTCTGCTGAAGGCTATGAGACAAACCCGACATATATTGCAGCAAAGAAGGCAAAACATCTTGAAGATAGCGAGACAACCCCAAAGTCATCTCTTGATGCAGTGTTCAACTTACTCGAGACTAGCAGTCACACAAGCCTTGGGAACCGTGCTGAAGCATAGCACAGCGTATCATCCACAGACAGATGGACAGACCTAATGAGTAAATCAGATACTAGAGGATATGTTTCGGTCATGTGCCCTTACTCATGGACCCAAATGGGAAGATAGTCTACGCTATGCAGAATTTTCCTATAACAATAGCTATCAGTCAAGTCTTAAGATGTCACCATTTGAAGCACTGTATGGGCGGAAATGCCGCACCCTGTTAAACTGGTCTTAGACAGGAGATAGCCGTATCTTTGGCATGGACTTGATGCTCGAGGCCGAGAGACAAGTTAAGGATATACAGGAGCGTCTTCGGGCAGCCAAGTCCCGTCAAAAGAGTTACTACGACCCAAAGCATCGAGAAGTGACCTTTGATACCGGAGAATATGCTTACCTTCGAGTAACCCCCATGAAGGGAGTGAACAGGTTTCATACTCGGGGAAAACATGCACCAAGATACATCGATCCTTTTCCAGTAATTGCAAGGAAAGGCAGGGTAGCATATCAGTTGGAGCTACCACCGGAGTTGTCTGACGTTCACGATGTGTTCCACATATCACAATTAAGAAAGTGTATTGCACCACCAATCAAGCAAGCGGATATGAGTGAGATAGAACTGGCTAAAGATCTGACCTACGAAGAGAAACCTGTCAGAATCTTGGATGAAATGGAAAGAACTACTCAGAGTAAGTTTATCAGGTTTTATAAGGTACTGTGGGAATACCATACTGAGGAAGAGGCTACCTGGGAAAGAGAGGACTTCCTAAGATCCGCATACCTGTACTTGTTCCCTGAGCAACCGAATCTCGAGGACGAGATTCATCCTAAGGGGGGTAGGTTTGTGACACCCTCGTTTTGACAACTTTTTCTTTTCAAAATCTTTTTGGCTTTATTTGAATTTTGGATGCTTTTTGAATCCTCTCAAGTGACTTTGGA
The DNA here is from genome assembly GCA_011799875.1 of Thinopyrum elongatum. Lineage (NCBI taxonomy): Eukaryota > Viridiplantae > Streptophyta > Magnoliopsida > Poales > Poaceae > Thinopyrum > Thinopyrum elongatum. Next base: position 239,477,487 of record CM022303.1, read on the forward strand.
CTTATAAATCCTTGAACCTCTTGATCCAAAACCATCACCACCTTGCCAAAACCCTGTCACATCCCTTTTGGACCAAATTTCAATATTTAATCTTTTCAAATAATTCATTTTCTTCCTTGGGAAACTATGACATCACTATGGGTTGTGAAGCAACCTATAGTTTTGATGATCAGAAAGATCCCAAATTTTTGCCACATCTTCTCATCATCATATAGCCTCATAATCTTCAAAAATATTCCACTGCCCAATATTAAATAATGGCCAGAATAATTATTTTCTCTCTGGCCAGAATTGTCCATTTGTGAAGCAACCCTTATTTTCCTAACTCAGAAACTCCCCAAATAAATTATCTGAGGTACTAGAGAACCTATCTAGCCACAATACCCAAAAATATCATCTTGGCCAATACAACTTTTCAGCAGCAAAATTCTGCCAAGTTTCTGCTCATTTTGAACCTCTGTGAAGGAAGTACCATCTAGAGGTTTCCCCTTGAGCTGAAATTTTTATGGCATCTCCTACTCACCAAATTAATCCCACACACCAAAATTCAGCTTCACCAGATCAACTATATGAGTGAACCAAGCTCATTTAGTCTCTGGACCAGTATGCCTGTTTGTACATGAACCCTACTCAAAACTTTTCCAAACAATCTCGAATTTGGCCAGTTTGGAGTCCTTTCAACATAGATCCTCCCAGACATCTCCACTAGCTACTACTCCAGCTCATCTCCTCTCCAGATCTCTCTCAAGTTTGCTGTCAGAATCTGTAGCTGAGGCTACCCTTCACTTCAGACTGAATCTAGCCAAACCAGAGGTGTAGGTGAGCTGAGAGATCGAAGGTCGATGCTTTGGACAAAGTCTGCCAGGCATGCGTGGCCTCCTGGTGCCAAACCGCGTGGTGAACATGGCGGTGGCATGTCTGTGCTCGCGCACTGGACGCCAACAGGCTCGGGTCCTGTCGGAGTGAGACGCCCGCGTCGCCGTACTTTGTCCAAGCGTGCCGACATCATCCCCGCATGCCACCTAGACCCTCCAAACCCTTCCCCCTTGCCGGAGAAGCCCTCGCCGGCCGCCACCACAGCGCCGCACTGTGGCACCCGTGCGGGCACAGTGGCAACCCCGCCGTCGTCTTCCTCGCGAACCGTCTCTTCATGCATTAAATGACCCTGCCTTCTCCCGTCTCGTCGCCCCGCGCCGCGACGGCCAGCTCACCGTCCTTACTCCAGTGGCATAGCCACGTCGCCGTCGATCTAGAGAGCTCGCCGAGCTTCACCTCCCACCTATAAAAGGGCACCGCCAGGCCTCCCGAGCTCCTGAACCCACTCCACCATCGCCTAATCTTCCTCCCGAGCAGCGAGCCACGGCCGAGAGGCCCACTGGCCTCGAACCTCGCCGGAGTTCTGCCGCCAGTAGAGCTCTGCCACCAGCCCTCTCCACCCCACCCCAGCCTTGTCCGACTGCACCCTCAAGCTCAGTGCACTCCACTGGTGCTCCTCGATCTCCTGCCCGAGCAAATCATCGCCGGAATTGCCACTTCCGACGAGTCCCGAAAACTGCCGCCGCCGGAGATGAAGGGGGCGACGCCGTCCGGCCATCTCCGGCTAAGCTACGGGTACAGGGAGGCTCGTCTCCTCACGCCCGACCCATCCCCGTCAACTCCCAGCTCCGCCACCATCTCTACGCCGGAGTAGCGTCGCCGGTGAGCTGCCTCGCCTCTGTTCCTCTCCATCCTCTCTGTTTAAATCGACCATGACCCCACCTGTTAGCGACTTCGCCCGCGCCGAAGCATTTTTAAGTGAAGGCGCCTTTGGCCTTTACGCCTTCGACGTGGCCCGCTGGAGGTTTTCTGTTTTTATTTTTATTTTCTCAAGTTTGACCAGTACCTTTGACCAGCAACAACTTTTTATCTATAAGTCCAAATCACTTGATTCTTTTTTCATCTGGTTTGTCTTGAACTCCTTTATTATCTGGTAAAGTTTGGTATTTTTCTCACACTCACAAAGATTCTGGTGATTAAAACAGTGTTATGTGACATTTTCAAATGTTATTTCAAAAATATTTTCAGAAGGAAACTTTGGCAACTTTGAAGACCAGGAGTTCTTGGGAAACCCAATAGAGCAAGGCAAGCCATGACATCCATTTCATGAGCATTTCAATGGCATTGCATATTTAAATTAATTATTTCCATTTACTTGCCATATAACAATTCATGGTGAAATACTTTAAAATGCTTAGTTGATGCCAACCCAAGCTATTGTGATGAACCACTATGCTTGCTAATTGAACCTAGCCGGTTGATCTTGAGTCACCTGTCCGGGCTTATTCGTGCAACCACATTTGTCAGTATGGGACGGCCTTGACTTGGTCTGGCTCCGTGCTCTTTCACTAGTACCTCCGTCTAGGGAGGGTTATGCGTGTGTGCTACCCTGATCAGGTAGACGGCGATAACCCTGTGAGCCCAGTTGAGTATTGTGCCGGCGTCCCCATTTGGGATAGTTTAGTTTGGCCACAACGGTGGCAGGTGTCACGAGGTGACACAGGGGCCACCCAGGGCTTGACTCCGGGGGAGGATGATTGCCGGTGGTACGATGGGAGGGTCAGGCGGGTTTCGTTGGACCAGCGCTGGTCCACCCGAATGGGATCACGAGGTCAGGTGCTCCATGGTGTGGGTAAAGTGTACAACCTCTGCAGAGTGTCAAATCTATTCGAATAGCCGCGTCCATGGTATTGGATAGCCCGTCCAGACCTCACTAGGTGGTCAACCGTAACAGTGGTAATAATGATGGAAGAACTCATCTTATGACCGGAAGTACTTGGTGACATATGAGTATTCCGAGGGTTGTGGGACAACCGAAAGAGAGTAAGTTGATAACCGGAGACAGCAAGTGAATCACCTAAGAATTTAACATGTTACTTGCCATGCTATTGTTTGCTACATTATTTGGTTGTCGTGACCTTGCGAGTACATTCAAAGTACTCACCTGGAGTATCATGCCAGATGCAGGAGAAGCCAAGGACGGAGGTCCCCATGGCTCAGGCTACACTAACTAGGTTGTGTCCACGGCAGTGTCCCCGTGCTTGGAGTTCCGCTATGTTCCGCTACGCCATAGAAGTATCCAATAGTATCGAGGCCCTGTTGTGTTTCATAAATAATGTAGATACTGTCATAGCACCGAGTGTGCCTTCGGCCTTGCTTTCGATGTAAAATATGAGCTTGTACCCCAAGATTATCAATAAAGCTCAGTTCTGTTCTGTTCCAAGTTGTTGAGTGTTTCCAGAAGACAAGATCTCTGGGTTGGAAACACTGGTAAACTGGTTCTTTGAGCCGGGGTGCCACAATATGCAATTGAACAAATAGTGTCCACAGGAAGAACATTCATCAGATTTCTCAATAATTGCAATTGAACAAATAGTAGCTAAATTCCAATGATTTGTCGACATATATATGGATTACATAATTAATCATAGTGTACAAAATACGAAGACCTCATCAGATTTCTCAATGCGTATATGTTTAGCGGCTAACTCTTACTCAATGTTTCAGGAGAAGGCATGCTGAAATCTTCATTATCACCAGTGTGATTGATATAGTGATTCAGGAAGAAGTCATTGATAAATCTCCGAACCATCAGCAATTCACCAGCGGGGAGCGGTTCAGGGGTCCTCGGTTCTAAGATGAGCTGCTGTATTTTTAAGATCAGAATGTGCCATATGAGTGGAGTAGAGGATATTAATTAAGATAGACTTACTGGTACTAATTCACGAGCATCTTCACAACTATCAGCAGATTTGTAGATGGAGATCATGTGTCTGCAAACATAGTATCCACAAAGGTTGGTCCCTGCTTGTTGCTAAGGACACTGAAATATTTTGTACAGAATTAGTCATGTATTTGTCCTGTTAGGAACAACCTAACCGGTGTTAGATGTTTTTTTCTTTCGACAGAAATAGAAAGAGGTTTATTTAGAAGCTTGAACATTTGACTAGCGTAAGAAAAGGTATTTGCAGACTATTGGATACATTTTCCGAAAATAACAGATTTCGGTGTGTTACCGGAGATACGATCTTGTGCTGCAGAGGTAGTTCCCTCTTGAACAGGTTCCCTGGTTTAGTTTTCCACAATGCGAGCACACTGCAAATGAAGACACAACATCAATTATTGAACTAGATATAAATGCAAATTAATTTAAACATCATAGAATTCAATACCTATCCATGAATTGTTGAAGATGCGTTAGATCCTAAGCGTTTGTTGACTCTCTGAGAGAATCCATGTAGTAAACTATGTTCTTGTTTGGAACAATGAATACCAAGATCAAGTGATTGCTATATATTAAGAAAGCCATGAACTTATGAATTATGTCGAAATCTGAAAGGCAATCAGTGTATGCGTGGTTGTTTATTTGACTTACCGTTCATGATATGGCCAGAGAAATGATTTTGCATGGGACGTGTTTTCGAAGATACGGGTGACCGTGTTAATGGCCAACTCCCGTTCATCCTTACCATGTAATGTTGTGCCATTTGCTAATGCAGGATCTATGAAATACACACTCTCCCTTTTTCTTCTCTGCGTGTTCAATCCCCTGAGAGGAATAAAATGCAGTTAGCTGTTTATCAATTACAACCTTCTATGGAGAAGTTGATCAGAGTTTCTTAAGTACTTACAAAATCAGGCATCTAACAAGAGTGGCATTGAGCTCATTGAAGTTGAAGAAGAGATGTAAGTCCTTGAAATTCACACTGATGGAACCAGGATCATGTCAGAAATGATCTCTGTTGTAGAGACTAGTAGAACATGATGACATGCTAACATTTGATCCATGCAATATTTATGTAACTCACGGCAACTAGAGCTACACTCATCAAAGTATTCGCCAACAAGAAATGGCTGGCCATGGACGTAATTGCGTGCTTCAAGTACGTCTGCTTTATTTTTAGCAAGCACCAAATCTATTTCTGCATCATTCATGCCATCAGAAATAATATTACTCTCCGATTCAAACAACTTGCTGTTAATGTGGTTCTGGGTGATGAGTGCTTTAAGTACAAGGCAATTGTTCTCTTTTCTCTTCGCTCTCCGGGCGTGCTTCCTCACGGGTGCAGCCTTTTTGCCCGCTTCCTTCTTGGTACTTGAAGCACTTCTGGTCCAAGGTCTGGATGGCTAAAAGGCAGACTGCAGAGCAGACGGTAAAGCTTCGACGGACTGCTTAGCAGACAGTTTAGCTATGCCGGACTGCTGAGCTGGCGGTGCTGCTGTGATGGACTGCTGGGTTGTAGGAGCGGAGGCATCAGACTGTTGACCATGCGTTGAAGCTATATCGGGTTTCTACGCAAGTGGTGCCAACTTGTCGGTGTGCTGAGGAGGCCGTGCCAACACGTTGGTTTGCTAAGCAGGTAGTGCTGACGCATTGGTATGCTGATCACGCGGCTGCGGACCGACGGACTGATGAGCAGTCGGTTCTGGACCTACAGACTGCTTAGTAGGCGGTTCCAAAGCATCAGACTGCTTAGCAGGCGGTTCCAAAGCATCAGACTGCTTAGCAGTCCGTTCAACCAGGTTGGTCTGCTGAGCATGTGGTGCAGCTGGGTCTCCTCCCACTGCTTCAGTGGCCGGCATCTGAACCGGTGGTGCATCTTCAGTAGTTGGAGGCCTTGCCACTGGCTGCTCTGGGGCGGATGATGACATGGCCTATACGGCACAAAGTCGATCGGGCTGATCACAGGTTGATGCATTAGCCATCGTATTACGAGTATTAGGTTCCTTGGGGGAACCACGCGAGAGCTGCTATGGCAACGAGAGCATCACCGGTTGAGGGGCGACATTGGTTGCTCTTGGCGGGGCTTCAGGGATCTCATCCATGAAGTCTATTTCCTTTTGTGGCCACTGGATGTGATGTAAAAGTGTTTCTCCCAAGGTCCTATGCTCATCAAAGTCCCCTAGGACATTCTTTAGGGCAAATTCATTGAATCCAGGCTTTACTTCAGTCACGTAGCACTTCACATAGCTCGGCTTCAATGGCACATTGTCCAACAAGAGGCCCTCTTTCAAGAAGGGTGGGAAAACCTAGGTTGTTTTACCGTGCAAGGGGTATAGGTTGTTCTCTTTCCTCTTGTGTGGGACATTAACACCTATACCCCTTGCACGGCCAGGGGGCTCTCTTGTTTCCAGAGCATCGTACAGAATGTCACATGGCCCTGAGTTACATTAGAACCTTCCAGGGATCTCGGAAGCCTTTAACATCACGCGATATAATTTTTCGTCATGTGAGTTTTCAAAGTAATAAGTTATGTCATCACGCCTCCTTGCACGTGCCCGCAAGTAATCTCTAGCATGTTCGCCCCTGATTTCACTAAAGGCCGGTTTCCCACCCGCAGCTACTGCTTCTTTGTCCTCCTGGTCCCATATCGGTTTCATGTCGTAGTATCCTGCAACACCCATACGGTGGGGGTGTGTGTTCCGCTTCTGAAGTTCCAATTGCTTCGCATTCTTCTTAGCAAACTCTGTAGTTTCCCTGACCCTTTTGAATTCTTCCCGGTCTACCTTTGTAATTTGGGGGTATGCGGGAATTTGGTCCATGCCTTCACTCAAGTACTTCTTGTACAGAACGTGCTTCTAGTTTCTCCAAGCATCCCTAGCCTTCTTCAGTGCAGCGTGTTCCACCTGCATTCTCCACTGCTCTGGAACGTTGAAGTGATCCATGATCTCCTGGACTATCCTTTGCCGTGTTTCTGTGTCAGCCTTCCAAAACCCCGGCTGATTAATGTTGAGCCTTGCCCTGCCAACAAATCCACACACACTCCTGAACCTCGTATGTGCTTTCTCTGGTTTAGTTGGAGCCCAAGACTTTAAATCGATGTCGGTTACTTCATATACACCTTTAGGCTGGTGTGTGGGCTTCCTTGGAGCGTTCCTCCGTGTCCTGACCAGAAGGGTAATTACTGCAGCTCTATCCCGTTCCAGATTACTTGATCCCTCACCATCTGCTGAAGACCTAGGGTTGTCGGAATCAGATGAAGATACATCGCTTGAAGCATGAGTGATGTTGTTGCTACTTGGCATCTACAAAGAACACATGTAAAACTCAGGAAACAAGGATAAGCATAAAGCTAACAACTTGGTATCAAGCTGTCTAAACATGTCATGCAATAATTTAGAAAATGTACGGCTAATTTGTTAAGTTTGTGTGACTTGTGCGCCCACGATCTGTAAATCAACAGTAACTTATTGGAACAAATACAACTTATATGTACTAGTTAGAAAGTTAGAGAATGAACATATATACGCTCTCCATTATTTTATAGCCAATTTGGGAACATACGGAACGAAATAGGAAGAGGGATTGCGAGGAAATATGCCTCACCACGATGGAGAGCAGTAACTAACAGGTTTCTTAATGCAAACCCGGCAGGACCACGGGAGAGGCGAGGGTTACAGGATCGATATGCTCGAGGGTAGCCGGTGAGTAAACGAAGACGGCGAGGCGTGGGCAGCCGCGTGTTGGGAACGGCAGTGGAGGTAGGGTTGACGCCGAAGAGCGGGCACACGACCGGGTTGAGCACGCCAGTGCCGGAGAGGGTTCTGCTGGGGATCTGGGGGAGGGGGAGCTCGTGATGGAGATTGGGTGGACTAATTGAGTGAAATGCGTGCAGGCGATGGGGGGTTGGCGGCCTAGGTGAAAAGTTTGAAAAAATATCCCCGGTCGCCGCGCGGAAAGGCCTACGTAAATGGTTGCCTCTAAGCGCTCGGGTGCACAAACAGCATAATTTCGTTTGAAATGAAGACGTGCTAATTTTGAAATGAAGACGTGAGTTCATCGTTTCGCCTCTAAATTTTTTTTCCACGGTAAGCAATCACCATTATACCACAGGTTTGATTTGCTGGTGCATTTCAGGTTTCGTGTGCTATATTTAAGCCATATTTGGCATTTACCGTGCATTTTGGCATATAAATCAAATCCTAGTCGGAACTGTATGTGCTGATGAAAGGGATGAGGATTGTCGTTCGATCTGGGAGCATCCAACGGTGCAGACGGTCGATCCGTGGGGTTTGGGTTCTGGCCAATCAGAATGCACGACTCAGATCGCGCGTGTAGCAGGGGGGCATCGGCCACGGTTTGGTAGGCACATGGCTTTCCTGAGTGAACCGTGTGCTATTTGAAAACATTTACATGAACTAACAACATATTTTCATTTGAATGAAAACATGAGTTCATCGTTTCGCCTCGAATTTTTTTTCACGGTAAGAAATCACCATTGTACCCTATGGTTCAATTTTCTGGTGCATTTGAGATCTCGTTTGCTATATTTGAGTCATTTTTTTGCATTTACCATGCATATATATATAACCATGTCCCAACTACACGTGGGTGTTAGCAAGTTCATTTGTGTGTCGCTTTGCGAGTTTTCATTCATTGTCTGAGAAACAGGAAAAAAATTCAAACAGTTCGGCCACAGGGTGCGGCCAGAGGCGTAGGCCATGTTGGTATTTTAATTACAGGAACTGCATATGGAGTACGGAAATAACGAAAATTGGTGTGTCACTGTGGCGGGCTCTCAGGATCCCATGGAAAATTTTTGGTAAAGTTTGGCAGAAGTTTTGATGCTCACACCTTCCAAATCGGAGCATCTCACAAGAAGGATCATAGTTTGGAAAAGGAGACACGGTACTTCGGACTCCAATCGTCGATGACTACATCATTCCGCCTCAAAAAAAATTCACGTTAAACAATCACGGATATACCCTAGGTTTGATTTTCTGGCCCATTTCAGGTCTCGTCTGCTATATTTAAGTCATTTTTTTGCATTTACCTTGCATTTCGTGCATATAAAATCAAAACCCTACTATAACTACATGTGGGTGTTAGTTAGCAAAGAAGGTGTATAAATCATTTGTGTGTCGCTTTGCGAGTTTTCATCCATTGTCCGAGAAGCGGGGAGAAGTTTCAAACATTTCGGCTGCGAGTTACGGCCACCGGTGTAGGCCTAGTTGGTATTTTAATTACAGGAAATTCAGATGTAGTCTGAACATCATCAAAATCGGTGTGTGCCCGTGGCGTGCTCTCATGACCCCGTGGAAAAAAATTGGTAAAGTTTGGCAAAAGTTTTGATGATCGCTCCTTAGAAACCGGAGCATCTCACAAGAAGGATCATGGTTTCCAAATGGAGACGTGTGAATTCAAACTCTAGTGGCCGGTGAATTCATCGTTTGGCCTCATAAAAATTTTCATGGTACGCAATCACCATTATACACGGGTTTGACTTTCTGGCGCATTTCATGTATCGTTTGCTATATTTAAGACATTTTTTGAATTTAACCTGCATTTTGTGCATATAAATAAAATTACAACCGGAACTGCATGTGCTGTCGAAAGGGATGAGGATTGCCGTTCGATCTGGGAGCATCCAACGGTGTAGACGTACGATCCGTGGGTTTGGGTTCTGGCCAATCAGAACACATGACTCAGATCGCGTGCCCAGCAGGGGGGGCATCGGCCACGGTTTTGTAGGCACACGGCTTTTGTTGGGGATATAACTCCGAGGTGTGACCTGCCCAGGAGGGGCCGGGTTACACCGTTGGTGACTTATTTTGAGAAAGGATGGCGGTTCATGAAGCAAGCTTATTGGAGGCCCAAGACCCGAAGGTGACTCAAGGTCCAAGGGTGCGAACCGCCGTGTGTTAACTTGCTTTGTATGGCAGGTTTAATTAGAAACCGAGCCGATCACGTTTGTGTGAGCCGGCCGGGACTCTGTAAGCCGCCGGGCATCGACCTGTATATAAAGGTGTGACCCGGCGGCGGGTTAACTCAAGAAAGAAACAGTTGAGAACTAGGTCAAGCGTATTCGCTCCCTGGTAATCGAAACCCAAGCAATACAACTAGAAGCAGGACGTAGGCTTTTACCTCGTTGAGAGGGGCCGAACCTGGGTAAACTCCTTGTGTCCTTTGTCCCGTTCAACCCCTTCAAGCTAACCTAATCGCGATGGCTCCACACTTAAGTCCTTTCGCTAGGACATCTGCCGTAACAAATCCACGACAGTTGGCGCCCACCGTGGGGCTGTCGCATGGTGGTTTCGAGTTCTTGAAGGGCAACTTCTCAGGGATCAAGGGATATGCCGTGGGCCGGATGACCAATAGTCGCCGCGGCAAGGTCTACATCGACGATGCTAGATGGAGTCTGGAGGCCGATTCAATCGAATACGGGTACCAGGTCCCCTTCGGTGGAATCCACGTTTTCATCGGCAAGATTGGCGAGTCCGAGCCAGAGCCGGACGTCTGCACCAACACCATTGAAATGGCTCGGTGTGCGAGACCCGCCAAGGTCCAAACTGCCAAGATCCAACCCGCCCGGAAGCATGTTTTCGTCGGCGTTGTCCATGGAGCGGATCTGGAGGAAGGCTATGTGTCCAGTGGAGAGACGGCCATCTATTCAAGTGATGAGTCCTCAACTGGCGAAACCGAGTCGATCTATCAGTTGCAAGATGGCGGGCTTGGGGGCTGTTCCGATGGTGACAGTATTCCAGACCCCTATGAACCGCCGAGCAGGGCAGCTATATTCATGGCTGGTACGCAACCGATACTGAATTCATCAACCGCTGCGGCTATGACCTCAAGTTCAACAGCTACTACGATGGCCAGGGCAAGTGGCCCTGTGTGCCTGCCGGCTCAGGTCTTATCCGAGCTCTTGGATGCTTTGGCAACGTTATTGGCTGCAGAAGTAACTCCGGCGACTCAGACACAGCATAATGTGGAAGTTGCAAAGCTGAGGGATGAAGTAGCTCGGGCTAAAGAGGAGCTTAATGCTGAGAACGCTAGGATGGCAATAGAACAAGCCGAGCTGGAGGCCCAGTCTTAGCGGATTCAAGCGGAGGCTTTTCGGTTAAGCTTGGATCAGAATGCGTCAAATGCGGTTCTTCGAAGAAAGTTCCAGAGCCGCCTCCCTCCGCAGTTTGAGGGGCGAAACCTTTTTGTTACCCCTGGAGCAGGGCCGAGTAACCCGTCGGGCGTGACCCAGGCCACAGAGGCGCCTGATGCGGGGGCGGCAGCTCAGCCCCACGTAACAGACCCGCCACGGGTAAATCCAATTCTGCCTTAGCGGGTGCTTACGCCTCTGGGTCATTACTCCAACCCATTGGATAACATGATAGTGGCGCCTTCACGATTGGCGGCTCTTCCAATTGAAGGTGGGTCTCGTATTGCGGTAGAAACCCGGAACGCTGTAGAGCTTCTTCAGACAGCGGTAGCTCAGCAGGCGGCTTATTCCTATAGCCTTGAGCGAATCCATTCAACTCTGTGACCGAGCCAAAGCTACAGCCGGCGCATTGAGTCGCCGGCGGTTTCCAGCAGTGAATGGCGTCGTAACCCGCCCCATGGGCATAACCCGCCTCATGATGATAACAATGCCCAAGTCCTGATGGATCAGGCTAGAGCACGCCAAGAGGCGGAGCTGGCGGCTCAATTAGCTGCTCACCGACAGCTTCAGTTGAACCCCTCTGTGTCTATAGAGGCTGGGATGACCTCTAGGTCAGTTGGTGTGCCCTGCTTGGTGCCGGCTCTGCGCAATGAGCGCTTGCCCAAAGATTTTAAGGGCCCTCGTAAAGTGCCTAATTACACAGCTGATCTCCCACCTGAGGGATGGATTGAGAGCTATGAGCTAGCCATGGAGATGTTAGATGTGAACGATGCTATATGTGCCAAGTATTTCACTATGATGTTGGATGGACTGGCCCAAACCTGGTTGAAGGGGCTGCTAGCTAATTCTATCAGTTCGTGGGCTGAGTTGAAAGCGCGTTTTATCCAGAATTTCAAAGACACATGCAAGCAGCCTCTGTCGATTATTGACCTAGACGCTTGTGTTCAGCGCGAGGACGAGTTGGCCCACCACTAGATGCGCCGGGTTTCCGCCATTATTCATTCATCGGATAGCATCAACGCCGGTTCTGCTATTCTGATTCTGAAAAAGAATTGCCGTTTTACCCCTCTTAAACAGAAGTTAGGGCGGCTTAAGCGTCATTGCAATGACATGGGGAGCTTATGGTGGCTCTCATCAAATATGCTGATTCTAACAATACCAAGGATCCTGGGTCTGATGAGGAGAGGCCCAATAAGGGGAAGAAGAACGGCAATGGAAAGGGACATCAATCAAACATGGCGGGTCATAATCAAGGTAATAATGGTAAGCGCAAGCAGCCTGATGGCGGGTCGGATTTTGTGGCCAATACAAACACGCAGAATGACGGCCAGCGCCGTAAGGGAAAGCCGCAACCCCGGGTTGGAGGACAAAAATTCAACATTGAGGCGATGTTGAATCAACCTTGCCCGAAGCATAGTCGTCCCGATAGACCATCGACTCATATGTGGAAAGACTGTTTCATCATGAAGGAGTATAAGAATTCCAGCTTTCATCAAGACCACCACAACAATAATGGCCCGCATGGTGGGTCAGGATCTGGCTCGTACGGGCCTGGCTTCAGAGGTGGCGGCTCAGGTTCCGGGTTTCAAGGTCAGGGTAATCAGGGCAATTTTAACCAGCAGCCCAGTTAAGGCAATCAACAATAACAGTCAGGGTATCAGAGCAATCCAAAGCAGTTAAATAGTGGTCAATATCATGTTTTCACCACAAACCTGTGCAAGCGAGATCAGAAGGTTCATAAACGAGCAGTGAGCGTGGTTGAGCCGGCGCTCCCTCGATACTTACGATGGTCAAAGAAGCCAATTGTATGGAGCCGTGAGGATCACCCGCCCCGGGTTGACAATCCGGGTCAGCTAGCTTTGGTGGTGGCCCCTCAAGTTGGAGGTTACAAGTTCACTAAGGTGCTTATGGACGGAGGCAGCAGTATCAATATCCTTTATTATGATACTTTTCGCCAGATGAATTTGACTGACAAAGACCTGAAGCCATCCTCTACAGTCTTTCATGGAGTGGTGCCTGGTAAGTCATCTTATCCAGTGGGTAGGATAGCCTTAGAAGTGGCTTTTGGCAATGAACATGACTATAGGGCTGAGACATTGAACTTTGAAGTGGTTAAAATCAAAAGCCCCTATTATGCTCTATTTGGGCGGCCGGCTTATGCCAAGTTTATGGCACGGCCGTGTTATGTGTATTTGCAGCTTAAAATGCCGGGTCGCAAGGGTACCATCACGGTGCATGGTGACCGAAAGATAGCCTTGGAATGTGAAGAAGGTGATGCTGCTTACGCTGAGTCTGCCTGTGCCACAGAGGAACTTAAGTTTTATAAAGACAATGTTGACCTGGCTGATATGACTCCATTGAAGAAGCCAACCACAGAGCATGATCCTTTGTTAAAATTTAAATCGGCGGATGATACCAAGCAGGTAGACTTTATCCCTAGCGACTCATCTCAGCAGTTCACTATCAGTGCCAATATGGATCCGAAATAGGAAAGCGCACTCATCGAGTTCATCCGTGAGAACCGGGACATCTTTGCATGGAAACCTTCTGACATGCCAGGTGACGGTCTGTCAGAGTTTGCTCTGTGATAGTGGAGGCAACCCAGTCGTAGGAGGTGACGGTCTTGGTCATTTTGATTGGGTGAAAACCTAAAAAGGAAATCATGGCAGGTCAAATTGATGATGATGAGCCGCCCGATGGTTGAACAAAGTAAAGTTATTATGCAAAATTGGTTGTATGCAAGGCTTGGTAAGCCGCTTAATGGTTGCAGAAAAGGAAATAGCATGGTTAAACTGGTGAGGTAAGAGCCGGATAAGGTCAAGCAGGAATAAATACTGGTGGTTCAAACAATTTATTTGGCGAGTTACAAGGTATTATTTGAGCCGCCTATACAACAGTGGTCGAGCTGATGGTCACAGATCTGGGGATTGGATAAAATTTCGCTAAGTGCTACACAAACAAGTTCCATGGATCGGTTCTATAAATTTGGATCTATAGCAGGTTCAGAAAAGGGAAATAATTGCTAACCCTAAATATGTCAGTGGAAGAACACGCAAGCTGGGTTTGAATCTCAGAAAGATAGGATGCATCAGCGATTGGAAAACGGGTGCTAAAACTACTACCGCGCAACTTCCTACTGTTTTTTTGATCAAAGTGAGCATTGGCGAAGGGAACTGTGATGAACGCCGATGAACGCCGACGAAACAGAGGAAACCCTAATGCAGATGGGAAGTAGAAAGAGGGAAGTACATAGCGAGGCAGATGGTCAGCGGAGGAGCGCCGCTGTTCTCTGGATACGATCAGGTTGATGCAGCGGCCTGGGTCGGAGTTGTTGAAGAAGGTCGATGGAGGTGGCGGAGCTCCGGAAGCGTCGAACATCATGAGGAAGAAGAGGTAGAGACAGGGGTAAAAAGTGAAAAAGGGGGTCCCTGTCCCTATATATAGGGAAATGACGAGATGGCAAGCGCGAAAATCAAGGAGGTGAAAATGATTTAGTGGCTATATGGACGCCTCGATTCTCGGGAAGCCTATTGAAGATAAAGATCCATTGAAGATATCCTGGGTCTTGTGCGGAATTAATGTGCGGGACGTCATGGCGGGTTATAATGACTCTACTTATGTGCCATCATGGCGGGTTATAGCGGACGAATGAAGATTCAGCACGGATACGTTCTGCTAAGTTAAACAGTGGAGATTGAAATGAACAAGTTCAAATCAACCTGGGGCCTAATGTTGGGGATATAACTCCGAGGTGTGACCCGCCCAGGAGGGGCTGGGTTACACCGTTGGCGACTTATTGTGAGGAAGGCCCAAGAGGTCCATGACATAAGGATGGCGGTTCATGAAGCAAGCTTATTGGAGGCCCAAGACCCGGAGGTGACTCAAGGCCCAACGGTGCGAACCGCCGTGTGTTAACTTGCTTTGTACGGCAGGTTTAATTAGAAACCGAGCCAGTCACGTTTGTGTGAGCCGGTCATGTCGGATTCGGGGTTCCGCAGACCCTTGAGAGGTTCAAACTCTGGGGTGCGTGCAAAGAACTCTCCCTCCCCAGTCTGCCTGCTCAATGATTCCACAGCCTAGCTCGACGAAACCAAGGGACAAGAGACACAGCAGTTTATCCTGGTTCGGGCCACCTTGCAGTTTAATACCCTACTCTATCTTTGTGGTGGATTGGCCTCGAGGGGCTGAGGATGAACTAGTACAGTGGCGAACAGCCTCCGGAGGAGAGGTGTTCTTGAGCTCGAGTGAGCTGGTGAAGTGAGGGTGATCTGAATGATCCGTCCCCCTCTATGGTGGTGGCTCAGTCCTATTTATAGTGGCCTTGGTCCTCTTCCCAAATATAGGTGGGAAGGGATCCCACAACGGCCAAATTCGAAGGGAGACAACTAGTACAAGTTATCCTGACAAAAGCAGTCTTCGCCTGCAAAAGCCTCTGGCGGTGACGCTGCAGTGGGCTCCGCGATGACCTCCGTCCTGCCGTCCTGGCGGTCCTGGTCTTGTTGCACCGATATGGAACCTTTGCTTGATTCCTCGGGACTACGCGCCTGCGCTTGCCTCCTTGGCACCAAAGAGGAAACTGGTACACTGCGCCCGCTGGCGCCCGCCTGGTCTTGGTCGTCATGGCTCACGTCAGGTGAACCTCGTGAGGTGCGGCTTGCATTGGTATCTCCGCTCCTCGGGAGCCAGCCTGGGGCGGCCGCCCCTCATGGAGGTCTTGGTGTCGTCCACCTCGCGAGGCTTGGCCCCTCGCGAGGGTCTTGAGTTGTTGTTGCCGAAGCTGGGCCGTACCAGGCCGTCGACAAAGCCACGCCATGGGCTGCAAGCAGGCAAGTCTGGGCACCCCCGGTCCCAGGATGCCGACAGTAGCCCCCGGGCCCAAGGCGCGCTCGGACTTGGCTTCGAGGCGAAGCCAAAGGGCAAGTGCGGAGCGCCGCGGGTCCCAACCGCCTGCGGCCTTGGTTGACGCGTGGCGATTGATGGGACGTGGGCGCCCCCACTTTCCCACGCAGCCTTGATATACGCCGGGCTTGACGGCCGCCGTTGTCGACGCAGCTCCGTCCCCATTGCTTGCTGCGCGCTCCCCCAGCCCCTTCACCTTCCAGAAAAATAGCGGCTTCCTTCCAAGGTCTGACCCCGGCACTGGTTCTCCCCGTCACTATGGCGCCCCGCCCGAAGAAGAAGGGAAAGGGGAAAACCTGCGTCCTGGTAGAATCGCCGCCGGCCTACGAGCCCGCCATTGAGCGATCGGTGGTGCTCAATCAGGAAGGGCTGGACAAGGTTCGCCCAGTGCTCGCCGCCGATTCCAATGAATGGAAGGCGATGGTGGCTTGGCCTACTTCCCGCGCCATGATGGATATGGCGGCCACTGAGATCCCCTTCCATCTGCATGCCCTCTGGGCTGGCCTGATCCTACTTTTTCCGATTTCTTCAACACCGTGCTCTCGCATTACCAAGTCCATGCACTGCATCTGTATCCCAATCCATCATTCTCCTTGCCGTCTTTGCCTTCGTCTGCGAGGCCATGGTGGGGATTGCCCCTTCCGTGGCCTTGTTTCGCCATTTCTTTTTGCTTCACCTGGTCGACGCCCGCCAGTGCTCGGGGTGCGTGGCCTTCCAGGCCGTGGCAGCAACGGCCGGCTCGGGGATCGACTTCGAGCTTTCACCAGCTATAAATGGATTCCGGAAGCGGTAGGTGTTCGTGGATGTCGGCGTGCTCAACTCTCTGCTCTTGCTTCCTCGGGCGCCAGCTGTTCCCAGCTCCGGCTGGGGGCACGTGAAGCTTGTTGATCATCGTCTTGCCCACGTCTGGCGCAGGCTAGCCAGGTTGAAGAAGCTTAGGGTGACGGCACCCATGGTGGTGAAGGAGTTCATCCAGTGTCGCATTGCTCCGCTCCAGCATCACTCTCGGCCAATGTGGACCTTCTCTGGCAGCAGGGACCCCATGAGGCTCCATGTGCCCGCGCTTCCTCCCGAGGCACTGCGGACGGTGCTCGAGCTCTTGACGGGTGACCCGGCGCCAGCCAGTCTACCGGAGGAGGGTTGCCTCTTGTATTGCTGCTCGAACAAGGTGGAGTTCGTGAGGCAGATGCCCCATTTCGATGAATGGGGACTGCGCCCGGCCGACCTTGAAGGGCCCCACGAGAACCCCGTCCTCGTGGTTCCTCTGCCTGCCATCACCGCGGCACGCACCTCGGAGGCCGATGCAGGGGGGGCGTGCGTCGCTGGATGTCGCCGAGGCGGCTGCTGAAGAACCGGCACCAGTCGGCGCTCCTGAGATGGCTGGCCCTGAGGCTTGGGTGAGCCGTCCTGAAGAGGCAGCCAGAGAGTTGGTGCAGTCTGAGGCTCCCGAGGTCGCCGCCTTCAGAGCTCGGGTGAGCAGTCCTGAGGTGGAGACTGGTGAGCTGGCGCAGTCCGGGACTCCCGAGGTCTCCACCCCAGGGGCCCCGCCGAGTGCCCCCGAAGCTGATGTTCATGCCTCGAGCTTCGGCCGGCTTTGTCTGAACCTCGACGCACTGCGCAAGAGGAAAGGGTCTCCAAGCTGTAGTGGTGACGCCTACCGGCCGCTGAAGCAGAGGAAGTATATGGCCATAGATGAGTAAGTACCTTCTCCTTGCGATTTCCTGCATGTTGCGCCCCTTTCTGACGATGGCTCTCCAGGATCCCTTTGGCTGCAGCGGCAAGGTCTCCTGTGGAGCGGCCTTCACTAGTCCTTGGCTCGTCCCTGGTCTCGAGCTCCCCACGCTGGGCCACTACACCAGGCACGGGGCCTGTTCAAGGAGCAGATGCGCCGACGGGGGGCCTTGATCCTGCGTTCTTGTCATCCCTCCTTCGTGGTCCGGCCTGGGGCGCAGAAGGCGTGCCGAGGGCTCCTCCGTTGGTCGTCACCAGCGGCTGGGTGACCCCAGCCCTGGCTTCATCCTCGAGCAGTGAGGCCACGCCATGCAGCACCTCCACCGAAGCACGAAGGGTGACGGGGAAGGCGCCGGCCCCCAGCCCCCTGCCAGGGGCAGGCAGGCCGCCTCAAGCTTCCCCGATAACTCTCGGCGCGAAGGACGGCCTCGGCCATGTGCTGGAGCTCGCGCATGGGCACGGTGTTGTACGCCATGAGCTTTTCTGGGAGGCAATGGGTGCGCTGAGCTGGCTCGAAGAAGAGCTTGTGGACGTCGATGCTCGCCTTGAGACGGAGAACCTTCGGCTGGCAGACGAGTGGCATCAGTTGAAGGTGGCTATCAACCTCGGGCATCTTCAGCATGAGCGCGCCAATGCGAAGGCCGCGATATCCCTCGCAACCTCGCGCGAGGCTTGTGCCCAGGCCCTGGAGGATGCCTGGGCGGCCGACCATCGCCGCGAGGCTGCCGAGGAGCGCGAGCGGGAACTCCAGGCCTTGAACGATGCCCTTGAACAGCGGATCGAGGCACGCAGGGCCGTCTTGGCGTCGATGAAGGGAGCACCTTCCGAAGAGGAGGAGATCCGAAAATGTGAGGAGGCGCTGGTGCTGGAGGCCTCGAAGCGCAGCCTGGAGCTTGAGCGGCTGGAGGTGAGGGAGCGCCAAGTGACCATGGCTGAGGACGCCGTCACCGCGTGGGAAGCCAAGATCCAGGAGGAGGTCGATCAGAGGGTGGTGAAGGCTTGTGCAGCACTCGCCGACGGGCACCGCCTGGAGCTAGAAATCCTGAGAGCCGAGGCTGAGGGCAGGACCGCCGCCCTCAGGACAAGGCTGGACGAGGCGGAACAGCGCGAGAGGGCCGCCAAGGAAGCTCAGGCCTCAGCCCAAGGTGACTTGGCATCCACTCGCGCCGACCTGCATTCTCTCCAGCAGCAGATCAATGACGCTGCATCTCTTGCGAAGAAGAATGCGGACAAAGTGTGCCGCCACCTATCGCTGCAGCACGAGCATGCCCCGATGCTCCAGGCTCTCAGGGTGAGGGCCAATCGAGCTTTGGGCACCATCTGCGAGGAGAGCGCCCCTCACCCTCACGAGGACAACTACGCCAGCCACCTTCGCTTCTTCACCGATATCGTGACCCGCCTGGAGGATCAGGCCGCGAGGGTCCGCGAGCTCGTTGAAGAGAGAAGCCGTGGCCTCCTCGGGCGCGTGTTCTCACGCGTCTTTAGCCATCTTCAGAATCTTGACCCCCATTTTGATTTTGATGCCGCGATAGCCCCTGTGCCCCGGGTTATGCAGAGCAATCTGGCGGAATGGGTGGACGACCATGTTGACGATCTGATCACGGAATTTGCTCCTGAGGACGATGCGGTCGCGATCGTGGCTGAGGAAGGCGATGTGGATGATGACGTCGAAGACAAAACCAGCGACAGCGCAGGTGGCGCGGGTGAACATGGCGATAACGGCGCTGACGAAGACAACTCCGGTGATAGCGTCGGTGGCACAGATGAGGGTGGCGAGGATGGCGCTGAAGGCGGCGCCTCTGGCTAGGCCTGCCTTTCCTTTGCCTTGACCTGTATGCAAAAACCTTGGGGGCGTGAAAGCTTTTTGAAGGGGGAGCCCCTTGTAATGTATGAAATAATGATATGCTTTTGAGGTAGGATCTGAACTGCGCCGTCGCGAGCCTGCGGGCTCCCGAGTAGGGTAGCTGTTGTGACTTATCTTTGGTTCTGTAGATCCTGAGTGGGTCCTAATGTCGCGATAGCATCCTCTCCCTGAGATAAGCCTGAGGGGCTCGTGAGGTCCTGAGCCTCCCGAGGAGCCTGCTAGCCTGCCCCAGAGTGCCTCGGGAGAAGCCGATTGCCGGATCACGGCAGGGTATGCGCGTGGTGACTGTGCCCCCGATCCCCGGGGGGC
Organism: Thinopyrum elongatum; assembly: GCA_011799875.1. Lineage (NCBI taxonomy): Eukaryota > Viridiplantae > Streptophyta > Magnoliopsida > Poales > Poaceae > Thinopyrum > Thinopyrum elongatum. Next base: position 239,497,200 of record CM022303.1, read on the forward strand.
CTTGGCGTCTCCGGGGCTGACCCGAGGGCACTTGATGTGTGCATGCCACGCCCAGTCCCCGCTCGCGGGGTGCTCGCAGGGATGGGTAGCAGGCGCGAACCTTACTTGCTAAACACGAAACCAGAAAGCAAGAAACTGCCGCGAGACAAGAGAAAAGCAAATTCCCCCCATTTTTGACAACATAAAAGAACTTCAAATCTCAGTCTAGAAGGCGGCGAATCGAATTACAGAAAATGGGGCGAAAGCAAATAGCCGCGTCCGGCACCTAGCTAGTCTTCTTGTCTTCCCACCAGCGCGGAGCTAAGTGCTTTCACTGGATGTGAGCATAGTCATTGGGGGATAATGTCGACAGCCAGCGCGGAGCATGGTGCTTCCACTTGGACGTGGGTGGGAGCCCCCGACGCCTGAGGGCGGCACTCCGGAGACTCTGGGGCGTGTACAGCCCCACTCATTATTACGTGAGAGTGTCACGAGCGGAGACCTTCACAGGCGTCAGCCTTGCTTCATATCGCCAGACGAGGGTCCCGCCCTGCGCCACCCCTGACCACCGTTGGGGCGTCCGGAAACCAGGACGAGACCAAGGGGCAAGGGGGACGCTGGCGGCACCCTCGGCGACCACGGGCCCTTTGCTGGGGGGGAAGGGCTCACCGGCGCCTCTCTCGGCAGAGGACCTACCTCCGTACAACGCCTTGCTCCGTGCGGCGCAGGGGAGGCCCTGGCTCCGGGCCCCTCCCGCGCAACCCCCAGTGCGCCACTCCCGCCTGGAGCGGTCCCACCGCCCCGGGGTTTCCGGCCGCTGCTGTGGCCTGGTTCACCTGCGGTCCATGGTTAGCGTAAGCATGCTCCCGAGATATCAACCCTGCGGTCGTTGTCGCTGAAGGGGTCGGCAAAGTCTCCAGGCAGCTCGTGGAAGACTCCGGCCTCTAGCGTCCCTTCTGCCCAGCTTGGCTCAGGGAATGAGCTGGGGCCTTCCTCCGGCGTGTACTCCAGATCCACCATGCGGGGCACGTAGGTGTCTGCAGTGGCCGCGTTGGGGCCATCGCCTAGGTGCCCCGCGTCTTGAGTCTCCAGGCCCGACGCCTGGTCCTGATGGTCATGGGGTGACACCCCAGCGCGGCCCTGCAGTGGGCCACCAGAGCTCGCCCCTCCCGGAGGCGGCGCTGTCATGGTAGGAAGAGCGGCGCCGCGGGCCACATTGGTACTGTCGAATCCCGTAGGCGCTCCAGGGGGTGCGCGTGCACGCCTGGGCCCGGCGCGCACCCCTGTCATAGCCTGAGGCATGGGCAGGGAGCAAAAGGGTGCCGCACCTCTGAAGGTGGTGTTAAGCAGCTCGGCGACCTGCTCCAGCAGCGTGTCGCGACCGCCCTCCGCCAACCTGCAACGCAGCAGCTCTCGTGCCACGATGAGCGCGGCCCGCATGTTCGCCTGCTCTCGACGAGTGTGTGGTGCTGTCGCCGCGGCGTAGCCTGAAGATCGCGTAGTGGCGCGCGTGCGCTGCGGTGCGAGGGCGGACGGCGCCGGCCCGCGCCGCCAGTGCCTGACGGTGCTGGGAGGTGTGCGGGCTGCCTGGAGCGCGGAGTTGAGGTCCTCTTGGGCGGACGGCGCTGCCCGGACGGGCCATGCAGCCCAGTGCTCGGCGTGAGCCCTTGGATCGTCAGCCATCGGAACTGCAGGGCGATGGCGGGCCGACTGGAAGAAGAGGGGCTCCGACGCACCCCTACCTTGCGCGCCAAATGTCGGATTCGGGGTTCTGCAGACCCTTGAGAGGTTCGAACTCTGGGGTGCGTGCGAAGAACTCTCCCTCCCCAGTCTGCCTGCTCAACGATTCCACAGCCTAGCTCGACGAACCCAAGGGACAAGAGACACAGAAGTTTATCCTGGTTCGGGCCACCTTGCGGTGTAATACCCTACTCCAGCTTTGTGGTGGATTGGCCTCGAGGGGCTGAGGATGAACTAGTATAGTGGTGAACAGCCTCCGGAGGAAAGGTGTTCTTGAGCTCGAGTGAGCTGGTGAAGTGGGGGTGATCTAAATGATCCGTCCCCCTCTATGGTGGTGGCTCAGTCCTATTTATAGTGGCCTTGGTCCTCTTCCCAAATATAGGCGGGAAGGGATCCCACAACGGCCAAATTCGAAGGGAGACAACTGGTACAAGTTATCCTGACAAAAGCAGTCTTCGCCTGCAAAAGCCTCTGGCGATGACGCTGCAGTGGGCTCCGCGATGACCTCTGTCCTGCCATCTTGGCGGTCCTAGTCTTGTTGCACCGATATGGAAACCTTTGCTTGATTCCTCGGGACTCCGCGCCTGCGCTTGCCTCCTTGGCACCAAAGAGGAAACTGGTACACGGCGCCCGCTGGCGCCCGCCTGGTCTTGGTCGCCATGGCTCACGTCAGGTGAACCTCGCGAGGTGCGGCTTGCATTGGTATCTCCGCTCCTCGGGAGCCAACCTGGGGAGGCCGCCCCTTGTGGAGGTCTTGGTGTCGTCCGCCTCGTGAGGCTTGGCCCCTCACGAGGGTCTTGAGTTGTTGTTGCCGAAGCTGGGCCGTACCAGGCCGTCGACAGAGCCACGCCATGGGCCGTAGGCAGGCAAGTCTGGGCACCCCCGGTCCCAGGACACCGACAGGCTGGGACTCTGTAACCCGCCGGGCATCGACGTGTATATAAAGGTGTGACCCGGCGGCGGGTTAACTCAAGAAAGAAACAGTTGAGAACTAGGTCAAGCGTATTCACTCCCTGGTAATCGAAACCCAAGCAATACAACTAGAAGCAGGATGTAGTCTTTTACCTCATTGAGAGGGGCCAAACCTGGGTAAAGTCCTTGTGTCCTTTGTCCCGTTCAACCCCTTCAAGCTAACCTAATCGCGATGGCTCCACACCTAAGTCCTTTCGCTAGGACATCTGCCGTGACAAATCCACGACAGCTTTTGTGAGTGAACCATGTGCTATTTGAAAACATTTACATGAAGTAACAGCATATTTTTGTTTGAATGAAAACACGAGTTCATCGTTTCGCCTCGAATTTTTTTCCACGGTAAGAAATCACCATTGTACCTTAAGTTTCGATTTTCTAGTGCATTTGAGATCTCATTTGCTATATTTGAGTCATTTTTTGCATTTACCATGCATATATATATATATATATATATAGTCGCAACTACATGTGGGTGTTAGCAAGATCATTTGTATGTCGGTTTTCGAGTTTTCATTCATTGTTCGAGATACAGGAAAAAACTTCAAACAGTTCGGCCACAGGGTGCGGCCAGAGGCGTAGGCCTTGTTGGTATTTTAATTACATGAAATGCATATAGAGTCCGGAAATAACGAAAATCACTGTGTCACCGTGGCGTGCTATCACGATCCCATGGAAAAATTTTGGTAAAGTTTGACACAAGTTTTGGTGCTCGCGCCTTCCAAACCAGAGCATCTCACAAGAAGGGTCATAGTTTCCAAAAGGAGACGCGGCACTTCGGACTCCAAATTGTTAGTGACTACATCATTCCGCCTCGAAAAAAATTCACGGTAATTAATCACGGATATACCCTAGGTTTGATTTTCTGGCCCATTTCAGGTCTCGTCTACTATATTTAAGTCATTTTTTTGCACTTACCTTGCATTTAGTGCATATAAAGTCAAAACCCTACTACAACAACATCTGGGTGTTAGTTAGCAAAGAAGGTGTACAAATCATTTGTGCGTCGCTTTGCGAGTTTTCATCCGTTGTTCGAGAACCGGGGAGAAGTTTCAAACATTTCGGCCATGAGGTGCGGCCACCGGCGTAGGCCTAGTTGGTATTTTAATTACAGGAAATTCAGATGGAGTCCGGACATCATCAAAATCGGTGTGTGTCCGTGGCGTGCTCTCACGACCCTGTGGAAAAAATTTGGTAAAGTTTGGCACAAGTTTTGACGATCACTCCTTGGAAACCGGAGCATCTCACAAGAAGGATCATGGTTTCCAAAAGGAGACGTGTCAATTTAAACTCCAGTGGCTGCTGACTTCATCGTTTGGCCTCATAAAAATTTCCATGGTACGCAATCACCATTATACCACGGGTTTGATTTTCTGGCGCATTTCATGTATCGTTTGCTATATTTAAGACATTTTTTGAATTTAATGTGCATTTTGTGAATATAAATAAAATTACAACCGGAGCTGCATGTGTTGTCGAAAGGGATGAGGATTGCCATTCGATCTGGGAGCATCCAATGGTGCAGACGTACGATCCGTGGGGTTTGGGTTCTGGCCAATCAGAACGCACGACTCAGATCGCGTGTGTGGTTTGGTTGGCACACGGCTTTCATGAACGAACCATGTCCTATTCGCAAACCAGATTGCATATCTTCTGTTCATACATACTGGAGTCAGATCAATTGAGTGTGCTACCTCTATGGTATAATAATAATAATAATAATAATAATAATAATAATAATAAACAGGCCAAATTCATTGCCTGAGCTGACATCATATCAAGGTCAACATATTAATGGTTCTTACATCAACAGAAAACCGGGCATAACTCAGAAATTCCATACACGCAACAGTTCTAAATTGAACGAATTAAGTTGCAGTGTAGGCATAAAAACTAGTCTTACAGCTTAATTCCCATGTACATGGGGAACTGGGATCATTACGTTGACCCCGAATGAACTTGGGTTTTCTGATGATTTTACGCTTCTCTGTTTGAGGGGTGCATGATCCCTTGGCTAGCAACTCAGCAAATTCATCGTACTCGTCCTCATCGGCAACATATTCGACACCTAGTACCCTCCTCTTCCCATGCATCACTACATGGCAGTTCTTATGCAAGGGGTCTTCCGCATAGAAAATCTGGGTAGCATCGCTGGCAAGAATGAATGGGTCTGCATGATATGCCATCGTTGTCCTGTTCACACAGGTCTTCCTGTAATCATCAACCTTTACCTGACCAAGAGGGATCCATGTGCACCTGAATAATGCCACCTTAACTTTCACATAGTTAAGCTCCCAAATCTCTTTGATGGTTCCATAGTATACCCTTTTATCAGCTCCATCTACAGTCATGCATTCTATTCGAACAGAGCTGTTCTGATATGAGGTCTTCTCATCACGTTCCTCAGTGTAGAATGTGTAGCCATTTATGTCATATGCTTGGTATGTCAACACCGTAGATGATGGCTTTTGTGCCAACCACGTAGCAATGTCATCCATGGATCCTTGTGCCAAACAATTCTTCAGCCATTCGGCGTAGTTCTTAGTGTGCTCCTTCATCTCCACATCTAATGGATACACCATTGGTAAGAAGCTTTGGCGTATCTCCGCCAAGTGTTCATCGGCATAAGCGCTGATAACTAGGCCGTTAAGCAGTACCGTCAAATGGGATTTCTCTGCCAATTCTTAGGGTGCAGCCTTTTGTGTGCTAGCAAGGACCGGCTTACCTTTCAGCCTTCCCTCGTGGCGAGAGAGGGGCAAACCTATAGGTCTTTGTTTCATGTATTCGGTGCAAAACTCAACCACCTCCTCCGCGGTATAACGTTGTAGGATGCTTGCCTCTGGATGGTTTCGGTTCCGACAATAGCGCTTTAGTATTCCCATGAACTGCTCGAAGGGATACATGTTGTGAAGAAACATAGGACCACAATACTTTATCTCGTCGACAAGGTGCACAGCAAGATGGACCATGACGTCAAAGAATGACGGTGTGAAAAACATCTCTAGGCTGGACAATATTCTTGCAATATCCTCTTGCATATAATCCAACTCTTCAGGATCTACAACTTTCTGCCATAGTTTGTTGAAGAAATCATAGAGCTCAATGAGTGTGTTTCTTATATCTTTGTCCATCAAATTCCTGATGGCCACCGGGAGGATTTGTGTCAACATTATGTGGCAATCATCTGACTTCATGTGTCCCAACTTCATTTTACCTGAGCTCACATCCACAAGACTTCTGATGTTTGCGGAGTAGGAAGAGGGTGTCTTAACTGACAACAAATAGTTGAAGAACTCTGTTGCTTCTTTTGTACTGAAATTGTAACTCTGGCGAGCGTGGAGGAATTTGTTATCATCTTCTTATTCACTCTTGCGTTTTGATTAATCACCAAGCATAACGAGCCATGCACCGTCAGCATCCTTTATTTTACCTTTAATCTTGAGCAGAGTACCAAGGATTCTTTCACATACGTTATTCTCTATGTGCATGACATTGATGCAGTGACGTACATGTAGAATCTCCCAGTAAGGTAATTTCTAGAACACCGATTTCTTCTTAAACACTTGATTCCTGGGTGTTTGTTTCACCATCAAATCGTGGTTCTTGCCAAGCACAACATTAATTTGTTTAGCCATGTTGTGGACCACCTCCCCATCATAAGGTCTTGGGTGATTTCTCTACCTCTGCCGTACCATCAAATTCAGCTTTCATCTTTCGGTATGGGTGATTTCTCCGTAAGAACCTACGATGATGCAAATACACGGTTTTGCGTGAGTTGGGAAGAAATCTGCTATATGTCCTATCCATGCATGTGACACACCCTACATCTCCCTTTGTTTTCTGCCCCGATGTGTTGCCTAATGCCGGCATATCTTGAATGGTGTGCAGCAGCATCGCATGTAGATCGAAAATCTCCTTTTTGTAAGCATCATAACATTTTACAGCACGCTCTTTTACCCACACTGTCAGCAGTTCTTCTACCAGTAGCTGAAAGTAAATGTCGATGTCATTTCTAGGTTGCTTGGGGCCTTGGATAATCATTGACATCATAATGTATTTTTTTTCTTCATACACAACCAAGGAGCTAGGTTATATTTGCACAGAAGCACCGGTCATGTGCTTTGTTTGGTGCTCATATCGCCAAAAGGCTTCATCCTGTCAGTACACTCCCCGAGCCTTATACTTCTAGGATCCTCAGCAAAGTCTTTAAACTTGTTGTCGATTATTTCCCACTGATCCCCATCTTTTGGGTGCCTCAGATATTTATCCGCAGTTCGCTCATCATGATGCCACCACAACCTCTTTGCCTCTCTAGGGTTTGCAAACAAACACCTCAACCTTGGAATTAAAGGCAAGTACCAAACAACCTTGAACGGGATTCTTGTCTTGATCTCGTTATCCAATTTGTACTTGTCCTTTGCTCTCCTACGCTTGTATCGTGCATGCTTGCATATGGGACATGCACACAAATCTTTGTACTCACCACGATAAAATATACAATCATTCACACAAGCATGTACCTTCTGTACTTCAAGTTCCAATGGGCAAACAATTTTCTTCGCTTTGTTTGTGCTTCTGGGGAGCACATTATCTTCCGGAAGAATTTCTTTGAAAAGACCTAACAACTCTGTGAAGCCCTTGTTTGATAGACTGTTTGCTGCTTTAAATCTGAGAAGCGCCAGGGTGGCACTCAACTTGGAATATTTCTTTTTGCAACCTGGATACAATTCTTTCTTGGAGTCCGCAGCAATGGTTGGCACATCTTTGTACCCAATCATATCCTTTTTTGGGCCCTTGAAATCTGCAATCATAGCAGCAAAATCTGGCATATCAAGCTCGTCGCCGTCTTGGTTTTCCAGTGGGCATTTCGGCTTTCCGGTGTTCCATTGGTAGATTGACGCCTCTGCCTAGATGTTAGATTCAACATACATGTGACACTGACCTGGGTTTGGCATCTCACAGCCCTGGGTATATTCATCCATGACCTGCTCTCACCGTGTCTGGTCCAACGTGTATATCCATCCATGAATCCCCAAGAGAGTAAGTGCCCCTCGACATCAGCAACTTCATGCGATTCTGTATTGGCACAATGACTACATGGACACAGGATGTAATCCTCATCACCAATTCTCTTCTTTGTACTTTCAGCCAAATTCATGAACTCCGCACGCCACTCAAAAAATCTGAGCTTCTCCGATTCTTCATCCATTCAGATCGTTCCATCTGCACCACATGGAGGGTAATTAAAAACAAAACAACAACATTAATACACTGATTAACTGATGCCCAAAGATGCGTGAATAAATCACAAGGTTTTATTTTCATAATTACTAAGAGCGCTCCATATTGTTATCCAGACGTGCAATGACAAAAATTAATGGCCAGTCAATTTACACGCAGAGTACTGCAGCACTACCCTTAGGAATTGAATACCTTAATTAAGCCACTCACGAAAAGAATACCTTAATTAATTGGCCGCGCAGCGACCTCCACCCAGTAGACAGAAAAGCGCGATGCGGCGGCACGCAAAGACAGCAGGGTCGAGGAGCAAAGCTTAGTGCGGCTACCGCCTGAAGTTCGACCTCCACTATCCCGCCATCGACCGCGACGGATGTGCTCCAATCACGCCGCCCCTGACCTCGATGGTTGAGCTCCTCCTATCTCCCGCTGCAGACCGAGGATTGACCTCCTATGACACCACCATCACCCACCGACCAAGGATTGACCTCTTATCCGGTAGCCGCTACCTCAGCCGCCGTCGGCATCTCTATCTGCAGAGTGTCGGTGCAACAAACCCTGGGTCTGTTTCCCAGACTGTGCACAGGCCTAAAAGAGCAAGGTTGCAACATCCAAGGCGAGATGAGAAGGTGGCCGAGCGGCCTGGCAAGGCTTGCCGGGCATGCCACGATGTGAGACTAAGCAGTGCATTTAATGCGCTCTGCTCTGTCTGCAGAGTTAGGTATGATAGCACTATTCACTATCTAATCAGTACACAATGACTGATTTGCCACTGTGGTGACCCCTTGATCTATAAAAGGAGGGCCATGGCAACCATAGAAAGGATTCGGACCCTTGTACACTCGTACGCGCGTAGCTGCCCTCGCCCCGAGGCAACCCTGCCGGGCTAGAGCGTTGCGTTTCCACCACAATCCACCATCAATCCACCAAAGCAGGAGTAGGGTTTTACACCTCGCGGCGGCCCAAACCTGGGTAAAATTGCCCGTGTGATCTCTGCCGTGCTGTGCTACGTTCTTCGCTCTTTGTGCAATGTGCTCATCCCCCCTGCCGAACCAAAAGGGGCTGATGGCCCCATAGGTGGCCGTGGTTTCCCACGACATCTTTGGCACGCCAGGTAAGGGGAAGCGCTTGCGCGAACCCGAGAAGCGTACGCAGCGCGTCATCATCTTCATCGACGGCTCCATCGTCCGTGGCGCCCAAGAAGAAGCCCGGTGCCGCAGCCCATCTGTCCACTTTGAAGGCCCCGTCGCGCACAGCCGCCGACGCTGCGGGGGCTACGGGGACGCACGGAGACATGGACGCTGTGGGGGACAAGGCCGGCGCAGGCGGCGTCGTCACCACCTCCCCTGCGACCGAAATGAGGGCAGAAGGCACCGGAGAAGGACAGCACCAACAGCATCCCAGCAGCCACGCTCCACGAGGCACGGGCAGAGAGATCATTCCGTCTGCACCTCTCCGCCCGGCTGAAGGGCACAGCTGCAGCGATGGCACTAGCTCTGTGGCAAATCGCAACTCTCCGGCCGCTTTTGCTGTGGGCGTGGCCGCAGGGCTTGCGCCACCCTCGGAACGACCTGACCCAGCCGATGCGCCAAACGGAGCCGTTGGCCTTCAAGTGCCTCCACCTCTTCACCACGCCACCCTGGCGACAGGCTCACGACGATGAGAACACGGCGCGGCTACTACCGGCACCATAAGGAGCCAGGCGACGCTATGGTCTACGTCGTCATCCATGCCAAGCACCGCTTCGGAGGCCATGGCACGGGCCCAGCTACTGTTGAGATTTCCGCCGGTAGCCGATCAGATGGATGAGTGGAGAGCCACCATTCAAAGCGTGATTGGTTTCGCCGAGGCAGAATCTGATTTCTCCAAAGGTCATCAGCAAACTTCAAATTGCAGAGGAAGAGCTCAAGGTTACTGGCACATTTCAAGGGATCAACCCCGGCAGAAGTCATCCTAAGGGGAAGATCACGCTACCGGTGACGTTCAGGGGGGGGAGTTAAACTACCGGACTGAGAAGATCATATTTGATGTGGTTGACCTCCCCCTGCCGTACAATGGAATCCTTGGTCGCCCAGCCCTGGCAAAATTCATGGCGGCATCCCACTATGCCTACAATACCTTGAAGATGCCAGGGCCGATAGGCATCATTTCCATTCCGTCAGACAAGAAGGATGCAATCATTTGTGTGGACAAGATGTACCGGGAAGCAGTCACGGCAGAGGCCGCGAAAGCCAGTGCTCCTGCCAAGGAAAACAAGAAGAAGAAGAGAGATAGCAAGGATGCCTGCAAGGAATCCGGGAAACGTGCCTCTTCGGAGTACGTTGCGCCCATTGATGACGTGCCGGAGAGTTCCAATAGCAAGCAACCCAAGGCTGTTGCACCCGCTGTGAAAAAGGTCCCGGCAGGGCTGGCTGGCGCTGATGGTACCTTCACTATCAATGCCACCCTCAATGACAAATAGGAAAGCGCGCTTGTTGCCTTCCTGTGGGCGAATATCTATGTGTTTGCCTAGCAACCATCTGATATCCCCGGTGTTCCCAGGGAGGTAATCGAGCACCACCTTGTTGTCTACCCATATACCCGACCCGTCAAGCAGAAGGCACGGAAGCAAGCTTTGGAGTGGCAGTAGTTCATTGCCAAGGAGATCAAGAAACTTGAGGCAGCTGGTCCGGTCAGAGGAGTAGTGCATCCAACATGGTTAGCAAATCCTGTGGTGGTGCGCAAGGCTAAGGTAAAATGGAGGCTTTGCATAGATTTTACGGATCTGAACAAGGCATGCCCGAAGGACCCATTTCCCTTGCCGCGCATCGAATAGATTGTGGATTCCACCTCCGGGTGTGACTTGCTCTCTTTTCTGGATGCATACTCTGGATACCACCAGATTTTCATGTCCAAGGAAGATGAGGAGAAGACCGTGTTCATAACCCCATGTGGCACATACTGCTTTGTACGGATGCCCTTTGGGTTGATGAGCATCGGATCCACTTTTGTAAGAGCAGTACAGATTGGCTTTGAGTCCCAGCTGCACAGAAACATTGAAGCTTACATGGATGATATTGTGGTCAAGACCAAGGACAGATCAACCCTCATCCAGGATTTGGAAGAAACCTTTGCTAATCTGCTTAAGATCAACTTGAAGCTAAACCCGGAGAAGTGCGTGTTTGGCATCCCTTCCGGCAAGCTACTTGGCTTCTTTGTGTCCCATCGGGGGATAGAGGCCAACCCCGACAAGATCAAGGCTATCGAGAAGATTCAAGCACCTAAGACAGTTAAGGATGTGAGGCGTTTGACTGGATGTGTTGCCACGCTTAGCAGGTTCATTTCCAAGTCTGTCGAGTGCCCCTTGACGTTCTTCAAAATCTTGAAGAAGGGAGGGCCTATGGAGTGGACCCCGGAGGCGGATGCTGCGTTACAAGATTTGAAGACCTATCTCTCCTCTGTGCCCACTTTGGTCGCTCCCAAACCACAAGAGCCGTTGCTGCTATACTCTCCCAAACCACAAGAGCCGTTGCTGCTATACTTAGCGGCAACCAATCAAGTGGTTAGTGCAGCCCTGGTGGCGCAGCGGGAAGTAGACGAAGTAGCAGCCACCGTCGTCCCCTCTGGAGAAGAAAGTGAACCCATCCCGGCAAGACCAGAGTCAGTCCAAAGCGAAGAAAGGCAGGGCAGTGGAAGCAATTATATGGTCGCGGTAAAGAAGAAATTGGTGCAGCGCCCAGTGTACTTCATCAGCTCCCTATTGCAGGGGGCTAGATCGAGGTACTCTGGCGTGCAAAAGTTGATTTTTGGCCTCATCATGGCCTCAAGGAAACTGCGCCACTACTTCCAAGCCCAAGAATGGATCATGTATTTTGATGGTGCCTTCTCCCTACAAGTTGCAGGAGCTGGCATGCTTCTCGTTGCCCCCACTGGGGAGCACCTGAAGTACATCGTTCAGATGCATTTCCCCCGGGAGGAGGCTACCAACAATACTGCAGAGTATGAAGGGCTCCTTGCTGGGCTCGGGATTGCAACAGAACTGGGAATCAAGAAGCTGATCATCCGCGGAGATTCACAACTTGTGGTGAGACAAGTGAACAAGGATTATCAAAGCCCATTGATGCAGACATACGTCAAGGAAGTGAGAAAGTTGGAGGAGCGCTTTGACGGATTCCAAACAGAGCACGTGCCACGTGCGGAAAACAGCATTGCTGATCATCTGTCAAAGTGCACTGCACAAAAACTCCCTGTGGAACCAGGAACTTTTGTTCTCCATCTGACTCAGCCCTCCGTATCCCCGGCAACAATGGCCAGAAAGAGGAGGAAACTGGACTCCGGCAAGCCTCTCCCAGTAGAGCCTCCCGAGGCCACCGGCAGAGGGCTTGGCGGGAACAACTCCCCTTCGATCGCTGAGTTGCACCCTCCCGCCAGACCACCGGTCCCTGCGGTCGAGGAATGCGCTCCCATGAATGAGGAGGTGCCGCTAGTCCTTGTTGCCGAGCCCCAGGCTCCAACTTGGGCGCGACACATAGTCCATTTCCTCCAAAATGGAGAACTTCCTGAAGAGCAAGAAGAAGCTGAAAGAGTAGCCCGGAGGGCTAGTATGTATCAGTTTGTTGACGAACGCTATACAGAAGAAGGCCCAACAGTGTGAAATTGAAGTGCATTTGCCGGGAAGAAGGAAAGGAGCTGTTGGCAGAGATACACAAGGGTATGTGCGGCTCACACATTGGATCGAGGGCTCTGGTTGGAAAAGCCTTCCGGCAAGGATTTTACTGGCCCACGGCCCTCCAAGATGCAGTCGAGTTGGTCACCAAATGTGAAGCCTACCAGTTCCATCCAAGAATATCCATCTGCCTGCCCAAGCTCTTCAGACAATCCCTTTGTCATGGCCGTTTTCAGTCTGGGGGCTCGACATCTTGGGGCCCTTCCCCCGTGCTACCGGGGGCTTTGAATTCTTGTTCGTTGCAATCAACAAGTTTACAAAGTGGCCGGAAGTAGAGCCCATGAGAAAGGTGACTGCTCAGTCAGCTATCAAGTTCTTGAAAGGATTGGTGTGCCGCTTCGGGGTCCGTGCCTGAATCGTCACCAACAATGGCACCCAATTCACGAGCCACGCCTTCATGCAATACGTTCATGCCCTCGGAAGCAAAATCTCATTCGCCTCTGTTGCTCATCCAAGGAGCAACGGGCAAGCTGATAGGACGAACGCTGAATTGTTACAAGGACTCAAGACAAGAACATTTGATAAGCTGCAGAAGTGTGGCAGGCGATGGATCGACGAGCCACCGGTGGTTCTTTGGTCCCTCAGAACGACACCAAATCGAGCTACCGGGCAGACTCACTTCTCCCTAGTCTATGGGGCAGAAGCAGCTATCCCCACGGAACTCATTTATGGGTCACCTCGAGTGCTTGCCTATGATGAAGTGGCGCGAGAACAGCACCGCGTGACGATGTTGTGCTACTCGAGGAGAACCATCTCCGGGCTGCTAGGCGTGTTGCACGCTACCAGCAAGCCCTGCGTCACTATCACAGTCGCGGGGTTCATGCCTGGAGTTTTGAGGAAGGTGACCTTGTCCTTAGGCGCGTTCAATCCACCAAGGGTACAAACAAGTTGACGCCGAAGTCGGAAGGCCGTTACCGGGTAGTACGAGTCACCAGACATGGCGCAGTCCATCTGGAGACCGGAGATGGCATTCAGTTGGAAAACTCATGGAACATTGAGCATCTCCGTAAGTTCTACCCATAAGGCGCGGCAATCAGGCCCTGCCCGGTAGGCACCCTTTTGTACAGGCCTTGCCGATGTTGCATGTAACCCCTTGTACAAAGCCAGGCGCAAACCCTAAGCAACAGAGAAATAAACGAAGCGCTGGGGGGCCCAAAACTTGCATGCATGCAAAATCATATCATGAGCATAGCATGATCATGTAGATCAGATCGCACATGGCATCATTTTCATCTGCACTAGGTTGCAGGGCTCTTACCGTGGACTTGGTCCCGAAGAATAGAAATGAAGACAAACCTACGTGACGATCCCCGACAAGCCAAACAGATAAGTTTTATCTCTTATCCATACGTATTCTGTATGTAGAGACTTGTGCATATGAAAACCTCGCCACCTTTGAAACCTAGGTGCTCCCATCCCTTGACTCGAATGTTGCTTCGGTCAGGATGGTTGTAGTGGCCTTTGGCAGAAAAGATTTGGCGGGGGGCTGGTCCCTCCCTGTGGTTTGTGCCCAGCAGGCCTAGCCCCGCGGCAACAAACTAAGGGTATCGGTAGGATAGCCTGCCGGGAAAAACTTGTTTACTTTAATGTATAGAGGCATTTCACCTCTGCATGGATATGTTACATGCACAAGTACCGGGCAAGGCTTGTCTTTTTCATTAATATGCTGATTAACAAGTACAAATCTTAGAAAACACAAACATGGATAAAGAAGATTACATAATTTAGACTAAAGTTTGGCAAATGCCTACATATTTTAGATTGAAAAAAAGATAAATGCCTGTGATGCCTTTGCTCTGTCCCTCTGACGGTGTCCTGGACTAGGGGGTACTCACCACATCGTCTCCCGATTAGTTGGATTGAGCCGAGGACCCCCGGGGCCATTTACTCATGGGCCAGTTCGGACAGCCGAAGTATACACGAGGAAGATTCTACAAGACTTGGTGATCAAGACAAGGACTCCTCTCCACCGGCATATTCGACTAGGACTCTTGTTATCCTAGGCCTCTGGTACATTATATAAGCCGAGGCCGAGCTAGTCGATAGGGAGGCTAGATCATTATGACATCAATCATCATACCTTTAGGGTTTAGACCACAACATATGATCTCGAGGAAGATCAACTCTGTACTTGATATTCCATCAATATAAACAAGAGCAGGACGTAGGGTTTTACCTCCATCAAGAGGGCCCGAACCTGGGTAAAACATCGTGTCCCCTGTCTCCTATTACCCATCGATCCATGACACACAGCTTGGGACCCCCTACCCGAGATCTTCCAGTTTTGACACCGACAATGGTGCTTTCATTGAGAGTTCCGTTGTGTGATCGGCAAAGGATCAATGGCTCGCCCAAAGATCAACTGCGACGTCAGCATCTTCGTCGCCGGCTCGACTGGTCACCTTGGCTCAACCGAGGACTGCACTCTGTCTCTGATCATCATGTTCGGACGAGGGCCTTCATCAAACATCAACTCCGATCTCTATCATGATCATGGAGGAATCATCCTTGGAGCTCGGGGGCTCAACGTCAACATTGCCCTCGGGCGACCGTGCTATTTTTCTAGACAGCAAACTTTTATCCGCCTCCACCACCTCCTCGAGTGTCGTTTTAACGATTGCTTCTGTGGAATTGTGCGAAATTAAGTCTACAACAACCATGCAAAATTTCACCGAGTTCCGATGGAGGAATCTCCTGCGATCTCCGATATACTGGAGCCCTGTCAAATCTGGACGGGAATCTGGACGAGTTTGGAGCGTGGTGTCCAGCATCTATCTCGGACATCCTTTGGAAGATCCAACCGTTGATCGGCTGCGAAATTCCTATATCTACCATCCCTCAAAATTTCAGCTCGATCCGACGGTTCAAACTCCAGGAACCTTCCGATGAGTGGACCAATTTTCAGATCTATTTTCTGCGCGAATATGGATCCGACCCGAATTCATGTTTCTTTATGAACGTGATATTGGACAACCTTTTTAAAGGAATTTTCTTCTAGGGTATTGTGCGTTGTTTTTAAACACGTGCCCATAAAATTTTAAGCCTCCTCTGAGGTAATCTTCACCATCACGCTGGTGTCAAACCAGTCCGGTAATATTGCTCCACGGCTGCCGACCTGCACTAGACGCGTCGTCGCTTTTTAAGCTGAGCTCAACTTCTTCGGATCATCATCTCGGCGAGCCGAATAAGAGTTCGGAATCGCCAAGGATAAATCATCACCAACATCGCTGCCCCACGGATTACATGGAGCGGGCACACCGGCATCGCCGCATGGCCACTTCATCAAGCCGGCATTGACCGCGTCACAAGTTACGACCTGCGTCGGCATGGCCGCACAGTTGCTTCTTCAAGCCGATGTCCATCACGCCGAACTGCTTCAACACCTCGGCTGACATGGCAACTGCAACGTCTCCTTGCCGACCTGCTCCGTCACCTCGGCTAGACCGGGGGCTTCGCCATCTCTTCATCAACCTACTCCGGAGACTTCGGCGTCACCAGCCGACCAGCTTCATTACGTTAGCTGGACCGGGGGCTTTTCCTCGGCGAGACAATCTTTGCCAGCATCGCCATGCCGTCGCTTCATCACCCATCAGGCAATGGGTGTGCGGATCGAGTCCCAATTTTGGGAGTAACCTTTCTTCGGACTGCTACAACAAATAAACCAGGTGCTATTAATCCTAGCAATTTTTGCTTGTTTGGGTTTATTTTTTCCAAGTAATTATTACTCTGGTTTGTTCCATCATCTGTACACAGGTCTATCAAATGGTGGCCGCATTAACGACGATCGCATGGTGGTTCGGTCAGTTTCCGTACATAGTTCGGCGAACGCCGCATCCGGAACTCGGACCGACCTGTGAATTCGGGCTTTGCCACGCCTTTACCGCATCACGCCGACGCCCTGCATCGACATTGACTTCGGTGCCAGGCCACATCTCTTTAAATAAATTATTTTTGTGAAAAGCAATTATGCAAGGATTTTATATATATTTATATTATTCTTTTTGGACCGCACTATTTTATGTGTGCAGGTGATTGACTTCGATTGCATCACGCGGTCACTTCGGCAAGCCAATGTCGTCGTCCCAATTGGCATAAATTGGCTCGCATGATCATCTTGTTGATTGAATTGCCATACCGACATGTTCGGTTGCCTCGGGGACTTCGGAATCATCAAGAGGGTCCTACCTCGTCGGGTGTTTGGCGCACGGGCCATATTTCTTTTATTACTCACTTTGCATGAATTATTAATAATGCAACCTTTTTTTATTACTGTTATCTCCGGCTTGCACTATCTTTCGTGCACAGGTAAATGATCCGCATTGGGCAGCGCTGTCACCTCGGCTGGACCGGGGGCTTCGTCATCACTTCATTAACCCACACCGGGAACTTCGGCGTCATACTGTCGGCCTACTCCGTCGCCTCGGACGGACGGGGGGTTCCACCTCGCCACATTGGCCGTGCTGTGTCGCCACTTCGGAGTGCCGAGCTCTTCGCTCCTCCATCTCGGGACCGGCTTAGGGGCTGGGACCTCGTCCCGCCGTAAACTTGGACCGCGTCATCGATGCCGAGCACATTAACCAGCTAAGTCGCTTTCATGCCCAAAGTTTTAAATTTTTAATTTGTGTTCGGTTTGACCGTGCTCACGTGAGTTGCTTGTTAAAAGAAACTCCCTTTACCCATGTTAGCTGGGGGCTCTTAAATTTACATGAGCCGTTTTATAATAAGTGTGTTTTCTTCTTGTTCGTTGCAAAGTCTTTTTCTATCACTCCTTCCTCGACTCGAGTGTGTGGTCAATAGCCGGATAGCCTGGGTCCGATCTTGACTCACTTGCAGTCTTGAGATCGGATGTGTCATGTTAAAGCACGACAGAAGCACAAATTTTTTTAGACCAATTTTCGGATTGGCACCAATTGACTTGATTTAGTTCGGACGTGGAGTTTCCGCATAAGTCTTTTGGTTTTTAAGCCTATGGCACTTTTAAACTATTTGTGTGTTTCCAGCATAAGTCTCGCAGTGCAACGCCGGACACCTTTAGAGATTCGGCAAAACATTCTCGGGTATTGCTTTATATGCATCGGTTTCGAATTGTGTCTTTGGTCAATAGTTGGGTTGCCCGGCTCCTGTGCTTGCCTCCTACATTCCGCTTTGTTCGGCTAGGTGTGCAAAGGGAGAACCACTGCGATTGTGCTTCCAGCTAGCATGGTTAAGCGCCTCAGTGGACAAAGCCGAAAACTGACTGTCACAATAAGTGTAAACTGGTCAGCGATCCGATGACTGTGTTAAATTATAAGATCGATAGAGGTCACCCCATGTTAAAAGACGGTCCGTTCATAACATTGGCCGAAGTGTTTACGGCTTGACCTCGACTTCCGCCGAACACTAACTGGGGGCTAGTAACTGGCCTCCCAACTTTAAGCTCCTATGACTAAGTGAAAGTTATAAAGCCCGCATATCTGATTGCCTCGTTTCCACTAACACAACCGCCTTCGGGCACCGAGACGTCGGCTAAGGGTTGTTTTGTTATTGCGAAAACACCCTGCGTAGCATCTACAAGGGGGTGGAAGCCGACGATGGGCCACTTTTAAATGATAAACGGTCGCAACAGAGTCAAAATAAACATATCATTGGCGTTTGTATTTAATATACGAGGGCCTCCTTCCGCAATCATCATTATAAAGCCATAAATATGCAACAATTTGACTTAAGATTTTGGCCAAGCTGGGTTGCCTGGCTCCTGTGCTTACCCCTACGTTCCCGATTGTTCGGCTAGGTGGTAAAGGGAGCACCTCTGTGATTGTTACTACCAGGTCATCCGAGTAAGTACCTCAGACTGGGTGAAGCCAAAAGCTAGCAATCTTAAAGGATCACATTGGTTGGCAACGGCGGAAGTGAAAATTTTGGTTCATTAATACCTTAGAGTTTGGGAACTTTCCCCGAACTAAATCCTCAATATTTTCCTCCCACATTGATCGGAGGTGAGGTTTCATGATCATGATAAGCATGACGACCCAAAGAAAGGAACCGATAGCGGGACTATTTTCTTTGGAAGATGTTTCTTACGTTAAAACATAATATAACATATCTCTCCGTGTACCTTTGTTTATAAAACCCTATGACCAGATTGCCTTGTTTTCCATAAATCTTTGCCCTTATAACGGCTTTATAAAGTAGGAAAACACTCCTCGGCTACTGGCCGAAGAGGTTGAAGCAGATGGTCGGTCAACAAAGTTTTGTACAATGCGGATCCGAGCATTAATGATGTAAAGTACTTGGATACATAGAGTCATTACACATAATTTGTGATTTTACTATGGGTATCGATCCTTAATTCGGCCACCCATGCCCGCATTAAGACTCGGGGGCTACTGGGCTTCGTGCTTATTATTTACAAAAATTAAAGGGGCACATCGATCCCCTGATCTGGTGTTGTGTCAGGACCCTGATTCTAAGTCACACTGATCTAGCCTGTAACACCTCATATCACTTTGCGGCCTCACGCACGGTATTCCCACGGGTGTCGCCTTACCATGGCCCGGGACCGTTTGCGCCTTTTGGCTCACGTATATGATAGTGTTGCTAGCATCCATATGACAGAGAACCCGGGCCGACATGGCTAGTCGTGAACCCAAAGCGGCGCTAACTTACGGGGACAGGCATACATGAATCAACATCGAGCATGTCAGTCAGCAGCGTGTGAATCCGGGCTGTAGCACTGGGCTAACAGGACTCCAGGAACCCGGGCTATAGCAGGCTAGGAAGGACTCCGGATATCACCGTGTGACATTTCCCCGAAGGGACAGACACAGGAACGAAGTGAAACACATGCCGGCCAGCCTAAGTGTTCCGGAGCAGTAGTGCTGGGCTAGCAGGACTCCGGTAAACCGGGCTGTAGCGGACTACCAAGGCTCAGTGGAGACACCAGACTACATTTCCCCATAAGAGAGGCTGCCAAGGATAAACAACTAGATAGTCGGATCCCACACATACCAAGCATTTCAATCATACACACAATATGCTCGATATGTGTAAATACAACATGGCATCACAACAAAACTCTACAACTCAAAGTACTTTATTTAAAGGCTCCGGGGAGCCATACATAACATGTTCATACACATAGGGGTCACACGACCCGACACTCAAGTCATACAAACATACAAGCACATGCGGAAGCAACTAGTCTGAGTACAGACACTGGAAAGAAAGAAGGCTTGACGAAGCCTGTCTATCTACATAGGCCCTTCACAAGCTCAGGTCACCACCTGGGTGGCAAGTCACTCGTCAACGTCGAGATCTACATAGAACCCATCGGAGGGGGCGGTGTTCTCGTCTGCAACAATTATTAAAGCAACATGAGTACAAAGGTACTCAGCAAGTCTTACAACAGATCCTAATATACATGCACATTCTCAAGAAGGGTGGTGGAGTTCTTGCAGCAAGCCAGCTTTGACTCTTGGCTACACTATCCTACGAGACACCACTTGAGAAATTAGTTTTCGCACACGAGTCCACTAATCACCATCACAATACTCCACCGTGGATCCTCCCTCATAATCCGACGAGAGGGCCATCCGCGGTACTCACACTTATCTTGAGTCTTTTAGTAGTAACCATTAACTTGTCTATGAACTGCATAAGTGACCAAGTAGTCCTTTACCAAGGACGTGGCTATTTGAATAGTTTTATACCCTGCAGGGGTGTACTTCGTCACACATGTTTCCACCACTTAGCGTCTGCACACGACATGTGCTTGGCAGACTTCAAGCGAAAGCCGACGTGGGTGTAGACCATGACCTGACTAACCACACAAGTCTATAGCCCAGGTTTATCGCCTATTCGGGTTCCATCCGCAAGGAAATCCGGCCGGGGTGTCCTCAACGGCCCCAAACGATGTGTGCAGGGTTCCCGAGACACCAAACGGGTGACCCGGTACACCGTGCCACGTGCCTACCGCATCACAGCCCACCCCTAAGGTCAGCGCTGTGCACGGCCTCCAGCATACTACAAACACCAGAAACTACTTGCAACTCCTGGACAGAGGACGAGAGGGGTCAGTAAGTCGAGCGGGGTCATATTTCAGGGCCCAATGTGTGGTAGTAGCTGAATCTTAAATCACGCATATAGATCTCAGTTCTTAAGGACGGCCTCAATGAAACAACCCACCATGTACTCCTACATGGCCTCTCATCGATACCTTTACCAAACATGTTCAACACTTCACTCTCATTACCGACACAACCATTCACTCTAGTTCATCACCCTGATGAGCCAGACCTAACACAACTCTA